>CM038046.1:47644658-48894658 GCA_021397845.1 Areca catechu | reverse complement strand
TTGGGTCTCTAAAAGATTTGACAACTAATATTACTTGATACTAAATAATGCAATCTAATTCAGCAAATAAGTTAGTAAGGTACTTTTAAAAACAATTGCAATGCTCTAAGATAATAGTGCAGTGAAAATAAAGAGCAATAAGTAAAGAGCAAGGAGAGAGATCTATCAATCACAAATACCAAGAACTATAGTGGTTCGGTGCCAACCAATGCACCTACATCCACTCCCCAAGATCCCCTTGAAAATTCACTATAATCACACGATTACAGCCGATTAGTTTTCCAGGCTCACTAATCAAAACCCGACTTGTTTTTACAAGGCTCATAAGTCACAACCTCACTTGGTTTTACGGGCTAACCAAGAACCTAATTGGTTTTCACAAGGCTAACCAACAACCTCCCTTAGTTTTCTGGGCTAACCAAGAACCTTAGTGGTTTTGCGGGCTAACCACCAACCTAATTGGTTTTCCAAGGCTTACCAATAACCTCACTTGGTTTTACAATAGGCTAACCAAGAACCTTTACAGGAAATATGGTTTAAAAGTAAAGAACCAATGTAAGATTTCTAAAACAAAGCGGATATCTTGATGTAGCTCGATGTAGAGTTGTTTTGTACTTGTTAAAGCCTTTTGAATGCCCAAGAATGGATGATCTTTAATGCTCTTGAAGGCTTTTGAATGTTTGGAGGCTTCCTTTTGCTTGAGAGTGGTTGAAACTCCAATGAATAGGAGTTAAAGCTCACTTTTCTTCTCTCTTCTCAAAACTCTTTAATGTTCTTCAATAATATTTAGTTTTGATTTGATTTGGAGCATATAAATACCTTTCCAAGGTCTTAAAACCGAATTCTAGCTGTTAGACTTGAAAAACTAGCCGTTGGGGACAATTTGGACGAGTTTTGCATTTGAAAAAACTAGCCATTACTATTGCCAGAACTCCATGTGTCGATGCTTCCTTAGTTGAGTCGACACATAAGGTCGACACTTGATCTTCTTGAGTCGACACTTAGTTCAACTTGCTCCATTCTGATTCTCTGAAAATCTCAGATGTGTCGACACTTTCTCAGTTGAGTCGACACCTTGAGTCGACACCTTGCTTCTATGTGTCGACACTTCAGCTATTTCTTCAACTTCTGTAAGTTCTGTGGCTTGAAAGTCTCAAGCGATGTGTTGATCCATGTGTCGACACTTTGAGTCGACACTTCAGGTCTATATGTTGACACTTCATCTGTGCCATTTAAAACATTGCTGTGTACCGACCTGAGTCGACACTTCATCTTCATGTGTCGATACTTAATATCATGTGTCGACACTTTGAGTCGACACTTCTCTAAAGAATTCACAGAGAGTACTGAATTTGAGCTAGAACAAGTTTCCATTTGACTTAGCCATCCATTCAACCAACTCTTGAGTGTCCAAGTCTTCTTTGAGCAATCTTTTCATTCAAACTTGGCTTCTTCAAAACAATTGGGCTTCTTCAAATTTTGTGAGCACCTTTTCAATAGAAATACACTCAAAGCAAATCATTAGTCCTTAACTTATACTTAACCATTTTTCTTATCATCAAAATCAATTAAAGGAGTCAACAATCTCCCCCTTTTTGATGATGACAAAATTCTTAAGTATAAATTGCTTTAAAACAAAGCTTTAAAGAGAATTGATCAAGGTGCATAAAATTGAAAGCATTAAGTATATCAACATTACTTGCATTAATTATGTGACCATTCGGAACACAAGTAATAGAGCTAGAGCTTGTTAGAGAGTATCAGAGTTTCGAGATTCATTTAAATGCATAGAAAACATATATCATGATACTCTACAAGAAAATTTCAGCAAATAAAGCTCCCCCTGAATTAATGATTCATAACAAAATTTGTAAGAATCTTTTCAAACATTGAAAGAGGGGTTTTAAGATGAAATTCGCTTTGAACATGAAGTAAAGCTCTCCATTTCTCAAGGAATTTTGTAAATGATTTTCAATTCAGGTTTTTTAAAAATTGGTCTATCCAGTGCATATCACAAAACTAAATCAAAACTACTCTCCTTTATTTTGTGATGTATACCCATTTATACTTAAATCTCACTTAAACTACTCCCCCTTTTTGTTATCATTAAAAATGTAGGAAAATAAATAGATTGAGTAGTCAAGATATAGCATTGAGTTAATCTACTCATTTTCTAAACTACTCCCCCTTTGTCTTTAAGAAAATCATTCAATTAAGAGTGAAGACATTGAAGTATAAAAGCAATTCAAGATATAACATTCATTTTCATCACAAATATAAAGATGAGGAACAACAAGGCTTTTCATATAAACTTAGAGCTTGTACAACAGATACATAACAAAGATAAAAAAGAACATAGAAGCATAAAAGCAAACTATCTAAAAATACATAAAAGTCCTAATCCTCATCCATGGAATTATCAGAAGATGAATCGATCTCAATTGGTCCTGTATCAGTGAAGGATCAAGCTCGCGGCCATCTCGATCGAAGATCTCGGAGTTTGGTCCTGGTCGGCTATGGAGGGGTACGATGACCATGTCCTCTGCAATGAGCATATGTCTGACCTCTGGCTGGAGCAGTAGAGGTAGAAACAATGTCCTCCGTAGGAATGGAACTGATCGGGTCAACCAACTCAGCAACCGCTGGAAGAGGTGTGCGATCAAATGAAGGTCCAGAGTCAAGATATTGAAAGCCGGGTGTATAAAACCCAAGCTCTCGAATAAGCGATGATGTGTGAAGAGTAGGAGTATCAGTAATTTGAGTATCAAGGATGGGGGTAACAGCTGATGATACACCAGGCATATCAAAAATAGAGGTATCAGCTGTAGAATGTATCTGTATATCTATAATAAGTGTATCAATAGTGGGGGTCTCAGTAATAGGTGTATGAACAAATGATGTATCAATATCAATTAAATCAACAATAGGTGTATCGATAACTGGAGTGAGAATAGGAATAGGAACAGGTGTGCGATCATCCAATCTAGAAGGAGAGGATGGAATAAGAGTATGGGTAGATGAACAAGATAGGTCAGGAACAGGACTCGTCGGTAAGTTAGCCATCACCTCCTAACTAGCTCTAAAGTAAGATTAGCAAAGTCAAATCTGTCTGAGTCAGTCTCCTCGTCTCCATCGTCATCTCCAATAACTATATCACCAATAGTATCACCATCTTCAATAGTAATATCAACACCAGTATCAATATCATCAATGTCATCCATTGGAGCAGGAGCAGGTACATGAGTAGGCGCAGGAGCAGTATCGGCTACCGGAGTACTCGTTGAGGATCTGGACAGTGCAGAAAGAATAGCTGAGATGCCATCACTAAGTCCATCATGGCTCTCTCTTGTCTCAGCTATGAATATGTTAAGACGCTGCCTCATGATGAACACGTCAATCTCTATGCATCTAACTCTGTCCTCTAAACTATCTGAAATGCCTGGAGTCTCCATTTGCACTGGCTGAGGCTGTGCAGATGTAGAAGGATCAGACTCAGGAGCAATCGCTGGCTGTGCTACCGTCTCAGGCTGAGTCTCGCTGGGTCCTGCCTTGCCGGAGAGGATGCGCTCCTCCTCTGCTACGTCATCATCATCAGCTCTATCCTCGACTTGACCTGATATCCTGCGAGTCCACTGGCCTTGGAACAAGTGATAGCCCATCTGATGCAATGACCTGATGTCATATACATCGGTATGAAGCAATGTACGATAAGGCTCGTCCTGAAAGCTGACTTCATACTCCCTAAATAATACTGTCAGTCCCATGCCATAGGGAAGGCAGAGCTGCTGGCTAGTCGACGCCTTTGTAATCTGATATACCATCAGAACTAGAATGCATACCGGCGTGCGTTGAACCAGTGAGACCATCACGAGCAACTCCCGCTTGGTGATATAGTCGAAACATCTGGTCTTCGGCAGAAGTATCCGAGCGACGATGTGGTGCAGTAGTCTCATCTCTGCATACAACCTGGATGCTGGTACAGTGGCTCTCTCTGGTAGAATGTCAGACTCAAAAATGTACTGAAGACCACTGACTCGATCCATCAAACTATCAACAACAGATCCCGTCATCAGTATATCCCATACTTTGCTCAGAATCTCTGAAGTAATGGAGATATCCCATCCTCTGACCTGTGCCAACCAACCATCTATCCCGTGGGCGAGTGATCGATAAAACTCTCTCATCAGCCCGGGATAATACCTCTCACTGAGTGAACAGAATGTGGCTAGACCAGCTTGTCGAATCCACTCTCCAATCTGAAAATGTTGCTGGTTGACAAATGAAAAATCCACTCGACATCCTCCAACCATAGTCTTCAAGCTCATCCAGCTAGATGGAACAAACAAGGGTCGTGCGGGCGGATTTGTAGCTCTAGAGTCATGTCGGGCCTTTGTCCTTCATTCTTCTTCTTGGTTTGACTAGCAAGGTTGACGAACAACTTGCTTGCGAGGTCCCATTGCTTAGATTAAAAGATTGGACAAGGTTTTGGTGGAAATTTGGGGTTTCTAGGGTTTGGAAATCAAAACCTAGGAGGAATTCAACTAAAAAATGGCTACCAAAAGTCCAAATCGAAGAAACAATGGCTATAAACTTGTAACTGGGAGAGGGAATAGTGAGGATACCTTGAAACCTAGTGTCGGCTCGGAGGAGAAAAGATTTAGGGAGAAAAACGGTTTGGAAATCCCTTAAATCTCAGTCCGCTGTTGTTCATGTGTCAGCTCACGCATGTGTCGACACATCGACTTAAAAACCAAAAATCAGGAATTTTAAGGTCAGATCAAAATCAATTGAAATATGATAATTCTAGAGTCAAATCAATAATGATTGAACATGATTTATCATGAATAAGGTCAAATTGATCTAGTTTGAGTCAAATGTGGAAAAAAATTAATCAAATGGATTGATGATCCTGAGCTCTCTTCTAATTATAAAGAATCGATCTTCTAGAAGAGGTTTAGTTAAAATATTAGCTAACTAAAATTCAGTACTGATAAATTCAAGCAAAACATCATTGTTTTTTACATGATCCCTCATGAAATGTGTCTAATTTCAATGTGCTTACTCCTAGAATGTTGAACAGGATTTTTAGTCAAACAAATAGCACTGGTATTATCACATTTAATAGGAGTACTAGCCAAGTTGATTCCAAAGTCTTCAAGTTGTTGCTTAATCCATAAGATTTGAGTATAACAACTTCCTGCTACAATATACTCAGCCTCAGTTGTGGATAGTGCAACTGAAGTTTGTTTCTTGCTAAACCATGAGATTAAGTTAACTCCAAGAAATTGATAAGTACCACTAGTACTCTTTCTATCCAATCTATAACCAGCAAAATCCGCATAAGAATATCCAATCAATTCAGTAGATGAATTTCTAGAATACCATAAACAAATACTAATAGTACCAGATAGATATCTAATAATGCGCTTAACAGCCATAAGATGTGATTCTTTAGGTTTAGACTGATATCTAGCACACATGCAAACACTGAACATTTTATCTGGTCTACTAGTAGATAGATACAATAAGGAGCCTATCATACCTCTGTATAACTTTTGATCTACAGATTTACCATGTTCATCTTTATTAAGTCTACAAGAGGGGCTCATAGGCATACCTATTGGTTTAGTAATCTCCATTCCAAACTTCTTGATAATTTTTCTTGTGTACTTAGCTTGGTTGATGAAGATACCATTTGTAGTTTGTTTGATTTGGAGTCCGAGAAAGAAATTGAGTTCTCCTATCATGCTCATCTCGAACTCACCCTACATTAGCTTAGCAAGCACTTGACAAAGAATTTTATTAGTAGCACGGAAAATAATATCATCAACATATATTTGCACTACTATTAAATCATTATCTTTCTTTTTCAAAAATAGTGTCTCATCAATATTTTCTCTAGAAAATTTATTTTCAATCATAAATTTGCTTAGTCTTTCATACTATGCTCTAGGTGCTTGCTTTAATCCATAAAGTTCTTTGTGCAATTTGAAAACATGATCAGGATATGCATGATTTTCAAATCCAGGTGGTTGTTCAACAAAAACCTTTTCAGTTATAAAACCATTTAAGAAAGCACTCTTAACATCCATTTGAAATAATTTGAAATTCATAAAACAAGCAAATGCTAATAATAGTCTAATTGCTTCAAGTCTAGTAACAGGAGCAAAAGTTTCGTCAAAGTCAATCCCTTCCTCCTGATTGTAGCCTTTAGCAACTAGCCTAGCTTTATTTCTAATAACAATACCATTTTCATCTAATTTATTCCTAAATACCCATTTAGTGCAAATAATTGAAACATTAGATGATCTTTCTACAAGTATCCAAACATTATTTCTATCAAATTGAATTAGTTCTTCTTGCATAGCATTGATCCAATTAGAGTCTTTTTCAGCTTCTTCAAAACATTTAGGTTCTACTTGAGATACAAATGCTATATAATCACATTCATTTCTAATTGAAGCTCGAGTTCTTACCCCTTTAGATGGATCACCTAAGATTAATTCCATAGGATGTCCATGAGCATACCTCCACTCCTTAGGTAGATCGTGGTGCTTCAAAGTGTCATCTTCTTTTTCATTCTTGTCTTGATCTTCTTTATTTGGTTGAGCTTGATCATTCAATGTCAGCTTCTGAAGCTTGTCAGCACCTGCACATTCATCAGATGTATCATCTTTTATCGAGAATTTGTTAGTAGATTCTTCAAAAACAACATGTACTTACTCTTCTACAACCAAAGTTCATTTATTAAATATTATGTATGCCCTGCTTGATGTAGAGTATCCTAAGAAGATACCTTCATCAAACTTGGCATTGAACTTTCCAAGATGATCCTTTCCATTATTCAAAACAAAACATTTACAACCAAAAACTCAAAAATATTTCAAAGTTAATTTTCTTTGGTTCCAAAGTTCATAAGGAGTTTTCTTTAAAATAGGGCGGATTAAAACTCGATTTAAAATATAACAGGCTGTATTAATAGCTTCAGTCCAAAAATATCTTGGCAAATCATTTTCATAAAGCATAGTGCGTGCCATTTCTTCCAAAGTACGGTTTTTTCTTTCTACTATCCCATTCTGCTGAGGTGTCCTAGGTGCAGAAAAATTATGTTATATTCCTTTTTCATTGCAAAAGTTTTCGAAATCTTAATTTTCAAATTCAGTTTCATGATCACTACGGATACAAACAACTGAAACACCTTTCTCGTTTGAAACTTTTCAATAAAACTTTATAAATGCTGAAAATGATTCATCTTTTTGTGTTAAAAAGAAAATCCATGTGAATCTTGAAAAATCATCTACAATGACTAATCCATATATTTTGCCTCCTAGACTTGATGTTCTAGTTGGTCCAAAGAGATCCATATAAAGTAGTTCAAGTGGCCTATTAGTAGTTACAAATCCTTTTGGTTTAAAAGAAGTTTTAACTTGTTTACCAAATTGACAAGCTTTACAAATTCTATCTTTTTCAAAACAAAGTTCAGGTAAATCTCTATCTAAATTCTTTTTACAAAGTTTTGAAATAAGATACATACTAGCATGCCCTAATCTTTTATGCCATAGCCAACTAGTCTTTTCCTTAGTAGAATTCATTGCAACAAGGCATTCTCCATTAGGCAAAGATAGATCATCTAGGTCTACCAAATAAATATTTCCATGCCTTTTTTCAATAAATTGTACTTCATTTATATCCGGACTAGTAATCATACAATATGATGATTTAAAAATTACTTGAAAACCTTTATCATAAAACTGACTAATGCTTAAAAGATTATGTTTCAAACCATCTACTAAAAGTATATTATTAATACTATTAGAAAGAGTTATGTGAACCTTACCAATACCAATGATTTTTCCTTTACCATTATCATCGAAGGTTACACTCCTTCCATTCAAAGCTTCAAGAGAAGTGAATTGCTTCACATCTCCAGTCATGTGCCTTGAGCAACCACTGTCTAGATACCAAAGTCTTTTTTTCTCCTTGGTTGCAAGACACACCTACAATAAGATCAAGCTTTGTTTTTAGGTACCCAAGCTAACTTGGGTCCTTTCGGATTATCATTCAAAATGGTTCCTTTTGGAACCCACACTTTACCAAAAGAAATGATTTATCTAAAATTACATTGAAATGATTTATGTCCTAGCTTTTTGTAAGTAAAACAAGTAATGATAGATGATGCAGGTATAAAAAAGTTTTTGAAATACTTTTGTTGCTTCTATGGTTTATATCCTAAACCTGTCTTATTAAAAATTGCTCTTTGATTGTTTAAGAGTAAATTTAACTTTTCTGAACTATAAGTAAATTTCTCAACAAAAGGTTTTATCTTTTCAAGTTCATTTTTGTATTTAACATTTTCAAGTTCTAAATCCTTATTTTTCTTTAAAAGATCATTGTTAGAAATAACATTTTTAGATCTTTTTAAAACTTCATTTTTCATAGATAAAGCATTATTTTCTTTTCTAAAATATCTAATTTAGATTTCAAAATACTAACATCATTAAGTAAAGAATTGTTTTCAAAAGAGAAACTGTTTGCATGCTTTTTCGATTTCTTGTTTTCAGATAAAACTAATTTGTAATCATGCATAAGTTCTTCAAAGGCATTCTTAAGTTCATCAAAAGTGAAATCAATTTCAGTGTCAAAATTTACCTCATCATTATCCTGATGTGCCATGAAGCAGAGATTGGCAACTTCGGTATGTTCTTCTTCAGAACTAGAGTCTTCACTGTCACTCCATGTGACCATCATTGCTTTCTTCCTTAATTTCTTTCTGGATTTCTCGAGGAGAGGACAATCATACTTGTAGTGTCCCGGCTTCTTGCACTCGAAGCATATAGGTACTTCCTTCTCTTTTTCCTTTTCTTTTTCTTTCTCTTTTTCTTTTCCTTTTTCCTTGGATTAATACTTCTTTTTGTAAGGAAAATTCCTCCTCTTCATGAATCTTCTAAACTTGTGTACAAGGAGGGCTTCTTCACCTTCATCTTCCTTTTCATCTTCGGACACATCTATTGAGGATTCTTCTTGAATGTTTGACTTGAAAGCAATCCCCTTCTTCTTCTTATCCATGTCCATCGATTTCTGTTTCAAATTGAGCTCATAAGTCATGAGCGATCGAACTAGCTGCTCAAGAGCTAACTTGTCAACATCCTTTGCTTCTTGAATTACGATTACCTTCGGATCCCATGATGTTGGAAGTGACCTGAGAATTTTATTTATAAGATCAGCATTAGACATGACTTTACCAAGACTTCTTATACCATTAACAATATTTGTGAATCTTGTATACATATTAGTGATTGATTCATTAGGTTCCATTCAAAACATCTCATAAATGTGCATTAACATATTAACTTTAGTGTTCTTCACTTGATCGATACCCTCATGGATAACTTCAAGTGTGCCCCATATTTCTTTAACATATATGCATGTAGATATCCTATTAAATTCACTAGGATCTAATGCATAATAAAGGAGATTCATTGCCTTAGCATTGATCTCGGATTGTTTAATGTCATTTTCATCCCAATCATCTTCGAGCTTTGGGATGGAAACACCATTAACCATTACCGAAGGAATATGAGGACCCTTATCAACTACTTTCCATAAATTGTAATCAATAGAATGTATATAAATTCTCATCCTAGTTTTTCATTAAGTATAGTTTGTACCATCGAAAAACGGAGGTCTATTTGAGGCTTGTCCCTCAACTACACTAGTACCAATTAGGGCTGCCATAGATCTTTACTCAAAGTGGTAAAGCCTATACATTGAGAACAGGGCTCTGATACCACTTGTTGCCCAGTAAGCAACCCAAGAGAGGGGATGAATTGGGTCTCTAAAAAATTTGACAACTAATATTACTTGATACTAAACAATGCAATCCAATTCAGCAAATAAGTTAGCAAGGTACTTTTAAAAACAATTACAATGCTCTAAGATAATAGTTCAGCAAAAATAAAGAGCAATAAGTAAAGATCAAGGAGAGAGAGATCAAGCAATCATAAATACCAAGAACTATAGTGGTTCGATGCCAACCAATGCACCTACATCCACTCCCCAAGATCCCCTTGGAAATTCACTATAATCACACGATTACAGCTTATTAGTTTTCTGGGCTCACTAATCAAAACCCGACTTGTTTTCACAAAGCTCACAAGTCACAACCTCACTTGGTTGTACGGGCTAACCAAGAACCTAATTGGTTTTCACAAGGCTAACCAACAACCTCCCTTGGTTTTTTGGGCTAACTAAGAACCTTAGTGGTTTTGTGGGCTAACCACCAACCTAATTGGTTTTCCAAGGCTTACCAATAACCTCACTTGGTTTTGCAATAGGCTAACCAAGAACCCTTACAAGAAATATGGTTTAAAAGTAAAGAACCGATATAAGCTTTCTAAAAGAAAGCAGATATCTTGATGTAGCTCTATGTAGAGTTGCTTTGCACTTGTTGAAGCCTTTTGAATGCCCAAGAATGGATGATCTTCAATGCTCTTGAAGGCTTTTGAATACTTAGAGGCTTCCTTTTGCTTGAGAGTGGTTGAAACTTCAATGAATAGGAGTTAAAGCTTACTTTTCTTCTCTCTTCTTAAAACTCTTTAATGTTCTTCAATAATATTTAGTTTTGATTTGATTTGGAGCATATAAATACCTTTCCAAGGCCTCAAAACCAAATTCTAGTCGTTAGACTTGAAAAACTAGCCATTGAGGCAATTTGGACAAGTTTTGTGTTTGAAAAAACTAGCCATTACTGTTGCCAGAATTCCATGTGTCGACACTTTCTTAGTTAAGTCGATACATAAGGTCAACACTTGATCTTCTTGAGTCGACACTTAATTCAACTTGCTCCATTATGATTCTCTAGAAATCTCAGATATGTCAACACTTTCTCAGTTGAGTCGATACCTTGAGTCGACACCTTGCTTCCATGTGTCAACACTTCAGCTGTTTCTTTAACTTCTGCAAGTTCTGTGGCTTGAAAGTCTCAGGCGATGTGTTGATCTATGTGTCGACACTTCAAGTCCATGTATTGACACTTCATCTGTGCCATTTGAAACATTGCTACGTACTGGCCTGAGTCGACACTTTATTTTCATGTGTCGACACTTCATGTCATGTGTCGACACTTTAAGTCGACACTTCTCTAAATAATTTATAGAAAGTGCTGAATTTGAGATGGAACAAGTTTCCATTTGACTTAGCCATCCATTCAACCAACTCTTGAGTGTCCAAGTCTTCTTTGAGCAATCTTTTCATTCAAACTTGGCTTCTTTAAAACAACTGGGCTTCTTCAAATTTTGTGAGCACCTTTTTAATAGAAACACACTCAAAGCAAATCATTAGTCCTCAACTTATACTAACCGTTTTGCTTATCATCAAAATCAATTAAAGGAGTCAACACTAGGTTGAGTGGCGGCAAGAACAGGTGGAAGGGTGGTGGCTAGATGGTGACCGACGGAGCTTGATCGATGGGCATGATGGCAGGGTAACTGAATAGGGGGAATGGCATCAGATAGTGGCCATGGGCGATAGATGGTGGCTTTAGGGGCTTCTCCAGTTGGCGAGCGGCAAGCAGCGACGAGCAGTGGTGATGGGAGAATATGGATGGCGATGATGGAGCAAAGAAGAGAAGAAATGATGGCCAGTGGCTTTTCCCATGGTTTTTACGGTGAGGGAAGGCTCTCGATGATGCGGGGAAACTCCCAGCGGAGAGGGAAGGGCCTCTGGCAACTTTTTCGGTGAAGAAAAAGCCTGGAAAAGTTGGTGGTCCATGGAACAGGTTTGTGGATCGACGATCATGGTAGCCATGGACCCATTCGCATTCTATAGACCGAGCAGCTGGTCCATGGTGGACCGACTGCTCCAAAAAGCATACAATTCTTATATGATCTTTAAAATTCAATTTCGGGCTTGTCTGAACTTCGATTTGAGAGCCGTTTATGCCATTGGACTCCAAAAATTGAGCTTTTCATAATGACAGTCCTATTTCCTACAAATAATATATAAATGTATCAATTTGATATAAATAAAAATAATTTAATTATTAAATTAATACTTTTATATGGGTATATAATATGATTATCAATACATGTCTAAAATCTCAACTTTAGAGAATACATGTCACTATCCCTTAATTCCTTGGATAATATATGGATACATACACTACATGTATGAATAAAATTATTTAAATTAGAATATTAAATATAATTTTAAATCGTAGAATTAAAATATATGTTAGCTAGATTGGCTTCTAGGGTATACATCTAACACAAGGGCCACATAGATTCTGTTGGGAAACATCTAGAGCTTTTGATGATGAAATATCTTTGTTGGAAAAAAAATTCAATGAAATCATTGTGTTTTCAGATACATAGATTCAGGCTTCTCTTCAATGGTGGTAGCATGCTTTGGTAGCTAAATTTCTTGGTCATGGTTTACCTGTTAATTTTGTAGATCAAGAAATGCATATTAGATGGTCCATTACTGGTGAATTTATAGTGTTTGCTTTATATGAAGGTTTTTCTTGTTTGTGCTTGTAATTAAGGAAGAGAAGTGTAGGGTTTTAGAGCAAGGACCCTGGTCCTTATCAGACAGCTTTTTGCTCTAGAACCTTGGTATCTTGGTTTTAGACCCCCCCTCTGATGCGCTCAAGTGTGTTAAAATCTGGGTTCGGTTACCTGATTTTCCTTTAGAGCTATGGGATACTGAAAATATTAAGAAAATTGTTACTCATGCTGGAACTATGTTGTTCTTTGATAATTGGACATCTACTTCTACTTATATGGGATATGCTAGGGTTTGTCTCCTCCTAGACCTTACAAAGCCATTTGCCAAAGAGTTATAATAAAGGTGCAAAACTTTTGTACTTGGCAACCTTTTTTGTATGAAGAACTGCCAGATATCTGTTTTGGTTATGGAAAGATAAGGTAACCTTGGAGTCTTGTGAGTGTGGCAAACTGATTGTCTTGAATACTTCTTTGGTATTTGGCCCTTGCATTCATGCTGCCAGGGTTCCAGTTACACCTACTTCTACTCAACCTTCTTTTGTTTCCCACTATTGGTAGATAGGCTCAGTCTGCTTGACATGTCCTAAGCAATCTACTAATTGATCTCCAGCAAAGGGGAATAGGTTGACTAATTCTGGCATTCAAGTTTCCAAATCTATCTTTTCTCCACTGATGACTTTACCCTTTGAGCAGACATCTAGTTGAACTTTTATGGACATTTCTAAACCTATGGTTTTTGTTGCTAAAAATTTTGGCTTTCTTGATATTAAAGGTAAAAGAAAGAGGTCGCTGGATAAAATCATCAAGTGAGTCAATCTCCTAGTAGTGTTTCTCCACCCCATGCTAAAAGTTTGGTAATTCATCAAAACTTAGATAATGTGACTCTTGCTTCAACTAATAATGCTAATCATTTACGTAGACAACAAGGGGAAGTTGTTAAAGTTTGGAGACAAGTTGGATCGATAGGAACTCACTCTTCTAATGCTCATGATATCCAGGAGTCTTCTTTTTCACATGAGTTTAACAATAGTGCATTATGGAACAAAAAACTTTAAGCATTCATAAGCTCATGGTGGAAAAGTTAGAGGATGTATTAAATATTATCAAAGATAATAGTTAGGATGATAATGGTCAGTTGAAAGACAATGGAAGAAAAAAGCCTCCTAGTCACAATCCTCATAAATAATGAAAGTGTTAGTTTGGAATTGTAGGAGGGCTACTAAGCCTTCCTTTGCTAATTATTTTAAGACTTTGGTATGTCAGTTTTTACCTGATTTTTGTCTATTTTTTGAAAACTCATTTATAGTCAACTATTTTGACTAGGATTTAGAATTTTTTGGATCCTCTCTAGATGACTTAAATACTTTTTGGCTACAGGTTTATTGGGAGGAGTTATTATAGCTTGGCTCAAGAATATTGGTAAAGTTACTTTTTTTCATACTAAAAGATAAATTACTTTTGGTGTTATATCCATGCCCAACCTACCTTCTTGGATCTTAGGTATTGTGTATACACTTCAATATATGAACACTATGTTCTTTTGTCTCAAATTCTTAATGTGCTTTATATGAACATTCTGATGCTTCTTGTAGGTGATTTTAATTATATTTTACAATTTGATGATAAGAAAGGTGGTAAGCAATTTCAGGTTGATCATCTAATTAGAAAATCTCAATCTTTTCTTCACTTATCAAGATTAATAGATTTAGGGTATAAAGGACCTCATTATACTTGGTATAATAATAGTTTGGTCTTGCTAGGGTTTGGGAGTGAAATGATCATGCTTTTGCCATTAGAAACTAGTTAGATATTTACTCTACTTCTACCGTTACTCATCTCACATGATTTGCTTCTGATCATTGTCCCTTACTAATTAATATATCTAATATGATGAATAGTGGGGCCCGACCATTTAGATTTGAAAAATTTTGGGTATCTTTTGGCTCGCTTGAAAAGGTAGTTTGGAATGCTTGGTCGTCTAATTCTTCTATTTCTCCTAACATGCATTTAACTATTCTTCTTAATAATGTTCGTTAGGCTATTAGAAGGTAGAAAGTTTGGAATGGTAATCTTGTTCATAAAGCTATTTTTTTATATGATTAAATCTATTCTTTATAACTTCAGGAATCTCAATGTGGCATGTTACCCTTTCATTTACATATATTTTTGTTAAAATTGTTAGCAAAATATCAGACTATTTTGTCTCATCAGGAAATTATGTGGCATCAAAAATCTCGAGCAATTTGGCTAAAAGAAGGGGATGCAAATACTACTTTTTTTTATCATTCTACCATCCTTCATCATTGAAGGAATTTGATCTTTGAAATTTGTAATTCTGATGGTGTGTATATTTTCGATTTACCTAGTGTAATGGAGATTTTCTTCAATCATTTTAGGCATAGATGGTTTCACTCTAATAACATTAGTACAATTGATTACCCTTGTATTCATCCCGAATTTTGTTCATCTCAGAATGATTTATTAATTAAATCTATATCTTACAAGGAGATTGATAAAGCTCTTAAAAGTTTACACTCGAAAAAAGCCCTTAGGTCTGATGGCTTCTCTCTATTCTTTTTCCAACACTTTTGGCAAATTATTAAATCTGATATGTATGAAGCTACTAATCACTTTTCTCATGTATTTCAAATGTCTCAACAATGGAAAGATGCATCTATTATTTTGCTACCTTAAAAAGTTAGACCCTTGTACACTTGATGATTATCATCTTATTAGTCTGTGTAATACGATCTATAAAATTATCATAAAGGTATTAGTTAATCGCTCAAAGTTGTGCTACCTTAGCTTATTTCACAAGAATAGGGTGCTTTTGTTTCAGGTAGGCAAATTACCACTAATGCTTTTGATAGCTCAAGAACTTGTGCATTCTACGGCTCATGCCTTGTGGATAAAAAGTTTAATATTGTTAAAACTAGATATTGAGAAAGCCTATTATCGTATTCATTAGCCATTTTTGTTTGTAATTTTCACCCAATTTGGTTTTCATTCTATTTTTATTAACTAGATCAGAGAGTGCATAACTAACCCTCATTATGCTTTACTGTTTAATGGTTCCCCTACTACTTGGTTTAATGCTTCTTGTGGCCTATATCAAGGGGCCCTCTCTCTCCTTATCTTTTATTATATGTTTAAACATTTTTTCTTGTTTACTTAAAATGGCTATCAATAATCATTTACTGAAAGCTTATTGTCCATGTGCTAGCCCTGCTATTTCACAAATTTTTTATGCTGATGATTGCTTACTTATTGCTCGAGCTACTTTACATAATGCTATCATATTAGCTGCTATTATTGATCTCTATTCCTTTCACTCTGGGCAACATGTTAATTTTATAAAATCTCATATCTCTTAGTCCTACTACTTCTTATCACGTTAAAACAACAATTCTAGATGTTCTTCATATTTCTGAAAAGCATTTATCTTGGCAATATCTTAAAGTTCCCATTTATAGTAAGCTTTGGTTTAGCACCATTTTCAACCTCTGATCAATAAAATCATGAACAAAATTTCTACGTGGAAGTGACAGACATTATCTTTATAGGTAAGGCCACTTTACTTCAATCTGTGCTACTCGTGCTTCCTTTATATACTATATCTTCTATATATCTTCCAACATCTCTTGTACATCATATTGAGAAAGAATTACATGCCTTTTTATGAGGCCATTTAGTTACTCATTGGGGACTTCATCGTGTAGCTAGGAACAAAATTTGTATGTCAAAAAATTATAAGGGTTTAGATATTACTTCTTTACTTGAAAGGAGAAATCAATGTCTATGCAAGCTTGCATCCCAGCTTCCTTTAGGCAATTCATCTCTTTGGTCTCAATTAATTAGTGTTAAGTATCATTTTAATGGTTCTTAGATAGATTATCATAAACTGAGATATAGTTATACTATTTGGCAACAAAATATGTGATGTTGGTTTTAAAGTGCAATTTTAATACCATTGGATGATTGCTTCTGGTTATACTATTAGTGTTTGTAATGATGCTTGGTCATCTAAGATACCCCTATTGGTTTGGCTAACTTATATTAATATGGACAGCTACTATCCTGACCTTCATATCTCTAATTTAATCAATGAATCAAGGGATTGGAATGTTTGTCATTTAGTTCAACTATTTTCTACTAATTTAATTCATCAAATTCTTGCAATTCCTATCGCTTTATATGCATCCAAAGATCAACTTGTTTGGGGCCAAACAAAACAAACAACTATCACACTTAAAGATGTCTCACTTGAGTAAACCTGTTCCATTTCAAGCCCCCCTTTCATTTTTTCGTTGGATCTAGTCTTGACAACTTCCATCCCATATTTCTGCATTTTTGTGGCAATGGTTTGGAACTACATGCCTACTAAACAATTTTTGGTGACCCGTAAAGTCTTGCCAAGTATAATGCAGGATTGTGACCTTCATCCTGGCATACTTTAAGATACATCACATGTGTTTATTAATTGTTATTTTGCAATGGAATGTTGGTGGCTTAGTACGATGCATTTACATCTTCCTATCTCTTTTGTCATGTTAGATGGTCTTTTCAACTTTTTGAAATCCCCCTTTGTACAATAGCAATGCAAAGAATTTATGGCCATCATGGTTTGGATTCTTAAGAATGCACATGATGATAATATTTTTAACAATAATTATATGTCTATTTATATATGTTCCCAAATTTAATCATTCCTTGTTAAGGCACTGCGGTAGTTCCTTATCATCTCATATATCTTCTCCCTTGGTTTCTTGGCTACCACCTCTCTCAGGGGTGATAAAAATTGATTTCGCTGGTTTCATCACTTCTATTGGTACAATTGCAGCCTATGTTATAAGAGATTATCATGCTTTCTTTATACAAGCTGGAGGTAAATTAATTTCACTCTTCAGTTTCATTTGTGGAATTAATTACTACTTGGTTAGGCCTATGTGCAGTTATTTACGATTTAAATGTTACTCATATTTCATTGAAAGGTGATTCAGTTACGGTTATCTCATAAATAAAAACCTGTTAATATTTCTCATCATACTGTTAATCCTTTTTTATAGGATATTGCTACGTGAAAATCCTAACTTTCATTTTTATCTATTTTGCATAGATTTCGAGAAGCTAATCAAGTAGTTGATTATTTAGCTATCTTGGTATTCTCTGGATCATTTATTTGACAAAATAATGATGAGGTAGATCCTTCTCGTGGATATCTTCTAAAAGTGGACCAGTGGGCTATTTCTTTTGTGAGATACAAACATGTCTTTTCAGATTTTACTTATAAATTTGTACAGGTGTCTTCCAAAAAGGAGGTATACAAAGCTCGGCTCTGAAACTTCCATGGGACTATGGTTGTCATCTTATCTCTATGACTTTATTTCATACATACTGTGGAAAGAATAGTGTCTATCAAAGCACTCTAGATGCCGGAATAACGTAATATTATCCCAAAAGTTGGTTGGAAGGTTGCCCCACTTCAGAATATTATTCTTCACAGCCTTGTTTACCTCTGCCTCATTTGTTGCTCTCAAAACATATTTCATAAACTGGCGTCATCCTCTCCAAATTCTCTCAATCATGATGATTATACATTCATTGAGAGAGGTACATCAACTGATGGGATTTTTTGGATATGCTTCGTCAGCTTCATTGTAATATTGGATGTTCACTACTTAACTGTCAGGCTTGTGTCCAAAAGAAAGTACATTTACAGTACAAAGGATGTTATGGAAGGAAAAATCAGAAAGATTTTTAAAACTCAAAAGCAAATACAAGAACAAAGAGAAGGAAAAAAGTAGAAAAAGAAACATTGTTTACTTTTCTTTTCTATGTGCAAGTTTGGTATCTCTAACTTAGATATTCTGTAAAGCATTTATATATGTTCCCAAATTTAATCATCCCCTGTTAAGGCACTGCGGCAATATTATCCCAAAAGTTGGTTGGAAGGTTGCCCCACTTCAGAATATTATTCTTCACAGCCTTGTTTACCTCTGCCTCATTTGTTGCTCTCAAAACATATTTCATAAACTGGCGTCATCCTCTCCAAATTCTCTCAATCATGATGATTATACATTCATTGAGAGAGGTACATCAACTGATGGGATTTTTTGGATATGCTTCGTCAGCTTCATTGTAATATTGGATGTTCACTACTTAACTGTCAGGCTTGTGTCCAAAAGAAAGTACATTTACAGTACAAAGGATGTTATGGAAGGAAAAATCAGAAAGATTTTTAAAACTCAAAAGCAAATACAAGAACAAAGAGAAGGAAAAAAGTAGAAAAAGAAACATTGTTTACTTTTCTTTTCTATGTGCAAGTTTGGTATCTCAAATATGGTATCTTCAGTCATGCTAGGACCGAAATGCAAGTTCATAGCTCAAGCTTTTAGATTGTATTGTCCACTCCATGTGTGGAAGATGAAAGAAAATACATAGAAAGAATAATAAGGAAGGAAAAATCAAAAATAATTGTGAAAAGAAAAGTCAATATATGAAAAAACATGAGGAAAAAAAGCAAATACAAGAAAACAGAGAAAGGCAAAAGTAGAAAAAAAAACATTATTTACTTACCTTATGTTTCCTATGTGTAGGTTCAGAATTTTATATATTCTATCTTCAGTCAAGCTAGAACTGAAATGCATGTTCATAGTCGAAATCTTTGGACTATAATGTCCACTCCCTGTGCAAAAGTTGAAAGAAAATATGCAGAAAGAATAATATGGAAGGAAAAATCTAAAATATTTGTGAAAAGAAAAAGTCAATATATGAAAAAACATGAAGAAAAAAGCATATATTGGGATGGTGATTATTTAATCTATTCATTCTTTGTGCAAGTTCAGTGTTGGGATATGTCGGTGCAGACATAAATCAACCACCGGTTCGACCGCTCGTGCACTCCCCCCGAATCAGACACCTCGAACCAAAGCACCTAGAAGAAGTCGAATGATTAACGGGCAAGGTGACGATGTGACCTTCGGATCCAACTGAAGACAACCCTCAACTTCGGCCAAAGATATGACCTTCGGCCCTGGCCGAAGACACGGTCTTCGACGTCAGCCTTAGGTACCGGTCCGAAGATGAAGACACCTCGGAATGAAGACATCCCTCTGACCAACCTCAAACCCACACAAACGTGGGCGCAACGGTTACAATCAGCTGCCTAACTATCACCTCCAAAGTACAACTACGTCGAAGCGGCCACGTGGCCAATAACTCCAATCATAACGCCTCCAGCCTGACCGGAACCATTCAATAACCGCCCACGATTACGGGCAAAGGGGAATCAATTAGCCCCCATCATAACCGTAGGAGAGAGGACGAAGCTGCAAGCCGGGCCAGCCGATATAAATATTGGTAAGAGAGGACCCTCGAGGTAGGCACAACGAAACTTTGAAAAAACTAGAGTTCCTTTCCTCGCCAT
Organism: Areca catechu; assembly: GCA_021397845.1. NCBI lineage: Eukaryota > Viridiplantae > Streptophyta > Magnoliopsida > Arecales > Arecaceae > Areca > Areca catechu. Next base: position 48,874,729 of record CM038046.1, on the reverse strand, counting down.
CTCCCTCCTCAGAATCTTTCCCATTCTATTGCTGTGACCTGCCTCTGACTTAGGCATCGGAGTGTCCCCCGCCGGAGAACATCCGGCTAGGGATCTGTTTTACAGGTGAACCAGGGGAGCGAACCTATGATCTGGCAGCTCCACCCGGTCGGAAAGGAGATTCTACACCAACAGATTGGCGCGCTAGGTAGGGGGAAGCCATTAAGCATCCACCGTTAGCTCCCCTCCTTAGAGAAGGGGAAGTGTAACAAGGTTCTAATGGCGAAGGGAAAAACTCAGAATGCCTCAACAAGTAGAAGTCGCGTTCTCTCCCAGAGGGGTGAACCCCTGGCAAGGAATGACATTCCGCCTCCCATGCTTGTCGTGGGACAACAACAATTTGAGACTCTCCTAAACCAAGTCAAAGCTCTCATGATTATGGTTTAGAATATTCAAGATAAAGCCTTTTAGGTGGGGCATCCGCCAGCCACCTCCAGACATAGCCATCATCCCGGAGGAAAAGAGCCCCTCGAGACAGATCCACCCATCTTTCCCTCTATGACCAACCCTCCCCTGAGGGCTGAAGCTCCCGAATTCTAAGACCAACCGATTCGTTGCGAAGAGGAAAGAGGCTCAGACAATCTCTCTCTGCTTCCTCCGAAGAATCCACTCCCGAAAGGGACCTACCAAAGGAAGTCCACCCCGATTATAAGGGAAAGCTTAAGGCCCTCGAATCAGAGGTTGTGAAGCTTCAAGAGCAGAGGAACCACGGTGACCTCGTGGCGTGCGAGCTGTGTCCATTCACCTCTCGCATCTTGACTGAAGTTGTCCCCCGGTACTTTAGGGTCCCTCAGATGGAGCCCTATGATGGCACCATTGACCCGCTTGATCACTAGGGCAGTTTCAAAGCCCATATGATGATTCATGTGGTTTTAGATGCGCTGTACTGCCTCGCCTTCCTGGCCACTTTGAAGAAAGCCACTCGGATATGGAACTCAAGCATATGTCCAGGTACCATCGATTCTTTTTCTGAGCTAGAAAAATTATTTGTCTTGCATTTCAGGACCTGCTGCAAGATGTCCCGAAACACAGACACCCTGTTCCTCCTTCACCAGAACGAAGGAGAAAGTCTGCAAGATATATCTCCAAATTCAACTCGGCTATGCTCGAGATCCCTGATCTCAACGAGCCGTGGCCATGTCCGCATTAAAGAAGGGGCTCCGAATGTCCAGACTCACTTTTTTCCTGGATAAAAAGTTTTCCACGAGCTATGCTGAGCTCCTATCAAGGGCTCAGAAGTATGTCGATGCTGAAGAGCAAGCAACAAACTGACGGCTAGCCGAAGGGAAGCCCTTCCTAAAGAAGAAGAACAATAGGGGACTAGGCCCCCTGCACCCAACAACAACAACAACAACAACAACAACAACAAATACTCTGATCGGCGATGAAGTCCCAGGCCCAGAACATCGGGTGGGAGATTTGACTCCTATACCCCCCTCAACCTCCCTAGAGAAAAGATCCTGCTGGAGATAGAAAAAGAAAGCTACCTCTAGCGGCCGCGTCTCATGAATGCGTCCTCTTCCGTAAGGAACAGGAACAAATATTACCGATTCCACCGGGACCATAGCCACGACACCGAAGAGTGCATCCAACTCAGAGATGCTATTAAGGACTTATCAAGAGAGGTTACCTGAGGCAGTACATCGATCACCAAGGACCTCGGCTGGAGGCTACATTTTTTCAGAGAGCTCCTGAAGAAGTTGAATTACCAAACCAGAGGCCCACCAGCGGGAACGTGGGGATGTTGCATCTATCGATCAAATGGAGAAGGGCCGAAGATGATGCCTCGAAGCAGCTCAAAGACAACAACACCATACTCTTCTCCGACGATGACCTCGCGGGGATCCAACTCCCACATGATGATCCTATTGTAGTATCAACCGTTGTGGCCAATTATGATGTAAGGCGTATCTTAGTCGATAATGGAAGCTCTGCTGACATCTTACTTTATGACGCATTCTCTCGGATGTGTCTACCTAAAAATAAACTACAAAGATCCCCTATACTGCTCATTGGCTTCGGAGGCAACCAAGTCGATGTCGAGGGTGAGGTAGTACTGCCTGTGACCCTCGGTACTGAACCTTGATAGAAGACACTATCGATTAACTTCACGGTGGTCCAAACCTCCTCGGCTTACAACACGATTTTAGGACGACCTATCCTGAACAAATTTCGGGCCATAGTGTCAACTTATCACCTCCTGGTACATTTTCCCACTAGGAGCGACGTCGGAGAAGCAAAGGGAGATCAGAGAATGGCACGATAGTGCTTGATGATACAGGACAAGCATTCCAACGACCCCATAACTTGGGATCAGTTGGATCCGAGAGACCCAATTGTAGACTATGGTGAGCCCATGGAAAGCACCGTTCCGGTACAGCTAACTAAGGAGGACCCCACCAAGGTCGTACAAATTGAAAGCCTACTCGACGAAGAAACCAAGGCAAAGCTAATCTATTTTCTCAGAAACAATGCTGATGTTTTTGCCTGGTCAGCCTCGGATATGCCTAAAATCCTAGCCGAAGTGATTACCCATCGGCTGGAGGTTGCCCCCGAACACAAGCCAGCTCAGCAGAAGAAAAGGAACTTCACCCCTGAAAGACATAAAGTAATAGATGAAGAAGTAAACAAGCTCATCAAGACAGGATTCATCCGAGAAGCATACTACCCTGAATGGCTAGTCGACATGGTAATGGTAAAGAAAGCTAGTGGTAAGTGGAGGATCTGTATCGACTACACAGACCTCAACAAAGCCTGCCCAAAAGACAGCTTTCCCCTCCGAAGATCGATCAATTGGTTGACGCCACCGCGGGCCATTAGCTATTAAGCTTCATGGATGCCTTCTCCGGATACAACCAGATTCGAATGGATCTCCAGGATAAGGAAAAGATGGCCTTCGTCACTAAAAAAGATCTTTACTGTTACAAAATGATGCCGTTTGGGCTGAAGAATGCTGGGGCGATGTTCCAAAGGTTGATTAATAAGGTGTTCAAAAAATAATTGAGAATGAACATTAAGGCCTATGTCGACGACATGATCATCAAGAGCCTCCTTAAAGAAGACCACATCAAGGATCTGGAGAGTCGTTCAGTGCCCTATGACACCACCAAATGAAGTTGAACCTAATAAAGCATGCCTTCAGAGTAACTTCAGGCAAGTTCTTGGGGTTCCTCGTTACTAAACGAGGAATCGAGGAAAACCCTGAAAAAATCTAGGCTCTTATGGATATGAGACACCCTTCTTGCAAGAAGGAGGTACAGCAGTTGACATGAAGGATCGCCTCTTTGAGCAGATTCATCTCCCAGTCGGTCGAGAAGTGCCTCCCTTTCTTCAAGGTACTTCGACAATCCCGAGGTTTTGAATGGACTGAGGACTGTCGCCTTGCTTTTGAAGAATTGAAGAAATACTTGGAGACCTTACCCTTGCTCTCTAAACCTCAAGATGGGGAAACTCTCTATCTGCACCTCTCTGCTATGGACGAAGCAGTCAGTTCGGTCCTCATCTGAAAAGTGGAAGATGGCCTCCATAAGTCGATCTACTACATCAGCAAAGTCTTGCATGATGCTGAGACAAGATATTCAAGGATGTAGAAGCTAATTTACTCATTGATAATTGTGGCAAAGCGACTACAACCTTATTTCCATGCCCACGCCATCGTGGTTTTGACTGACCAGCCCCTTAAGGTTGTTCTCTAATGTCCTGACACTTCGAGAAGAATAGCTAAATGGACCACAAAGTTGAGTGAATTTGACATCAGCTTCCAACCCTGATCGGCTATGCAAGCTCAGGTACTATCTGACTTCTTAGCTAAGTGTACTTGGAAGTCCGAAGATGAAGTACAACCAACTGAAGAGGAAGGAGTCACTCCAAAAGATGCAAAGTCCGTTTGGGTACTCCATGTAGATGGGGCCTCCAACTCTGCTGGATGCAGAGCGGGCCTCATACTAGTCAAACTAGATGGACACATAATGGAGTACGCACTCCGATTTTCCTTTCATGCTTCGAACAACCAGGCCGAATACGAAGCCTTACTTGCAGGACTCTGAATCGTCGAGAACTTGGGGATTCGAAGACTCCAGATCTTCTCGGATTCCTAACTAGTGGTAAACCAGGTCAAGGGCGAGTTTGAGGCTAGAGACTCTACAATAATCCAGTATCTAGAGAAGGTGCAAGCCATTGGAGTTTTTTAAAATCATCCATGTCCCTCGATTGGAGAACTCCCGAGCAGACACACTATCTAGGCTCGCCACCACCACTTTGGAGTCCCTCGATCGTACCTTCATCGAACATCTCGAAGCTCTAAGTATAGTCGAAGAAGCTTTAGAGGTGCACCAAATTGAGACTGAGCCAAGTTGGTTGGATCCCATCCTTAAATTCCTGAATGAGGGCACGTTACCAAAAAACAAAACAGAGGCCAAGAAGACCCACTGGATGGCATCTCAATACATCATTTTAGACGGGATCCTCTACAAGAGATCGTTCACCCAACCTCTACTAAAGTATTTGGGGCCATCGGATGCTGACTATGTCCTAAGAGAAGTCCATGAAGGCATATGCAGAGATCACCTGGGGGCAGGTCTCTGGCGTATAAAATAATACACCAGGGATACTATTAGCTTTCTATTCAAAAAGATTCAGCTGACTTTGTCCGAAGATGTGATCAGTGCCATAGGTACGTCAATGTCCAAAGACAACCAGGAAGCCATTTGACTCAGCTGATGGCTCTCTGGCCCTTTGCCAATGGGGCATGGACATCCTTGGCCCGTTCCCACCAGCATCCAGGCAAAGAAAATTCCTCATCATTGCCATCGACTACTTTACCAAGTGGATCAAGGCCGAACCACTGGCTCACATCACAGAAGGAAAAGTTGAAAGTTTCATCAGGAATTCCATCATATTCCGGTTCAAAATTCCATACACTATAATCACCGACAACGGGAGGCAATTTGACAACCCCAAATTCAAAGACTTCTGCGCTCAGTACCATGTGCAGCACAAGTTGACATCTGTCGACCACCCGCAATCTAATGGGGAGGTTGCAGTGACAAATCGAACCATTCTCCATGGTCTGAAGACTTGACTGAATGATGCCAAGGGACTTTGGGCAGAGGAGCTGACCTTTGTTCTTTGGGCATACCAGATAACCCCAAGAATGGCCACTGGCGAGTTCCCATTCAACTTGGCATATGGTACTGAAGTAGTTCTCCCCATCGAAATCACCCTGCAGTCTTTGAGGATCGATAAGTACGAGGAGCCTGAAAACTCCGAACGCAGGAGGGTGGACTTGGATCTACTACCAAGTACCAGACTCCAGGCTTAAATGAAAATGGCAACATATCAACAAAGAGTTGCCAAGTATTACAACTCTAGGATGAAAGAGCAGACCTTCCGTACTGGGGCATGGTACTACGAAGAACCGAAGTATCCAGGCCAATGGAACAAGGCAAGCTTTTCCCCAACTAGGAGGGACTGTACCAAATCAAAGAAATTATATGTCCAAGAACATATTGACCGAAATCCTGGATGGTGTTGTGCTGCCTCGGTCCTGAAATGTACAAAATCTCTGCAAGTACTACCAATAAACATGCCCAAAGATTTTCGTGGAACTCTGTTCAAGAATATGTCTAAATAGCCCACCATGCCAATGGTGCAACAATGGTCTCAATAATCCACTCAATGGAATCGACCAAAAGTATAAAGGTGAGTCTAATCCACTCGTCTTATTGGTATGTTAGACGAGCACAAAGGAAAGCTCAATCAGGCTGCCAAATGATCAAAGGCACAGGGATGGTTCATATAACTTACCCTACGGTGAATCCAAAGACGCGCCGAGGCGGGCCTAATTAGCCTACCTTAATTACGAAAGAAGGTGCAAGGATGGTTCACATAATCTATGCTATGATAAATCTGAAGATGCACCGGGGCGAGCCTAATCAGCCTACCTTAACTTCAACAGAAAGGCACAGGGATGTTCTAGATGCCTTACCCTACGGTAAATCTGAAGATGTACCGAAGTGAGTCCAGATCACTCACCTTATCAACAACAGACGCCCTAAGGGATGGCTTAATCGGGCCCATTCTATCGGCAAATCCCAAATGGCCTTACAAGTTCATCACTCAGCTATCACACTGAAGAATCCATGCTCTGCAATGTTTCGAGATATGCCTTTCACAGAGAAAAAAAAGAAAAAAAGCGGATACTTTCATTTCACGAAGGGAGCCTTACAAAAAAAAAGAAGAGAGAAGAGAAAATAAAAGAGAGCAGACAATGGAAAGGCAGATCCAAGGATTTAAGGACCACCCATCGACCACTTTCCATGCCGACGGGGGGTGTCGATTCTCGGGGAGGTGCTCGGGGAGGCTCCAGACTTCCATTCTGATTTAGACTCTGACTCTTCTTCGAAGTCGGAATCATATTCATGGCCAGGGAAGGGGACAGAGGGCCTGATGTTCTCTAAGCCTTTCGAGTCATAGTAACGAAAGGCCTCATCCCTGTGCTCCCAAAATCCCTGATGGTAGGAGTCCAGGACTGCCTCGGCAACCTCATCCTTGAAGGCCGATGATGCCAAGAATTTCATGACGGCCTCCGCTACCTCTATCTTGGCCTCTTCCACCTTTGCGATGGCCTCCACAACTTGAGCCCTGGCTTCCTCCAACTGAGCCTCTAGGACCCGTATCCTCCTCTCCAGGCGGGCTATGTCCCTGGGCCGGTGGTCATCATCATCACCTTGGTGAGCCTTCCCACTAGGCTTACCCTCCGCTCTAGAATCGGAGGCCTTCTTCCGGGCCATTTTTGGGAGTTTTGCAATGTTGAACTTCCTTTCCGTGATATACTGAGAAGAAGAGGGAAGACAACCTTTGGAATAAGGGTTTGCCCCTCTGATATCTCGATGAACTCCAAAAGGGAAAGAACTGGGTCCTATTTAACGAGATCTCGTACCCACGGATGACCGCAGGGAAACATGCCCCATGCCTTTTCCCAAACTAGCCAGAGGGTGCCACATGTCGAAATGATGCATCGAAACCCAGACGGCCACTCTGGGGATGGTACGGTCACCAGTAATTGACTCGATGATAGAGGCCAGTGGTGCTTCGAATCTAGAGCAATCTCCCTCGGATGGTTACAACATTGATGACCGCTTTTCGGGAAGGAAGAGCTTGGCGACACCCAGGATGCACGGGGACATGACCATTCGAATACCAACGTGCTCAACACAGACAACAAAAAATGTGTTCGATGTGCCCCAACCAGTCGCCAATGATGGGATGACAACTATCCGCCATACTGCCACCAATGCAAAAAAGATAATTATGGTAGATAATCGACATCAACCCAACTGAGATTAACCCCGATCCAAAGGACCGGTCAGGTCCTTTTTGAACTAGTCAACCATAATAGAGAAATCGGTGACGGTCCGATGGCATTACGATTTGGCTTTGGAGTTCATCTTCAACCAAGCCGAAGACATCGGCTCTGAACTGGTCGGTCTTCTGCTTACCCACCGGAAGGGAATCGACTCAAAAGAGACTAGTTTAAAGAGAATCAGTCATTTATTTCAAAGAAGAAAAATCCTCATCCAGAAAGTAGACATTATAATTGGTTGACAAAAAGAAAAATATAACAGTTTTATTCTCTGCCAACCCTTCGATAGCCAAAATAGGAGTAGGGATTGAAGCCTTGCCAGTGACCATTCCACTGCCTTCAACAGGGTGCACCGATGCTGCTTCAGCCTGAACCTCTAAGTTCTCAGCTCTCCTGGAATAGTGGCCAAAGAAAAGTCCAAGCTGGGGTAAAGCTTCTTAACTTTGCCCAGGCAGTCAGAATGACCCAGGAGGTAACTCTCCAGCGCAGCTTCATGCACTTCATCTTTGAAGGCCTGAGACCTTTTGTAAGCCTCGATGGCCTCGGAAGATCTCCCCTCAACTTGCGCGGCCCTTTTGTTGGCCGCTGAAAGACCCATCTTCATTTCATCGATCATCCTCTCCAATTTGGCCTGTTGGGACTTTAGTCCCTTAGTGTCCTGAAGGCTTTCCCTCAGCAACAGCTCGAGAGAGATCACCTTCCCTCTCTTCTTCTGCAAATCAATCACCATATCAGTCGCCTGCGCCTGAAGCGTCCTCAGTTGTCTTCTCAGGTCATCGTTGGAGGTGATTGCCTTACCTAACTCCTCTTTTGCGGTAGTCCGAAGTCTTTCGGCAACATCTTTCTTAACTACAGCTGAAACCACCTAACTTTGGAGGTCCTCACCGAAGCTGTTGGATTCGTGGGCACCTCTCTCCAGCAAAAAAAGGCCTTAAGAAACCTGTCAAAAGGGGAGCGCACGTAAAGTCAATCTAGCCGATACACACAGATAGGCAACATGCCTGCCGGAGTCTACCTGTTGTATTCCAAGAAGGATGGCAGAAAAAGGATCCCCGGACTCCCGCCTCCCAGTTCCAGTGGCAGGTACATCACACCCCGTGGGACTCCTTTCTCCTGCAGCTGGAGCCACAGGCTTAATATTTCAACACACGAGGGAACCCCGCCAGCATCTCGCGGGCTTGACCTCCTAGATGGTCCAATAGCATGTCTCATCTAGGAGAGGCCGGTTCCTCCCCCGAGGAAGAACCTATCTCGATGGGGGCACTACTGCCAACCTGAAGCATGGCAATCCAACACACACCTATGCCTCCAATCCGATCTCCTCACATGGAAGCTCTCACCGGCCTCCCCCTTGCCACCTGTCTGAGCTGTGCTACGTCTGGCCTCATATCACAACAAGTCCTCCAAGTCACGTGGAGATGAGGAGACGGAAATGGTGTTGGGAGCGACTTTGCCAGGAGCAGATGACATTCGATCCAAGAAAGCTCTCTTTCTTATATCAAGGCTATCAAAACTCAGGTCAAATGCCCTTATTTACAACAAGCCTCTGGGCACACCATGCGCGCTTGCCCTAATTAATAAGGGCCCCAACTTATGCGCTAGAGAGGACCACTGGGGAGAACTATTGTGTGTTGGGAGGGACCACTAAAAGGCTGCAGCCATGATGATTCCTTTTTCTGAGTGCAGTCATTATAACTAATCGCCATTCTCTCCCTAGGTGACAGCATGATGACTGCCAAATCCTCGGTGGATCAAAAGTTTCCCTCATATAAAGGTTTCCCTTCAAATTTTAAAGTCTATGGGATCAGCCCGCATTCGGAAAGGATCGACTCAATGAGGAATTGCATGACTCAGGCATCACTAAAATAGACAACTCTACCAAAGCCAAGTCCGAAGACTCCACACTTAGAGAGCCCCCTAGCATCCACAAAAGGAACAAAGGGAAAATATTCATTAATCCAGGATAAATCATTGATTACATGACAAAAAAGGAAAAAGAAGGAGTACAAAGCTCGAAGCCTATCGAGCCCCTACGGATCAGCCAAGAGATCCCCAGAGTCAGCAGAACGGAGTATCTCATCAATTTGGGCAAGGAGGATTTCTTCAATCTGGGCCAAGGCCGAGGAACCTTCAGCCTGAACCTCCTCTTCAGTTTGAACTAAGACTGCCAGATCGGCCACGGCCAATTCATTGGCTATGACCGGGACTTCTTCATTTGGGCTAAGCATCTCTTCAGCCTCAGCAGGGGCCCCCATCTCTTCTTCCTTTTCCTCCTCAATTTCATATGCAGGGACATCGGAAAGGTCAAGATCAAGGAAGGCCTCACCAACCTTAGCGAGTCCGTCGTTGAAGCCATATTGATAACTAAACAGGCTTGCTTCAGTTACTTCCATCTTAAACTGCGAAGACTTTTCAAAGTCTTCGATGGCTTTAGCTGCCTGCTCTCTCATAGCTTCGGACTCTCTCATGACTGCTTCGGCCTTCAGAGTTGCCTCTTCGGCCTTCGAAGATGCCTCTTCAGCCCTCCTGATCGCCTCCTCAGCCGTCATAGCCAAGCCTTCGGCCTTTTCCTGGCTTTCCTTGATAGAATGCTCCAATGAATCGATTTACTTCTTCTTCCTCCTTAGCTCTGCCTCCTACTCAGAGATCTTCAAATGAGCATTCTTCAGTTCACCTTTTAAACCCTGAACCTTGGCATCCACATGGGTGAACTAATTCTCCATGGACAGCTTCAGCTCCTTGGCCATCTCTCTTTCGGCTCTGGCCACTTGGAGCTCCTCCTTCAAATCATGAATGAGGCTATCGATGCTCCCCAGACCCTCTTCCAGGAAGGTGACATTGTAGAGCAGCTATACCAATAAAACAAGGCGTGAGATCAGTCATGAACTAAATGGCCCATCAGACACAAAAGAAATGATGAAGACCCTACCTGTAACAAAGAGGAAAAAGTTGAATCGGACACCTTGGTGAGGCTCCAACCCCGGATAACTGCCAAATCATGGGGCAGCAAAATGTCCTTCAATACTCGCCTAGCTACGGCGGGAACTAAAAGACCCCCCATGATGGAAAGCTTTAAGTGGTCCGCAAGACAACCTCCACCCGAAGGAGCCCTCTAGACAGACTCCTCTTCGGCTTGCGGTGCCTTGCCCCTATCCGCCACAGGGGGGGAAGGCGATGGTGCATCGCCCACCAGAGACGGACTTCCCCTAATTTGAACCGGAGAGTCGACCGTTGGCAGTGACTCAGCTGGAGGAGGTCCTTCCAAAGCCTCCATCATCGGTACCTCATCCCCTCCAGACATTCCTTTGGAGGATAAAGCACTTCTACTTCTACTGGGATCATCCCCCCGAACCTTCTTCCGGACTTCTGATCCCAAAGGAGGAGCTTGGGCTGCCTTCCTCTTAGAAGCCTGATGAAGCCAGCCAAAGTCAGGCCTTATCCTACCACCTGCAAACCAAAACACCCTTCAAAATCAACTGGACCATAGAGCTACTAAAAGAGGAAAGTCAACAACCTTTATCGCTTATACCTAACATAGGGAACTCACTGATCTCCGCAAGATGGAGATTTCTTTCCTCCAACAGTTCACGGATGGAAATGACCTCCAAACTGGACAGTAAAGCGTAATCAGATTGATCAGCTACCAGAATCTTCTTCCTAGCATTAGCATCCAGGCGTGGCTCCCTCTACTCACTACTGAAACCGCATGGTTGGACAGAAGAAACAAAAACAAAGTTGGTCTTCCACCCATGGATGGCGCTGGGCATGTCCCTCATAATTTTGCGACTAGGACGAGGGCTGATAACCCACCATGCATGACCGTGGAAATCCTTCTTGAGAATAAATAAATTGGTCCCAGGCCTTACGTTAGCTATATGGCACCGGACCAAGAACCCACAGATATTTCAAATACTATTCAGAATCAATTGTGCGGGCATGATCTAATACATGTGAAAGACTTTGACGAAGAAAGGGTGCAGTGAAAAATGAAGACCGGCCTTTAAATGATCTTTATATACAGCAATAACTCAGAGGGAGGTCTATTTACCCGCTCTTCAGACATCGAAAGTATTAGAGGAAACCCTTCAGGACATGGTAGCGCTCCCGAAGGTGAGCTATCTTCCCCATCGAAACAAAGCTAGAAATTAGCTTCGGACTCATCGCATCACCAGTACCAGAAGGCCCAACCTCCTCCCCTCGAACTCCTACGGACTCAGCCATGATAGGAAAAACAAACAAGGAAGGAATAGAAGGGTCCTACTTACGGAAGAGACTGATAGCCGGAAGTAGGAAAAGTTGGGCCAATGGTAGAAGTAAACAAAGGTGGAAAAGCTTCCTCAGCCATTCCTCCCTTTTCCCTCATAAAGGGACAAGAAGACTCCAGGATGCCACCTCGATAGAAGGGACCATCTCTCTGAGTCCACCAAGGACACCGGAGATGGACGCAAAACTTCAAACAATCGTAAGCTTATCTAACATGGAAAGGGCCAAAGGTCATAATCCACGTGATGCCAATCAACGGCGAAGATAAAGCTCACGTCTTTTTCGAGGGACAGGAAGGGGCCACGACCTCCACCCAAATCCCAATGAAAAGACCTGCTGAAACATCGCAAAGTAGAAAAAGGAGAGGCGACCTCCTAATCGACCCGTTCCTTTTCCACACTCCAATAGAGAATGACAGCTATCCACTACCTGATCCTCGAATCAACCAATAGTTATGGCGAGCAATCAAATCAAAGATTTTGCAATCATTAGCCGCACCTCTCCCTAAAGGAAAACGATAATCCGGCGATACTCTCACTCTTCGAGGCAAAATGTTGCTTCTAAAACTTAGAGTGGGGGGCAACTATTGGGATATGTCAGTTCAGGCATAAATCAACCATCGGTTCGATCGCTCGTGCACTCCCTCCCGAACCAGACACCTCGAACCAAAGAGCCTAGAAGAAGCCGAATAATTAACGGGCAAGGCAACGATGTGACCTTCGGATCTAGCCGAAGACGTAACCCTCGGCCCCGGCCGAAGACATGACCCTCGGCCCCGGCCGAAGACATGACCCTCGGCCCCGGCCGAAGACCGTGTCTTCGGCCTCAGCCGTAGGTACGAGTCCGAAGACCGTCGGTCTTCGGACTCAGCCGTAGGTACGAGTCCGAAGACGAAGACACCTCGGAACGAAGACATCTCTCCGACCAACCTCAAACCCACACGAACATGGGCACAATAGTTACAATCGGTTGCCTAACTATCACCTCCAAAGTACAACTACGTCGAAGCGGCCACGTGGCCAATAACTCCCATCGTAATGCCTTCGGCCTGACCGAAACCGTTCAATAACCACCCACGGTTATGGGCAAAGAGAAATTAATTAGCCCCTATCGTAACCGTTGGAGAGAGGAAGCCGCAGGCTGGGCCAGCCGATATAAATACTGGTAAGAGGGGACACTCGAGGTAGGTACAATGAAACCCTGAAAAAACTAGAGTTCCTTTCCTCGCCATCTCCCTCCTCAGAATCTTTCCATTCTGTTGTTGTAACTTGCTTCTGATTTAGGCATCGGAGTGTCCCCCGTCGAAGAATATCCGGCCAAGGATCTGTTTTGCAGGTGAACCAGGTGAGCGGACCTGTGATCCGGCAGCTTCACTAGGTTGGAAAGGGGATTTTACGCCAACATTCAGTATCTAAACTATTGCTTTTCTACCGAGTATCTAAACTACGTCATTAGACTTTCAACTCTGATTTTCTATACATACTACATCAACAACCGAAAGTCCATGCATAGTGGACTTCTATTGAGGATCTTCTGTATTTCAGAGATAGTATGTTTCTTCTACCTACCCAGGCACTCATCACTGTTAATTCTCACATACCAACAGTTTATTTTCAATGCCAAATCAATTCTTTTATCTTCACATACATTCATACCTATCATCGGGATGTTGATATGCTGGTTCGGCTATTATACTGCTCTTACTACTTCAGATTTGGATGTTGCAGAGTTGGATGCTGCCATATTGGTTTCGTTGCTATGTTTAAGTCACAGATGCACATTCTTAATATATGGATGTTGCCATGTTGGTTTTGCAGTTATGTTCCTTTTGTTGCTTTAGATTTTGATGATTTACAGTTGGATGCTACTATGTTTAATTCTTCATTGGGTGTTCATATACTGGTTTTCCTACTATGGTGGTTCTGCTACTATGTTGGTAATTTGGTATTGCTACTTCATGTTGTTGTCTCTTGGTATTACCAATTTCTGGTTCCAAATTGATACACCATATCACAGCTTATGACCGGTTTATGTTCTTGTTCTGTTTTAGCCAATTTCCACACCTACTTTACCCACTTGAAGATGCTTTGTTTCTGGTTCTACTGCTTCGCTGGTTCTACTGCTATGCTGGCTCTATTGCTATATTTACAAACTGGTTTTCTACAATTGCTATGTTGTTACTATATGCTACTTTATTTGTATTGTTGCTTCAAGTTATTCCTTGTACGAATAAACAAATTCCGGTTCCAAAGTACTATAACAATTCACATCTTATGATTGGATTACCGTACAGATCTACTTTAGTCTCTTTCCACTTTGCTGCATTCACTTCCACATCCTCCATATTTTCTCTCCACATATTAACATTTGTCATGTATCAAGTGGTTTTCATTTAGATGCTTTGCCTTCTTGCTTCATAATATTATACAATTCACTGTTCTTCACTTATGGACTATTTTGTAACATCGTAGATATCATCTTCACAGATCTACCTATACTTTTGCTATTTTACTTTAGAGTTTGTATTACTTTACTTTTTTGTTCATTTTCGGTTATCTTTACAAGCTGTTGTTTTGTTATATTTAAGCAGCATTGGTGCTTCTTATCTCCTATAAAGTTAACAGTGTTCTATTAATTTAGTCCTCTGTTCTACCGAAAAAGATTCCAACGAAATCGGGAGAGAAGGAGACTCCTAACATGAATCTTCTTCTCTATGATCTTGTGCCAAGCTTGCACGAGCCCATTGGTTCAGGTCTTTTCGGGCCAGCCTACGGGACAAAAGCTAAGTTATTAAAATCCTCTTAAAACTGAACTTATTTATTCCAATTAAAGCCAAATCCCTAAGCCCTTAAAGAGGAAAGAAGTGCTTCTATCCGATCGCTCTAAAAACCCATCTCCCTTTTCCATCTTTTCATATTAATATTAATGTGATAGTTTGCTGAGCTGGAGGATGACACGGATGATATCATGGCTCAAAAGAGATAGGGAGAGCTGAGAATGGCACCCATCTCTAGTAGCCAACTTGGCATCGGGGAATTACACAGGAACATACATAACAAGATAAATAAAACATACATAAAAAAAATCGGGTAAGTAAGATTTAACTAAAATTTAAAATAAAACATGTTTTAAGAAAGCTGACTCCTAAACCTTAATTCCTCATTAACCGGTTCCAAAGTCCAATTGATCTCCTAGATCTATAACAAAATATAGAAAACAGTGGATAAGCTTTATAGGCTCAATAAATTATTATCACATCCAATATATGCATAAATATGTCAACAATAATTTTCAAATATAAATAGATCATACATAACAAGATAATCAGTACCATGATAAAATAACAGCAACATCATGCAATATGCACATTTGTTGCCATCAGGATCGCCGTGGCCAGTAGTTGCTGCCAGCGCCGGAGTGCGCTCCCTTCGCTGCTAGGCGGTCCTCCGCTCCTGGACCTGCAAGACATGGGTTAGTGACCCGGGCCAGGGTTTCTGGCGGGGACACTCCGACGATCAAGTCAGTGACGATACAGGGGAACAGATCCTCCTGGTCGAGCCCCTCTTGATGGACTCCACACGAAGAGGAGTGAGTTGTGTGAATGTGAGTAGCAGATGCGTCGGGGGAAGCGTGGCCTGGCTAGGGGGAGTCCCTGTATGGCCCTTCATCCCAACCTTGCTCTGGAATACTGGTGGTGCCATGCCCCTCTTCCTGGTGGGGGTTGCACTCTCTTTTTTTTTCTTCTTGGCTTGTATTTTGCCTGTGTGTTGGTGTTGTTGTGTTACCTCCGAGTTTGTTGCAAACTAGGTTACCGTTGGGCATCCGCCTCGGGATCTCCGCCGGGCTGTCAATCGCATGCGGTGGTGTCCCGAGGAGTCTTTCCTGATTCGTGATAAGGGGAGCTGTCATGTGCTCCGACACTCTTCTTGGTCGCCTTATTCCGGGAAAACTGGCAGTGCCTCGAACGGTGGGCCACCGCCCAGGATTCGAATCTCTCGGTTGGCTTCCTCTCTTGGATGATTCGAATGGTTGGTGAGGAGCGTGGCATCTCGATCAGCGTGCTTTTTCCCTTTCTAGTGTAACTGGCGGCTGTAGGTGGTCAGTACGGCCTGGGAGGCGTTCTAGTGTAGTCCTTGGGCGGCTCGCCGGTGTTCTGGGTTGGCGAAGACCTCGTCCGAGCCGGGGCTGAGCTGGAATGGCAGGGTTTGCTCCGACCTAGATGTCTCGAACTTGCGGGGGTGTTTTGGTGGAGGAGAGTAGAGTGCAGGCCCGGTCCAGAGGGCACGCGCTCGGAGAGGCTCCACGTTGGCGGGTGAGCGCTAAGCTCGACTCCGACCACAAGGCTCAAACCTCCGAGGGTCTCACTCTGGAGGGCAGAGGGCGGACTCGGTCTACAGGGCGCGTGCTAGGAGAGGCTCCTCGTTGGCAGGTGAGCGCTGAGCTTGACTCTGACCACAGGGCTCAAACCTCCGAGGGTCTCGCTCTGGAGGGCAGAGGGCGGACCTGGTCCAGAGGGCGTGCGCTCGGAGAGGCTCCATGTTGGCGGGTGAGCGCTGAGCTCGACTCTGACCACAGGGCTCAAACCTTCGAGGGTCTCGCTCTGGAGGGCAGAGGGCGGACCCGGTCCAGAGGGTGCGTGCTCGGAGAGGCTTCACGTTGGTGGGCGAGCGCTGAGCTCGACTCCGACCATAGGGCTTAAACCTCCGAGGGTCTCGCTCTTGAGGGCAGAGGGCAGACCCGGTCCAGAGGGCGCACGCTTGGAGAGGCTCCACGTTGGCAGGTGAGCGCTGAGCTCGACTCTGACCACAGGGCTCAAACCTCCGAGGGTCTCGCTCTGGAGGGCAGATGATGGGGATCCAGGGCAGGTCCGGGTATTTTTCTATTTTTTCTTATTTTCTCAGAATTTTTTTATTTTTCCTATCCCGCTATTCCACCTATCCCTGCTATTCTGGTTTTGTTCTCGGTTTATCCCTGAGTTATCCCAGCTTTATTCAACCTCTTGCAACCTTTCTCCCGTGAATTTTTTATAAAGTTTCGAACCCTAGCCCACCGCCCCTCCGGCCCCAGATCCAGGCCGCCCACCCTCCGGCCGCCCCCGCCGGACCGTCGCCGAAGCTCGCCGGCCCCCGCCCTCGCCGGAGAAGCCACCGCCACCGTCGCCGCCGCCCAAGCCCATGGGAAGCTGAACGGACGTGGAGGCGTCCACCCGCCACGGCCCACGGCCGCCGCTATCGCCGCTGTCGCCGCCGCCGCCGGCCCGCTGCCCGCCACCGTTCCGCCACCCGCCTGCCCTCACCCGACCGCCGGTGGGGTCCGCCGCCGCCCACGCCCCTTGGAAGACGAACGGATGCGGGAGGCGTTCGTCCGCCCGCATGCGGCCGTGTGGCACCGCCGCCCACCGCCTGACGCCGCCACCACCGCCCGCCTGTTCGCCGGACACCGTCCCGCCATCCCCGACCTCCCCCGCCGTCCACCGGCCATTCCGGCTCCCGGGAGGTCTCCCACGACCGTGGGAGACCAAACGACACGCTGGGCGTGCTGTGCCAGACCATGTGCCGCCTCGCCTGCGGCCGCCGCTGGCCGTCCACCGCTCGCCGCCTACCGGTCCCATCCGTCGCCTGCTTTTCGATCACCGGCCGTGTGCTCCGTCGGACGATCCATCCTTCGCACGGCCGTGAGTGGAGT
Organism: Areca catechu; assembly: GCA_021397845.1. Taxonomy (NCBI): domain Eukaryota; kingdom Viridiplantae; phylum Streptophyta; class Magnoliopsida; order Arecales; family Arecaceae; genus Areca; species Areca catechu. The sequence goes on along the minus strand of CM038046.1, from coordinate 48,857,379 downwards.
TGCATGGATTTCAGAGCAGCCTATATTTCAGAGCAGCATGCTTTCTGGAGCAGATCATCAAGCCGACACACTTCTTAGAGCAGATCAGCACCACTTTTAATGCAACATGAATTTTGATGTAATTTAAATTTTTTTTTTAGTTTTCTTAGGGGCTAAGAAACTAAGGGTTTTGGTTTTTCTATATAAAGGCCCCCTCTTTCCCTGTAATAGAGAGAGATTTGATATAGATTTTTGGGTTGGTTCCGGTTCTGGTTCTAGGCTGAGGCCCATTTTTCTTCGTTCCCTGTTGTGTGCATTATGGGTTCGATGAGGGGTATGAGGCGTTCCCTGCTGTGTGCATTATGGGTTCGATGAGCACCCTAGTTATCCCCTATCTCGTCTTCTTTATCCCCTTGTGTCCTTCCTTCGAGAGTCATCTTAGTGCATCTATGTGAGAGCCCTGCTGTGTGCATTATGGGTTCGATGAGAGCTCAGGGTAGCTGGTGCTGTGACCCCTTCGAGAGGGTAGCTTTATGCTCAGGGTAGCTGGTGCTGTGATCCCTCAGGAGGGTAGCTTTAGCTTTGACCCCTGACTTTCTATGTGCGTCCCCCGCTAGAGTGAGTCTCAGGGCCATGATTCCAGTTTTTGGTTCCCCATCTCCATCCTTCCTTCGCCACATCCACCCAGAAAATTGAAAACAAAAGAGATCATCTGTCTTAGGATTTTAGAGTCAGTATGCCCTAGTCCCGGGAGGCTTCTTAGCCCTCCCACGGTCCTAGTTTGTTTAGTTGTTTCCCTGTTTTCCAAATAACCAGGTTACATCGATTCGTTTTCATCCCGCATCAGTAGAGGGCATACCCGGTCCAGAGGGCGCATGCACGGAGAGGCTCCACGTTGGCAGGTGAGCGCTGAGCTCGACTCCGACCATAGGGCTGAAACCTCGAGGGTCTCGCTTTGGAGGGCAGAGGGCGGACCTGGTCCAGACGGCGCGCTCGGAGAGGCTCCACGTTGGCGGGTGAGCGCTGAGCTCGACTCCGATCATAGGGCTCAAACGTCCGAGGGTCTCACTCTGGAGGGCAGAAGGCGGACCCAGTCCAGAGGGCGCACGCTAGGAGAGGCTCCACGTTGGCGGGTGAGCGCTGAGCTTGACTCTAACCACAGGGCTCAAACCTCCGAGGGTCTCACTCTGGAGGGCAGAATGTGGCTCCAGCCTAGGCGTCTCGAGCTCCCAGGCCCGACCTGGCGGAGGACAGAGCTCGGCTCGCTGTCTTGAGGGAGCTTAGCTCAGCTCGGTAGCGAGTCCGGGCTGGAGAATTGACACAGCGTCCGACGTGGCATCTTCCTTTGACATGGTGCCTGTCGGTTCCCCCACGTCAGTGATCCTGCCACATCATTTCCCCCCACTCCCAAGGCTCGTTGGTGTGCGCGCTCGGGCCGAAAGTAGTAATTGCGGTGCTGACATAAAAAGGTGGAAATCTGGCACGATGATGGCTATGATTGCTGGCGCTTCGAGAGATGGCCCCGCGGCCAATGCAGGGGTGCCGCGTGGCCACATCCGAGTTGTAGTTAATGTTGGCGCAGAATCCAGAGCGGTCGGGATGCCATTTTTGTCGATGGGTAGCACGTGGCGTGGATCCATTGGTGGAGGGGTTGGATTGGTACGAACCCATCGGGTCATTTCGAAATGAAAGGAGGGCCTTATCCAAAACATCTATTCTTTTAAATTCTCCGTGCCTGCTGCTGCTGCGCCCAAGCTTTCTTCTTCTTCACAGTTGCCTCAGGTTTCTTAAGGAATCAGGTCAGTCTCTTCTTCCTTCTCCCCCCGCTAGAGTAGGGTTCTTCCTTCGGGTTTGCGATCTTTTTTGAGTTGAGTCTGCTCTTCTGTCCTCCACTTCGAGTCCTTCATTACCCTTGTTCTTGAGGATGTCCCATTTTGGTCTGGGCTTCCGCCCCTCCACTGATCAAGGCAAGGCTGGTCCCTCCAAGCCGAGGCCGACATCTTCTTCTTCTTCTGGTGGGGAGGAAGATGTAACTCGCTTCGAGCTCAGTAGGAGGTGTCCTCCCGGTCCGATACTTATCACGGAACTAGGATCCGGTCCTTCTTTCCATCCTTCTCCTTCTATCCCTGTCTCTAAGTCCGTCCGGTCCACAGGTCTTGGTGGAGCCGCCTCGACGATCACCGCCGGGGAACTAAGGACCGTTCGGGATGTCTATGGCATCCCGCCTTCCGTTCGGCTCACGATCCCTCATCCGGGGGAACGGGTCACTTCCAGTGGCCCGGGCCATCTTGCTTTTTATGAGGAGACCTTCTCCGGGGGTCTCCGGTTTCCTTTTCACCCTTTCTTTTTTCCGTCCTGGACAACTACCGTTTGGTCCCTGCACAGTTAGTGCCAAATGCCATTAGGGTTATCTTTTCTTTCATTGTACTCTGCCACCTTCACGAGTTTGTTACCCGGTTCTCCTTGTTCAGGGCCTTCTTCGTCCTGAAGCGCCACCCAACTGAGGATGGGTGGTGGTCCTTGTCCTCCCGCCCGAAGGGCATCATATTTGAGTTCCCCTCTTCCATCAGGGGATGGAAGAGTAAGTTTTTCTTTGTTGAGGTTGAGGGGGTCGACTGGGTCTGGAGCGATCCGGACAAGTCCCCCAACCAAAATTTTGTGGCCGATGCAGCTGACCAGGATGACTACGAGCAGCTTCGCACCACCCTGATTCCTCTTCTCGAGGTCCTGTTATCTGAGCAAAACCTCACCGACTCCGGGGTTGACCCAATGAATGGGTTGGGCGAGTTCGACCTGAACTTTCCTCTTTCTTTATCTTGCACTCCTTGCACTGCTTCCCGCAGATTCTGACTGTTGTGTGACTTATATGCAGGGATGATTTTCTTCGAGAATGACCTACTGGTGATCACTCGGAAGTGGCCACCGACCGGGCTGGCCGGGGAGCCTTCATCGAGGCAAGTCCGGGGTGAGAGTGCTCCTGTGGCTACCCCCACTATGGTGGTTGGCCTGAGCTCGGCTACTCAAGCTGGTCCGAGTTCGGAGGTGACTCGTGCTACTCCTGCACCAGTGGAGAGGGCGGCTTCTATGGCACCGAGGCCAGACCAGCAGGCCCCTACTACGGAGCCTGAAGTAGTGGCCCAGGCAAGGGCAGCAGCTGCTGCCGCTGCACCCTGCCGTCCTCCGAGTTTGCCTATCATCGAGATCAGGGATGAGGAGGTCTGGGCTGCGACCAGGACCATGACCGAGGCGCCGCCTGTGCCAGTGCCAGCTTCTCAGCCTGCCCCTCAGGACTCTTTAGCCAGCGGGCAAGGCCGCCCACTCCCGAAGAGGGCAGGAGGGAGGAGGCACGACATCGTCAACCCTTCAGGATGGGGCCGGAGAGCTTGTTCCTCCGGAGCCCCAAACTAGCCGAGCACATGATGGACTTCTCGGTCCAGACATGTGACCGGCAAGAGATGGCCGAAATGCAGCTGGGCGATGTTATCAGTGCCTTCTTCCCCCAGCTGTACTCGGTGAGCTGTCCCTTCCTTTCTTTTCTTCTTCTTTTTTTTTTTTTGAGCTGACCTCTTTTTATGGTGAAGATCGGTGCCGAGCCCCTCTTCATCAAGGGCTGCTGTCAAAACTGGGAGCATCTCGAGCAGCAACGGGCGGTCGAGATCGAATCCCTGAAAGCCGACCTGAAGGAGAAGGTCGAGGCAAACGAGGCCCTTGAACTGAAGGTCAAGGATCTTGAGAAACAGCTCACCGACATCGAGGGATGAGCGAAGAGACTTTTAGAGGCCCGTGACCTAGAGCGGAACCATTTGAAGAAGGCCGTTGAAGATCTCTCCTCCATGGAGAAGAAGTTGAATTGGTATAGTGCCGAGGCTGATCGGCACAAGGAGGCCTCCCGGGCTGCCCAGGCAGAGCTGGCAACAAGGAGGGAGAAACTGGCCGTAGCTGAGAAGGCGGCGGAGGTGGCGGCCAAGTCGGCGGAGGCCGCTAGGCTGGAGGCCGCCGAGTCGAGGAGGGTGGCCGCTGAGGCCAAGAAGGGCGTTGAGGACGTCATCACGAAGTTCAAGGCTTCGGAGGTGTTCATCACCGAAATTCATTAGATGGCATCGGACTCCTTCTACAAGGGCTTTATGTTCTTGCACGACCGGGTTGAGGCGCTTGTCCCCGAGGAGAGTCGTAGCTGCCTCAGGTATCCTTCGGCCTCGGACGCAGAGCCCGAAGAGGAGGTTCCGTGGAAGCTGTGGCCTCAGAGCCTTCGATGTTAGCCGAGGCTGATCCGTCCGAGATTAGAGCTGCCCAGCCGGAAGCTCCTGAAGGCAGGAACTCTCAGCCTCTAGGTTCAGCAGGGGAGCTGGCCATTGTGGAGTAGCCCTTCTCTTTCTTGCTTTGTTTTGTATTTTTGTTTCTTATACTTAGTCAGGGTCGCCCGATATGTCGGGGGCCCACAAAATACTTGTAACTCGTATTTGATCAATGAAACTTGAGCTTCCTTGCCATTTATTTTTTGCCTGGCTATTCCTTTCTCTCTCTTTCTTTCACTCCCCTTCTTTCCTCTCCCTTTTTTTTGTATATAAGTGGGGAGATTAGAGAGAAGGGCCTCACCTTGCCTGGGGGTTGAGTTATGACACTGGAGAGCTGCTAGGCTCGAAGGTGTTGTGGACTGAGAGCTATGTGGCTCGAAGGTCCCTTGGCTGGAGATCTGAGCTTCGATCTTGGGCTGGCGTCCTGGAGCTGGGCTCGGGGATGTTGGTGACTGAGAGCTGCATGGCTCAAAGGTCCCTTGGCCAGAGGTCTGAGCTCCGGTCTTGGACTGGCATCCTGGAGCTGGGCTCGAGGATGTTGGTGATTGAGAGCTGCGTGGCTCGAAGGTCCCTTGGCCGGAGGTCTGAGCTTCGGTCTTAGGTTGGCATCCTGGAGCTGGGCTCGGGGACGTTGGTGACTAAGAGCTACGTGGCTCGAAGGTCCCTTGGTCAGAGGTCTGAGCTCCGGTCTTGGGCTGGCATCCTGGAACTGGGCTCGATGATGTTAGTGACTGAGAGCTGCGTGGCTCGAAGGTCCCTTGGCCGGAGGTCTGAGCTCCGGTCTTGGGCTGGCATCCTAGAGCTGGGCTCGGGAACGTTAGTGACTGAGAGCTGCGTGGCTCGAAGGTCCCTTGGCCAGAGGTCTGAGCTCCGGTCTTGGGCTGGCATCCTAGAGCTGGGCTCGAGGACGTTGGTGACTGAGAGCTGGTAGTTTTGTTGATGTACTTCCCTCTCGTTCTCTTTCTTTCCTTCCCCTCTCTTCTTCTTTTTTGAGAAGAGGGTTCTTACCATGTCTCCCTCTCGTTCTCTTTCTTTCCTTCCCCTCTCCTTCTTTTTTTTTTTTTGGAGTGGAGAGATCAGAGAAGAGGGTGCTTGCCGTGTTTCCCTCTTGTTCTCTTTCTTTCTTTTCCCTCTCTTCTTCTTTTTGAGTGGGGAGATCAGAGAAGAGGGTTACAGGACTTGATTGCCTTGGAGCTAGGCTCGAGGTCTTCCTGGACAGAGAGCTGGGCTCAGGTCCAGGGGTTGCCTGAGAGCTTGGCTCAGGTCTTTGGCACCTTGGAGCTAGGCTCGAGGCATTGATGGAAGCTACTTGGCCCCATGATCCCTTGGCATCTCAGAGCTAGGCTCGGAGATGTTTGAGATTGAGAGCGGCTTGGCTCGATGATCCCTTGGCCAAAGATCTGAGCTCCGGTCTTGGGTCGGCATCCTAGAGCTAGGCTCGGGGATGCTTGAGATTGAGAGCGGCATGGCTCGAAGATCCTTTGATATCCTGGAGCTAGGCTTGGGGATGCTTGAGATTGAGAGTGTCATGGCTCGAAGATCCCTTGATTTCCTAGAGCTAGGCTCGGGGATGCTTTGAGATTGAGAGCGGCATGGCTCGATGATCCCTTGGCCAAAGATCTAAGCTCCGGTCTTGGGCTGGCATCTTGGAGCTAGGCTCGGGGATGCTTTGAGTTTGAGAGCGGTGTGGCTTGAAGATCCTTTGATGTCCTGGAACAGGGCTCGGGGATGCTTGAGATTGAGAGCGGCATGGCTCGAAGATCCTTTGACGTCCTGGAGCTAGGCTCAGGGATGCTTGAGATTGAGAGCGGCATGTCTCGAAGATCCTTTGACATCCTGGAGCTAGGCTCGGGGATGCTTGAGATTGAGAGCGGCATGTCTCAAAGATCTCTTGACATCCTAGAGCTAGGCTCGGGGATGCTTTGAGATTGAGAGCGGCATGGCTTGAAGATCCCTTGACGTCCTAGAGCTAGGCTCGAGGATGCTTGAGATTGAAAGCAGCATGGCTCGAAGATCCCTTGACATCCTGGAGCTAGGCTCAGGGATGCTTTGAGATTGAGAGCGGCATAGCTTGAAGATCCCTTGACATCCTGGAGCTAGGCTCGAGGATGCTTTGAGATTGAGAGCGGTGTGGCTCGATGATCCCTTGGCTGAAGATCTGAGCTCCGGTCTTGGGCTGGCATCCTGGAGCTTGGCTCGGGGATGCTTTGAGATTGAGAGCGGTGTGTCTCGAAGATCCCTTGACATCCTGGAGCTAGGCTCGGGGATGTTTGAGACTGGGAGCTGCATTGCTTGAAGATCCTTTGATGTCCTGGAGCTAGGCTCGGGGACATCTGATATTGTTCCTTGCAAGATATATAGATACTCGCGCAAGGAAAAAGTCATTATCATTTTTATCGATAAGAAACCTTACATCATAGGTGGCGTCATCGCGGACCGCGGGCACTCCATGTCCGGAGGAGCCTGACGCCATCGAGACCTTCGAGGTGATAAGCCCCTCGTGATGGGGCTTCTGCCACCTTGTAGGGACCTTCCCAGTTTGGTGGGAGCTTGTCGCGTTCTCGGGACTGACTTGCCTCCGCCCGGCATAGCACCAAATTTCTGGGTCCAAAGGTTCTTGGCCAAACTCGGGCGTTGTAACGTCGGGGTTGCTCATTGCCGACGAGTTTTATTGGGGCCGGCACTGAGCGGGTTGGGCCTAAGTCAATCTCAGGACGACGTTGTAAGCCGTAGGAAGCCCGTCGACAACAAAAGTCATCATAGTGGCGCTCTGGGAGGGGGCGTCATAAGGAAGCACGTCCGTGGAGCTTCCGTTACCGACCGTGGTGCACTTTTCCGAGGTGGTTCACGATCATCATCTTGACGACCGCGGCATCTTCATTTGCCTTTCTTCCTTGCTTTCTCCTTCCCGCACAGTGGGGACATCATTCTCGGGGTCCCCTGCCCCCCGGGTCCTCTTGGACGCACACGGGGCTCCCCAGGTGATCACGCCACCGGCTTCGCGGTGGGGCGGCTATCGACGGCTGGAGCTGGCGGGAGAGCGGTGAGTGCCTGGGCCCCCCTCCGCAAACCTCTGAAGGTAGCCTCTCTTGATGAGTTTCTTAATTTCTTACTTGGGGTCGCGACATTCTTCGATGTCATGGCCGTGATCGCGGTGAAGGCGACAATACTTCGTCTCGCCACGACCGGTGAAGGGCTTCAATGGTAGTGGGTGTTGTAGTCCACTGGCTCGTTGGGTGAGCCTTGCATACTGGCAAACCGGCAAGAGAACTCTGCTAGCCCACGCCCATGTTTCTCCAGGCATCTTTCCGCTACGCGCCTGATGGCTTCGTCAACGGATCCTTCCGCCGAAGGAGACAGAGAAGGTGATGTGGGTGCCCTTGGGAAGGGGGAGCCCCTTGAATGGCTGATAGAGGCCTTTCGAGCTTGTGTCATCACCATTCTTCCATGGAGTGTCAATCTGTAAAGAGGTGGAGGACTTGAACATGCCTCCCCTACCTGGTGCGCCAATCTATTGCCGCCAGGATCGCCGTGGTCCGTAGCTGCTGCCAGTGCCGGAGTGCGCTCCCTTCGCTACCAGGCGGTCCTCCGCTCCTGGACCTGCAAGACAGGGGTTAGTGACCCGTGATGCGGCATGATGATGAAGATGCAATCTAGTTAAAGAATTGAAATATTTGAGCAATGAAACCTATTAACATTCACTTATATTCTAGACAAAGAGTGCTAAAGTGAAACTATGGAAGGAACATGAAATATTAAACCTATGCCGCGATGTAGTTACTTTAGTCCTAGAGAAGGATAGGATTAAATGATTATGGAACATAAATCTAGGAGATTGCCTTCAATAATTCAGACTTAAGATATTAGGATGCATTCATTACCCATGATGATCACTCCCTTGTTGATTTAGATCCGTTGAAACACTCGAATGAACTAACCATGGACGTAGAGATTATTATTCCAAGGAAATAGGCTCCACCCATAATTGATCTTATGGCAAGTGACCTCCTCTTGGACTCCGAATCGTAGAAGGACCCTGCAAAGAGAATGGATTAGGTTTGGAATAATTTGAAAGATATCAAAGCAAAGTTAGGAGGCAAGAAATCAAGGAGACAATTGATCTTTAATGGAGGAAAGAATCCTTGGATGACGAAGGCTTGGAGTTGTAACTTGTTGGCTTGAGATGGAGATGTTCACACGCCCAAAGAAGAAACACTAAAAAATACCACAAACCTTCTTTACAAACAAAAGCTACTTCATTTCATTTCATCATAAAAAAAAATCATCCCCTCCAATGGGAGATGAAGAGGTCTTTTAATAGCCTTTCAATCCCTTTTGAAAATCCACAAATCAAGGAGAGATACAAGGAAGGTTGGAGAATATGGGGAAAAACTTGTTACATGAAATGTGGAAGGGGCTGGCCAGCCAAATTGAATTCAAAATAGCCTTGGTCACCCACTTGAAGTCTTCATGACATTTGAAATTTGGTTGTCCTTCTTCATGGCGCCAGTTGGTGATGATGTGGCTAGGTGAGTTGGTGATGACGTGGCTAGGTGAGTTGGTGATGACATGGCTTTCCAACTAGGATGAGGAGTTGTTTATTCCAATGACTTGCTTTATCCTGGATAACTGGACTCATTCCAAATAAGTAGATTCCCTCTAGTAATTATTCCAAGTAGCAAAATACTCTCCGGTGCTCAAATCGGATTGGCATGTTGAGGAGGCTGAGTGCGCTGCTTTATGAGTCAATCCATAGTGATTGAAGTTCTTTACTAGTGTCCACACCAAATCTCTCGGGGTGGCGAGTGCTTGACCCTATCGAGTATGGTCCAACCTGGCTTTGATACTGTTCAAATAAGTCCGGGTCCAGTCATTGCAGGTCCTCTCTAGTGATCCAAGAGTTGTCAGATTCTGGTCTCCCTTGCCAATGGACCAAATATCAATAGTAATCCTTGTTTCTGGTGGTGACAATCTTATCATCCAGGATTTGTTCAATTTTCTCTCGCTTTTGAGGAATGGTTGTTGGTGGACACTCGGGTACAGGTTCACTCTCAAAAATATGGTCAGGTCCAAAAGGCTCACTAGGTATCATCATGGGTTCCTTATATTCTATCAAGCTGAAATATTGAAGGTCGGGTTGATACCTAGGCCAGAAGGTAATTCTAATATATAACCATTAGATCCAATCTTCTTTAAGACTTTAAAAGGGCCTGCACCGCAGGCATGTAGTTTCTTGAAAGTCCTAGATGGGAATCTTTCAGGGTTGAGTTTAATCATTACATTGTCTCCTTCATAGAATTCTTTGACTCTTTTTCGTGAATTAGCCCTATGTTTATAGGATTCATTGCTCAAATGAATTTTCTTGCTGATTTCTTGATGCAAATCTTAATATACTATGCATAGTATTCAGCAGACTCAGATACTCATGCATTTGTGGGTAGTGGGATCAGATCTAAAGGCTTCCTAGGCTTGTAATCATGGACTATTTCAAATGGACTTTTGCCCGTAGATCGATTGACCGAACTGTTATATGCGAACTCAGCATGAGACAATAACAAATCCGAATTTCCTAGACTTTCTCCCACTTGTCGTTGCAATTCTTGATGTTCGGTAGGGTTCATTCTATAATGGGGAAGGTTCGGTAAGGTCGCTCCAGGGACTAAGTCTACTGCATGTTGGATGTCCCTAAGGGGTGGGAGTTGGTCGGGTAACTCACCGGGGAAAACATCCTTAAACTCATCTAGCACTTCAACGACTTCCTGAGGTTGTTCTTTTGGGGAGGCCTCTTGATGTTCCTTAGTTGTCAAAACCCAAACAGGTGAACCATTGCTAATCTCTTGCTCCAATTCTTTAGCAGTGATCACGTTTATCCCTTGTGTCTTATATCTCAATTGGCTAGATCCTCTTTTAATTAGGTCCTTAGGTGGAGAAGAATGTATTACAATCTTCTTCCCATTATGAGTAAACGAGCATGAATTAGAGTGACCATAGAGTATAACGTCATGATCGTATAACCTGGTCGTCCTAAAATGATACTGCTAACTTTCATTGGAAGAACATCGCACCAAACTTTCTCTTTGTAAAACTGGAACTGGATGGTAACTATGCACCTAGACTTGATGGGAATAGAGGTTGAGTCTATCCAGGATACCTTATATGGATTAGGATGGGGTATAGTGGACAATCCTAGGTTTTTGACTATGTTGGTGGATATGGCATTGACACAGCTACCACTATCTAAGATGACCTTGCACACTTTCTCGCCTATCTTGATGAAAGTCTGTAGGATACTAGTCCTACGCCAGTCTTCTTGGTCTTTGGTTTGGGTGAGGATACACCTAACCACTCCTAAAAGATCATGATCTACCAGGGCTTCATCACCTTCATATTCCTCAGCCAAATTCTCATCCGCCTGGTATATTTCCTCTTCACACTCATCTTGGGGTTCTATGGCTTCCCCTTCTACTTCCCCTATGTGTAAGGCTCTAGTGGGACACTGACTTGCAAAGTGACATACTTTCTGGTATTTATAGCATGCATTGGGATTTGGGTTTTGAGGAACATCTGGTGCTTTACCCCTATCATCTCTACAGGTCACAGGTGCATTAGGATTGGGTTGGTTAATTCTATACTAATTGGGTCATATCTGCTGATTAGGTGCACTAGTCCTAGGGATGTCGGGTCTACGATAAACTGGACACCTATGAAATCTCTCAGCATCTCTAGCTATCTGATAGGCTAGTTCTAGATCATGGACTTCCCTCATGAATAATTCCTTCTGGACTTCTTCCCTCAATCCGGCTCTAAATCTAGATAGGGTCACCGACTCAGATTCATCAACATTGCACCTCATTACAAATTCATCAAATTTGGCAATATACTATGCGACACTCCTATTTTCTTGAGTAAGTCAATGTCATTGATCTAGGAGTCTTTGGTGGTAGGACATAGGAAGGTATTTTTTCCTAAGCCTAAGTTTCATCGCTCTCCAGGTTACTATTGGCATATCACCTCTTTGCCTAGCTAATCCTCAACATTTTCCCAGTAGAGTCTAGCTTGTCTTACCAACTTCAGTTTTGCAAACTTACATTTTCTTTCCTCAGTCATGTCATACCAGTCGAAATACTGGTCCATTTCTCCTTCCCAATCGATGTAAATTTTTGGATCTAAGATTCCATCAAATGTGGGTGCTTCCAACCTAACATTTTTTATGGCTCGATCATCTTGGTCTAATTGAATTGGAGTGGGTCTCCTGACATTTGGTTCATAAGTGGGCTCAAGATAGACTCTCCTTGGATTGGGTTCATGGGCTTGCTAATGATTGGGCCACCTAGGATTTGGTTCACAGAAATAGTCTTGCTAAGGTCTCCTAGGGTTGGGCTCATGAAAAAGGTTTTGGCGTGGAACCCTTCTAGGGTTGACTGGTGTTTCAAACTCAGGTTCAAGATTAGGTTCGGGATCATTCTGGACTTCATGGTTTCCTTCAGGAGTTCTAGTTTCTAATTGATCCAACCTAGTCGTGATGTGGGCTAACTTATCATTCATGCTCTGGTTGGTCTGGGCCACGTTCTGGTTGGTTTGGGCCAATTGCTCAGTCAAATTTTTGTTTAGTTGGGCCACTTGATCATTCAAGGCTTTAATCAGATTTCCAAGATTTTGGTCCATGGCTACACTTGACTGGGCTTGGGCTAGTGAATATGATGTCCCTGCTCTAATTGTCATGCATGCAAGTGGACTCAAACTCGGGCTAAGGTTTTCTAGACCTGTTAGCTCAAATAAACTGAGTTGGCTAGGTATAATCAAACCAACAACTACTCTTTTCCACTAGCCAGTCAGGAGGTGGGTCTGCGAGAGGTTTTCCCAGCTCTCGCTGGGACCTAATTAAAAAAAACCACAAGAACCGCTTAGGCTTAACCACTTAACCTCGATCCTTGACACCACCTTCAAATAATAGGTGAAGAATTGGTTGCACAAGCTTGTCCCAATTGACTTGAACTAGACCTAGAGTCCCAAACTAGTCACCTAATCAAGGTGGCAAACTAGATTGTAGTAACTCTACACTTGGCCTAGTGTCAAAACAAGGGGAGTGTGAGATCCCTTCTTTGGCCTACCTAGGCCCGGTGGAATTGGCCTAGTAGACAGATCAACACCCAAGCCCTTAGTTCCAATCCTAGTCACCAAGTAATAGGGCACACATAAGACTAGTTGACACAATGACTTGACACTAACCAGGACTCGACCAATTGATGTCCCTAACCAACTAGGGCAATTAAGGTTCTACTCAATTTTAATTAGGGATTGGGTTTGATGCACAATGAGGGTTATTGTTCTTGGGCTAAGGACAGGTGATCAATCCTGCCCCCATGTTATATTGGTGCCCTTAATTGAGTTAAGATGAATGCACACAACCATGCTGAAAATTAACTCTACTGGAATTTTAGACAGAACAGTACTAAATCACAGCTCAAAAATTCTATAGTTAACTAAAAATTCTAGAAAAATTATGAAAACTTCTTTCAATTACAATGGATCTAACAAAATAAGAATCACTAAATTCTGAGTTCTATTCTGAGAGAAACAATTTATTTATCAGACCATATACACACAGATTCAGAAAATTCTAGCAAGTAACAACAATTAAGAAATTAATCTATGCTAAAAATGGTAATGACCAAGATAGGACAACCTTACACTATAAGGATTTAACATGCATTTAAGCAAACACTTAGCAGGCTATGCAAGATATTAAAAACTTAATGCGCAGAATTCCAGCAAACAATGAATTTCAGCATCTATGCAAATCCTACCCTAATCCAACCATGCTCTGATACCAAAATGATGCGGCATGATGATGAAGATGCAATCTAGTTAAAGGATTGAAATATTTAAGCAATGAAACCTATTAACATTCATTTATATTCTAGACAAAGAGTGCTAAAGCGAAACTATGAAAGGAACATGAAATATTAAACCTATGCCACGATGTAGTTACTTTAGTCCTAGAGATGGATAGGATTAAATGATTATGGAACTTAAATCTAGGAGATTGCCTTCAATAATTCAGACTTAAGATATTAGGATGCATTCATTACCCATGATGATCACTCCCTTGTTGATTTAGATCCGTTGAAACACTCGAATGAACTAACCATGGATGTAGAGATTATTATTCCAAGGAAATAGGCTCCACCCATAATTGATCTTATGGTAAGTGACCTCCTCTTGGACTCCGAATCGTAGAAGGACCCTGCAAAGAGAATGGATTAGGTTTGGAATAATTTGAAAGACATCAAAGCAAAGTTAGGAGGCAAGAAATCAAGGAGACAATTGATCTTTGATGGAGGAAAGAATCCTTGGATGACGAAGGCTTGGAGTTGTAACTTGTTGGCTTGAGATGGAGATGTTCACACGCCCAAAAAAGAAACACTAAAAAATACCACAAACCTTCTTTACAAACAAAAGCTACTTCATTTCATTTTATCATAAAAAAAAATCGTCCCCTCCAATGAGAGATGAAGAGGTCTTTTAATAGCCTTTCAATAACTTTTGAAAATCCACAAATCAAGGAGAGATACAAGGAAGGTTGGAGGATATGGGGGAAAACTTGTTACATGAAATGTGGAAGGGGTTGGCCAGCCAAATTGAATTCAAAATAGACTTGGTTGCCCACTTAAAGTCTTCATGACATTTGAAATTTTGTTGTCCTTTTTCATAGCGCCACTTGGTGATGATGTGGCTAGGTGAGTTGGTGATGACATGGCTAGGTGAGTTGGTGATGATGTGGCTTTCCAACTAGGATGAGGAGTTGTTTATTCCAATGACTTGCTTTATCCTGGATAACTGGACTTATTCCAAATAAGTAGATTCCCTCTAGTAATTATTCCAAGTAGCAAAATACTCTCCGGTGCTCAAATCGGATTGGCATGTTGAGGAGGCTGAGTGTGCTGCTTTATGAGTCAATCCATAGTGATTGAAGTTCTTTACTGGTGTTCGCACCAACCCGGGCCGGGGTTTTCGATGAGGGTACTCCAACGATCAAGTTAGTGACGATCTAGGAGAACAGATCCTCCTGGTCGAGCCCTCTTGATGGACTCCACACGATGAGGAGTGAGTTGTGTGAATGTGAGTAGCAGATGCATCGGGGGAAGCGTGGCCTAGCTAGGGGGAGTCCCTGTGTGGCCCTTCCTCCCAACCTTGCTCTGGAATACTGGTGGTGCCATGCCCCTCTTCCTGGTGGGGGTTGCACACTCTTTTTTTTCTTCTTGGCTTGTGTTTTGCCTGTGTTGGTATTGTTGTGTTATCTCCGAGTTTGTTGCAAACTAGGTTGCCGTTGGATGTCCACCTCGGGATCTTCGTCGGGCTGTCAGGCGCGTGCGGCGGTGTCCCAAGGAGTCTTTCTTGATTCATGATAAAGGGAGCTGTCATGCGCTCCGACACTCTTCTTGGTTGCCTCATTCTGGAAAACCTGGCAGTGCCTCGAACGGTGGGCCACTGCCTGGGATTCGAATCAGTTGGCTTCCTCTCTTGGGTGATCCGAGTGGTTGGTGAGGGCGTGGCATCTTGATCAGCGTGCTTCTTCCCTTTCTAGTGTAACTAGCGGTTGCAGGTGGTCAGTACAGCCTGTGAGGCGCTCTTGTGTAGTCCTTGGATGGCTCGCCGGCATTCTAGGCTAGCGAGGATGTCGTCCGAGCCAGGGCTGAGCTAGAATGGCAGGGCTCGCTTCGACCTAGATGCCCCGAACTTGTGGGGGTGTCTTGGTGGAGGAGAGTAGAGTGCAGGCCCAGTCTATAGGGCACGCGCTCGGAGAGGCTCCACATTGGCGAGTGAGCACTGAGCTCGACTCCGACCACAGGGCTCAAACCTCCGAGGGTCTCACTCTGGAGGGCAGAGGGTGGACCTGGTCTAGAGGGGCGCGCTCGGAGAGGCTCCACATTGGTGGGTGAGTGCTGAGCTTGACTCCAACCACAGGGCTCAAACCTTTGAGGGTCTCGCTCTGGAGGGCAGAGGGCGGACCCAGTCCAGAGGGTGCGTGCTCGGAGAGGCTCCACGTTGGTGGGTGAGCGCTGAGCTCGACTCCATCCACAGGGCTCAAACCTCTGAGGGTCTCACTCTGGAGGGCAGAGGGCAGACCCGGTTCAGAGGGCACGCGCTTGGAGAGGCTCCACGTTGGCGGGCGAGCGCTGAGCTTGACTCTGACCATAGGGCTCAAACCTCTGAGGTTCTCGCTCTGGAGGGCAGAGGGTGGACCCAGTTTAGAGGGCACGCGCTCGGAGAGGCTCCACGTTGGCGGGTGAGTGCTGAGCTCGACTCCGACCATAGGGCTCAAACCTCCGAGGGTCTCGCTCTGGAGGGTAGAGGGCAGACCCAGTCTAGAGGGCGCACGCTCGGAGAGGCTCCACGTTGGCGGGTGAGCGCTGAGGTTGACTCCGACCACAGGGCTCAAACCTCCGAGGGTCTCGCTCTGGAGGGCAGAGGGCGAACCCGGTCCAGAGGGTGCACGCTCGGAGAGGCTCCACGTTGGCGGGTGAGCGCTGAGCTCAACTCCGACCATAGGGCTCAATCCTTTGAGGGTCTCGCTCTGGAGGGTAGAGGGCGGACCTGGTCCAGAGGGCACGCGCTCAGAGAGGCTCCACGTTGGCGGGTGAGCGCTGAGCTTGACTCCGACCACAGGGCTCAAACCTCCCAGGGTCTCGCTTTGGAGGGCAGAGGGCGGACCCGGTCCAGAGGGCGCGCGCTCGGAGAGGCTCCACGTTGGTGGGTGAGCGCTGAGCTCGATTCAGACTACAGGGCTTAAACCTCCGAGGGTCTCGCTCTGGAGGGCAGAATGCGGCTCTGGCCTAGGCATCCCGAGCTCGCAGGCCTAACCTGGCGGAGGACAGAGCTTGGCTCGCTGTCTTGAGGGAGCTTAGCTCAGCTCGGCAGTAGAGTCTGGACTGGAGAATTGACGCGGTGTCCGACGCGATGTCTTCCTTTGACGTGGCGCCTGTCGGTTCCCCCATGTCAGCGATCCTGCCACATCACTTTTAATTACCGAACGACATAACTATGAATTGTTAACCATTTACTTTACTCTTCTAGTCTCTCAAACTATGGCCACGATCGGCCCGTGGCTAGTCTCGAAAGAGACTAGATCCTGATTACACATACCGACATTGATCATGTGCTAGTGATTGCCCCACTGGAGGCCTGAAAGGAAACTAGCTTTGATATCATATGAGAAAATATGCATCCTCAGCATGTGCCAATAATCACCATGCATGGTTAAAAATAAAAGACAACTAGCTCCTAACTATACAAACCGTACATCGGTCATGTGCGAGTGATCGCTCCACTGGAGGCTTAGAAGGAGATTAGGTCATCGTGCAATTATAGTCAGACTAGAGAATATCAATAGCAACATACATAATAATGTATGCAACCTAATGTAGATCAAATTATATGACATATATTTAATATTTCATAACATTCATAACATATTTAGCATGTAATACTAGAGGCCAAAATAACTTACTTGAAAGAACTTTATCAATATATAACATGTTTCCATCTAAAATAAACTAGCATAGAAAAAATGAATCTTGGTCCAATCTAGATCTCGATCTAAATCACTAAAAAAATCGGTTCAAATTTTATTATTATTTTTGATATTTTATTTTTTTCTCTTCTTCCTTCTTCTTTTTCTCTCTCCTTCTCTCTCTTCTTTCTCTCTCCTCTCTTTTCTCTTTCCCTTATTTCTCTCTCTCTCTTCTCTCTCCTCTTTCTCCCTCTTTCTCTCTCTTTCTTTCCTCTTCCTTCTTTATACTCTCTCTCCTCTTTCTCTCCTCTTCTCTTTCTCTCTTCTCTCTCTCCTCTTTCTCTCTCTTCTTTCTCCCTCCTCTATCTTTTATCTTTTCTTCTTTCTCTCTCTTCTTCTTTTCTCTCTTATTTTTCTTTATTTTTTTCTCTTCTTCTTTTTCTTTCTTTTTTTTTCTTCTTTTTCTTTCTTTTCTTCTTTTTCTTTCCTTCTTCTTCCTGCTTTCTTTCTTCTACCCTTGCTTTCTCCTTGGCTTAGCCCGAACGAATCTCTCCTATCCCATGAACCATGAAAGGGGAAGGGGAAGGATTTATCAAAGCATGGAAGAGGTAGGAGCAGGGGGGTTGGGCGACGTGGCCACCGGCATCCATCCATCCAAAGAAGCCAGAAGAGCAAGAGAAAATGAGGCATTATTCCAAAAATTTGACTGAGAAAAAGGGCTTGTTGACACTGAATCTCCATTGACCGGATGGAGTGGTTCTTTTACCGGGCCGCCGTCAACCGGATCATGCAAAACAGATCCCTGTTTGGAAATCTTCCAGTGGGGGACACTCCGATGCCAAAGTCAGAAGCAAACTCAGGTGGTGTGGGCACCAGGATCCGACAGAGGCTCCTCAACCCTCTGTGGATCTCAGATTAGGGTTCCCCCTTCTATGAGTCCTGTAATAAGGCCTTGAGCCCAAAGCATTGTTATAATTTCTTGTCAAAGTTTGTTTAGTCCTGTACCTTGACCAATTTGAGTCAAGATAGGTCATGAGTCCTGTGTTTGTTCAAGTCTGAGTTTGGACTGGGCCCAAGCCCAATTGAAGTCACTATGGTTTTCTTCACCAAATCAAGTTCTGGTGGGCCAACCCACCCCTTCTACTTGGGATAATGCCAACTCAGGTGCCACCTCAGCTACCTACGTGGCACCACATCAGCTGCCACTTGGGCATCCAAGAAGGGAAACAAAGTGGCATCCTCATGATTTCCACACGCCTTGGGCAACATTGGAAGGAAGAAACACCATCCCCCTCTTCCCTCCCCCATATCATGCCTTGTTCCATCAAAAGAGGGGCGTTGAAGATCCTTGAAGAAACCAAGCCTCAAAGCAAGCCCCCTTCCAAGCTTTCTTCCCAAAGTGTTCTTGCAAGGAAGGAAGGTCAAAAGACACACTCCCCTCTTCAAGCCCTCAACCATGCAATGCCCATGGAGCTCTCCCTTGGTCGGCCTTGAATCAATCCAAGAAGATGGCGTTGAAGAGTCCAAGGGAATACATTCCTCCAAGCAAGCCATGCCCCACTCCTCCTTCCCAAAATAAGCATGCTAAGGAAGTCAAGGGACCAATCCCCCTCTCCAAGCCTTTGCTCATGCCACGCCCAACTCCAAATTATTTGGTCAGCCAAAGAGATGGGATGTTGGAAAATTTTGGGCGCCACCATGAATATTGTAATTTGAATTTCAAATGGGCCTTGGGTGCCTATTTAAAGGACCCAATCCCTCCCTTGTAGAACTAATGAATGAATGAATGATTGAGTGATTAATGAAAAGTTTGAGTTTCTTCAACCCTCCAAACATTGTCTCTTAGGCTAGGTTTGAGTGGAATTGCCTTCATCCGCCGTTGCTTTGACTATCACACGGGCGGTTGGATATGATTCGGCGAATCCCCTCGAATTCTCATCCAACTCGAAAACCGAGGTGCCAGCCGTCGGATCATGGCACGTGGGGGGAGGTGTTGGGAAGCTACCCCCGGGTGCCTATAAAAGGGGGGAAGCAGTGCCCAGAAGGAGTTTTGCACCGCTTGCGCTCGAAGAGAAGGCAGCCTCCTCCCTCCTTCCGTTGCTTTAGCCTCTCTTAGAGAACCAGGGAACCAGGTTAGTTTTGTCTCCACCTTCCTTCGTCTTCTTCCTTTTCTGCAACTCCCTATAGAATGGCTTCCGGGAGTCAGAGTTCGGCTCGTGGACATAGAGAGCTCGGCCCTTTTGACATCGCTTCGACCATGACCCGAGAGAGAGTCAAACATCTTAGGACCGTGTATAGCATTCCTTCCACCTTACATCTGACCGTCCCAGTTGCGAGGGTAGAGTGAATGGACTTTTAAACTTAGGAGCTCTCCCTCTGTACGAAGACCACCTGAAAGCTGGCCTTTGTTTCCCGATCCATAGCTTCTTTATTCATGTCTTCAACACATATAGAATTACTCCTTCCTAGCTGACCCGAATAGTATTCGGGTTCTTTATGGCTTTGTGGCTCTATGTCGGGAGGCCGACATCGAGCTGAGGGTGTCCTTGTTTTCAAACTTTTTCTTGTTGAAGCAGGACTTCCAGAGTCAGGAGTGGTGGATGTTCAGTCCATGCCCTGGCTGGAAGATACTAGGGGGCTTCCGTCCGCCATTCATGGATGGAAGTCCCAATACTTTTTTGTAGATAGTTTAGAGCCCTGGGGCTTTGAGACGGCATGGAGGGAGCCGAGGCCGAATGCTTTGAACGGGACGAAGGTCTCGAGGGCTGACGAGGATGACTTCCATAAACTGGATGATGAGGACCCGAGGTTCGTCGGCTTCATGCTCCACGAGGGGAGTCTTCATCAGGCTGGACTCAGCCGGCACCAGTCGTTGGGTAGGACGAGAGCCGTAGAGAGAAAAAGCCACTACTTTATCTTATGTCGGCTTTGCAACCACACCTTACTTCAACCTTGTTTGTTGATAGGTGGCAAGATGAAGCCAGATCGGGTAACCCTTTTGGCACGATCTGCGCAGCGGGGGCAGTCCTCATTATGGAGCTGACCCCGCAGGAGCCGAAGAAGTGGGCGACAGAGCGACGCCTGAGAGGCCGAAGAAATAATGGACGGCGGAACCGTCCGCTACAGTGGTGTCAGTCAAGTCAGGGGATGACATGCCTCTGACCGAATAACAAAGGGTTTTGGCATCCGAGAGGTCCTCTTCGATCGGGCAGTCGATCACCCGGGTGGAGGAGAGGCTCCCGGTACTGTCCGGGGTAGATGTGGCTCTTCTGTCTCTACCGTTGGAGTTGACTGAGGTGGCCTCCCCGACAGTCAGGGGAACTCATGCAGAGGAGGGGCCGTCGGCCGTTGATGAGAGGGTCGACGGTGCTAGTGATGAGGAGGAGCGCTAGAAGTGGCGTGATGCTGAGAAGGCCAGAGAGCTGCTTAAGAGGGCCGCCCCCGACGATGACGGGCGGTCGATGAATGAGGCCTCTAGGAGTTCCCTCTACCATCTTCTAGGGGTAAGTGTCACATTTCATTTCTCTACTCCGAATTCAACGGTTGCAACTTTCTAACTGTATGTGTATGTCGGCAGCTTGTCAAAGACACCTTGCTGATGGACGATGGCCTGGGCGAGCTGCTCTATCTGAAAGAGCACTTGACCAAGAGGGCTGAAGCGGCGGAGGTGGCAAGGGACATGGCTTGGGTGGCGCTGACAACCTCCAGAGAGGAGGTACTTGGCTTAAGGGCCATAGCAGAAGAGGTGTCCACACTACGGGCCGAGTCGGAGGCCCAAAAGAAGTAGATTGAAGTCTTGCTGGCTCAAGAGAAGGACCGGGAAGCAAGCTTAAAAAATAATAATAAGAAGATCAAGGCCCTGACCCGTCGGCTAGCCGTTGAGGAGGGGCGCTTGATCGAATGTGAGGTTCACGCACAAGGCCACCAGGCGGTGGTGGAGAGATGTAAGGGCCTGCTGAAGATGACCCAGGAGTTACTGAAGACGGTCGGTGAGAAGGCCGTTGCAAATTATAAAGCCTCTAAGGACTTCATCGAGGAGATGAACGAAGCCGGTCCTATCAGCTTCGACTATGGATATGACGAGTGTCTGGGGAAGGTCAGTGCAGCCTTTCCCGACCTTGACTTATCATTTCTTCAGCTGCCGAAGCCGGCAGAAGAGGAGGGCTTGGAGGCGATGGATCTGATTGTCCGAGCGGTCGAAGCTTCACTGGAGGCCATCGTAGAAGTGGCTGGACCGGATGTCCAAGCTGGAGCCGGGATAGAGGTAGCTAAAATTGCCAAGGGGGTCAAGGCCGTTGCTGCTGCTGAAGGAGCCGAAGCGGCTGTTGTTAGTGTACCTCTTGAGGGTCAGACCTAGTCGTTTGTAAAGGTCTAACCTTCAATTATGTAAAGAAACTTTTGGAACTAATGAAGAACCTTTTTGATAATGCCTTATTTTCATATCTTTGTTGCCAAACTCACTTTACTTTGAAATTTCACTAAGTGTTGGTCTATCGGCTTTCTGGACCTGGAAGTAGTTGAGGTAGTGGTCAAACTGTAGCTTAGCCGGAGCAACGAACTTAGAAATTTTAACCTAAGTGTTGGTCCGTCGGCTTTCCAGACCTGGAAGTAGTTAAGGTAGCGGTCGGACTGTAGCTCAGGCCGGAGCAATGAACTTAGGAATTTTAACCTAAGTGTTGGTCCATCGATGATGGGGGACTAATATGCATGCCATTTTTTTTGTATGCTTTACATGTTGAGTTAGGTGATTAATTCCCGAATTTCAGATCAAAATTATTTGTAGGGAATTTTGTATGAATTTTTGAAGATCAGCATGCAGATTAGGACCTAGAAAAGTAGCAAAGAAGGACCGCCGGGGCTAAGAAGCCTCGGTTAGGGCAAGTTCTCCAGCAATAAAACTACTGGAGGTAGAGGGGTGTACCTGATAATGTCTATGAAGATCGCAGCGAAGGGGTCTCTCGTTCCTCGATGGATGCGGCCTGAAAAATCGAGCCAAAGACCCGTGGATACTCGGCTTTCTGCTCGGTGATCCGATTGAGGCTTGGCTGGAGTCGTTGGATTCGTAGGAACTCGGGGACCTACAAACGACCTGTCAGGGGTTAGAAAACTCATAAAGGAACAAGAAAACAAAGGAAAAACAGCAAGGGAAGGCTTCTTTTGAAGTGGGCGTCCAGGGATCTGAGATGCTTGTTGGCAGCAGGAAGATGATTGCAGCACTGGGAAGAAAAACTCTTGCAAACCCCTTTATGCACACAGCAGGGTATCACACAACTCAATAGAAGAACTCAAGGTTTTCATTCATCAAAATTCTCCTTCATACAAGAGGCTAGGGTCCCTTAAATAGACCCTTAACCTTGGGCTCCAAGTAAGGGTACATAAGTCTTTACATAAGAATCCTTTTCCCTCTCAAACCCTAGCTAGAAAATAAGGAAATATTAGGTAGAAAAATCCCTAAAAATTTTCTTGACTTGGTCAAGACTCCAAGGATGCCTAGGGGGGCGTGTTGGGCTTCTAGGAGCAGCAAGGGGCCGGCCCAAAGGGGCCCGGGTGCATGGGTTTGGGCCTCTGGAAGCTGGGGTGGCCTGGTAGCCAGGTAGCAGGAATATTCCCTGGTATCTTGCTTCTTAGGGGCTTGGGCTTGGCACCTGGGCTTGATTTCTTTGGGCTAGGATGCAGATGGACCTCTGAAATCCTGGATGCCCTTATTTATGAATATACTTTGGCATCTGGAGGGCATCTGCAAGAAATCAGGGTTTTTCTGAATTTTCCTCCTGGGGTCTTCAAATCTTCAAGCTGGGTTGGACTTGGGCTATACTTCCATGTCTTCAATCTAGTTGGACTTGGTCTTCACTTGTATGATATAGTCTTGAGTCTTCAGTATGCTTGGACAGGACTCAAAAAAATAAAATTAGCTCAACATGAGCTGACTAGCATTGGACTGAACTAGCTCAACATGAGCTGACAAGTACAGAACTGAAATAACAACTCAAAATACTCAAATAACAACTAAAATGGACTCAGATGAGCTAAGCCCTTATTACAGATGGACTCATAAATTATTGATCAATTCACAGAGGATTGAAAAGCCTCTATCTTATTCTGGTGCCTCTGGTGTCCCCACCAATTCTCCTGGGGTGGGAGGAACTCGACCCTGTCGAGTGAAGGTCAGACTGGCTCACATATCTCTCGAGAAGGCCTGGGTTGAGGCGTTGCAAGTCCTCTCGAGAAATCCACGAATCACCCGACTCTGGCCGGCCTTGCCATCGGACTAGGAAGCGTTGATAGTCATGGCCCTAGGTCGTGATGGCTTGATCGTCCAGGATACGCTCGATCCGTTCTCCTCTCTCAGGCCAAATTTGTTTGTGGACACTCTAGGTTAGGGTCACTCACAATGAAAAGGAATAGGTCCAAAGGCCTCACTAGGTAGCGCTGCTGGTTCCCTATACTCAACCAGGTCTGTAATATTGAAGGTAGAACTAATGCCCAAATCCGAAGGCAAGTCTAACACCTAGGCATTTGATCCAACCTTCTCTATCACTTTAAAAGGTCCGGCTCTGCGAGCATGAAGCTTCTTTTAGGCCTAAGCCTAACCAAGATAGAATCCACTATATCAAATTCTTTGATCCATCTTCGGGAATTAGCCAGTTTGTTTAAAATTAGTAAGGTGGTGAACATGCTGGGCACATGCAGACTCCTAACAAAATGATGCAAAGGACTCAAACTAACACTTAATACACTCGACTTTGCATTCTATCGAAGGAAATTTATTAGACTTTTATGGGCCTAAACCTAAGAGACTATAGACTATCTAGGTCTGACCCTAGTGTGGTGTGCACAAGAGTATTTACAATGGACTCCAAGCAAATGCCAGAGGGTATGCCAGAAGTATAATGCAAACCTAACATGCGTAATGAATGCATGCAGTACGCTAATCTCAGTTAAATGCAATCTAATAATCCTAAAAATGCTGGAGGTGTCAGGAAAGGGCAGAAAATAGGAAGTGGGTTCAGAATTAGTTTGGTAGGGTAGAGAAAAATGTTCAAGGTTAGTTGGATAAAGTTCGATATAAGAAGGCATGTCAAGGACTAATCCTAGACTAATGAGGTTAACCTTACGAGGTTGAGCTATATCTATAGGGTTTGCATAATGGAAGGATGGGTCACCAATTTCGGGGAAGAGGTCCTTAATGGGAATTATAGGAGGGGACTCATCTTGAAGGTATTGATTCAAAGAGATCAGGTCCTTAATAAATTCTTCTGGTTCTTGTATTTTTGGACTAGACTCTATAATTTGGCTCCCCTCTATGGTTTTCTCAGGTAAGGCTCTAGTAGTACCTAGGTTCTCTTCCTCTATTTGTTCTTCCACTATAGCTTTGGGTTGGATGTGGTCAAGGTCAACTAGCTTTGGGTTGGTTTCTACCTGGTATCTACTGGGTCAGCTAATTCGAGGTCTGCTAAAGGTGCCTCCTCTTCTCCCTCATACTCATCCACTAGGCACACATCAGCTTCATACACTTCCGCGTTAATGTAAGCCTTGTGAATCTCAGGAATGGTTGGAGAAGGTCGGCTAGCAGGAAATTGGTTAGGTTCTGGTCTCTGATTATGGGTACTACTCCTAGTAGGTTCAGGTTGTATAAGGGGTAGTGGCTCACTACTGGGTTCATATTTAGGGATACTAATCCTATGGGGTTCAGGTTGACTAGGAGAAGCATGACTAGTACTAGGTTGATACTTAGGGGTTATGGGTTCTCTAGGCTCATAGGACAAGGGTGCAGATCTATGGGTCATGGGATTATAGGATCTGGGGTCATAGGATTTTGGGTCAGCTCTATGATCAGGTTCTAAGGATGGATCATGGTATGGGGTCCTCCTAAGGTTGGGCTCTCTATATGGGTCAGGATATTGGGTTCTCCTAGGGTTGGACTCCCTATATGGGTCAGAATATTGGGTTCTCCTAGGGTTGGGCTCCCTATATGGGTCAGAGTATTGGGTTCTCCTAGGGTTGGGCTCCCTATATGGGTCAGAGTATTGGGTTCTCCTAGGATTGGACTCCCTATATGGGTCAAAGTATTGGGTTCTCCTGGGTTCAGTATCATAATAATGGTCACGGTAAGGGGTTCTTCTAGGTTCAGTATCATAATAAGGGTCATGGTAAGGGGTTCTTCTAGGTTCAGTATTATTGTATGGGTCAGGCTGAGGGGCTCTCCTAGGTTCAATCTCTCGGTAAGGATCAGGGTTTGGGGTCCTCCTAGGTTGAGGATTGTAGTACGGGTCAGAATAAGGGGATCTCCTAGGTTCGACCACATGGTATAGATCAGGGTTTGGGGTTCTCCTAGGTTAAGGGGACTCAGGATCTGGCTCAGATTGTGACCCATGGGTTCTTGCTATGGTCCCTACACGGCCTCCTAACTGGTCAAACCTTTTGCATGATGGTTAATTCTATTGTTGGTTTGGGTACCAGACTGAGTTAACTGGGTAGTCATCTGGGTAGCCATCTGGGCCATTTGATCAGCTAGGGCTTTTATTTGGGCTTGTAAGTTTTCCATGGGTTCAGACATTTGTGAAGGAGGTGGGTGATATGAAACTCCTGATCTAGTGCTCATACAAGACTCGATCAGACCGACTATAGCTGACTAGATCTAGAGTCCAAACTAGATGCTCAATCAGGGTGGCAAACTAGCCTATAGTAACCCTGTACTCAACCAGGCAGGTGTAAGGGGAGTGTTAGGTCCCTGATTGCCAATCCTAGACACCAATCAGAGATTGGCCAGGTAGGCGGACCAGCACACAAGCCCTTCGGGATTGAATCCCTAAACCACCGTTCTAGACACTGAGCACAAGGCACACATAGGTTAACTTGACACAGTGATCTAACACTAGCCTGGACCCGACCAGTTGGTGTCCCTAGCCCACTAGGGCAAATTAAGTCTAGTTAATTTTAGGTTAAGGCTTAGGACCGAATGCAAGGGATGTGGTTTTGGGCTAAGGAGAGGTGATCAAATCTCCCCCCATCTGACATAGCAAGAGTGCCCTTAAAAGTAGATTATGCAATGATGGCAGGCAAATGATGCAAATTAGGGTTAGATGTTTTTGGTATTTTTTTTGGAGAATATGTAATTTTATTTTATTATTATTATTTTTGGTATTTTCTTAAATAGAAGAAAACTTAGAAATTATGGCCTAATATGCATGAAATATACTAAAATTAAAAGATATGCAAAAAATGCTAAATAAAACCCTAAAACTTCCAAACTTGTCTTGCTGAAAAAAAATAGAGCCGAAAATTTGCAGGCTGTATTTCAGATTGAAAGAAATTCACAGGCCATAATAAAATATAAAAAAATTACGAAGATTACTTTTAATTATTGTGAATCTAGAAAAATAAATTTCAAAATTTTTGGAGTTTTTAACAGGGAGAAATAATTTAAAGAACAAAGCATATACAGACTGAAAAATTACAGAAAACAAGCCCTAATCTAAGCTCTGATACCAAATGATGGGGGACTAATATGCATGCCATTTTTTTTGTATGTTTTACATGTTGAGCTAGGTGATTAATCCCCGAATTTCAGATCAAAAGTATTTGTAGGGAATTTTGTATGAATTTTTGAAGATCAGCATGCAGATTAGGACCTAGAAAAGTAGCAAAGAAGGACCGCCGGGGATAAGAAGCCTCGGTTAGGGCAAGTTCTCCTGCAATAAAACTACTGGAGGTAGATGGGTGTACCTGACAATATCTATGAAGATCGCAGCGAAGGGTCTCTCGTTCCTCGATGGATGCGGCCTGGAAAACCGAGCCAAAGACCCGCGGATACCCGGCTTTCTGCTCGGTGATCCGATTGAGGCTTGGCTGGAGTCGTTGGATTCGTAGGAACTCGGGGACCTACAAACGACCTGTCAGGGATTAGAAAACTACAAAGGAACAAGAAAACAAAGGAAAAATAGCAAGGGAAGGCTTCTTTTGGAGTGGGCGTCCAGGGATCTGAGATGCTTGTTGGCAGCAGGAAGATGATTGCAGCACTGGGAAGAAAAACTCTCGCAAACCCCTTTATGCACACAACAGGGTATCACACAACTCAATAGAAGAACTCAAGGTTTTCATTCATCAAAGTTCTCCTTCATACAAGAGGCTAGGGTCCCTTAAATAGACCCTTAACCTTGGGCTCCAAGTAAGGGTACATAAGTCTTTACATAAGAATCCTTTTCCCTCTCAAACCCTAGCTAGAAAATAAGGAAATATTAGGTAGAAAAATCCCTAAAAATTTTCTTGACTTGGTCAAGACTCCAAGGATGCCTAGGGGGCATGTTGGGCTTCTAGGAACAGCAAGGGGCCGGCCCAAAGGGGCCCGGGTGCATGGGTTTGGGCCTCTGGAAGCTGGGGTGGCCTGGTAGCCAGGTAGCAGGAATATTCCCTGGTATCTTGCTTCTTAGGGGCTTGGGCTTGGCACCTGGGCTTGATTTCTTTGGCTAGGATGCAGATGGACCTCTGGAATCATGGATGCCCTTATTTATGAAAATACTTTGGCATCTGGAGGGCATCTGGAGGGTATCTGCAAGAAATCAGGGTTTTTCTGAATTTTCCTCCTGGGGTCTTCAAATCTTCAAGCTGGGTTGGACTTGGGCTATACTTCCATGTCTTCAATCTAGTTGGACTTGGTCTTCACTTGTATGATATAGTCTTGAGTCTTCAGTATGCTTGGACAGGACTCAAAAAAATAAAATTAGCTCAACATGAGCTGACTAGTACAGAACTGAAATAACAACTCAAAATACTCAAATAACAACTAAAATGGACTCAGATGAGCTAAGCCCTTATTACAGATGGACTCATAAATTATTGATCAATTCACAGAGGATTGAAAAGCCTCTATCTTATTCTGGTGCCTCCGGTGTCCCCACCAATCGACTTTTCGGACCTGGAAGTAGTTGAGGCAGCAGTCGAACTGTAGCTCACGCTGGAGCAATGAACTTAGGAGTTTTAACCTAAGTGTTGGTCCGTCGACTTTCTGGACCTGCAAGTAGTTGAGGCAGCAGTCAGATTGTAGCTCAGGCTAGAGCAACGAACTTAGGAATTTTAACCTAAGTGTCGGTCCGTCGGCCTTCCGGACCGGGCTGCCCTAGAGCCTCTACCGATCGAAGTTGGACTTTCAGGAGTGGGCTGCCCTAAAGCCTCTGCCGACCAGAGTCGGACTTTCGGAAGTGGGTTGCCCTAGAGCCTCTGTTGACCGAAGTTAGACTTTCGGAAGTGGGCTGCCTTAGATCCTCTGCCGACCAGAGTCGCACTTTCGGAAGTGGGCTGCCCTAGAGCCTCTACTGATCGGAGTCGGACTTTCAGAAGTGGGATACCCTAGAGCCTCTACCGACGGATTTGGACTTTCGAAAGTGAGCTACCCTAGAGCCTCTGCCGACTGGAGTCGGACTTTCAGAAGTGGGCTATCCTAGAGCCTCTTCCGACCAGAGTCAGACTTTCGGAAGTGGACTGCCCTAGAGTCTCTACCGACCGGAGTCGGACTTTTGGAAGTGGGCTACCCTAGAGCCTTTGCAGACTAGAGTCGGACTTTCGAAAGTGGTTCATAGAAGAATTGCAGACTTTATTGATAATACTTGAGGAGGTTGTCTACATTCCATGGACGCGCCATCCGTCGTCCATCCAAATATTCAAGTCGGTAGGTGCCGGCTCGAACCACTTCAACAACTCGATAAGTTCCTTCCCAATTTGGGGAAAGCTTGCCTTGCTTGGTCGGCCTCTAAATTTTTGTCCTCTGCAAGACCAGGTCTCTGACTCGAAAAGCTCGTGCCTTGACTCGCGAGTTGTAATATTTCGCCATCTTTTGGTGGTAGACCGCCATCTTCATGCTT
This sequence comes from Areca catechu, assembly GCA_021397845.1. NCBI lineage: Eukaryota > Viridiplantae > Streptophyta > Magnoliopsida > Arecales > Arecaceae > Areca > Areca catechu. Next base: position 48,828,733 of record CM038046.1, on the reverse strand, counting down.
GCCCGAAGTCTAGTTTCTTCGAGCAAGTCCAGGTCAGTCCTTCGCTGTTCGGAGTTGGCTAGTTCGGCGTAGTGGTCGATCCGTAGGGATTGGAGAGAGGTCTCAATTGGGATGACGGCTTCACTTCCATAAGTGAGGTTGAATGGGGTTTCGCTGGTCGACGTTCTGGCGATCGTCCGATATGCCCATAATACTAGTGTAGTTCCTCTGCCCAAAGCCCCTTAGCCTCATTCAGTCGGGTCTTCAGCCCGTGCAAGATTGTCCGATTGGTGACTTCAGCCTCTCCATTGCACTGAGGGTGGCCGACCGATGTGAGTCGGTGAAAGATATGATATTGCTGACAAAAATTTTGAAACTTAGAGTTGTCAAACTGTCTTCCATTATCAGTAATAATCGTTCGAGAAATGTCGAACCGAAAGATAATGTTATTCCGGACGAAGTTCTCCACCTTGACCTCTGTTATCTGTGCTAGTGGTTCGGCCTCCACCCATTTGGTGAAGTAATCGATGGTCACAAGTAAAAACTTTCGTTGCCCGAACGCCGGGGGAAAGGATCCCAAGATATCCATCCCCCACTGTGCGAACGGCCATGGGGGAGTGATTGAAGTCAGCTCACTGGCAGGCCTCCTTTAAATATGGAGTACCTTTGACACGCATTGCACCTTCGGACGAAGTCCGATGTGTCCTTCTGAATGGTAGGCCAGTAATACCCCTGTCGGATGATCTTGTAAGCTAAGTACCTTCCTCCGAGGTGGTCGCCATAGATGCCTTCATGGACTTCTCTGAGTGCATAGTCAACGTCTGTCGGCCCCAAGCATTTCAGCAGTGGCTGTGAGAATGATCGCTTATGCAGGATGCCGTCAAGGATGACGTACTTAGAGGCCGTCGAGCACACTTGCTTGGCCTCAATCGGATCTTCCGGAAGAGTTCCCTTAGTCAGGAAAGTGGATCGGATCCATCCAAGAAGTTTCTTGTTCCACCTGGTGGACCTCGATCAGCTCTTCTATAATACTTGGGTGCTGCAGATGCTCCACAAAAGTTCGATCGGAAGTGCCGATGGCGGCCGTAGCCAACCTTGACAGAGCGTCCGCTCGAGAGTTTTGCAGACGAGGTATGTGGAGGATTTCGAAAAATCTAAGCCGAGAGATAAGGTTTGTACCTTGTTTAAGTATTTTGCTAGGGTCGGATCCCTCGCTTCAAATTCTCCCTTTACTTGATTAACCACCAGTTGGGAGTCGGAGAAGACTCTGAGTCGGGCGACGCCCAGTTCATTGGCAATTTGTAGCCCCGTGAGGAGGGCTTCGTACTCTGCCTGATTATTTGACGCCTGAAATAAAAAACGCAATGCATACTTTAGGTTCTCTCCATCTGGGTCGGCCAGGATCAGTCCGGCCCCGCAGCCTGCAAGGTTGGATGCTCCGTCCACATGGAGGGTCCAGGCTGGTTTGGCTTCGTAGATGGCATCGGCTTCAGGTACTTCGGCCATTTGAGGAGGTGTCTCTTATCTCCATGTACAATCTACAATGAAGTCGGCAATTACCTGGGCCTTCAAGGCAGATCGTGGCTGGAAAGAGATGTCGAATTCTCCTAGCTTGATAGCCCACTTGGCGAGCCGACCAGATGTGTCTGGGCTCCGAAGGATTGCCTTGAGGGATTGGTCGGTCAACACCACAATCGAATGTGCCTGGAAATATGGTCGGAGCCACTTGGCCGACGTGACCAAAGAATATATCAACTTTTGCATCTTGGGGTACCTTGTTTCGGTGTTGTGGAGGACTTTGCTGATATAATAGATGGGATTTTGCTATCCATCCTCTCTGACTCGCATGAGGACGGCGCCGATTGCTTCATCCGACATCGAAAGATAGAGGCACAAAGGTTCCACCTCTGTCAGCTTGGCCAGCAATGGAGGGTTCTTCAAGTACTCCTTCAAGGCTTCGAATGCTGACCGACATTCGTCAGTCCAAACAAAATTTTTTGACCGGCACAGGGTCTTAAAGAATGGTAGAGACTTTTTAGCCGAACGAAAAATGAAATGGCTGAGAGAGGCGATTCGGTCGGTGAACTCTTGCACCTGCTTTTTGTTGGTCGGATGTGCCATCTCAGTGATGGCCTTTATCTTGTCGGGGTTCACTTCAATTCCCCTCTATGTGACCAAAACATCAAGGAACTTGCCAGAGGTTACCCCAAAAGTACACTTCATGGGGTTCAGCTTCATCCGATGGTGCCTGGGTGCGTCAAAGGATTCCTGTAAGTCCCTGATATGGTCGGCCTTATGGAGACTCTTCACTATCATGTCATCCATATAGGCCTCCATGTTCCTGCCCAGCTGACCTTCAAACACTCGGTTGATCAGCCTTTGAAAAGTAGTACCAACGTTCTTCAAGCTGAAGGGCGTCATTTGATAGCAGTACAGACCCTTGTCGGTGACAAAGACGGTCTTCTCCTCATCTTTCGGATGCATCTTGATTTGGTTGTAGCCGGAGAAGGTGCCCATAAAGCTTAGAAGCTAGTGGCTGGCCGTTCCATCCACCAGCTGATCAATCTTAGGCACTAGAAAGCTGTCCTTCGGACAGGCCTTATTGAGGTCGATGTAATCTATACAGATCCTCCATTTCCTGTTGGCCTTCTTCACCATAACAATATTCGCTAGCCATTCAGGATAGTGGACTTCCCTGATGAAGCCAGCATCACAGAGCTTCTTCACTTCCTCATCGACGGCTCGCTGCCTTTTGGCGGCAAAACTTCTCTTCTTCTATCGGACAGGCCGGTAAGTCGGATCCACCTTGAGCTGGTGAGTGATGACCTCCGATGGTATTCCAGGCATGTCCGACACCGACCAAATAAAGACATCAGCGTTACTCCTGAGGAAGCCAATCAGTTCTGACTTAATGTCTTCACTGAGGGAACCTCCAATCTGAAAGACTTTGGTGGGATCATCCTCCTGAAGGGGAACAAACAGAATCCTTTCTCCTGGCTGACCAAGGCCATCGGCCTCGGCCCTCGGGTCAAGTTGCTTCAGAATGGGACGGCTTTTTGACTGTTGGTTCAGAAGGTCAGACACTGCCTGGCCATCCGGCGGTCTCCCCTCATCACTCTGACCCCGCTCCTGGTCGGGAATTTTGCCAACAAATGATAAGTGGACACAATAGCTCTGAATTTGTTGAGGGCCGGTCGGCCCAGGATAGCATTGTAAGGCGAGGTTGTCCGAACGACCACAAAGTTGATAGGGAGAGTTTTCTGGAAAGGCTCCGTCCCAATCATCACTGGGAGAACTATCTCCCTTTCTACCCCGATGGAGTTGCCCCCGAAGCCTGTCAGTGGCGCGGGGGATTCCTGTAGCATGGACCTGGACAAATTCATTCTCATAAAAGCATCGTACAGCAACACCTCTGTTAAGCTTCCATTATCTATAAGTATTCTCCTTATATCGTAGTTGGCAATCACTACTGACATGACTACAGGATCATTTTCAAAAATATGAGTCTCCAGAAGATCTTCATCAGAGAAGGTGATCGCATTAGAGCCCCTGGACCTTTTAGCAATATCGGGCCCATCCTCGTAGCTTCCTCCGATCGCCGATGAAGCATGCCGACATCCCCACCGGTCGACCTCTGATTGGGGAGCTCCATCTCTTCCAGAGGGTTTCTGGCGTTTGATGCTCCAGCCCGATCCCGATAGGCTCAGACGTACTTGCATAGGTACCCCCTCCGGATGAGGTCTTGAATGGCATCTTTCAGCTGCAGGCACTCTTCAGTACTGTGCCCGTGGTCCCTATGGAACTTATAGAATTTATCTTTGTTTCTTTAGGCAGGAGGAATCCTCATCGGTCGAGGCCTTTGCAGAAAGGTCTCATTCTTGATCTCCATAAGGATCTTCTCTTTTGGCAGGGACAAAGGCGCATAAGTTTCGAACCTCCGGGGAAATCCCTTGGCTTCAGACTTCGGCGTTGGGCCGACCGCCGGCTATCCCTCGGAGGTCGGACTTTAGGAGCCTTATCGCTTCGCTTCTTGGGGGTCGGCCTTCCCTCTGCTTGACGTCGGTCGGCTGCTTGCTCTTCTGCCAGGGCATACTTTTGCGCTCTGGCCAGGAGTTCGCTGTAGCTTGTCGGATGTTTCTTGTCCAGGGAGAAGGTCAGCCTACATGAGCGGAGCCCTCGCTTGAAGGCTGGCATGGCCACAGCCTTGTTCAAGTCTGGGACTTCCAAGGCCGCTGAGTTGAAACGGGCCATGAAATCCTGAAGAGTCTCTCCCTCTTTTTGCAGCACGAGGAAGAGGCAGTCGGTATTCCTCGGGGTCCAACTATAGGTCCTGAAATGGAAAAGAAAAATGATTCGAGTTAAGAAAAGGAGTGGATCGTACCTAGCCAAATGGTGGAGAACCACATTCGGGCGATCTTCTTAAGGGTGGCAGGAAAGGCGATGCAGTGGAGGGTGTCAGAGGCACCTTGTACCATCATATGGGCCTTGTATATGCCTAGATGGTCCATCGGGTTGGTGGTACCGTCGTAGGGGTCCACCTTCGGAATCTTGAAGTGGCGGGGAATCATCTCCGCCAGAATCTCGTCAGAGAACGGGGGATGGGAGTCGTATACCTGTCCCCCTTCAGCCTTCTGCCGGAGGGTGATTTTGGCAATGCACTCCTCCATGCGCATGATCTTGCTGGCAAAGTCCCTTGGGATTTTGGCAGTAGGCCGACCGCCGACCGGGATGGATTCGACGTAGGAAGGCGAAGCAGACCTTGCCCTTTTACTGTCAGTGCGATCTCCCAATGACCTCTGGGGCTCCGTGACGATGCGAGACCAATGCTGAGGGACCTCCGACCGTCGACTTCCCTCAGCAGCAGTCGGAGGATGGTTGCAAGAAACAGCTGGTAGCTGCTGCCGGTTATCGGCTGCTTCCTAGAAATGCTGAACAGCAGCAGTAAGCATTTCGATGCGATTCACTAATGTCTGAAACTGTTGCAACCCCAGTATGATGGTAGGTTCAGCGGCAGCAGCAGCGGTGTCGGCGGTATCATCCTCCCTGGGAGGTTCCTCAGACCTGGAAGGGGAGATACCTCTTCTGGCAGTGGCATTTGGAGCTCTTCCCTTAGCCATTTTATAGCAGGGACGATGGATTCCTCCTTTTAGAGAAGGGAACAAACCCCTTCCTCTAGCGTCAATCTATTACTGCGTCAACTCCTAGACCGGGGTCGGCTAGATGTGTTGGAGCGCTCCTCTCCTAGGTGAACCTGCAACAAAGTCTCCAAGGGTGCCAGTGGTGTTCTGGCGGGGGACCCTCCGATGCCTAAGTTAGCAGGAGGTTGAAGGCAACAGAATGGAGGAATCAACCAAAGAACAGCGTATAGAAAGGGAAGTGCACTTCTACCTTCAAACGGGGTCCCCCAAGTACCTTATATAGGTACGGAACAGTCCAAAATCCGTTAGGGGAGAGGCTGAGAAAGATCGATCTGCTCCTAGAAGAATCTGGAGAGTGGCCACGTGGCGCGCAGATATGGCGACATCGTGGAAGTAGTGGAGCAGGGCTGTTGGGATGGCAGGATCCCGCAGAACAAAAAGGTGCTTCTGGAATTCCCTGGATACTAAGGCATGCTTGTCGAATGTCGGCCAAGGGAAAGCCATTCGGCCGGACCAAAGGTCGGACCTCTGAAGGAGAGCGACGGGTCGGACCCCAGCATGAGAAGGTCATTAGGACCTCTGCTCCGGTGGGTCAGACCTCTGAAGAAGTGGCAGTCGGGTTGGACCCCAGCAGGAGAGGGTCGTTCGGACCTCTGCTCCGGTGGGTCGGACCCCTAAAGGAGTAGCAATCAGAGCCTTGAAGGAGTGGCCCAGTCGGACTGCAAGAATGGGCCAGTTCTGGCTGAGGATGAGCCGTCAGGGTACAACAATTCCAAAGTACCAACAATAGCTGAAGAGGTGGCGGATCTGATTGATCTTACCGAAGATGCCCTGATAAAGGATGTTTAGTAAATTTTTCCTTTTTGAAGTGTAAAAAATCTTATCAATGAAAGACTTTCCAAAGAGAATTTTTCTGTGAATGCATATGCGAATGGATGAGAATTTTTCCAATTATAAGGTCATTAGATAATTAAGAATTCCGAGGCATATAAAATGATACTAAGTCTTCGGACTTAGGATAATAATCTTTTTAAGAAACAGAATTCCTAAATCTTATCCAATATTATATTGAATACCAATAGTATAAAATAAGAATGAAATTTTAAGACACAAAGTCTCCAAAATATACTAAGTCTTTGGACTTAGATAATTTCGTGAAATTGAGATGAGAGAATAAGTCTTCAGACAAAAAAATATACTAAGTCTTCGGACTTAGGAAAATTTCACATAATTGCGAAGATTACCAAATCTCTAAACAAGAACCAAGTCCTTCGGATTGGAAAATACACTAAGTCTTCGGACTTGGAATAATTTCAGAAAATTGATAAGAGAATACTAAATCTCCAAATAAGAATCAAGTCTTCGAACTTGAGAATATGCTAAGTCTTCAGACTTAGGATAAAATAGACCATGTGGGTCACTTGCATCTTTGATTTGAATGACAGGCTGATTAATTTTTGGTACTTTTGCGGGATAAATTGCTTGGATCACCTTTGTGCCCTTTGATCAAGGATTAGGATAGGCTGATCGGACCTACCTCGATATTTCATAGAGTAGATCATGAAGATCATTCTCATGTCTTTTTGTGTTGAAATTAAAACAGGCTGATCATGCCCACCTCGGCACTTCGTGAGGTAAATCACGAAGATTATCCTCATGCCTTTTTGATTAAGATGGACTGGTTAAGCCCAATTCGGCACTTCATAGGGTAGATCATGGAGATCATCCTTATACCTTTAAGAAAAGAAAATTAAGATAGGCTAATTAAGCTTACCTCGGCATTTCATACGGTAGATCACGAAGATCATCCTTATGCCTTTTAGAAATAGAATTAAGACAATAATTGAATCTATCTTGATGACCTTGAATAAAACCTTTATTGATAATATTTACGGAGGTTTTGTATATTCCAAGGTCGAGGTAGTAGAATACCCTCTATGGTTTCCAACCGGTAAGCTCCAGGTCGAATAACCTCTTTGATTCAGTATGGTCCTTCCCATGTAGGAGAGTTTATCCTGTTCAGTTGGTTTGGATACTTTAGACTTTCGCAGAACTAGATCTTCAGGACGAAAGGTCCGTTCTTTTACACGAGAGTTGTAGTATCTTGCTATTTTCTGCTGATACGCAGCCATTTTTGACTGTGCCTGAAGTCATGTGCCTTATAGTAAATTCAGGTCAATTCTTTGGTGTTCAGAGTTTTCGGGCTCTTCGTAGTAATCAATCCATAGAGATTGCAAAGTGACCTCTATGGGAAGGACCGCTTCGGTACCATAAGATAGATAAAATGGAGATTCACCGGTAGCTGTTCTGGGAGTAGTTCGATATACCCATAGAATTGAGTTTAACTCATCGGCCCATGACCCTTTAACATCATTCAACCTCATTTTAAGACCATGAAGAATAGTCTTGTTTGTCACTTAGCTTTTCCATTACATTGGGGATGTGCCACTGAAGTGAGTTTGTGAAGGATGTGATAGTGGGTGCAAAAGCTCCTGAATTTCGGGTTATCAAACTGTCTTCGTTGTCAGTTATTATAGAATAAGGAATTCCGAAACGAAAGATGATGAAATTTCTTATAAAATTTTCAACTTTTGCTTTAGTAATATGTGCCAATGCTTCAGCTTCGACCTATTTGGTAAACTAATCAATAGATACTATAAAAAATTTTCGCTATCCAGAAGCTGGAGGAAATGGACCAAGAATATCCATTCCCTATTGTGCAAAAGACCAGGGCGCTGTCAACGAAGTTAACTGAATTGCAGGTCACTTTTGTACATTAGCGTATCTTTGACAATGATCACATTTTCGGACAAATTCTGCAGAATCCTTCTGGATGGTTAGCCAATGATGCTTGTCGAATTTACCAAAATTAATTACTGTTCACTAATTCTTATAATATTTCTTGTAATATTAGTTAGTCTAGGTCGAACCCTAGAGACTGAATGTGATAATCAAATTATGTAACTAAATGGGGGGTTTTGAATAATTATGAAAATAACTAACTAATTACACAAATAAGGAAAAACTCTAATTAAATTTAGATTTGTTTCAATTTCAACTTAAGTTCGATTCAAGAGATTTTTGTGCTAGTTAGCAGATTGATCATCGGTACATAAATATATTATTCTTTTTCTAAATACTTAGCCGAAGACTTATCCAGGAGCTAGATAAATCTGATCATCTCTATATTCATTAATTCAAGTCAAGCGCCTAAATTAAATTTTTACCAATGAACCAATTGGTATTAAGCAATTCTCATGCATTCATTGATAGCATTACATACTAGGATGAAGCTAAGGATGAACAACAATTTGATAAGCATAAATTGTTTAATTCAAATTTCTTTTTTAGACAAAGATGAAAACTAGGATCATAATCATTTTATCTAAGTACTACTTTAACCAAGTTGCATAACAATTATGGATTACGAACTTAGTTTAGTATTCAATCATGTAGATAATTAATTAATATATCTCTTAATCAATTAAACTACACGATAATTCAACAATAAAAATTAGATAACACATATATCCAGCAAAAAAAATATATTAAATTAATATCAAAATCTCATAATCATACTATCATAATTAGTTGTTCAATAAAAAAATTATTTAATCATAGAAAAGATACATAATATAAAATTAATTTGAATTCCTTTCCTTGCCGTGAAGACTTCTCTGAAAAATTTCACTGCTTCTGCTCTTCACCGAACTCTCTCTGCAGCAACAAAATAAATCCTTTCTTCTGTTCTTCTCCTCCCTCGGAACAAATTAAAGCTCCGAAAAATAAAAATTCTCTCGGCCTCCCGAAGTGTCGTATTTAAAGAGATGGAATGAATGGGAAATTTACGTTGGACTGTAATATGTTGCTTCCGGTTCTCTACTCTCTTTCCCGTAACCAATACAACCAACGCGATTGTGTATCCACCCGAACTTCTTCGATGTTATCCTTCTCTGCTCTTCGGACATCCAGAATCCCGACAACAGGACTGATTTGGTGCTCGGTGCAGAAGAACACGGTGGCAGCCGCAAGAGACGGACAGCAGGGAGGCTCATGACGTCTTGGATGGACATGGGAGCAGCCGGCGGTGTTTGGCTTGGACAGAGGACCGGCCATGGTGACTGGGCGGTAGATCTGACGGTGGCTTGGATCTCCCGAAGAGGGCCGGAGTGGGGAGAAGACGGCGGTGGACGGTGCTGGTCTTGATGGTGTTTTGGCAAGCAACAACGGCAAGAGGAGGAAGAAGAACAGCAAACTGGGATTTTCCGGCATAGGAGGGTCCACCGGCCGGCGAGGAGGGTCCGGGCAATGAGAAGAGGGGCTCCGGCAACTTTCCCGGCGAATTCGCGGCTTCGTTTGGCCTGTGGTCCACGAACTGTACTCGTGGACCAGCAACAATGGAGGTTAATGGACCGGTTGGCTGTTCGTGAACCCATTTGCTAATTCACGTTGAACCAACTGCTTAATTCCCGTGCTCTAAAAATCGTGCTATAACTTACTCATTCCTTCAAAAATCATTTTCTGGCTCAATTAAAGTCCAAATTGCACACAGTTCACGCCGTTGGAAAGCTTAAGATGTCCTCTACAACTTCATTATGACCATTTCTTCCAATTCTGACTCTATGATTTTTTAAAAAAATCTGTGAGAAGTAAAAGGGACGAAATTAAACAATGCTGAAAATTAATCCTCAAACATAAACTTATGCATTAATCATTACCATGAAAAGATAAATATATATAAATTATACTAAATACAAGGAGAATAAAATGTATAATTATGTCCCTATCAGCCAATAATAGAGGAGACCTATGCTAGAGATTCCGGTGGGGACACTCTATTGATCAAGTCAATGAGACAATCTATTAGAAATTCTCGGATCAGAGTATATGCCGTGGAAGCATCGTGAGAGAGATCCTGACGAGATGATTGCAGCCTTCTTGATTCACAAAGAAGCAGAAGAATATATAGAAGAGATAAGGAGAAAAGAGAGACTGATCTTTATTAATCCTTGGAGAAGAAACTCTTGATTACAAGATACAAGAACTAGTGCCTCTTTGACACCTGTGAAGCAACTCCCTCTTGTGAACTCCCTCATGCAAGATTCTCCTTCTCCAAACTTGTGGAAGAACCCCACGGTCTCCATGCCCTTTCAGCGTGAAAGCCCTCATGCTCGATTTCTCACCATGAGAAAGCCCTCACGGTATTTCTCTCTTCCGGTACTATTTCAAAACCTCACGCCCTCCTCTTATTTTATAAGCACATGGGTGGTCTTGGTCTTGGATGGTTTGGACTCCAAAAGAGGTTGGGCTTCCTAGTTGGTTACAACCAACCAACTAATTCTTGGACTTGGACATTAGATTCAAGGTGGTTAGGACCTCTAGGTAGTTATGATCCTAATTGGTTAGGCTTTTAGTTAGTTAGACCATGTGGGAGGTTAGGACTCAACCACCTAACGGACTAACTAACTAGCCATATGCTAACCAACTAACCAACTAACTACGTAGCTTAAATCCCTTTTATACACCAAAGGGATAACCAACAACGTCTCTAGACTGAAACCCCATAACCCAACTGGGTTATGTTACAATTTCTCAAAAACTCCCCCCTAAATTATATGAGAAAATACTCAAACCTAGGTCAAGCCCCCTGACCCAACATGACTCACATGTCCTTTCAACCTCAGACTCAGGGTATCCCTGGAACACTGCCAAGACCCGCTTGGGACATGCCCCCAAGCCCCAGGAATCCTCGAACATCTCTGCCATGGCCTTCTAAGTCTCTCCAAGGCTTAGGGGCACCACAAAATCCCTACAATCTCCACTTTGGTGACCCCAAGCCTTGGCAAACCAGCAATGTGCTTCTGCACAGCCCCGCTATAACTGTGTGTCTTGACAGCCTCTTATAAGGATCTCCTTGCCTCTACCAACACCCTTCAGTTGCTATGCACCGTTGGAGCCTTTGGGATGACCGCCTCCATAGCTGAAGATCCTTGCTTGTATCCTGGTACCACCATTATAACTTCTTTTGCCTGGCAGCTGCATCAGAATTTTTCTTGGACTTCTTTGGAGAGAACCTAGTGAACCTGAACCAACACTCATCGTAATTGGAGCTTTACCTAACACCATCTCTTTAGAGCCATGCTTGACTACCTATGCACGCTGCTCTACCTGCCTCAGAGCATCCTTGGCACTGGTGCTAGGATATAACTCCTTCCTGTGTACCCCTCCGCTCTGACCTCGTGTCGGAACCTGCTCCACCTATGAAGCCACCTCTCCTCGATGCTCCACCTGAGACTGAAGTCCCCTGATGCCATAGAACGAAATCCCAAGGCCAGCAACTCAATGCTGCCCTACTGAGCCTGCACCTAAACCTCGAACCCCATCACTGCCTCCTCAAACCCTCCGCATCCTGTGGATCCCTTCGAGACCATTTTGGATACACTGCCTGATGAGGACATCAGGTCAACTTTAGTTTACTATGAGTCCCTGAGTTTGAGTCCCTTAGCCATGATTCAAATTTTGTCTCTGAGTCCAATAATCTGGCTGTGTTAGCTGTTTGAGTCCTATATTTGGGCATTGAATTTTGTTTTTAGGCCTTGTTATATTTGAGTCCTGTATTTAGAGTCAACTCACACCATTAGAATTTATGAGTCAAATTTTTGGTTATGTTTGGCTTAGTTGAGTCAGTTCATTATAAGTATTTGTCATTTTGAGATTTTGTATCAATTTGAGTCCTGTAATAATGTGAGTCGATTAGATTCACTAAGTCATTTGAGTCCTGAGTTCAATTGAGTCCATTTGTATTATTCGGCCTATTTTGAGTCTTGTCAATTAGGCCCCTTCGAGTCCTGTAATTACTTTCATTCAAGTCATATTCAAGAGGAGGACCATTGGCCCACACTCAAGTCACCAGCCCAGCATCTGGACTTCCTTCATGCTGTCCAAGTCCTCCAGGAGAAGCGCCCCAGCATGCCAGCCCACAAGAATTCCTGAAGTGGTGCCCCAGGCCCAAGTCCAAGTCCCTGGTGTCCTCATTCCATCAGGCCAATTCTTATCTTCGGCGCCCCTCCAAGCCCATTCCAACAAGGTTGGTGCCCAAGTCCAAGCCCGCAAGGAGTGGAAAAGTCAAAGTAGCCCAGGAGAATCTCATCCCAGTCCAAGCCCATAAGGAGCCCTTGACCAAGTCAAAGAAGGAGAAGAGTCCACTTCTAACTAGGAGATTAAGTTTTATTTTCACTCAAATTATATACTCCTAGTTTTAAGCCAGTTTGTAATCCCTCTCCTACTCAGCTTTGTAATTCTATCCTAATTAGGAGAGGGCATAGGAACATCTATAAATAACCCACCCCTCCATCCTCTTGTAACTAATGATCAATTATTATGAATTGTTATGAATGAATTTCTCTTGAGTCTTCCTTAAAATCTTGAGTGAGTTTTTATGTGATTAAGGGTATCTGTGTGATCCCTCCAGTATCTGTGTGATCCCTACACCCTACCTCCAAGCCGCCAGCCCTTTTCATTCCTTGGCCGCCCTCTTCAAACTTCTTCCTTCCCTTCTTCCTTTAGTGATTTAGCATTCTTCTTCTATATTTTCTAACCCCTGTTAGCTGATTTGTAGGTCCCTCAGAGTTCATGAATCCAAGGATTCCTCTGACTAGCTTTTGGGTCACCAGATTGAAAGCCACGAATCTGCAAGGTCGATAGCTTTATTTTCCAGGCCGCATCCGGGAGTGATGAGCGAACTCTTCATGGATCGATCTTTAAATCTCTGCCAGGTACACCCCCTAGACTCCTCTGGTAGTGGTATTGCAGAAGAGCTAGTCCTAACCAGGGCTTTTTAGCCTTGGCGGTCCTGTTTCTTCACCTTTAGGATTTATTTCTATATGCATGCGCTTTAGAGTTTTTATAAAAATTCTTACTTAATATCTTGGTTTGAAATTCGAGATAGAAACTCCTAACTTAATACCTAATCACAAAAAAATAAATAGCATGCATAAATAGTCCCGTATCACTGCCTCCTGTAGGCTCATTCGAAACCAAAAGCTTATTCGACTCTTCCTTTGACCTAGTGACTGAACCTGAGAAATATGGGCTTTCCTTTTCTCCATCCCTGCACTTCTTCCTAAGTGGAACTGCCGTTTAAAGTGTCCTGCTACACCACACCTGTAGCACTTGCTAGCCATGCTGCCTTCCCTGGACTATACCCATCCCACCTGTTCACCTTTCTTCTTCCATTTTCTTGGCCTCTCAGACATAGCCAAACCCTCCTGGAAGACCTCCCTCTTCGTCATCCATTCCCACTGCTCATTGGACCATAGCACTAATATGATCCCTCATACACCAGCATCTCCTTTCCATACAGCAGTGTAGTCACCAACGGATCGACGCTCCTAGGTAGTGAACATAAAAATAGTGGACTTTTATCTTGCTCTTCTAAATCCACCCCAATGTTGAGCAAATCCATGCTCATTGGTGAGGACACCAGAGGCACCAGAATAAGACAGAGGCTTCTCAACCCTCTGTGGATTACTTAATAGCATTTGAGTCCATTTGTAATAAAGGCTTAGTCTATTTGAGTTGTCTTTTTATTATTTGAGTCCTGTACCAATCACTCATGTTGAGCTAGTCTTCTTTCTGAGTCCTGTACATGTTAGTCAAAGTCCAGTGAAGACTCATACAAGTGAAGACCAATCCAATCCAAGTGAAGACCAACCCAACTAGAAGTTATGAAGACCATGAAAGGTCTAGGAGAAGAAATCAGAAGCCCGGGAGCCAAATTAGAAGCCTTGGAATCCTGGACCGCAGCCTTAAGCAAAATGGGCCAGCCAAGGCCCAAGAGGGGAGCTAGGGCGCCATCCACCCTATGGTCACCACCCTCTTGGTTAGCCACTAGGGTCACCTCCCTTGGCCGACCAAGGAAAGAGAGAGGAGGAGAAACTTGAGGGATTTTCAACCTATATCTACCATGTATTCTAGCTAGGGTTTGGGTGGAATTCAATTCCTAGGTAAGGTCTATTGTAACCTTACTTGGGGGCCAAGTTTATGGTCTATTTAAGAGACTTTATTCTCTTATATGAAGAAACTTTTATTCATGAAATATAACTGAGTTTTTCTAAATGCTGTGTGCTTCCTGCTATGTGCTAAGGGGATTCTGTGTGAGCCCTCCTTCCTGGTGTCCTGCGCCCAGTCTCCAGCCGCCATCCATCTCTCCAAGCCCTGGCTACCCATCCTCAAACCTTCCTTCTCCTAGCTATTTTTTAATGAATCCTCCATCCTTGCTTTGTTTTCTAACCCCTGAAAGGCTGTTTGTAGGTCCCTCGGCTTCTATGAATCCAACGACTCCAGCCGGGCAGCGATCGGATCATCGAGTTGAAAGCCGAGAATCCGCGGGTCTTCGGCTTGATTTTTCAGGCCGCATCCGGGAGCGAGAGCGATCCCTTCACCTACGATCTACACCGGGTGCATCAACTGTTGTTCGGTAGACCCCCTCTACCTGCCAGTCGCTTTATTGGAGATGAACTAGCCCAACCAAGACTTCTCAGCTTCGGCGATCCACTTTTTCTATTACTTTTAGGTCCTATCTTGCATGCTTTAGCTTCTTATTTTGCATAGTTTTTTCCCTACCTAGGTTCTTGGTCTGTTCTTAGGGATTTAGATTCATCACTTAACCTAAAAAAATACAAAAATAGCTTTGCATGCAATCTTAGTTCCGCATCATTTGGTATCAAAGCATGTTTGGGCTCAATTCTCTTTGCATATTCAGATCGGGTGCTTCACTATGGCCATCCGGTCATAGGAGACATGTAGGGCTACAAGACCCTTTCTTTCCAATCTACGAGATGTCTTATGGCGTGTTGGGGTGCCGCTGTGAATTGACCCCTGAAGAAGAACACAAAGAGTTCATTAGGGTTTTTTGCATTTCGGCTTTCTCGTTACATCACCTGCTATTTCAATTGTTTCATCTTGCATAGAATTCAGAAAAAAATTATGAATTGACCCCTGAAGAAGAACACAAAGAGTTCATTAGGGTTTTTTGCATTTCAGTCTTCTCAGTACATCACCTGATATTTCAATTATTTTTGCTTGCATAGAACTCAAAAAAAATTTATTTTTCTGAATTCCTTATAATTGAAATTAATTCTCAAAATTTTTTCAAGAATTATTTCAGTCTGTGGATTTTCTTCCAGTCAAAACACTACATGAGAATAGTTCTGCCCTGTTTTTGGTAGCAAAACTAATTTCAGCAAGTTTAGGATTGTTTTAGTATAATTTTGTATATCTTATAATTTGGCATGTTTTTTGCATATCAGGTCATTATTTGTAAATTATCTTTCTATTTTAGAAAATACCAAAACAAAAAAAAATTTACATATATTCATAAAATACCAAAAATACTTAAACCCTAATTTGCATTTTCATCTACCTGCCGTCATTGCATAAAATACTTTAAGGGCACTTTCTATATGTCAGATAAGGGGAGGAGTTGATAACCTCTCCTTAGCCCTAAACAACCTCTCTTGCATTCAGTCACAGCCTAATCTAAAATTAATTAGACCTAATTTGCCCTAGTAGGCTAGGGACACCAATCAGTCGGGTTCGATCATTGTGAGATGACTAGTGCACCCAATTCATCTCCTATTACTGGATGCTGGTGTCTAGGCTAGAGGTATAGTGTCAAGCGACTGAAGCGGATTGGTGGTTCCTTAATTGGGTCCCTGCGAGAGCAGGGGGTGTTGGGAATTATGTCCCAAAGCCAATCGCCTAGGCTGTAAGCGGTTGAATTGAGTATTGTACTCTTTGTATGAATTAATAAATATTATTTTGGCAGCTCATCATATTCTTACTTTTTCCTGTAATGAACTCTTTTTCATGTGATGAAGTCCTTAGGACTACACTGACTTCGATATAGAGAGGATATATCGAGTGGTCCTTAAATCAGGTTCACAACCAAAGGATACATTGTACTGGATGGCAATGTATCAAGTGTAGGTTGTTGTGGTTCACATCATTTGGTTGTCCTCTTGACCAAAAGAGTGTGGTGACACTGATGTGATCTACAAGTGGGATATATGATATCTCATTGAATGTGACTCCGTGTAGTCCATTTCTGTCGAAAGGATACTCACAATTGGATATGGGTATATGTGTCCCTCTTACTTGAGGTCATCTTGGTAGCTTGCAAGCAACTCCCTGTGCTTTGATGCCGGACTACCCGGATTTCTAATCCGGTGATGGAAGGTTTCTAGATACAAGCAAGTACTTGTGGAGCAGTGGTGGACCAAGATGGAATTGACCTGTCTAAATAGTTTGGATTGAATGTCTTACAGCGTCTCAATTTAGTAAATCCTCGGTCTGGGTAGTCCTAGTGAGGAGTCACTGGACTTGCGAGGTTGAGACATGTTATGGATTGACTCAGCTAGAGTTGGCAGTATAAACCTAGGTCATCCTGAGCATTGGAGGTCAAAGGAATGAATTATACGGTAACCATATGCTAGAGGTTCGATTGATTGCTCTCGCATCTTTGACCTATCCAGATGTCGGGATCCATTGCTAGATGGTATCTTGTGCTGGTACTGGAATTGTTCTAGTGCTACTGCCTAGGTTCGAACCTATGAGGTCACATGCCATAGAGGATCTTTCCCTGATCCAGGTGCCGATTTATGATTAGGAATCATTTCGGTAACGGTTTGATTGAACACTCTTTGGACTGACCCGATTTTGGGACGATTAGAATCGTTCGGGTCCACCAGGAATTATTTCTGGGTGACCGAGACTTGACCAAGCCATTTATTAATTAGATTTTGATCTAATTAATTGTTGAACCAATTTGGGAATTTTTGAACCGGTTGTGAATCGGCTTTCAACCTTCCACACGGTATTTAAGGCTTGGGCGAACAGGGAATTTGAGGCGTCTATTCTTCTCCCTTTTCACTCGTTTTTGCTAAGATTTAAACCACCATTAATTGGCCCTTAACTGCTGTGTTTAAGATGAATTGGATTCATTCTAAAACCTACAGCCCCCTCGCATTCCTAGCTCGTCTCCTCACCTCCCTCATCATCGGTTTCATTGGTTAAGGCTATAAAAAATTTTGGGCAGTGAATTGCAGAGAGACTTCTTTGAAGAGAGCTTCCACTGGTGTTATTTGGCCCTGGGTTTTTGTTAAGAGATTGGGAGAGAAATAGTTCTTTGATTCCCCATTGTTAGTGGTGCTCAATTGGTGAAGGAAGATAGTGCTGGTTTGGAGAAAACAAAATCAGAACAGGGTGTTTTGTTCTTCTTCCTCCCTCCTATCGTTTGAAGAGGTTTCCGGTGACTAGCATCACGTGAGAAGCCAGATCAGAGGAAACTCAGGCATGTCCCCCCTCTAGAGGGTGTTCACTTGAGCACCTGAGAGTTTTTAGATCCTTCATAGCTACTGGTTTTGTTGCCTTGTTTTGGTTGAGGATTTTTTATTGCAGCACTTGAAAGAGAGGAAGTGTTCTGAGCATTGGATGATCAAACTCCATTGAAGCAAGTTCAATCAAAATATCAGCTTGCTGTTATTATAGAAGGAGAGACCTTAGCATAGCCCATTTGTGGTTTGGGTTAGCTACTATTGGAGAAGACGTGAAGAACTTTCCAAAGGCTGCTGGAAGAAGAAGAAGACTGGAATAACTTTATTCCAGGTATTCCAGCTATTCCAGTGTTATCCCTACTTTATTCCAAGTGGGAATAAGGTAAGATTTCTGGTTTTATTTTTCATGCATGCCTAGATCTAGATTTATAAAATTGTTTATAAATATTACATGCCCTTTTCATGCCTTGTTATGCCTGTACATGCATCTTGAATATGTTAGATCATGTACGGAGTAGGTTGTTTACGCTGTTATTTTAAAATTATTTTAAAATACATACCTGCTCCCTGTGCTGTTGCATGCTTAGTATAGGCACTTGCAACCCCGCATTTCTTTTAGTGGTATCAGAGTACCATGTTCAGGTGTAACATATCTTGATTGCATGTATAGTAGATTAAATTGTTTAATCTTTTGATATGTATCTGTATCTTAATCATAAGGTATGATTAGGAAGTACTTTTAGGAACATAGTTGAGACCTTCACCATGACTGTATGTCTTTGGCACGATGCGGTTCGTCTGTATTGGCCTTTTTAGAAGGATCCTTTAAGAAAATCAAAGGAATTAAAATTGTTTTAATTCAGATACATTTTTGGCATGTAATTTTTATAAAGGAATATGACTAGATATGATGCATGAAATTATATGTAAAAGGAGTTTTATATGTTTTAATTAAAATTATTTTAATTAAAATATTGGCTTATATTCAAACAATTTTGAATTGTATGATTAAATTAAATGACAAGTTTATTTAGAGTTTATGAAACCTAATGTCATTTAAATAAGCCAATTGCATTAATTAGGTTAGCTGTCTAATTGGGTCCATAATATAGGTTAGACCTATGTTTAGTTGAACTGGATAATAAGAAGACTAATCAAAAGTTGATTAAGGTCCTTCTTTTTGATCTATCTAAAAGTTAGATGGGTTAGTCCATTCATCTAAATGGATCTAATTAGTGGCTCCGTGGAAGCCCGAGTCTTTAGGCTAATCTGATCGAGTATGGTAAACCGGTTGGTGTCGAGGTAGGTTTGGCATTGTGATCATGGTTGTATGAGGCTACTTCTTTCCTGGCCAACTTGGTTGGTGTCTAGGAAAGACAGTTAATGGCAGATACCCACCCATGATCTCAACTACCTGGCCAATCGAGTCGACCAGGACTGATTAGAAAAGCTCATTGACTCGAGTTAACCCATGTCACCCAGGTTGATCAGTCTGATTGATCGGTAGGTGCCCATGGATCAATTGTTGAATTGTGTCAACCCTCTGAAAACTGATTTGTTTAGTGGGAGGATGATCCATGTTCTTGTCTTATTCTTCTGTCACAATCTAAAATCCTCTAAAATTATTAGGTCCTGAAAATGACTAAGTCAAAGAGTTGATGGTGTCTTAGCCTTTCATCAAGTGAGTTAGTACTGTGTCCTTTAACTTGGTGTTCATCGGCAGTTCCATAGAACGGGTGTGCATCCGGTTACTGGAATTGCTCTCTCATAGATGATGGTTCAGTGCAACCTTCTTGACGGTGATCAGGTGAGCCGATCATAGTCGGGCTTGGTCATTCGTTGATTGAAAGTATTGGATTTATCATGTTAATGGTTGGACCTAACTGGAGACCCGCAATAGGAGGCCCCTAGGCCGATTGGGATGCTCTTTGAGGCAAAATAAATTACTGGAAGTTGCTTGGGGAATAATTAGTTGGTGAACCTACCTTTAGGCGTGTATGGGTGAGCTGGCCATAGTCGGGCTCATACATGGTCTATTGGATTTCAGTACCCACTATGAAATAGTGATTTCACGGATTGGAGTTAGAGGCTCCCAATCTGAAAAATTAGTGGGAGAGACCTTTAGACTAAAGTCCAAGTCTTTTGGTTAACTAAATAATTTATACTCTTATATGGTCTTGTTTTTTTCTTTCAAATGTCCTCAAATCTTTCGCTCTGGTCACTTCTCGATAATGAAAAGTTGAAGGGTCACAACTTCGATAGCTGGTATCGAAAGTTGAGTATTGTCCTAGAGCATGAATGGATCCTTTATGTGATAACGGATCTGGCACCTGAAATCCTCTCTGCCAATGCTCAGAGTTTAATCAGGGACACTTATCAGAAGTGGATTTCTGATCGGACTACTGTCCGATGCATCATGCTAGCGACAATGAACGACGAGTTCAGTTGCAAGTTCGAGGAGACCCAACCAGATGAGATTCTTCAAAAGTTGAAGGAATCTTTTGGCACACCTGATGATGTAGAGCGGTACAAAGTGTCTTGTGCCATCTACAACGCCAAGATGCCGAATGGTGGTTCTGTCACTGATCATGTATTGTACATGATCGAGCTGATTGAAAAGTTGGCAAGCTCGGATGTCCCTTGCACGAGCAACTCGGTAAGGATGCGATCTTGAATTCTCTGCCCTCCTCCTATCTTGACTTTCTCGACCATTACAGAATGAATAAGCTTGCAGTCAATTATCATGGTTTGATGGGATTATTGCAGACTTTCGAGAAAGACCACCAACTGAATAAGGGGGTGGTGAATTTAGTGGGAGGTTCTAGAGGTTGTCGTCCCTTTAAAAAAGGGAAGAATAAAAGAAAGGGAAAGAAGGTGCTGAATGCTCTTGGTCTGAGTCAGACCAGAAAGTGAAAGCTGACCAGTCTAATACAGAGTGCTTCTACTGCAAGAAGCAGGGACACTGGAAGAGGAAATGTCCTCTGTACCAAGCATCCCTAGACCCGAACAGGCCAAGGGAAAACAGCAGAGAGCTGGACAAGGTATTTATATGATAAAACCTTATAATTTCTCTATTTCTGATACTGCTAACTGGGTATTGGATACCGGTAGTCCTATTCTTGTTTGTAACTCATTACAGGGACTGCAAGTTAGCAAGAGATACAAGGATGGGGAATAGTTCCTGAGTGTCGGGAATGGAAATCGTGTTCCAGTACTGGCGATCGGAGTTCTGAGTCTTGTCTTTGAGTCTTGTACTGTCGAGTTAATCGACTATCATTACTATCCTAGTTTCATTATGTGCATTATCTCTGTAGGCCTTTTGGCCAATTATGGTTTTGAACTATCAATAAAAGGAGATATTTGCCAAGTTATTTTGAATAACTCTGTGATAATGAAAGCTAAGTTGAATAATGGCATTTATGTACTGTCACAGCCTGTTAGTGTAATGTACACATCTAGCAAATGCCCAAGATTAGAAAATATCTGTGATCTGTATCTTTGGCACTGTAGGCTAGGTCATGTAAACCAGAATAGGATAAACAAGATGCGAGGAGAAGGTCTCCTCAAGATCAGTGATTTTGAATCATTGCCTACTTATGAATCTGTTTACTTGGTAAAATGACCAAGTCACCTTTTATTGGAAAAGGTGAACGAGCTACAAAACTTCTGAGTCTCATACATACTGATGTATGTTGACCCATGATAGTTAGTGCCGGAGGTGGATATAGATATTTCATTACATTTACAGATAACCTTTCGAGGTTCGGTTATGTATTTTTGATGAGACATAAATCTGAGTCATTTAAAATATTTAAACAATATTGTAATGAAGTAAAGAAACAAATGGAAAAAGTATTAAAACCCTTTGATCTGATCGAGGTGGTGAATACCTATCTGGTGAGTTTTTGACATACCTTGAGGAGAATGGGATTCTCTCACAGTGGACTCCTCCAGGAATACCACAGTTGAATGGTGTGTCCGAAAGGAGGAATCGAACCCTGTTGGACATGGTTTGATCCATGATGGGCTTTGCAACTCTACCACTATCCTTTTGGGGATATGCACTTGAGACAGCTTGTCACTTGTTAAATAATGTTTCGAGTAAGTCTGTTGTCTCAACTCCATATGAGATGTCGACTGGACGTAAGCCCTCAATCTCACACCTTTGGGTCTGGGGTTGTTCGGCTTATGTAAAGCATTTTGACTCAGATAAACTTGGTCCTAGGTATGATCGGTGCCTATTTATTGGTTACCCTAAGGAAACCAAAGGGTATTTCTTTTACTTGGAGGAAGAACAGAAAGTGTTCGTCGCTCTTAGGACTATCTTTTTGGAAAAGGAGTTCCTTGGAGAAGAAACTGTAGCCTCTAAGATTGAACTTGGTGAAGTTCAGCCAGTAGAAGAACCTGCACACTCTAAGGACATCATAGAACTGGTTGTTATTGGATCACACGCATAACCCATTATTAGGAGATCCGGTAGAGTACCGTGTCAGTCGGACAGATACTACGATTTCTTGGTCCGGGATGGCGATCCCATTGAGCTCGATGAGAATAATAAGGATCTGATCACCTATATGGATGATCTTCAGAGATCTGACTCCGAGGCATGGCTTGGAGCTATGCAATCCGAAATAGAGTCCATGGAGATCAACAATGTATGGACATTGGTTGATCTGCCTGAAGGGATAAAACCCATCGGGCGCAAGTGGATCTTCAAGAGGAAAAGGGGTGCAGATGGGAAGGTGGAGACCTATAAAGCCCATCTGGTTGCCAAGGGATATCGTCAGCGATATGGTATCGATTATGATGAGACTTTCTCCCCTGTGGCAATGCTCAAGTCCATTCGGATGATGCTTTCTTTAGTAGCATATTTTGATTATGAGATCTAGCAGATGGATGTCCGAACCGCTTTCCTAAATGGGGAGCTAGAAGAGGAGGTGTATATGATACAGCCTGAAGGGTTCATATCCTTAGATGAGTCAAAAGTATGCAAGTTGCAGAGGTCCATTTATGGACTCAAGCAAGCATCTCGAAGTTGGAACTTACGGTTTGATAGGTGTATCAAATTGTATGGCTTCATTAAGAACGAAGAAGAACCGTGCATCTATAAGTGGGTTAATGGTTCTGTGATTATATTCTTGGTACTATATGTTGATGACATTCTCTTAATCAAGAATGACATCACATCATTAAAAGGAATAAAGGTCTAGTTATCATCTCAATTCTCCATGAAGGACTTGGGTGAAGCTTCTTACATACTGGGTATGAAGATCTATAGAGATAGATCTAAGAAGCTTCTAGGATTGTCCCAATCTACGTACATTGATACCGTGCTGAAACGGTTCAGCATGAAAAATTTTAAGAAAGGCTATCTTCCGATAGGTTCTGGAACTATTTCCAAGAAGGATTATGCGACAACTCCTGAGAAAAGAGAGTGCATGAGTAGAGTACCTTATGCTTCAGCAGTAGGCTCTGTCATGTATGCTATGACATGTACTAGACCAGACATGGCATACTCACTAGGAGTAGTGAGCAGATACCAGTCTGACCCAGGTGAGGTGCATTGGAAGGTGGTTAAGTCCATCCTGAAGTATTTGAGAAATACTAAAGACCAATGGCTGATTTATGGAGAATCTGACTTGAAATTTGTGGGGTATACTGACTCCAGTTTCCAGTCAGATAGAGATGATAGCAAGAGTGTGTCAGGGTTTGTATTTACCCTGAATGGAGGAGCGATTTGCTGGAAAAGTTCTAAGCAGGTGATAGTTGCAGACTCGGCATGCGAGGCAGAGTACCTTACAGTATTAGATGCAGCGAAGGAAGCTGTGTGGTTGTAGAAGTTCCTTAGAGAGCTAGGGGTGACATCTTCCTTAGATGATCTTGTTCTAATGTACTGTGACAGCATTGGAGTCATTGCTCAAGCTAAGGAACCGAAAGCTCATTACCGCACCAAGCATATTCTACGGTGCTACCACCTCATACGAGAGATCGTAAAACGAGGCGACATCAATCTTATGAAGATCGATGGAAAGGAAAATCTAGCCGACATTTTTACTAAAGCCCTTGGAATAAAAGAGTTCAACTTTTGTAAAAGGAAAATGGGTATTAGATACTGTTTTGATTGGCTTTAGTACAAGTGGAAGTTGTTGGGAATTGTGTCCCAAAGCCAATCGCCTAGGCTGTAGACGGTTGAATTGAGTATTGTACTCTTTGTAAGAATTAATAAATATTATTTTGGCAGCTCATCACATTCTTACTTTTCCCTGTAATGAACTCCTTTTCATGTGATGAAGTCCTTAGGACTACACTGACTTCGATATAAAGAGGATATATCGAGTGGTCCTTAAACCAGGTTTACAACCAAAGGATACATTATACTGGACGGCAATATATCAAGTATAGGTTGTTGTAGTTCACATCGTTTGGTTGTCCTCTTGACCAAAGAAGTGTGGTGACACTGATGTGATCTGCAAGTGGGATATATGATATCTCATTGAACGTGACTCCGTGTAGCCCCTTTTTGCCAAAGGGATACTCATGATTGGATATGGGTATATGTGTCCCTCCAACCTGAGATTATCATGGTAGCTTGCAAGCAACTCCCTGTGCTTTGGTATCGGACTACCCGGATTTCTAATCTGGTGATGGACGGTTTCTGGGTATAGGCAAGTACTTATAGAGCAGTGGTGGACCAAGATGGAATTGACCTATCCAAATAGTTTGGATTGAATGTCTCGCAGTGTCTCAATTTAGCAAATCCTCGACCGGGGTAGTCCTAGTGAGGAGTCACTGGACTTGCAAGGTTGAGACATGTTGTGGATTGACTCAGCTAGGGTTGGCAGTATAATCCTAGGTCATCCTGAGCATTGGAGGTCAAAGGGATGAATTATACGGTAACCATATGCTAGAGGTTCGATTGATTGCTCTCGCATCTTTGACCTATCCGGATGCCGGGGCCCATTGCTAGATGGTATCTTGTGCTGGTACTGGAATTGTTCTAGTGCTACTGCCTAGGTTCGAACCTATGAGGTCACACACCATAGAGGATCTTTCCCTGATCCAGGTGCCGATTTATGATGAGGAATCATTTCGGTAATGATTTGATTGAGCACTCTTTGGACTAACCCGATTTTGGGTCGATCAGAATCGTTCAGGTCCACCGGGAATTGTTTCTGGGTGACTGAGACTTGACAAAGCCATTTATTAATTAGATTTTGATCTAATTAATTGTTGAACCAGTTTAGAACCGGTTTGGGAATTCTTGAACCGGTTGTGAACCGGCTTTCAACCTTCCACATGGTATTTAAGGCTTGGGTGAACAGGGAATTTGAGGCATCTATTCTTCTCCCTTTCCACTCGTTTTTGCTGAGATTTAAACCACCATTAATTGGCCCTTAACTACTATGTTTAAGATGAATTGGATTCATTTTAAAACCTACAGTCCCCTCGCATTCCCAGCCCGTCTCCTCACCTCCCTCATCACCGATTTCATTGGTTGAGGCTATAAAAAATTCTGGGTGGTGAATTGCAGAGGGACTTCTTTGAAGAGAGCTTCCATTAGTGTTATTTGGCCCTGGGTTTTAGTTGAGAGATTGGGAGAGAAATAGTTCTTTGATTCCCCGTTGTTAGTGGTGCTCAATTGGTGAAGGAAGATAGTGCTATTTTGGAGAAAACAAAATCAGAATAGGGTGTTCTATTCTTCTTCCTCCCTCCTACCATTTGAAGAGGTTTCTGGCGACTAGCATCATGCGAGAAGCCGGATCAGAGGAAGCCCAGGCATGCCCCCCTCTAGAGGGTGTTCACTTGAGCACCTGAGAGTTTTCAGATCCTCCATAGCTGCTGGTTTTGTTGCCCTGTTTTGGTTGCAGATTTTCTGTTGTAGCACTTGAAAGAGAGGAAGAGTTCCGAGCGTTGGATGATCAAACTCCATTGAAGCAAGTTCAATCAAAATATCACCTTGCTGTTGTTGCAGAAAGAGAGACCTTAGCATAGCCCATTTGTGGTTTGGGTTAGCTGCTATTGGAGAAGATGTGAAGAGCTTTCCAAAAGGTTGCTGGAAGAAGAAGAAGACTGGAATAACTTTATTCCAGGTATTCTAGCTATTCCAGTGTTATCCCTACTTTATTCCAAGTAGGAATAATGTAAGATTTCTGGTTTTATTTTTCATGCATGCCTAGATCTAGATTTATAAAATTGTTTATAAATATTACATGCTCTTTTCATACCTTATTATGCCTGTACATGCATCTTGAGTATGTTAGATCCTGTGCGGAGTAGGTTGTTTCCGCTGTTATTTTAAAATTATTTTAAAATACATACCTGCTCCCTGTTCTGTTGCATGCTTAGTGTAGGCACTTGCAACCCCGCATTTCTTTCAGGGGGGCCTCCCACAATCCCACCTCTTACCTGGACAGTTGAAGGACTAGGAGTTGAGTTGTGTGTAAGTTGAGTTAACCCATTCTGATTAAGCTTTAGGTCTAGGAACCCATAGTCGATTCGTCTTTGAGTCTTGCATGTGCACTAGCATAGGAGTTGATGAGTGTTTGATTGCAGACCATTAGATTAGAAGTCTAATACTGACAGCCTCAACCCAACTCAACCTAGTGTAACCATGGAGCCTAACCCTAGGAGAACCTCATACCATGACCCCTATTTGGAGCCCAATCCTAGGAGAACCTTGCCATGACCCCTATTTTGAGCCCAACCCTAGGAGAGCCACTAGGTACGTTGTGTTGGTAGAACCTAAATTTAGTGGTGATCCTGAGTGTGAGGATTATCTTGCTTGGAAAAGAGATATGGACCTGTATTTTGAACAAAATATGGGTTTCTATTCTGAAAGATATCAGTTCAGGTTTGCTAAAGCTAAGTTAGTTCACCAGGCCAAGGTAGACTGGGATAATGTTGAGAGAATACTTAGACAAGAAGGCCGTGAACCTATAACTACCTGGAGTGACATGAAACTTGAACTAAGGATAAAGTACTTACCCAAGTCCTATGAGTCCAAGAGACCCACAACCTATAGATCCTATGACTCAAAATCCTATGAACCTAGAACCTATGTACCCAAAACCTATGAACCTAGATCCTATGACTCTAGATCCTATGCATCCACACCCTATAAGCCCAGTAGACCCATGACCTATAGATCTAAACCCATGACCTATGAGCAGAATGAACCCATAGGCCATGACCTGAACCCCATAAGGTTAGTACCCCTAGATATGAGCCTAGTAGTAAGCCACTACCCCTTAGGCAACCTGAATCTACTAGGATTAGTGCCCATAATCAGAGACCAGAACCTAGCCAATTTCTCCTTAACCGACCTTCCCCTACCATCCCTTTGATTCACAAGACTGACATTAAAGTGGAAGTGTATGAAGCTGATGTGAACTTAGTGGATGAGTATGAGGGAGAAGATGAGACACCTCTGGAAGACCTAGAATTAGTTGACCCCGTAGGTACCCAGGTAGAAGCCAATCTAGAGTTAGTTGACCCTGACTATACCCAGCCTAAAGCTGTAGTGGAAGAACAATTAGAGGAAGAAAACCTAGATACTATTGCTAGAACCTTACCTGAGAAAATCATAGAGGAGAGCCAAATTATAGAGTCTAGTCCTAAAATACAAGAAACAGATAATTTATTAAGGACCTAATCTCTTTGATCCAGTACCCTCAGGATGAGCCCCCTCCTATAGTTCCTATTAAGGACCTCTTCCCTGAGATTAGTAACCCATCCTTCCATTATTCAAACCCTGTAGATATATTTCAACCTCGTAAGGTTAGCCTCATTAGTATAGGATTAGTCCCTGACATGCCTTCTTATATCCTACTTTATCCAACTAACCCTAAACCTTTTTCACTACCCTACCAGACTAATCTGAACCCATCTCTTATTTCCTGTCCTTTCCAGAAACCTTCAGCATCTCTAGGATCATTAGATTGCATTTAGTTGAGATTAGCATACTGCATACATTCATTATGCATGTTAGGTTTGCATCTTACTTCTGGCATACTCTATGGAATTTGCTAAGAGTCCACTGTAAATTTTTCATGTGCATGTCAAGCTAGGATCAAACCTAGAGAACTATAATCTGTTAGGTTTAGGTTCAAAGAGTTCAATAAAATTTCCTTCAATAGGAATGCATATTCGAGTCTGTTAGGTGTTAGTTTGAGTCTTTTGTATCACCTGTTAGGAGTTTGCATATGTCCAGCATGTCCACACCTGCATTGAACACCGCACAGCATATGCATCAGAATATTAGCCATAAGAGTAATTTAAGTAATGAAACATCTAACAAACTGGCTAATTCCTGAATAAGAGCCAATGGATTCAATGTAGAAATCCTGTCATGATTAGGCTTAGGCCTGAGCGGTTCCCACCCGGGACCGTTAAGAAGCTTCATGCTCTTGGAGCCAGACCTTTTAGTGATAGAGAGGGTTGGACCAAATGCCTATGTGTTAGATTTGCCTCCGGATTTGGACATTAGTTCAACCTCAATATCGTAGACCTGGTTGAGTATAGGGAACCGGCAACGATATCTAGTGAGGCCTTTGGACCTACTCCTTTCATTGTGAGTGACCCTAGCCCAGAGGTCCACCAATAAATTAGCCAGAAAGAGGAGAACGGATCGAGCATATCCTGAACAATCAAGCCATCACGACCTAGGGCCACGGCTATCAATGCTACTTGGTCCGATGACAAGGCCAGCTAGAGTTGGACGATTCATAGATTTCTCGAGAGGACTTGCAGCGCCTCGATCCAGACCTTCTCGAGAGATATGTGAGCCAGTGTGACCCTCACTCGATAGGGTCGAGTTTCCCCCACCCCGAGAGAATTGGTGCGGACACCAGAGGCACCAGAATAAGACAGAGGCTTCTCAACCCTCTGTGGATTACTTAGTAGCATTTAAGTCTATTTGTAATAAAGGCTTAGTCTATTTGAGTTGTCTTTTTATTATTTGAGTCCTGTACCAGTTAGCTCATGTTGAGCTAGTCTTCTTTTTGAGTCCTGTACATGTTAGTCGAAGTCTAGTGAAGACTCATACAAGCGAAGACTAACCCAATTGGAAGCTATGAAGACCATGAAAGGTCTAAAAGAAGAAATCAAAAGCCCGGGAGCCAAATCAGAAGCCCTAGAACCTTGGACCGCAGCTTGAAGCAAAATAGGCCAACCAAGGCCCAAGAGGGGAGCTAGGGCGCTATCCACCCTATGGTCACCACCCTCTTGGTCAGCCACTAGGGTCACCTCCCTTGGCTGACCAAGGCAAGAGAGAGCAGGAGAAATTGAGGGATTTTCAACCTAGACCTACCATGTATTCTAGCTAGGGTTTGGGTGGGATTCAAATTTTTAGGTAATGTCTATTGTAACCTTACTTGGGGGCCAAATTTATGAGTCTATTTAAGAGACTCTATTCTCTTGTATGTAGAAACTTTTATTCATGAAATATAACTGAGTTCTTCCAATTGCTATGTGCTACCTACTATGTGCTAAGGGGATTCTGTGTGAGCCTCTCCTTCTTCCTGGTGTCCTGCGCCCAGTCTCCAGCCGCCATCCATCTCTCCAAGCCCTGGCCGCCCACCCTTAAACCTACCTTTTCCTAGCTATTTTTTAATCAATCCTCCATCCTTGCTTTGTTTTCTAACCCCTGAAAGGCTATTTGCAGATCCTTCAGCTTCTACGAATCCAACGACTCCAGTCGGGCAGCAATCGGATCACCAGGTTGAAAGTCGAGAATCCACGGGTCTCTAGCTTGATTTTCCAGGCCACATCAGGGAGCGAGAGCGACCCCTTCATCTACGATCTACACCGTGCACATCAACCATTATCAGGTACATCCCCTTTGCTTTCCTATCGCTTTATTGGAGATGAACTAGCCCAACCGAGACTTCTCAGCCTCGGCGATCCACTTTTTTTATTGTTTTTAGGTCCTATCTTGCATGCTTTAGCTACTTATTTTGCATAGTTTTCCCTACTTAGGTTCTTGGTCTGTTCTTCAGGATTTAGATTCATCACTCAATCTAAAAAAATACAAAAATAACTTTGCATGCAATCTTAGTTCCGTATCACTCATCTGGTAGAACTACTGAATATGTCCCGCAACATCCTCACCCTCTTGCATCCGAAGCCTGTACAGTTGCTTCTTCAGCACCAACTTGTTGCATATATTCTTTTCCATGTATGATGCAGAACGAAAACTCTGATACTAAAAAATGATGCAGAATGAATATTGGAATGCGGAAGCAAATTAAAATTAATATTTTTTTTTTTAATATATTTTCAGAAGTCGGCTTTGACTCAAAGGAAAGATAAACTAATGTTGAAAGAAACTATGAAATGATAGAGAGCACAATTAAAAGGAGTGGATTATCAGAGTAACTCAGAAGTAGGATCGCTGGGGATTGAGAAACCCCCAGATCTAGGGTTGCTCTGAGTTTCAACGAAACAGACAAAGTGAGAAGGGAAGGTTTTTGTTACCTAGCAGTGATATCTCTCGTTGCTTCAATTGAAGGACACTCTCGAGCAGATTGTAGGATCCTTGGAGACGGGGTATCTTCGCAATGGATCCTCGGATTGTAGTCCTATGGCAAGGTTGGCCTCCTTCTCGAACTCAGGATCTGGAAGAAGAAGAATAAAAGAAGAACCATAAACTCAAAGAAAGACACTGACCTGAGGACTTAATGAAGATTGTTGGATGTAGAAGTTCCGGAGATCTTGATACTGATCTGACTCTCCTTTGAACTGGCTCTGTAGTTAAAACAGTTGATCTGAACCTAGATGCTGGTGACCGGCTTCGATGTGGAAGAGAGGGGCCGTGGGATGAAGAGGAAAAATTAGGATTTGGTGGTGGTGGAGTAGAGATGGGTGGACTAAGCTAGGGTTTTGGGGTTGGAGATCTCACACCTCCTCAAGGTTCCTAGGGAACCCGAATTTACTCCCTCACGGAGCTCAACACCTGAATACAAGTGCGGAAGTGAGAAACACAAAGTTGCTCACAAAGAAATTGATTTCATTCATCAGTTAAATTCAAGAGTTACATAGAGTTGAATATATAGACATAGCAAAGAAATAAAATTTTATACATTTCCCATGTGGGACTAATAGGACTAACCCACACTTTAGGCATCAAATTCTCTTCCCAAGACTCCTTCCATGAGTGGGCAGCCCAAAAACTCCAAGAAAACTTGAAAATCAGCTCCAAATGGCAGGTTATGGGGGTGTCTCCTAGTATCTCTCCATGAATCAAGGATTTTCCCTTCATGGTTTGGCTTATTTGGACACCTCCTAGTCTTGCTCCACAAGTTTAGGCTTCTTCCTTTCATGGCTTTAGAACTTTTGGAAACTTTTGGGAACCTCCTTGAATTCCTCCCCAAGACATGCTCTCTTCCCTTTTATAACTTGGATTTTTATGGAACATTGTGGGGCACCTCCTTGATCCTCTCTTCAAGAAAAATTCTTGCCATCCTGGCTTGGGTTTATCTGGAAAGAAATTGGCTCCTCCTTGGATTGAGGTATCTTGATGGATTTCTCTCCCAAGTGGTGCAAGAAAAAAAAGGAACTTACTTCTTGTGGTGTAGGGACCAAAGACACTGGATGGAGATGTGGCGCCTCCTGGACTCTGGCGTGTGGCTGGGAGTGTGGCGCCCACTTGCTTGGGCCTGGGAGAAAAAATGTGGCACCCTGGACCTTGACTTGACTGAAAAAAAAGTGGCACCAACCTGGAGAAGACCTAGACCACTACTAGGACTTGTACTGAGTCAACATGACTCAATAAAATTTAAATTGCAGGGAAATATAGACTCAAGACTAAAATTGAGTTGACCAAGTCAACCCTTATTACAAAACCAGAAAATCCTATTTCTTCGGGCAAGGTCAATCAGAGATCCAGATGGAGCCCTGAAGTCTTCTTCTTAGTCTGGTGCCCGCACTAATGTACATGGTATGCAACCTCGACCACAATCTCTTGGGTGTCTTCTCCTCTAACATGCCATACAAAATCTCATCTGCCAGACAAGTCCTAATCGTGGCACATGCCTTTTTCTCCAAGGACATCCACTCCTTGTCATTCATACCCCCTGGCCTATCTTTCAAAACCAGATCTAATCCTATATGAACTAGCAAGTCTTCCACCCTAACCTTCCACATGGTGAAACTCCCTTTTCCATTAAACTTCTCCACACCAATCTTCACCCCGTTGCCTTCCATGATCCAAAACAATCACAAAGTAGTGAAAGATTGAAAACCTTGAAGAAGAAACTTGATGAAAGGGGATGGATAGAAGCCCCAGATCTTATCCTTTCTCTTAACACCTCAAGGAAATCCTAGATCTAAACCCTTCTCCAAAATCCTGGAGAAACCTGATCCAAAAAATACCTTGATCAAGAATACCTCAATGGGATCTAGGGGTAAAAAACTCCTCTCTCCACACTCGAACCCACTCTAATACCACTTGTTAGAAATTTCTGGATCAGAGTATATGTTGCGGAAGTATTATGAGAGAGATCCTGACGAGATGATGGCAGCCTTCTTGATTCACAAAGAAGCAGGAGAATATATAAAATGATGTGGAACTAAAATGATACCAAATGATGTGAAACTAAAATTGCGTGCAAATTATTTTTGTAATTTTTTTGATTAAGTTATGTGTTTAATTCCTGAAGAATAGACCATGAATCTAAGAAAAGGATTCTATGCAAGTAAGAAACCACAGCATGCAAAGTAGAACCTAAAAAGCAATAAGAAGAGGACCGCCGAGGCTGAGAAGTCTCGGTTGGGCTAGTTCATCTTTAATAAGGCTACTAGAAGGCAGAGAGGGTGTACCTGACAACAGTTGATGTGCCCAACGAAGATCGTAGATGAAGGGGTCACTCTCGCTTCTGGATGCGGCCTGGATGATCAAGCCAGAGACTCGCGAATTCTCAGCTTTCTACCCAGTGACCCGATCATTGCTCGGCTGGAGTTGTTGGATTCGTAGAAGATGAGGGACTTGCAAACAACCCTACAAGGATTAGAAAACAAAGCATAAATGGAGGATTAATTAAAAAAATAGAAAAGGAAAGAAAGTTTGAGGGTGGGCGTGAAGGTGAAAAGCACCTACACCAAGCATACAATATGCAAGAAAAACAGGACAGTTGGAATGCATTTTAAAATAATTTTAAAGCATGCACAGCGGAAGGCTCGGTAGATAGATCTAAACAATCTACCGATCTGCCCGCAACAGGATCTAGCATAATGACCTAGCATGCAACCTAACATCAAAGCAAGAGAAGAACACAAATATAAAAGTACCATACCTTTGCACTGAGAGAAGTAGTGGAAGGAAGAGGGTGCTCGAGCTACACACGTGTCTAGCCTCTATGGGTAATCCACACCTGGGCTCGACTCTGATCAATCTTCTTCTCCGG
Source organism: Areca catechu (assembly GCA_021397845.1). NCBI lineage: Eukaryota > Viridiplantae > Streptophyta > Magnoliopsida > Arecales > Arecaceae > Areca > Areca catechu. The sequence continues at coordinate 48,795,880 of CM038046.1, read as the reverse complement.
GAAGACAAGGAGGAGAAGTAGTTCTCAAGAGACTCTCTTCCAGATCTAGCTTGATTGCTAGGATCACACAAAATCCCTAGACCCTTCTCCTTTTAGGACTTTTGTCTCTAGTGTGTTGAAACCTCTGCAGCCTAAGAGGTGCAGCCATGAGAGAGAGAAGAAGGAAGGAGGAGAGATGAGTGGAAAGAATGGGGGAGAGATCAAGCCATACCAAATGGGTCCAAACTCTTTATGAAGAACAATCATTCCAAGAAAGTTTGGAGCCAAAACAGTTTGAATTCGAAATTCAAACCAGGTCAAATCTTTTCTCAGAATTCTGCTCGTCACAGCAAGTGTCGACTCATAAATACTCTTTCCCAAGATCTAGCTTGATGCTAGGTTACTCACACAAAACCTCCCTGACCTCACAGAACTACCCTGGCCAAGGTTTTGCTGAATTGAGACATAGTGAGTCATTCACTCCAAACTATTTGGAGAGGTCAATTCTATCTTGATCCACCATCGCTTCATAAGTACTTGACTACATCCAGAAAACCTTTCATCACTGGATTAGAAATCCAGGTAGTTCGGTACCAAAGTATAGTGAGTTACTTGCAAGCTGCCATGAGTGACCTTAGGTCTGAGGGACACATATACCCATATCCCTTCGTGAGCAACCCTTTGGTAGAAGGTAGCTCTGCAGATGGTCACGTTCAGTGAAATGTCATACATTTGAACTTGCATGTCACACCAGTGTCTCACCTCCTTGGTTAAGAGGACAACCAACAAATGTGACATACAATAACCTATACTTGATACATCGTCATCCTATAACAATGTATCATTTCATTGTGAACCAGTTTAAGAACTACTTGATATATCCTCTCTATATCAAACAATGTAGTTCTAAGGACTCCATCATACAAGGGTTCATTTTAGGAAAACTTAAATATGATGAATAGCCAAAATAAATAAATTTTATTTATTAAAAAGAATTCATATACAAATACAAAGATAGCACAACCATCTATAGCCTAGACAATTGGCTTTGGGACACAATTCCCAACAACTCCCACTTGGACTAAAGCCAATCAGTATAAAATCTCATTCCCATTTTCTGTTTATAACAGTCAAACTCTTGAACTCCGACGGCTTTAGTGAAGGGGTTAGCCAGGTTTTCCTTACCATTGATCTTCAGAAGGTCAATGTCACCTCATTCAATGATTTCTCGTACAAGGTGATAGCATCGCAGAATATGCTTTGTGCGGTGATGAGACTTTGGCTCTTTGGCCTAAGCAATGGCTCCAGTGTTGTCACAATACACTGAAATAGGACCATCCAGGGAAGGTGCCACTCCTAACTCGCCAAGGAACTTCCTCAACCACACAGCTTCCTTCGCTGCATCTGATACTGCAATGTACTCTACTTCTGCAAACTGAGTCCACCATAGTAGGCTGCTTAGAACTTTTCTAGCAGACAGCTCCTTTGTTTAGGGTAAAGATAAATCCTAACACATTCTTGCTATCATCCTTATCTGACTGGAAACTGGAGTCAGTATATCCCACAAGTTTCAAGTCAGATTCTCCATAAATTAGCCATTGGTCCTTAGTATTTCATAAATACTTAAGGATGGTCTTTACCACTTTCCAATGAGCTTCACTTGGGTCAGACTAGTATCTGCTCACTACGTCTAATGAGTATGCCATGTCTGGTCTAGTACATGTCATGGCGTACATGATAGAACCCACTATCGAAGCATATGGGATTCTACTCATACGCTCTCTCTCTTCAGGAGTTGTCGCACAATTCCTTTTGGAGAGATCAATTCCAGTGCCATTGGGAGATAGCCTTTCTTGGAATTTTTCATGCTGAACCATTTCAATATGGTGTCGATGTACATAGACTGGGACAGTCCCAGAAGCCTCTTAGATCTATCTTTATAGATCTTCATACCTAGTATGTAAGAGGCTTCACCCAAGTCCTTCATAGAGAACTGAGATGATAACCATATCTTTATTCCTTGTAGTGCTGGGATGTCATTTCCGACTAAGAGAATGTCATCCATGTACAATACAAGGAATACAATCAAAGAACCATTTGCCCATTTATAAATGCAAGGTTCTTCTCCGTTCCTAATGAAGCCATATGACTTGATACACTTATCAAATCGTATGTTCCAACTCCTTGATGCTTGCATCAGTCCATAGATGGACTTTTGAAGCCTGCACACCTTTGACTCATTTGTAGATGTGAACCTTTAGGTTGTATCATATACACCTCCTCTTCTAGCTCACCATTCAAGAAAGCTGTTCGGACATCCATTTGCTAGATTTCATAGTCAAAGTGTGCTGCAAAAGCAAGCATGATCTGAATGGATTTGAGCATTACCATAGGAGAGAACGTCTCGTCATAGTCAACATCATAACATTGACGATACCTCTTGGCAACCAGACGAGCTTTATAGGTCTCCACCTACCCGTCTGCACCCCTTTTCCTCTTGAAAATCTATTTGCACCCAATGGAATTTATCCCTTCAGGTGCATCAACCAATGTCCATACATTGTTGATCTCCATGGACTCCATTTTAGATTTCATGGCTCCTAGCCACTTCTTAGAGTCGGACCTCAGCAACGCATCCATATAGGTGATCGGATCCTCATTGTTCTTATCGAGTTCAATGGGATCACCGTCCCGGACCAAGAAATCATAGTATCTGTCCGGTCGGCTTGGTACTCTACCGAATCTCCTTAATGGTTCCTGAGTGGGCTTTGGGTGTGATCTAATCACAGTCGTTCTATGTTGTCCCTTAAGTATGATGGTTCTTCTACTTGTTGAACTTCACTAAGTTCAATCTTAGCGGCTACAATCCCTTCACTAAGGAACTCCTTTTCCAAAAAGATAGCCCTAAGACAGACGAACAACTTTTGTTCCTCAACTAAGTAGAAGTAATACCCCTTATACTCTTTTGGATACCCAACAAATAGGCACCGGTTAGACCTAGGTCCAAGTTTGTCCATTTCCAAATGCTTTACATAAGCCTAGCACCCTCAAACCCAAAGGTGTGATAGTGTCAGCTTATGTCTAGTCCATATCTCATATGGTGTTTTACTAACGGACTTACTTGGGGCCCTATTCAAAAGGTAACAAGCTGATTCTAGAGCATATCCCCAAAAGGATGCTAGCAGAGAAGCAAAGCCCATCATGGACCGAACCATGTCTAACAGGGTTTGATTCCTCCTCTCAAACACTACATTTAATTGAGGTATCCCTGGAGGTGTACACTGAGAGAGAATCCCATTCTTCTCGAGCTATGTTAGAAACTTGCCAGAAAGGTATTCACCATCTCGATCGGATCGAAGGGTTTTGATACACTTTCCAGTTTGTTTTTCTACTTCACTACGATATCGTTTAAACATTTCAAACGACTCAGATTTATATCTCATCAAGAAGACATAACCGTACCTCGAAAGGTCATTTATAAAAATAATAAAATAACTGTACCTACCTCTAGCACTAACATTCATGGGTCCGCATACATCAGTATGTATCAGACTTAGAATCTCTTTGGCTCGTTCACCTTTTCCAGTAAAAGGTGACTTAGTTAATTTTCCAAGAAGACAGAACTCACAAGTTAGAAGTGAACTATCTTCACTAAAATTGAGGAGACCCTCACATTTCAACTTGATTATCCTGTTCCTGTTAATATGACCTAGCCTACAATGCCATAGGTATGCTTTGCTGACATTATCTATCCTAGGGTGTTTGCTAGATGTGTACATTACACTAACAGGTCGCGATAGTACATAGATGCCATCACGCATTTATCCAGTCAAAATTACAGAACCATTCCAAATGATTTTGTAAATGTCATTCTTTATTGATAGTTCATAACCATACATGGCCAATTGGCCTACAGAAATGACATTCAAAATGAAAGACGGACAAAAATGACATTCATTCAAAATGATAGTACAGGACTCGAAAACAAATTTAAGGACTCCCAACGCCAGAACTGGAACTCGGCTTCCATTTTCTACGTCCAAGAACCTCTCGCCATCCTCGAATCTTCTACTAACTTGAAGTCCCTGCAAAGAATTACAAATATGAATTGGACTTCCAGTATCCAATACCCAGTTAGTAGTATCGCAAATAGAGAAACTACAAGGTGTTATCATATAAATATCTTATCCAGGACCATCCTGCACCTTTCTGTTTTTGGACCTGTTCGGGTCAAGGGATGCAATATAAAGAGGACAGTTCCTCTTCCAGTGACCCTGCTTCTTCCAAAAGAAGCACTCTGCATGACTTTGATCAGCCTTCACTTTCTTGGCCTAACTGGGCCCAAAAGCACGTAGCATCTTTTTTTCTTTATTTTTCTTCTTCCCTTTCTTAAAGGGACGACGCCCTCTTGAAGATCCTCCCACTAGATTTACCATCCTTTTATTCAACAGGTGGTCTTTTTCATAAGTCTGCAGTAACCCTAACAGACAGTGGAAGTTAACTACAGGCTTATTCATTATATAATGATCTAGAAAGTCTAGATAGGAGGAGGGAAGAGTATTCAAAATTGCATCTTTTCTAAGCTGTTCATGTAAGGGACAGCCGAGCTTGCCCAGGTGCTCAATCATCTCGATCATGTACAATACATGATCAGTGACCGAGGCCCCATCAAGTATCCATGCATTGTAGATAGCATAGGAGATCCTGTACCTCTTAATGTCATCTGGTATTTTGAAAGACTCCTTCAACCTTTGAAGGATTTCTTCTGGCTAGGCTTCCTCAAACTTATGACTGAACTCATCGTTCATTACAGCCAACATGATGCATCGAACAGTGGTCCTATTAGAGTGCCACTTCTGATAAGTGTCTCTGACCAAACCCCGAGCATTGGCAGCAGGGATCTTAGGTGCCGGATCCGATATCAAATATAGGATCCATTCATGCTCTAGGACAATCCTAAGCCTTCGATATTAGATATCGAAGTTGGGTCCATTGAGTTTCTCGTTATCGAGAAGAGAATGGAGAGACAGGTTAGAAGACATCTGAAAGGAAAACCAAAGCTAATGGTGTATATGAATTATTAACCTAAAGACATGGACTTTAGTCTAAAGGCCCTCCCTCTATTTTGCTTAGATTGGTAGCCTCTACCTCCAATCCGAGGAATTACTTTAATTTCCTAGTGGGTACCAGAGTCCAATAGACAACACATGAGCCCGACTTTGGCCGGCCCACCCATGCGTGTCTAAAGGTAGGTTCTTTAATCGATTACTTTTCTAAGTAATCTCTAGCAATTGGGTTTTGCCCCAAGAAGTACTTCAATTGGCCTTTGGGCCTCCTATTGAAGGTCCCGGTTAGGTCCAACCATTAACATGACAAAATTCAATGATTTTAACTAATGAATAGTTAAGCCCGACTTTGGCCCGCCCACCTAACCACCGTTAAGAGAGTTGCACCGAGCCATCATATTAGGAACAGCAATTCCAATAGCTCGATGAACACCCGATCTTTGGATCTATCGATGAACACCGAACTACTGGACACATTACTATCCCACTTAATGGGAGGCTAGGACTTGGTTATCCCTATAACTTTGTCCTTTTAAGGATCTAATAATTTAGTTGGTTTTTAAATAATGTGACAGATGAAAGATGAGAAGACATTGATCAACCTCCCACTGATCAAATCAGCAAACAAGGAGGGTTACACATAACTAATGATTCATGGGCACCTAAAATCAATCAAGACTGATTAACCTTGGGTGACAAGGGTTAACACGAGTCAGTGAGCTATCCAATCAATCCTAATCGACCACATCGATCAAGTAAATAAGATCATGGGTTGGGTTCCGCCATTAGCCATCTTGCCTTAGACACCAACAGAGTTGGCCAGGTAAGAGGTAGCCCCAAAGAACTATGATCATAATGCCAAACTTACCTCAACACCAATTGGTTCATCAGACTCGATTAGCCTAGCCTAAAGACTCGGACTTTCCACTGAGCCATAAATTAGGTCCATTTAGATTATGAACTAATCAATCTAACTATTAGTGAGATCTAGAGAAGAAATCCTAACTCAACATTTGATTAGATTAGTTCTCTAATTAGTCCAATGCTTCTAAACTTAGGTTTAACCCAATCAAGGACCTAATAGAAGCTAACCCATGACCCTTAAGGCTTATTGAAATGACTTAAGATCTTTGAATCACATTCCTAGAGTTTTTAGTCAATCTTAATTCAAAATTAAGTTCAATAACCTTAAAATAAATTAAAATAATTTTTATTTAAAGGTGTAAAATAATTTTACAAAAAAATTCAAAAACTGAATTCACTATTTTTTGCATTCTGCTGCCAAGTGTCGACACATCCAGGTCAAGTGTCGACACTTAGCCTGAGACAGGAAAAAAAATAGAATGCCAGAATCTGGCACAGACCCGTGAGTCAACACATACAAGGTCAAGTGTCGGCTCACGAAACCCAAGTGTCGACACTTCCTGTTTAAGTGTCGACACCTCGCCTGAGACAGGGAAAAAATAGTGACTTCAGATCCAATGTTTCTCTAAACATTTAACAAAACCAATCAAAACAATCATTTTAGATCTTATCTAAAGTTGTTTTATGATCATATCATTAGATTAAAATATTTTAATCTATAATTTCTTGCTTCTTATTTTCCTTTCAAGAGGCAATCACATCGGCACCCCTACACGCCATAGGAGACCCCATTGAATGGGAAGAGAGGGTCTTACAACCCTACTTCTCTCCTATGACGGATGGCCATGGTGAAGTACTCAATCCAACTACTTAAGAAGGATGTTATTAACATGCTAGAGTCATCATACTACAAAAAGGAACATATTGTTCTAATACCATTGAAGGTGAAAAGCACCTACACCAAGCATACAATATGCAAGAAAAACAGGATAGAAGGAATGCATTTTAAAACAATGTTAAAGCATGCACAGCGGAAGGCTCGGTAGATAGATCTATACGATCTACCAATCTGCCCGCAACAGAATCTAGCATAATGACCTAGCATGCAACCTAACATTAAAGCAAGAGAAGAACACAAATATAAAGTACCATACCTTTATAATGAGAGAAGCAGTGGAAGGAAGAGGGCACTCGAGCCACATACGTGTCTGGCCTCTATGGGTAATCCACACATGGGCTCGACTTTGATCAACTCCCTCAGAGTGATAGCTCTTCGGGATCCTTGGGCCGATCTTCTTCTTTCGGGAATACAAGGAGGAGAGGTGGAACCCTTTTCCAAGAGACTCTCTTCCTAAGACCTAGCTTGGTTGCTAGGTTACTCACACCCAATCCTAAGACCTCACAAACCCTTCTCCTTCTAGTAAACACTTTTACTTCTCTCTAGTGGTGTTGTAACCTCTATAGCCTATGGAATGACCCTCATTTATAGGTGCAGCCATGAGAGGGAGAAGAAGGAAGGAGGAGAGATAAGGGGAGAGAATGGGGGGAGGATCAAGGCCATACCAAATAGATCTAAACTCTTTAGGAAGGAATGACAATCATTCCAAGAAAGTTTGGAGCCAAAACGGTTTGAATTCGAAATTCAAACCACGTCAAATCTTTCCGAAAAATCTTCTTCCTAGAATTCTGCTTGTCACAGCAAGTGTCAACTCATGAATATTGCCAAGTGTCGACACTTTACCAAGTTCGATACCTGCAAAAATCAAAGCATCGACACTTGGAACCAAGGTCAATCATATTGACTTCTGGTGATGGCAAACGATTTTCAATCGTCGATTAGCCTTAAGATTAGATAGATATTCTTTGTGGTGTGTGACCTCATAGGTTTGAACAATAAGCCGGTAGCACTGGAACATTTTCAGTACCAGTCAAAGTCCTCATCTAGTATGATATCCGATGTCTGGATAGGTCAAAGATGTAAAGCACCTCACAAGAACCTCTGGCATATGGTTGCCGCATAATTCATCCCTTTGACCTCATAATGCTCAGGATGACCTAGGGTTCAACTGTCAACCCTAATTTGGTTTATCCAGATCATGTCTCAACCTCACAAGTTCTGTGACTCCTCACAAGAACTACACTGGCCAAGGTTTTGCTGAATTGAGACATAGTGAGTCATTCACTCCAAACTATTTGGAGAGGTCAATTCCATCTTGATCCACCATCGCTCCACAAGTACTTGATTGCACCTAGAAACCTTCCATCACTAGATTAGAAATCCAGGTAGTTTGGTACCAAAGTATAGTGAGTTGCTTGCAAGCTGCCATGGTGACCTCAGGTCTGAGGGACACATTTACCCATATCCCTTTGGGAGCAACCCTTTGGCAGAAGGGAGCTCCGTAGATGGTCACGTTTAGTGAAATGTCATACATTTCACTTGCATATCATACCAATGTCTCTATACTCCTTGGTTAATGGGACAACCAACAAATGTGACATACAACAACCTACACTTGATACATCGTCATCCTATAACAATGTATCATTTGGTTGTGAACTAGTTTAAGAACTACTTGATATATCCTCTCTATATCAAACAATATAGTTCTAAGGACTCCATCATAAAAGAGCTCATTTCAGGAAAACATAAATATGATGAACAGCTAAAATAAATAACTTTTATTTGTTAAAAGGAATTCATATACAAATACAAAGATAGCACAACCGTCTACAGCCTAGACAATTGGCTTTGGGACATAATTCCCAACAGGGTAGCCAGAGCTTGGAGAGATGGATGGCGGCTGGACACAGGGTGCAGGACACCAGGAAGGAGGGGATCACATAAAATCCCCTTAGGACATAGCAGGTAGCACACAGCAATTGGAAGAACTCAGTTATATTTCATGAATAAAGTGCCATGATACAAGGGAGTAAAGTCTCTTAAATAGACTCTTAAACTTGGCCCCCAAGTAAGGTTACAATAGACATTACCTAGAAGTTTTAATCCCACCCAAACCCTAGCTAGAATACATGGTAGGTTTCGGTTGAAAAATCCTTCAAATCTCTCCTACTCTCTCTTGACTTGGTCGGCTAAGGGAGGTGATCCTAGTGGTCGACCAAGGGGTGGTGAGCATAAGGCTTGGCACCCCTTGGTTCCCCTCCTGGGCCTTGGCTGGCCCATTTTACTTCAGGCTGCGGTCCAGGACTCCAGGGCTTCTGATTTGTCTCTCGGGCTCCTGATTTCTTCTCCTAGGTCTTCCATGGTCTTCATAGCTTTTAGTTGGGTTGGTCTTCACTTGGACTGGCTTGGTCTTCTCTTGTATGAGTCTTCACTGGACTTGGACTAACATGTAAAGGACTCAGAAAGAAGACTAGCTCAACATGAGCTGACTGTTGGTACAGGACTCAAATAATAAAAGATAACTCAAATAGGCTAGGCCTTTATTACAATTGGACTCAAAACTACTACGTAATCCATAGAGGGTTAAGAAGCCTCTATCGTATTCTGGTACCTCTGGTGTTCCCACCAATTCTCCCGGGATGGGAGGAACTCGACCCTGTCGAGTAAGGGTCACACTGGCTCACATATTTCTTAAGAAGGTCTGGGTTGAGGCACTGCAATTCCTTTTAAGAAATCCATAAATCATCCGACTCTAGCCGGCCTTGTCATCGGACCAGGTAGCGTTGATAGCCATGGCCCCGGGTTATGATAGCTTGATCATCCAGGATACGCTCGATACATGCTCCTCTCTCAAGCCAAATAGTTAGTGGACACTCTGGGCTAGGGTCACTCACAATGGAAGGAGTAGGTCTAAAGGCCTCACTGGATATCACTGCCGGTTCCCTATACTCAACTAGGTCTACGATATTGAAGGTAGAACTAATGCCCAAATCCGAAGGCAAATCTAACACATAAGCATTTGGTCCAACCCTCTCTATCACTTTAGAAGGTCCGGCTCCGCGAGCATGAAGCTTCTTAATGGTCCCAGGTGGAAACCACTCAGGCCTAAGCCTAACCATGAAAGAATCCACTACATTAAATTTCTTGGCCCTTTTTTCAAAAATTAGCCAGTTTGTTTCAAAATTAGTGCATTTGGTGAACATGCTGGGCACATGCAGACTCCTGACAGGTGATGCAAAGGACTCATACCAACACCTAACATATTCGACTATGCATTCCTATTGAAGGAAATTTTATTGAACTCTTTGGACCTAAACCTAACAGATTATAGGTTCTCTAGGTTTGATCCTAGTTTGGCATGCACATGAAAATTTACAATGGACTCCTAGCAAATTTTATAGAGTATGCCAGAAGTAAAATGTAAATCTAACATGCGTAATGAATGTATGCAGTATGCTAATCTCAATTAAATGCAATCTAATGATCCTAGAAATACTGGGATATTTGGAAAGGGCAGAAAATAAGAAGTGGATTCAGAATTAGTCTGGTAGAGTAGGAAAAAAAGTTCAGGGTTAGTTGGATACAGATGGATATAAGAAGGGATGTCAGGGACTAATCCTAGACTAATGAGGCTAACCTTACGAGATTAAGGTATATCTACAGGATTTGCATAATGGAAGGTTGGGTTACTAATCTCAGGGAAGAGGTCCCTAGTGAGAACTATAGGAGGGGGCTCATCCTGAGGGTACTGATTCAAAGAGATTAGGTCCTTAGTAAATTCTTCAGGTTCTTGTATTTTAGGACTAGACTCTATAATTTGGCTCTCCTTTATGGTTTCCTCAGGTAAGGTTCTAGTAGTAGTCTCTAGGTTCTCTTCCTCTAATTGTTCTTCCACTACAACTTTAGGCTAGGTATAGCTTGGGTCAACTAACTCTAGATTGGCTTCTACCTGGGTACCTACAGGGTCAACTAATTCTAGGTCTTCTAAAGGTGTCTCCTCTTCTCCCTCATACTCATCCACTAAGCTCACATCACCTACATATACTTCCACTTTACTATCACTCTTGTGAACCAGTGGGATGGTAGGGGATAGTTGACTAAGGGAAGATTGGCTAGGTCCTAGTTTTTGATTATAGGCGCTATTCCTAGTGGGTTCAAATTGACTAACGGGTAGTGGATTACTACTGGGCTCATATCTAGGGATACTAGCCTTATGGGATTCCGGTCGATGGCCTATGGGTTCGGATCTAAAGGTCATGGGTCTACTAGGCTAATAGGGAGTGGGTGCATAGGATCTATGTTCATAGGTTTTGAGTACATAGGTCCTAGGTTCATATAATTTTGGTAGTGTGGGTAAAGGTGGCTCAGGTTTGGATCTAGTCTGGGTCCTATGGGTTTTCTCTAGGGTTCCAAGTCGGTTGTCTATATGTTCAAACTTATGGTTCATCTGGGCTATTTGGTTTACAAGGGCTTGAATTTGGGCTTCCAGCTTATCCATGGGTTCAGCCAAAGGTGAAGATGGTGGATGAAATGGGACTCCTGATCTAGTGCTCATGCAAGACTCAACAATGACTCGATTACAGCTGCCTAGACCTAGAGCCCAATCAGAATGGGTTGACTCAGCTTACACACAACTCAAATCTTAGTCCTTCAACTGGCCAGGTAAGAGGTGGGATGGTGAGAGGCCCCCCTGCTCTCGCAGGGATCTAATTAAGGAACCATCGATCTGCTTAGGTCATTTGACACTGTACCTCTAGCCTAGACACAAGTATCTAATAATAGGAAATGAATTGGATGCACTAGTCGTCCCACAATGATTGAACCCGACCGATGGGTGTCCCTAGTCCACTAGGGCAAATTAAGTCTAGTTAATTTTAGATTAGGCTTGGGACTGAATGTAAGAGAGATGGTTTTGGGCTAAGGAGAGGTTATCAACTCCTCCCCTAATCTGACATATAGAAAGTGCCCTTAAAGTATTTTATACAATGATGGCAGGCAGATGAAAATGCAAATTAGGGTTTAGGTGCTTTTGGTATTTTTGAATATATGTATTTTTTTATTTTGTTATTTTCTTAAACAGAAAGATAATTTGTAGATTATGATATAATATGCAGGAAACATGGCAAAATTAAAGATATGCAAAAATTATACTAAAAGAACCCTAAACTTTCCAAAATCAGCTTTGTTGCCAAAATAGAGCAGAACTGTTCTTAGACAGTGTTTTGGTTGGAAAAAAACCCAAAGATTGAAATAATTATTGAAAAATCTTGAAGATTAATTTCAATTATAAGGAATTCACAAAAATAAATTTCAAATTTCTCTGAGTTCTATGCAGGTAGAAATAATTGAAACAACAGGAGATATACTGAGAAGGCCGAAATGCAAAAGAATCCTAATGAACTCTTTGTTTTCTTCTTCAGGGGTCAATTCATAGCAGCACCCCTACAGCCATAGGAGATCCCGTAGATTGGGAAGAGAGGGTCTTACAGCCCTACTAGTCTCCTATGACTAGACGGCCATGGTGAAGCACCCGATCCAAATATCTAAAGAGAACTAAGCCCAAAACAGGCTTTGATACCAAATGATGCAGAACTAAAATTGCATGCAAATTATTTTTGTAATTTTTTTGATTAAGTTATGTGTTTAATTCCTGAAGTACAGACCATGAATCTAAAAAAAGGATTCTATGCAAGTAAGAAACCACAGCATTCAAAGTAGAATCTAAAAAGCAATAAGAAGAGGACCGCCGAGGCTGAGAAGTCTCGGTTGGGCTAGCTCATCTCTAATAAGGCTACTGGCAGGCAGAGGGGGTGTACCTGACAATGGTTGATGCACCCGATGAAGATCATAGATGAAGGGGTTGCTCTCTCTCTCGAATGCGGCTTGGATGATCAAGCCAGAGACCCACGAATTCTCAGCTTTCTACCTGGTGATCCGATCGCTGCCTGGCTGGAGTCGTTGGATTCGTAGAAGCCGAGGGACCTGCAAATAGCCCTACAAGGGTTAAAAAATAAAGTATAGATGAAGGAATAATTAAAAAAATAGCAAAGGGAAGAAAGTTTGAGGGTGGGTGGCCAGGGCTTGGAGAGATGGATGGTGGCTGGAGATGGGGCACAGGACACTAGGAAGAAGGAGGGGCTCACACGGAATCCCCTTGGCACACAATAGGTAGCACACAGCAATTGGAAGAACTCAGTTATATTTCATGAATAAAGTGCCTTGATACATGAGAGTAGAGTCTCTTAAATAGACTCTTAAACTTGGCCCCCAAGTAAGGTTACAATAGACATTACCTAGGAGTTTTAATCCCACCCAAACCCTAGCTAGAATACATGGTAGGTTTTGGTTGAAAAATCCCTCAAATATCTCCTCCTCTCTCTTGACTTGGTCGGCCAAGGGAGGTGACCCTAGTGGCCAACCAAGGGGTGATGAGTATAAGGCTTGGCACCCCTTGGTTCCCCTCCTGGGCCTTGGCTGGCATATTTTGCTTCAGGCTATGGTCCAGGACTCCATGGCTTCTAATTTGTCTCTTGGGCTCTTGATTTCTTCTCCGAGGCCTTCCATGGTCTTCATAGCTTCCAGTTGGGTTGGTCTTTGATGCGCGTCGCAATGCACCGATTTAATTATCTTAAAACTACTATTCTAGAATAGGATAGCAGGAGCAACGGTCGAATCCACAGGAACTTTCTTGATTACTTTGAAAACAGTAAATCTGCAACAGAAATTGAAATCTTAAAACTAAAAAGAAGATTAACAAGTAATTAGCAGTAAAGGTAACTCAAGGAATGATCTATTCGAGTAAGAGCATGGTCCATATCGTGAATCACGGCCCATCCCTTTTTAGGAATAGTTTGATTTAAATGCTAGTGAAATAATCTAGATATGATATATCTCATGAGAGCACAACCTGTACCCACTTGGGAATAGATCAGTCATGAGTAATTTCACTTGACTTACCTCCAAAGCTTTGCCCTAACAACGCATCTGATTCAAAAGCAAAAGAACAAGAATTAATCAAAAGATACTTTTATTTCATGTAGGAGGGAGTACATCAAAGTAATACAAAAAAAAACCCTTTTCCTAAGTGAAGATCCGGCCTCCAGTGACTTCTGCATGCTCAAAAGTTGAAGATGGCGCTGACCGGTAGAGAATAGAGCTGCTGGAATAGGATTGGGATAAACTTGGAATAGTGATGGAATAGCAGGAATAAGGTTGGGATAAGTGGAATAGCAGAAAACTAAAGGAATTACAGGGAAGAATAGATGGATCCGGTCTATGGCTGGACTGCGACTGAGCCGAGAGTTTGGAGAACTAAGAAATGGACTGGAAGCTGGGATGTGGCCGATCTCTATGATCAAACTGGATTAATGGAACGAAAGCTCTCTGTGGTGTGGAATGGAGATGAAATACTGCTTTTTGTGGTGGAGAAGAAGAAAACACATAAAGGAAAAAACATTGGGAAAGAAGAGAACTGGTAGACTCTATGATGGAGAAGAAGAAAATATAAATGATCGGATCATCGAATCCCCCCTCTGGCTCCCCTGGACCCCTTTATATAGGCTCTCCCTGCTCCCAACCTGCTCCCTCAATCCGACCAGCCCGCTCCACCATTGCACCAGCCCAATAGATACCGCTCCATGGTTGCAACGAAGCTCAAGCTCCCATCGATCTCCAACTCATCCGACGAAGCTCTGGAATTTTCTCCTCAGTTCGGTCCGTCCCAGCACCCGGTTCGGTCCGTCCCAGCACCCGGTTTGGTCCATAGTTGGTTCAGACCGAAATAAATCTCCCACGACTGCAACTCACCATGAGGAACCTCCCGGTGGCGAGGAAGAGTGCACCGCCATCTTCTTCGGCCGGCGGTGGACTGGGTAGGAGGTCCGGCGGTGAGGAACGATGGGTGCAGTGAGGTTCGGCCAAGAGAAAAGAAAACAATGAAAACATCCCCCTTTGGAAGCATTTTTCTGGTCACCGGGGCTTCTCCGGCCGGTGGTGAGCATGCCGGCGACCTCCTCGACGGTGGGGGCGTCTCTCCGGCGAGTCTCAGCATGACTGGGGCATGGCGGTCCATGACTCTGCTTCCGTGGACCATGTCAATGGCAGATCGCGGCCCATGGATCGTTCGGTGGACCGAGCGGCCAGTCCACTATGGACCGGCTGCTTTAATCTTTATGCAAACTTTTAGTTAATTCTTCAAAAATTCATTTTGAGCCCGTTCTGAGTCCGATTCGTGTGCTATTCGCGCCGTTGGACTTCTAAAATTGGGATCTCCATGTTGGCAATATTCTTTCCTATAAATAACATATAAAATATTAATTTTGAAAAAATAATGATATTTTAATATTAAATTAATACTTTTATATTTATGCTTAATGTAGTTATCACACCTCCCAACTTGAACTTTGCTCGTCCTCGAGTAAAGCAGATAGATTATTTATGTGTATCAACCCATCCTTGAATTAGATGTTAACCCAAGCAACCCTAAAAGTAGATGATACCTGGTCAGACTATTACTGAGATACTTCATTGGATTATTAATTCAACTCTTTTAGTGGTCAGGTAGAGCTCATAAAGATTTCTAGAGTTCTTCTTCTGCCAACTTTCCATCTCACTCTTAAATCCTCTTACTTTCTGGGTTTATTTCAATACCTTTCTGCTAGATGATTTTTCCCCTTTCATTTTTTTTTTTTTTTATATCCAAGTCTCGTAACTATTAGTATTCTCCCCTTTTGATGCGAACCACAATACTTATTTAGGCGAAGGGGCTCGGTTACTCAGGGAGGTACCATTGCTTAATAGATTTCTTGACCTTCTCACCTTTTGACGTGAACCACAATGCTTATTAGGTGAAGGGGCCCGGTTACGTAGAGTTCAAGTAAAGCTGTGAGACTAGACTAACTCTTTTTTTTTTTTGTCAAAGGAAAAAACTTTAGCATACTTGATCTTTTGATTTATATCCCCAAAAAGTAGACTCTTTATTAAGATCAATGGTAAAAAGGCTTTGGAATTACTCCATGAAATTATTTATGATCTATACCCTACCATTTATTGAATTTCTTTAATAATTTATCCCTCAGCATCTTTAGTATTATCTAGGCCATTAATCAATCATTTGATTAAGGTGCATAAGTAACTCTAGTTCGAGACAATAATTAGGTACACATAACCTAATTATTTCTAACCGTACTCGAAGATCTAAGCAAGTCAAGTTAATCTTCCCCTCCCAACTTAATTGACATTGTCCTCAATGGAGTAGGAAAGAAAATGAGAAGTATAATAGGAAAGAATACACCTTGGGAAAATGTGCTTCGAAGGTTTCATTAAGTAGCGGGTTCCTTTGTTGCTTCGCTCCCTCACTTTATTCTTCTAAAAAAAAAGAAAGTAACTAGTTAAAAATTAAAAGCATAAACTGGGTTGCCTCCCAGGAGCGCTAAGTTTAACGTCTTCAGCCAGACACTAAGAGAGAGTGTTACAGATATTGAACTTAGGTACATCCCTCAAGAAAATTTTAGAAGATAGGCCAATCAGGAGGCCTTGTCAACATGGCAGAAAAACGTTCGTAGAATATTCTACGACGACGATTATCCCTGATCCAGAAAATATAGGAGGTAAGCATGCTAGACCAAGATTGAAAAATCCTGTAACAAATTTGTGGAAGATTAGGAAGGGATTGTGTGTTTTGGGCCGAGAGTGGAGGTGGGAGCTTAAAAATTTGTCGATCACCATAAAGGTCTACCCTAATCCCATTCTCGGGTATGGTATGTCTTGATATCATCCCTTCCTGATGGCACTTTATTAGGGTTAATTGTAAGTCTGTCTCCATACATCGTTTCGGAATAAAAGATGGATTTTGGAGGCAATCTTCGAAAGTAGTGCCAAACATAGAAGAATCAGTCACAAACTTCTTAAGATCATTATCCCTCAGGTCATACACATCCCATCCAACAGCTTGTCTATGCATCTTTAGATCACCAACTATTAGGTCTTCCTGATTAGAGATCACTGGTAGGGTGTCAATAGGCGTGACAGGAAGCGATGTCAATTCTAAATAATCTGGTGGTGATTCGAACGGAGGAGCTATTGGGGGGCTAGTTATTGGTTCAACTTGTTCCATCAAAAGTGGGGTAGGTTTGAAAAGTGGATCATCCCACCCTATGATATCTTTATCTTCATTAAAATCATCTACCTCACACCGAGCTGTAAAGGGATCTAATGAGTTCTCGGGATAACTAGGAGGTATGGCTTCCCCTACTATGTTATTCTGTTGTGATTCCTGGGGTGCCTCAATAAATTCCATCATATCATCAAAGGAAGTCATCGGTGAGTAAGATGATAATGGAAGTAGTTCATCCCACCAATTTGGTTTTTCTGCTTCAATCGAATCATAAACATTAAGCTCTTCGATAGATTGCTGTTGAGGCATGATCGGTTGTTGATATTGGGCAAATCTATTGGCTTCTAGGTTAGTCTGAAGAAGAAATGAGTTTTGACTAATCTTAAGTAGGTTCTGTGGTGGGGACACCTGAGGCACCAGAATAAGACAGAGGCTTTTTCAACCCTCTGTAAATTGATCAATAATTTATGAGTCCATCTGTAATAAGGGCTTAGCTCATCTGAGTTCATTTTAGTTGTTATTTGAGTATTTTTAGTTGTTATTTCAGTTCTGTACTAGTCAGCTCATGTTGAGCTAGTTCAGTCCAATGGTAGTCAGCTCATATTGAGCTAATTTTATTTTTTTGAGTCCTGTCCAAGCATACTGAAGACTCAAGACTATATCATACAAGTGAAGACCAAGTCCAACTAGATTGAAGACATGGAAGTATAGCACAAGTCCAACCTAGCTTGAAGATTTGAAGACCCCAGGAGGAAAATTCAGAAAACCCTGATTTCTTGCAGATGCCCTCCAGATATCCAGATTCCCTTCCAGATGCCAAAGTATATTCATAGATAAGGGCATCCATGATTCCAGAGGTCCATCTGCATCCTAGCCCAAAGAAATCAAGCCCAGGTGCCAAGCCCAAGCCCCTAAGAAGCAAGATACCAGGAAATATTCCTGCTACCTGGCTACCAGGCCACCCCAGCTTCCAGAGGCCCAAACCCATGCACCCGAGCCCCTTTGGGCCAGCCTTTTGCTGCTCCTAGAAGCCCAACACGCCCCCCTAGGCGTCCTTGGAGTCTTGACCAAGTCAAGAAAAATTTTAGGGATTTTTCTACCTAATATTTCCTTATTTTCTAGCTAGGGTTTGAGAGGGAAAAGGATTCTTATGTAAAGACTTATGTACCCTTACTTGGAGCCCAAGGTTAAGGGTCTATTTAAGGGACCCTAGCCTCTTGTATGAGGGGAATTTTTGATGAATGAAAACCTTGAGTTCTTCTATTGAGTGGTGTGATACCCTGCTGTGTGCATAAAGGGGTTTGTGAGAGTTCTTCTTCCCGGTGTTTGCAATCATCTTCTTGCTGCCAACAAACCCTCCAGATCCCTGGACGCCCACTTCAAAAGAAGCCTTCCCTTGCTATTTTTACTTTATTTTCTTGTTCCTTTGTGAGCTTTCTAACCCCTGACAGGTCGTTTGCAGGTCCCTGAGTTCCTACGAATCCAACGACTCCAGCCAAGCCTCAATCGGATCACCGAGCAGAAAGCCGGGTATCCGCGGGTCTTTGGCTCGGTTTTCCAGGCTGCATCCGTCGAGGAACGAGAGACCCCTTCACTGCGATCTTCACAGACGTTGTCAGGTACACCCCTCTACCTCCAGTAGTTTTATTGTAGGAGAACTTGCCCTAACCGAGGCTTCTCAGCCCCGGCGGTCCTTCTTTGCTACTTTTCTAGGTCCTAATCTGCATGCTGATCTTCAAAAATTCATACAAAATTCCCTACAAATAATTTTGATCTAAAATTTGGGAATTAATCACCTAACTCAACATGTAAAACATACAAAAAAATTGCATGCATATTAGTTCCCCATCATTCTGACTAATTTCAAGAAGGGCTAGTGCTTGTAAAAGCTCTTCTTAAAAAGATAGGCTATAAGGACTAGGAGAAGGTTGATAATCTGAATAGGACAGATCGTGATAAGAAGTATCTGCAAATGAAGGTCTTTGGGATACCGGGGCAACTACTGGGTGTGGTTGCCACGAAAAATCTAACTGGGATACCGGGCAACTACTGGGTGTGGTTGCCACGAAAAATTTAATTGAGCCCCCCAACCAGGATTATAAGCATCAAAATTTTCTCCTGGTCTATATGAGTTATAAGTTTGATCTTGATAAATTTGGTTGTACCTAGACTCAAGAAATTGGTACATGGTTGGGTTTTTATTTTATTTTATTTTATTTTTTAAAAAAATGGGAAAGAAAATATCTAAAGGAAAAACTCCTAAAAGAGTCCTAGAACTATATGTAATTTTTTTTCTTCTTCTTCTTTTTTTTTCAAATAATTTACATAAACAATTTATACAACTCTATCCTAGGGTTAGCTTAGACCTAGACAGCTCCTAACTGTTCCAAGGTCACCTTTGAGCACTCCAAGTCCAAAATCACCCAACTAACTTGGCCAGGTAAGTGCAAGGTTGGTGAAGGTTTCCTTATCGCTTACCTTGGACACCAATTAAAAATTGGCCAGGTAAGCGGAACCAACGCACCTCCCTTCGGGCTCTTGTCCCTGAACCACTTTTCTTAGACACCAAGTAGTTAACTAACCTGAACCCAGTATAACTCTAGGGTTCCCTTGTCCTATTGAACTCGAATTCCTTAGGGCTGGCGTCCAATTGATTTTAGGGTTAGAGGCTTAGGTGAATGCAAATGATGGGAAATGATTTGTGGACCAAGGAAGGGTAATGAAATCCCTACCTTATCTAATTAAAGAGGTTAATGCCCTTAAGATGAATTATGGAGAAATGAAAAGGATGCAATAAGCAAGGTGTCCAAATCTTGAAATTATCAAACAAAATTAAACTAAACTAATAACTTTTTTTTTTTAAATTTTGATAGTTAAGTATCTAATTCCCTAATGAATTATGATTTTTTTTTTTTGATTTGATTTTGCAGGAAAGTAAGTTTACCTAAGTAATTCTAAAAAGGAGATCAAATAGAAAAAACAAAATTACCAAAATTTGAATTTTTGAAATTTGAAATTTTTTGAATTTTTGAAATTTGATATTTTTTTGAATTTTTGAAATTTTCAAAATAATGCCAAAAGTCCCCGGCAACAGTGCCAAAAATCTGATGCGCGTCACAACGCACCGATTTAATTACCTTAAAACTACTATTCTAGAATAGGATAGCAGGAGCAAGGGTCGAATCCACAGGGACTTTCTTGATTACTTTGAAAACAGTAAATGTGCAACAAAAATTGAAATCTTAAAACTAAAAAGAAGATTAACAAGTAATTAGCAGTAAAGGTAACTCAAGGAATGATCTATCCGAGTAAGAGCACGGTCCGTATCCGTGAATCACGGCCCATCCCTTTTTAGGAATAGATTGATTTAAATGCTAGTAAAATAACCTAGATATGATCTATCTCACGAGAGCACAACCTGCACCCACTTGGGAATAGATCAATCATGAGTAATTTCACTTGACTTTCCTCCAAAGCTTTGCCCTAACAACGCATCTGATTCAAAAGCAAAAGAACAAGAATTAATCAAAAGATACTTTTATTTCATGTAGGAGGGAGTACATCAAAGTAATACAAAAAAAAACCCTTTTCCCAAGTGAAGATCCGGCCTCCAGTGACTTCTGCGTGCTCAAAAGTTGAAGATGGCGCTAACCGGTAGAGAATTGAGCTGCTGGAATAGGATTGGGATAAACTTGGAATAGTGATGGAATAGCGGGAATAAGGCTGGTATAAGTGGAATAGCAGAAAACTAAAGGAACTAAGGGGAAGAATAGATGGATCCGGTCTGTGGCTGGACTGTGACTGAGCCGAGAGTTTGGAGAACTAAGAAATGGACTGGAAGCTGGGATGTGGCCGATCTCTATGATCAAACTGGATTGATGGAACGAAAGCTCTCTGTGGTGTGGAATAGAGACGAAATACTGCTCTCTGTGGTGGAGAAGAAGAAAACACAGAAAGGAAAAGACACTAGGAAAGAAGAGAACTGGCAGATTGTATGATGGAGAAGAAGAAAACACAAATGACCAGATGATCGAATCCCCCCTCTGGCTCCCCTGGACCCCGTTATATAGGCTCTCCCTGCTCCCAACCTGCTCCCTTGATGCGACCAGCCCGCTCCACCGTTGCACCGTCCAACGATACCGCTCCACGGTTGCAACGTAGCTCGAGCTCCCATCGATCTCCAGCTCATCTGGTGAAGCTTTGGAATTTTCTCCCCGGTTTGATCCATCCCAGCACCCAGTTCGGTCCACAGTTGGTTTAGACCGAAAGAAATCTCGCACGGTTGTAACTCACCGTGAGGAACCTCCCGACGGTGAGGAAGAGTGCACTGCCATCTTCTTCGGCTGGCGGTGGACTGGGTAGGCGGTCCGGCAATGAGGAACGGTGGGTGCGGTGAGGTTCGGCCAAGAGAAAAGAAAACAATGAAAACAGCCCCCTTCGAAAGCATTTTTCCGTCCACCGGGGCTTCTCCGGTCGGCGGTGAGCATGCCGGTGACCTCCCCGGCAGTGGGGGCGGCTCTCCGGCGAGTCTCGGCATGACTAGGGAATGGCGGTCCACGGCTCTGCTTCCATGGACCACGTCAATGGCAGATCGCGGCCCATGGATCGTTCGGTGGACCGAGCGGCCGGTCCACTATGGACCGACTGCTTTAAACTTCGTGCAATCTTTTAGTTAATTCTTCAAAAATTCATTTTGAGCCCGTTCTGAGTCCGATTCGAGTGATGTTCACACCGTTGGACTTCTGAAATCGAGATCTCCATGTTGGCATTGTTCTTTCCTATAAATGACATATAAAAGTATTAATTTTGAAAAAATAATGATATTTTAATATTAAATTAATACTTTTATATTTATGCTTAATGTAGTTATCAGTCTTCACTTGGACTGGCTTGGTCTTCTCTTGTATGAGTCTTCACTGGACTTGGACTAACATGTACAAGACTCAGAAAGAAGACTAGCTCAACATGAGCTGACTGGTACAAGACTCAAATAATAAAAGACAACTCAAATAAGCTAAGCCTTTATTATAATTAGACTCAAAACTACTAAGTAATCCACAGAGGGTTGAGAAGCCTCTGTCTTACTATGGTACCTCAGGTATCCCCATCATAAAAGAGATTTAGAGAAAAGAGAGACTGATCTTTATTAATCATTGGAGAAGAAACTCTTGATTACAAGATACAAGAACCAGCACCTCTTTGACATCCGAGAAGCAACTCCCTCTTGCAGACTCCCTCATGCAAGATTTCTCTTCTCCAAACCCATGGAAGAACCCCATGGTCTCCAAGCCCTCTCAGCATGAAAGCCCTCATGCTCGGTTCCTTATCGTGAGAAAGCCCTCATGATATTTCTCTCTTCCAGTCCTATCTCAAAACTGCATGCCCTCCTCTTATTTCATAAGCACATGGGAGGTCTTGGTCTTAGACGGTTTGGACTCCAAAAGATGTTGGGCTTTCTAGTTGGTTACAACCAACCAACTAATTCTTGGACTTGGACATTAGGTTCAAGGTGGTTAGGACCCCTAGGTAGTTATGATCCAAAGTTAGTTAGGCTTCTAGTTAGTTAGATGATGTGGGAGGTTAGGACTCAACCACCTAACTGACTAACCAACTAGCCACATGCTAACCAACTAACCAACTAACTACCTAGCTCTGTTGCCTAGTAAGCAACCGAAGAGGGGGGGTGAATTGGATCTCTAAAAATAATTACTTGATGCAATGCAATAGTATGCAATCCAATCCAATAATTAATCAAGGTACTAAGAATTCAAATGTAATGCTCTTAAGTAAAAGTGCAGGGAAATAAAGAGCAATAAATGAAGGAGCAAGTAGAGAAGATAAGCAACCACAAAGATAAAGATGTATAGTGGTTCGGTGCTATCTAAAGCACCTGCATCCACTTCCCAAGATCCTCTTGGGAATTCACTATAATCTCAACCGATTATAGTTGATTAGTTTTCCAGGCTCACTAATCAAAAACCCAACTTATTTTCACAAGGCTCACAAGTCAAAACCTCACTTGGTTTTACGGGCTAACCAAGAACCTACATGGTTTTAAGGCTCACCAACAACCTTCCTTGGTTTTCTAGGCTAACCAATAACCTATTTGGTTTTCAAAGGCTCACCAATAACCTCCCTTGGTTTTTCAATAGGCTAACCAAGAACCCTTACAATAAATAATGGTTTGAAGTAAAGAGAATAAAAGCTTTCAAATAAAAAGCGGGTATCTCTTTGAAGCTCGATGTTGTGGTGCTTTTGAACTTGATGAAGCCTCTTGAATGCTCAAGAATAGATGATCTTTAATGCTCTTGAAGGCTCTTGAATGCTTGGAGGCTTGCTTTGCTTGAGAGTGGTTGAACTTCAATGAATAGGAGTGAATGCTCTTTTTTCTTCTCTCTTGGATATTTCTATTTCATTTTCTTCAATAATTATCTTTTTGATTTGATTTGGAGAATATAAATTCCTTTCCAAGGCCTTAAATCTAGTTTCTAGCCATTAGACTTGAAAATCTAGCCGTTGGGGGTTAAAAGGGTCGAGTTTTGCATTTGAAAAAACTAGCCATTACTGTTCCTAGAACTCCATGTGTCGACACTTTAGGCTATGAGTCGACACTTCAGGTCGACACTTGAACTTCTTGAGTCGACACCCAGTTCAAATATCTTCAATCTGGTTCTCTGAAAATCTCAGATGTGTCAATACTTCCTCAGGTGAGTCGACACTTTGAGTTGACACTTCATATCCATGTGTCGATACTTCTGCAGTTCTTCATCTTCAGAAAAATCTGTGACTTGAAAATCTCAGGTGATGAGTTGATCCATGTGTTGACACTTTGAGTTGACACTTCAAATCTATGTGTTGACACTTCAGCCACGCCATCTGAAACATTCTTTGCATACCGGCTTGAATCGACACTTCACTTCCATGTGTCGACACTTGGTGTCATGTGTCGACACTTTGAGTCGACACTTCACTGAAATCTTCATAAAAATGCTTGAACTTGTACTGAATCAAATTTATACTTCACTCAAATATCCATTCAAGCAAACTTTAACTGTCCAAGTCCTCTTTGAGCAGATCTTTCATCTAAACTTGGCTTCTTCAATTAAACAATCATTTTTCAAATTTGTGAGCACCTTTTTCTATAAAAACATACTTTAAAGAAATCATTAGTACTCAACTTATACTTAACCATTTTGCTTATCATCAAAATCAATAACGGAGTCAATAATCTCTCCCTTTTTGATGATGATAAAATCTTTAAGTATAAATTGCATAAAAAGCTTTAAAAGAATTCATCAAGGTGCATGAGCTAAATGTAATAGGTGTATCAAAGTAATTTACAATATTGACATGATGTATCAGAGCAAGTGTGATATAATGATTAAGAGTATCAGAGCTTGTTATAATAATCAAAAGTATCAGAGCTTTGGGATATATAAGACATAAACACATGTATCGTGATATCCTACAAGAAAACATGCTTTAGCAGAGGCAAAAATTCAGCGATAAACAAGTCTCCCCCTGAATTGATGATCCATAAAAGAGTTTGTGAATATCTTTTCAAACATTTAAAGAAGGGATTTAAGATGAAACTCAATTCAGAAAAGATTTTCAATGTAAAAAACGTATTGCTCCCCCTAACTTATCTTTTCAAATAAGTTTTCAAAAATTTTCAAATTTACACAAATTTTCAAGCACTGTTACTCTTATTACCCCTTGCACATCATATTTATACTTTAATCTTTTTACTCTCCCTTTTTGTTATCATTAAAAAGGTAGGAAGACAAATAGGTAATACATTCAAGGTATAGCATTGAAGGACAATAAGAATTCATTCATTCATTCATAAATGAAGATAATGAAGTACTAAGAAAATTTAACGCATTTCATTCATTTGAAGTCATAAACATGAAGTACAGCATAATATTTCATTTAAAGTCAGAATTTGTACAATAATAAAACATACAAAAGATGCATAAAAGTAAACTATCTAAAGATACAAAGATATCCTAATCCTCATTCTCATCATCATCAGAAAATCCGATCTCAATCGGTCCAGTATCAATAAAAGAGCGAGCTTGAGGCCACATCGATATGAGATCTTGGAGGTGGGTCCTGGTCAGTCGTGGAGGAGTACGACGACCACATCCTCTTCGTCGAGCATACGTCCGACCTCTAGCTAGAGTAGAAGAGGTGGAAGCTATGTCCTCAGTAAGAACATAGCAGATCGGGTCGACAATCTCTACGACTGTTGGAAGTGGTGTACGATAAAAAGATAGACCAGAATCAAGATACTAAAAGCTAGGTGTGTAAAAACCTAGCTCTCTAATAAGAGAGGATGTATGGATGGTATGTGTATCAACAGAGGGTGTATCAAAAATAGGCGTATCAGCTGATGATAAGATAGGTGTATCAACGGTAGGTGTATTAGTTGAAGAATGAATGGGTGAATCTGCAATCGGTGAATCAATGATAGGAGTGTCAATAATGAGTGTATCGACAATAGGTGAATCAATAATAGGTGAAAGAATAGGAATCAAAACATGATCAACTGATCTGGATGGAGGAGAAGATAGGACTGGAGTCTGAGTAGGTGAACTGGAAGGGTCACAAGTGGGACTACTAAGCAAGTCTGCCGTCACCTCTACCACTGGCTCTGAAATCAGATCTGGGAAGTTGAATCCATCAGAGTCAGTCTCCTCATCATCACCATCATCATCACTGCTATCATCAACAACTGGTGCTATAGCAGGCGGAGCTATATCAAAAATTGGAGTAATCCCCGTAGGTCTGGATAGTGCGGTCAGAATAGCTGAGATGCCATCACTCAGTCCACTGTGGCTCTCTCTAGTCTCAGCAATGAAGTAGTCAAGACGCTGTCTAATGATCAAAACATCTATCTTAATATGCCTGACTCTGTCCAATAAACTCTTTGTAGCTCCTGGAGTATTCGTCTGAACTGGCTGAGGCTATGCTGAAGGCTCAGACTGAGATGCAGTCTCTGGCTATGCTGCTATCTCAGGCTGACTCTCTATAGGTCCTGCCTCATCTGAAAGGATGTGCTCTTCCTCTACAGCATCATCATCATCAACTCTATCGTCGGCTTGACCAGATACTCTCGTCTCCACTAGCCTTGGAACAGATGATAACCCATCTTGTGTAATGACCTGATGTCATAAACATTAGTATGAAGTAGCATGCAGAAGGGCTTGTCCTCAAAACTGATGCCATACTCTCTGAACAATAAAGTCAACCCCATCCCGTAGGATAGGTAGAGTCGCTGACTTATCGAAGTCTCCATCATCTGATGAACCACGAGCAGTGGAAGGCAGACGGGTGTGCGCTGTACCAATGAGACCATCACGAGCAACTCCCACTCAGTGATGTAATCGAAACTTCCGATCTTCAACAGAAGGATTCGGGCAACAATATGGTGCAATAATCTCATCTGCACAGATAATCGAGATGCAAGTATGGTGGCTCCCTTAGGCAAAATGTCTGACTCAAATATACACTGGAGACCACTCACTCTATTAATCAGGCTATCCATAACTGACCCAGCCATAGGAATGTCCCATACTCTGCTCAATGTCTCTAAGGTAACTGGGATATCCCTGCCTCTCACCTGAGCTAGGCAACCATCAGTCCCATGGGCTAGTGATTCATAAAACTCCCGAATAAGCCCTGGATAATATCTCTCGCTCAAAGAACAGAAGGATGTCAAACCAGCATCTCGAATCCACTATCCGATCCTAGAGTGCTACTGGTCAACGAAATTGAAGTCTACACGACGTCCTCCTCCGATGGTCTTCGAACTCATCCAGCTAGAGGCTATGAAAAGAGGTCGAGCAGGCGGATCTGGAGCTCTAGCATCGTGTCTGTCCTTGGTTCTTCATTCATTTTCCTGATTGGATTGTCGAGGATGACGGACTACTTGTTTCTGGGGTCCCCTTGCACAGAATAAGGATTTGAACAACTTTGGAGGGGAAACCTAGGGTTTCTAGTATTTAAATTAGAAATGGGAGGTGGAATGTCGCTAAATCCAAACTAGAAAGTGTCCCAAACAAATAATTAGAGGGTTTTGAGCACGAAATGGAGGGAAGGAGGAGTGTGGAGTACCTTAGGCTATCTGTCGGCTCGAGTGGGGAGAATAAATGAGGAAAAAATACTTCGAAAAGCCCTTATCCTCGTTATGCTGCCGTTCATGTGTCGACTCACGAATGTGTCGACACATTCATGTGTAGATACATTAATGTGTCAACACATTCAGGTGTCGATACATTAATATGTCGACACATCGACTTAAAAACTGAAAGTCAAGAGACTGAAGGTCTGATCAATTGCACTGGAAATTCAATTAAATTCAATGAAAATAACAATGATTGATGTCAAATATGATTGCTTTGAGTCAAAGATAGAAAAATTTTAATCAAAAGGATTAATAATCCTGAGCTCTATTCTAATCATACAAAACTGATCTTCCAGAAGAGGCTTAGTCAGAATATTAGCTAATTGAAACTCAGTACTAATAAATTCAATCACAACATCATTATTTTCAACATGATCTCTAATAAAATGATGTCTAATTTCAATATGTTTACTCCTAGAATGTTGAACAAGATTTTTGGTCAAGCAAATAGCACAGGTATTATCGCATTTTATAGGTGTACTAGTCAACTTGATTCCAAAATCTTCAAGTTGTTGCTTGATCCACAAGATTTAAGCACAACAACTTCATGCTGCAATATACTTAGCCTCAGCTGTGGATAGTGCAACTGAAGTTTGTTTCTTGCTAGACCAGGTGGTGCGGGCACCAGACTCAGAAGAAGACTTCAGGGCTCCATCTGGATCTCTGATTGACCTTGCCCGAAGAATTAGGATTTTCTGGCTTTGTAATAAGGGTTGACTTGGTCAACTCAATTTTAGTCTTGAGTCTGTATTTCCCTGCAATTTAAATTTTGTTGAGTCCTAGTAGTGGCCTAGGTCTTCTCCAGGTTGGTGCCACCTTTTTCAAGTCAAGGTCCAGGGTGCCACATTTTTCTCCCAGGATCAAGTAAGTGGGCGCCACACTCCCAGCCACACGCCAGAGTCCAGGGGGCACCACATCTCCATCCCAGTGTCTTGGTCCCCACACCCAAGGGAGCAAGAATTTTTCTTGAAGCCAAAATCAAGGAGGCGCCCCATATATACCTTAAAAGGCCAAGCTAAAGGAGGAAAGAAGCATTTCTTGGGGAGCACTTCAAGGGGGTGCCCAATCCATGCCTAAAAAGACCAAAGCAAAGTTGGGAAGAGCCATGACTTGGGGAGAAAGAAAAGGAGGTGTCCAAAAGAGTTGAGCCATGAAAGGAAGAAGCCTAAACTTGTGGAGCAAGACTAGGAGGCGCCCAAATACTTCCAAATAAAACCAAGCATGGAAGGAAAAAAAATTTTCTTGAAGAGCAAGGCTAGGAGGCGCCACCTACTTACCATTTGGAGCCACCAATCAACACTTATGGAAGCTCTTGGTCGGCCATTTGAGAAGGAATTGATTCTACAAACCTAATTTGAGGATCCATCCTATTAGTCCCACATGGGAAGATGTAAAACCCTGACCTCTTGTAAAGACCTATAAAATAAACCCCTCTTATAAGTTTTAAAGGACAAACTGATGAATGAATTCAATTTATGTGTGAGCAAACTTTGTGTTTCTCTCTTCCGCACTTGCATTCAGGTGTTGAGCTCCATGAGGGAGTAAATCCGGGTTCCTTAGGAACCTCGAGGAGGTGTGAGATCTCCAACCCCAAAACCCTAGGTTAGCCACTTCCATTCCAAACCCTAGCCGCCCTTCATCCTCTTCATTCCACCAAAACCTAGCCTACCCCATCTCTCACGGCCCCTCTCTCCAAGTAGAGGCCGACCACCAGCATCCAGGTCCAGTTCGGCTACTTCGAAGACAGAGCAAATCCCAGAGGAAGTCAGATCAGCATCCAGGAGAATCAGGATTTCGGCAACATCAACTTTCAAGTTCTTCTATCTGGTAAATCCTTCCTTGAGTATCTGGTTCCATAACTTGTTCTTCTTCTTTCCCAGATCTTGAGTTCAGAAGAAGCCAACTCTGCCAAAGGGCCAGTATTGGAGGATCCATTGTGAAGATATCTGAATCCGGGGATCCAACAATCTGCTCAAGAGAGTCCTTCCACTAAACTCTGTGAAGATCACTGCCTGGTCTGTAACCCCTCTCTTCTCTTTACTTCTGTCCTATTGAAAGTTCAGAGCAAAACCCTAGGTCTGGGAGTTTCTCAACCCCCAGCAATCCTTTACTTCTGAACTACTCTAATAACCTAGTTTCTTTAAATTGTGCTTTCAATTATTACATAGTTTCTTTCAATTTAGTTTAACTTTCCTTTGAGTCAAAGCCGACTTCTAAAATATATATATATATAAAAAAAAAGAATTAGTCTTAATTTACTTCCGCATCGCATCATCTCTTTCGTTCTGCATCACCAGGAGATTAAGTTAACTCCAAGAAATTGGCAAGTACCACTAGTACTCTTTCATCCAATTTACAACCATCAAAACCAGCATCAGAATATCCAAATAATTCAGTAAATGAATCTCTAGAATACCATAAACCAATATCAATTATACCAGATAGATATCTAATAATGCACTTAACAGCCAATAGATGTGATTCCTTAGGTTCAGACTGATATCTAGCACACATGCATACACTGAATATTATATCTGGTATACTAGCAGTTAAGTACAGTAAAGAGTCAATCATACCTCTATATAATTTTTGATCTACTGATTTACCAGTTCATCTTTATCAAGTCTACAAGAGGGGCTCATAGGTGTACCTATTGATTTAGTAGTCTCCATCCCAAACTTGTTTATAATCTCTCTTGTATACCTAGCTTGGTTGATGAAGATTCCATCTTTAGTTTGCTTGATCTGGAGTCCGAGAAAGAAATTGAGTTCTCCCATCATGCTCATCTCGAACTCATCCTGCATTAGCTTAGCAAACTCTTGATAAAGAATTTCATTAGTAGCACCAAAAATGATATCATTAACAAATATTTGTACTACTAATAAATCATTATCTTTCTTCTTCAAAAATAAGGTTTTATCAACATGGCCTCTAGAAAATTCATTTTCAATCCAAAATTTGCTGAGTCTTTTATACCAGGCTCGAGGTGCTTGCTTTAATCTATAAAGTGCTTTGTGCAATTTAAAAACATGATCAGGATGTGCGTGATTTTTAAATCCAGGTGGTTGTTCAACAAAAATTTTTTTGTTATAAAATCATTTAGAAAAGCACTTTTAACATCCATATGAAACAATTTGAAATTTATATAACAAGCAAATGCTAATAGTAGTTTAATTGCTTCTAGTCTAGCAACAGGAGTAAAAGTTTCATCAAAATCAATTTCTTCTTCCTGATTGTAGTCTTTAGCAACTAGCCTAGCTTTATTTCTAACAACAAATCTATTTTCATCTAATTTATTCCTAAATATCCATTTAGTACTAATAACAGAAATATTAGATGGTCTTTTTATTAATGTCCAAACATCATTTCTGTCAAACTGAATTAGTTCATCTTTTATGGCATTAATCCAGTTAGGATATTTTTCAGCTTCTTCAAAATATTTAGGCTCAACTTGAGAAACAAAAGCTATATAGTCACATT
This sequence comes from Areca catechu, assembly GCA_021397845.1. NCBI lineage: Eukaryota > Viridiplantae > Streptophyta > Magnoliopsida > Arecales > Arecaceae > Areca > Areca catechu. The sequence continues at coordinate 48,765,287 of CM038046.1, read as the reverse complement.
CATTTCTAATTGAGGCTCGAGTTCTTACCCCTTTAGATGGATCACCTAGGATTAATTCCTTAGGATGTCCATGAGCATACCTCCATTCCTTAGGTAGATCTTGGTGCTTTGGAGTGTCTTCACCTTTCTCACTTTTGTCTTTATCTTCTTCACTTGGCTGAGGGGGTTGATCATTCAGTGTCAACTTTTGAAGCTTATCAGCACCTGCATACTCATCAGAAGTATCATTTTTTCTAGAGAATTTGTTAGTAGATTCTTCAAAAACAACATGTACAGACTCCTCTACAACCAAGGTTCTTTTATTAAAAACTCTGTATGCCCTGCTTGATGTGGAGTATCCTAAAAAGATACCTTCATCAGACTTGGCATCAAATTTTTCAAGATTATCTTTGCCATTATTTAAGATAAAATATTTGCAACCAAAAACTCAGAAATACTTTAAAGTTGATTTTCTTTGATTCCAAAGTTCGTAAGGAGTTTTCTTCAAAATAGGGTGAATTAAAACTTGATTCAAAATATAACATGCAGTATTAATAGCTTCAGCCCAAAAATATCTTGGTAAATCATTTTCATAAAGCATAGTACATGCCATTTCTTCTAAAGTATAATTTTTCTTTCTACTATCCCATTCTACTAAGGTGTCCTAGGTACAGAAAAGTTGTGTTCAATACCTTTTTCATTACAAAAGCTTTCAAAATTCTAATTTTCAAATTCAATTCCATGATCGCTATGAATGCATACAACTGAAACACCTTTTTTATTTGAAACTTTTTGATAAAACTTTATAAATGCAGAAAATGATTCATCTTTATGTTCTAGAAAGAAAACCCATGTAAATCTTGAAAAATCATCCACATGACTAATCCATATCTCTTGCCTCCTAGACTTGATGTTCTAGTTGGTCCAAAGAGATCCATATGAAGTAGTTCTAGTGGCCTACTAGTAGTTACAAAACCTTTAGGTTTGAAAGAGGTTTTAACTTGTTTTCCAAATTGATATGCTTGGCAAACTCTATCTTTTTCAAAACAAAGTTCAGGTAAATCTCTAACTAAATTCTTTTTGTAAAGTTTTGAAAGTAGATACATACTAGCATGCCCTAATCTTCTATGCCAAAGCCAACTAGTCTCATCTTTACTAGAATTCATTGCAACAAGGAATTCTTCATTAGGCAAATATAGATCATCTAAATCTACCAAATAAACATTACCATGCCTTTTTTCAATGAATTGTACTCCATTTATATCTGGACTAGCAATCATGCAGTAAGATGATTTAAAAATAGCTTGAAAATCTTTATCGCAAAATTGACTAATACTTAAAAGATTGTGCTTTAAACCTTCAACTAAAAGTATATTACTAATACAACTAGAAGGAGTTATGTGAACCTTACCAATACCAATGATTTTTTCTTTACCATTATCCCCGAAGGTCACACTCCGTCTATTCATTGCTTCAAGAGAAGTGAATTGCTTCACATGTCCTGTCATGTGCTTTGAGCAACCACTATCAAGATACCAAAGTCTTTTGTTCTCCTTGGTTGCAAGACACACCTGCAATAAAAATCAAGCTTTGTTTTTAGGTACCCAAGCCAACTTGAGTCCTTTAGGGTTAGCACTTGAAATGGTTCCTTTTGAAATCCAAACTTTTTCAAAAGAATTAATTTTTCTCAAATCACATTGAAAAGATTTATAACCTTTACTTTTTACATGAAAAACATGTTAAGCTAGAAGATGCAGGAACAAAAAAGTTTTTAAAATACTTTTGTTGTTTTTGTGGTCTATATCATAATCTTGCTATATTGAAAATGGCTCTTTGGCTATTTAAAAGTAGGTTTATTCTTTCTGAACTATAGGTAAATTTTTCAATAAATGGCTTCATTTTATCAAGTTCATTTTTGTACCTTACATTTTCTAATTCTAAATCTTTATTTTTCTTTAAAAGGTTACCATTAGAAATAATAGTTTTGGGTCTTTTTAAAACTTCATTTTCCATTGTCAAAGCATTGTTTTTCTTTTCTAAAACATCTAATTTAGTTTTCAAATCATTAACTTTATTTAACAAAGAATTGTTTTCATGAGAAAAATTATTTGCATGCTTTTTCAACTTTTTATTTTTAGATAAAATCAATTTATAATCATGCATAAGTTCATCAAAAGCATTTCTTAGCTCATCAAAAGTAAAATCTATTTCGGTATCAGATATTACCTCATCTTGCTCTTGATGTGCCATAAGACAAAGATTTATAACTTCTGTCTGCTCTTCTTCAGAAGTGGAGTCCTTACTATCACTCCAGGTGGCCATCATTGCTTTCTTTCTTAACTTCTTTCTTGACTTCTTCAGGAGAGGGCAGTCAAATTTGTAGTGATTTGGCTTCTTGCACTCAAAGCATATAGGTATTTCCTTCTCCTTCTCCTTCTCCTTTTACTTTTCTTTCTCTTCCTCTTTTCCCTTTTCTTTATTTGATTGAATTTTCTTCTTGTAAGAAAACTTCCTCCTCTTCATGAATCTTCTCAATTTTCTAGCAAGGAGAGCTTCTTCACCTTCATCTTCTTCTTCTTCAGACTCATCGATTGAGAATTCTTCTTTTATGTTTGATTTGAATGCAATCCCCTTTTTCTTTTTATCCATGTCCATTGACTTTTGCTTCAAATTCAGTTCATAAGTCATAAGTGATCCAACCAGCTGCTCTAATGGTAGCTTGTCAACATCCTTTGCTTCTTAAATTGCGGTTACTTTTGGATCCCATGATGTTGGAAGTGACCTGAGGATTTTATTCACAAGATCAGTGTTAGACATTACTTTTCCTAGACTTCTCATTCCATTTACAATATTTGTAAATCTAGTATACATATCAGTGATTGACTCATTAGGTTCCATTCGAAACATTTCATAAGTATGCACTAACATGTTCACCTTAGTATTTTTCACTTGATCAGTACCCTCATGGGTAACTTCAAGTGTGTCCCATATTTCTTTGGCTGAAGTGCAAGTAGATATCCTATTGAATTCACTAAGATCTAATGTACAATAAAGGAGATTCATTTCCTTAGCATTGATCTCGGATTGCTTAATATCATTATCATCCCAATTCTCTTCGAGCTTTGGGATGGAAACACCATTAACCATAATCGAAGGAATATGAGGACCTTTATCAACTACTCTCCATAAGTTATAATCAATAAAATGCATATAAATTATCATCATAGTTTTTCAATATGTATAATTTGATCCATTAAAAAATGGAGGTCTATTTGAGGCTTGACCCTCAACTACAGTAGCACCAATAGGAGCTGCCATAGATCTTTACTCAAGGTGGTAAAGCCTATACACTGAGAACAGGGCTCTGATACCACTTGTTTCCTAGTAAGCAATCCAAGAGGGGGGTGAATTGGATCTCTAAAAATAATTACATGATGCAATACAATAGTATGTAATCCAATCCAATAATTAATCAAGGTACTATGAATTCAAATGTAATGCTCTTAAGTAAAAGTATAGTAGAAATAAAGAGCAATAAATGAAGGAGCAAGTAGAGAAGATAAGCAACCACAAAGATAAAGATGTATAGTGGTTCAGTGCTATCCAATGCACCTACATCCACTCCCCAAGATTTTCTTATGAATTCATTATAATCTTAACTGATTATAGTTGATTAGTTTTCTAGGCTCACTAATCAAAAACTCAACTTATTTTCACAAGGCTCACAAGTCAAAACCTCACTTGGTTTTACAGGCTAACCAAGAACCTAAATGATTTCAAGGCTCACCGCCAACCTCCTTTGATTTTCTGGGCTAACCAAGAACCTATTTGGTTTTCAAAGGCTCACCAATAACCTTCCTTGGTTTTCTAATAGGCTAATCAAAAACCCTTACAACAAATAATGGTTTGAAGTAAAGAGAATAAAAGTTTTCAAATAAAAAGTGGGTTTCTCTTTGAAGCTCGATGTTGTGGTACTTTTGAACTTGATGAAACCTCTTGAATGCTAAAAATGGATGATCTTTAATGCTCTTGAAGGCTCTTGAATGCTTTGAGGCTTACTTTGCTTGAGAGTGGTTGAATTTCAATGAATAGGAGTGAATCCTCTCTTTTCTTCTCTCTTGGATATTTCTATTTTATTTTCTTCAATAATTATTTTTTTGATTTGATTTGGAGCATATATATTCCTTTCCAAGGTTTCAAATCTGGTTTCTAGCTGTTAGACTTGAAAATCTAGCCATTGGGGGTTAAAAGGGTCGAGTTCTGCATTTGAAAAATTAGCCATTACTATTCACAGAACTCCATGTGTCGACACTTCAGGCTGTGAGTCGACACTTCAAGTCGACACTTGAACTTTTTGAGTCAACACCTAGTTCAAATATCTTCAATCTAGTTCTCTAGAAATCTTAGATGTGTCGATACTTCCTCAGGTGAGTCGATACTTTGAGTCAATATTTCATATCTATGTGTCGACACTTCTGCAGTTCTTCATCTTCAACAAGTTTTGTGACTTGAAAATCTCAAGCAAAGAGCTGATCCATGTATCGACACTTTGAGTCGACACTTCAAGTCCATGTATTGAAACTTCAGTCGTGCCATCTGAAATATTCTTTGTATACTGGCTTGAGTCGACACTTCACTTCCATGTGTCGACACTTGGTGTCATGTGTCAATATTTTGAGTCGACACTTCACTGAAATCTTCATAAAAATGCCTAAACTTGTATTGAATCAAATTTATACTTCACTCAAATATCCATTCAAGCAAACTTTAACTGTCCAAGTCCTCTTTGAGCAGATCTTTCATCTAAACTTGGCTTCCTCAATAAAATAATTATTTTTCAAATTTGTGAGCACCTTTTTCTATAAAAACATACTTTAGAGAAATCATTAGTAATCAACTTATACTTAACCGTTTTACTTATCATCAAAATCAATAACAAAGTCAACAAGCTCAAATCTCTTTTATACACCAAAGGGAAAACCAACAACACCTCTAGACCCATACCCCATAACTCAACTGGATTATGTTACAATCTTTCAAAAACTCTCCCTTAAGTCACATAAGAAAATACTCAAACCTGTGTCAAGTCCCCTGACCCAACATGATTCATATGTTCTCTCAATCTCAGACTCAGAGTATCCCTAGAACACCTCTAGGACCCGCTTGGGATATGCCTCCAAGCCCCAGAGGTCCTCAAGCATCCCTGCCATGGCCTCCCAAGTCTCTCCAAGACTTTGGAGCACCACAAAATACCTACATGATCTAGGGGAATAGAACTTCTACGGTGGAGAGCTTGGGGTCTCTCCACTTAGAGGGTAAAAGGTACAATTAAGATGTAAAGATAAGATGGGGTGGAGATCGGAGAGCTGGGAGGTTCTCTCAGCTAGTTCCTTGCTCGCCAGCTCTCTGTGCCTTACTCGTTGCCCGCCTCTGGGGATTCTTTCTTCTATTTTATATGAGGATGATGGCTTAGCCCAGATATGGGGGCTTCACTAAGATGTTCCTTTCCCGGTGCCCCCTTTGGAAGGGTTTTTTCATTGCCTGCGGTGCCCCCCTTATCGGACCGGTCCTTTGAAGGAGATCCTCTTATTAGGGGTGTTCGTCGATGTGGCACATGTCTTGTCACTCTGGTGGTGCAATTCTCCATGGAAGGGGTGTGCACCGTTTCATAGAGCCCCGAGCCATGATGGGATGTTTCTATTCCCGGAGAGACCATCGGAGTATCACAATGCCCTGGGGCCTTAATGGAATACTCCTCTTAGAGGAGGTTCATGTTTCGTGTCACGAGTGTTGAAGCCCTTGGCTGCACGGTTGTCGACATGGCGACATGTTACAAGGCTTGGAGCCTGGTGGAGCATACACTGTGCAGAGCATGAGGATGGTGCATTACAGAGCTTAAATTTTTGGCAAGGTGTGTTCCATCTTCCAAAGGTTGCAGATGATCGGGAACCTCCTCGCCATGGTTTGAATTTCTGTTAATCCTCTCTCCTTTGACCACTGGTAGGAACTTTGACCTCTGTAAGGTAGGGGGAACCCCACTTTGGGAGCCCCACCTCTTGAAACATGAGCATGACCCTGATTGGGAGCTGACTTTGGTAGGAGGGCTCGCCTCGATAGCATGAGCATATCCTCGATCGGGAGCTGACCTCGATAGGAGGGCTCATCTTATAAGCACAACCCTGATCGAGAGCTGACCTCGATAGGACTCACCTTGGTAGCATGAGCCTATCTCTAGCCAGGAGCTAACCTCGATAGGAGGGCTCACTTTATGAGCATGACCCCAATCAGGAGCTGACCTGGTAGGAGGGCTCATTTTGGCAGCATGAGCACATCCCTGGTCGGGAGCTGACCTCGATAGGAGGGCTTGACTTATGAGCACGATCTCGGTCAGGAGTTGACCTCGATAGGAGGCTTACCTTGGCAGCATGAGCATATCCCCGACCGGGAGCTGACCTCGATAGGAGGGCTTGCCTTATGAGCATGACCCTGATCGAGAGCTGACCTTGGCAGGAGGGCATGCCTTGGAAGCATGAGCATGTCCCTGGCTGGGAGCTAACCTTGACAGGAGGGCTAGCCTTATGAGCACAACCCTGGTCGAGAGCTGATCTCGACAGGAGTGCTCACCTTGGCAACATCAGTACATCCCTGGCCAGGAGCTGACCTCGATAGGAGGTCTCGCCTTATGGGCACAATCCTGGCTGGGAGCTGACCTCGGTAGGAGGGTTTGCCTTTGCTCTCCATTTGTGGTGCGAACACTAGAGCCACTAGAATAAGACAGAGGCTTCTCAACCCTCTATGGATTACTTAGTAGTGTTTGAGTCCATTTGTAATAAGGGCTTAGGCCTAAAAAGAAGCTTCTTGCTCGTGGAGCTGGACCTTTTAAATTGATAGAAAGGGTTGGACCAAATGCCTATATGTTAGATTTGCCTCTGGATTTGGGTATTAGTTCTACCTTCAATATCACAGACCTGGTTGAGTATAGGGAACCGGCAGTGATACCCAGTGAGGCCTTTGGATCTACTCCTTCCATTATGAGTGACTCTAGCACAGAGTGTCCACCAACTATTTGGCCTGAGAGAGGAGAACGGATCGAGCGTATCCTGGATGATCAAGCAATCACGACCCGGGACCATGGCTATCAATGCTACCTGGCTTGATGGCAAGGCCGGCCATAGTCAGATGATTCATGAATTTCTCGAGAGGACTTGCAGTGCCTCGACCAAGACCTTCTCAAGAGATATGTGAGCCAGTGTGATCCTTACTCAACTAGATCGAGTTCCTCCCATCCCGGGAGAATTGGTGTGGATACTAGAGGTACCAGAATAAGACAGAGGCTTCTTAACCCTCTGTGGATTACTTAGTAGTGTTTGAGTCCATTTGTAATAAGGGCTTAGCCTAATTGAGTTTTTATTTTCATTATTTGAGTCATGTACCAGTCAGATCATGTTGAGCTAGTTTTCTTTCTAAGTCCTGTATATGTTAGTCCAAGTCAAGTGAAGACTTAGTGCAAGTGAAGACTAAGCTAATACAAATAAAGATCAACCCAACTTGAAGTTATGAAGACCATGGAAGGCCTAGTAGAAGAAATCAGAAGCCTGGGAGCCAAATCAGAAGCCCTGAAGCCCTAGACCGTAGCCTGAAGCAAATTGGGCCAGCCAAGGCTTAGGAGGAGAGCTAGGGAACCATCCACCCTATGGTCACTTGATGCAGGATAGAGATTAAGGTTGGATCACTGGCGAGCTGAGAAGTCACCAGGGGATTAGGGTTTATCTTGAAGAAGAAAAAAGAGGTCGAAGGGTTTGGAAAGATAACTAAAGTTCACACAGATTCCCCTAGGAGGACAAGCACAAAGCAAAGGGCTCACACAGATGCCCTAGGGATCACACAGATACCCTAAAAAGAAAGGGGAATGGATCACACAGATACCCTTAGGAATAATAGAGATCACACAGATACCCTGAGCTCACATAGATGCCCTCACATAGTAAATCATGGATCACACAGATACTCTGGGCTCACATAGATGCCCTCATACAGTAAATCAGGGATCACATAGATACCCTGGGATCACACAGATCCTTCACACATAACTCAAGAAATTTTATTCATCCATCATTATTCTTCATACATGAAAGGGGTCTTTTATAATTGACTCTAGCCCTTGGATTATATGGAATGAAAAGCAAAGAGAGGGGGGCAGTAACAAGCTGCCTTATGGGTGGATTTACATGAAAGGAAGGCGCCACAAATTTTCTATATTTATGGGTTATACATAGCAATAAAGGGAGAAGAAAATCTGGAACTCCTGCTTGCTTGCTTCTTTTGCCTGGAATGATTGCATAAAATAGGGATGGGGACCATTTCAAAGCTGGGTGCCTAGTTTCTTCCTCTTCTGGCTTGCATGAAATAGTGGGGCACCATATAAGACATGAGATGCCATATAATTCCTTCCATTTTTCTTTGATGGCCAATATCTACCATAAGGGGTGCTGATCTACTTCTTTTTGTGCTTAGATGACTTCATGAAAATCCTGGACTGCCTTGATTGAATAGATGGCGCTTACTGTAACTAGGATCCCATGTGGCTGTTGAAGTGGCTTGGCTCTCGAGTCCCTATCATTTCTCTGGAGTGGGGAGAACTCGACTCCATCGAGTCGGGTTTAGTGGGGGCTTGATGGAATCGAAACTAATCAAATCAAAGCAAAAGAGGCTAGGTTCATTTTTTTTTCACCTTCTTTTTTTTTTATTCATCTCTACTCTAAAAGCCGTGCAACTTTGGAAGCCATGTCATGCTGAAATCTATGCTGCTCTGGGAATCATGTAGCTCCAGAAATCGTGCAATGCTGAAGTCAGCAACAGAGAAGGAAGTTGCATTCACGTTCGTGCATGGTTTCTTCCTTCTTCTCCATGAACCGAAGGCTAGAACAGGGGATGTCTTCAAGGAGGGAAGTCCATCGAGCTTCGTCGATGACTGGCAGGTGGTGGCATGTAGAGATGGGGTGTTGCTCTATTTCAGCGATTGTTGGCATCCGTGAGAGAGGCTAGGTGGATCCAACTTGGGTGCTGCAGGTTCGGACGGCTTCTCCTTGGTGGTCGGCGGCCTAGGAGATGGGGTTGGTGGGGTGGTGGATGTCGGTGGTGATGGAGGAGTGGATTCAGCAATCTCCTTTGGAGGGGCCTCCCAGAGAAGGGAGTCATAGCAGTAGGGGTCTCAGCAGAGGATGACCTCCTCGGAGGTGTCGAGGCAGGCCTTGGCCTTAGAGGTCTCGGCATCGTCGACACCGCTGGTGAAGCCGAAGTGGCAGTCAGCGGGGGTGGGCGAGAAGAGGTCTTCGTTCATGACGGAGGGGCAGTTGCACATCTTTCCCTTGCCAGAATGGATCAAGCGGGAGTCCTTAGCCTTCTCGGCATCGGGGTCGTCATCGATCTCCTTTAGGATCTTGATGGTGAAGGAGGTCTTCTCGATAGCCTTAGTAGAATTAGAGATGACGAGGGGATGCTCGGGGGTGGAGGTGGCCTCGAGCCATCACAAGGGAGGGGATGGCGGAGGCGGTGTGGGCGGAGACTACAGCAAAATGATGCTGGTCGATGTTGATGCGAGGGTGACTACGGTGCTAGATCTTGGTTGGAGCGAACATCCGGCCACCACGGACCATGTTGCTGAACACTCCCTAGCTGGTGCAGTGGGGTTCGGTGTTGTTCTCTGGTCTGTGAGGCTGTTCTTGAGTTGGAAGGGGCAGCGATGGGGCTCGGATGGCAAAGGGGTGTTGTCGATCAGCAAGGGGGGCAGATTTTGAAATGGTAGGTCGTGGTGAATACTTCCTTCTTGGTGAAGCAATTTATCGAAGATGTCTGAGGTCGATGAGGAGGGCAGTGGTGATGCGGGACTAGTGGGGCTAGGGAGGACCGAATGGTGAGCCTAGATGTCACCTAGATTAGGGTATCCTAATTTTCTTTGGATTTTCTAATTTGATGGCGAAGGAATAATGGGATGGAAGAGAGGATCTGGATTTCATGGACTTTGGGACTCACCCAAACGAAGAGACCTCTCACCTCTAAGGCATTACACCCTCCTCGATACTTGGTGGTGCTAGGACGGATCTCAAAGGTCACGAGGGGAGAAAGAACATGGAATGGGAAGGGAGATAACTGGGCATGACCTCACGTCATGTCTTGGGGTTAGGCCTCACACCCTCTCCTAACGGAGGTAGAAGAAGAATCACTCTTCCCTAAAATAAAAAATTCATTCATCAATTCCATTTTTTACAAGAATGATTGGAGCCTATTTTATAGACACCAAGCCATTTTGAAATTCAAAATTCAAAAAATAATAAAATAAGGAAAGAAGAGGGGCAGAGGATGTGGGCCGACTGACTTGGGGAAGACCGGTGGATTTGGAGGAGGTGGTACTCGCAGGCGAGATGGAGGGTAGATGGGCCGGCTGATCTCGGGGAATGGCTGCATGGGCGGTGGCTGTGGAAATGTGGATCGCAAGGGGCTCGGCTCGCTCATGCTGGGTGCATTGTGCATTAGTGGATCTGTTCTCAGGTGGTTGTCGGAGGCGCGGGACACTCATCGGAGGAAAGGGCCGGTGGCCGGAGGTGACGGCGGTGGCCAAGGAAGGCTATGGTCCACGGTTCTCTGCCATGGACCAACAACAATGGCAGTAGGGCAGTGGGACGATGGCTTGTGATGGCAGCAGGAGATGGGGCAGCTCGGCCGATGGCTAGGCTAAAGATCATCTCAGATAGCGGCGATGCGGCAGAGAGGAGCGCAGCATGGGCGGAGCAGCAGGGGTGGATGGCCATGGGAGGAGCCACAGGGGCGTATGGCCAAGGGCAGTTCCATGGGATTCGCCGGCATTCCCACAAGGAGATCGACACCGGGGTGGCAAGGTGGATGGCTGTCGGGGTTGCCGGTGATCGAGCATGGTAGATCGAAGGATGGACGGGAAGAAAATGGAGGTTCTGGGAGATTCTGGGAGGAAGAAGATAATAGGGATAAACATGGAATACATCAGGAATAAATATGAAATAAACTGGAATAACAGGAATAGGTGGAAAAGCTGGGATAAAAATTTAAACTAAAAATAAAAAAAAATATGAAAAAAGAAAAGAAAAACCCATATGGGTTTTGATGTCCCCATCAAGTGGAGCAAGATAGGGGAGAGATAATGGCGAGGCTGAGGGATCTGGATAGGAGGAGGGGGTGGTGCTGTGGAGGAAGAAGAAAATCCTAATCATCTGGGCTCTGATACCAAGTTGATGCGGGATAGAGATCATGGTTGGATCACTGGCAAGCTGAGAAGTTGCTAGGGGATTAGGGTTTATCTGGAAGAAGAAAGAAGAGGTCGAAGGGTTTAGAAAGATAACTAGGATTCACACAGATTCCCCTAGAGGACAAGCACAAAGCAAAGGGCTCACACAGATGCCCTAGGGATCACACAGATATCCTGAAAAGAAGGGAGAAGGGATCACACAGATATCCTTAGGAATAATAGGGATCACACAGATACCCTGGGCTCACATAGATGCCCTTACATAGTAAATCAGGATCACACAGATATCCTGGGCTCACATAAATGCCCTTACACAGTAAATTAGGGATCACACAGATACCCTGGGATCACACAGATCCTTCACACAGAACTCAAGAAATTTTATTCATCCATCATTATTCTTCATACATGAAAGGGGTCTTTTTATAATTGACCCTAGCCCTTGGATTACATGGAATGAAAGCAAAGAGAGGGGGGCAATAACATGCTGCCTTATGGGTGGATTTGCATGAAAGGGAGGTGCCGCAAATTTTTTATATTTGTGGGTTATACATAGCAATAAAGGGAGAAGAAAATGTGGGACTCCTACTTGCTTGCTTCTTTTTCCTGGAATGATTGCATAAAATAGGATTGGGGACCACTTCAAAGCTGGGCGCCAAGTTTCTTCCTCTTCTGGCTTGCATGAAACAGGGGGGCACCATATGAGACATGAGATGCCATATAATTTCCTTCCATTTTTCTTGGGTGGCCAATATCTACCATAAGGGGTGTTGATCTGCTTCCTTTTGTGCTTAGATGACTTCAAGAAAATCCCATGTGGCTGCTGAAGTGGCTAGGTTCTCGATTCCCCATCATCACCACCCCTTGGTCAGCCACTTAGGGTCACCTCCCTTGGCCGACCAAGGCAAGAGAGGAGAGAGCAATTTGAGGGAAATCAAATCCTAGACCTACCATGTATTCTAGCCAGGTTTGGGTGGGATTCAAATTCCTAGTAAAAGTCTATTGTATCCTTACTTGGGGGCCAAGTTAGTGAGCCTATTTAAGAGACTCTATTCTCTTGTATGAATACCTTTTTGAATGAATACAATTGATTTCTCTCATTGCTGTGTCCTACTTGCTGTGTGCTAAAGGAATTTTATGTGAATCCCTCTTCTTCTTCATGGTGTTTTATGCCTTATCTCTAGTCTCCATCTGCCTCTCCAAGCCTTAGCCGCCCACATCAATCCCCTTCTTTTCCTTGCTATTTTTTAATTAATCATCCATCTTTGCTTTGTTTTCTAACCCTAGAATGGCTATTTGCAGGTCCCTCGACTCCTATGAATCCAATAACTCCAGTCGGGCAGTGATCGGATCACTGGGTTGAAAGCCAAGAATCCGTGGGTCTCCGGCTTGATTTTCTAGGCTGCATCCGGGAGTGAGAGCGATCCCTTCATCTACGATCTACATCGGGTGCATCAACCATTGTCAGGTACACCCCCTCTACCTGCCGGTAGTCTTATTGGAGATGAACTAGCCCAACCGAGACTTCTCAGCCTCGGCGGTCCTCTTTCTTATTGCCTTTTTAGATTCTACTTTGCATGTTGCTGTTTTCTACTTGCATAGAATTCTCTACTTAGGTTCTTGGTCTGTTCTTCGGGATTTAGAGTCACAACTTAACCTAAAAAAATACAAAAATATATTTGCATGCAATTTTAGTTTTGCATCAATCTGGCCATCATGTCCAGGTGGTAGCTCTTGCCAGCATGACCGCCAGTAAGGGCTCCATGTCAGTGAATATGCCACATCAGATGCCCCACACTCCCGAGCTCAAAGAACGAAGTGGCACTTGGGGTGAGGGGAGTAATGATCATGCTGATGTGGAGGGGCGCACTTCTTGTGCCATCAATGCCTTGTACACTGGCAGCCCAGAGACCATGCTTTCATACCAGCAAGGCGATGCCACATCACCCCTCTTTAAAAATAGCCATAATTGCCATCGCCAGGTTTGAAAGAGTTTCCTTCGAATCGAAGCATCACTCCCAACAGATCTTGACATGTGGCATGCTCCAGCTAGTTCAGGATGAGATATGGTGCACGCCTTTGATAGGTACGAGGCGACGGGGGCTCCTGGCTTTTTGAAAGAGACCTGTCCTTTTGTTGCATAAGGGTTTTTGAGCGGTGGGCACTGGGCTTTCTCCTCATTGCAACTTCTCCTTGTCCTCCATTTCCTTGGTCAGGGTCACGAAGTCTTAGCAAGTTAGACTCCTCTCTTTCTTTCTCCTTTCCTTCTACTCTTCTCCTTCGACCTGTGCTGGGGGAGAACTTGAGGGGACATCAGGATCAGACACAGATCACTGGATCTCATATGATTTATTGATTAGGGTTTTAATTTTAGAATCTTAGTCATGTGTCACAATTTTGTAACAAAATAAAATTGAGTCCTGTAATAAGTTGAGGTTAGTTGATTTGTCTCAACCCTCAACCTTAGTCCAGTTTTGAGTCCTGTACTTCAGCCATGAGTCTAGTAAGAGTCAAATTTTGTATAAGAGAGGAGGTTACCCTATTTTGGAGTTCCACCAGGCTACATCTAGGAGTCAAAGGCCACTACATCAGCCTATTGGATTTTGTGTGACAACCTAGGATCCAAGATGCTTCCAAAAACCTTGATTCCTTCCAGATTTTTTTTGGATGCCCAGATTCCCTCCAGATGCCAGAGTATATTCTCAGACCAGGTCATATCATGCAACCAGAGATCCAACTATGCCCAGCCCAGGAGAAATCAAGCCCAGGCCCCAAGCCCAAGCCCTTAAAAAGCAAGATCCCAGCTAGATTCCCTGGAATAAGCCAGCCCATGCGCCCAGCCCCTAGAAGCCCACTTGGGCCCCTCAAATGTTTGACCAAGCCCTTGAAGGAGGCATCCTTGCTGCTTCTCCAAGGTCCAAAACCAAATTTTAGGAGTTTGACCAAGTCCAAGCCAAGAGGAGGCCCATGAGTTGACTAGTCAAAGCATGAAGGGAGAAGGAGAAGACTAGTCCAAGTCCTAACCTTTTAAGGCTTTCTTTCCTAACCTATTAAGGATTTCTTTTCCTAATGTCTTAAGAAATGGTTATCTCTAACCTAAGTGTAACCTTAGTTAGGAGAGGGCATGGGAGATCTATATAAATCCCACCCCTCTTCCTTTTGTAATCAACTTTTATTCATGATATCAAAACCCTGGTAAATTTTATTTGAGTTTACTCTTGTGTTGGAATTGTGTTCTTGTATTTTGTTGGTTACTTTGTGTGCCCTAGCATCTTTCCACGCCCAAGCTTGCTGCCATCCAAGCCTTTACACACCCAAAGGAAGAGTTCCCTAGGCCGCCCAAGCAAGGATCGTCATCAATCTTCTAGCTACTAGCCATTCAAACCCTGATTCGGATTTCCTTCAAACCCTAGCTTTCTTCACTTTTATTATTTGCTATTTTGATTGACTCCTGATGTTTTGCAGGATCCCTGAGGTGTTTTACCTCCCTAGAGGAGGCTTTCCTCATCTCCAGGACCAGCCAAATCAGTCATCAAAAACAAGGGAACTGAGCTTCATCATCCAGGCTCCAATCAGAGTGCTGCGTGATCTCTTCATCAAAAGATCTTCAAATCACTGATTGGTAACATCCGTCCCTTCTCTTGATATTTGATTTGATGAAGATTAGCTATCCTAAAATAGGAGTTTCTCAATTCTCAGGTCCTGACTTTCGTTATCTTGCATTAGTTATTCTACGATCATGATGATTCTTTGCATTGCTACTCTATTGCTAGTTCTTACTTTTATTTAGGAATTTAGCCTACAAACCTGAATAATAAAAACCATAAAAAAAAATTAGTTTACTATTTTTCCTACATGATTTGCAATCTTAGAGTTGTCCTGCATCAGTTTGGTATCAGAGCGGGTTTAGGATAGTTTTTATCTACATCAGAGTCATAAAACCCTAATTCATGAATTTTCTGCATCCTGTCCACTGCATTAGGTGTATATTTTTCATCTGATTTTGACCACCTAGGAATTTTATTTTTCTATGAAATTTGCATGAATTGCTCTCTATCTTATTCTTTTTTTTATCATAATTTTTAATTAATTTTATAAAACTTTAATTCCTTAAAATTTGGCATATTAGAAATCCTAACAAAAATCCTAAGATTTCTGCAGCAGTCCAAATTCCCTAGGATTTGCATCATCATTTGAATTTTTTCTTACATCAAATTTAGTAAAGTTCATCATCACCTTCCATCCTCTGTCCTATAATTTTTTTGATTTTTTTTTGCATCGAAATCTATGTCAAAATCTGCATCTTTTGAAATTTTAATTTTGATATTTTTGCACTTGACTCAACCTTTCCTAATCAACTTCCACACAGCCCAATCCCAAGCCCAATTTGTTTGCTAACCTAATCAACCTAAACTTAATTTACCACCTCATAAAACACACATAAAATATTTTATTTTTTTGATTATTTTAGATTGTATCAGGACCATCAAATGCCATTATCTCTCTAATTTAATCTTAAGGGCAGTCAATATAACATCAGGGCAGGATTTCATCACCTGTCTTGGGCCCAAAACAACCATTATCATACTGACCTAAGCCTAATTAAAATTAATTAGACCTAATTTTCCCTAAAGGGCTAGGTGACACCCACAGGTCGGGTTTGAGCTATGTGGGCCAACTAGTGCATTTAATCTTATGGCTATTACTGAAATCTGGTGTCCAAGGCTGAGAGTCCAGAGTCAAACGACCTAAGTGGTGTTGTGGTTTTTAATTGGGTCCCTGCGAAAGCAGGAGGGCCTCCAACACTCCCACCCTCTACCTGGCCAGAGGAAGGATTAGCTACTGGGTTAAGTGTAAGTTGAGCTGACCCCCCCAGTTTTGGCTCTAGGTCTAGGAAACCCTAGATTAAGCTAACCCATTTTGCATGCTTGGCTGCACCATCTCATTCTGCCTAATTGTTTGATTGTATGACCACTAGATTAGGAACCTAATATCAGAAGTCTAAACCCCAAACTGACTCAGCCATGGATTCCGACTTTGAGGCCATCATGAACTAGTTTGCCCAAATAAACTGTAGGTTTGACCAATCTGATACCCGAACCCAAGATCATTTAGCCCAAATGAACCGTAGGTTTGACCAATCCGATACCCGAACCCAAGATTAGCTAGCCCAAATGAACCAATCAAATACCCAAACCCAAACCCAGCTTGCCCAATTGATCACTCAGATCAACCAGATGACTCAATCGACTAATCAAACAACTCATGGAACTGATCCTATAACCTATAAGCCCATAACCTATACACCCATCACCTACGAACCCATAACCTATGAACCCATAACCTTTAGTTAGCCCAAACCTAATAAGGTTACTACCCCTAGATATGAACCCAATGTTAGTCCACTTTCCCATAGTCAAAATCCTAGTATTAGTCCGGAACCCTCTAGTCAACCCATCCCTGCTACCCTAGTTAATAGCCAGTTATCCTTTAGCCAAATCCCTCTTACCACCCCATTGGTCTACCAGAATGACATTGAAGAGGAATTCCCCATAGAAGACTTAGAGTTAGTTGAACCAATAGATACTCAATTAGAAGTCAACCCAGAGTTTGTTGAGTCAGAAGTCCCGTACAACCAACCTAGTTCAACCATGGATCCCAGATTAGAGATTTTCATGAAAGCCATGATTGAACAGTTTGACCAGTTGAAACACAAGCTTGACCAAAGGAATAAAATGTTTGACAAACTGATCCAATCGAATAACCAAATGACCCATAGGATTAATCCATTAGATGACCAGGTAGAAGACCACCCAATATTAGTTGAACCTGACCATACCCAAGTAGGAGCAGATCTAGATTTAGCTAACCCTGACTATACCTAGATAGTAGCCGACCCAAAGTTAGCAAACCTTGATCATCCCCAAATTGAAACTGTAATGGAAGAGCAAGTAAAGGAAGAGAGCCCAGACCTTGCTACTAGAGTACCACCTGAGGAAACCTTAGAAGAGAATCCAATTGTAGAACCCAGTCCTAAATTTTATGAGCCGGAAGAATTTATTAAGGACTTGATCTCTTATCTGTACCCTCAGGATGAAGTCATTCCTTTAACCCCAATTGATCTCTTCCTTGAAATCAATAACCCATTTTTCTATCAAGCCGACCCTATTGGAATACCTCACACCCATAAGGTAAATCTCATTAGTCTAGGACTAATTCCTGACACACTTTCTTGCATTCCATTCTATTCAATCAATCCCGAACCCTTTTCTTGCCAGACTAATCCTGAATCTACATCTTATTTTCTACCCTTTCCTAAAACTTCTTCTATTTTTTTCAGCATTAGGTTGCCTTTTATAGGAGTTTGCATGTTGCATTCGTTCATTATTCATATCATGTTTGCATCTTACTTTAGGAAAACCCTATGGAACCTAGTAGGAGTACATAGTAAGTTCTCATGTGCATGCCATGCAAGGGTCAAACCTAATGAGTCTATAGTCTGTTAGGTTTTGTCCCATAGAGTTCAATAAAATTTTCTTTGATAGGAATGTCTAGTTGAGTCTATTAGGTGTTAGTTGAGTCCAATAAATCCATAGCCTTGAATCACATATCCACACCTACACTTACCTCTGCACAGTATATGCATCATGAAATTAGTCAAAAGCTGAACATAAGTAATGAACTAAATAATAACTTGGCTAATTTTCAAAGAAAAGATAAAGAATTTTATGTAGAGGAATATGTGATGATAAAGAAATTTTCTGCTCGCGAAGCTAGCCCATCTAAAATAATGAAGAATAATGGACCCAATGCCTATGTGCCTGAGATATTACCTGATTTAGGTATTAGCTCCACCTTCATCATCTTAGATCTTATAGAGTCTAGGGAGCCAGTAGTAATACCCAGCAAGCCCCTTGAGCCACTCCTTTTCTTTGTGAGTGAACCCTCCCCAGAGTGACCGCATACAATTTGGCCTTTCAGTTAGGAAAAGATTGAGAGAACTCTGGATGATCAAGTTACCAGTACCTAGAATAGAGACTGTCAGCAGTACTTGGTCCGGTGGCAAGGTCAGCTAGAATCTGAGGATTTGAGGAACGCTGGTGCGGATCCGCAATGCCTCAACCCAGACCCTCCTTGAGCCAAAATGACCCTTACTCGACGGGGTCGAGTTCCTCCTGCCCCGGGAGAATTGGTGTGGACACCAAGATCTGACACAAATCACTAGATCCCATATGGTTTATTGATTGGGGTTTTAATTTTAGAACCTTAGCCATGTGTCACAATTTTGTAACAAAATAAGATTAAGTCCTGTAATAAGTTGAGGTTAGTTGATTTGTCTCAACCCTCAACCTTAGTCCAGTTTTGAGTCCTGTACTTCAGCCATGAGTCTAGTAAGGGTCAAACTTTGTATAAGAGAAAAGGTTATCCTATTTTGGAGTTCCACCAGGGTACATCCAGGAGTCAAAGGCCACTACATCAGCCTATTGGATTTTGTATGACAACCAAGGATCCAAGATGCTTCCAAAAATCTTGATTCCTTCTGGATATTTTCTGGATACCCAGATATCCTCCAGATGCCAGAGTATATTCCTAGACTAGGTCATATCATGCAACCAAAGATCCATCTATGCCCAGCCTAGGAGAAATCAAGCCCAGGCACCAAGCCCAAGCCCTTAAGAAGTAAGATCCCAGCCAGATTTCCTGGAATATGCTAGCCCATGTGCCCAACCCCTGGAAGCCCACCTGGGCCACTCAAATGTTCGACCAAGCCAATGAAGGAGGCATCCTTGCTGCTGCCCCAAGGCCCAAAACTGAATTTGAGGAGTTTGACCAAGTCCAAGCCAAGAGGAGGTGCCCATGAGTTGACTAGTCAAAGCATGAAGGGAGAAGGAGAAGACTAGTCCAAGTCCTAAACTTTTAAGGCTTTGTTTCCTAACCTATTAAGGATTTCTTTTCCTAATGTCTTAAGGAATGGTTATCTCTAACCTAAGTGTAACTTTAGCTAGGAGAGGGTATGGGAGCTCTATATAAACCCCACCCCTCTCCCTCTTGTAATCAACTTTTATTCATAATATGAAAACCCTGGTGAATTTTTTTTGAGTTTGCTCTTGTGTTGGAATTGTGTTCTTGTATTTTGTTGGTTACTTTGTGTGCCCTAGCATCCTTTCACGCCCAAGCTTGCTGCTATCCAAGCCTTCACATTCCCAAAGGAAGAGTGCCCTAGGTCCTCCAAGCAAGGATCTTCATCAAGCTTCTAGCCACTAGCCATTCAAACCCTGATTCGGATTTCCTTCAAACCCTAGCTTCCTTTACTTTTATTATTTGCTATTTTGATTGACCCCTGATGTTTTGCAGGATCCCCGAGGTGTTTCACCTCCCTAGAGGAGGCTTTCCTTGCCTTCAGGACCGCCCAAATCAGTCATCAAAATCAAGGAAACCGAGCTTCATCATCTAGGCTCCAATCAGAGTGCTGCATGATCTCTTCATCGAAAGTTCTTCAAATCACTGATTGGTAACATCCTTCCCTTATCTTGATATCTGATTTGATGAAGATTAGATATCCTAAACTGGGAGTTTCTCAATTCCCAGGTCTTGACTTTCATTATCTTGCATGAGTTACTCTGTGATCATGATGATTCTTTGCATTGCTACTCTATTGCTAGTTTTTACTTTTATTTGAAAATTTAGCCTACAAACTTAAATTATAAAAATCACAAAAAAAAATTAGTTTACTATTTTTCCTGCATGATTTGCAATCTTAGAGTTGTCCCACATTAAGAACTCCTATTAGGTCTTTTAGGCTTTTGTTTTTCTTTGCCATCCTTCCTACTACTCCCATGAGTCCTTCTAGCAGAGAGCACCGCCACCTAGGTTTTTCTGATGGCACGGGGCCATCTCGACCGAGGCCTCCTTCCTTAGATAGCGAGGAGGAGGAAGTCCCGATTGCATTTCACAGGGGCCCCTACCGAACGAGGATCGTTATTAGACTCCCTGCGACTCCTCCTCCACCTGCTCCTCCCACCCGGGATCTGGCGATCCTGCTAGCATTGCCTCGATGATGACCAGCCAGGATCTCCTCTGCATCCGAAGGTCATATGGGATCCCCGATTCCATCTGGCTCTCAGTTCCTGGACCAGAGGAACAGGTCACCTCCATTGGCCCGAGCTGAATCGCTTTGTATGAAGACTTCTTCTTTGGAGGTTATCATCTTCCTTTTCATGTCTTCTTCCTCTTCTTTCCTAGCAACTACCATCTGGTTCTGGCCCAACTCATCCCCAATGCTGTCCAGACTATTTTTTGCTTCATTATTCTTTGTTAGTTCCATGGGATCATCACCCATTTCTCCCTCTTCAAGGCTTTGTTCACCCTGAAGTGCCACCCATCCGATAGAAGATGGTTGTTTGTGGCCCCTCGTAAGGGGGCCCTCAAATTTGATCTGCCCACCTCCATCAAGGGATGGAAGGGCAGATTCCTATTTGCCTTGACTGAGAGGGTGGACTGGGTCTGGAGTGACCTAGATAGCTTCTCCAACCAACAATTTGTAGTCGAGCCGGTTGATAAAGAAGTATTCGATCAGCTCATTTCTTCCGAGGTTCCAACCCTTCGAGATTTGATGATCAAGTGGAACCTTGCTGATGCTGGGGTCAGCAAGCTTAGCCCCAAGGTAAGGCTTGATATCGAGCTCTTTTTCCCTTCAATAGTGGATCTGCTTCTGACATGAGACTAACTAGTATGTCTTGTTTTGTAGGTATGAGGTTTAGCTTCGAAGAGCTCCTAGGAATGCCCAAAAAGAGGTCCACTATTATGGGGCCTGAAGGAAAGCCCGGGAAGAAAGCCCAAGAGGAGCTGGGATGGAAGCCCAGCGAAGAGCTTAATAGTAGGGGGCTAGCTGGCGTGCCAGCGGCACCTGGATCAAGGGCCCAGGTTTCGGCTAGCCAACCCAGGGGGAGGCCAGGACCACGGAGGGGGCCCTGTCATCATCCCTGGTGGCCCCTCCACACACTGAAGATCTATCACAACAGGAAGTGGTGGAGGTGGCGGGTTCAACCGCCATAGGGAGGTCGATTCTACCACTTGGAGCTAGAGCTGTCGGTGACCAGTCGATCGATGCAGTGCCTCCACCAGCAACCACCCTGGATCCTTCTCAGTCATCTATGGAGTCAGGCCCAGTGATCAAGAAGCCCTCCATCTTTTTGCCCCAGGGTGCCAAGATAACCCAGGATTAGAAGTTGGTGAAAGAAATTTTGGATGCTCTTGTCTAATCGTCAGATCGCTAAGGCAGGACCAAGAGGCTGATGGCGGAGCTCGCCACTGGGGTGTTTCCCCAGCTCATGTCAGTAAGTCATCTCTAGGGCCATTTCACTCTTTTCCCTCCCCCATAAGTGGTGATGACTATCATTTTCTATGCAAATGGCAGCTGATGTCCACTCCCTACAGGACTCCTACTAGGCACTGCTAAGGCATGAGAACCACCTCTGTCAAGAGAGGGAGGAGGCCTGAGGGTAGATCGCCCGGGCTTAAGAATTGGAGAGCCAGCTGATCAGCTCCCAAATGAGGGTGGCAGAGCTAAAGAAGAAGTCTACCAAACTTGAGGCGACCTTGAAGGAAGAGATAGGGGAGGCTCCTGCAAGGCTGAAAGGGTGGCAGCCTCCAAGGAAAAGGTAGCCTGCCTGGAGGGGAGGGTGCAGACCCTCCAAGTGTAACTGGAGGAAGAAGCAGCGTGAGCCATAGTAGTAGTAGAGAAGGCGACAGCGATCGTAGCTCTGATAGAGATGGCCAGAAGGTGGCTGCCAAGGCGGTCCCCATATTCATGGCATCCCAGGCCTTCAAGGATGAGGTCATCGAAGCCGTGCTAAACTCCTACCATCAGGGGTTTTGCATCTTCAAAGGCAAAGCCACCCATTTCTATGAGCTGAAGGGATTGGACAACATATAGCCCTCACTGTTGTTCCCCAAGTGACCAAGTGTGCCCACTATCGAGGCAAAACTGGAGTCAGAGCCAGAGGTGGCTGAGGTCAAGGCTGAATCCGGAGTTGCCCAAGACATCCTTTAGCCGAACGGGGTCGCTCACCGGCCAGGGAAGGAGCTGGCGATCGATGCATAGATCTCTTCTTTCTTCTTTTTGTAACTTAGGTTTTTGGAAGGCTTCTCGGCCTGTCGGGAGCCTTCATAGGATGTAAAGAAAACTTCTCCAATGAATTTTTTTTTCTAACTGATGTTCCTCATACATTTCTTCTTTCTTCCCCTGCCCCTTTTTTTGGCTTGGGGTACTTCTAGAAAATCCTTTGAAGTGTGTGAGGGACTTTGCTTTGCAATGAAGGAAAATCCAAGCTTGACCAACAAACTTAGCACGGCCTTTCTTTTTCCCTCAACTCCTTCATCCTTTTGCATGATAAGAGGCAAGCTTTATAGTTGCCGCATGCGTGAGCCTTTCCCAGGTCTTAGTCACTTTCAGGTTGGCTCTGAGGCCTCAGGATCAACATGAAGGCTTTCAAGAATACTTCATTCCCATTCTCCTGGTCTTGAAGTCATGCCAGCCCAGGTGAAGGATCTCTATATCTTCTTGCCTTGCCAAGCTATGAGTCATTCAGTAGATGGTAAGACTTTAGGGTTTTCCTGGCTAACATCTTTGGACTATGAGCGAGGTAGCAGATGTGGGGCTTCATAAGTTTCCCAGCTTAAGGGTACCAAATTATGAGTCGAGCGATAGATGGCGAGATTTCTGGGCTTTCCCAACTAACATCTCTAGACTGTGAGTAAGGCAACAAATGCAAGGCTTCGTAAGTTTCCTGGCTTGAGGGTGACGAATTGTGAGTCAAGCGGTAGATGGTGGGATTTCTGAGCTTTCCCGTTCTGGGCTTTCCCGACTAACATCTCTAGACTGTGAGTAAGGCAACAAATGCAAGGCTTCGTAAGTTTCCTGGCTTGAGGGTGCCGAACTGTGAGTCAAGCGGTAGATGGTGGGATTTTTGAACGTTCCCGACTGACATCTCTGGATTGTGAGTAAGGCAGCAGATGAGGGGCTTTGTAAGTTTCCCGGCTTGAGGTGCGGGGCTTCGTAAGTTTTCTGACTTGAGGTGCGGGGCTTCATAAATTTCTTGGCTTGAGGTGCAATGCTTTGTAAGTTTCCTGGCTTGAGGTACAGGGCTTCGTAAGTTTCACAGCTTGAGGTGCAAGGCTTTGTAAGTTTTCCGGCTTGAGGTACGGGGCTTCGTAAGTTTCCTGGCTTGAGGTGCAAGGCTTTGTAAGTTTCCTGGGTTGAGATACAAGGCTTCGTAAGTTTCTTGGCTTGAGGTGCGGGGCTTCGTAAGTCTCTTGGCTTTGTTCGCTGGACCTAGGGTCGGGCAAAGATGTTCGTGCATAGGTGAAAGATAGAGTTGCACCAGAAAAGAACTTTAATGATAAATGAGGGATCTTACATTATTGGTAGTACATTCTTAGATTGTAGGCTCTACTCGACATGACCTCGAATACCTTGTAAGGGCCTTCCCAGTTTGGGAAGAGTTTCCTGTACTCCCCCGGTTGGGATGCTTTTTCCCACCAAAGGACAAGGTTGCCTGGATGGAATACCTTGGGCTTGATGCAAGTGTTATAGTAGCGAGCTACTCATTGCCGATATGCCACCATCCAAAGCCAGGCTTTGTCCCTTGTCTCATCTAGGAGGTCCTGATTGAGGAGGAGGTAGGCTAGATTCTCGATTTTGTTGTACTGCTTGATCCGCAGCATGGGCAGGTCGACCTCTATCGAGATCACTGCTTCAGTGCCAAAGATGAGGAAGAAGGGGGTCTCGCCTGTTGCCATGCAGGGCATGGTGTGGTAGGCCCGTAGAACACTGGGAAGCTCTTCAGTCCATCGACCCTTAGCCTCATTCAGTCTGGTCCGGTGCCCTTGCAAGATGGTTTGGTTGGTCACCTCAGCCTCTCCATTAGTCTGAGGATGAGCCATCGAAGTGAATCGATGGTGAATGCCGAGGTCGGTGCAGAACTCCTCGAAAGTCTGGTTGTCGAACTGCCTCCTGTTATCAATGATAATCGAATGCAGGAGGCCAAATCGATAGATGATAGACTTCTAAAAGAAGGACTTGACCTTGGCCTCAGTGATTCATGCCAGAGGTTTGGCCTTGACCCACTTGGTGAATTAGTCGATGGCTACAATCAAAAATTTTTGTTGACCAGATGCAGGAGGAAAGGGACCTAGGATATCCATTTCCCACTAGGCAAATGGCCATGGGGCTGAGAGCTAGGAGAGCAAGGCTGCAGGCTATTGCTAGATATGGGTGTGACATTGACACCAATCACATCTTCTCACAAAATCAGTGGCATCTTCTTGCTTGGTCTCCCAGAAGTATCCTTGTCGGAGTGCCTTATAAGCCAGGGTCTTGCCCCCCATATGATTACCGCAGACGCCTTCGTGTATTTCTTGAAGCACATAGGTGGCTTCTGAGGGTTTTTGCATTTCAGTAGAGGGTAGGAATAAGACCTGCGATAAAGCTGCTCATCCATCAGCATGAACCACACGGCCTTCTTCTTGAGGAGGCTGACCTCCTTGCGGTCCTTAGAAAGGGTGCTAGTGATGATGTACTTGATGTAGGGGTCCATCC
Organism: Areca catechu; assembly: GCA_021397845.1. NCBI lineage: Eukaryota > Viridiplantae > Streptophyta > Magnoliopsida > Arecales > Arecaceae > Areca > Areca catechu. Next base: position 48,740,430 of record CM038046.1, on the reverse strand, counting down.
AGCTGGCCTCAGAGGTGACTTGCTGGACCTCTGCTATGGACTCGTAGCTGGGGCCTCGAGGTATTCGACGAAGGTATGCCCTAGCAATGACTCTGGTAGGGTGGCTAGTCTAGAAAGGACATTAGCCCAGGCATTCTCTGCTTGAGGGATGTGGAAAATGCTGAAGTGTTGGAGGTTCGCCATGTACGAGCATGCCTTGTCTAGGTACTTCACCATCATGGGGTCTCAAGCCTCGTACTCGTCGGAGACTTAGCTTGCCACAAGGTGTGAGTCGGTGAAGACCTTTAGGCTCTTGACTCCCAGCTCGCGAGATACCTTTAGTCCTGTGAGGAGCGCCTCATACTCAGCCTGATTATTAGTTGCCTTGAAGAAGAACCGCAACGCATACTCGGTAATGATGCCAACAAAGTTGGCTAGGATAAGTCTGGCTCTGCTCCCTTCGATGTTTGATGCACCATCAACATGGAAGATCCATGGTGGGGACACCAGAGGCACCAGAATAAGATAGAGGCTTTTCAACCTTCTGTGGATTACTTAGTAGTATTTGAGTCCATTTGTAATAAAGGCTTAGCCTATTTGAGTTGTCATTTTATTATTTGAGTCCTGTATGTAGCATTTGATCCATACCATTAAGGTTTTGGATCAGTTGGTCAAGTCAGCTCATGTTGAGCTAATCATATTGTAAGTCTTGTAATCATGTCCAGTTGTATTGAGTATGTTTGAGTCAAGCCCAGTCAAAGAAGACTCAAGCATGTGAAGGACACCACCCAGCATGCCACCTTAGCAGCCGCATGGAGTCCTAGTCACACCCTGGATTTTGCCACCTAGGATTACTTGGAGGATCATGAAGTCGGCCCATGCATGAGGAGTTGATGACCACATGCCGGCATACCCCTTCCACACCCCAAGCATACCAACTCCACATGCCAGCATGATAAGAAGGAAAGTCAAAATAGATAAACATGAATCCCTTGATTCATGCCAGCTTGCTTAGGAAAGAAGTGGTCCCCCCCTTTGGATGTCCACTACCTACCTTGTTTGGAAGGATTTTGTATGGCATGAGAGTGTTTTCTTCCATGTATTCAGCCCCATACTTTAGGAAGAAAGTGGTCACCTCTTATTTTTCTTGTTTTCTTTTGCTTGGGCCCTAAGTCTCATGACTCTATATAAGGGACCCCTTGTATGAAGACTTAACAACTTTTTTATGAAATAATATTGAGTTTATAACTTTGCTATGTGCTAAAAAGGGATTATGTGTGAGCCCTTCTTCTTCCTGGTGTACTCCGCCTGCCTGCAGTCTCCATTTGCCTCTCCAAGCCCTAGCCGCCCTCTTCAAACACCTTCATCCCTTTACTGGTTTTTCAATTAAATCTCCATCTGTGCTTTGTTTTCTAATCCTAGAATGGCTGTTTGCAGGCCCCTCAGCTTCTACGAATCCAATGACTCCAGCCAGGTCACAATCGGATCATCGAGCATAAAGCCGAGAATTCGCAGGTCTCCAACTTGATCATCTAGGCCGCATCCGGGAGCGAGAGCGATCCCTTCATCTATGATCTGCACCGGGTGCATCAACCATTGTCAGGTACACCCCCTCTACCTGCCAGTCACTTTATTGGAGATGAACTAGCCAAACCGAGACTTCTCAACCTCAGTGATCCTCTTCTTATTGCCTTTTAGGTTCTACTTTGCATGCTTTAGCTTCTTGTTTTGCATAGATTTCCCTACTTAAATTCTTTGTCTATTCTTTGGGATTTAGATTCATAACTTAACCTAAAAAAATACAAAAAATATATTTGCATGCAATTTAAGTTCCGCATCAATCCATGACATCTCCTTCGAAGCTGGAGTCTGCTCTGGCAAAGCTCGCCCATCCATCTTTTCTAGGTCCTCGGTTGCCCAGGTACATTCTACTAGGAAATCAGCTAGGACCTAGGCTTTTTGGGTCAGTCACGGGTGGTAGGTGATGTAGAACTCGTTAAGCTTTATCGCCCACTTGGCTAGGCATCCGGATGTATCAGGTCAGCTCAAGATGGCCCTCAGGGGTTGATTGGTGAGGACCATAATCGGGTGCACTTGGAAGTATGGCCTGAGATGCTGTGCAGACATAATCAATGCAAAGATATTCTTTTCGGATCGAGTGTACCTGGTTTTTGCATCGTGGAGTAGCTTGCTAGTGTAATAGACCGGTCGTTGGGAGCTATCCTTTTCGGTGTGGACTAGCACTGAGTTAATCACTTTTGGTGAGATCGCTAGGTACAGGAGGAGTTCTTCTCCGGGTTCTAACCTAGATAGCAATGGTGGAAAGGCGAGGAGCCTCTTCAACCCCTCGAACTCCTCTTGATACTCCTCTGTCCAGGTGAAGTCATGCATTTTGTGCAGCACTTTGAAGAACGGTTGACAATGCTTGATGGAACGCGAAATGAAATGGCTCAAAGCCATAATGCGCCTAGTCAAGCACTGAACCTCCTTCTTCGAGGTAGGGTGTCTCATGTCGGCGATCACCTGGATCTTCTTAAGGTTGGCCTCTATCCATCTCTGGGTGACCATGAACCCCAGAAACTTTTCCACTGCAATGCCAAATGTACATTTGGTGGGGTTCAGCTTCATTTGATAGAGGTGGAGGTTGTCAAAAGCCTCCACCAGGTCGATGACATGGTTCGACTCTGGGCCATTCATAACAAGCATTTCATTTACATAGACCTGCATGTTACGGCCAATTTGATCCTTAACGACCCTGCTGACTAGGCGCTGCTACGTTGCCCCTACATTCTTATGACCAAATGGCATCATTCAGTATCAGTATGTACCTCGATCGGTCATAAATGCTGTGTGCTCCTCAACCTCCTGGTGCATGCAGATTTGGTTATATCCAGGAATGCACCCATGAAGCTATGGAACTTATGGCCTGAGGTGGCATCTACCAACTGGTCAATCTTGGAAAGTGGGAAGCTATCCTTTGAGCATGCCTAGTTGAGGTTGGTGTAGTCCACATAGATTTTGCATTTTCCTGAAGCCTTCCTGACCATCACTATATTGGCAAGCCAGTCAGGATACCGTACTTCATGGATGAAGCCTGTAACCAGGAGCTTGTCGACTTCCTTGTCGATCGCCTTCTAACTTTCTGGGGTAAAACTCATCTTCTTCTACAGGACCGGGCGTCAGTTGGGATTGATGTTAAGCTTGTGGATAATTACTTCTGGTGGGATCCTGGGCATGTCTGCAGCAGTCCAAGCAAAGATGTCCATGTTAACTTGTAAAAAGCTGAGCAGGCGAGATCTCTCATCCTTGGGTGGCAAGGCTCCTATCTGCACCATCTTTATGGGATCTAATGCAGGATGGGAGAGAGATGATGGATGGAGATTTAACCAAAGATGATTAGCAAGCTAACATGAGCAAGAAATCCACAGGCATATGAACTAAGCTAACCATGAGAAAGAGAAAGAATGATTTATGTAAAGACTATCCAATGAAAATTACATAACTCGATATGATATCTGGTTCAATTAAAGAATAGGACCTTCATGGCAAGGAAGCCATCACTACTAGGGCAAGTTAACCTTCAAATATTTAAATCTTTAAGAGTGAGGATTGGTTTTCCTACCAACAATGGAAGCTAAGAATATTTTGGTGGAAGGGTACTCTCTCACTCTAGGAAAGAGGCTTGGGTTATAAGACTACACTCCCTAGACTAGAGACTCACCTTGTAGATGGTTCATGGTGTGGAACCTTCATCTTCAACCCCGGATCCATGAGAGAACTTGGTGCTTGGGACGTGGTTGTCTTGAACTTGGATCTCATAACACACAAAGCAAAGGGCATCGCACCCTCTCCACAACACAAACAAAGGGCATCACACCCTTTCCACAACAAAAACAAAGGGCATCACACCCTCTCTACAACACAAACAAAGGGCATCACACCCTCACCAAGGAGAAAGAAGAACTCAAGATATATTTCATTTCATCAAATCATAAGATGCTCACAAGGGAAAGCTTGGAGTCCTATTTATAGGCCCAAGCTCTCCATAGAGTTTGGCCAAAGAGGATAGGGTTTGCTAACCAATTCTAGTTTTAACTACTAACAATATTAGTTAGGAAGTTCTAACAAGAAACAAGAATTAGTTATAACTATGGTAGGTTGCATCTAATTGTACATGTGGTGCCTATGTGGATGATGAAGTGGTTACAAGTTGTTGGGGGAGTTGAAGGTAGTCGTCTTCACTTCATGTGGTCCCAAAAAAAGGTGTTAATGAGGTGGCCTCCAAGTGGTGTCCAAGTGGATGGAAGTTGGAAATGAGGTGGCCCCCAAGTGGCATCCAAGTGGTTGGAAGTTGGGGATGAGGTGGCCCCCAAGTGGCATCCAAGTGGTTGGAGGTTGATTTGGCTCGATGAAGAGGGTTTGAGTCGACTCATGAAGATTATGGGCTTTCTTCATCCATTTAACTTTATTTGGGTTCAAGTAGATCTTATTAATTCTAGATGCAAATCCAAAAAGAGTTAGCTTGAAATCCTTTTCCTTTGCTGATGTCCCCATCAGGATCCTCCCCTAAAGGAAAGGATAGCAAGGGCTCAACCGGTCCACCTTTTGGCTCTGACTCCATCGGGTTTGGTTGGGCAAAGGCTGGGCTCGAGCTAGCTTCCTGTAGCCCTGGAATAGTATACATACAGTGCTGGACCAGTTGCCGAGACCCTCTCATCTGCCCAGTCCCCTAAGGAGTTGGCAATTGAACAAGGAGGCACCGAGTTGAGATGGTAGCATCAAGGAGATTGTGTCTGGGGAGCCCAAGAATTGTATTGTAAGGTGAGGGGAGCCTCACCATGGTAAAAGTTGTTAGCACTGTGCTTTGCCGAGGTGGTATCCCGATAGTTATTGGGTGTGTAATCTCTCCCTCAACTTCAATCGAGTCCCTATTGAAGCCCACTAAGGGCATGAAGACCGGTCTTATTTGGTCAGTGGATAAGTTCATCCTTGCAAAAGTATCATAGAAAAGTATGTCTGCAAAGCTTCCATTATCAACTAAGATTCTTTTTACATGATGTTTCGCTATTGATGCGGGACTAATATGCATGCAATTCTTTTTGTATGTTTTATATGTGGGGTTAGGTGATTAATTTCCAAATCTCAGATCAAAATTAGTTATAGGGAATTTTGTATGAATTTTTGAAGCCAAGCATGCAGATTAGAACCTAGAAAAGTACTAAAGAAGGATCGCCGGGGCTGAGAAGCCTCAGTCAGGGCAAGTTCTCCTACAATAATAAGACTGGAGGTAGAGGGGGTGTACCTGACAATATCTGAAGTGTCTGGTGAAGATCGCAGTGAAGGGATCTCTCGTTCCTCGACGGATGTGGCCTGGAAAACTGATTCAAAGACCCGCGGATACCCAGCTTTCTGCTTGGTGGTCCGATTGAGGCATGGCTGGAGTCGTTGGATTCGTAGGAACTCAAGGACCTGCAAACGACCTGTCAGGGGTTAGAAAACTCAAAGGAGATCAAGAAAATAAAGGAAAATAGCAAAGGAAAGAAAGTTTTGGAGGGGCTGGAAGGATGGTTGGTGGTAGGAAGATGATTGCAAACACCGGGAAGAAGAACTCTCAAACACCTTTATGCACACAGTGGGTAATCACACAAAGCAATTGAAGAACTCAAGGTTTATTTCATATATCAAAATCTCTCTTCATACAAGAGGCTAGGGTCTCTTAAATAGACCCTTAACCTTGGGCCCCAAGTAAGGGTACAATTGACATTACATAAGAATCCTTTTCCCTCTCAAACCCTAGCTGGAAAATAAGGAAACATTAGGTAGAAAAAATCTCTAAAAATTCTCTTGACTTTGCCAACACTCCAAGGACACCTAGGGGGGCGTTTTGGGCTTCTAGGAGCAGCAAGAGGCTGGCCCAAAGGGGCTCGGGCGCATAGATTTGGGCCTCTAGAAGCTGGGGTGGCCTGGTAGCCAGGTAGCAGGAATATTCCCTGGTATCTTGCTTCTTAGGGGCTTGGGCTTGGCGCCTGGGCTTGATTTCATTGGGCTAGGATGCAGATGGACCTCTAAAATTATGGATTCCTTGGTATATGAATATATTTTGGCATCTGGAAGGGAATCTGGGCATCTGGAGGGCATTTGCAAGGAATCAGGGTTTTCTGAATTTTTCCTCCTGGGGTCTTCAAATCTTCAAGCTGGGTTGGACTTGGGCTATACTTCCATGTCTTCAATCTAGTTGGACTTAGTCTTCACTTGTATGATGTGGTCTTGAGTCTTCAATATGGTTGAATAGGACTCAAAAAAATAAAATTAGCTCGACATGAGCTGACTAACACTGGACTGAACTAGCTCAACATGAGCTGACTAGTACAGAACTGAAACTTAAGAGACTCAAATAACAACTAAAATGGACTCAGATGGGCTAAGCCCTTATTACAGATGGACTCATAAATTATTGATTAATTCACAGAGGGTTGAAAAGCTTCTGTCTTATTCTGGTACCTCCGGTGTCCCCACCAATTCTCCCGGGGTGGGAGGAACTCGACCCTGTCGAGTGAAGATCAAGCTGGCTCACATATCTCTCGAGGAGGTCTAGGTTGAGGTGCTGCAAGTCCTCTTGAGAAATCCATGAATCGTCCGACTCTGGCCGGCCTTGCCATCGGACCAGGAAGCATTGATAACTGCGGCCTCAGGTCATAATGGCTTGATCGTCCAGGATACGCTCGATCCGTTCTCCTCTCTCAGGCCAAATTTATTAGTGGACACTCTGGGTTAGGGTCACTCACAATGAAAAGGAATAGGTTCAAAGGCCTCACTAGGTATCGCTGCCGGTTCCCTGTACTCAACCAGGTCTATAATATTGAAGGTAGAACTAATGCCCAAATTCGAAGGCATGTCTAACACATAGGCATTTGATCCAACCTTCTCTATCACTTTAAAAGGTCCGGCTCCATGAGCATGAAGCTTCTTAATGGTTCCTGGTGGGAACCGCTCAGGCCTAAGCCTAATCATGACAGAATCAACTACATCAAATTCTTTGATCCATCTTCGGGAATTAGCCAGTTGTTTTAAGATTAGTGCGGGTGGTGAACATGCTAGGAACATGCAGTCTCCTAATAAGATGATGCAAAGGACTCAAACCTATACCTAACATACTTGACTAAAGAGGTTTATTAGGTCTTAACTACCACTTGGGCATGGGGGCATGAGTCGTGGTTGATGGATGACATGCAGAAGAAAATTTGCTAGTAACTCATAATAGGTGCCAGAGGGTCTGCCAAAAGTAGGTAGCAAATGGGATGGACTCTATGGATCCTTGCAACCTAGTAACCTCAACAAAATGTAACATAATAGTTCTAGACACATGAGAAGACTCAGGAAAGGGTAAGAAATAGGAAGTGGGTTCAGAATTAGTTTGGTAGGGTGGAGAAAAAGGTTTCGGATTAGTTGGATAAAGTAAGATAAAAGAAGGGGCATCAGGGACTAATCCTAGACTAATGAGGTTAACCTTATGGGGTTGCGGTATATTTATGGGGTTTGTATAATGGAAGGATGGGTTATTAATCTCAAGGAAGAGGTCCTTAATGGGAACTATAGGAGGAGGCTCATCCTGAGGGTACTGATTCAAAGAGATCAGGTCCTAAATAAATTCTTCAGGTTCTTGTATTTTAGGACTAGACTCTATAATTTGGCTCTCCTCTATGGTTTCCTCAGGTAAGGCTCTAGCAGCAGTACCTAGGTTCTCTTCCTCTATTGGTTCTTCCACTATAGCTTTAGGTTGGATGTGGTCAAGGTCAACTAGCTCTAGGTTGGTTTCTACTTGGGTATCTACTGGGTCAGCTAATTCGAGGTCTACTAAAGGTGTCTCCTCTTCTCCCTCATACTCATCCACTAGGCTCACATCAGCTTCATACACTTTCGCGTTAATGTAAGCCTTGTGAATCTCAGGAATGGTTGGAGAAGGTCGGCTAGCATGAAATTGGTTAGGTTCTGGTCTCTGATTATGGGTACTACTCCTAGTAGGTTTAGGTTGTATAAGGGGTAGTGGCTCACTACTGGGTTCATATTTAAGGATACTAATCCTATGGGGTTCAAGTTGACTAGGGGAAGCATGACTAGTACTAGGCTGATACTTAGGGGTTATGGGTTCTCTGGGCTCATAGGACAAGGATGCAGATCTATGGGTCATGGGATTATAGGATCTGGGGTCATAGGATTTTGGGTCAGCCCTATGGTCAGGTTCTAAGGATGGATCATGGTATGGGGTCCTTCTAAGGTTGGGCTCCCTATATGGGTCAGGATATTGGGTCCTCCTAGTGTTGGACTCCCTATATGGATCAGAATATTGGGTTCTCCTAGGGTTGGACTCCCTATATGGGTCAGAATATTGGGTTCTCCTAGGGTTGGACTCCCTATATGGGTCAGAATATTGGGTGTTGGGTCTACTAGGCTCATAGGGTGTGGGTGCATAGGATCTATGATCATGGGATCTAGAGTCATAGGATCTAGGTTCATAGGTTATGGATTCATAGGTTCTAGGTTCATAGGATTTGGAGTCATAAAATCTATAGGTTGTGGGTATACTAGGCTTGTAGGATGTGGGTAAATAGGATCTATCTTCCTGGTCTACAAAATCCTGATTGGGTCTTCTAGGTTCAGTATCATAATAAGGGTCATGATAAGGGGTTCTTCTAAGTTCAGTATTATAGTATGGGCCAGGCTGAGGGGCTCTCCTAGGTTCGACCTCATGGTACAGATCAGGGTTTGGGGTCCTCCTAGGTTGAGGATTGTAGTACGGGTCAGGATAAGGGGCTCTCATAGGTTCGACCTCATGGTATAGATCAGGGTTTGGGGTCCTCCTAGGTTGAGGGGACTCAAGATCTGGCTCAGACTGTGACCCATGGGTTCTTTGTATGGTTCCTACACGTCCTTCTAACTGGTCAAACCTATTGGCAGGATGGTCAATTCTATTATTGGTTTGGGTACCAGACTGAGTTAACTGGGCCATGGATTGGGTTAGTTGCTCGGTGAGTGCTTTTATTTGGGCTTGCAAATTTTTCATGGGTTCAGACATTTGTGAAGGAGGTGGGTGATATTAAACCCCTGATCTAGTGCTCATGCAAGACTCGATTAGACAGACTACAGCTGACTAGACCTAGAGTCCAAACTAGATGCTCAATTAGGGTGGCAAACTAGCCTATAGTAACCCTGTACTCAGCCAGGCAGGTGTAAAGGGAGTGTTAGGTCCCTGATTGCCAATCCTAGACACCAATCAGAGATTGGCCAGGTAGGCGGACCAGCACACAAGCCCTTCGGGATTGAATCCCTAAACCACCGTTCTAGACACTGAGCACAAGGCACACACAGGTTATCTTGACACAATGATCTGACACGTAGCCCGGACCCGACCAGTTGGTGTCCCTAGCCCACTAGGGCAAATTAAGTCTAGTTAATTTTAGGTTAAGGCTTGGGACCGAATGCAAGGGATGTGGTTTTGGGCTAAAGAGAGGTGATCAAATACTCCCCCCATCTGATATAGCAAGAGTGCCCTTAAAAGTAAATTATGCAATGATGGCAGGCAGATGAAGATACAAATTAGGGTTTAGATGTTTTTTGGTATTTTTGGAGAATATGTAATTTTTTTTGGTATTTTTTTAAATATAAGAAAACTTGCAAATCATGGCCTAATATGCTGGAAATATACTAAAATTAAAAGATATGCAAAAGATGCTAAACAAAACCCTAAAACTTCCAAACTTGTCTTGCTGAAAAAATAGAGCCAAAAATTTACAGGCTGTATTTCGGCTTGAAAAAAATTCACAGGCCATAACAAAATCTGAAAAAATCCTTAAAATCACTGTGAATTATTTTTAATTCATAAAAATAAATTTTAGAATTTTTGGAGTTTTTATTAGGGATAAATAATTAAAATAACAGAGCATATACGGACTAAAAATTGCAGAAAACAAGCCCTAATCTAAGCTCTGATACCAAATGATGGGGGACTAATATGCATGCAATTATTTTTTTATGTTTTATATGTGGGGTTAGGTGATTAATTCCCAAATTTCAGATCAAAATAAGTTGTAGGGAATTTTGTATGAATTCTTGAAGCCAGGCATGCAGATTAAAACCTAGAAAAGTATTAAAGAAGGATCGCCGGGGCTGAGAAGCCTCGGTTAGGGCAAGTTCTCCTACAATAATAAGACTGGAGGTAGAGGGGGTGTACCTGACAATGTCTGAAGTGCCCGGTGAAGATTGCAGCGAAGGGATCTCTTGTTCCTCGATGGATGCGGCCTGAAAAACTGAGCCAAAGACCCGTGGATACCCGGCTTTCTGCTTGGTGGTCCGATTGAGGCGTGGCTGGAGTCATTGGATTCGTAGGAACTCGAGGACCTACAAACGACCTGTTAGGGGTTAGAAAACTCAAAGGAGATCAAGAAAATAAAGGAAAACAGCAAAGGAAAGAAAGTTTTGGAGGGGCTGGAAGGATGGTTGGCGGTAGGAAGATTATTGCAAACACCGGGAAGAAGAACTCTGAAACCCCTTTATGCACACAGCAGGGTAATCACACAAAGCAATTGAAGAACTCAAGGTTTATTTCATATATCAAAATCTCTCTTCATACAAGAGTCTAGGGTCTCTTAAATAGACCATTAACCTTAGGCCCCAAGTAAGGGTACAATTGACATTACATAAGAATCCTTTTCCCTCTCAAACCCTAGCTCGAAAATAAGGAAATATTAGGTAGAAAAAATCTCTAAAAATTCTCTTGACTTGGCCAACACTCCAAGGACACCTAAGGGGGCGTGTTGGGCTTCTAGGAGTATCAAGAGGCTGGCCCAAAGGGGCTTGGGCGCATGGGTTTGGACCTCTGGAAGCTGGGGTGGCCTGGTAGCCAGGTAGCAGGAATATTCCCTGGTATCTTGCTTCTTAGGAGCTTGGGCTTGGCGCCTGGGCTTGATTTCACTGGGCTAGGATGTAGATGGACCTCTAAAATCATGGATGCCTTGGTATATGAATATATTTTGGCATCTGAAAGGGAATCTGGGCATTTGGAGGGCTTTTGCAAGGAATCAGGGTTTTCTGAATTTTTCCTCCTTGGGTCTTCAAATCTTTAAGCTAGGTTGGACTTGGGCTATACTTCCATGTCTTCAATCTGGTTGGACTTGATCTTCACTTGTATGATGTGGTCTTGAGTCTTCAATATGGTTGAATAGGACTCAAAAAAATAAAATTAGCTCGACATGAGCTGACTAACACTGGACTGAACTAGCTCAACATGAGCTGACTAGTACAGAACTGAAACTTAAGAGACTCAAATAACAACTAAAATAGACTCAGATGGGCTAAGCCCTTATTACAGATGGACTCATAAATTATTGATCAATTCACAGAGGGTTGAAAAGCCTCTGTCTTATTCTGGTGCCTCCTGTGTCCCCACCAGCTATCGTCATTTCTACAATGATAGTGTCATTATTTGTGTTATCTACCCTGGTCGGCCCTTCTCCCTCTCAGGGGAGTACATCATCATTCTCCTCTCTCCCCCTAGCCCTCTTCAAGGTTATCCCTGCCCACTAGGAGATCATCTCGACTGTCTTCTCGATGGGTTGGTTGTCGATAGTGAGTGGTCGGTGATGTGGGATAGAGATCGGGGACGGATTGTTGGCAAGTGTAGAAGTCACCAGAGATTAGGGTTTACAGAGGAGAAGAAAGAGAGGGCAAGGAATACCTGGGGTTCACACAGATTCCCCATGGAGGACAAGCACACAGCAAGGGGCTCACACAGATGCCCTAGGGATCAAAGCACACAGCTACCCCAAAAAGTTCACACAGAACTAAAAAAAAATTCATTCATCATTCATTGTTAAAAAATACAAAAGGGGGTGGGGTATTTATAAATTCATCCCAGGGTACATAACTTAAGGGCTAAGAAACCCTAACTTGTAAGCCAAGAAATCCTGGAAGACCTGGCCAACAGTGGGCTTATCTCGGATTGGAGCTCTCTCACGCGGGTTTGATGGCATGAAGGGCCTAGGTGCAAGAAGGCTAGCGCTGGTTCGGGGGGCCTGGTGAATATGGTGGCTGTGAACTCTCCTCTTGTACAAGACCTGAATGAAAACTACATTGACTCGACTGGACTCGACTGGGCTGAAAATAACTGGACCTGACTAAGTGGACTCAACTGGACTCAGTTGTCTCACTTTATTACAGGACTAATGGACTCAAATAAAATAAAATAAAATAAAATAGATTTATTTTGGTCCCCATCATTCCCCTGTGGTGGGGAGAACTCGACTCCATCGAGTCAAGCTCAGCGAGGTTTGACGGAACCGGAACTAACCAAATCAAAACAAAAGTGCTAGTTTCAATTTCTTTTTTCTTTTTTTTTCACCTTTCTTTCTTTTTTCTTTTTTCTTTGATTTTTTTTCTACTGATTTTCTCTCTCCTTTTCTTTTCTTTTCTTTTTCTTTTTTTTCATTGTTTTTTTCCTTCCATGCTTGAAGTCGGCGAACGAATGCAGGGTATGCATTGATGTTTGTGCGGCTTCCTGCGAGTTCTTCACAAACCAAGAAACAGAGGCTTCGCCGGTGGGCTTCATCGACAACGGGGCTGGGGATGAGGATGGCGGCCCGGGGGGGATGGCGGCATGGCCCTACTCCGGTGAATGCGGCAGCCCGGGGGAATGGCGGCGCGAACGGTGGTCGCGGGAGTCACGGCCGCGAAACCTCTTTAGATGCCTGGTAGGTGAACATATTGGAACTTGGGATCTATTATTGTCTAGAGCAGAGTTTGCCTACAACAGTTCAGTAAATAGGACAACGGGTATGAGTCCTTTTGAGATAGTCCATGGGTACAAGCCTAGTCACCCCATTGATCTGATTCCTTTACCTATTCACGCACAAATCTCAGAGTCTGCAGAGTCATTTGCACAACATATTAGAGACTTGCACAAGAACATTAGCCAAAAGATAAACCTAAGCAATGAAACTTATAAAAAATTGGTTAATTCTCGAAGAAGGATCAAGGAATTTGATGTAGGGGATTCTGTCATGATTAGGCTTAGGCCTAAGCGGTTCTTATCCAGGACCATTAAAAAGCTTCATGCTCATGGAGCCGGACCTTTTAAAGTGTTAAAGAAGGTTGGATCAAATGCCTATGTGTTAGACTTGCCTTCGGATATGGACATTAGTTCTACCTTCAATATTACAGACCTGGTTGAGTACAAGGAACCGGCAACGATACCCAGTGAGGCTTTTGGACCTATCCCTTCTATTGAGAGTGATCCTTACCCAGAGTGTCCACCAATTAATTGGCCTAAGAGAGGAGAACGGATTGAGCGTATCCTGGATGATCAAGCCATTACGACCTGGGGCTGCGGCTATCAACGCTACCTAGTCCGATGGCAAGGCTAGCCAGAGTCGGATGATTCATGGATTTCTCAAGAGGACTTGCAATGTCTCAACCCAGACCTTCTCGAGAGATATGTGAGCCAGCTTGATTTTCACTTGATAGGGTCGAGTTCCTCCCACCCCGGGAGAATTGGTGCGGACACCAGAGGCACCAGAATAAGGCAGAGGCTTCTCTGATGCAGAACAAATAAAGGGACGCGATGCGGAAGTAGATTAAGATTAACTAATTTTTTTGTTGTTTTTATATGTTTGTAGAAGTTGGCTTCAAATCAAAGAAAAGTTAACCTAACATTGAAAGAGACTAATATGATAATTGAAAGCACAATTTTAAGGAAACTAAAGTATCAGAGTAGTTTAGAAGCAACGGATCGCTGGGGGTTGAGAAACTCCCAGACCTAGGGTTTCGCTCCGAACTTTCAGCAGAACAGAAATAAAGAGAAGAGATGGTTTACCTAACCAGACAATGATCTTCACAGATTTTGGTGGAAGAACTCTCCCGAGCAGATTGTTGGATCCTCGGATTCAGATTTCTTCGCAATGGATCCTCCAGTACTGGTCCTTTGGCGGGTTGGCTTCTCCTGAACTCAAGATCTGGAAGAGAAGAAAAACAATTGATGGAATCAGAGAGTCAAGGAAAGAATTTACCAGGTTGATGAACTTGAAGATTGAAATTGCTGAAAACTGGATTCTCCTGGAAGCTGATGTGATTTTCCTTGGAACTTGCTCTGGATCTGAAGTAGCCGGACTGGATCTGGATGAAGGTGGACGGCCTGGACTTGTAGAGAGAGAGAGGCCGTGGGAGATGGGAGGATCTAGGGTTTGATGGATTGAAAATAATGAAGGGTGGCTAGGGTTTTGGAATTTCAAGTGGCTAACCTAGGGTTTTGGATAAAGATGGAGATCTCTCACCTCCTCAAGGCTCCAATGGAACCCGGATTACCCCCTCACGGAGCTCAAAACGTAGAATAGTGCGGAAGAAGAGAAACCTAGGTCACTCAACACAAGAGAGTAGCAAAAAATAATTTTCTTCATTGATTTTCAAAGTTACAAAGAGAGGTCTATTATATAGACCTAAAATTTTCTCCTAGCTTGTACAAATTCCCATGTGGGACTAAACTCTTCCAACCTCTAGATTAGGTAGAAAACCCCCTCTCTTGGTCGACCAAGACTTCAAAAAAAATTGGGATGGCCATAAAGGAATTTTTTTTTGGAATTTTTATGGCGCCTCCTTTGGAGTTGGATTTGGATTTGGAGTCCTCCTCTTCTTATGGCATTTCTTCTTTTCTTCCACTCCAAGTTAAGCTCTTTGATTTTGATTTGAACTTCAATTGGATGTCCTTCTTTGATTTCTTCTCCAAGAGAAGTTTTCTTCCTTCTTTGCTTAGGTAAAATAGGCAGGTATGGGCGCCTCCTTTAAATTAGCTTCCAATTTGATTTTTTCTTCTTTGGGTGTGGGGACCATGACACTGGGATGCCTCTGTGGCACCACCTGGACCCTGGCGTGTGCTCGGAGTGTGGCTGGGCGTGTGGCTTGGAGTGTGGCCTCCACTTGCTTGGACCTTGGTTTGATTGGAAGACAAATGTGGCACCATTTTGGACCAAATTGAAACCACATTGGGACTTGCACTGAGTCAACATGACTCAACAAAATTTAAATGGTGACTCAAGAAATAAATAAAATAAATAAACTGGTTGACCAGGTCAACCTTTATTACAAACCCTAATTTCTCGGGCAATGTCAATCAGAGATCCAAATGGAGCTCTGAAGTCTTCTTCTGAGTCTGGTGCCCGCACCAATTCTCCCAGGGTGGGAGGAAGTCGACCCTGTCGAGTAAGGCTCAAGTTGGCTCTGGTATCTCTCCAAGAGGTCTGGGTCCAATTCTTGTAATTCTTCTCGGGAGATCCAAGAGTCATCAGAATCTGGCCTTCCTTGCCAGCGGACCAGGTACCTTTGGTATCCTCGATTACGAGTAGAGATAACCTGATCATCCAGGATCTTTTCAATCTGCTCTTTCCTCACAGGCCAGTTTGTTGGTGGACACACTGGGTCGGGATTTTGGCAACAGCGCAGGTTCGACATCTAGCTACAATATTAGCTACATCCCTTTTCAAGCTAGGCCAGAAAAAGTGGTCTTCAACAGCTAGAATGGTCTTGTCTTTTCCAAAATGGCCGGCTAAACCTCCCGCATGGATTTCCCAAATCAAAAATTCCCTAAGAGAAGTTCTAGGAATGCAAAGCCTATTTTTGAAGAACAAAAAACCATCTACAAGGGTATAATCCTGGTGATTACTAGATGGTCCTTGAACTAGATCCTGATACACAGTTGTGAAATCCGGACAAGACTCATATTCCTCTTTGATTTGCTCAAACCCTATGACCTCAGTTCTAACAGAAGTTAATAACAGGGATCGGCGACTAAGGGCATCAGCTACCTTATTCTCAACTCCAGCCTTATGTTTCAGGACAAAAGTATAGGACTGGATATATTCTACCCACTTAGCATGCCTAGGGTTAAGCTTCTTTTGGGAGTTCAGAAATCTAAGAGCCTCATGGTCCGAAAATAGTACAAATTCCTGCGGTAGCAAATAATGTCTCCAGTAACGCAAAGCTTGCACCACCGCATAAAATTCCTTATCATAGGTAGAATACCTAAGCTTAGCATCATTAAGTTTTTCACTAAAGAATGCTATGGGATGATTCTCTTGGCTTAGGACTCCACCTATTCCTACACCTGAAGCATCACAGGCAACCTCAAATACTTTAGAAAAATTGGGTAATCTCAGAATGGGTGCCTGGGTCATTTTCTCCTTAAGATCTAGGAAGGCTTTATGGGCTGACTTAGTTCAATTAAATTCTCCCTTCCTAATACAATCAGTGATAGGAGTAGCTAAAGTACTAAACCCCTTGATGAATCGCCTATAGAAGGTAGCCAAGCCGTGGAAACTTCTAACTTCATGCACATTGGTTGGCTCTGGCCAGTCTACTATGGACCTAATTTTCTCAGGATCGGCCGCCACGCCGTCAGGGGTTACTACAAAACCAAGAAAGATAACTCTACTAGTCATGAATTCACACTTCTTAAGATTATCGTAGAGTCTCTCATTCCTCAAAACTTGGCAGACTGCTCTAAGGTGGCCTAGGTGATCTGCTGGGGTCTTACTATAGATCAGGATGTCATCAAAATAGACCACCACAAATTTTCCTATGAAAGCTCTAAGTACCTGGGTCATAATTCTCATGAAGGTACTAGGGGCATTGGACAACCCAAAAGGCATAACAACCCATTCATAAAGACCATCCTTAGTTTTGAAAGCAGTTTTCCATTCATCCCCAGGCCTAATCCTAACCTGATGATAGCCGCTTTTGAGATCAATCTTAGAAAAAACCATTGCACCAGCCATCATATCAAGCATGTCATCTAGTCTAGGGATGGGAAACCTATATTTGATTGTAATTTTATTGATGGCACGACTGTCAACACACATCCTCCACGTGCCATCTTTCTTTGGGGTCAGTAAGGCTGGGACTGCACAAGGGCTAAGACTTTCTCTAATAAACCCCTTCCTCAATAATTCTCCAACCTGCTTTTGCAGTTCTTCATGCTCAGATGGATTCATCCTATAATGGGGCAAGTTGGGCAAAGTCGCTCCTGGGATTAGATCTATGGCATGCTGGATATCCCTAAGAGGTGGAAGGTGGTCTGGCAAATCCTCGGGAAAGACATCCTCAAATTCTTTTAACACAGGTTTAACTTCTTGAGGAGGCTCTGAGGGTTCCGAAGTTCTAAGTTCCTTAGCAGTCAACATCCAGATGGGTGAACCACTATGAATTTCTTGTTCTAGATCCTTAGCACTGATTAGGTTCACTCCAGTTTTCATCTCCTTAACCTTACCGGCTCCTTTAGTTACCTTGTCCTTAGGGGGAACTGAATGGATCGTAATCTTCTTCCCATTGAAACTAAAGACACAGGTATTGGATTTTCCTAAGAGGGTGGCATCATGATCATACAACCAAGGTCTTTCGAGAATTATACTGCTCACCCCCATGGGTAAGACATCGCACCAAATCTTTTCGTGATAAGATTGCATTTGGATTTGGACTTGACATCTAGACTGGATGGGTATGGAGGTAGAATCTACCCAAGAAACCTTATAGGGGTTGGGATGGGGAACTGGGATTAAGCCTAATATCTTGACAGTGCTAGTAGAGATGGCATTTACACAGCTCCCACTATCTATGATGATCTTACATACCTTATCCCCTAATTTAAGAAAAGTCTGTAGGATGTTAGTCCTACGCCAATCCTCTTGAACTAGATTCTGGGATAGGATGCATCTTACAACTCCTAATTGGTCAGATTCATTGGGTTCCTCCTCTCCTTCATACTCCTCAACCAAATTCATTCCGGCCTCATAAACTTCTTCAAATTCCTCACTGGGCTCGGAATTATCACTCTCCCTCTTTTATGTAAAGGGATCTCCGTGGGCACTGGCTAGCAACATGGCCTACCTTATGACACTTGAAACAGGCTATGACAGTACACTGACTGGAAATGTGACCTGGTTTCTGACACTTAAAACAGGTGATATTTGAACTAGGGGTTCTCTGGGTGTCAGGTGCCTTACCTTTGTCCATGGGTCTAGGGGTAGAAGTACCCTGAAAAGGTTTACTAGGGATAACTTGGCTAGGTCCATTCCTTGGGATTGGGGCACTAACCCTAGAAGGTATAGGTCCTCTCTGAAATTTCTCAGTGTTCAGTGCAATCTGGTAGGCTTGGTCTAGATCAGTAACCTCTCTCAGAAATAGTTCTCTCTTGATTTCTTCCCTCAGTCCAGCCCTAAATCTAGACAAAGTGACTTCGTGGGCTTCACTCACATCACATCTCATTAGGTATTCATCAAAAGTAGTTATGTAGTCTGAGACAGATCGGTTTCCTTGTTTCAGGTTTTGCCATTGGTCTAACAGGTTTTGCTGGTATGAAATGGGTAGGTATTTATCTCTCAGTTTTTCTTTCATACCCTGCCAAGTGGTTATGGGCTCAACATTCCGTCTCCTAGTGGTTAGCTCAATGTTCCCCCAGTATAACCTAGCTTGACGCACTAATTTTATCTTGGCAAACTTGTATTTCCTCTCCTCAGACATAGCATACCACTCAAAGTATTGGTCCATCTCACCCTCCCAATCAGAATACACCTTAGGGTTCAGACTACCATCAAAAGTGGGTGCATCTAATTTGATGTTCCTGATGAACCTATCATCTCTATCTTCAGGCTCTGGGTCAGGCCTCCTATGATTAGGTTCAGGATCTCTATATAAAGGCCTTCTAGGCTCCTGATGTGGGTGAGGTTGAGGTACATTAAAATCGGGGTCAGGAGTCCAATTCCGATGTCTAGGTTCTTCAAGTACTTGGACTCGGTCCCTAAGTTGGGTAAGATCCTCATGAATTTGTGCGCTAAACTGGGCCACAGTGTTTGTCATATCCTGATTCATTTTAGCCATACTTTCAGTAAGAGTTCTGATCATGGCCTCTAAATTAGGTTGGGTTTGACCAGGTTGATATGGCACTCCGTTTCTGGTAGACATGATGATTCAAGCAAGCACACAAAATGAGACTAGACTAAATCGACTACTGGATCACTAGACCTAGAGTCCAAACTAGATGCCCAATCAGAGTGGCAAGCTAGCCTGTAGTAACTCAGGACTCAGCCAGGCAGGTGTAAGGGGAGTGTTAGGTCCCTGATTGCCAATCCTAGACACCAATCAGTGATTGGCCAGGTAGGCGGACCAGCACACAAGCCCTTCGGGACGTAGTCCCTAAACCACCGTTCTAGACACTGAGTGCTAAGCACACACAGAATAACTCGGCAAACTGACTCAACACTAGCCTAGACCCGACCAATTGGTGTCCCTAGCCCACTAGGGCAAATTAGGTCTAACTGATTTTAAATTAGGTCTAGGTTCGAATGATTGGATGGTGGTTTTGGGCTAAGGAGAGGTAATCAACTCCTCCCCTTATCTTAGATGCTCAATTGCCCTTAAGTAAATTATGAGATGATCACTCCAAAAAGAATTGAATTGCAGAACAAAAAAAAATAGAGTTTCTGTATTTTAATTCTCAGAATTTTTACCGAAACCAATAAATCACAGAAAAATTATGGAAAATAGGTTCAATTATACTGGTTTCAACGAAGCAAAAATTATGCAATTCGGAGTTTTATGCAGGGAGAAATAATTCAGACAACAGGGAAATTACGGGCTGCAACTATGTTGTCTTCTCCGTTTATAATCCCTGCTACGAAGTTATAACCCAATGGATCCCCTACACGCCATAGGAACACCCCGTGGAATGGGAGGAGGTGGCTTGCGCCTCGCTTAGTTCCTAGGACCGGACGTCCTGGGGAGTCTACTTCGAGCAGACAAAATAAAAGAGAAAACAATCAAAACAAGCAAGCAAGCAAATCAGAAACCCTAGACTGGGCTCTGATACCAAAATGATGCAGAACAAATAAAGGGACGCGATGCGGAAGTAGATTAAGATTAACTAATTTTTTTGTTGTTTTTATATGTTTGTAGAAGTTGGCTTCAAATCAAAGAAAAGTTAACCTAACATTGAAAGAGACTAATATGATAATTGAAAGCACAATTTTAAGGAAACTAAAGTATCAGAGTAGTTCAGAAGCAACGGATCGCTGGGGGTTGAGAAACTCCCAGACCTAGGGTTTCGCTCCGAACTTTCAGCAGAACAGAAATAAAGAGAAGAGATGGTTTACCTAACCAGACAATGATCTTCACAGATTTTGGTGGAAGAACTCTCCCGAGCAGATTGTTGGATCCTCGGATTCAGATTTCTTCGCAATGGATCCTCCAGTACTGGTCCTTTGGCGGGTTGGCTTCTCCTGAACTCAAGATCTGGAAGAGAAGAAAAACAATTGATGGAATCAGAGAGTCAAGGAAAGAATTTACCAGGTTGATGAACTTGAAGATTGAAATTGCTGAAAACTGGATTCTCCTGGAAGCTGATGTGATTTTCCTTGGAACTTGCTCTGGATCTGAAGTAGCCGGACTGGATCTGGATGAAGGTGGACGGCCTGGACTTGTAGAGAGAGAGAGGCCGTGGGAGATGGGAGGATCTAGGGTTTGATGGATTGAAAATAATGAAGGGTGGCTAGGGTTTTGGAATTTCAAGTGGCTAACCTAGGGTTTTGGATAAAGATGGAGATCTCTCACCTCCTCAAGGCTCCAATGGAACCCGGATTACCCCCTCACGGAGCTCAACACTTAGAATAGTGCGGAAGAAGAGAAACCTAGGTCACTCAACACAAGAGAGTAGCAAAAAATAATTTTCTTCATTGATTTTCAAAGTTACAAAGAGAGGTCTATTATATAGACCTAAAATTTTCTCCTAGCTTGTACAAATTCCCATGTGGGACTAAACTCTTCCAACCTCTAGATTAGGTAGAAAACCCCCTCTCTTGGTCGACCAAGACTTCAAAAAAAATTGGGACGGCCATAAAGGAATTTTTTTTGGAATTTTTATGGCGCCTCCTTTGGAGTTGGATTTGGATTTGGAGTCCTCCTCTTCTTATGGCATTTCTTCTTTTCTTCCACTCCAAGTTAAGCTCTTTGATTTTGATTTGAACTTCAATTGGATGTCCTTCTTTGATTTCTTCTCCAAGAGAAGTTTTCTTCCTTCTTTGCTTAGGTAAAATAGGCAGGTATGGGCGCCTCCTTTAAATTAGCTTCCAATTTGATTTTTTCTTCTTTGGGTGTGGGGACCATGACACTGGGATGCCTCTGTGGCGCCACCTGGACCCTGGCGTGTGCTCAGAGTGTGGCTGGGCGTGTGGCTTGGAGTGTGGCCTCCACTTGCTTGGACCTTGGTTTGATTGGAAGACAAATGTGGCACCATTTTGGACCAAATTGAAACCACATTGGGACTTGCACTGAGTCAACATGACTCAACAAAATTTAAATGGTGACTCAAGAAATAAATAAAATAAATAAACTGGTTGACCAGGTCAACCTTTATTACAAACCCTAATTTCTCGGGCAATGTCAATCAGAGATCCAAATGGAGCTCTGAAGTCTTCTTCTGAGTCTGGTGCCCGCACCATTCTCAACCCTCTATGGATCACTTAATGACATTCGAGTCCATTGTAATAAAGCTTAGTTCAGCTAAGTTATCTTTATTTGAGTCATGTATTAGTCAGCTCATGTTGAGCTAGTCCAGTCTAGTGTTAGTCAGCTCCTGTCGAGCAAATTTTAATTTTTGAGTCCTGTCCAAGCACACTGAAGACTCAAGACTACATCATACAAGTGAAGACATGGGAGTTTAGCCCATGTCCAACCCAGCTTGAAGACTTGAAGACCCCAGGAGGAGAAAATAAAAACAAATATAAACCCTGAAGCCCTGGACCAGTCGGAAGCAAATTGGGCTAGCCCAGGCCCAGGAAGGAGCTAGGGCGCCAATCCTTATGGTGACTCTCCCCTTGGTTGGCCACTTAAAGTCATCTTCTTGGCCGACCAAGGCAAGGAGAGAGAGAGAGAGAAAATTCTGGGATTCTTCTACCTATGTTGCCTTATTTTTCTAGCTAGGATTTGGATAGGAAAAGGAGTCCTATGTAATTACTTTAGTGTCCTTACTTGGAGTCCAAGACTAAGGGTCTATTTAAAGGACCCTAGTCTCTTGTATGAGGATTGATTTTGATATATGAAAAAAATACTTGAGTTTTCTACAACTATTGTGTGTTACCCTACTGTGTGCATAAAGGGGTCTTGAGAGTTTTCTTCTTCTCGATGTTGCAACTATCTTCCTGTCGCCACCTAGCCTTCTAGAACCCTGGCCGCCCACTCAAAAGACACCTCATCCTTGCTATTTTTCTCTTATTTTCTTCATCTCCTCTAAGTTTTCTAACCCCTGATAGGTCGTTTGCAGGTTCCCGAGTTCCTACGAATCCAACGACTCCAGTCAAGCCTCAATTGGACCACCGAGCAAAAAGTCGGGTATCCGCAGGTCTTTGGCTCAGTTTTCTAGACCGCATCCATCGAGGAATGAGAGATCCCTTCGCTACGATCTTCATCAGGTGCATCAGACATTGTCAGGTGCACCCCGTCTGCCGCCAGTAATTTTATTGTGGGAGAACTTGCCCTAACCGAGGCTTCTCAGCCCCGGCGATCCATCTTTACTACTTTCTTAGGTCCTAATCTGCATGCTTAGTTTCTAAAATTCATATAGAACTCCCTACAACTTATTTTGATATGATATTCGGGAATTAATCACCTAACCCCACATACAAAATTCACAAAATTAATTGCATGCATATTAGTTCCGCATCAGTCGGGGCTCTTCATTCTGGGTTGCTGGAGGGGCTACTCCCTCCACATACTTTTCGAGGTAGCCACGCTTGATTAGGTCCTCTATCTCCCTTTTTAGGTGGCAGCATTCCTTAGTGTCATGGGCATGGTCCCAGTGGAAGCAGTAGTAGTGGGACCTGTCGCATCCAGCAGATGGCCTCAATGGGGGAGCTCAGTGCAGGAAGCATTGGCCCTCGATCTCCATCAGGATCTTTGCTCTCGAGGTGAGGAGAGGAGTGAACTTCTCTTCTTTGGTGGGGTTGACTCTGGGTCCTGATCCCGACCATAGGGCCGGCACCATCTTCTAGGCCGGGGGAGCGGATGCTTTCCCGATAGCCTGCTTCTTCGGGGGCCTCTTATCGAGCTCCCTCCTAGTATGATCGGCCTCCTCCACATGGATGTACTTATTGGCCCGAAGGAGGAGCTCCGAGTAGGTCTTTGGAGGCTTCTTGTTGAGGGAGTAGGTGAAGCGGGAGGCCCATAGCCTTTTCTTCAGGACCAGCATGGAGACTGGCTCATCGAGGTGGTAGATCTCTAGGGTGGCGGCCTTAATTTGGGACACATAGTCCCAAAGGGGCTCTCAATCCTTGTCACGCCTTGACCCGAAGCCCGACCAGATGCATAACAGATAGCCGCATATCCTCAGGGTTCACCCAGACGAATACACAAGGCTTAACTTTACAAACTAACATTTGGACATTGATAGAAAATAAAATTATTAAGCTTCATTATTATTTTCTTATTTGAGTATTTCAATCCAACTAACAGATGAAATCTCACAAAAATCCTTGATACAAAAATGAACATAGTTCAACTAAATTTTGAAATAACATGGATTAAGAACTAAAATCCTAAATCCTAACTTCTCACTAACTGGTCCCAAAGCCCGATGGATCTTCCTGATCTGTAACAAAGATAATAAAAAAAATAGGGTATGAGCCTAATAGGTTCAGTAAGTTATCATCACCTCCAATATACAAACCTAAATATGCCAATAACAAACAACAAGCATAAACACATCATACAAAAAAGATATCCAGCATCAAAATAATATAACCAGCAATATTATGCAAATATGTATACTTAATTACAACCGACATGACTATGGATGGCCAACCATTTATTTTACTCTCCTAGTGATGGGGACGGAGAGTCTATTTTATTTTATTTTATTTGACTCAATTAGTCCTGTGTCACTTAAGTCAAAGTGAGCAAATTGAGTCCTGTAATAAAGTGAGACAACCAAGTCAGTTGAGTCCACTTAGTCAGGTCCAGTCATTTTAGTTCAGTCAAGTCCGATAGAGTCCATTCAAATCGTGTACAAGAGGAGAGTCAGCAGACCAGGAGATTCACCAGGCCTCCCCAACCAGATCTGGCCTTCATGCACCTAGACCCTTTCATGCCGCCAAGCCCGCAAGAGAGAGCTCCAGTCCAAGACAAAAGCCCACTATTGACTAGGTCCACCAGGGTTTCTTAGCCCATAAGACAGGGTTTCTTAGCCTTCAAGTCTTGTACCCTTGGGTGAATCTATAAATACCACCCCTCCCCTTTTGTATGAAGTATCTTTTTTTCTATGAATACAAATTAAAGTTAGTTTGATATGAGTTTTGAGTTTTTTCTCCGGATTGGAATGGGTGTGATGCTTGTGTTCCCTGTTCTTGAGTGCAAGTCCTAATCCCCTGGTGACTTCTATGCTCGCGAGCGATCCCCCGCTTCCCCATCCTGTATCAACTTGGTATCAGAGCCCATGCAGATTTCGGTACGTTTCTTCTTCCCGACTCTTCTCTGTGCTGAAGCACGCCTCCACCGACACTGATCCGGAAGTTCATGGCCGAACCCCTCCTCCGCCTCCATCCCATGACCCTCCCCAATGCCCCACCGGCATCATCTATCTATGAAGCCACCGCCAGCAGTCGATGGCTCATCTTCGGCCAAGTTCCTCCCACCGACCTGCATCGCCCTAGGCCTCTAGAGCGACGCCTCCACCCATGAAGCCCGATCCCTCCGGCATGACAAATCCCCACACCACCAGCCTCCAGCCTTCGCTAGGTCCTCCATGGCCACCACTGCCGGTGAAGCACACCGGAAGTCCCTGCTCCGCCCAACCACCGACTGTGGAGACCTCCATGTGTTGTAGATCTGCGCGACGCCGCCTCCCGCTAGATCCATCCCTGCAGCCAACGACCACCAAAAACCCAATCTGCCGCCTGATTCACCACTATCCTCTGACCTTGGATCGAAGCTTCTGCAGCTGCATGAGCTTCGCCCCTTCGTGCCTTCCCGACCCAACTACTGGGAACCCCTGCATTGCAGGTCCGTGTGACGCCCCCACCGAATTTCCGCCATGTTCCCTGTGGCCATCCATCCCATCTGCTTGCAACCAGAGACAGCCGATCCGATCACTGCATCTCGCTGGAGTCTCCGTTCCACCCTGGTTCGGTCTGTGAGGAAGAAAGGGGACATCATGAATGTGAAACCAGTGTCGTCCCTTGTTGTTGACTTCAGTGCACGATTTTTGGAGCAGCATGATTTTTGGGACATCATGGATTTCAGCACTGCACGGCTTCCAGAGTTGCATGATTTTTAGAGCAGAGATGAAAAAAATAAAAAAAGAAAAGAGAAGAAGTTGAAAAAAAATAAAAATAAAAATGGGTGAACCCAGCATCGGAGTCTTTTTTTTTGATTGGTTTCGGTTCCATCAACCCCACTGAGCCTGACTCGATGGAGTCAAGTTCTCCCCACCGTAGGAGAATGATGGGGACCGAGAGTCTATTTTTTTTTATTTTATTTGTCTCCATTAGTCCTGTGTCACTTAAGTCAAAGTGAGCCAATTGAGTCCTGTAATAAAGTTAGACAACTGAGTCAGTTGAGTCCACTTAGTCAGGTCCAGTCATTTTAGTTCAGTCAAGTCCGATTGAGTCCATTCAGGTCATGTACAAGAGGAGAGTCAGCAGACCAGGAGATTCACCAGGCCTCCCCAACCAGAGCTGGCCTTCATGCACCTGGACCGTTTCATGCCGCCAAGCCTACAAGAGAGAGCTCCAGTCCATGACAAAGGCCCACTGTTGACCAGGTCCACCACAGTTTCTTAGTCCATAAGTCAGGGTTTCTTAGCCTTCAAGTCATGTACCATGGGGTGAATCTATAAATATCACTCCTCCCCTCTTGTATGAAGTATCTTTTTTCCTATGAATACAAATTAAAGTTATTTTGATATGAGTTTTGAGATTTTTCTCTGGATTGGAGTGGGTGTGATGCCTGTGTTCCCTGTTCTTGAGTGCAAGCTCTAATCTCTTAGTGACTTCTATGCTCACCAGCGATCCCCCGCTTCCCCGTCCCGCATCACCTAGTCCATCTGACTATGGCCATGATCGACCCATGGCTAGTCCCGAAAGAGACTAGAATCCTGACAACACATACCGCACATCGATCATGTGCTAGTGATTGCCCCACTGGAGGCTCGAAAGGAAACTAACTCTGATATCACACGAGAAAACATGTATCCTCAGCATGTGCTAGTAACTGCCATGCATGGCTAAAAATAAAAAGGCAACTAGCTCCTGACTTGGCACATAATACCAGACTTGAAAGCATCCACACCAAGCCAATGCATGCAACCCAATGTAATATACTACACATATTTAATATTTTATAAATACATAACATATTTGGCACATAATACCAGAGATCAGGATAACTTAAAAGATTCTATAATGCCTATTCGAATCAACTCTGATATTGCTCTTTCGATAGGCTAGAAGAAAACCCTAACAAAATCAATTATAATCAATTTCCTATCTAAGTTAAACTAGCATAGCGAAGTAGTTCTTAGTTCGGTCTAGTTCTTGGCCTAAACCATAAAAACCAATTCAAATAATTTTGATGTAGAAAAAATAAGATGATGCGATGCGGAAGTAAATTAAGACTATTTTTTTTTTTTTTTTTTTTGTGTTTTGTTAGAAGTTGGCTTGACTAAAAAATAAGGCTAACTAATATTGAAAGAAAATATGCACTGAAAGAAAGCACAATTCAAAAGAGTAGATTATCAGAGTAATAAAGAAGTAGGATCGCTGGGGATTGAGAAACCCCCAGACCTAGGGTTTACTCCTCTTTCAAGAAATAGACGAAGAGAGAAGAGAAGGTTTTTTTACCTGACTGTGATATCTCTCTTTGCTTCAATTGAAGGACACTCTCGAGTAGATTGTAGGATCCTTGGAGACGGGGTATCTTCGCAATGGATCCTCGGATTGTAGTCCTATGGCAAGGTTGGCCTTCTTCTCGTACTCTGGATCTGGAAAGGATGAAGAACAAGATAAGGATGTAAGAAACTCAAGGAAGAGACCTTTACCTAGGATAGCTCCGGACTGCTCAAACTTTGAAGATGAGGGAAGAGTATGGAGGTGGCGATGGAAGATGGAGTGGATTTAGGGTTTGGCTGGTAGGGTGGCGGCTTGCAGATGAAAAGGACCTAGGGCTTGATATAGTGGGCGGTGGCTTGGAGAAGGAGATGACGGCCTAGAATGAAGTGGGAATAGGGTTTAGGAACTTGGGTGTTGGCGGCTAGGATGATGAAAGGAAATTAGGGTTGGCAGCCAGGGATGAAAGCGGGGCAGGGTTTTGGTAACTTTGGAGATCTCTCACCTCCTCAAGGCTCCAATAGAACTCGGATTTACTCCCTCACGGAGCTCAACACTCAAAGAAGTGCGGAAGAAGAGAACACAAGGTTGCTCAACACAAGAAAAGATTTCATTTACTCATTCTAATCAAAAGATTACATAAGGGTCCAATATATAGACCTTGCAAGAGAAACAAAATTACACTACTTTCCATGTGGGACTAAACATTCATCCTAAGCATGAAAAACTTTCCCTTGACCGACCAGGCTTCTTTCCTTGGAGTGGGCAGCCTCAAATGCAAGGTGATGGCTTCATATGGCAGGTATGTGGGGCACATCCTAGTTCTTCTCCTTAAGTCATGGGTTTTTCTTCCATGACTTGCTCTTTCTTGGAAGAAAATACTCATCTCCTAGTCTTTCTCCCCAAGACTAGGCTCCTTCCCTTCATAGCCAGGTACTTTAGGCAAGTGTGGGCACCTACCTTGAAGTCCTCTCCAAGAAAAATCCCCTGCTCCTTTAGCTTGGTTACTTTTGGCAGCTTGTGGGTGCCTTGACTTCTCCTAAGAAAATTTTCTTGCTCTCTTGGGCGTGGGGACCAGGGACACTGGGATGAAATGTGGCGCCAACTGGTCCTGGGAGTGTGGCGTCCACTTGCATTTGGCCTTGGAAGAAAAAATGATGCCCTAGGGAATGGCGCCAACCAGGACTTGACTTGGACTTAGACTGAGTCAACATGACTCAACAAAATGAAATGTAGATTCAAAGAAATAAAATAATATGGTTGACCAGGTTAACCCTTATTACAAACCCTAATCTTCGGGCAAGGTCATTTAGAGATCCAGATGGAACCCTGAAGTCTTCTTCTGATTCTGGTGCCCGCACCAATTCTCCCGGGGTGGGAGGAACTTGACCCTGTCGAGTAAGGCTCAAGTTGGCTCTGGTATCTCTTAAAGAGATCTTAATCTAGCTCTTGTAATTCATCTCGGGAGATCCAAGAGTCATCAGAATCTGGCCTTCCTTGCCAGCGGACCAGGTATCTTTGGTATCCTCGATTACGAGTAGAGATAACCTGATCGTCCAGGATCTTTTCAATCTGTTCTTTCCTCACTGGCCAGTTTGTTGGTGGACACACATGGTTGGGTTCACTCTTAAGAACAGGATTAGGCTCAAAAGGCTCACTGGAAATCACAGCTGGCTCTCTATACTCTACTAGGTCTGTAATGTTGAAAGTGGGGCTAATGCCTAGTTCTGGAGGCAACTCGAGCACATAGGCATTGGATCCTACTCTCTTCACCACTCTAAATGGTCCAGCTCCTCTAGCATGTAACTTTCTAACGGTTCCAGGAGGAAACCGTTCAGGCCTTAACCTATTCATTACATAGTCTCCCTCAACAAAAGTTTTGACTCACCTTTGAGAATCAGCCAACTTCTTATAAGTTTCATTACTTAAATTTATTTTGGCATGAATTTCTTTATGCAAGTCTTTTATATGCTGTGCAAAAGCTTCAGCAGACTCGGAGACTCGTGTGTGGACTGGTAAAGGGGCTAGGTCAAGAGGTGTGTGAGGTTTGTACCCATGCACAATTTCAAATGGACTCTTACCTGTAGACTTATTGACCGAGTCATTGTATGCAAATTCAGCCCTAGGTAAGTACAAATCCCAATTCCTAGTGTTTTCACCCATAAGACATCTTAGCAGATTGCCTAAGCTACGGTTCACTACCTCGGTTTGGCCATCAGTTTGGGGATGATAGGCAGTTGAAAACTTAAGTTTTGTCCCTAACTTATGCCAAAGGATTTTCCAAAAATAGCTGGTGAACTGGACATCCCTATCTGAAACAATTGTCTTAAATAGGCCATGGAGTCTAACTATCTCATTAAAGAACAGGGTGGCTACCTTAGACGCATCAAAAGTCTGGGAACAAGGCAAGAAGTGGGCCATCTTAGAAAATCGGTCGACTACGACACAGATAGAGTCATGCCTCCTCTGGGTCTTAGGCAAACCTAACACAAAGCCCATACTCATATCTTTCCAAGGACGATCTGGGACAGGGAGTGGGATATAAAGGTCGGTGTTCTATTTTCGCTATTTGGCAACAGCGGAGGTCCGACACCTAGCCACAATGTGTGCTACATCTCTTTTTAAGCTAGGCCAGAAAAAGTGGTCTTCAACAGCCAGGGTGGTCTTGTCTTTTCCAAAATGGCCTGCTAGACCCCCAGCATGAATTTCCAAAATCAAAAATTCCCTAAGAGAAGTTCTAGGGATGCAAAGCCTATTCTTAAAGAACAGAAAGCCATCTAAAAGGGTATAATCCTTATGATCACTAGATGGTCCTTGAGCTACCTTGTCCTTAGGAGGGATTGAATGGATTGTGATCTTTTTCCCATTAAAACTAAAGACACAGGTATTGGATTTTCCTAAGAGAGTGGCATCATGATCATATAACCAAGGTCTCCCAAGAATTATACTGCTCACCCCCATGGGTAAGACATCACACCAAATCTTCTCTTGATAGGATTGCATCTGGATTTGGACCTGACATCTAGACTGGATGGGTATAGAGGTAGAGTCTACCCAAGAAACCTTATAGGGGTTGGGGTGGGGGACTGGGGTTAAGCCTAACATTTTGACAATGCTAGCAGAAATGGCATTCACATAGCTCCCACTATCTATGATGATCTTACATACCTTATCCCCTAATTTAAGAAAAGTCTGTAGGATGTTAGTCCTACGCCAATCCTCCTGAACTCTACTCTGGGACAGGATGAATCTCACAACTCCTAACTGGTCAGACTCTGTGGGTTCCTCCTCTCCTTCATACTCATCAACCAAGTTCATTCCGGCCTCATAAACTTCTTCTTCAAATTCCTCATTGGGCCCGAAATTCTCTTTCTCTCCCTCTTCTATGTAAAGGGATCTTCATGGGCACTGGCTAGAAACATGACCTACCCTATGGAACTTAAAACAGGCTATGGCTGTACACTAGCTAGAGATATGACCTAGTTTCTGACACTTAAAATAGGTGATACTAGAACTAGGGGTTCTCTGGGTGTCAGGTGCCTTACCTTTGTCCATGGGCCTAGGGGTGGGAATACCCTGAAAAGGTTTGCTAGGGATAACTTGGCTAGGTCTATTTCTTGGGATTGGGGCACTAACCCTAGAAGGTATAGGTCCTCTCTGAAATTTCTCAGTGTTCAGTGCAATCTGATAGGCTTGGTCTAGGTTAGTAACCTCTCTCAGAAACAACTCCCTCTTAATGTTTTCCCTAAGTCCAGCCCTAAATCTAGACAAAGTGACCTCATGGGCTTCACTCACATCACATCTCATCAAGTACTCATCAAAGGTGGCTATGTAGTCTGAGACAGATCGGTTCCCTTGTTTCAAGGTTTGCCATTGGTCTAACAGATTTTGCTGGTATGAAATGGGTAGGTACTTATCTCTAAGCTTCTCTTTCATACCCTGCCAAGTGGTTATGGGCTCAACATTTCGTCTCCTAGTGGTTAGCTCAATGTTCCCCCAGTATAACCTAGCTTGACGCACTAACTTCATCTTGGCAAATTTGAACTTCCTTTCCTCAGACATGGTATACCACTTAAAGTACTGGTCCATCTCACCCTCCCAATCAGAATACACCTTAGGGTTTAAGCTACCATCAAAAGTGGGTGCATCTAATTTGATGTTCCGGATGAACCTATCATCTCTATCTTCAGGCTCTGGGTCAGGCCTCCTATGATTAGGTTCAGGATTTCTGTATAAAGGTCTTCTAGGCTCCTGGTGTGGGTGAGGTTGAGGCACATTAAAATCTGGGTCAGGAGTCCAATTCTGATGTCTAGGTTCCTCAAATACTTGGACTCGATCCCTAAGCTGGGTAAGATCCTCACGGACTTGATCCCTAAACTGGGCAACAGTATCAGTCATATCCTGACTCAATTTGGTCATACTTTCGGTGAGAGTTCAAATCATGGCCTCTAAATCAGGTTGGGTTTGACCAGGTTGGTAGGGTACTCCATTCCGGGTGGACATGATGATGCAAGCAAGCACACCAAATGAGACTCGACTGAAACGACTACAGGCTAACTAGACCTAGAGCCCAAACTAGATGCCCAATCAGAGTGGCAAGCTAGCCTGTAGTAACTCGGGACTCAGCCAGGCAGGTGTAAGGGGAGTGTTAGGTCCCTAATTGCCAAACCTAGACACCAATCAGTGATTGGCCAGGTAGGCGGACCAGCACACAAGCCCTTCGGGATAGAATCCCCGAACCACCGTTCTAGACATTGAGTACAAAGCACACACAGAGTAACTAGATAAACTGACTCAACACTAGCCTAGACCCGACCAGTTGGTGTCCCTAGCCCACTAGGGCAAATTAGGTCTAATTAATTTTAAGATTAAAGGCTTAGGTTCAAATGCACGGGAGGTAGTTTTGGGCTAAGGAGAGGGTCTCAATCCTCCCCTTATGTTGCAACTTCGGTGCCCTTAAGATAGATTCAATTTATGCACACTCAAATAAAAAAACAGCTTGCAGAAAATAAAAAAAAGCAGAATTGCAGTAAAATTGATCTCAGAAAATATACAGAAATTAATAAATTATAAAAATTTTATGTAAATTACTTTCAATTATAATGGTTCCACAAAAATAAGAATTACTTAATTTAGAATTTTATGCAGGGAGAAATAATTCGAATAACAAGGCAGTTACTGGCAAAAAATAGAACGTGTGTCCCGTTTACAATCCCTGCCTAGAAGTTATAACTCAGCGGCACCCCTACACGCCCTAGGAACCCCCGTGGAATGGGAGGAGGAGGCTTGCATCTCGTTTGTTCTTAGGACCGGACGGCCAGGGGAGTCTACTCCAGGCAGCAAAAGTAAAAAGGAACGAAGAAATAATCAAACAAGCAAGAACCCTAGACAGGGCTCTGATACCAAAAAATGATACAGAAAAAATAAGATGATGCGATGCGGAAGTAAATTAAGACTTTTTTTTTTTTTTTTTTGTGTTTTGTTAGAAGTTGGCTTGACTCAAAAACAAGGCTAACTAATATTGAAAGAAAATATGCACTGAAAGAAAGCATAATTCAAAAGAGTAGATTATCAGAGTAATAAAGAAGTAGGATCACTGGGGATTGAGAAACCCCCAGACCTAGGGTTTACTCTTTCAAGAAATAGACGAAGAGAGAAGAGAAGGTTTTTTTACCTGACTGTGATATCTCTCTTTGCTTCAATTGAAGGACACTCTCGAGCAGATTGTAGGATCCTTGGAGACGGGGTGTCTTCGCAATGGATCCTCGGATTGTAGTCCTATGGCAAGGTTGGCCTTCTTCTCGTACTCTGGATCTGGAAAGGATGAAGAACAAGATAAGGATGTAAGAAACTCAAGGAAGAGACCTTTACCTGGGATAGCTCCGGATTGCTCGAACTTTGAAGATGAGGGAATAGTATGGAGGTGGCGGTGGAAGATGGAGTGGATTTAGGGTTTGGCTGGTTGGGCGGCGGCTTGCAGATGAAAAGGACCTAGGGCTTGATATAGTGGGCGGTGGCTTGGAGAAGGAGATGGCGGCCTAGAATGAAGTGGGAATAGGGTTTAGGAACTTGGGTGTTGGCGGCTAGAATGATAAAAGGAAATTAGGGTTGGCGGCCAGGGATGAAAGCGGGGCAGGGTTTCGGTAACTTTGGAGATCTCTCACCTCCTCAAGGCTCCAATGGAATCTGGATTTACTCCCTCACGGAGCTCAACACTCAAAGAAGTGCAGAAGAAGAGAACACAAGGTTGCTCAACACAAGAAAAGATTTCATTTACTCATTCTAATCAAAAGATTACATAAGGGTCCAATATATAGACCTTGCAAGAGAAACAAAATTACACTACTTCCCATGTGGGACTAGACATTCATCCTAAGCATGAAAAACTTTCCCTTGACCAACCAGGCTTCTTTCCTTGGAGTGGGCGGTCTCAAATGCAAGGTGATGGCTTCATATGGCAGGTATGTGGGGCACCTCCTAGTTCTTCTCCTTAAGTCATGGGTTTTCCTTCCATGACTTGCTCTTTCTTGGAAGAAAATACTCATCTCCTAGTCTTTCTCCGCAAGACTAGGCTCCTTCCATTCATAGCCAGGTACTTTAGGCAGGTGTGGGTGCCTACCTTGAAGTCTTCTCCAAGAAAAATCCCCTGCTCCTTTAGCTTGGTTACTTTTGGCAGCTTGTGGGCGCCTTCCTTGACTTCTCCTAAGAAAATTTTCTTGCTCTCTTGGGCGTGGGGACCATGGACACTGGGATGAAATATGGTGCCAGCTGGTCCTGGGAGTGTGGCGTCCACTTGCATTTGGCCTTGGAAGAAAAAATGATGCCCTATGGAATGGCGCCAACCAGGACTTGACTTGGACTTAGACTGAGTCAACATGACTCAACAAAATGAAATGCAGACTCAAAGAAATTAAATTATCTGGTTGACCAGGTCAACCCTTATTACAAACCCTAATCTTCGGGCAAGGTCATTCAGAGATCCAGATGGAACCCTGAAGTCTTCTTCTGATTCTGGTGCCCGCACCAAATTTTATTATTATTTCTGACATTTTTTCCTCTCTCAATCTTTCTTTTTTCCTCTCTTAATTTTTAATTTTTATTTATTTTAATTTTTATTATGTTTATTATTATTATTTTTTGATCTTCTTCCTTTATTTATTTATTTATTTTGTCTTTCTTTCCTGATCTCCTTTCTTTTCTCTTGACCCGTGCTCGCCTCCCTTGCTTTGATGAGTCAAAGAAGGACAGTGATCCACCGGAGCTTCCCGGATGGAGCAGGGAGGGGTTGCACATTACCGACTATGGTCGACCACCGGGTAGAGAGGGAGGAGATGGGGCTCCACCCCCTACCGCTATCATAATTGAACCTAAGTACTGCCGAGAGGGAGAGAGAGAGAGCTTACCGATGATGATCCCGAAGCAGTCAGCCATCGGAGGAGGGGAAGAGATTTGGACAAAGGTCACGACAAAGGGGTGGGGATTTAAAGAAAATGAGAGCTTTCTTTGCCGTACGGGGAATGGAAACTTGATTGATCGAGTTCCCCTTCCCTCCATGAATCTCGCCGGCTGCTCCCCCACCTCACCATGAACCTCGTTCCGATTATTCCAGCGATCATGGTGGTCGGATAAACAAGGGTTCCATCCCCTATTTTTTTTATTTTTTTTGGATTTGCTCTAAAGTTGGCAAAGACTGCCAACTTCGGCCCACTTAGCCCAAAAACAAGTGGGCCTTATAGTCCTACTGATGGATCGAGAAAAGACTATCAACTTCATGTGGCACCTTTCTGCATGCATCAAAGTGCACCACGAACTTTTTCTCCAACTGGGAGAAGGAGTCAATACTTTCAAACTCGAGTCTGGAGAACTAGATACAAGCAGCCTTCTTGAGGGTAGCTGGGAAGGTGATATAGAGGAGAGTATCAGTAGCCCCGTGGACCATCACAAGGGCCTTGTAGCTTTCCTAGTGGTCTGGGGGGTTGGTTGTCCCGTCGTAGGGATCAACTTGGGGCATGCAAAACTGGCTGAGGATCAGTTTCTCTTGGATTCTATAGGATAAAGGAGGATGGGTGTCGTTAGTCATGGGCTCACTAGGAGAGCCCTGAATCTCAACAAACTGGTGGGAGAGGTCAGCCAGTTTATGTTCCTACTCTTTGAGGCACCTCTCTACCTGAAGGTGGATGGCCTCGTTTGTGGACCCCTTGATGGAGGTCGTCAAGGGTGAAGGAGGTACAGAGAGGGGAAACTCTCGCTTGAGTTCCCAGCCATGATGGCGATGTTACTGTGAGTATGCACCAAGTCTGAGATTGAGGAGCGGCTCTCTCGACCAGTCGGGCTGTCATACTGCTTCTTTATTGCCACTTTGTGGTCTCCTCGTAGGTGGGAGACCGCATGCAACGGCCCCTCCTAGAAAGACTATAGGCTGGTACGAGGATTGGTGGCATGGGCCACCAGGGTCCCTAGCTACTGCTGTGTTGCCAAGGATTGGTGTTTCTGGTGGAGCTAGTGCACTGCCGCAACCTGGGCATGGACATGTTAGGCCAATATGGTGATTTGGGGATCCACTAGAGGTGGCAGAGGTGGGGAGGGGAGCTCCCCCTTAGGGCCCTATAGATCGCCATGATGGGGGGCCCCCACTCGGTTGGCGAAAGCTTTGCACGCCCACATTGTCACCATGGATCTCTAGGCTTTTACAGAGGCTTTGCTGGTGTTGGGGGACTCACTGTTGGACATCCCACAATCGTTGGTGTTCTTCGTTCAGCCCCCCTACCTGGCATACCAATTTGTTGCTGCCTGGATTGCCGTGGCTTGCAGCTCTGACATGTTGCGGACATGTTAGGCTCCCATTGGGTGCTTGATCGTCTACTCTGGTCGACTCCTTGGCTGGCTGCCTTGCAAAATAGAGGAGACCCGGGCCAGGGATTCCGACAGGGATACTCCGATGATCAAGTGAGTGGGACAATCTAGGAAAACAAAATCTATGTGGTGGAGAGCTTGGGGTCTCTTTGCTTAGAGGGTGAAAGGTAGAATTAAGATGTAAAGATAAGGTGGGGTGGAGATTGGAGAGCTGGGAGGTTCTCTCAACTAGTTCCTTGCCTGCCAGCTCTCTATGACTTACCCATTACCCCCCTCTGGGGATTCTTTCTTCTATTTAATTTGAGGACAATGGCCCATACCAGATATAGGGGCTTCGCTGAGATGTCCCTTTCCGCGTGCCCCCTTTGGAAGGGATTTTTTCATTGCCTAAGGTCTCCCCCTGTCGGACCGGTCCTTTGAAGGAGATCCTTCAATTGGGGGTGTTCATCGGCGTGGCATAGGTCTTGTCTCTCTGGTGGTGCAGTTTTTCGTGGGAGGGGCAGGTGCTGTGCCACTGAGCCCCGAGTCACGGTGGAACATTTCTATTCCCAAAGGGACCATCGGAGTGTCACAAGGCCCTGGGGCCTTAGTGAAATACTCCTCTTGGAGGAGGTTTAGGTTTCATGTCACGAGGGTTGAAGCCCCCAACTGCATGGCTATCGACGTGGCGACATGTTACAGGGCCTGGAGCCTAGTGGAGTACACATAGTGTAGAGCATGCAGATGGTGCATTATAGAGCTTGAATTTATGACAGGACGTGCGCTAACTTCCAGAGGTTGCGGATGACTGGGAACCTCCTCTCCATAGTTTGAATTCCTGTTGATCCCCCCTCCTTTCATCACTGGTGGGAACTTTGACCTTTACAAGGTAGGGAGAACCTCGCTTTCACCACAAGAAAACCGGAAATACCCGACCATTATCTCCCGATGCTTCCGGGAAGCATCGGGAGGACCCATGAACCCGCCGACGCTTCCTGGAATCCTCCTGATGCTTCCCGGAAGTGTCGGTAACCTGTGAAAATCTGTCGATGCTTTTGTAAAGCATCGGTATGTACTGAACCCGCCGACGCTTAAAAGTGTCGACGGAATAAGCATCGCCGGACCACTCTTTTCCCCGTTTGAGCCCTAGTTGCATCAGAAATCCACCCGCCGCCACCCTAACCCTTTTCTTCCTCCTCCTTTGCGCTGCCCGAGCCGACCACCGCCTCTTCCCTTTCCCTCCCCCTATATCCCTCTCAAGAGGTAAAAACTATCATCAAGAAAGTGAAATAAAAGTCCCCATTTCATCTCTGTGAGGAGCTCTTGAGTCCCTGGGCTGAGGGGTTCGGGTTCTCTCCAAGTGAGTTTCTCTTCTTCTCTTCCCCTCCACCCCACCCCATCTTCTTTTATTCTTCGTTTTTGTTCTCCCACTTCTCTCTCTTGCTATATTCTCCCATGGATTGAAGGGTATCTAGGGTTTTTGTCGCAGGAGCTGCTAATCCTTTTGGTTCGATCTTTCCGACCCCTTTGTCCGCTGGGGTTTTCTTTGATGCGTGAAGCCGGGTATTGTGATTCTCGGTTATTTTTTCTCCTGTTTAACAGTTGTGGCGATCGCAGTTTTGTTTGAAGTTGGGAGGTGCGTCTTTGGATACTTGAGCTTATCAGTGGGAATTTAGGTTGTTCGTCGGAGGAATCATCGGTATTTTTCGCTTGATTACATATTTGGAAGTTCTTGATTGGGTTTTGCCTGTAATGGGAGGTGTCAATTTCTTTGTTAGAGCTTGAAAAGTTTGGATTTGCAATCAACAAAATTTTACTTCTTTAATCATTTACATTTTTTAGCATGTTTGTGTATGCCTTTTCTAAGTATTTATTGGTTCTTTTTATGCTTTTACAGTCATTTTAGTTTTTGGCTTGGAGTAAGGGCACATATTAATTTGATAATATATATCTTGCAGGTTTATATTTATTCTCCTACTTTTAATCATAATTTATGTTGTACTTGCATTTGTATGCCATGGTATCACTTAGACAACTTGTATCTGGCTTGTTACATGGGTCGTGAGTGGGAACTTAGTTTCCACCTGGGTATGCGTCATTGGATTGCTGTTGCATATTCAGCTCCTGTTGCAGCTGCTGTTGCTATTTTCTTGATCTACCCTATTGGTCAAGGAAGTTTCTCTGATGGTATGCCTTTAGGAATATCTGGTACTTTCAACTTCGTGATTGTATTCCAGGCGGAACACAACATCCTTATGCATCCATTTCACATGTTGGGTGTAGCTGGTGTATTCGGTGGCTCCCTATTCAGTGCTATGCATTGTTCCTTGGTAACCTCTAGTTTGATCAGGGAAACCATTGAAAACGAATCTGCTAATGCAGGTTACAGATTCGGTCAAGAGGAAGAAACTTATAATATCGTAGTTGCTCATGGTTATTTTGGCCGATTGATCTTCCAATATGCTAGTTTCAACAATTCTCGTTCCTTACATTTCTTCTTGGCTGCTTGGCCTGTAGTAGGTATCTAGTTCACTACTTTAGGTATTAGTACTATGGCTTTCAACCTAAATGGTTTCAATTTCAACCAATCCGTAGTTGACAGTCAGGGTCGTGTTATCAACACTTGGGCTGATATCATCAATCATGCTAACCTTGGTATGGAAGTAATGCATGAATGTAATGCTCACAACTTCCCTCTAGACCTAGCTGCTGTCGAAGTTCCATCCATAAATGGATAAGACTTTTGTCTTAGTGTATATGAATCATTAAATCAAACAATGGAGCAATACCCAATATCTTGTTTTAGTTGGGTATTGCTCCATTGTTTGATTTAATAGTGTTTTGCACACAACACATAAGATAAGTATTAGTAAGTACTTTTTTAGTTTCTTTTTATTTATTTATTTATATTATTTTATTTATATTAATAATATTTCTATTAATATTTAATAATTTTGAATATTAAATATTAATAATTTAACGACGAGATTTATTGTCGTTTCTTGCATGTCTCGCGAAAGTAAGAGTAGGCACGAATTCTCCCAATTTGTGACCTACCATATGATCCATTATATAAATAGGTAAATTTTCCTTTCCATTATGAATAGCAATTGTATGGCCAATCATTGTGGGTATAATGGTAGATGCCCGAGACCAAGTTACTATTATTTCTTTCTCCTCCCTCATGTTGAGTTTTTCAATTTTTCCCGATAAATGATTAGCTACAAAAGTATTTTTTTTTAGTGAACGTGATGATTGGTACTGGTATTTATTATGTTTCTTGTGTATTTGGCTGTCATTTATTTCTTAATGTGAATAAGCTTACATATTATTGGTCTGGGCTCTTTGACTATGTTAGGAGTGTCACTTACATGTTCATCGTTCCTCTGTTGTGGAGACTTGTGACAAAGAAATAATCTTGTACCATAAAATCTCATATCTAATTTTGTAGAATTGTTAATAAAAGGAACTCTTGTTGAAGCATTTTCCCTCATGCATTAAATCATCAAATTGCAAGAATATGAGAATTCAGATGCTGAATATGCTTTACCTCATGCATTTTCCCTCATGCATTAAGAAAAATTTGCTTTACCTGTTTTGTTGTCTTTTCTTATCAGGTGCTTGACTGCTTGGAGATTAAAGAAACTCTGTAATCAATTTTAAAATTGGTTTAAGGTTTGTATATGGAGGCTATGATGATTATACGATGTATGTTTGGCTGATTCAACTATTTCTAATGGCAACAATCTTGGATGGCCTTCTTTTGTAGGCAACCGATTGTAGTCATTTTGATTTAGTTACGGATTAAATAGTATATAACTGAGCCTCCTATTTACT
The DNA here is from genome assembly GCA_021397845.1 of Areca catechu. Taxonomy (NCBI): domain Eukaryota; kingdom Viridiplantae; phylum Streptophyta; class Magnoliopsida; order Arecales; family Arecaceae; genus Areca; species Areca catechu. Next base: position 48,700,879 of record CM038046.1, on the reverse strand, counting down.
TTTTATTATTTATTATTCTTTTTCTTAGTAGATTATTTCTGTTTATTTATAAATTTCTTGGTATATACCTGCATCTTACCGAGCATGTTATTCTTTAAGGTTAGTTTCATTATTACAAATCTTTGATTTCAATACCATCTATAGTTTTGTTACGATCAATTATGATTTTTATATATTTTTTTAAAAACTTGCATTGCATTGAAACATAGACCCATCAATTGATTAAAGTACATATTCTATACGATCCGTACAATTATTTAATTTTTGTACGGATGGCAGAAATATGTATAGTGGTCAATTGAATGTCCAGTTTGGACAGTTTGAGAATTACAAATAATTTTATAGGTGTTTACAGTAATCAAACGGTATGGATAGAGTTCCAGATATTTTTTGGATATCATTTCCTTTTAGTTCTCCTCATACATATTTATTTGTATAGGGAGAACTAAGAGAAAATGCTGCCAAAATTTTTCTGGAACTTCTATTGCGTATCCTTTGGTTACTGTAAATGACCTATATAATTAATGCAATTCTTGAATGGGATAGGATCTCTTTACCTATTAGTTGGTGATAGGGTGCATTTAATAATACTGTAATTGATCTATTGAATAAACTTATTTTAAATTTATTATGTTCTTATAAATATTTGTTTATTTCAGTTAGCTTTTTCTTACAATAGATAAGAGTTGGATAACTAAACTGAGGAATAGCAAAGAATATCTGGATGGAGTACAGAATTTCATTAAATTTGGTATGGAGAGAAGTAGTATCAGTGGAAAGATTTTATGTCCATGCCGAAAATGTGTAAATTCCAGTTCTCTATATCCAAATATTGTTGAAAACATTTGGTATGGAATGGTTTTTTAAGAGGTTATACTGAGTGGTTTTTTCATGGAGAGTCAAGGTTACAATCCACATGTAACCAAACCTCTAACATGGAACATATACCTGATTTTGGATCCAGTAACCAACAGAAAAATCTTGCAAGAGATGATGATATCAGAGGTTTACTCAGAGATGCTTTTGAATATGGTGCTCAACATCCTGGAGATTACAGTGGAGGACAAGTAGCAGCTGGGTTACCTGAGGATCCTATATTTACTGAATCTATACATGATGAAGAGCCGATACCCCCAACTAATGTTGGAACAGATCATTATCATAAGCTGATAAGAGATGTAGATCAAGAATTATATGCCGGTTGCAAGAACTTTTCAAAAATTTCTTTTCTTGTACATTTGTTTCATATAAAATACTTGAATGGATGGTCTGGCAAGAGTTTTACTATGCTGCTCAAGTTGTTAAAGGATACATTTCCTGAAGGTACTAGTTTACCAACATCTTGTTATGAAGCCAAAAAATTAGTAAAGGAATTGGATCTTGGATATGAAAAGATTCATAGCTGTCCAAATGATTGTATATTATATTGGGGAGAACATGCCGATCAAGAGTCATGCCATGTGTGTGGATGTTCACGATGAACGAAGCAAAAAGAAAATGAGAGTCAGGGATTAGATGAATTGGATGCAACATAAATTAAACAAAAGCCGACAAAGGTATTACGCTATTTTCCTCTTGTACCTAGATTGAAAAGGATCTATGCATCATCAAAGACAGCTTCGTCAATGAGATGGCATGATGAAAGCCATACAAAAGATGGAATGCTGAGACACCCAGCGGATAGTTTAGCATGGAAAGCATTTGATGATAGACATCCTGATTTTGCATCTGATGCTCATAATGTCAGGCTGGTTTAGCCAGTGATGGGTTCAATCCATTTCGGACCTTAAGTTCTATCTATAACACCTGGCAAGTTGTACTGATTCCTTATAATTTGCCACCATGGATATGCATGAAACAGTCTTCATTTATTTTATCAATGGTCGTTCCAGGTGATAAGGGTCCAGGCAATGATATTGATATTTTCTTACAACCTTTAATAGATGAATTGAAACAACTGTGGGAGGGTATCAGTGCAATTGATGCTTAGAATGGCCAAACATTCAATCTGCGGGCAGCTCTATTATGGACTGTTTACGATTTTCCTGCATATGCTAATTTATCTGGCTGGAGTACTAAGGGACGAGTTGCATGTCCTTCTTGTGGTGAATCAACCCATTCAATTTGGTTAAAACATGGAGGAAAGTTCTGTTATATGGGACATCGTCGATGGTTGGAGGCAAATCATCCATTTCAATTTCAGAAGGATTTATTTGATGGTACTATAGAGTTGGGATCTTCTCCAATTCTACCTTCTGGTTCTGATATTCGTAGACAAATGCTTAGTATCAGACACAGTTATGGCAAGATAAAAAGTCCTCTAAAAAGCGAAGAAGTGATGATGTTGAGACTTCGATACAAGAAGAAGTATCGGAGGAAGTCAATACTTGCACCGTAGATATAGCAGTGTTCGAGGATCCGGATAATTTTTTTGAAGTTGAAAATGATGATGATATAATCACAGCAACTACCATCATCATACTAAACAATTATGGAAGAAAAGCAGCATATTCTTTGACTTACCTTATTGGGAGCATAATATACTCCAGTATAATCTTGATGTTATGCATATAGAAAAGAATGTTTGTGATAATTTGATTGGAACAATATTAAATCTTGATGGAAAGACTAAAGATAACATGAAGGCGCATCTTGATTTAAAAGAAATGGGCATCCGACATGAACTTCATCCACAAGTGCTTGCTAATGATAGAACTTATATCCCTCATGCATGTTATACAATGTCTAGTCGAGAAAAAGATTTCTTCCTGACAGTTTTAAAGAATATCAAAGTTCCTGATGGATATGCCTCAAATATTTCACGATGTGTGAATCTGAAAGAGTGCAAAATTTCAAATCTTAAAAGTCATGATGGACATATATTAATGCAAGATATTCTTCCATTGGCTTTAAGGTCGTCAAATCCAAAACAAGTTATTACGGTTGTTTTTCAGTTATCATCATTCTTCAAGGCATTATGTTCTAAGGTTCTTGATCCTCAGGAGCTTGATCATTGCAGTCTCAAGTCATACTTACATTATGTCAGATGGAAAAGATTTTTCCTCCTGGATTTTTTACGATTATGGTTCATCTACTCGTTCACCTAACTTCGGAAGCTAAACTTGGTGGACTGGTACAGTACAGATGGATGTACCCTATCGAGAGGTAATGCTGTAAAACTTAAATTTTATAATTTATATAACTTTTTTATTATTTAGTGTGATATAAATATCATACTTTTTGAAGGTATCTTGTATATTTGAAGGATTATGTATGAAACAAAGCCCATCTCGAGGGCTCAATAGCAGAGGGATATATTGCTGAAGAGTGTTTAACATTTTATTCAAGATATCTCGAAGGTGTTGAGACTGTATTCAATCGACCTCAACGTCATGGTGATATAATGGAGAATACAGATCTATACAAATTTGCATCATCCGAAAGATTTATAGGAAAAGCTGAAAGTATTGTTCTTGACCATAAATCCATGTCATAAGCACACCGTTATGTATTGCTACATAGTGACATAATATCTGACTATCGCAGGTTAGTCTATCTACACATTGATAATACTAAATATTAGATATGTTGTCATCAAACTTATATTTGATTGTCATGCAGTGAATTTTTATCTGTATAACGACAAGCCAATCATTCCACTCATCCTAATCCAAGGATTGAACAAAGATGGTTGGTCGAGTTATTCCCTAATTGGCTTGCCAATCAGGTTAGTATATATAAGTCGTATAATAATTTTATATATTTTTAACATCGAATAAATGATCAACAATTGATATTATATTTTTTAGGTACCGGTACTGATGGAGAAAAATAGTTCAGTAGAATTAATTGCACTTGCTAGAGGTCCAAATTATATTGTGAACAAATATAATGGTTTTATTATAAATGGCTTTAAATTTCATACCAAGGAGTGCGAGAAACTTAGGAAAACTCAGAACAGTGGTGTTATGGTTGAAGCAGATGAAAAATCTTATTATGGTATACTTAAAGATATTTTGGAGTTGGATTATTATGGAAATTTTAAAGTTGTATTATTTCGATGCGATTGGGTCGATATAAATACACCGAGAGGTTTGAAAAATGATTCAAACGAATTCATACTTGTCAATTTTCAAGATTGATACATACGGGTGTTTTATTGAAGGATGATCCATTTATCTTTTCATCTCAAGCTCGACAAGTTTTTTATGTACAAGACTCGAAAGATAAAAAATGGGCTACTGTTATTAAGACAAAACCCAGAGACTTGTATGACATGGGAAAAAGGGTGGAAGAAGAAGATGATGATACTTACACTCAGTGTATGCCTTATAATATTGTACCGGATGATCATATAAATGATACAACCATTTTGGTTAGGTTGGATTCCGAGGAAGGTACAACTGGTTGATTATGACAAGTAGTTTATAAGATGGTTTACATTTTTGCATTAATGATTATGTTATATTTTAAATTGCAATTCATTTTCGTTATAATTTGATTATAATGTTGACTGACTTGTTTTTAAAAAATGCAGGTTAGGTACACCATGCCTCGAAGGAAGCGATTAGTAGATGTACAATTTTAGTTTTCCTAGACCGAGGCTGGTACTTCTTCATCACAGCAACCCGAGGGCAGTCGATCAGTTTCACATCGGTCTGATGGCAGTCCATCTATTTTTGCAGATCAGGCCGATGCTACTACCTCTACACCTCAGTACGACGCTATTCCCTCCGAGTCCGCACATCACGATCCTTCTATGGATCATCCTGATGACGAGCCTATCATCGATGATATACAGATACAGGATACATAATTTAATAATTCTATCTCATTTCAATTCATGCATATGTAATAGTTTTGATATACAATGTTCTGTATTTTTTTTTGTAGATGGATCTGGGAGACTCAAGCATAGGCGAGGACTCACATTAGTCCATGATGTGTGGCAATTACCTGAGGGTGAGAGGATATTGATAGAGTGCAACAAGCTAGGGTAGCCTATTAAGAAAGCTGCTAGCTTGTTGACTAGCTTTCTGGGGACAGTAGCACGCCGTGGTCAGCTATGTCCCCTGAATTATTCGAAGTGGAACGACATGCTTCCTGCATATAAAATAGAGATGCTACGAGTTGTGCAGGTAAAAAAATTAATATATTATTTTATATCTTAGGTTTTTAATAATTGAATTGCTTATTTCATTTAATATTTTTTTATTGTTTAATTAAATTGTAGAGCAAGTTCGTTCTTCCTTCAGATTCATCTGATTTTATGCTTAAGTCTCTCAATCACAAGTGAAAAGAATATAGGACGAAGTTGAAGAGAGACTACAAGCTAGAGGGTAGGACAGAGGAGCAGGTTGTAGCTACCTGTCCTCCTGATGTTCACCCTCATCAGTGGATGGAGCTGGTGCACTATTGGTTCTCCGAGAGGGCACAGGTTGTGTAGCATCATCAAACACTTCGAAATTTATTAATTTTCACTTATCATAATTATATTTATACAATATATAACATTGTTTTAATTTTATTATGCAGACGTATTCTGATATTGGTAGAGCTGCACGAGCTGCTCAGTCTGTTCCTCACACAGCGGGGTCCAAGAGTTATGCACGGCTCAGGCAAGAGTTTGTATGTTTCTCATCCCATAATACTTTTAGTATAATTTTAGTTTTAACATCATGTATCATCATGTATCATGCATGTGCCATGTATAATGGTACGGGGATATAAGATGTGTTATTTTAAATTTTTTTGTAATATTTTTTCTTTATATAGGCTGATCAGCATGGGAGGGAGCCTGGTGAGGTGGAGTTTTATCGGATGACTCATGTTCACCAGGATGACAGTTTTGTTCGGGACGAGTCCAGAGATATATATGTATTTTTTATTTATGTTATATTATGATTTATATTTTATTTTATTAAGTATTGATATATGTGTTTTTTATAAAATATAGAATAGGGCTACCTCTATGATCTCCGAGCGTGCTAGCAATGGTTCATCATCTACACAGAGCAGTCGCATCGAGGCCGAGGTATTCTCGGAGTTGATGGGACCAGAGCGTCCTGGACGAGTGAGGGGTTATGGGATTGGAGTTACCCCTACTCAGTTATCTGAGGTGCGTAGATATACTCGGGATACTAGAGAGAGTCATGATCAGTTACATGTTCGTCAGCTCCAGGAGGAGATAGCAGAGCTCCGACAGACACATGATGTAGATAGAGCAGAGATGCAGACAGAGCAGAGATGCAGACCATTAGGTCTCAGCTAGAGCATGTTACATCTGTGTTGCATATGTTCATGTCATCTCAAGTAAGTAATTATTTATTAATTTTGTATGTATCTAATAATTTAGAATATATATAATGTATGTATTATAATTCATGATGTATATCTTGCAGGTTCCTGGTGCATCTGCGAGTCGCAGAGCTGACGACGACCAGCCTCCCATGGATCAGTGATGCCATATGGTTTTTTTATTATTTATGCATATCTTTTTGTTTATTTGAACTTGGATTGATATGTTTATATATATATATAAAACTTTTTATATTTGGTTTGTATTTGTGTTTGTGCATGTTGGATGTGATATGTGATATAAGTTTGAATATTTTCATTTGTTTGTGTATGTTGGATGTGATACAGGTTTGAATGTTTCATTTTCATAATGTATACAGGTTATGGGTTTGTATATATGGCTGTTTATTTTTTTTTTAAATAAAAAATCTACCGATGCTTTAAAGCGTTGCTAGGTTTGGACCTGGCGATGCTTTAAAGTGTCGCTATACCTAGAACTGGCGACGCTTTAAAGCATCGCTATAACTGGAACTGGCGATGCTTTAAAGCGTCGCTAGGGTTTAGTTTAGCGATGCTTTAAAGCGTCGCTAAATGCCGATGCTTTAAAGCGTCGCTAGATTTGAAACTAGTGACGCTTTAAAATGTCGCTATACCTGGAACTGGCGATGCTTTAAAGCATCGCTATGGTTTAGTCTAGCAACGCTTTAAAGCATCGCTAAACTTTAAATGTCGACATTTTAAAGCGTCGCTAAATACCGACGCTTTAAAGCATCGCTAGAGTTGAAACTAGCGATGCTTTAAAGCGTCGGTAAATAAAAATTTAGCGATGCTTTAAAGCATCGGCAAATGCTGACGCTTTTTTGAAGCGTCGGCAGGTTGCGTCCCAATGCTTGCATAGGCGACGCTTTAGCGATGCTTTACAAAATGTCGGGAGATTACTTAGCAACGCTTAAAAACGTCGGGAAAGGTCAAAAAAAGCGTCGCTAAAGCCCAGATTCACTGTAGTGTTTGGATGCCTCGCCTCCAGAAATATGAGCACGACCTCGATTGGGAGCTGACTTTGACAGGAGGGCTTGCCTCGATAGCATAAGCATATCCCCGACCCGAAGTTGACCTCGATAGGAGGGCTCGCCTTATGAGCACGACCTTTGTCGGGAGCTGACCTTGGTAGGAGGGCTCGTCTTGGCAGCATGAGCACGTCTCCGATCGAGTGCTGACATCGACAAGAGGGCTCTCCTTATGAGAACGACCCCGATCAGGAGCTATCCTCGACAAGAGGCTCTCCTTGGCAGCATGAGCACATCCCCGACCGGAAGCTGACCTCGATAGAAGGGCTTGCCTTATGAGCATGACCCCAGTCAAGAGCTGACCTCGGTAGGAGGGCTTACCTTGGTATCATGAGCACGTCCCCGGCCAGGAGCTGACCTTGACAAAAGGGCTCATCTTATGAGCACGACCTCGATCAGGAGCTGACCTTAGTAGGGGGCTCACCTTGGTAGCATGAGCACTTCCCCGGCCGAGAGCTGACCTCGACAGGAGGGCTCGTCTTATGAGTACGATCCCAGTCGGGAGCTAACCTCGGTAGAAGGGCTCGTCTTGGCAGCATAAGCATGTCCCCGGCTTATGAGCATGACCCCGGTCAAGAGCTGACCTCGACAGGAGGGCTCGCCTTATGAGCATGATCCTGGTCGGGAGCTGACCTCAATAGGAGGGCTCGCCTTGGCAGTATGAGCACGTCCCCGGCTAGGAGCTGACCTCGACAAGAGGATTCGCCTTATGAGCAGACCCCAATCGGGAGCTAACCTTGGCAGGAGGGCTCGCCTTGGCAGCATGAGCACGTCCCCGGCCGGGAGCTGATCTCAACAGGAGGGCTCACCTTATAAGTACGACCCCAATCAGGAGTTGACATCATGAAGAGGGCTCGCCTTGGCTCTCCATCTAGCCAATGTGTTCAAGTGGCAGCTCTTGTCAACATGACCGCCAGTAGGGGCTCCACATTAGCGAGTGTGCCACATCAGTTATAATGACTATCATAGAGCAAAGTTTCATCATTTTGCATGTAACTTGAATAAACTCAATTCATGTATCTGCAATATATCGATACTTAACCTAGCATATCAGATCTAGGATATGAATGTATCAGAGCATTTACATATATAAGAGTGGAATGATCATTAGCTTTAATCAGAGCAAAATGAATAGCAATAAAATATAGTCAGAGCAAATGCAATGGTGTACCGAAATTTTACATAAACAGAGTTGATTGAACATTAGTTTCATTCTGAATAGGATAGATAATAATCATGCATAGTTAGAGTAAATTGGTTTTGTAATAAAATTGAATTTCAACATGTATCAAGATAATAGAGAGTCATAAAACCATATGATGTTAGAGCAAGTTTGAAATTAAGTATCAAAGCTGAAATTGAGTAAGCTTTTGAGTCAAAGAGTATCAGAGTGATAAAGTTTACTGGTCAAAGATTTTCAGAGCAAAATGGTTTTGAGAAAAGCATGTATTAGAGCTAAAAAGATTTGAAAGAATGAGTATTAGAGCAAAATCAGGTTTGAAATGAAATGTGAGTGTTAGAGCAAACTCTTTAATGAATAAGAGTATCAGAGCAAATAATATAAAGATAGAGCTCCCCCTCAACACATAATCTGAAAACATTTTTCAAACTTTTTAAATATAGCTCACATGGATTAGCATTTTTAAAAAAAATATCTTGAAAAAGTTTAGAAATTTCTCTCTTTAATACTTTCTCCCCCTCAATTTTTTCTCTATGTTTATTACTTATTACTTTCTTCTCCCCCCTTTTTGTACTTTCTTCTCTCCCTTTTTTTTGTACTTTCTTCTCCTCCTTTTTGTCATCATGAAAAAGGTGAAAAATAATACAAAGTAGAGAAATAAGTAACAAACCTCCCCCTCAAGGTAGGGATAAAGTGGAAAAAAAATAGTAAGAAAAGTTTCAAAAGCAATACAAGTAAAGAATGAAGCATGAACACACAAGTGAAAAGTACTAAAAGCATCATATATATAACTCCAAATGTTTTGAGATATAGAACAAAATATACTCCAAACAAGAGAGTATCACTGATACAAAAAAGTAATACACTAATACAAACATACATACTAAATCTGATACACTGATATAGATGAAACACATGTAGAACATAACATACAACTAACTTATATACTAACCATCCTAGTGGGCTCAATCCTCATCAGAGGAAAACCCAATCTCTAATATAATAGGTCTAGTAGTCCTAAAAGGATGAGGTCGTGGCCACATGGGTCGAAGATATGCCAATTTGGTATGGACTGCTCTAAGAGTGTCTCCACATCCTTGACCTCTGCCTCTAGCTCATGCTCTTTCTCTGGCTCATGCTGGAGGGGAAATAGTGTCAGGAATAGGGTCAGGATTAGAGACAGGGTCAGGAACTGGGTCAGAGTCAGCAATAATATGATTAGTGTCAGAGTCTGGTAAATTCAATGGAGTATCAACTGGTGATGATAAAAAATGGATCTAGATGAAGTGGAAATGATATGAAATCCAAGAGTATAAAAACCTAACTCCCTGGATAAGGAAGAATTAGGTAAAGAAACAGAATGCACAAAGGTTATCCTACTAGAATCAGAAAAGGTAGGGGGAATAATAATAGATGGTGTAGGTAATTTAGAGTGTAGGAAAGCATCAGATGGATTAGGTAGAGTGATGGCAGTGGTGGTCTGAATGGCATCAATAAAAGTATCAGAATGGTCGAAAGATAGAATGGGTGTGGATACAATGGATGTGCCTAAAGGAATAGAGTCTAAAGGATTATAGATGACAGGAGTTAGAGTGTGTAGGGGGAATAATAATAGATGGTGTAGGTAAGTTAGAGTGTAGGAAAGCATCAGATGGATTAGGTAGAGTGATGGCAGTGGTGGTCTGAATGGCATCAATAAAAGTATCAGAATGGTCGAAAGATAGAATGGGTGTGGATACAATGGATGTGCCTAAAGGAATAGAGTCTAAAGGATTAGAGATGACAGGAGTATGGGTAGGACAGGGCTTAGAAGTGCTGGACTCAATGGAACTGAAATAGCCTTAGGTGCCAACAAGTGATCAACAACAGCAGGATCAATCGAATCCATGTCCTGATCAGCTCCTGTCTCTGGCTCGGGCTCCATTATAAGATCATCAATATCAAAATGTCCTGACAGATCATCCCAATTTGCTCCCATCTCTGGATTGTCTGCTGGTGGAGCTGGTGGAGTTGGTGGAGAATCTGGTGATGGTGGAGGGAAAGATGGTCTGCCAAGTGTTAGTCTCTATAGTATAGCCATCATGGTAGCGAACCCCTCTCTCATCTCATGAAAACCAGATCTCATCTCTACGTGGATCTGATCGACTCACTATCTCAAGGTCTGCATGTCTATCTCCAAGTGAGTAATCCTATCCACTGAACCATCTGCTGGAGGTGGCACCTCAGTGTGTGCTGAGACAGAAGGCTCGGGCTGCAACTCAGATGAATCTCGAGGTGGCTCAGATGGCCCAACCTCATCTTCCTGTGTCTCCTCCTCCTCTATATCTGCATCCTCATCCTCATCTGAGTCAGGCACCTGTCTAGAAACACTGCACCTCCAGTGACCTCGGTATCTTTGGTAACCCATCCGATGTAAGGACCTCCATCATAGTGTCAGTATGTAGAAGCTCTCTGTACTACTCACTGACAAGATCTACTCCATAAGCTTGAAATAGTCTGGTGAGTCCCATGTCGTAAAGCAAGCAAAGTCGCCTGCTGGTCACCGTCTCGGTCATCTGGTGAATCATCAGCACTTGCAGGTAGACAGGCGACCTTTGAATCAATGACACCATGACTAAGAGATCACTCTTTGTGATAAAGTCGAATCGCCCGGTCTTCGGCAATAGAATCTAGGCCATAATATGATGGAGTCTTGATGCGGGATGATAATTAAAACTAAATTACTATTATTAAGTCCTAATTATCAAAGAAAAGCAGAGATTAATTTTTTTATATTTTTTTAGATTTTTAAGAAGACTCAAAGTATGCAACAAAGTGAACTAGTTCTAGTTAATTACCCGCAAGTAAGCCTAACAAGTAAGTAAGAAAATCATGATTTGGTGGCTAAGAAACCACTGTAAACTAGGGTATACTTATCAACTATTCAGAGATCAAAGAGAAGGGAATAGGTTTTAAGTTTTACCAACATAGAACCGTCTCTCTGATACAGATATGGCTGGACTCTCAAGATTCTATAACAGGGTTTCAAGATCTCGATCTTGGGCTTCGATCTTCCATGCGATGCCGGTTCTGAGACAAGAATACCTGATTTTGATTCCAGATCACCTGCAAACACTGAACAAAGAGAACTCAAGTTAGGAAGCATCAAAGGAAGGGAAAAGAATGGAAGGGATGGGTTAGAAGTGATGGCTAGGATTTCTTATTGGCTGGATAGGTAGGATAACTGGGTCTCGCATCCCGCGATGTTCTGAAGAAAAAGAAAAAGGGCCTCACACCTAGTGATGTTTCGAAGAACAAAGAAAAAGGGCCTCACACACTGTGATGCACATAGAAAAGGAAGAAAATTTGGCCACGCTTCTTTATTGATGAATAAGTTATGAATAATACAAGGGGGCTGATGGGTATTTATAGACCCTCAATTAGTGTTGTAAGGGATACAAAGACTAGGCTTGTTTTTTCTTAGACTACAACTCCTAGAATTCTAGTTTTGGGCATCCTGGACTCTTGTCTCTAGGCTGATCTGGACCTCTCTTCAAGTGGGCAACAACAATTCATCAGGTGGGCGTCAACTGAGATGGGCGACAATTTTGAGGAGTCTTTCTGGCTTACTCTTCTTAAAAACATTTCCTAACTTTAAATTGGCGACAATTGAGATGCATATGGCATCTAATCTCCTTCCTTCTTGGCATTAATCATGATCTCATTTGCATTTAGGAGGACTTCTTGAAATTTGAATGTTGATTGCTCCCCTTTGAGATAGAACTCTTAAGGTAAGAAAACCATTGAACCTTTTTCAACTTGGGCGACCAGATAGCTTGAAATTCATTAAATATGGGCATTGAAAAGTCTTGGCCAACTGATGTAGAACTAGATATGCATGCAACTTATTTTTATTCTTTTATATATTAAGTTATATGTTTGAATCCCGAAGATTAGACCAAGAAACTAAGTAGAGAGTTCTATATGAAATTAAGAAGCAAAAAGCATGCATAATAGAACCTAAAAGCAATAGAAAGTGGATCGCCGAAGCTGAGAAGTCTGGTTGGGCTAGTTCATCTTCAATAAAGGGTCTGGCAGGCAGAGGGGGTGTACCTAACAATGGTTGATGCACCTAGTGCAGATCGTATATGAAGGGATTGCTCTCGCTCTCGGATGCAGCCTGGAAAATCAAGCCGGAGACCCACGAATTCTTGACTTTCTGCTCGGTGATCCGATTGCGGCCCGGATGGAGTCGTTGGATTCGTAGAAGTCAAGGGACCTACAAACAACCTTTCAGGGGTGAGGAAACAAAGCAAAAATGAAGTAGTAAAGGGAAAATAGCAAGGGAAAGAAGATTTTGAGGTTGGCGGCCAGGGTTTGGAGAGCTGGATGGCGGCTGGAGGCTGGGCACAAAAAATCAGGAAGAAGAAAGGGTTCACACAGAATCCCTTTTAGCACATAGTAGGTAGCACACAGCAATTGGAAGAATTCAATATTATTTCATGAAAAAAGTTCCTTCATACAAGAGAGTAGAGTCTCTTAAATAGATTCTTAGACTTGGCCCCCAAGTAAGGTTACATTAGTCATTACCTATGAGTTTTAATCCAACCCAAACTTTAGCTAGAATATATGGTAAGTTTTGGTAGAAAAAATCCCTCAAATCTCTCCTCCTCTCTTGACTTGGTCGACCAAGAGGGGGACTCTAAGTGGCCAACCAAGGGGAAGGTGACCACAAGCATTTTGGCACCCTAGCTTTTCTCCCAGGCCTTGGCTAGCCCAATCTGCTTCAGGCTGCGATCCAGGGCTCCCGAGCTTCCGATGTGACTCCAGGATTTTGATTTCTTCTACTGGGACTTCCATTGTCTTCATGTCTTTAGTTGGGTTGGTCTTCATGTCTTCAGTTGGGTTGGTCTTCACTTGGACTGGCTTGGTCTTCTCTTGTACTTGGGCTAACATGTACAGGACTCAGGAAGAAGACTAGCTCAACATGAGCTGACTGGTACAGGACTCAAATAATAAAAAGATAACTAAGATGGACTAAGCTTTTATTACAAATGGACTCAAATGCTGCTAATTAATCCATAGAAGGTTGAGAAGCCTCTGTCTTATTCTGGTGCCTTTGGTGTCCCCACCAATTCTCTCGGGATGGGAAGAACTCGACCCTGTCGAGTAAGGATCACACTAGCTCACGTAACTCTCGGGAAGAGCTGGGTTGAGGCATTGCAAGTCCTCTTGAGCAATCCATGAATCATTCGATTCTGGCCGGCCATGCCATTGGACTAGGTAGCATTGATAGCCGCGGCCCCGGGTCATGATGGCTTGTTTGTCTAGGATACGCTCGATCCATTCTCCTCTCTTAGGCCAAATAATTGGTGGACACTCTGGGCTAGGGTCACTCACAATGAAAGGAGTAGGTCCAAAGAACTCACTGGGTATCGCTTTCAATTCCCTATACTCAACCAGGTCTGCGATATTGAAGGTAAAACTAATGCCCAAATCCGAAGGCAAATCTGACACATAGGCATTTGGTCCAACCTTTTCTATCACTTTAAAAGGTCCGACTTCGTGAGCATGAAGCTCCTTATTAGGCCTAAGCCTAACCATGAAAGAATCCATTACATTAAATTTCTTAGCTCTTTTTCAGGAATTAGCCAGTTTGATTCAAAATTAGTGCAGGTGGTGAACATGTTGGGCACATGCAAACTCCTAACAGGTGATGCAAAGGACTCATACCAACACCTAACAGACTCGACTATGCATTCCTATTGAAGGAAATTTTATTACATTCTTTGGACCTAAACCTAACAGATTATAGGTTCTCTAGGTTTGATCCTAGCTTGACATGCACATGAAAACTTACAATGAGCGCCTAGCAAATTTCATAAAGTATGCCAGAAGTAAAATGCAAACCTAACATGTATAATAAATGTATGCAGTATGCTAATCTCAACTAAATGCAATCTAATGATCCTAAAAATGCTGGAGGTATCTGGAAAGGGCAGAAAATAAGAAGTGGGTTCAGAATTAGTCTAGTAGGATAGGAAAAAAGGTTCAGGTTAGTTGGATACAATAGGATATAAGAAGGGGTGTTAGGGACTAATCTGAGACCAATGAGGCTAACCTTACGAGATTGAGGTCTATCTACAGGGTTTGCATAATGGAAGGTTGGGTTACTAATCTCAGGGAAGAGATCCTCAATGGGAACTATAGGAGGAGGCTCTTCTTGAGGGTACTGATTCAAAGAGATCAAGTCCTTACTAAATTTTTCTGGTTCATGTATTTTAGGACTAGACTCTGTTATTTGGCTCTCCTCTATGGTTTTCTCAGGTAAGGTTCTAGCAGCAGTCTCTTGGTTCTCTTCCTCTAATTGTTGTTCTACTATAGTATTAGGCTGGGTATAGTCAGGGTTAACTAACTCTAGATTGGCTTCTACCTGGATACCTACGGGATTAATGTTGACTCTACTAATTGATTTTGATGATAAGCAAAATAGTTAAGTATAATTTGAGGACTAATGATTTGCTTTAAGTGTGTTTTCTTTGAAAGGATGCTCACAAAATTTGAAGAAGCACATTTATGTTGAAGAACCAAGGTTGAATGAAATGATTGCTCAAAACAAAACTTGGACACTCAAAGAAATGGTTGAATGGATGACTAAGGCAAATGGAAACATGTTCCAGCACAAGTTCAGCAATTTTTGCATTTTTTAATGAAGTGTCGACTCAGGCTGGTACGCTACAAAGTTTCAAATGGCACAGATCAAGTGTCGACACATGGACTTTATGTGTCGACTCAAAGTATCAACACATGGATCAACATATCGCTAGAGACTTTCAAGCCACAGAACTTGTAGAAGTTGAAGGAACAGTTGATGTGTCAACACATGGATACAAGGTGTCGACTTAACTGAGAATGTGTCAACTCAATAGATTTTTTCAGAGAATCTGAATGGAGTAGTTTGAACTTGTGTCGACTCAAGAAGAATATGTGTTGACATTATGTGTCGACACATGAAGAGGAAGAATCGACACATGGAGTTCTAGCAACAGTAACGACTAGTTTTTTCAAAAATAGAACTCGTCCCAAATACCCCCAACGGCTAGTTTTTCAAGTGTAACGGCTATATTTCGATTTTGAGGGCTTGGAAAGGTATATAAAGGCTCCAAATCAAATCAAGAAGATATGCATTGAATATCCTTAAAGAGTTTGGAGAGAAAAGAAAAGAGAAGAGCCTTAACTCCTATTCATTCAAGGTTCAACCACTCACAAGCTAAAGGAAGCCTCCAAGCACTCAAAGCCATCAAGAGCATTGAAGATCATTCAATCTTGGGCATTCAAAAGGCTTCAACAAGAGCAAAGCAATACTACATCGAGCTACATTGACTTATTTGCTTTATTATTGAAAGCTTATATTAGTTCTTTATTTCTCTACCTTATATCTTGTAAAGGTTATTGGTTAGCCTATTGGAAAATCAAGTGAGGTTATTGGTAAGCCTTGAAAACCAATTAGGTTGGTGGTTAGCCCGCAAAACCACTAAGGTTCTCGGTTAGCCCAGAAAACTAATGGAGGTTTTTGGTTAGCCTTGTGAAAACCAATTAGGTTCTTGGTTAGCCCGGAAAATGAAGTGAGGTTGTGACTTGTGAGCCCTGTAAAACAAGTCAGGTTTTGATTAGTGAGCCCAGAAAACTAATCGACTGTAATCGTTTGATTATAATGAATTCCTAAGGGGATCTTGGGTAGCGGATGTAGGTACATTGTTGGCACCGAACCACTATAGCTTGTTGTATTTGTGATTGCTTGTTCTCTCCCTCCTTGCTCTTTACATTCTTGCTTATTGCTTTTAATTTCTGCTGCACTATTACTTTAGAGCATTGCACTTAAATCTTAGTACCTTGTTAAATTGAATTGCATATCTTGTCTTGTAAAGTTTGCTACTTGTATTATCAAGCTTAGCTTTAAATTTTTTAGAGACTCAATTCACCCCCCTCTTGGGTTGCTCTCTGAGCAATAGTCAACTAATTCTAGGTCTTCTAGAGGTGTCTCCTCTTCTCCCTCATACTCATCCACTAAGTTTACATCAGCATACACTTCCACTTTAATGTAAGCCTTGTGAATCACAGGGGTGGTAGGGGAAGGTCGACTAAGGAAAAATTGGCTAGGTCCTGATTTCTGATTATGGGCACTACTCCTAGTGGGTTCAAGTTGACTAAGGGATGTTGATTAGTACTGGGTTCATATCTAGGGATACTAGCCTTATGGGGTTTCGATCGATGGCCTATGGGTTTGGATCTATAGGTCATGGGTCTATTAGGCTTATAGGGAGTGGGTGCATAGGATCCATATTCACAGGTTTTGGATACATAGGTTCTAGGTTCATATAATTTGGGTAGTGTGGGTAAAGGTGGCTCAGGTTTGGATCTAGTCTAGGTCCTACGGGTTTTCTCTAGGGTTCCTAGTTGGTTGTCTATACGTTCAAACCTATGGGCTAAGTGATCAAGTTTATTGTGGGTTCGGGTATTGGACTAGGTCAACTGAGTCATCTAGGTATTCACCTGGGCAAGGGATTGGGTCAGCTGTTTAGTAAGGGCTTTAATCTGGGCTTCAAGATTGTCCATGGATTCAGCCAAAGGTGGAGATGGTGAGTGATATGATGCTTAATGGGGACATCGCCAGTATGGATCTCGGTGCAAGCACGAATCTTGGAGCCATGCAAATCTCGGAGCATATCCAAAATAAATTTAGGATTTATCTTTTATTTGAAATTTGAATTAGGATTTTGTTGGTTAGGATTGAGATATGGATAAGCTTATCTTATCCTATCTTGTATTTGAATTTGAATCATCCCTATCTTTTTATCTTGTATTCAAATTTAAATGAGGGTTGGACAAGTTTATAAATACCACCCTCAGTCCTTTGTACAAAACAGTTTGGAGATTAATTATGAGTTTTTAGAAAAGTGATTCTTCTGCATGCCTTTGCTTTCGGGCATCGAGGGGCGTGAGGCCCTGGTTATCCCCCTTCCCATTCCATTTTCTTTATCCTCTCGTGACCTTTGAGATTCACCCTAACACCTCCAAGTATTGAGGAGGGTGAAATGCCCTAGAGGTGAGAGGTCTCTTCATTAGTATGAGTTCCAAAGTCCTTGAGTTCCAAATCCTAAGTCTTCCATCCCTATTGTTCCTTCACCATCTCTAGAAAAAAAAAATCCAAGAAAATATGATACTCTAATCTTGGTGACTTCTAGGCTCGTCAATGATCCTATCCTATCTATCCCCCATCAAATTGGTATTAAAGCCTGGAAAAAAATTAAGATATATTTATTTTTCTTTGAATCATCCCAGACCACCATTCTTTCGCTTCCCTGTTCTTGAATCACTGCCCATAGCAATTGCGACTCTCGAATTAACCACCATGCCGATCACATCACCCTAGATTCTTCTTTCGCCACCACCAAGCTAGATCCATCCCCACCAACACCCCTCTGCCATTGCCCAACTGAACCTCTCGCCGACAGCGCCCACCATCGCTGGGATCAAAACCCGTGCCATCATCTCTAATCCCATCTCCGACCGACCACCAACAATCCGTCCACGCCTACCTCGATGTTGAAAAGGCCAGGTACTCCCACCTCAGATCAACTGCGAGCATGACAACATCTCAGGTCTATGATCGAGCCTTCCATGACCCCCTCTGCTATTATTATCTCTGCTCCCATAGAAAAAGGCAGGCAGAAATGAAGCACAAGAAGTCGAAGAGAAGAGAGAGAACAAGAGAGCGAGCGAAGAAACTAAAATTCGTCGTCAAGGAGGGATTCCAGGACACCCTAAAGAGGAACTCGACATTTGCGAATTAATGAGCAACAGTAGAGCGAAGAATTTCCATCGCCGTTCTGACAACGGTGATGCAAATGGAGAGGAGAAGTCCACCCCAATTCCATCACCGCCGAATTTCTTCCGTCCGTTAACGAAACCACCATCGACCGGACGAGACTCGCGTGTCACGCCAGCAAATGGGCCGATTGCCTCCTTGACGACTTCCACTTCCACCCCACTGCCATCGAGCCCTTGCTGCCCTCCTCTCCCAACCCCGCCGTCCTCTCCCTCCTTCCCTCGGTAGCCGCCGATCTCACCGTCCCCCTTCCCTTCGACTTCTACAAGGTGCTCGGTGTCGAGACCCACTTCCTCGATGACGGCATCCGACGAGTGTTCGAGGCTAGGGTTTCCTAGCCCCCGCAGTTTGGCTTTAGCATGGAGGCCCTCATCGCTCATCGCCAGATCTTCCAGGCTACCTGCGACACCCTCTCCAACCCCACCTCCCGTAGCGACTACAACCTTGGCCTTGCCAACGACCCCGACTCCACCTCCATCGGAACCAAGGAAGAATCGCCGCACCCTCCCATGCCGTCATCCCTTCCATTTTGAAGATTCCCCTCTGCCCTGTGTTGCCATCTTCCTCCCTACTATCATCGCCAGATCCACCATCGTGCCACCACCAATCGCCGGGACAGGGCCACGCTACCATGTCCCTGTGCTTCCGCCACCAATCCAGCTGTCACTGGAGGAGAGCCCGCCGGATCTACCCCTTAATGGACCGGAACCCCAGTTCTGATTTTCGCACTCCAATGAAAGCAAAGAAGCTCGTGGCACAAATGTGAAAGCAAGGTCTTTCTACACACTTCTCGGAGCAAAGACAGCTTTTACTTGCCGAGTTCAAGTCCAATATGATTCTCAAGATTGCATGGATCTCAAAGCAGTCCCAAAAATATTGAAGCATAGATCTCCAAGCCGCATAAATGTCATAGATGCATGACTTTCAAAGATGCATGGATCTCAGAGCAGAGCTGAGAAAATAATAATAATAATAATAATCTCATGGATAACTATAGCTGGAGTCTGAGCCTGACTCGACAGAGTTGAGTTTTCCCCACCTCAAGGGAATGATGGGGACATTGCTAGCATGGATCCCGGAGCAAGCATGAATCATGGAGCCACACGAATCTCGGAGCAGATCCAAAATAAATTTAGGATTTATCTTTTATTTGAAATTTGAATTAGATTTTGTTTGTTAGGATTGAGATATGGATAGGCTTATCTTATCCTATCTTGTAATTGAATTTGAATCATTCCTATCTTTTTATCTTGTATTCAAATTTAAATGAGGGTTGGACAGATTTATAAATACCATCCTCAGTCCTTTGTAAAAAACAGCTTGAAGATTAATTATGAGTTTTTAGAAAAGTGATTCTTCTTCTTGCCTTCGCCTTCAGGCATCGAGGGGCGTGAGGCCCAAGTTATCCCCTTCCCATTCTATTTTCTTTATCCCCTCGTAACCTTTGAGATTCACCATAACGCCTCCAAGTATCGAGGAGGGTAAAATGCCCTAGAGGTGAGAGGTCTTTCCGTTAGTGTGAGTCCCAAAGTCCATGAGTTCCAAACCCTAATTCTTCCATCCCCATTGTTCCTTCACCATCCTTAGAAGAGAAAAAATCCAAAAAAATATGATATCCTAATTTTGGTGACTTATAGGCTCACCAATGATCCTACCCCATCTGTCCCACATCAATGCTCCTGATCTAGTGCTCATGAAAGACTCAACACTGACTCGACTAAGCTGCCTAGACCTAGAGCCCAATCAGAATGGGTTAACTCAACTTACACATAACTCAAATCCTAGTCATTCAACTGGCCAGGTAAGAGGTGGGATGGTGGGAGGCCCCCCTGCTATCGCAGGGACCCAATTAAGGAACCACTGATCTGCTTAGGTCGTTTGACAATGTACCTCTTGTCTAGACACTAGAATCCAGTAATAGGAGATGACTTGGGTGCACTAGTCATCCCACAATGACAGACCCGACCGATGGGTGTCCCTAGCCCACTAGGGCAAATGAAGTCTAGTTAATTTTAAATTAGGCTTGGGATTGAATGTAAGGGATGTGGTTTTGGGCTAAGGAGAGGTTATCAACTCCTCCCCTTATCTGACATGTAGAAAGTTCCCTTAAGGTATTTTATGCAATGATGGCAGGCAGATGAAAATGCAAATTAGGGTTTAGCTATATTTGGAGTTTTTGAGTATATGTAATTTTTTTTATTTTGGAATTTTTTTAAATAGAAAGATAGCTTGCAGATTATGACCTAATATGCAGGGAACATGCCAAAATTAAAGATATACAAAGATTATACTAAAAAAATCCTGAACTTTCTGAAATCGACTTTGCTACCAAAATAGAGCAGAACTGTTCTCATGCAGTCTTTCAATTGGAAGAAAACCCAAAGAACAAAATAATTACTGAGAGACTTTTAAAAATTAAGTTGAATTATAAGGAATCCAGCAAAATAAATTTTAGAATTTTCTGAGTTTTATGCAGATAGAAACAATTGAAACAACAGAGGATGTACTGAGAAGGCCGAAAATACAAAAACCCTAATGGAACTCTTTGTGTTCTTGTTCAGGGGTAAATTCATAGCACACCCCTCCCACCATAGGAGATCCCGTAGATTAGGAGGAAAGGGTCTTGCAGCCCTACTAGTCTCCTATGACCGGACGGCCATGGTGAAGCACCCGATTCAAATATCCAAAGAGAACTAAGCCCAAAACAGGCTCTAATACCAAATGATGCGGAACTAGATATGCATGCAGATTATTTTTGTATTTTTATATATTAAGTTATGTGTTTGAATCCTGAAGATTAGATCAAGAAACTAAGTAGAGAGTTCTATATGAAATCAAGAAGCAAAAAGCATGCATAACAGAACCTAAAAGCAATAGAAAGTGGACCGCCGAGGCTGAGAAGTCTCGGTTGGGCTAGTTCATCTTCAATAAAGGGACTGGCAGGCAGAAGGGGTGTACTTGACAGTGGTTGATGCGTCTAGTGCAGATCGTATGCGAAGGGATCGATCTCACTCTCGGATGCGGCCTGGAAAATCAAGCTGGAGACCCGCGGATTCTTGGCTTTCTACTCGGTGATTCGATTGTGGCCCGGCTAGAGTCGTTGAATTCGTAGAAGCCGAGAGACCTGCAAACAACCTTTCTGAGGTGAGAAAACAAAGCAAGGATGAAGTAATAAAAGGAAAATAACAAGGGAAAGAAGATTTTGAGGTTGGTGGCCAGGGTTTGGAGAGCTGGATGGTGGCTGGAGGCTGGGCACAGAACACCAGGAAGAAGAAAGGGCTCACACAGAATCCCTTTTAGCACATAGCAGGTAGCACACAGTAATTGGAAGAACTCAATATGATTTCATGAAAAAAGTTTCTTCATACATACAAGAGAGTAGAATCTCTTAAATAGACTCTTAGACTTGGCCCCCAAGTAAGGTTATATTAGTCATTACCTATGAGTTTTAATCCAACCCAAACTCTAGCTAGAATACATGATAGGTTTAGGTAGAAAAAATCCCTCAAATCTCTCCTCCTCTCTTAACTTGGTTGGCCAAGAGGGGTGACTCTAAGTGGCCGACCAAGGGGAAGGTGACCACAAGCATTTTGGCACCCTAGCTCCTCTCTTGGGCCTTGGCTGGCCCAATCTAATTCGGGCTGCGGTCCAGGGCTCCCGGGCTTCCGATGTGACTCCAGGGTTGATGATTTCTTCTACTGGGACTTTCATGGTCTTCATGTCTTCAGTTGGTGATGCGAAACTTATATATGCATGCAAGTATTTTTATTGTATTTTTAATATTAAGTTGTATGATTAGTCTCGAAGAACAGACCAATAATCTAAGCAGGGAAAACTATGCAAGATAAGAAACTAAAGCATGCAAGATAGGACTTAAAAGTAACAGAATAAGAAGGACCGCCGAGGTTGAGAAGCCTCGGTTGGGCTAGTTCACCCACAATAAAGCTACTAGCGGTAGAGGGGATGTACCTGGCAACGATGGAAGCGCCTGGTGCAGATCGTACATGATGAGATCACTCTCACTCCAGATGTGGCCTGGAAAACCAAGCCAGACACCTGTGGATACCTAGCTTTCTGCTCGGTGGTCCGATTGCGGCCCGGCTAGAGTCGTTGGATTCGTCGGAGTCGAGGGACCTGCAAACGACCTTCCAAGGGTTAGAAAACATAGTAGAGAAGAAGAAATAAAGGGAAAATAGCAAAGGAAAGTTGTTGATTGGAGTGGGCAGCTAGGGTTTTGGAGAGCAGGATGGCGGCAGGAAGTAGTCGCAGAACACCGAGAAGAGGAAGGGCTCACAAAGAATCCCTTCAAGCACACAGAAAGGTAGCACACAGCAATTGGAGAATCAAATATTATTTCATATCAAAATTAAATTCTTCATACAAGAGACTAGGGCCCTTTAAATAGACTCATAGACTTGGCCCCCAAGTAAGGTTAAAAAGGACATTACATAGGAGTTTGAATCCCCATCCAACTCTAGCTAGAAAATAAGGAAAAAATAGGTAGAAAAAATCCCTAAAACTTCTCTCCCTCCTCTTGCCTTGGTCGGCCAAGGGAGGTGACCCTAGTGGCTGACCAAGGGTGGTAAGCATAAGCCTTGGTGCCACTTTCTCTTCTCCTTGGCCTTGGCTGGCCCAGTTCACTTCAGGCTGCATTTCAGGACTTCATTTCAGGGCTTAGGGGCTTCGGGCTTGTCTCTCGCACTTCTGATTTCTTCTCCTAGGCCTTCCATGATCCTCACATTTTTAGTTGGGTTGCTCTTCACTTGGGCTGGCTTGGTCTTTACTTGTATGAGTCATTACATGTACTGAACTTCGGAAAATAACTAGCTCAACATGAGCTGATTAGTACAGGACTTAAGTAAGAAAAATAACTTAGATGAACTAAGCTTTATTACAAATGGACTTGAATGTAACTAAGTAATCCATAGAGGGTTAAAAAGCCTCTATCTTATTCTGGTGCCTCTAGTGTCCGCACCAATTCTCCTGGGATGGGAGGAACTCGACCCTGTCGAGTGAAGATCAGGCTGGCTCACATATCTCTCGAGGAAGTCTGGGTTGAGGTGTTGCAAGTCCTCTCAAGAAATTCATGAATCGTCTGACTCTGGCCGGCCTTGCCATCGGACTAGGTAGTGTTGATAGCCGTGGCCCCGGGTTGTTATGGCTTGTTCGTCCAGAATACGCTTGATCTATTCTCCTCTCTCAGGCCAATTTATTGGTGGACACTCTGGGCTAGGGTTACTCTCAATGGAAGGAATAGGTCTAAAGGCCTCACTAGGTATCACTGTCGGTTCCTTGTACTCAACCAGGTCTGCGATATTGAAGGTAGAACTGATACCCAAATCCGAAGGCAAATCTAACACATAGGCATTTGGTCCAACCCTCTCTATCACTTTAAAAGGTCCGGCTCCACGAGCATGAAGTTACTTAACGGTCCTGGATGGGAATCGCTTAGGCCCAAGCCTAATCATGACAGAATCCCCTACATCAAATTCCTTGGCCCTTCATCGAGAATTAGCTAGTTTCTTATATGTTTCATTACTTGGGTTTATTTTCTGGCTAATGTCCTTATGCAAATCTCTAATATGCTGCGCGAATGATTCTGTAGACTCTGAGACTTGTGCATGAACAGGTAAAGGAATCAGGTCAATGGGGCGATTAGGCTTGTACCCATGGACTATCTCAAAAGGACTCTTGCTCGTTGTCCTATTCACTAAGCTATTGTAGGCGAACTCTGCTCTAGGCAACAATAGATCCCAAGTTCCAATGTGTTCACCTACCAGGCATCTAAGGAGGTTTTCTAAACTATGGTTCACCACTTCGGTTTGACCATCTATTTGGGGGTGGTAGGCTATAGAAAACTTAAGCTTGGTCTCTAACAGGTGCCACAGGATTTTCCAGAAATAACTGGTGAACCTAACATCCCTATTAGATATGATGGTCTTAGATAGGCCATGAAGTCTAACCACATTATCTAAGAAAAGCCTGGCTACTCTAGACACATCAAAGGTCTAGAAACATGGGATGAAGTGAGCCATCTTAGAGAACCTGTCGACCACTACAAAGATAGAATCATCTCTGGGTCTTAGGTAGTCCTAACATGAAGTCCATACTTAGGTCCTGCTAAGGGCGATCAGGCACTGGTAAAGGTGTGTAGAGACCAGTATTTTATTTCTGCTATTTTGCAATAGCACAAGTTCTACACCTGGCTACAATATGAGCAACATGCCTTTTCAATCCTGGCTAAAAGAACTGCTCCTCTATCGCTAAGATGGTCTTATTCCTACCAAAGTGACCAGCTAAACCTCTAGCATGGGTCTCCCAAATTAGGAATTCTCTAAGGAAAGTTCTAGGTATATAGAGTCGATTGTTTTGGAAAAGGTAGCTATCCTTAATGGTATACTCACTATGGGTACTGGATGGTCCTAGCCTGAGGGTCTGGTAAATGTCTCCAAAGTCTGGGCAGGTTTCATATTCATCCTTTAACCTATCAAACCCTATGACTTGAGTGCTAACTGATCCTAACAGCATAGACCTATGGCTTAGGGCGTATGCTACCTTATTTTCTATTCTGGCACGATGCTTCAGGACAAAGGTGTAGGCCTGAATGTACTCGATCCATTTACCATGCCGTAGGTTATGTTTCTTTTGGGAGTTTAGGAAACGGAGTGCCTCATGGTCAGAAAATAAGACAAACTCCTATGGTAATAAGTAATGTCTCCAATATCTAAGGGCCTGGACTACCGCATAAAATTCTTTGTCATAGGTAGAGTACTTAAGTTTAGCCTCATTCAGCTTCTCACTGAAGAAGGCTACAAGATGATTTTCTTGACTTAGTACCCCACCTTTTCCTACTCCCGAGGCATCGCAAGTGACCTCAAACACCTTAGTGAAATCAGGTAACCTAAGAATGGGTGCATGGGTTTCTTATCCTTAAGCTCTAGGAAGGCCTTATTAACTGCTTTGGTCCACTCAAATGTACCCTTCCTAATGCAATCAGTTATTGGTACGACGACTGTACTAAAATCCCTAATAAATCTTTTGTAAAAGGTTGCTAGGCCATGGAAGCTAGGCACATCATGGACACTAGTGGGTGTAGGCCACTCTATAACAGCCCTAACCTTTTTAGGATCTGTAGAAACTCCCTTAGGGGTGACAACAAAACTTAGGAAGATAACCCTATGTGTCATGAACTCACACTTCTTAAAGTTGGCATAGAGGCTATCTCCCTAAGGGTCTGGCATACTAATCTCAGATGACTAAGGTGTTCCTTTTTAGTCCTGCTATAAATTAAGATATCATCAAAGTAGACCATAACAAATTTTCTAGTATATTCTTTCAGGACTTGGGTTATAATCCTCATAAATGTAGTTGGTGCATTAGAAAGTCCGAAAGGCATCACAACGCACTTAAACAGTCCATCCTTAGTCTTGAATACGATTTTCCACTCATCCCCGGTCTAATCCTAACCTGATGATAGCTACTCTTAAGGTCTATCTTTGAGAAAACTTTGGCTCCGGCCATCATGTCTAACATATCATCCAATCGGGGGATGGGAAACCTATATTTCACAGTTATTTTGTTAATGGCTCTACTGTCTACACATACCCTCCAAGTACCATGGTGTGGGCACCAGAATCAGGAAGAGACTCCAACCAATTCAAGTCAAATCCGAGTCCTTATGGTTGGATGAGTAAAAGAAAGTCCTGTAATTTTTTCTTTCTATAATTTTGAGTCCAAATAATTATATAATTCGAGTCCATTTCAATTTTATGTTGGGACTAGTCCAGCCTGATTAACCTTGTATTTAAGAGTTGGGTCCAAATGAGTCAAGTCCAATCCATGAAGAATCAAACCAAACCATATTTGAAGACTAAAGAAGACTCAAGACTTATACTCCAAAGCAAGACCAAAGCCACCTCAAGTGGGGACCACATGCCACATGACACATGCCACCTCATCATCCAAGGTTACTGCCACATCACACATGCCACCTCACCATCCAAGATTGCTGCCACATCACACATGCCACCTCACCATCCAAGGTTGCCACCCAAGAGAAGAAAAGGAGAATTTGAAATTGAATTGGCTACAACCTCCTCCACAACTTCCTCCACTCTTCATGGGACGCCCCATATTTTTCTCCACAAATTTTTCTCCATGATATTTGGTGTAGTTTGAATTCAAAATGGCTTAATAGTCTATAAAAGACTCTTAGTCTTCTTGTAAAAGGAGGATGGAAAAGAAAAATTACAAATTTTCTTCTATGTGAGTTCTATGTGCCTAAGTGGTAGTTTTAAATTCTTCTCCCTATCCCATGCCAACCCTAGTTTCTCCTCCTCCATCTACAATGCCTAAGACACCCTCCTTCTTCTCCAATCTCAAGCTAGCTCTTCAATATTCAAGGTTGATCAAGAAGACCATCACAAGGAGGCCGGCCTAATCCATTTCAAGTGATCTAACATGGCACCAAGATTATTCTTCAACAATGCTTCCTCGACTCTTCTTTAGTTTCTCCATTTCATGACTAACGTATTTTTACCAAGTTCCTAATCTTGAGGTTTCTTTGTATAGGGTTCTCCGGGATTCCGAATTCAAGAGGAAGGAATTACTTGCCACAATCCAGAAAACAAGAAGTGCCCTCAATTTGTAGTATGGTCTTGTCATTTGGGAGGTCTCTTCATGAGTGATCTTGATCTACTTGAAAGATTAATGCCAGGTATGTTCTAGTGTCGATTAGGTCTGAAATATTAAATTTGCCTAGCTTAACTTGTGTGGTTCGAATCTTATTCCTATTTCTTTGTTATTTTGATAGTCTCAATAATTAGGTTTACGTTTGATCGTTCGAGTTCTCTTCATTAGACCTCCTTTGATATTATATGCTGAACTAATCATATGAGAATAAGAAAATTGCTAAGTTAATCTATGCTAATCTCCTTTAGGGTTGCATCGTTACATTCTCATCTTGCATGTCCCCACCATTCTTGGTATCAGAGCATGGTAGAATAAGTTCCTGATTGCATAGCATTAAGTCCTTGAAGTACTTGGATCGGAGGCGTTACCAGGCCGTCCGGTCTTAGGAGAAAGTAGGGTTTAAACATCCTCTCTTCCCATTCCACGGGGATCTCCTAAGGCATGTCGGGGTGCCATTGTGATTGACCCGTGAAAAAGAAAGCCAAAGGACTTCTTAGATTTCATTTGTGAATTTTGCATTGGGCACGTTCTGTTTTTCTGCTTGCTGTATTTTCTGTAGGCTGACTGTAATCCGCTTGCAACTCCAAAGACAAGTATCACATTCCTCGTTGGAATATTTTTTTTCCTGCTCCATTTCAAGTTGCTTATCACCATTTTAAATTTCAATATGAGAAAAAATTTACAAAAAAAATGAAAATTCCTGCAGTCCATCAGTGTTATTAGGGTTTCTGTTCTGTTCTGTTCCTTTTCATTATCTTCATTTCAGAATCTTCCTAGAATAGTATAGATTTTATTTTGAATTTTCGTTTCATCTGGTATGTCATCTAGAAGTTAGGAGTTTTCTATGATTTTTTTAGATTTTTTTGACAATTTTTTTCTACACTTATCAACACCACTTTTAAACTGCAACACACTACTTCTGCATCTGAAATTTGAAATTTGCATGCATCTCATGACAAACCAAATTAAGGGCATGAAATTGACATAGGGTCAAGATTTCATCACCTGTCCCTAGCCCAAAAATCACCAAATTGCATATCGATCCAATCCCTAACTAAAATTGATTAGACATTAATTGCCCTAGTGGGTTAGGAACATCAATTTGGTCGAGCCCGGGTTATTGTCAACTCATTGTGTCAACTAGTCTTGTATGTGCCCTATTACTTGGTGTCTAGAATTGGGACTAAGGGCTTGGGTGCTGATCCGTCTATCGGGCCAATTCCACCGGGCCTAGGTAGGCCAGAGACAGGATCTCACACTCCCCTTGTTCTAAAACCTGGCCAAGTATAGAGTTACTACAATCTAGCTTGCCACCTTGATTAGGCAACTAGCTTGGAACTCTAGGTCCAGTTCAATTCAATTGGGAAAGCTTGTGCAACCCATTTCTTCATCTATTATTGAAAGCTGGTGTCAAGGATAGAGGTTAAGTGGCTCAAGCCTAAGCGGTTCTTGTGGTTTTTAATTAGGACCCAGTGAAAGCTGGGGGAACCTCCCACAGACCCACCTCCTGACAGGCCAGTGGAAGAGAGTAGCTGTTGATTTGATTGTATCTAGTTAACTCAGTTTATTTGGACTAACCGGTTTAGAAAACTCGTAGTTCGGGTCTGAATCTAATTGTTTGCATGACAACTAGGTCAGGCACACCTTACCACCCTTCACAAGCCCAACCTAGTTCATCCATGGATACTAGTATGGAAAGCCTTATAAGAACTATGATCGAGAAGATGGACCGTTTGGATGCTAAATTTGGTCAGTTCGAGGAAAGGGTACGAATCCTAGAAGAAGCTAGGTTGACCCCAACTGAACCACCTTCACCCAGATTACCTTCAGTTCATCCTAGAGCCCAACGACAGGAACACACACCTGACCCAATTCAAAGAAGACCGCATCGGATTATGTTGATCATACTCCAGAGCCACCTCCTAGAAGGCCTCACTATGATACTTTTGATCAGGATGATCGTGCCCTAAGGAACATCCGTCTAGATGCACCAACCTTTGAGGGAAGCTTAGATCCTAAGGTGTACATAGACTGGGAGGCTGACATGGACCAGTATTTTGATTGGTATGATATGTCTGAAGAGAGAAGATTTAAGTTTGCCAAAATCAGGCTAGTTCGTCGGCTCGGTTATATTGGGGAAATGTGGAACGCATATCAAGGCAAAGGGGAGATTTAGCTATAGCAACATGGAGAGATATGAAGAGGAAACTTAGAGAGAAATATCTGCCTATGTCTTATCAGCAAAGGTTATTAGATCAGTGGCAATGATTGACACAGGGTAACAAGACCGTTACTGAATACGTTGCTAAATTTGATGAGTTTGTGATGCGATGCAACGTAGTCGAGTCTGAGGCAGCCACATTGTCGAGGTTTAGATCAGGATTGAATGAAGATATAAAAGGGGAACTGTTTTTGAAAGAAGTCCATGATTTAGATCAGGCATACCAAGTTGCCATGGACTATGAGAGGTTTCAAAGGAGAGCTACATTTAGACGACTCGAACCTATTAGGTTTAACCCTCCTGTTAGCAGGCCTAGTTCAGTCCCTGGTACAACCAATAGACCAAGATCCAGCTCGAATCCAACCCCTAGGCATAACCCTACCATTCCCCCAATTCCTAAGAAGACAAAGGAATGAGCCCTGAAGATCGAGGTGAGGGGGAGCGAGTCTGCTATAAGTGTCGTAAACCAGGTCATTTCGTGAGCCAATGTCCCTCTAGAGCTTTACATATAGGGGAGGCAGAAGAAGGTGAATCAGAATCCCTGGAGAATGATGAAGAGGAGGTTTATGAAGCAGGGGATTGCTTGGCTGATGAGTATGAAGGAGATGAAGAAAATGTAGATTCATCAGATATGTTAGGAGTTGTGAGATGTATCATGACACAGACCAAGGAGCAGGAAGACTGGCGTAGGACTAGCATCCTACACACATTTGTCAAAATAGGAGAAAAGGTCTGTAAGATTGTGATCGATAGTGGAAACTGTGTCAATGCCATTTCCTTTAGTGCATCCAAGAGTCTAGGATTACCCACTGAACAACATCCCAATCCATATAAGGTATCTGGATCAATTCCACTTCTATCCCAATCAAGCAGAGATGTCAGGTCCGAATCCAACTTCAGTCCTATCAGGAACGAATCTGGTGTGATGTACTCCCTATGGGAGTAAGTAGCATCATCCTAGGTAGGCCATGGCTGTTTGACCATGATGTGACAATTTTTGGTCGATCAAATTCCTGTGCTTTCAATTTCAATGGCAAGAAAATTGTCATTCATCCAACCCAGCCTAAGGACAACACCAAAAGAGGAGTTAGCAGCCTGAAAGAAAAAAGGACTGGATTAAATTTGATAGGTGCAAGAGAATTAGAAAAAGACATTAATGAGGGAGCACCTATTTGGATGGTAGCTGCTAAGGAAACTATGGACCACACCCCTGTAGAACACCCTCAAGAGGTGGTCCAATTATTGAAAGACTTTGAAGACGTGTTTCCCGAGGATCTTCCCGACAATCTTCCACCTTTAAGGGACATACAGCATGCCATAGATTTAGTCCCTGGTGCGACTGTACCTAATTTGCCTCATTATAGGATGAATCCAACTGAACATCAGGAGTTACAAAGGCAAGTTAGTGAACTTCTTAGAAAGGGGTTTGTTAGAGAAAGTTTAAGCCCTTGTGCAGTCCCTGCCTTGTTAACCCCTAAAAAGGATGGTACCTTGAGGATGTGTGTAGACAGCCATGCCATCAACAAGATTACTATCAAATATAGGTTTCCAATCCCAAGACTAGACGATATGTTAGATATGATAGCTGGATCAACAATTTTCTCCAAGATAGACTTAAAGAGTGGCTATCACCAGGTTAGGGTTAGGCCTGGAGATGAATGGAAGATCGCTTTTAAGACTAAAGATGGATTATATGAGTGGTTAGTCATGCCGTTCGGTCTGTCCAATGCACCCAGCACCTTTATGAGAATTATGAATCAGGTGTTGAAAACTTTCATCGAAAAATTTGTGGTGGTCTACTTTGATGACATTCTTATCTATAGCAAGACTAAGGCAGACCATTTAACCCACCTAAGGCAAGTTTGCCAAGTCCTTAGAAAGGATAGCCTCTATGCCAATATCAAGAAGTGTGAATTCTTAACACATAGAGTTATCTTTCTAGGATTTGTAGTAACATCTGAAGGAGTGTCCGCTAACCCTGCGAAAATTAAGTCAATAGTAGAGTGGCCTGTACCCAAGAGTATCCATGATGTCCGTAGTTTCCACGGTTTAGCCACCTTCTATAGGAGATTCATTAGAGGGTTCAGTACGATAGTGGCTCCAATCACTGATTGTATTAGGAAGGGATCTTTTGAATGGACTAAAGCAGCAAACAAAGCCTTCCTAACAATTAAGGAAAAAATGATACACGCACCCGTCCTGAGGTTACCCGATTTTACCAAAGTGTTCGAGGTTGCTTGTGATGCTTCTGGGATAGGAATTGGAGGTGTCTTGAGTCAAGAGAATCACCCAGTAGCATATTTCAGTGAGAAGTTAAATGAAGCGAGACTAAGGTATTCCACCTATGATAGGGAGCTATATGTGGTAGTTCAGGCATTACGTTATTGGAGGCATTATCTTCTACCGCAAGAGTTTGTCCTATTTTCTGACCATGAAGCTCTTAGGTTGCTTAGTTCTCAGAAGAAATTGAACCCTAGGCACGGGAAATGGGTAGAGTTCATACAAGCTTATACGTTCGTACTGAAACATCGTGCCGGAACTGAAAATAGGGTTGCTGATGCGTTGAGTCGTCGTTCAATGTTGTTGAATTCTGTGAGCACTGAGGTAGTAGGGTTTGAAAGATTAAAAGAGGAATATCCTGCATGCCCTGATTTTGGTGACATCTATCGATCCCTTCAACAAGGACCATCTAGTGAGCATAGTGATTATACCATTTTAGATGGATACCTTTTCAGAGGAAATCAGTTGTGTATTCCCAGGACCTCTATTAGGGAATTTCTGATCTGGGAAGTTCATGCTGGGGGCTTAGCAGGACATTTTGGTAGGAATAAGACCATCTTAGCAATAGAAGACCAATTCTTTTGGCCTGGTCTCAAAAGAAATGTGGCCCAGATTGTAGCTCAGTGCCGTACCTGTGCTGTTGCAAAACAGCAAAGACAGAACACCGGTCTGTACACGCCCTTACCTGTCCCTGATCGTCCATGGCAGGATATCAGCATGGATTTTGTAGTAGGCCTCCCTAAGACGTCTAGGAAGTATGATTCTGTCTTTGTGGTTGTCAATCGTTTCTCCAAGATGGCTCACTTCATTCCTTGTTCTCAAACTTTAGATGCTTCGAAGGTGGCCAAGCTTTTCCTCGATTAGGTCGTTAGGCTTCATGGTTTACCCAAAACCATTGTGTCCGATAGAGATGTCAAATTTACTAGCTATTTCTGGAAAACCCTTTGGCACATGCTCGGTACCAAGCTGAAATTCTCTACTGCCTATCATCCTCAAACCAATGGCCAGACTGAGGTAGTAAACCGAAGCTTAGGAAATCTGTTGAGATGCTTAGTTGGTGACAACCTAGGAAACTGGGACCTATTACTTCCTCGTGCTGAATTTGCCTATAACATCTCAGTTAATAGGTCTATTGGGAAAAGTCCGTTCGAAGTGGTCTATGGATACAGACCTAGGAAGCCTTTAGACCTAGCTCCTTTACCCACACATGCACGGGTGTCCGAGTTTGCCGAGTCATATGCACAGCATATTAGGGAATTGCATAAGGAGGTTAGCCAAAAGATTCAAGCAAGCAATGAACTCTATCAGCATATGGACTAATTCACATAAACGATTAAAAGAATTTAATGAAGGGGACTCCGTCATGATCAAACTTAAACCTGAAAGGTTTTCGCCGGGAACTATGAAGAAACTCCATGCCCGGGGAGCCGGACCTTTCAAAATAATAAAGAAAATTGGACCAAATGCTTATGTATTAGAATTACCACCAAGTTATGGCATTAGTTCAACATTTAACATTTCAGACTTAAAAGAATACAAAGAACCTGCATTGATACCTAGTGAGCTTTTTGGTCCTAATGTTTCTTTTGAGAGTGAAACACCAAATGAGTGTCCACCACCAAGTGTTCCTGAGAGAAAGGAGAGAATTGAAAGGATCTTGGATGACCAGATCATTAGTACTAGGAATAGAGGCTACCAACGTTATCTGGTTAGATGGCAAGGATGTCCTGAATCTGAAGACTCCTGGATTTCCCGAGAGGACCTACAACAAATCGACCCGGATGCATTAGAAGCTTATCAAGCCAACCCTCACTCGATAGGGTCGAGTTCCTTCCACCCCGGGAGAATTGGTGTGGGCACCAGAATCAGGAAGAGACTCCAACCAATTCAAGTCAAATCCGAGTCCTTATGGTTGGATGAGTAAAAGAAAGTCCTGTAATTTTTTCTTTCTTTAATTTTGAGTCCAAATAATTATGTAATTCGAGTCCATTTCAATTTTATGTTGGGACTAGTCCAGCCTGATTAACCTTGTATTTAAGAGTTGGGTCCAAATGAGTCAAGTCCAATCCATGAAGAATAAAACCAAACCACATTTGAAGTCTAAAGAAGACTCAAGACTTATACTCCAAAGCAAGACCAAAGCCACCTCAAGTGGGGACCACATGCCACATGACACATGCCACCTCATCATCCAAGGTTGCTGCCACATCACACATGCCACCTCACCATCGAAGATTGCTGCCACATCACACTTGCCACCTCACCATCCAAGGTTGCCGCCCAAGAGAAGAAAAGGGGAATTTGAAATTGAATTGGCTACAACCTCCTCCACAACTTCCTCCACTCTTCATGGGACGCCCCATATTTTCTCCACAAATTTTTCTCCATGATATTTGGTGTAGTTTGAATTCAAAATGGCTTAATAGTCTATAAAAGACTCTTAGTCTTCTTGTAAAAGGAGGATGGAAAAGAAAAATTACAAATTTTCTTCTATGTGAGTTCTATGTGCCTAAGTGGTAGTTTTAAATTCTTCTCCCTATCCCACGCCAACCCTAGTTTCTCCTCCTCCATCTACAACGCCTAAGATTCCCTCCTTCTTCTCCAATCTCAAGCTAGCTCTTCAATATTCAAGGTTGATCAAGAAGACCATCACAAGGAGGCCGGCCTAATCCATTTCAAGTGATCTACCATGGCGCCAAGATTATTCTTCAACAATGCTTCCTCGACTCTTCTTTAGTTTCTCCATTTCATGACTAATGTATTTTTACCAAGTTCCTAATCTTGAGGTTTCTTTGTATAGGGTTCTCCGGGATTCCGAATTCAAGAGGAAGGAATTACTTGCCACAATCCAGAAAACAAGAAGTGCCCTCAATTTGTAGTATGGTCTTGTCATTTGGGAGGTCTCTTCATGAGTGATCTTGATCTACTTGAAAGATTAATGCCAGGTATGTTCTAGTGTCGATTAGGTCTGAAATATTAAATTTGCCTAGCTTAACTTGTGTGGTTCGAATCTTATTCCTATTTCTTTGTTATTTTGATAGTCTCAATAATTAGGTTTACGTTTGATCGTTCGAGTTCTCTTCATTAGACCTCCTTTGATATTATATGCTGAACTAATCATATGCAAATAAGAAAATTGCTAAGTTAATCTATGCTAATCTCCTTTAGGGTTGCATCGTTACATTCTCATCTTGCATGTTCCCACCATTCTTGGTATCAGAGCGTGGTAGAATAAGTTCCTGATTGCATAGCATTAAGTCCTTGAAGTACTTGGATCGGGGGCGTTACCAGGCCGTCCGGTCTTAGGAGAAAGTAGGGTTTAAACACCCTCTCTTCGCATTCCACGGGGATCTCCTAAGGCATGTCGGGGTGCCATTGTGATTGACCCATGAAAAAGAAAGCCAAAGGACTTCTTAGATTTCATTTGTGAATTTTGCATTGGGCACGTTCTGTTTTTCTGCTTGCTGTATTTTCTGTAGGCTGACTGTAATCCACTTGGAACTCCAAAGGCAAGTATCACATTCCTCATTGGAATATTTTTTTTCCTGCTCCATTTCAAGTTGCTTATCATTTTTTTAAATTTCAATCTGAGAAAAAATTTACAAAAAAAATGAAAATTCCTGCAGTCCATCAGTGTTATTAGGGTTTCTGTTCTGTTCTGTTCCTTTTCATTATCTTCATTTCAGAATCTGCCTAGAATAGTATAGATTTTATTTTGAATTTTCATTTCATCTGGTATGTCATCTAGAAGTTAGAATTTTCTGTGATTTTTTTAGATTTTTCTAACATTTTTTTTCTACACTTATCAACACCACTTTTAAACTGCAACACACTACTTCTGCACCTGAAATTTGAAATTTGCATGCATCTCATGACAAATCAAATTAAGGGCATGAAATTGACATAGGGTCAGGATTTCATCACTTGTCCCTAGCCCAAAAATCACCAAATTGCATATCGATCCAATCCCTAACTAAAATTGATTAGACATTAATTGCCCTAGTGGGTTAGGAACATCAATTTGGTCGAGCCCGGGTTATTGTCAACTCATTGTGTCAACTAGTCTTGTGTGTGCCCTATTACTTGGTGTCTAGAATTGGGACTAAGGGCTTGGGTGCTGATCCGTCTATCGGGCCAATTCCACCGGGCCTAGGTAGGCCAGAGACAGGATCTCACACTCCCCTTGTTCTAAAACCTGGCCAAGTATAGATTTACTACAATCTAGCTTGCCATCTTGATTAGGCAACTAGCTTGGAACTCTAGGTCCAGTTCAATACAATTAGGAAAGCTTGTGCAACCCATTTCTTCATCTATTATTGAAAGCTGGTGTCAAGGATAGAGGTTAAGTGGCTCAAGCCTAAGCGGTTCTTGTGGTTTTTAATTAGGACCCAGTGAAAGCTGGGGGAACCTCCCACAGACCCACCTCCTGACTGGCCAGTGGAAGAGAGTAGCTGTTGATTTGATTGTATCTAGTCAACTCAGTTTATTTGGACTAACCGGTTTAGAAAACTCGTAGTTCGGGTCAGAATCTAATTGTTTGCATGACAACTAGGTCAGGCACACCTTACCACCCTTCACAAGCCCAACCTAGTTCATCCATGGATACTAGTATGGAAAGCCTTATAAGAACTATGATCGAGAAGATGGACCATTTGGATGCTAAATTTGGTCAGTTCGAGGAAAGGGTACGAATCCTAGAAGAAGCTAGGTTGACCCAAACTGAACCACCTTCACCCAGATTACCTTCAGTTCATCCTAGAGCCCAACAACAGGAACACACACCTGATCCAATTCAAAGAAGACCGCATCAGGATTATGTTGATCATACTCCAGAGCCACCTCCTAGAAGGCCTCACTATGATACTTTTGATCAGGATGATCGGGCCCTAAGGAACATCCGTCTAGATGCACCATCCTTTGAGGGAAGCTTAGATCCTAAGGTGTACACAGACTGGGAGGCTGACTTGGACCAGTATTTTGATTGGTATGATATGTCTGAAGAGAGAAGATTTAAGTTTGCCAAAATCAGACTAGTTCGTCAGGCTCGGTTATATTGGGGAAACATGGAACGCATATCAAGGCAAAGGGGAGATTTACCTATAGCAACATGGAGAGATATGAAGAGGAAACTTAGATAGAAATATCTGCCTATGTCTTATCAGCAAAGGTTATTAGATCAGTGGCAACGATTGACACAGGGTAACATGACCGTTTCTGAATACGTTGCTAAATTTGATGAGTTTGTGATGCGATGCAACGTAGTCGAGTCTGAGGCAGCCACATTGTCGAGGTTTAGATCAGGATTGAATGAAGATATAAAAGGGGAACTATTTTTGAAAGAAGTCCATGATTTAGATCAGGCATACCAAGTTACCATGGACTATGAGAGGTTTCAAAGGAGAGCTACATTTAGACGACCCGAACCTATTAGGTTTAACCCTCCTGTTAGCAGGCCTAGTTCAGTCCCTGGTACAACCAATAGACCAAGATCCAGCTCGAATCCAACCCCTAGGCATAACCCTACCATTCCCCCAATTCCTAGAGAAGACAAAGGAATGAGCCCTGAAGATCGAGGTGAGAGGGAGCGAGTCTGCTATAAGTATCGTAAACCAGGTCATTTCGTGAGCCAATGTCCCTCTAGAGCTTTACATATAGGGGAGGCAGAAGAAGGTGAATCAGAACCCCTGGAGAATGATGAAGAGGAGGTTTATGAAGCAGGGGATTGCTTGGCTGATGAGTATGAAGGAGATGAAGAAAATGTAGATTCATCAGATATGTTAGGAGTTGTGAGATGTATCATGACACAGACCAAGGAGCAGGAAGACTGGCATAGGACTAGCATCCTACACACATTTGTCAAAATAGGAGAAAAGGTCTGTAAGATCGTGATCGATAGTGGAAACTGTGTCAATGCCATTTCCTCTAGTGCAGCCAAGAGTCTAGGATTATCCACTGAACCACATCCCAATCCATATAAGGTATCCTGGATCAATTCCACTTCTATCCCAATCAAGCAGAGATGTCAGGTCCGAATCCAACTTCAGTCCTATCAGGAACGAATCTGGTGTGATGTACTCCCTATGGGAGTAAGTAGCATCATCCTAGGTAGGCCATGGCTGTTTGACCATGATGTGACAATTTTTGGTCGATCAAATTCCTGTGCTTTCAATTTTAATGGCAAGAAAATTGTCATTCATCCAACCCAGCCTAAGGACAACACCAAAAAAGGAGTTAGCAGCCTGAAAAAAAAAAGGACTGGATTAAATTTGATAGGTGCAAGAGAATTAGAAAAAGACATTAATGAGGGAGCACCTATTTGGATGGTAGCTGCTAAGGAAACTATAGACCACACCCCTGTAGAACACCCTCAAGAGGTGGTCCAATTATTGAAAGACATTGAAGACGTGTTTCCCGAGGATCTTCCCGATAATCTTCCACCTTTAAGGGACATACAGCATGCCATAGATTTAGTCCCTGGCACGACTTTACCTAATTTGCCTCATTATAGGATGAATCCAACTGAACATCAGGAGTTACAAAGGCAAGTTAGTGAACTTCTTAGAAAGGGGTTTGTTAGAGAAAGTTTAACCCCTTGTGCAGTCCCTGCCTTGTTAACCCCTAAAAAGGATGGTACCTGGAGGATGTGTGTAGACAGCCGTGCCATCAACAAGATTACTATCAAATATAGGTTTCCAATCCCAAGACTAGACGATATGTTATATATGATAGCCGGATCAACAATTTTCTCCAAGATAGACTTAAAGAGTGGCTATCACCAGGTTAGGGTTAGGCCTGGAGATGAATGGAAGATCGCTTTTAAGACTAAAGATGGATTATATGAGTGGTTAGTCATGCCGTTCGGTCTGTCCAATGCACCCAGCACCTTTATGAGAATTATGAATCAGGTGTTGAAACCTTTCATCGAAAAATTTGTGGTGGTCTACTTTGATGACATTCTTATCTATAGCAAGACTAAGGCAGACCATTTAACCCACCTAAGGCAAGTTTGCCAAGTCCTTAGAAAGGATAGCCTCTATGCCAATATCAAGAAGTGTGAATTCTTAACACATAGAGTTATCTTTCTAGGATTCGTAGTAACATCTGAAGGAGTGTCCGCTGACCCTGCAAAAATTAAGTCAATAGTAGAGTGGCCTGTACCCAAGAGTATCCATGATGTCCGTAGTTTTCACAGTTTAGCCACCTTCTATAGGAGATTCATTAGAGGGTTCAGTACGATAGTGGCTCCAATCACTGATTGTTTTAGGAAGGGATCTTTTGAATGGACTAAAGCAGCAGACAAAGCCTTCCTAACAATTAAGGAAAAAATGATACACGCACCCGTCCTGAGGTTACCCAATTTTACCAAAGTGTTCGAGGTTGCTTGTGATGCTTCTGGGGTAGGAATTGGAGGTGTCTTGAGTCAAGAGAATCACCCAGTAGCATATTTCAGTGAGAAGTTAAATGAAGCGAGACTAAGGTATTCCACCTATGATAGGGAGCTATATGCGGTAGTTCAGGCATTACGTTATTGGAGGCATTATCTTCTACCGCAAGAGTTTGTCCTATTTTCTGACCATGAAGCTCTTAGGTTCCTTAGTTCTCAGAAGAAATTGAACCCTAGGCACGGGAAATGGGTAGAGTTCATACAAGCTTATACGTTCGTACTGAAACATCATGCCGGAACTGAAAATAGGGTTGCTGATGCGTTGAGTCGTCGTTCAATGTTGTTGAATTCTGTGAGCACTGAGGTAGTAGGGTTTGAAAGATTAAAAGAGGAATATCCTACATGCCCTGATTTTGGTGACATCTATCGATCCCTTCAACAAGGACCATCTAGTGAGCATAGTGATTATACCATTTTAGATGGATACCTTTTCAGAGGAAATCAATTATGTATTCCCAGGACCTCTGTTAGGGAATTTCTGATCTGGGAAGTTCATGCTGGGGGCTCAGCAGGACATTTTGGTAGGAATAAGACCATCTTAGCAATAGAAGACCAATTCTTTTGGCCTGGTCTCAAAAGAAATGTGGCCCAGATTGTAGCTCAGTGCCGTACCTGTGCTGTTGCAAAACAGCAAAGACAGAACACCGGTCTGTACACGCCCTTACCTGTCCCTGATCGTCCATGGCAGGATATCAGCATGGATTTTGTAGTAGGCCTCCCTAAGACGTCTAGGAAGTATGATTCTGTCTTTGTGGTTGTCGATCGTTTCTCCAAGATGGCTCACTTCTTTCCTTGTTCTCAAACTTTAGATGCTTCGAAGGTGGCCAAGCTTTTTCTCGATCAGGTTGTTAGGCTTCATGGTTTACCCAAAACCATTATGTCCGATAGAGATGTCAAATTTACTAGCTATTTCTGGAAAACCCTTTGGCACATGCTCGGTACCAAGCTGAAATTCTCTACTGCCTATCATCCTCAAACCAATGGCCAGACTGAGGTAGTAAACCGAAGCTTAGGAAATCTGTTGAGATGCTTAGTTGGTGACAACCTAGGAAACTGGGACCTATTACTTCCTCGTGCTGAATTTGCCTATAACATCTCAGTTAATAGGTCTATTGGGAAAAGTTCGTTCGAAGTGGTCCATGGATACAGACCTAGGAAGCCTTTAGACCTAGCTCCTTTACCCACACATGCACGGGTGTCCGAGTTTGCCGAGTCATATGCACAGCATATTAGGGAATTGCATAAGGAGATTAGCCAAAAGATTCAAGCAAGCAATGAACTCTATCAGCATATGACTAATTCACATAAACGATTAAAAGAATTTAATGAAGGGGACTCCGTCATGATCAAACTTAAACCTGAAAGGTTTCCGCCGGGAACTATGAAGAAACTCCATGCCCGGGGAGCCGGACCTTTCAAAATAATAAAGAAAACTGGACCAAATGCTTATGTATTAGAATTACCACCAAGTTATGGCATTAGTTCAACATTTAACGTTTCAGACTTAAAAGAATACAAAGAACCTGCATTGATACCTAGTGAGCTTTTTGGTCCTAATGTTTCTTTTGAGAGTGAAACACCAAATGAGTGTCCACCACCAAGTGTTCCTGAGAGAAAGGAGAGAATTGAAAGGATCTTGGATGACCAGATCATTACTACTAGGAATAGAGGCTACCAACGTTATCTAGTTAGATGGCAAAGATGTCCTGAATCTGAAGACTCCTGGATTTCCCGAGAGGACCTACAACAAATCGACCCGGATGCATTAGAAGCTTATCAAGCCAACCCTCACTCGATAGGGTCGAGTTCCTTCCACCCCGGGAGAATTGGTGTGGGCACCAGAATCAGGAAGAGTCTCCAACCAATTCAAGTCAAATCGATGGGCGAAGAGCAGGGGAGGCATGACCGACGGTGTGGGTGCTAAGGCTTTGGGCAGGGACCTTGGGCGGCTCTGCCGGTGGCCGGCGATGGTGTTGGGGAGGAAGACGGCGACCGTGGGCACGTGCAGTGGAGGTGCAGGGGCGGACAGCCATGGGTGGAGACGCATGGAGGGAACGGCCATGGGCGGTTCGTGGGATTCGCCGGCGTTCCCACGAGGAAATCGATGCTGGGAGAAGGTGGACGGCCGTCGGGGGTGGCGCCGGAGGTTGGGCATGGCGGATCCTGGACAAACAGGAAAAAAAAAAGAAAAAATGGAGGTTCTATGAATTCTAGGGAGGAAGAAGATGATTGGAATAGTAGAGGGATAAAATGGGGATATGTCTGGAATAAAGCTAGAATAACAGGAATAGATGGAATAACTATAATAAGAAAATATGAAATAAAAATATAAAAATCTAGAAAAGAAAAAAGAAAACTCGGATGGGTTTTGATGTCCCCATCATTCCCCTGGGATGGAGAAAACTCGACTCTGTCGAGTCAGGCTCGCTGTAATTTTTTTTTTCTCTCTTTTTTCTTCTCTTTTTTTTTCAAATTTTTTTTTTCAATTTTTGTTTCAACCCTAATCCTCTCCTGCTCTGATACCAAAATTGATGCGGGATAAAGGGGGACTAGCTAGGAGGATCGTTGGAGAGTTGAGAAGTCTCCTATAAAAAAAAAATGGAGGTTCTGTGAATTTTTGGGAGGAAGAAGATGATTGGAATAGCAGAGGGATAAAATGGGGATAAGTCTGGAATAAAGCTAGAATAACAGGAATAGATGGAATAGCTAGAATAAGAAAATATGAACTAAAAATATAAAAATCTAGAAAAGAAAAAAGAAAACTCGGTTGGGTTTTGATGTCCCCATCACACCAATTCTTCCCGGGTGGGAGAAACTTGACCTTGTCAAGTATGGATTAATGTTGCTATGATAGCACTCTAGTAAGTTTGGGTCAACTCTTTGCATGTCTTCTCGGGTGATCCAAGAATCATTAGTCTCAGGTCGTCTTTGCTAACGAACCAGATATCGCTGGTAATCTTTGCTCCAGGTAGCAATGACCTTGTCATCCAAGATCCGCTCAATCTTATCTCTTCGAGCTGGTGGTATGGCAGGTGGACAAACTTGGGTTGGTCACTCTCAAGGACTAGATTAGGCTCAAATGGCTCACTAGGATCAACATTAGCTCCCTATACTCAATAAGATCTGAAACGTTGAAAGTTGGACTAATACCTAGTTCAGGTGGTAACTTGAGCACATAGGCATTAGACCCAATTTTTCTAATCACTTTGTATGGTCCACTATTGCAAGCATGTAACTTTTTCATGGTTCCAGGTGGGAACCGTTCAGGTCATAGTTTAACCATAACAAAGTCTCCTTTGAATCTTTTTTCTTGAAAATATTCATTATTTTCATTAATTATTATTATTATTATTATTTATTATTGACATGCATGTAAACCCTAATTACAACTGAGTTTGATCCTTGGTTGATGGATGACATGTAGATGAAAATTTAACATGAACTCCTAATAGATGCTATAAGGTTCTCCAGAAATAGGTTGTAAACCTAACATGTTCAATGAATGTATGTAATACAATAACCTCTACAAAATGCAATCTATTGGTTAGAGAAACATAGGAAGCTTCAAGAAAAGGTAGAAAATAAGAAGTGGATCCAGGGTTAGACTAGAAATAAGAAGGGTTTTCAGGGAATAGTCCTAGACTAATGGGGTTGACCTTAAGGGTTTAAGGTATAGCTACAGGGTCTACCCTAAAGAAGAATGGGTCACTAATCTCAGGGAAGAGATCCTCAATTGGAGTCAAAGGGGTGAATTTAGCCTGAGGGTACCAGATTAAAGAAATCATATCCTCAATAGGCTCTATGACTTGAGTCTCTTCTTGTGTTTCCTCAGGTAAAGTCTCAGCAATAGGGTTAGGTTCTTCTTGGATCTCTTCTTCTAAGGGTCCTACCAGTATAGTTTCAGTCAGGGTACAATCAGGGTCAACTAATTCTGGGCTGGCTTCAGCCTGGGTACCTATTGGGTCAGCTAATTCTAGGTTGGCCTTAGTTTGGGTATTGGTGTGGGCACCAGGATCCGACAAAGGCTCCTCAATCCTCTATGGAACTCAGATTAGGGTTCCCCCTTCTATGAGTCCTGTAATAAGGCCTTGAGCCAAAGCAATTTCATAAGTTCTTGTCAAAGTTTGTTTAGTCCTGTACCTTGACCAATTTGGGTCAAGTTAGGTCATGAGTCCTGTATTTGTTCGAGTCTGAGTTTGG
Organism: Areca catechu; assembly: GCA_021397845.1. NCBI lineage: Eukaryota > Viridiplantae > Streptophyta > Magnoliopsida > Arecales > Arecaceae > Areca > Areca catechu. Next base: position 48,657,631 of record CM038046.1, on the reverse strand, counting down.
ACTGGGCCCAAGCCCAATTGAAGTCACTCTGGTTTTCTTCACCAAATCAAGTTCTGGTGGGCCAACCCACCCCTTCCACTTGGGATAATGCCAACTCGGGTGCCACCTCATCTACCTACGTGGTGCCACATCAACTGCCACTTGGGCATCCAAGAAGGGAAACAAAGTGGCATCCTCATGCTTTCCACACGCCTTGGACAACATTGGAAGGAAGAAACACCATCCCCCTCTTCCCTCCCCCACATCATGCCTTGTTCCATCAAAAGAGGGTGTTGAAGAAACCAAGCCTCAAAGCAAGCCCCCTTCCAAGCTTTCTTCTCAAAGTGTTCTTGCAAGGAAGGAAGGTCAAAGGACACACTCCCCTCTTCAAGCCCTCAACCATGCAATGCCCATGGAGCTCTCCCTTGGTCGGCCATGAATCAATCCAAGAAGATGGCGTTGAAGAGCCCAAGGGAACACATCCCTCCAAGCAAGCCATGCCCCACTCCTTCTTCCCAAAATAAGCATGCTAAGGAAGGAAGTCAAGGGACCAATCCCCCTCTCCAAGCCTTTGCTTATGCCACGCCCAACACCAAATTATTTGGTCGGCCAAAGAGATGGGATGTTGGAAAATTTTGGGCGCCACCATGAATATTGTATTTTGAATTTCAAAAGGGCCTTGGGTGCCTATTTAAATGACCCAATCCCTCCCTTGTAGAACTAATGAATGAATGATTGAGTGATTAATGAAAAGTTTGAGTTTCTTCCACCATCCAAACATTGTCTCTTAGGCTAGGTTTGAGTGGAATTGCCTTCGTTCCCAGGGACATCGAGTGGTGTGAGGCCACCAGTCCGTCGCCCCAGGGCATCGCGAATCCTTCGTCCTCCAGGACGTCGCGTGGTATGAGGCCACATTCCTTCATCCTCCGGGACGTCGCGGGGTGCGAGGCCCCAAGTTATCTCCAACTTCGACTTCGGAATCCAGCCGAACACCGGGCTCGAAGCCCCTTCCCAACTCCATCTCTATTCCTTTCCGTGCATCTCCACATTTCACTGACCCTTCTTTTGTTTACCTACAGGTCCTCCATGGCATCTCGGGCATTGGAGACTGTCAGCTTTGCCATCATGACCTCCTGACCCAAAGCCAGTGCTCCCACGGGTTTGACTGCTCGGGCATCCAGGCCGCATCCGCCGAGTTGAGTGATCTCTGCACCGGGCACTTCAGAAGTTTGAGGTTTGCTTTCTCTTTATCTCCTAAGTAGATATTGTAGGTCGAGCTAGTCCTACCGGGGTTTCTTAATCCCGGGGTCCTATTCTCATTTTCACTTTTAGGGCTTTGAATTGCTAGCATAAGCTTTCATTATTGTTCTTCATATTTCTTACATTTGCTTGTGATCGGGAATCGAAACCCTAAAACAACGAAGAAGAACAACAAGAAACAAAAAAAAAAAATCATCAACCCTATAAAAAGAATTCCTTTGCATCGTTAGCATCCTTATTAGCATCCAGCATCCCTAGCCCTAAACCCCCTTGTTCCACATCATTTCTGGTATCAGAGCAAGGCTAGGACTAGTGCATTTGTTTCATTTTCTGCATTCTGGTCAGTCCATATATGGTCTGATCATTGGATTGTTTCTTCCTATATAGATATCCAAATTTCATGATTTCTATTTTGTTAGATCGCATTAATTTCGAAGTATTTTTTGTTATTTTCTCAGATTTTATTTCATCTTGTAAAGTTTCTACAAGCCGAAATACTGCCTGAGAAAATCTCAGGTCTGATATTTCAGTGAGCATCTCATCTTTTGGTTCATTCATCCATCTAGCTTGCTTCTTGCATGTTTTAATTCCTGCATTTTGTTTAGCATTCACCCATCTAAAAGACACAAAAGAACAAAAAAATTTTAAGTCATTTCATTAGTCATCATTGTACTTCATTTTACATAACTTATCTTAAGGGCGTTAATTTAACATAGGGTCAGGATTTCATTACCTGTCCCTAGCCCAAAAACCACCACTCGGCATATCGAACCCTAGCCATTAACTAAAAGCAATTAGACATTTAATCTGCTCTAGTGAGCTAGGGACACCCACGAAGTTGGGTTAATCCAAGTGCCGAGCCAAGCTAGTGATGTAGAATGAAGGACACGAAGAAAACCTATATTTATTTTGAAAAGAGGAAAAACACCTAAAGCAAATCAAGGATCGTGGGAGGGCTAAGAAGCCTCCGGGACTAGGATAGAACGACCCCCGAAAATCCTAAAACGACTGGGCTCTTCATTTTTTTTTTTTTTTTAAATTTTTCTTGGCGGAGATGGCGAAGGAACGATGGGGATGGGAGGCTGGGACGGGAACTGCTAGACCTTGGGACACATCCTAACGAAGAGACCGTCCACCTCTAAGGCATTACGCCCTCCTCAATACTTAGAGGCGCTAGGATGGATCTCAAGGTCACGAAGGACGGGGGTGGGGGAGAACTCCTAGACCTTGGGACTCATCCTAACGAAGAGACCATCCACCTCTAAGGCATTACGCCATCCTCAATACTTAGAGGTGCTAGGATGGATCTCAAGGTCACGAAGGACGGGGGTGGGGGAGAACTCATGTATCTTGGGACTTACCCTAACGAAGAGACCGTCCACCTCTAAAGCATTACGCCCTCCTCAGTACTTAGAGGCGCTAGGATGGTTCTCAAGGCCACGAGGGGAAGGCACGAAGGTGGGAGGGAGAAAGGAGATACTTGGGGCCTCACACCCCTCGACGTCCCGAAGGACGAAGGAAAAAGGGCCTCAGCCCAGAACCACACACTGGAAGAACACTCAAAAATCTCATTCAACTATTTTTTTTTTACAAGAGGAGTATGAGTATTTATAGATGCCCATATCCCTTTTGAAATTCAAAAATAAAATCCCCTGAAATCCTCCCTTGATTTTTGAAATCAAATTCAAAATCAAAATCCCCAAATTTTCCAAATTACATTTATTAAAAGAAATTACCAAATAAATCCCGTTATTTGAATTTTGAAATCCCCTCCGCTCTGAAACTCGTGCTACTCCAAAAATCGTGCAAAACAACTCTTCTTCCACTGCTTTGAGAAGCATGCAGAAGCTTCATTTGGCTGCTCTGAAAAGCATGCGAAAGCTCCTTCACGGTCGAGCAATAGGGGCACCTGGATCTTCGGCACCCGGCCCAGCGGGCGGCGGCGGGGCGGCCTGGTGGCGCGCCGGCGGGCAGACGGCGGCGGCGGGGCGGCACGACGGTGGCGGCGAACGGCGGCGGCGGCCGTGGATGACCGTTGGTCTTCCACGGTTCGCGGGGTCTTCCCACGGGCGTGAGGCCAGGGATGCCGGCGGCGGGGCGGCCTGGTGGCACGCCGGCGGGCGAATGGCGGGACGGGGCGGCACGACGGCGGTGGCGAAATGGTGGCGGTGGCCATGGGCGACCGTTGGTCTTCCACGGACCGCGGGTCTTCCCACAGGCGTGAGGCCCCAGGGATGCCGGCGGGGCGGCAGGGCGGCGGATCGGTGGAGCGCCGGTGGGCGGGCGGCAGTGGCGGGGGTCAGGCACGGCCGATCGCGGACCGGTAGGGCAAAAAAATCGTAAAAAAAAAGGCCTCTGTGATTTTTTTTGGAGGTTGAAGGAGATAGGAATAGCTTGGAATAAAGTTGGAATAACATCGGGATAACATGGGAATAAAGGGAATAGGTGCAATAGCGGGAATAACTAAAATACAAAAATTCTAAATTCTTTTTAAAATTCTAAAAAAATAAAAGGTGAAACCCGGATAGGTTTCAGGTCCCCCATCAGCTAGATTGCTTGTTGGTGTGTGCTTGTGTAGCTGGTGTCTAGGCAAGTGGTTCAGGGATTAAAGCTCGAAGGGAAGTGGGTTGGTTCGCTTACCTAGCCAATTTCTAATTGGTGTCTAGGAAAGCAAAGAGGAATCTCCACTAACCTTACACACACCTGGCCAGGTGCCAAGTTACTACTTCCAGGTTCATCTTCTTGACTTTACATTTGGAGAGATCTCCTAGGTCTAGCAAACCTAGCATCGTTTTGTTACATGTGCACTAGATTAGGAACCTCTTTTCACCCACCTTCTCCACCTTCTACCGAAACCATGGACCACCTGCGAGCTGACATCGGAGCCCTAACTCAATCCATGACCTAGTTAGGCAACCAGTTGAACAATAGATTGGATCAAATAGAGGCCAGACTAAGACCCCTAGAGGAAGAGCTAAATGAATCTGAAGACCTTCTAGGAGTAGTCAGATGCATCCTAGCCCAAAACATAGTACAGGAAGACTGGCGTAGGACCAACATCCTACAGACCTTGATCAAGCTAGGAGATAAGGTTTGTAAGGTCATCATTGATAGTGGAAGCTGTGTTAATACCCTTTCCTTGAGTACAGTCAAATCTTTAGGACTAGCCACAATTCCCCACCCCAACCCTTACAAAGTCTCCTGGATAGATTCAACTTCAATCCCAGTAAAATCTAGGTGCCAAATCAAGATAAAAATGAGTTCCTATGAAGAATCGATTTGGTGTGACATCTTACCCATGGGTATGGGTAGTATCATCCTAGGACGACCCTGGCTTTTCGACCATGATGCCACCCTTTATGGTCGATCCAATACCTGCATCTTTCTCCACCAAGTGAAAAAGATTACAATTAACCCAATCCAGCCAAAGGACCCATTCAAGAAAGGATCAAGTAGCCTTAAAGAGAAGAAGCCTGAAGTTAACCCAATCAAGGACAATGGGTTAGAAGAAGAGATTACTGGGAAAGGACCCTTTAAAGAGTTTCAGGGAGAGAAGGATGAACATTCTAAGAATTGAATACAAAAACCCTTGAGCCCATTGAAGACTTTAAGGTTGAACCCATTGAAAATCTAGGGAAAGAAACTCCTGAGCCCATTAAAGAATTGAAAGAAAGCATCTATGAGTCAAGTTTAGTAGAAGATGGGCCCGAGGGTGAAATCATTGAAAAATCTAAGGAAAATGATCCTGAACCCACTACAAAATTTGAAGAGGAAATGACCGAGCCAGGATCACATCTAGTAAATGAACATGAGGATTCACCAGTCTTTTTCACAGGAGCTCAGGAACCAACCCTTAATGAACCGATCCAAAGAGAACATCCTCAAGAGATGGTTGAAGCTCGGAAAGAAATTGAGGATGAAGTTCCCGATGAGTTACCTGATCAACTTCCACCCCTGAGAAACATCCATCATACTATAGACTTGGTCCCAGGATCCTCTTTAACAGACCTTCCTCACTATGGGATTGACCCTAGCGAGCCCCAAGATCTACTGGAACAAGTGGACCATATGACACCTATAGAACGATGCCCAAATTTTAAGGTCATCCTGAATAACCCAGGTCTATTTTATATTTTCCATAAGCCACCCTAAGACTCTGATTCCTATTTCCTCTCCTTCCTTGAACCCTCTCACATTTCTAAAGCCATGGGGTTACTTTTTATTGAGATTACCAAAATGCGTGACTCTTTAGAGCCCATCCCTTTTGCCCTCTACTTCTGGTATACTTTATGGCATTTGCTAGGGATCCTTAATAATTTTTCTTATGCATACCAGACTAGGGTCAAACCCAGAGAGTCAAAAGTCTGTTAGATTTAGACCCTAGGAGTCCAATACAATTTTTTTTCTCAATAAGATTGCATAGTTGAGTCTGCATTTTGCTTCATATTAGGATTATGCATTAAATACAATTTTTAAATAATTTGGCTGATTCCTGAAAGCAAGCCAAAGAGTTTGAGATAGGGGATTTTGTAATGATTAGGCTTCGGCCTGAACGGTTTCTACCGGGAACCGTTAAGAAGCTTCACGCTCGTGGGGCGGGTCCCTTTAAAGTTATTAGGAGAATGGGCCCTAACACCTATGTGCTAGAGCTACCTCCGGATTATGGAATTAGCTCGACATTCAATATCTCTGATTTAGTCGAGTATAGAGAACCCGCAAACATACCCAGTGAGTCGTTTGGGCCTGACCTTCCTTTTGAGAGTGAACCTGAACCTGAGTGTCCACCTCCAAATATACCTAAGCGAGGAGAGCAGATCGAGCATGTCCTGGATGACCAAGCCATCACTACCTGGGGCAAAGGCTACCAGCGTTACCTGGTCTGATGGCAAGGCCGACCCGAATTCGATGACTTGTGGATCACATGGGAGGACTTGCAGTGCATCGACCCTGACATCCTGGAAAGGTATCAAAGCCAAGCTAACCCTTACTCGACAGGGTCAAGTTCCTCCCACCCCAAGAGAACTGGTGTGGGCACCAGGATCCGATAGAGGCTCCTCAACCCTCTGTGGAACTCAGATTAGGGTTCCCCCTTCTATAAGTCCTGTAATAAGGCCTTGAGCCAAAGCAATTTCATAAGTTCTTGTCAAAGTTTGTTTAGTCCTGTACCTTGACCAATTTGGGTCAAGTTAGGTCATGAGTCCTGTATTTGTTCGAGTCTGAGTTTGGACTGGGCCCAAGCACAATTGAAGTCACTCTGGTTTTCTTCACCAAATCAAGTTCTGGTGGGCCAACCCACCCCTTCCACTTGGGATAATGCCAACTCAGGTGCCACCTCAGCTACCTACATGGTGCCACATCAGCTACCACTTGGGCATCCAAGAAGGGAAATAAAGTGGCATCCTCATGCTTTCCACATGCCTTGGACAACATTGGAAGGAAGAAACACCATCCTCCTCTTCCCTCCCCCACATCATGCCTTGTTCCATCAAAAGAGGGCGTTGAAGAAACCAAGCCTCAAAGCAAGTCCCCTTCCAAGCTTTCATTCCAAAGTGTTCTTTCAAGGAAGGAAGGTCAAAGGACACACTCCCCTCTTCAATCCCTCAACCAAGCAACGCCCATGGAGCACTCCCTTGGTCGGCCATGAATCAATCCAAGAAGATGGCGTTGAAGAGCCCAAGGGAACACATCCCTCCAAGCAAGCCATGCCCCACTCCTTCTTCCCAAAATAAGCATGCTAAGGAAGGAAGTCAAGGGACCAATCCCCCTCTCCAAGCCTTTGCTCATGCCACACCCAACTCCAAATTATTTGGTCGGCCAAAGAGATGGGATGTTGAAAAATTTTGGGCGCCACCATGAATATTGTATTTTGAATTTCAAAAGGGCCTTGGGTGCCTATTTAAAGGACCCAATCCCTCCCTTGTAGAACTAATGAATGAATGATTGAGTGATTAATGAAAAGTTTGAGTTTCTTCCACCCTCCAAACATTGTCTCTTAGGCTAGGTTTGAGTGGAATTGCCTTCGTCCCCAGGGACGTCGAGTGGTGTGAGGCCACCTGTCCATCGCCCCAGGGCGTCGCGAATCCTTCGTCCTCCAGGACGTCGCGTGGTGTGAGGTCACATTCCTTCGTCCTCCGGGACGTCGCGGGGTGCGAGGCCCTAAGTTATCTCCAACTTCTACTTCGGAATCCAGCCGAACACCGGGCTCGAAGCCCCTTCCCAACTCCATCTCAATTCCTTTCCATGTATCTCTACATTTCGCTGACCCTTCTTTTGTTTGCCTACAGGTCCTCCCTGGCATCTCGGGCATTGGAGATAGTCAGCTTTGCCATCATGACCTCCCGACCCAAAGCCAGTGCTCCCACGGGTTGACTGCTTGGGCATCCAGGCCGCATCCACCGAGTTGAGTGATCTCTGCACCGAGCACTTCAGAAGTTTGAGGTTTGCTTTCTCTTTATCTCCTAAGTAGATATTGTAGGTCGAGCTAATCCTACCGGTGTTTCTTAATCCCGGGGTCCTGTTCTCGTTTTCACTTTTAGGGCTTTGAACTGCTAGCGTAAGCTTTCATTATTGTTCTTCATATTTCTTACATTTGCTTGTGATCGTGAATCGAAACCCTAAAACAACGAAGAACAACAACAAGAAACATAAAAAAAAAAATCATCAACCTTAAAAAAAGAATTCCTTTGCATCGTAAGCATCCTTATTAGCATCCAGCATCCCTAGCCCTAACCCCTTGCCTCCACATCAGGTATGGTCAAGATTATCTAACTCTGGGTCTACCTCCTGTATCTCCTCATCTACATACTCATCTACTATGCTCATATTAGCTCCATAAACTTCAACTACAATGGTAGCTTGGTGAACCAATGGGATAGTAGAGGTGGGTCGATTAAGGGGAGGTGGACTGATTTCGAGGTTCTGACTAGGTGTACTGATCCTAGTGGGTTCGGGTCGATGGGTTAAGGGGCCAAGGGGAGTTTGTCTAGGTGAACCAGGGTTAGTATGAATCTTATGGATTCTCTCTAGATTTTTTAATCGCTTATCTATTCGGTCACATTTATTGTTCATCCGGGCAAACTGATTATTCATGAACCTCATAAAGGTTTCAAGGTTGTACTCCATGGTCACAATAGGTTGGGGTGAGACTATTGGTTGGGTCAGACTCATAATCTAATGATTATGCAATGCAGACATACAGAACTCGAGTTAGAGTTTCTAGACCTAGAGCTCAAGTAGAATGGGTCAGCTCAAATTATAGCCAATTCAGTAATTACTCTATCCACTGGCCATGTAAGAGGTGGGGTCGTGGGAGGCTCCCTCTGCTCTCATAGGGTCATAATTAAAAACCATGAAATTGCTTAGGGCATTTGCCTCTGTACCTCTAGCCTTAGACACCAAATTCAAGTGATAATTAAAGGATTGGGTGCACTAGCTTTCACACAATACTTGGAACCCGACCTGTTGGTGTCCCTAGCTCACTAGAGCAAATTAAGTCTAATTGATTTTAATTAGGTTATGATCGATGCAAAGGTGGTGGTTGTGGACCAAGGAAGGGTGATGAAATCCCTCCCTTATGTAGATATTGAGTGCCCTTAAGATTAGGTTACTTGATGATGCACACATAAGATGAAACCCTAGATGCAATCAAACTAAAATAATTAAAAATAATAATTAATTAATTTTTTTGTATTATCAGCAAATTAAGTTTTAGATCAGATTAATTTTAGATTTTTGATCTCAGGATTTTACATCCGATCGTAGCTCATTACTCCCATGGGTCATAAGTATACTTTCATATACCCGCTCAGGAGGCGTGATTTCCTTCCACCAAAAAACAGCAAATAAAAACTTTTTTATCTGATTTTTTTATGATTAGTAGAAGATTAACAAAAAAATTATTACTAATTTTTAAAATTTTTTTAATATGATTTTGATGCAATTTAATTTCAGCCTAACTTGGTATGCAGAAACTTCAGCACAAGAGCGATTAAATCCTAGTTTAACCTTGCTCTGATACCAAAAATGATACAGGATAATAATTAAAACTATATTACTTTCATTATGTCCTAATTATCAGATAAAAGCAAAGATTAATTTTTTTTATATTTTTTTCAGAATTTTAAGAATACTTAAAGTATGCAACAAAGTGAACTAATTCTAGTTAATTACTCGTAAGTAAACCTAACAAGTAAGAAAATCAGGATTTGGTGGTTTAGAAACTACCGTAAACTAGGGTCTACTTATCAACTATTCAGAGATCAAAGAGAAGGGAATAGGTTTTAAGTTTTACCAACATAGAACCGTCTCTCTGATGCAGATCTGCTGGACTCTCATGATTCTGCGATAGGGTTTCAAGATCTCAATCCCGGGCTCCGATCTTCTGTGCGATGCTGGTTTCGAGGCAAGAATACTTGATTTTGATTCTAGATTACCTACAAACACTCAACAAAGAGAACTCAAGTTAGGAAGTAGCAAAGGAAGGAAAAAGAATGGAAAGGAAGGGTTAGAAGTGATGGCTAGGATTTCTTGTCGGCTGGATAGGTAGGAAAACTAGGGCCTTGCACCCCGCAATATTCTGAAGAACAAAGGAAAAGGGCCTCACACCCTACGATGTTTTGAAGAACAAAGAAAAAGGGCCTCACACCTTGCGATGCACATAGCAAAGGAAGAAAATTCGATAGAGCTTCTTTATTGATGAATAAATTATGAATAATACAAGGAGGTTTATGGGGTATTTATAAACCCTTAACTAGTGGTGTAATGGATACAAAGACAAGATTTGTTTTTCCTTGGACTACAACTCTTGGAATTCTGGTTCTGGGCATCCTAGACTCTTATCTCTGGTCTGATCTGGACCACTCTTCAAGTGGCGACAACAATTCATCAGGTGGGCGTCAACTGAGATGGGCGACAATTTTGAGGAGTCTTTCTGGCTTACTCCTCTTAAAAACATTTTCCAACTTTAAATCGGTGACAAGTGAAATGCATATGGTATCTCATCTCCTTCCTTCTTGGCATTAATCATGATCTCATTTGCATTTAGGAGGACTCCTTGAAATTTGAATGTTGATTGCTCCCCTTTGAGATAGAACTGTTGAGGTAAGAAAACCATCCAGATAGCTTGAAATTCATCAATGAAGGCATTGAAAAGTCTTGGCTGACTCCTTGCTTTGGCATGAAATAATTTGAGATGAGAGGGTGCTAAATGGGAAGACTCCTTCTCATTTACTCACCTTAAAATAAGTTGGCGCTAACTCCTTCTTAAGTTGCTGACCAAAGAGGATTGACATGGCATGTGTTGTCATGTGATGATGTCTAAATTTGATGCATGTCCAAACATGACATGTGTTGATGTCCCCTGTTAATGTAGCAGGTGTTGTCCAATTTCTTAAAAAGGTGGGGCCAAGAACAAGCTGACTTGGGCTAGCACATGGAGTCACATGGCTTATCTTGGACTAGCACATGGATCTTCAATTGGGTGCACATGAAGTCACATGGGTCTTCAATTGAGTCCCCCTTATATTATAGGACTCAATAACTAATTATTACAAGACTCAAAACCAAATAACTAAAGCCCCACTTGATCAATTGATCAAAAGGCATAACCTCATGCAACAAAAAAAAAATAAATTTGGTAAACAGGGTTTGGCCCAAATAGGTTTGACATAATTGGGGTTTTGACTCAATGTGGTAAAAAGGGTTTAGTCCAAAAGGATAAATAACAAAATCCTAATTATAGTTGGTAAAAAGGGCTAACCCTAACTAAGCCTAAATAACATAATTTAAAATAAAATATTTACATAGTAAAAGGGGTTTGGGTTCAGGGATTCATTCACAGGTGATCCATAAGGATATGGGTTCAGGGCTTCATTCACAGGTGATCCACAGGGATGTAGGTTCAACTTGTCGATTTCTTCTGGCCCTGGTGTCCACACCAAGTCTCATCTTTGTAAACAGCTATGACGCGACGACTTTGGCTCCCTCATCCAAGTCATCTCTCTCCATGATACATCTGAAGCCGCCGATCCGATCTCCAAGTGAATCAACTACAGTGCCTCTCATGGGTATCTCCTAGATACGGCTTAAAATTTTAGTAGACAATGGAATGGAGATGCTTATGACCTCTCCAATCCATCTATTGTTGGGTTTCAGTGATGAAGCGGAAGAATGGATTTCAAAATTTTTCATTTTGAAACTCCAAACAACTAGAAACCCTAAGCCCAAGATCACTTATTCATTACAATTAACAAGTCACTCAAACAAGGTTTGGAAAAATACCTAAAATGCTAATTCCATCTTCTTTCCACTAGGCACACAAATGCATGCCCTCTAGAGGTGATCCACACGGGAATTGAACCTAGAAACCACTTCTTAGTAGGTTGCTTAATCCACTGGGACTCTTCCATTGGCCTGCTCAGACCCTTGCTGGTGGGGACACCAGGATCAAACACAGATCCCAGAATCCCATATGGTTTACTTAGTTATGTGTCAAAGTTTTGAAAATTTTGTAATCAATTAAGATTGAGTCCTGTAATAAGTTGAGGTTAGTTGATTTGTCTCAACCTTCAACCTAGTCAATATTTTGAGTCTTGTACATCAATTATGAGTCCAGTATGAGCCCAATTTTTGTACAAGAGAGGAGGTCACCCTATTTTGGAGCTCCACCAGGTCACATCCAGGAGTTAGAGGCTGCTACATCAGTCGATTGGATCTTGTGTGACAACCCAGGATCCAAGATGCTTCCAGAAATCTCAATTCTTTCCAAATGTCCTCCAGATGCCCAGATTCCAGTCCAGATGCCAGAGCATATTTCCATACCAGGGCATCCATGATTCCAAAGGTCCTTCTACATCCTAACCCAAATAAATCAAGTCCAAGTGCCAAGCCCAAGCCCTAAAGAAGTAAGATTCTATGGAATATTCCTGCTACCAGGCTACCAGGCCACCCCAGCTTCCAGAGGCCCAAACCCATGCACCCAAGTCCCTTTGGGCCAGTCCCTTGCTGCCTCTAGAAGCCCAACATGACCTCCTAGGCATCCTTGAAGTATTGACCAAGTCCAAGAGGTGTCCTTGAGTGGAATAGTCAAAGCATGAAGGGAAAAGGAGAAGACTAAGTCAATTCCTAACCTAATGGGGATTTGTTTTTCTAACCTAGCTAGAAAAGGACTTGTATTCTAATTTGGAAGAGGATTTGTAACCCAAGTGTAACCATGGTTAGTGAGGGTATGAGAACTCTATAAATACCCTATCCCTCTCCCTCTTGTAATCAACTTTTATTCATGATATCAAAACCCTGGTGAATTTATTTTGAGCTTGCTAGCTTGTTTTACTTTATTTTTTTGGTTCTTTGGTTTGTGTTTGTGTTTCTTTGATGCCCTAGCATCCTTCCACACCCTAACTCACTGCCATCCAAGCCTTCACATGTCCAAGAAGAAGTGCCCTAGGCCACCAAGCAAGGAGATCTTCATCAAGCTTCAAGCTGCCTTGCTTCTAAACCCTAACCTGATTCCTTCTAAACCTAATCCCCTTTCTTTTACTTACTTGCTATTTTGATTGACCCTTGATATTTTGCAGGATCCTCGAGGTATTTCACCTCCCCGGAGGAGGCTTTCCTTGCATCCAGAACCATTCAAATCAGCCATCTAATCAAGGCAACCGAACTTCATCATCCAGACTCCAATCAGAGTGCTGTGTGATCTCTTCATCGGACGTTCTTCAAATCACTGATTGATAACATCCTTCTCTTCTTTTAATTTCTGATTTGATGAAGATAAGCTATCCTAATCCAGGAGTTTCTCAATTCTTGGGTCCTGGAATTTATTATTTTGCATGAGCTTGCCTACGATACGATGATTCTATGGCTCTTCTTCTTTCTAGTTCTTACTTTTATTTGGGAATTTAGCTTACAAACTAAATTATAAGAATCACAAAAAATTATTTTACTATTTTTCCTGTATGTTTAGCAATCTTAGAGTCGTCTGCATCAGTTTGGTCTCAGAGCAAGTTTAGGATAGTTTTTATTTGCATCGCATTCACAAACCCTAATTCTGCATTCTGTTTACTGCATTAGATGTCTAGTTTCCATCTGATTTCAGAATCATAAAAATTTCATTTTTCTATGAAATATACACTGCATGTCCTATATTTGGTCCTAGTAATTATCATAATTTTTAATTATTTTTACTGAAACTCTATTTTTTAAAATTTGGCATAATAGAAATCCTAACAGAATTCTGATAATTTCTGCAGCAGTCCAAAACCCCTAAGATTTACATCATCATTTGATTTTTATTCTGTATGAAATTTGGTAGGTAGAATCAACACCGTCCATCCTATATTATATATTTTTCTTGATTTTTTTTTACATCGAAATCTATGTCAAATCCTATATCGGTTGAAACCCTAATATCCTGAATTCTGCTATTTCTGCATTTTGACTCAACCTAACCTAATCAACTTCCAAACCCCCCAATCCCAAGCCAATTTTTGTTTGCTAACCCTAGTAACCTTAAACTTAACTTGACATCTCATAAATTAATTAAAAATTATTTTTTTTCTTATTGTTTTAGATTGCATCAAGACCATTGAATATTCATCATCTTTTAATCTAATCTTAAGGGCAATCAATATAACATCAGGGCAGGAGGTCATAACCTGTCCTGGGCCCAAAACAACCATCCAGCATTTCAACCCAAGCCTTAATTAAAATTAATTAGATTTAATTTGTCCTAGTGGGCTAGGTGACACCCAACAGGTCGGGTCCGAACCGTGTGGGCCAACTAGTATATTTCATCTTGTGGTTATTACTGAAAGCTGGTGTCTAAGGCTAGGGGTCCAGAGTCAAACGACCTAAGTGGACTGTGGTTTATAATTAGGACCCTATGACAAGTAGGGGGAGCCTCCCACCACCCCATCCCCTACCTGGCTAGTGGAAGGATTAGCTGCTGGGTTAAGTGTAAGTTGAGCTGACCCATTCAGTTTTGACTCCAGGTCTAGCAAGCCCTAGATTGTACTAACTTTTTTCTTTTACATGCTTGGCTGCATCATTCCACTTTGATTGTTTGATTTGTTGCATGACCACTAGATTAGGAACCCAATACCATAAGTTTACACCCCAACCAAACCCAACCATGGATCCCAATTTTGAGGCTTTCATAAAAGCCATGAATGACCAGATGGTTACCCAATTAACTGCCCAAATAAACCAATCCAACACCCAGATCCAAAATCAGTTAGCCCAAATGAATGCCCAACTGGCCGCCCAAATAAACCAGATGACCCAAATGAACAATATGTTTGATCAGACAATTCATGGGTCTGACCAGATAGGAGACCAAGTGGGAACCCTAAGCAAGACCCATAAAGTTGAACCCTTGCCTTATGAGCCACAGGAACCCATAGTCCCTAGATATGAATCCAGTAGTAACCCACTATCCCTCAGTCAACCTGAACCCTATAGGATTAGTACCCCTAGCTGTGAGCCTAGTATTGGTCCATTTCTCTTTAGTCAACCCCCTCTTACCACCCTATTGGTTCACCAGGATGACATTGAAGAGGAAATATATGAAGCTGATGAGAGCCTAGTGAACGAGTATGAGAAAGAAGAGGAGTTCCCTATAGAAGACTTAGAGTTAGTTGAATCAATAGATACCCAGGTAGAAGACCACCCAACAATAGTTGACCCTGACCATACCCAAGTAGGAGCTGACCTAGATTTAGCTAACCCTAGCCATACCCAAATAGTAATAGACATAGAGTTAGCTGACCAAGTAGTGGAAGAGCTGTTAGAGGAAAAGAACCCTGATATTGTTACTAGAGTTTTACCTTAGGAGACACTAATAGAAAGCCCAACTGTAGAGCCTAGTCCTTTGATTTATGAGCCAGAAGAATTCATTAAGGACCTGATCTCTTTGAATCAGTACCCTCAGGATGAAGTCACCTCTTTAACTCCACTTGATCTCTTCCTTGAAATTAACGACCTTTTCTTCCATAATGCAGACCCTTTAGATAGACATCAACCCCATAAGATTAACCTCATTAGCCTTGGATTAATCCAGGATATCCCTTCTTATATCCTACTTTATCTAACTAACCCTGAACCATCTTCTTATTTCTTACCCTACCCAGCTGACCCTGAACCTATCCCTTATTTTCTACCCTTTCCTGGATCTTCTTATGTTTCTTTAATCATTCATATGCATTTTATAGAGGTTTGCATATTGTATTCATTCATTGAGTCTGTCATTTTTGCTTCCTACTTATGGAAGACCCTTTGGCATCTATTAGAAGCTCATGTCACATTTTCATGTGCATACCAAACCAGAGTTAAACCTAGAGAGCCTATAGTCTGTTAAAGTTTAGACCCTTAGAGTCCAATAAATATTTCTTTGGTAGGAAAGTCTAGTCGAGTCTATTAGGTGTTAGTTGAGTCCAGTAAATCCATAGCCCCGAATTATTTGTCCACCCATGCACTGACCTCTTCACAGCATATGCATCATGAAATTAGTCAAGAGCTGAACATAATTAATGAACTAAATAACAACTTGGCTAATTCTCAAAAGAAAGATGAAGAATTTTCTGCAGAGGAATATGTGACTGTCAAAGAATTTTCTGCTCGCGAAGCTGGCCCATCCAAAATAATGAATAGTAGTGGACCTAATGCCTATGTGCTTGAGATATCACCTAATTCAGGTATTAGCTCCACTTTCATCATCTCAGACTTTATAAAGTCTAGGGAGCCAGCAGTGATACCCAGCGAGCTCCTTGAGCCACTCCCGTTCTTTGAGAGAGAACCCACCCTAGGGCGACCACATATAATTTGGCCTTATGGTGAGGTAAAGATTAAAAGAGCTCTGGATGATCAAGCTATCGGTACCCAAGATAGAGACTGTCAGTGATATTTAGTCCGGTGGAATGGTCAGCCAGAATCTGAGGACAAGTGGAATGCTGGTGCAGATCTGCAGCACCTCAACCCAAACCCTCCTTGAGCCAAATTGACCCATACTCGACGGGGTCGAGTTCCTCCTGCCCTGGAGAATTGGTGCGGACTCCAGGATCAGACATAGATCCTTGGATCCCATATGGTTTACTTAGTCATATATCAAAGTTTTGAAAATTTTGTAATCAATTAAGATTGAGTCCTGTAATAAGTTGAGGTTAGTTTATTTGTCTCAACCCTCAACCTAGTTAGTATTTTGAGTCCTGTACATCAATTATGAGTCCAGTATGAGCCCAATTTTTGTACAAGAGAGGAGGTCACCCTACTTTGGAGCTCCACCAGGTCATATTCAGGAGTCAGAGGCCGCTACATCAGTCCATTGGATCTTGCATGACAACCCAGGATCCAAGATGCTTCCATAAATCCTAATTCTTTCCAGATATCCTCCAGATGCCCAGATTCCAGTCCAGATGGCAGAGCATATTCCCAAACCAGGGCATCCATGACTCCAAAGGTCCTTCTACATCCTAACCCAAAGAAATCAAGTCCAAGTGCCAAGCCCAAGCCCTAAAGAAGCAAGATTCTATGGAATATTCCTGCAACTAGGCTACCAGGCTACCAGGCCACCCCAGCTTCCAGAGGCCCAAACCCATGCACCCAAGTCCCTTTGGGCCAGCCCCTTGCTGCCCCTAGAAGCCCAACACGACCTCCTAGGAATCCTTGAAGTGTTGACCAAGTCCAAGAGGTGTCCTTGAGTGGAGTAGTCCAAGCATGAAGGGAAAAGGAGAAGACTAGGTCAATTCCTAACCTAATGGGGATTTGTTTTTCTAACCTAGCTAGGAAAGGACTTGTATTCCAATTCGGAAGAGAACTTGTAACCCAAGTATAACCATGGTTAGTGAGAGCATGGAAACTCTATAAATACCCCACCCCTCTCTCTCTTGTAATCAACTTTTATTCATGATATCAAAACCCCAGCGAATTTTTTTTGAGCTTGCGAGCTTGTGTTACTTTGTTTTTTTGGTTCTATGGTTTGTGTTTGTGTTTCCTTGCTGCCCTAGCATCCTTCCACACCCTAACTCACTGCCATCCATACCTTCACACATCCAAGAAGAAGTGCCCTAGGCCACCAAGCAAGGAGATCTTCATCAAGCTTCAAGCCGCCCCGCTTCTAAACCCTAACCTGATTCCTTCTAAACCTAATCCCCTTTCTTTTTCTTACTTGCTATTTTGATTGACCCTTGATATTTTGCAGGATCCCTGAGGTGTTTAACCTCCCCAGAGGAGGCTTTCCTTGCATCCGGAACCATCCAAATCAGCATCTAATCAAGGAAACCGAACTTCATCATCCAGACTCCAATCAGAGTGTTGTGTGATCTCTTCATCGGATGTTCTTCAAATCACTGATTGGTAACATCCTTCCCTTCTTTTAATTTCTGATTTGATGAAGATAAGCTATCCTAATCCGGGAGTTTCTCAATTCTCGGGTCCTGGAATTTTTATTTTGCATAAGCTTGCCTGCGATACGAGGATTCTATGCATTGCTCTTCTTCTTGCTAGTTCTTACTTTTATTTGAGAATTTAGCTTACAAACTAAATTATAAAAATCACAAAAAAATTATTTTACTATTTTTCCTGCATGTTTAGCAATTTTAGAGTCATCCCGCATCACTTGCCCTCCAGTAGAGCACTCTGAGCCCTTTCCAAAACCTTTCTTCACTTTCTTTATCACTTCCTAATTATCTTCCTAAGCCCTTGTCTTAAAATGGTGAACTTTTCTTCAGGCAAGACCTATGTCCTAACAAGGAAAGGAAGAGACAAGGAAGTCTAAGCGGCAGAGTGTAAGAATGCAAGAAAGAAAGGAATCAGATACCTTCAGCATAAACACCGAACCTGATTTAGAGGCCATGATTAGAACTCTTACCGAAAGTATGACCAAATTGAGTCAGGATATGAATGAGGGTTTTGCCCAGTTTAGAGACCAAGCCCAGGGACTTGAGAAACGTAGACATCAAAATTGGATCCCTGATCCAAAATTTAATGGGCCCCAACCTCACCCATGCTAGGAGCCTAGGAGGACCTTATACCGTGATCCCGAGCATAACCCTAGGAGCCTATATCCATACTTGGTTGACTCAGAAAAGGGACCCGTTAGGAACACCGAACCTTATGCACCCACTTTTGATGGAAGACAAGAGACATATATTAAGTAGGAAGAACAAATGGATCGGTATTTTGAGTGCACTAACATATCGGAATTAGGACAAGTTAGGTTGGCCAAAACCAAGTTCACCAAACATGCTAGGTCGCATTGGTATGCTATTGAGCGTGAGTGTTATCAAAGAAAAGAGGAAATATATACTTGGAGAGATATGAGAAGTAAGTTGAGAGATAGGTACCTAGGTAGATCCTATGAGAAAAGACTTTTAGACCAATGGTACCAATTGCGACAAGGTAATAGGCCTGTGTCTAAATATATCGAGGACTTCCAGTGGTATGACATGAAATGCAATACCATTGAGACCGAAGCTCAGATCACATCGAGGTTTAGGGTTGGGTTACACCCAGACATTTATAGGAAGCTATGCCTTGAAAAGACCAATAAGTTAGACCGAGCCTACCAAGAAGCCCAAGACTATGAGTGGTCTTTAAGATATAACCAATCAAGTACTTTGGACTTAAAGCCAACCTCTACCAACTTGAGTCAAGTTTCGATTGATCCGACACCCGTAGTGAACCAGACTTTTGTTTGTCAATTCCCACTTGTGTCACCTCTTGACCAGAAGGATACCAATGAGGAAGAAGGGTTAGGTATGACAAGCCTAGAATCAGTTGACCCGATTACCACTGACCCGAAACCCATTGAAGATGGCATCGAGGAAGTATATGATGCTGGCTTGAGTCTAGTTGATGAATATGAGGGGGAAGAACTTGAAGAATGTGACATCGATACTATGGTTCCTTACCTGAGGAGACCTTGGAAAGCAACCAAGTGGTAGGACCTAGTTCAGAAATTCAAGAGATTTGTGAGAACCAGGTTCCTTTAGTCAAATACCCCCAGGAAGAACTCATAGTGTTAGCCCGAGCTATCAGTTCGTACCCTCTAATGACAGTCATTTCCCAAGTACCAATTGAAGATCTTTGCACTGAACTGTTTAAGTTTGCCCACCCTATGATAGATCCTCTCCTTAGGATGACTGAATCAAGCCTCTTACAATTGGACCTTGTCCCATGCCCAGCCACTAAGGTCTCTCCCGCAATCTCAGTTGAACATCCTTGTCTTGAACGGATTGATTCACCCAGTCCTGTAGAAGTCCTCCTTATGGCCCCAGACCCCTTCCTTCGCATGACTGACCTACCCTTCTATAGAGTATACCTTTCCGCACTCATAGGTCAAATTTCAAGTCTTGAGGTCATCATCCATAGGCCCTTCCATGAATCATTCTCTAATCCAGTTCTTGAGAAAGTGGATCATTATTTGCTTAGAGAACAAACCTTAACTATTGCAATCACATGTCCTAGGCTACTTCCCGAACCATCTCTTGATCCATTCCTGGGAGTAGCAAACTTTTCCTTTTGTAAGGATGACCAGTTGACACTCATAGATCACCATTCAAACCTTCAGGTCACCACCTTTAGTCAACAGGTAATTCGAGACCCCACCTCATATCTCCTCCCTTTCTCTAGGACTTTCAATGCTTCTTACACCATCCAAGTATACTTTGTCGAAGTCTTTAGAGTGAACCACATGTCAGAACCTATTAGGTTTGCCACCTACTTCTGGAAGACCTTATGGCACCTACTAGGCACCCATGATAAGTTTTCATGCTCTGCATGCCATCCTCCGACCCAAGGTCAAACCTAGAGAGCCGTAGTTTGTTAGGTATAGACCTAGGGTTCCTTTGGAATAAAGTCCATTCTTTAGGAATGCGTCGTCAGTCTAGTTTAGTTTTTCTTGACCCTTTACTAGGCTTTGGCTCAGATTTTGGTTTGATTGAGAGCACTAGGAATTAGGATTTGTATTTTGCCCAGGGCTGAAATTGCATAAAATGACTCGGTCAACAGGTCTACAGGTAAGAGTCCATTTGAAATTGTGCATGGTTACAAACCTCACACACCTCTTGACCTAGCTCCTTTACCAGTCCACACACGAGTCTCCGAGTCTGCTGAATTTTTGCATAGCATATAAAAGACTTGCATAAAGAAATTCATGCCAAAATAAATTTAAGTAATGAAACTTATAAGAAGTTGGCTGATTCTCAAAGGCGAGTCAAAACTTTTGTTGAGGGAGACTATGTAATGATTAGGTTAAGGCCTGAACGGTTTCCTCCTGGAACCGTTAGAAAGTTACATGCTAGAGGAGCTGGACCATTTAGAGTGGTGAAGAGAGTAGGGTCCAAAGCCTATGTGCTCGAGTTGCCTTCAGAATTAGGCATTAGCTCCACTTTCAACATTATAGACCTAGTGGAGCATAGAGAGCCAACTGTGATTCCCAGTGAGCCTTTTAAGCCTAATCCTGCTCTTGAGAGTGAACCCAACCCTGTGTGTCCACCAACAAACTGGCCTGTGAGGAAAGAGCAGATTGAAAAGATCCTAGATGATCAGGTTATCTCTACTCATAATCGAGGATACCAAAGATACCTGGTCGCTGGCAAGGAAGGCCAGATTCTGATGAATCTTGGATCTCCCGAGAAGAATGACAAGAATTGGACCCAGACCTCTTGGAGAGATACCAGAGCCAACTTGATCCATACTCGACAGGGTCGAGTTCCTCCCACCCCGGGAGAATTGGTGCGGGCACCAGACTCAGAAGAAGACTTCAGGGCTCCATCTGGATCTCTGATTGACCTTGCCCGAAGAATTAGGGTTTTCTGGTTTTGTAATAAGGGTTGACTTGGTCAACTCAATTTTAGTCTTGAGTCTGTATTTCCCTGCAATTTAAATTTTGTTGAGTCATGTTGACTCAGTACAAGTCCTAGTAGTGGTCTAGGTCTTCTCCAGGTTGGTGCCACTTTTTTTTCAGTCAAGTCAAGGTCTAGGGTGCCACATTTTTTCTCCTAGGCCCAAGCAAGTGGGCGCCACACTCCCAGCCACACGCCAGAGTCCAGGAGGCGCCACATCTCCATCCAGTGTCTTTGGTCCCTACACCACAAGAAGTAAGTTCCTTTTTTTTCTTGCACCACTTGGGAGAGAAATCCATCAAGATACCTCAATCCAAGGAGGAGACAATTTCTTTCCAGATAAACCCAAGCCAGGATGGCAAGAATTTTTCTTGAAGAGAGGATCAAGGAGGTGCCCCACAATGTTCCATAAAAATCCAAGTTATAAAAGGGAAGAGAGCATGTCTTGGGGAGGAATTCAAGGAGGTTCCCAAAAGTTTCCAAAAGTGCCAAAGCCATGAAAGGAAGAAGCCTAAACTTGTGGAGCAAGACTAGGAGGTGTCCAAATGAGCCAAACCATGAAGAGAAAATCCTTGATTCATGGAGAGATACTAGGAGACACCCCCATAACCTGCCATTGGAGCTGATTTTCAAGTTTTCTTGGAGTTTTTGGGCTGCCCACTCATGGAAGGAGTCTTGGGAAGAGAATTTGATGCCTAAAGTGTGGGTTAGTCCTATTAGTCCCACATGGGAAATGTATAAAATTTCATTTCTTTGTTATGTCTATATATTCAACTCTATGTAACTCTTGAATATAATGATGAATGAATTCAATTTATGTGTGAGCAACTTTGTGTTTCTCTCTTCGCACTTGTATTCAGGTGTTGAGCTCCGTGAGGGAGTAAATCCGGGTTCCTTAGGAACCTTGAGTAGGTGTGAGATCTCCAACCCCAAAACCCTAGGTTAGCCACTTCACTTCCAAACCCTAGCCGCCCATCATCTACTTCATTCCACCAAACCCTAACCTACCCCATCTTCTCACGGCCCCTCTCTTCCAAGTAGAGGCTGACCACCAGCATCCAGGTCCAGATCGGCTACTTTGAATACAGAGCAAATCCCAGAGGAAGTCAGATCAGCATCCAAGAGAATCAGGATTTCAGCAACATCAATTTTCAAGTTCTTCTTATCTGGTAAATCCTTTCTTTAAGTATTTGGTTCCTTAACTTGTTCTTCTTCTTTCCCATATCCTGAGTTCAGGTGAAGCCAACTCTGCCAAAGGACCAGTATTGGAGGATCCATTGCGAAGATATCCGATTCGAGGATCCAACAATCTGCTCGAGAGAGTCCTTCCACCAAACTCTGTGAAGAATACTGCCTGGTACATAACCCTTCCCTTCTCTTTAGTTCTATCCTATTGAAAGTTCAGAGCGAAACCCTAGGTCTGGGAGTTTCTCAACCCCCAGCGATCCTTTACTCCTGAACTACTCTGATAATCTAGTTTCTTTGAATTGTGCTTTCAATTATTATATAGTTTCTTTCAATTTATTTTAACTTTCATTTGAGTCAAAACCGACTTCTGAAAATATATATAAAAAGAAAAGAGAATTAGTCTTAATTTACTTCCGCTTCGCATCATCTCTTTTGTTCTGCATCACCTAATCCCCTTTCTTTTTCTTACTTGCTATTTTGATTGACCCTTGATATTTTGCAGGATCCCCGAGGTGTTTCACCTCCCCAGAGGAGGCTTTCCTTGCATCCGGAACCATCCAAATCAGCCATCTAATCAAGGAAACCGAACTTCATCATCCAAACTCCAATCAGAGTGTTGTGTGATCTCTTCATCGGATGTTCTTCAAATCACTGATTGGTAACATCCTTCCCTTCTTTTAATTTCTGATTTGATGAAGATAAGCTATCCTAATCCGGGAGTTTCTCAATTCTCGGGTCCTGGAATTTATTATTTTGCATAAGCTTGCCTGCGATACGATGATTCTATGCATTGCTCTTCTTCTTGCTAGTTCTTACTTTTATTTGGGAATTTAGCTTACAAACTAAATTATAAAAATCACAAAAAAATTATTTTACTATTTTTCCTGCATGTTTAGCAATTTTAGAGTCATCCCGCATCACTTGCCCTCCAGTAGAGCACTCTGAGACCTTTCCAAAACCTTTCTTCACTTTCTTTATCACTTCCTAATTATCTTCCTAAGCCCTTATCTTAAAATGGTGAACTTTTCTTCAGACAAGACCTATGTCCTAACAAGGAAAGGAAGAGACAAGGAAGTCTAAGTGGCAGAGTGTAAGAATGCAAAAAAGAAAGGAATCAGATACCTTCAGCATAAACACCGAAGGCTTTAAATAAGAGATGGGGGGGCACCAAAAGTGGCTCTTCATCAGCCTTTGATCTGTTATATAACAGATCATATAAGACCCTTCATTAAGGAGTCTTATCTTGAAGGTCAAGATCTTTCCTGTGCCAAATGACTTCACTTGTTAAAGTTGGCCATTTGTCCTCATGCCATGTGGCATGTACTGGCTGATAGGGTCTTAGATGGCATGGAAACAATGTGACTTATCCAAGAGTCAAGTTCCTTCATTAAGAAAGACTCTTGGTTATGAATTGTTTCGGTAATCAAGTGAAGGGATGCAACCCATCACTTGCGCGCGCCATCTTTATTCATCGCCCATCCTCATTTCCACCAGTCATAATAATCATACATAAGATAAGGCAAGGGATGCCTTGTTTCATGTGGAAACCAAGTTCCATAAGCAGAATGACTTTAGATCCATCTGCGTGCCATTTAATCTTGGTGCATAAATCATTTGGCGCCAAGAGTCCCTTCACTTTAGGACTCTTCAAATAATTAAGATAAAGGCTGATTAAATCTAGATAAAAACCAGATAATTCCTGCCCCACTTTGGACTTAATCTAATCTAGGATTCTCT
Source organism: Areca catechu (assembly GCA_021397845.1). Lineage (NCBI taxonomy): Eukaryota > Viridiplantae > Streptophyta > Magnoliopsida > Arecales > Arecaceae > Areca > Areca catechu. Next base: position 48,633,629 of record CM038046.1, on the reverse strand, counting down.
CAAATTGGTTAGCCCATTAAGCAACCTTTAGACCCAATTCAATTAGGTTAGGAGTTAGGTTAGCCTACACATGCTAGTATGTAATCTAGCTAACCAATTAGGATCCCATGACCCTAATAAAATCCCATGACCCTAATAAAATCTTAATTGACTTCTTAAATCAATTCCCTAATGTTTGTGACCCTTTAGGTTCCACATCTAACCAGCAGTAGGTATAGGTCAAAGCCAATTCGATCCAATCGAACCCGATTAACATAATTAGGTCAAATTGAGCTGACCTAAGTTGCCAATTTGAACTAGCTTCCGAATTGACTCATGAATCCAATCGAATTGATTCATGAAAACCTACAAAATATGATTGATGTCTAGCAACGTGTCATGCCTACCCAGAAGATGAATTTGGTGGAAAGTATCAAAATACCCTTCAGTGAAAAGTTATCGTGCAATTCAATCTTTCGATCTCCCTTTATCTCGAATAAGTGATGGGTATGGATAATTGTCAAACCCTAGCACTTAGTCATTTCAAATCTCTATTCGATAATGATGATTCTGCTGATTACTGATTAGAAAAATATTTCTAATCCCATCTTGCTTTGATCAAAGACTTCCTGAGTCATCAATCGAAGAGATTACTTGGGATAACATTTTCTCTTACTAGGAATGATCGATTCTTTGTTGATCTACTCACATCCTTCATACACCTTCCACCATATCCAAGAACATCCCGTACATGACTCAATGTCATGAATGTGTATAAACCAAAATATGGCTTAGTGTGCCTAAGAAACCATGGTGATCTCAAGTCTAAAGATCACTTGCACAACTCCCACTATGAGAACTATCTCTTGACAAGTAGTAAGACTTCCATAAGATATTCTCAGTGCAGATCAATTCAGTGAACTTATACCCTAATGAGCACCCTTATCCTTATATTAGTGTCTCTACACAAGTGGCTATGAGACCAACCACCCTCTCCATTGAGCATACATAGGATAAGCTAGTCTTTTCGAAAGCATCGATCCCCGAATCGATGATCCAATGACTAGGAACATTTTAGATTAGGATTTGTAGGAACTTTGGTCTCACCAATATGATCTCCATCATAACCCTAATTTCTTTGCCCTAACCTACGAGGTTCATCATAATCTTTAAATAAGACACAACAGTATGATGAAACACAATGCTTTTTATTAATTCAATAATGTCATACAAGAGTTGGAAGATTACAAAATGCCATTACAAAGATTGGCTTTTAGAGCACTTTTTTTTCAATCTTCCATATGCACTAAAGTCAATCGCTCTTGTATTTTATACCCATACAATCTAAGTGGTGATCAAACTGCTGCTGAGGTAGTGCTTTAGTGAATGGGTTTGCTATATTATTTTTTGGATCAACTCATTCGATGACAACATCTTATCTTCCTATGATTTTTCGAATGAGGTGGAAATATCTTAGGATGTGCTTGGACTTATGATGAGATCTTGATTCCTTAGCTTGCACAATAGCTCCAGTGTTATCACAATATACTGGTACTGGTTGTTGTATTTCAGGAACCACATCCAATTTCATGATGAATTTCTTCATCCAGATAGCTTCCTTCGTGGCTTCACTTGCAGCTATGTATTCTACCTCAGAGACTGAGTCAGCTACAGTCGGTTTCTTTGTACTCTTCCAACTCACTGCATCCCCATATAGGGTGAAGGCATACCTAGATATGGATTTTCTATCATCTGGATCTGATTGAAAACTAGAAATCTGTATATCCTTCTAGTTTTAAATATGATCCACCATATAGGAAAAAAATATCCTTAGTCCTTCTCATGTACTTTAGGATATTTTTCATAGCTTTCCAATGATCCTCTCCTGGATCTGCCTGAAACCTGCTCACTATGTCCAAGGCATAAGCAACATCAAGCCTGGTACATAACATGGCATACATAATCGATCCTATAGCCGAAGCATAAGGAATCATAGCCATCCTCTCTCTTTCTTCTAATGTCTTAGGAGACATTTTCTTGTAGAGATGTATGCCTTGACTCATAGATAAGTAACCCCTTTTACTTCCATCCATGTTGAATCTCTTCATTACTAAGTCAATGTACTTGGATTGGGATAAGCCTAGCATCCTCTTAGATTTATATCTATAGATCTTAATCCCTAATATATAGGATGCCTCTCCCAGATCCTTCATGAAAAACTTTGATGATAGCCAACTTTTGACCGATTGTAACATTGGGATGTCATTCCCAATGATAAGTATGTCATCGACATACAGAACCAAAAAGATAATTGCACTCTCATTTATCTTTTTATATACATAAAGTTCATCCACTTTTTTAATGAAACCAAACTCTTTGATTGCTTCATCAAAATGGATGTTCCAACTCCTCGATTCTTGCTTTAATCCATATATGAATTTTTTAAGCTTGCATACTTGGTTTGGTCTCCCACTTGAGACAAATCCTTCTGGTTGTGACATATAGACTTCTTCCTCAAGATATCCATTGAGGAAAGCAGTCTTTACATCTATTTGCTAGATTTCATAATCATAGTATGCTGCAATTGCAAACAAAATCCTGATGGACTTGAGCATTGCTATTGATGAAAAAGTTTCATCATAGTCAATACCATGCTTTTGTCTGAAACCTTTTACCACTAGCCTGGTCTTGTAGGTATCTACTTGGCCATCTACTTTAATCTTCTTCTTGAAGACCCATTTACACTCTATTGGATTAACTCCTTCAGGTGGATCTACCAAGGTCCAAACCTGAATGGAATACATGGTGTCCATTTCAGATTTCATAGCATTTAGCCATTTATTGGAGTCTCTACTCTTGATAACTTCCATATAGGTCACAGGATTATCATCTTGAATGATACTGGCCTTATTGTCATTTCCAATGAAAAAGCCATATCTAAGAGGTGCACCTCATGCCCTCTCTGACCTTCGGAGAGGAGGTGTGTGTTGTGGTTGTTCCTGATCAACAAGAACCTTTGGTTGAGGAATTTCATTTGAAGACTTCATTAATTGGTTGTTGGTTCTGAACTTCACTAAGTTCTAGTGTTGTTTTACTACTTCTTTCTTTGATAAATTCTTTCTCCAAGAATGTAGCATGTCTACTGATAAATATCTTTTGTTCAGTAGTATGATAAAATAGATATCCAATACCCTCTTTGGGATAACCAACGACCTATATTTGTCAGTCCTAGTATTTAACTTATGTCCAAAATTATTCTTGACATAAGCATAGCAATCACAAATCTTCAAGTATTTAAGATTTGGTCTTTTGCTATTCCATACCTCATATGGAGTGCTAGTCACTGATTTTGATGGTACCTTATTCAAAATATAAGCAGCAATTTCCAAGGCATATCCCCAGAAAGAAATAGGAAGATCTATGAAGCTCATCATGGACCTCACCATGTCTAATAAGGTGCAATTTCTCCTTACTGCCACATTGATGGGGGACTAACTAGATGCTAGGATGATGCAGGTGATTTTTTCTTTGTGAATTTTAGGATTTTAATGAAGTTAAGGATTCCTGAAGACAAGAGAGAATAGATCTAGGGATTTTATAATGACAAGAACTACTAGCACATAAATTAGCCCCTAAGAAAGGATAAAAAGAGGATCCCAGGATTGAGAAACCTCATAGGACTTAGCTCTCGAACCAATAACTCCTTAGGAGTCTAGGGTTGCAAACCTTAAAGATCTGAAGTGCCCGATGCTGAGTTCGCTCGCTCTCATGGATGCGGCCTGGATGATCGAGCCTTCAACCCCCGTAGATGCACTGGCTTTCTGTCCAAGGTCCCGAAGGCAAGGGAACCGATTCCATATTCGTGGTACCTGGAGGACCTTCGAATAATCAATAGAAGGATTAGGAATCAATAAGTATCAGGAAGAGATAAAAGAAGAGAGGTTGGAGATGATGTTGATTGGGGTCTTCTTGCTAGGTGCCTAGATGGAACATCCAGTGGCCTCCGAACTCGAAGATGGACGATAGATTTGTGGAAGAGAAAGTAACTCAAGGCCTCACACCTCTTGATGCCCGAAGGCAAAGGCGCTCCCTCACGGAGATCGACGTTCTTAAGGAACGAAGGCAACTAACAAAGAGAATGGCTCTCAAATAATTTCTTTTCATTCATCATTATTCAACTTTACAAGGGAGGGGTAAGGCCCTTTATATAGGAACCTTGAAACCCATTCAAGTTTCAAAAAATACAAAGCTTCATGAAAAGGGTTCCCAAATTCAAATTTCTTCTTTCAAGGTTTTGTGGCTTGATTTGGGGCTTGAAAGATGGGAATTGTCTCCTTGATTTGAGGGTCAATGATTTTCTTCCATAGCCGACAAGCACTTTAGGAAGATGGCTTGATATGGGGCTTGAAACAAGGATCATGCTTTCATTGCTCATTGACCTTCCTTGGATGTCTATAGCTTCTTTGGAAAGAGGCTTGATAGGAGGAGAGAAGGGAAAAAGGAATGGTGCCCAAAAACTCCAGCATTCCCTTCTTATCAAGGTGATGTGGCACCACATGGGACAGATGAGGTGGTGCCAAGTGGCATCCTTCATGGCTTGGGAGATGGCTTGACCCATTACAAATTAGACTAGACTCGAAGACCACTCCAGCTTGGGCCCAATCTTCAAATAGACTCGGACTGGAATCATTATAGGACTAGACTCAATACATGACACAACATGACCCAATTGGTTAATGTACAGGACTAAACAAAAATAACTGAGACTAACTTCATAACTAAAAATTACAATGCATAGGCTTGAAACCTTATTACAGGACCCAAAAATTGAAATCCTGATCAGTGGTTCGATGCCCACACCAATTCTCCTGAGGTGGGAGGAACTTGATCCTGTCGAGTAAGGGTTGATTTGACTTTGCTATTTTTCCAAAAGGTCGAGGTCGAGGTGCTGCAAGTCCTCTCGGGTAATCCACGAGTCATCGAACTCAGGTTGGCCTTGCCATCAGACCAAGAAACGTTGATATCCTTTGCCCCGGGTGGTAATAGCTTGGTTATCCAGGACACGCTCGATCCGCTCTCCTCTCTCAGGTGAAATTGGAGGTGGACACTCAGGTTTGGGTTCACTCTCAAAAGAAAGTTAGGCCCAAATGGCTCACTAGGTATGTTTTCTGGTTCCTTGTACTCGACAAAGTCTGAGATATTGAAAGTCGAGCTAATGCCATAATCCGGGTGAAGCTCAAGAACGTAGGCATTAGGGCCAACTTTCTTTATCACTCTAAAGGGGCCAGCTCCATGAGCATGAAGTTTCTTAACGGTTCCTGGTGGAAATCGTTCAGGCCTAAACCTAACCATTATAGAATCCCTTTGATTAAACTCCTTGGTTCACTTTCGGGAATCAGTCAAATTATTTTAAAATTTATACTTAATGCATGATGCAAAATGCAGACTCAACGATGCATTCCTATAGAGAAAAATTTTATTGGACTCTCTAGGGTCTAAACCTAATAGACTAATGACTCTCTAGGTTTGACCCTGGTCTGGTATGCACATGAGAATTTACCATGGGTTCCTAGCGAATGCCATAAGGTCTTCCAAAAGTAGGTCGCAAATGGGATGGGCTCCAAAGGTTCATGCAACCTGGTGATTTCAGTAAAATGTAACCTAATGGCTTTAAAAACATGTGTAGACTCAAGAAAAGGTAGGAAATGGGAATCAAAGTCTTGGGACAATTTATGCGAGGAATGAAACATACCATGGTTACTCTGGATGACCTGAAGATTTGAATATTGGCCTATGGGTGTCATAAGGTCAAATTTGGTCATTGTAAGTGCAGGTTTTTCAAGAAGGGAAGACTTAGTCAGTTCCAAAAAAAGATCATCAACTGGGGTTAGAGGAATGAGGTCTTGGGTTGAGGCTAAAGGAGTGGGTTCTTTCTGAGGGCATTGACTTACAGGAACCAAGTCCTCACTAATTTCTTGTTGTTATGATGTTTCAGGAGTAGGCTCAACAATCTTATCTTCTCCAAGGGTTTCCTCAGGTAAGGTACTAGAGTTGTCCTTCTGATGCGGCAAGCATATGATTAATGTTTAGATTATGGTTTGTAGAGCAATGAAACCTAATTACACTAGCATTGTACTCATCATAATAAGACTTAAGGATTACAAGAAATGGAACTTTTACTTGATTAGACACAATCCTAAACTAGGAAGGAAGAAGATCTAGACAATAGGGGCTAATGATTGAGGACTTACCTTGTTGAGCTTTCCAACCTTCTAATGATTTCAAACCTTGAAACTACCGATGCTCTAGACTTGAGAACTTGGATAACAGAGATCAGAACGTTGGGTTTGGGCTTCAGCTTGTTGGTTCATTGTCAAGGGGAACCCTGTTCACAACTCAAAGACTTCGAAGGACCCTGCAATGAAGATCAAAAGTTAAGGAAGAAGAAAGCAAGCATATGGAAGGGATGGAATAATTTATGAGCAAGGAAGGAAGTCTGAGATGGTTTGGCCAGCTCCAATGTCTCCTTCTTGAACTTGGCATTGGATGGCTTGGAGAAGAAAGTAGATTCGAGTTGGGGGGGGCGGCTTAGGAACAATCACTCAAAGAAATAACATAAGACTACAACTTCAACTTCAACTTCATTTTTCATTCATCTCCATTAATAGCTTTTCAATGGGACGTCCAAGGGCTTAAAAAAAAGCCTTACAACTCATTTGAAATTTGAAACCCATAGATTAAGGAGGATTACAAGGGGGGTTGGAGGATTTGGTGGAGGGTTTGGTTACAAAGGATTTGGGAGGGATGTGGCCGACCTCCTTGAATTTGAATTTTCCTTTGATCGGCCACCTTTGGATTCTTTTGAATTTCCTTTGTTGGCGCCCAAAGGTGATGAGGTGGCTGGTGAGGTGGCGTCCTTGGCTAATGACGTGGCATGTTGAGGTGGCCTTCTACTTGGATATGAATTTCAGGATGACATGTGGCGCCAAGTGGGGTCACTTGATTAAATCTTGCTGATGTGGCATCTTTGTTGATATGGTGCTATAAGTAGGTCCTAGTTGATGGTCCTTCTCTCTTGCTTGGTTGGTGTGTCTTCTCTTCCTCATGTGGTCAAATTCTGGGGTCCAAAATTTGAGTCTTATTGTTGGCTTTCATGACTTAACTCAACTGAACTGACTTGACTGACCTAGACTTTAAAACTTGAAATGGACTTACAGTAAATGAAATTTAGAAGTAATTACAGGACTAAAACACTCTTGATCAATGAAATTTAGAAGTAATTACAGGACTTGTTGGAGTGAAGTTTCTTTCTGCTTCTGGTGTCCACACCACCTTCTCACAGTCTTCTCCTTCATATTCATCTACCCGACTCATGTCAGCCTCATATACTTCTACTTCAGACTCACTAGTGGGTTCAGGATCTTCTGAGGGTCCTTCCAAAATAGATTCAGCCTGGGTGTTCTTTTGGTCAACCAATTCCATGTCTGCAATATATTCCTCCTCTTTAATGTTACCATGGTGACACATAGGGTAGCAAGGGTGGGTCAACTCGGGTTAGGGTTGGGCTTGGTTTCAGAGGTACTAACCCTGTTGGACTAAGAGTGACTCGTGAATTCCCTTTGATAAGACTCGAACTCCCTAGCTATGTCATAGGCTTCCTCACGATTCTGAATTTTCCAATGGAATAGTTCCTCCTGGATGTCCCTACGTAGGCCAGCTTGAAACCTTGATATGATTATAGCCTCAGACTCAACTCTGCTAAATCTTCTAATAAACCCATTAAATTTCTCAATATACTCAGACACTGGTTTATCGCCCTGTCTCAGTTTGTACCATTGATCTAAAAGTCTTCGTTCATAAAATCTACCTAGGTACTTTTCTCTTAGCCTACTTCTCATGGTTTTTGGGCTACGTATTATTTCTCCTCTTTGATAACATTCATCCTCAATAGCTGTCCAATGCCACTTAGCATATCGGGTTAACCTACGTATGGCCAATCTTAGTTTTTCTAACTCTGACATCCTAGTGTACTTGAAATAGTGATCCATGCTCTCCTCTCAATCGATATACACCTCTTGTCTTCCATCAAAAGTGGGTGCATAAGGTTCGATGCTCCTAATGGCTCCCTCATCGGAGTCAACCAAGTATGGGTATGGGCTTCTAGGGCTAGACTCAGGGGAAAGATCATGATCATAGGCCTTGGATCAAGGGAATTGGGCCTAGAGGAGTTGGATTTAGCATGGGCCTTGCGGGCTTCAAATCTTTCATCAAACTGATCAAGCTTACTGGTGTGGACACCAGAAGCTGAAAGAAACTTCACTCCAACAAGGTTAGCCTTATCCCAATTTGGATCGAAGATAATTAGGTTACCTTGTATCCTTTAGTTCAAAAATATTTTATTTTCAAGAGTCATTTCCTTTTCAAGAGTCCTGTAATTAATTTTGAGTTTCAAATCAAGAGTGTTTATTGAGTCCTGTAATTACTTTTAAAATTTCATTTCCTATAAGTCCATTTCAAGTTTTAAAGTCTAGGTCAGTCAAGTCAGTTCAGTTGAGTTAAGTCTAATTCAATTGAGTTAAGTCTAATCAAGTCTTAAAGCCATGAAAGCCAGCAACAAGACTCAAATTCTGGACCCCAAAATTTGACCACATGAAGAAGAGAAGACACATCAACCAAGCAAGAGAAAAGGACCATCAACTAGGACCACTGGGCACCACATGTCATTCTTATTCAAGTAGAAGACCACCTCACCATGCCACGTCATCAGGTGCCACTTCACCAGCCACCTCATCACCCTTTGGGCACCAACAAGGGAGATTCAAATTCAAGGAGGTTGGCCACATCCCTCCAAGTCCACCAAATCCTCCAACCCCCCCCACATCCCTCTAAACTCTCCACCAAATCCTCCAACCCCCCTTGTAATCCTCCATGATTTGGGAAGTTTTTAAATTTCAAAAGCTAGCTTTGTGAGGCTATTAAAAGCCTTGGACGTCCATTGTAAAAGAGATTGATTTTGGAAATTAATGAAGTTTGAAGTGAAGTTGTCTTGAGTTTTATGTGTGAAATTTTTCCTATCTTCTTCTTCCACGCCCAAAGCCACTCTCTTCCCTAGCAATTCATCATCCAAGCTCAAGGCAAAGGCATTGGAGTCGGCCAGATCTTCTCAACTATCTTTTCTTTGTTCACAAGTTCTCCCATCCCTTCTTTATGTTTGCATCCTTCAACCTTAACTTTGATCTTCATTGCAGGGTCCTTCGAAGTCCTTGAGTTGTGAACAGGGTTCCCCTTGACAATGAACCAACAAGCTGAAGCCCAAGTCCAGGGTTTGATCACTGTTATCCAAGTTCTCCAGTCTAGAGCATCAATAGTTTCAAGTTTTGAATCATAGGAAGGTTGGAAAACTCATCAAGGTAAGTCCTCAATCATTAGCCCCTATTATCTAGATCTTCTTCCTTCTTAGTTTTAGAGTTGTGTCTAATCATGTAATAGTCCCTTTTCATGTAATCCTTAAATCTTATTAAGATGAGTACAATGCTAAGTGTAATTAGGTCTCATTGCTCTACAAACATTAATTAAATCACTAATCATATGCAGTGCCGCATCAAATTGGTATCAGAGCATGGTTGCATTAGGGTAGAATAGTTTTCTTTAAATCCAAGCAAGATCTAAAATTCACGCCTCCTGAGCAGGTGTACTCCAATACACTGTCACGACCCATGGGAATAATGAGCCCCTGGCCGGACGTGAATTTTTTAGATTGAAGTTTGAGTAAGCCTTTGCACTTGTTTGATTAGGTTCTGTTTTCTGAAAATTTGCATCTATTTACTGTATTCCGTCTGTAGTTCCAAAGGCAAGTCACTAATTTTTTATTGAAATATTTTTTTTCTTGTTCCTTTTTAAGTCAGTTATCACCATATTAAATTTCATCATCAGAAAAAAATTATAAAAAAATTTAAAATTTATGCAGTTTGACACTATCATTAGGGTTCTGTTCTGTCTTATTTTATTTATCTTCATTTGTAGGATCTGCTTAGAGTAGTACAGATTTTAGTTTTAAAATCCCTTTCATCTACATTGAAACATATAAGTTAGGAATCCTCTGTGAATTTTTTAGAATTTTTGGACATTTTCTCATCATGTTTTCCACACCACTTTCAAACTGTAATACACTTCTGCAGCACCTTTGCATTTCATTCATCTCATGAGAAATCAAATTAAGGGCATCAATTTGACATAGGGTCAGGGTTTCATCACCTGTCCCTAGCCCAAAAATCACCGACCAGCATATCGATCCCAGCCCATTAATTAAAATTGAGTAGAACGTTAATTGCCCTAGTGGGTTAGGGACACCAACAAGTTGGGTTCAGGTTAGGGTCAAGTTAACTGTGTCAGCTAATTGGTGTGTGCTTACTGGCTTGGTGTCTAGGATTGGTACATCAGGGCTTGTGATTTGGTTCACCTACCTGGCCAATCTCAGATTGGTGTCTAACGTTGGCAATCAGGGACCTTCACTCCCCTCCACCTACCTGGCTAAGTCCCATAAGTACTACTAGCTAGTTGGTTCACTTAATTAGACCTCTAATTTGTGCTCTAGGTCTAGGAAACCTTAGCTTGAGCTTGAGTCTACTTGCATGCATGAAAACTAGATCAGGAGCCTCATATTCACCAGTCCAGACCCAGTCCAGTGTAGCCATGGACCCAAATCTTGAAACCATGCTGAAAGCCCTAAATGATCAAATGGCCCAATTGAACCAAATGCTGGCTAAACAATTTTCCTTAGACCAACCAACTCCTACTATCCCATTAGCTCATATGAATGATAGGAGTAAGAACCCTGAAGTACAAGTTGAGTTCATTGATACTCAAGACTTAGGTATCCTCAAACTGAAGGGCTAGGGAAGGAAGAAGGCAAATTTGAACAACCTAGTAAATATGTGTATGAGACTGACATAAGTTTAATAGATGAATATGAAGGGGAAGACTGTGAAGAGAACAACTTTAGTACCTTACCTGAGGAAACCTTTGGTAAAGAAAAGATTATTGAGCCTAGTCCTGAAACATCAGAACAACCAAAATTTAATGAGGACTTGGTTCCCGTAAGACAATGCCCTCAGGAAGAACCCAATACTTTAACTTCGACACAAGAACTCCTTTAGGTACCTGAGAAGAACCCAATCATTATTTTAGAAGACTTTCCTGATGACCTTCAACTACCTAGAAGCATCCCGCCTGTAGATCAAAATTCTAATCTTAAGGTCATCATGTGTAGCCAAGGTCTGTTTCAAGATTCCCCTAAATTACCCCAAGTCTCGGATTCCTATTTCCTGCCTTTCCCTGAGTCTTATCATAATTTTAGAGCCATTAAGTTTCATTTGGATGAGATTACTAGGATGCATGAGCTTTTAAAGCCTATTCCTTTTGCTACCTACTTTTGGAAAACCTTATGGCATTTGCTAGGAACCCATGGTAAATTCTCATGTGCATACCATACCAGGGTCAAACCTATAGAGTCAATAATCTGTTAGGTTTAGGTCCTACAAAGTCCAATAAAATTCCTCTCAATAAGGATGCCTAGTTCAGTCTGCATTTTGTAAGTTCTTGTGTAAATTTCTAAGTTTGCTGAATCTTTCGCACAGCATGTCACAAATTTGCATAAAGAAATCAGTAATAAGATCAAACTGAGCAATGAAACTTACAAACACTTAGCTGACTCACATAAGAGGGCTAAAGAATTCTGTGAAGGGGATTATGCGATGATTAGGCTCAACCCTGAAAGGTTTCCCTCTGGAACCATAAAGAAGCTGCATGCCCGCGGAGCGGGACCTTTTAAGATCTTAAAGAAAATAGGGCCTAATGCATATGTTTTGGAACTTTCACCTGATATGGGTATTAGTACAACCTTCAATGTTTCAGACCTAGTAGAATACAAAGAACCACTACTAATACCTAGTGAGCCTTTTGAGCCAGAAACTTTCATTGAGAGTGAACATATTTTCGAGTGTCCACCACCAACCTTACCTGAGCAGAGAGAGAGGATTGAGAGAATCCTGGATGACAAGATCATTACTACCAGGAATAAGGACTATCAGCGATACCTGGTTCAATAGCAAGGTCGACCTGAGTCCGACAACTCTTGGATTACTCGAGAGGACCTGCAAAGACTTAACCCAGACTTGTTCGAGCATTACCAGGGCAAAACTGAACCATACTCGACTGGGTCGAGTTCTGCCCACCCCAGGAGAATTGGTGTGGACACCAGAAGACGAAAGAAACTTCACTCCAACAAGGTTAGCCTTATCCCAATTTGGATCGAAGATAATTAGGTTACCTTGTATCCTTTAGTTCAAAAAATATTTTATTTTCAAGAGTCCAGTAATTAATTTTGAGTTTCAAATCAAGAGTGTTTATTGAGTCCTGTAATTACTTTTAAATTTTCATTTCCTGTAAGTCCATTTCAAGTTTTAAAGTCTAGGTCAGTCAAGTCAGTTCAGTTGAGTTAAGTCTAATTCAGTTGAGTTAAGTCTAATCAAGTCTTAAAGCCATGAAAGCCAGCAACAAGACTCAAATTCTGGACCCCAGAATTTGACCACATGAAGAAGAGAAGACACATCAACCAAGCAAGAGAAAAGGACCATCAACTAGGACCACTGGGCGCCACATGTCATTCTTATTCAAGTAGAAGACCACCTCACCATGCCACGTCATAGGTGCCACTTCACCAGCACCTCATCACCCTTTGGGCGCCAACAAGGGAGATTCAAATTCAAGGAGGTTGGCCACATCCCTCCAAGTCCTCCACCAAATCCTCCAACCCCCCCCACATCCCTCCAAACTCTCCACCAAATCCTCCAACCCCCCTTGTAATCCTCCACGATTTGGGGAGTTTTTAAATTTCAAAAGCTAGCTTTGTGAGGCTATTAAAAGCCTTGGACGCCCATTGTAAAAGAGATTGATTTTGGAAATGAATGAAGTTTGAAGTGAAGTTGTCTTGAGTTTTATGTGTGAAAATTTTCCTATCTTCTTCTTCCACGCCCAAAGCCACTCTCTTCCCTAGCAATTCATCATCCAAGCTCAAGGCAAAGGCATTGGAGTCGGCCAGATCTTCTCAACTATCTTCTCTTTGTTCACAAGTTCTCCCATCCCTTCTTTATGTTTGCATCCTTCAACCTTAACTTTGATCTTCATTGCAGGGTCCTTCGAAGTCCTTGAGTTGTGAATAGGGTTCCCCTTGACAATGAACCAACAAGCTGAAGCCCAAGTCCAGGGTTCTGATCACTGTTATCCAAGTTCTCCAGTCTAGAGCATCAATAGTTTCAAGTTTTGAATCATAGGAAGGTTGGAAAACTCATCAAGGTAAGTCCTCAATCATTAGCCCCTATTGTCTAGATCTTCTTCCTTCTTAGTTTTAGAGTTGTGTCTAATCATGTAATAGACCCTTTTCATGTAATCCTTAAATCTTATTAAGATGAGTACAATGCTAAGTGTAATTAGGTCTCATTGCTCTACAAACATTAATTAAATCACTAATCATATGCAGTGCCGCATCACTTACTGTTCATCTTAGCCAATTATTCCATGATGACCTTTACTTGATCTTCTCGGGTGTTTTCCATGGGTTCACCTGATTGGGAATGATTGGGATGATAAGGGACTCCGGATCTGGTTGACATGCACACACAACGGAAGATGCTATAGGTTTGCTAGACTTAAAAAGATCAAACCAAATGTTAGGTCAAGATGACTAACTCGGTAGTAGTAACTTGGCACCTGGCAGGTAAGTGTAAGGTTGGTGGAGGTTCCTCTTTGCTTGCCTTAGACACCAATTTAAAATTGGCCAGGTAAGCGAACCAACCCACCTTCCTTCGGGCTCTTGTCCCTGAACCACTAGCCTAGACACCAGCTACTCAAGCACACACAATTAAGTTATCTAACCCAGCTTGACACTTGGTTCGACCCGACTTCATGGGTGTCCCTAGCTCACTAGAGCAAGTTAAATGTCTACTCTGTTTTACTTAGGGGTTGGGTTCGTTATGCAGGTTGATGATTTTTGGGCTAGGGATAGGTAATGAAATCCTGACCTATATCAAATTGCTGCCCTTAAGATAGTTTATGAAAATGATGGCAAACAAATGATCTAATGAGATGACTCTAAGTTATATTTTTTTTTGGATTTTTGATGTATGATAATAGAGATAAGATGATGAAAATAAAAAGATATGATCCTAAATGCAAAATTAAACTATATGAAAGATGAAGATGAGATGAGATGTACTTGCTGAATTTTTAGAGCAGAATTTTTCTCAGATGGTAATCACCTGTATAGAAATTCTACAAACTAAAATAAAATCTGAAAAAACTTTGAAAAATACTTCTAATTATGAAAAGTCCAGAAAAACAAAAATCATAAAAATCCAACATTCCTATAGGCAGAAATAATCAAAATAGCAGACTATGTATGGGAATGCTGAATTTCTATAAAGCTGAGATTAAAGATGCAAACTTTTTTTGTTAAAAGATCTAAACCTATCTCCTTGTGTTCCCCTTCATAGGTCAATCACAATGGCACCCCTACACGCCTTAGGAGATCTCCGTGGAATAGAAAGAGAGGGTCTTGAAATCCTACTTTTCTCCTAAGACCGGACGGCCTGGTGAAGCACCTAATCCATGTACTTAAGAAGTGCTAAGTCCTAACCATGCTCTGATACCAGAAATGATGGGGGACTAACTAGATGCTAGGATGATGCAAGTGATTTTTTCTTTATAATTTTTAGGATTTTAATGAAGTTAAGGATTCCCGAAGACAAGAGAGAATAGATCTAGGGATTTTATAATGACAAGAACTACTAGCACGTAAATTAGCCCCTAAGCAAGGATAAAAAGAGGACCCTGAGATTGAGAAACCCCGTAGGACTTAGCTCTCAAATCAATAACTCTTTAGGAGTCTAGGGTTGCAAACCTTAAATATCTGAAGCACTCGATGCCGAGTTCGCTCACTCTCGCGGATGCGGCCTAGATGATCGAGCCTTCAACCCCCGCAGATGCGCTAGCTTTCTATCCAAGGTCCCGAAGGCAAGGAAAATCGACTTCATATTTGTGGTACCTGGAGGACCTACGAACAATTAATAGAAGGATTAGGAATCAATAAGTATCAGGAAGAGATAAGAAAGGAGAGGTTGGAGATGATGTTCATTGGAGTCTTCTTGCTGGGCGCCTAGATGGAACATCTAGTGGCCTCCGAACTTGAAGATGAACGACAGACTTGTGGAAGAGAAAATAACTCGAGGCCTCACACCTCTCGATGCCCGAATGCGAAGGTGCTCCCTCACAGAGATCGACGTTCTTAAGGAATGAAGGCAACTAACAAATTGAATGGCTCTCAAATAATTTCTTTTCATTCATCATCATTCAACTTTACAAGGGAGGGGTAAGGCCCTTTATATAGGCATCTTGAAACCCATTCAAATTTCAAAAAATACAAAGCTTCATGAAAAGGGTGCTCAAATTCAAATTTCTTCTTCCAAGGTTTTGTGGCTTGATTTGGGGCTTGAAAGATGGGAATTGTCTCCTTGATTTGAGGGTCAATGATTTTCTTCCATAGCCAACCAAACACTTTAGGAAGATGGCTTGATATGGGGCTTGAAACAAGGATCATGCCTTCATTGCCCATTGATCTTCCTTGGATGTCCATAGCTTCTTTGGAAAGAGGCTTGATAGGAGGAGAGAAGGGAGGAAGGAATGGTGCCCAAAAATTCCAGCATTCCCTTCTTGTCAAGGAGATGTGGCACCACATGGGATAGATGAGGTGGCGCGAAGTGGCATCCTTCATGGCGTGGGAGATGGCTTGACCCATTACAAATTGGACTAGACTCGAAGACCACTCCAGCTTGGGCCCAATCTTCAAACAGACTCGGACTGGAATCATTACAGGACTAGACTCAATACAGGACACAACATGACCCAATTGTTCAATGTACAGGACTAAACAAAAATAATTGAGACTAACTTCATGACTAAAAATTACAATGCATAGGCTTGAAGACTTATTACAGGACCCAAAAACTGAAACCCTAATAAGAGGTATGGTGCCCACACCACACTTCATTTAATTGGGGTGTATAAGGAGGAGTCCATTCAAAGATTATGCCTTTGTCCTTAATACGGTTTTGAAACTCACTAGACAAGTATTCTCCTCCTCGATCAGAATGAAGAATTTTAATATTATGTCCAGTTTATTTTTCAACCATACTTTGATACTCTACAAACTTATCGAAGGCTTCAAACTTATGTTTCATCAGATACACATATCCAAACCAAGATAAGTCATCAATAAACTTGATGAAATAAGAGTATCCACCTCTGGCCTGAGTTGTCATAGGTCCACATACATCAGTATATACAAGACCTAATAATTCAATTGCCCTGTCTCCATGTCCAATGAATGGAGACTTGGTCATTTACCTGTGAGGTAAGATTCACAAGTTCCTAATGATTGAAAATCATAAGGATCAAAGTAATTATGTTTGACTAACTTGTTTATCTTTGACTCACTTATATGACCTAATTGGCAATACCAGAGAAATATGA
Source organism: Areca catechu (assembly GCA_021397845.1). Classification (NCBI taxonomy): domain Eukaryota; kingdom Viridiplantae; phylum Streptophyta; class Magnoliopsida; order Arecales; family Arecaceae; genus Areca; species Areca catechu. The sequence goes on along the minus strand of CM038046.1, from coordinate 48,617,066 downwards.
CATTGACATTATCTCTCTTTCTTTTCTTGTTATCAACAAGTAATATTGTATCATTGAGTTCTAAAGTTAAAAGACCATTGATAAAATAACCATGTCCAAATATTTTATTAGAATGAAGAATAGAGCAGCCACTACTCTTTACACTTATTTCAAATCCTTGTTGTAATAACAAGGGTATAGAAATAATGTTTCTTACAACATTTAGGACATAGTACCAATCTTCTAACTCTAGTACTTTACCCGAAGGCAAGGGCAGACCACACTAATTTTTCTAAGGGAGGCCAAAAAAATATTAAAAAAATAATATTAATAAATAATTTAAATTAATTTAAATATTTTTTTATAAATATTATTTAAATTATACCTATCTTATTTTATAAGATTAAATTCATTAATAATGAAATCTACAGTAAAATCTTTAGCTATCTTCTTATCGATATAAGTGACTAAATAATCAATAAAAAAATTATCTTCTATCTTGTTGCATAATCTAGTCTCGACAATCTTTATTTTTGAAAATATTTTCTTTATAGTAGTAGTTGAAACCAGAAGAGTAATAAGCGTTAAGGACTCGTAAAGGATGTGTACGCACCGGCCACAATAGTGGCAGCATTGCGTTGAGTACCGTTGGCATTGCACAATGGGATGTGACATCCATCGAGCGACGATGCCAAAGATGATGGGATGTGAGTGCAGTAGTATTGGTGAGAGCCTGAGGCATGACGGGCGCCCACCCGTCCGTGCCCTCCAAGATCCGATTATGTTACATGTGGATCTAGTCGCTAAGACGGTGCACGGTTTCACTGCACGCAGTATTCATCAGTGCAACGAGACTGACGAAGGCCACCAAGATGGTAGTCATATGCCAGTGCATTGGTGATATCCGGCCTTATGTTTGCGCAACCACCTGGTCTCGTCGTGGGAGCGTTCTCGTCGATCGCATCACATGACAAGTGATGCGGGATGACTCTAAGATTGCTAAACATGCAAAAAAAATATAAACTAATTTTTTTATGATTTTTATAATTTAAGTTTGTAGGCTAATTTCTCAAAAGTAAAGTAAGGACTAGCAAATAGGATAGCAATGCATAGAATCATCATGATCGCAAAGAACTCATGCAAAATAATAAGTAGCCAGGATCCAAGAATTGAGAAACTCCTAGTTTAGGATAGCTTATCTTCATCAAATTAGAAATTAAAAGAATGGAAGGATGTCACCAATCAGTGATTTGAAGAACTTCCGATGAAGAAATCACACAGCACTCTGATTGGAGTCTGGATGATGAAGTTCGGTTTCCTTGATTAGGTGGCTGAATTGGATGGTCCCGGAGGCAAAGAAAGCCTCCTCTGGGAAGGTGAAACACCTTGGGGATCCTGCAAAACATCAAGGGTCAATCAAAATAGCAAGTAAGAAAAAGAAATGAAACAAGGTTTAAAAGGAATCAGGTTAGGATTTAGAAGCGGGCGGCTTGAAGCTTGATGAAGATCTCCTTGCTTGGTGACCTAGGGCACTCCTTCTTGGATGTGTGAAGGATTGGATGGTAGTGAGTTAGGGTGTGGAAGGATTCTAGGGTAGCAAGGAATTCATCCAAGAACGAGAACACAAACCAAAGAACCAAAAGAACAAGGTAACACAAGCTCGCAAGCTCAAATAAATTTCACCGGGATTTTGATATCATGAATAAAAGTTATTCTATAAGAGGGGGAGGGGTGGGGTTTATATAGAGCTCCCCATGTGCTCTGCTATCTAAAATACAAGTCCTCTCCCAACCATGAAAGGATTACAAAACCCATACAAAGTAGAAATCTAATCCTAACTATGCTAAACTTTGACTAGTCTTCTTCTTTCTTCACTTAGGACACCTCCTCTTGGCTTGGACTTGGTCAAGCTCCTCAAATTCAGTTTTGGACCTTGGGGCAGCAGCAGGGACACCTCCTTCATGGGCTCGGACAAAAATCTGAGGGGCCCAGGTGGGCTTCCAGGGGTTGGGCGCATGGGCTAGCATATTCCAGGAAATATGGCTGGAATCTTGCTTCTTAAGGGCTTGGGCTTGGCACCTAGGCTTAATTTCCTTGGGTTGGGATGCAGGTGGACCTCTGAAATCATGGATGCCCTGGTTTAGAAATATGCTCTGGCATCTAGGGAGGAACCTGGGCATCTGGAGGATATCTGGAAAGAATCAGAGTTTCTAGAAGCATCTTGGATCCTAGGTTGTCACACAAAATTCAATGGGCTGATGTAGTGGCCTCTGACTCCTGCATGTGGCCTGGTGGAACTCCAAAATAGGGTAACCTCCTCTCTTGTACAAAAACTGGGATCATACTAGACTCATAATTGATGTACAGGACTTAAAACTGAACTAAGGTTGAGGGTTGAGACAAATCAACTAACCTCAACTTATTACATGACTCAATTATAAAACTTTCAAAACTTTGACATATGACTAAGTAAACCATATGAAATCTAGTGATCTGTGTCTAATCCTGGTGTCCCCACCAATTCTCTCAGGTTGGGAGGAACTCGACCTCATCGAGTAAGGGTCAATTTGGCTCTCGTAGTGCTCGGGTAGGTCTGGGTTGAGGCGCTGCAAATCTTCATGGGTGATCCACGAGTCCTTAGATTTTAGCCAACCTTATCAATGTACCAAATATCATTGATAGTCTCTATTTCAGGTGCTGATAGCTTGATCGTCTAGAGTTCTCTCAATCTTTACCGCACCAAAAGGCCAAATTGTATGTGGTTGCTCTGGGATGGGTTCACTCACAAAGAAAGGGAGTGGCTCAAGGGGCTCGCTGGGTATCATTCCTGGCTCCCTAGACTCTATAAGATTGAGATGATGAAGTTGGAGATAATACCTAAATCATGTGATATCTCAGGCACATAGGCATTGGGTCCATTACTCTTCATTATTTTGGATGGGCCAGCTTCGCGAGCAGAAAATCTCTTTATCATCACATATTCCTCTGCATAAAATTCTTTATATTTCTTTTGGAAATTAGCCAAGTTGTTATTTAGTTTATAAATTATGTTCAGCTTTTGACTAATTTCCAAATGCAAATGCTGTGCAGAGGCTAGTGCATGTGTGGACAGATGAATCAAAGTTGTAAATTTATTGGATGCAAAACTAACACCTAAAAGACTTGACTAGGTTTCTTTTTGAAGGAAATTTTATTGGACTCTTCAAGACAAAACCTAACAGACTATAGACTCTTTAGGTTTGATCCTATCATAACATGCACATGAAAATGTGACATGAACTTTTAGTAGATTCTAGAGGGTCTTTCCGAAGTAGGAAGCAAACATGACAGACTCGATGAATGAAAGCAGTATGCAAACCTCTATGAATGCAATCTAAGGGTTAGGAAATCATGAAAAGTTTCATAAAAGGATAGAAAATAAGAAGTGGATTCAGGATTAGTCTGATTGGATAAGGAATAAGAAAAGGGTTCGGGGTTAATCGGGTAGAATAGGATGCAAGAAGAGGTATCAAAGATTAATCCTAGACTAATAAGGTTGATCTTATGGGGTTGATGGGTACCTACAAGGTTTATAGTATTGGAGAATGGGTCACTAATCTCAGGGAAGAGATCATCAATGGGAACTATAGGATGGGATTTTTCTTGAGAGTACTGATAAGCCAATTTCTTAATAAAGTCATTTGGTTCAAGAAATTTAAGACTAGGATCTATACTTGGGCTTTTGTCTAGTGGCTCTTCAGGAAAGAGTCTAATAGTAGAGTTGGGTTCCTCATCCCTTAACTGCTCTTCCTCTATATTCTGGATGTGGTCAGGGTTTACTAGGTCAACTGATCTTGGGTTGGCTTCTACCTGGGCACCTACTGGGTCAACTAATTCTAAGTCTTCTATGGGAAACTCCTCTTCTTCCTCCTCATACTTGTCCACTAAGCTTGGGTCAGCCTCATATATTTCTTCTTCTAGGTCATCCTGGTGAACCAATGGGGTTGTAGGAGGGGTTTGGCTAAAGGAAACCTGGCTAGGATCTGGGGTGCTGATCCTATGCAATTCAGGCTGACTAAAGTTGACTTGACTGGCACTAGGCCGATACCTAGGGATTATGGATTCCTAGGGTCTATGGGTCTGGTCTGGGGTTCCTACTTGGTCATCTAATGGATTAATCCTATGGATTGCTGGGTTATTGGATTGGATCATTTGGTTAATCTGAGTATTGGTTTGGTCAAGCATGTGGTTCATTTGTTTCATTTGTTCAAGCAAGGCCTTCATGGAAGTTTCTAGATTGGATTCCATGGATGAACTAGGTTAGGGTTTGGATTTTTGGTATTGGGTTCCTAGTCTAATGGTCATGCACATAAACAATCAATCAAGTGGAATGATACAACCAAGCATGCAAAGAAAAAATGCTAGTACAATCTAGGGTTTCTGAGACCTAGAGCCAAAATTGGGTGGGTCAGCTCAACTTACACCTAACCTAGTAGCTAATCCTTCCACTGGCTAAGTAGGGGGTGGGAGTGTGGGAGGCCCCCCTACTTTCGCAGGGACCTAATTAAAAACCATAACACCACTTAGGTCGTTTGACTCTAGACCCCCAGCCTTGACACTAGCTTTCAGTAATAGCTAATGGATTAAATGCACTAGTTGGCCCACACAGCACAGACTTGACCTATTGATATCTCCTAGCCCACTAGGGAAAATTAGGTCTAATTGATTTTTAATTAGGCTTGGGTTAGTATGATGATGGTTGTTTTGGGCCTAAGACAGGTGATGAAATCCTGTCCTGATCTGAGATATAGAGTTGCCCTTAAGATTAGGTTAAAGATGATGGCAATCGATGATCCTGATGCACTCTAAAACAACCAAAAAAATAAAATATTTTTTAAATTATTTTATGCTATGAAAAATTGAATTCAAGTTAACTGGGGTTAGCAAACAAGGTTTGTCTTGGGATTGGGGGGTATGGAAGTTGATTAGGTAAGGTTGAGTTAAGTATGCAAAATAGCAAAAATCAAAAAATTAGGATTTCAGATGATGCAGAATTTGGCATAGATCCTGATGTAGAAAAAAATTAGAAAAAAACCTTGGAACAGAGGATGGACGATGATGATGATACCTACCAAATTTCATGTAGAACAAAAATCATATGATGATCAAACCTAGGGTTTTTTGGACTGATGCAAAAATTATTAGGATTCTGTTAGGGTTTCTAATATACTGAATATTTATGATTTAGTTTTTTGTAAAATTAATTAAAAATTTTATTAAAATAGAGGACTCGATAGAGAATAATGCATGCAAATCTTAGGGAAAAATAAAATCCCTAGATGGTTAAAATTAGATGCAAAACAGATACCTAATGCAGTGGACAGAATGCTGAAATTAGGGTTTGTGAATGCAAAGCAGATAAAAATTGTCCTAAACCTGCTCTAATCCAAACTGATGCAAGATGACTTTAAGATTGCTAAACATGCAGAGAAAATAGTAAACTAGTTTTTTTGTGATTTTTATAATTTAAGTTTGTAGGCTAATTTCTCAAAAGTAAAGTAAAGACTAGCAAATAGGATAGCAATGCATAGAGTCATCATGATCGCAAAGAACTCATGCAAGATAATAAGTAGCCAGGACTTGAGAGTTGAGAAACTCCCAGTTTAGGATAGCTTATCTTCATCAAATCAGAAATTAAAAGAAGGAAAGGATGTTACCAATCAGTGATTTGAAGAACTTTCGATGAAGAGATCACACGGCACTCTAATTGGAGTATGGATGATGAAGTTCGGTTCTCTTAATTAGGTGGTTGATTTGGATGGTCCCGAAAGCAATGAAAGCCTTCTCTGGGGAGGTGAAATACCTCGGGGATCCTGCAAAACATCAAGGGTCAATCAAAACAGCAAGTAAGAAAAAGAAAGGAAACAAGGTTTAGAAGAAATCAGGTTAGGGTTTAGAAGCGGGCGGCTTGAAGCTTGATGAAGATCTCCTTGCTTGGTGGCTTAGGGCACTCCTTCTTGGATGTGTGAAGTCTTGGATGACAGTGAGTTAGGGCGTGGAAGGATGCTAGGGCAGCAAGGAACTCGGCCAAGCACGAGAACACAAACCACAAAACCAAAAGAACAAGGTAACACAAGCTCGCAAGCTCAAATAAATTTCACCAGGGTTTTTAGATAATGAATAAAAGTTATTCTATAAGAGGGGGAGGGGTGGGGTTTATATAGAGCTCCCCATGCCCTCTCCTATCTGAAATACAAGTCCTCTCCCAACCATGAAAGGATTACAAAACCCATACAAAGTAGAAATCTAATCCCAACTAGGCTAAACTTTGACTAGTCTTCTTCCTTCTTCACTTAGGACACCTCCTCTTGGCTTGGACTTGGTCAAACTCCTCAAATTCAGTTTTGGACCTTGAGGCAGCAGCAAGGATGCCTCTTTCATGAGCTTGGACAAAAATTTGAGGGGCCCAGGTGGGCTTCCAGGGGTTGGGCGCATGGGCTGGCATATTCCAAGAAATTTGGGTGGAATCTTGCTTCTAAAGGGCTTGGGCTTGGCACCTGGGCATGATTTCCTTGGGTTAGGATATAGGTGGACCTTTAGAATCATGGATGCCCTGGTTTAGGAATATGCTCTGGCATCTAGGGAGGAATCTGGGCATCTAGAGGACATCTAGAAAGAATCAGGATTTCTCATCTTGGACCTGGTTTGTCACACAAAATCCAATGGGCTGATGTAGTGGCCTTTGACTCCTGGATATGGCCTGGTAGAACTCCAAAATAGGGTAACCTCCTCTCTTGTACAAAAATTGGGCTCATACTAGACTCATAATTGATGTACAGGACTCAAAACTGAACTAAGGTTGAGGGTTGAGACAAATCAACTAACCTCAACTTATTACAGGACTCCATTACAAAACTTTCAAAACTTTGATACATGACTAAGTAAACCATATGAAATCCAGTGATCTGTGTCTGGTCCAGTATCCCCAGCAACAAGTCTGGCTACCATTTTATCCATCGATGTGGTGAATGGGATGGTGCTGATTGCATACAGTAGCTTCGACCATGGTGAATTCTGAAGACGGGTGCTGGTCTAGTAACAAAAAGAAAATTTTATCTTCTTCTAAAAAATTATGAAAAAAAATTAATGAAAATAAAAAATAAAATTGATAGTTATCCAACATTCAAGTAAAGAAAGCTGATTTATAGTATTTATTCTATTTTAAATTTTTTTAAAGATTCTTTGAGTTATATTTAATATCCCCAAGTTTAGAAGGGCCAAATATATAAATATATATATATTTAAAATTTTACATAAAATCTTAATTTATAAAAAAATAAAAAAAATTAGGGGGGGCCAAGGGGCCTGCTTGCCCTCTCGGCGGTTCATCCTTATATATATTTAAAAGTTTACAAAAAAATTTAACTTATAAAAAAAACTTTAAAAAAATTAGTGGGGCTAAGGCCCCCCCTTGCCCCCTGGCAGTCCGCCACTGCCTGAAGATAATAATAGTAGATAGGTGCCCACAGCTTTAGCATACATGGCTCCACCACTTGCGCCATATAGCTCGAAGTCAACTTTCTTTAAGCTTCTAATTATGTGGAGTCCGTGTAATGACTTATAGATATGAGACCCACATGCAGTATCCAATACCCATGAATTAGAAATAGAAGCACTCAATGATAAATTTGTTTGTATCATGTACAAACCTTTAGATGCTCCTCCAGCATCTTGCTTCATACTTATAAGATATGTCTTGCAATTTTTCTTCCAATACCCTTGCTTACTGCAGTGGAAACAGGCTCCATCAGTAATAGCCTTTTTCACTTTCTTCTTCTTCTGGATGCTCTTTTTAGGGTCGAATTTTCTTTTCAGATCCTTCTTCGTTGCCTGTTTCTTCTTCCCATCAACAAGAAGAAGATGAGCCTTATTTCCCTTAGAATGGCTCTCAACTGTCTTAAGCATGTTAAGCAACTCGGGCAAAGAAGTATTCAGTTTGTTCATATGATAATTTAGAACAAACTGAAAGAAGGAATCTGGGAGTGACTGCAGGATCAAGTCCTAGTTGAGTTCATCATCCATTACAAACCCTAATTGACCTAATCAAGTGATTAAGTCAATCATTTTCAAAATATGGGTTTGAACTTATGAACCCTCACTGATGTAGAACGAAAGCTCTGATACCAAAATTGATGCAGAACAAAAGAGATGATGCGATGCGGAAGTAAATTAAGACTAATTCTTTTTTTTTATATATATTTTCAGAAGTCGCTTAGACTCAAAGGAAAGTTAAACTAAATTGAAAGAAACTATATAATAATTGAAAGCACAATTCAAAGAAACTAGATTATCAGAGTAGTTCAGAAGTAAAAGATCGCTGGGGGTTGAGAAACTCCCAGACCTAGGGTTTCGCTCTGAACTTTCAACAGGACAGAAATAGAGAGAAGGGAAGGGTTATGTACCAGGCAGTGATCTTCACAGAGTTTGATGGAAGGACTCTCTCGAGCAGATTGTTGATCTCGGATTCGGATATCTTCGCAATGGATCCTCCAATACTGGCCCTTTGGCAGAGTTGGCTTCTCCTGAACTCAGGATCTGGGAAAGAAGAAGAACAAGTTAAGGAACCAGATACTCAAAGAAAGGATTTACCAGATAAGAAGAACTTGAAAATTGATGTTGCTGAAATCCTGATTCTCCAAGATGCTGATCTGACTTCCTCTGGGATTTGCTCTGTATTCGAAGTAGCTGATCTTGACCTGGATGCTGGTGGTCGGCCTCTACTTGGAAGAGAGGGGCCGTGAGATGATGAGGTAGATTAGGGTTTGGATGATTGGTGGAATGAAGAGATGATGGGCGGCTAGGGTTTGGAATTGAAGTGGTTAACCTAGGGTTTTGGTAGGGTTTTGGGGTTGGAGATCTCACACCTCCTCAAGGTTCCTAGGGAACCCGGATTTACTCCCTCATGGAGCTTAACACCTGAATACAAGTGCAGAAGAGAGAAACACAAAGTTGCTCACACAGAAATTGATTTCATTCATCATTAAATTCAAGAGTTACATAGAGTTGAATATACAGACATAACAAAGAAATAAAATTTTATACATTTTCCATGTGGGACTAATAGGACTAACCCACACTTTAGGTATCAAATTGTCTTCCCAAGACTCCTTCCATGAGTGGGCAGCCCAAAAACTCTAAAAAAACTTGAAAATCAGCTCCAAATGGCAGGTTATGGGGGTGTCTCCAAGTATCTCTCCATGAATCAAGGATTTTCCCATCATGGTTTAGCTCATTTGGACACCTCCTAGTCTTGCTCCACAAGTTTAGGCTTCTTCCTTTCATGGCTTTGGCACTTTTGGAAACTTTTGGGAACCTCCTTGAATTCCTCCCCAAGACATGCTCTCTTCCCTTTTATAACTTGGATTTTTATGGAACATTGTGGGGCACCTCCTTGATCCTCTCTTCAAGAAAAATTCTTGTCATCCTGGCTTGGGTTTATCTGGAAAGAAATTGGCTCCTCCCTGGATTGAGGTATCTTGATGGATTTCTCTCCCAAGTGGTGCAAGAAAAAAAAGGAACTTACTTCTTGTGGTGTAGGGACCAAAGACACTGGATGGAGATGTGTCGCCTCCTAGACTCTAGCGTGTGGCTGGGAGTTTGGCGCCCACTTGCTTGGGCCTGGGAGAAAAAATGTGGCACCCTGGACCTTGACTGAAAAAAAAAAGTGGCACCAACTTGGAGAAGACCTAGACCACTACTAGGACTTGTACTGAGTCAACATGACTCAACAAAATTTAAATTGCAAGGAAATACAGACTCAAGACTAAAATTGAGTTGACCAAGTCAACCCTTATTACAAAACCAGAAAACCCTAATTCTTCGGGCAAGGTCAATCAGAGATCTAGATGGAGCCCTGAAGTCTTCTTCTGAGTCTGGTGCCCGCACCAATTCTCCCGGGATGGGAGGAACTCGACCCTGTCGAGTATGGATCAAGCTGGCTCTGGTATCTCTCCAAGAGGTCTGGGTCCAATTCTTGTAATTCTTCTCGGGAGATCCAAGAGTCATCAGAATCTGGCCTTCTTTGCCAGCGGACCAGGTATCTTTGGTATCCTCGATTACGAGTAGAGATAACCTGATCATCCAGGATCTTTTCAATCTGCTCTTTCCTCACAGGCCAGTTTGTTGGTGGACACACAGGGTCGGGATCACTCTCAATAACAGGATTAGGTTTCAAAGGCTTACTAGGAATCACAGCTGGCTCCCTATACTCTACTAAGTCTGTAATGTTGAAAGTAGAGCTATTGCCTAGTTCTGGAGGCAACTCGAGCACATAGGCATTGGATCCTACTCTCTTCACTACTCTAAATGGTCCAGCTCCTTTAGCATGTAACTTTCTAACGGTTCCAGGAAAAAACCGCTCAGGCCTTAACCTAATCATTACATAGTCTCTCTCAACAAAAGTTTTGACTCGTCTTTGAGAATCAGCCAACTTCTTATAAGTTTCATTACTTAAAGTTATTTTGGCATGAATTTCTTTATGCAAGTCTTTTACATGCTATGCAAGTGCATCAAGAGACTTGTGTGTGTGGGCTAATTGTGAAATCAGATCAAGTGGTGTGTGAGGCTTGTATCCATGAACAATTTCAAAGGGACTCTAGCCTATAGACCTATTGATCGAAACATTGAATGCAATTTCAGCCTTGGACAAAATATAAATCCCAATTCCTGGTGCTCTCAATCAAACCAAAATCTGAGCCAAAGCCTAGTAAAGGGTCAAGAAAAACTAAACTAGACTGACGACGCATTCCTAAAGAATGGACTTTATTCCAAAGGAACCCTAGGTCTAAACCTAACAAACTAAGGCTCTCTAGGTTTGACCTTGGGTCAGAGGATGGCATGCAGAGGATGAAAACTTATCATGGGTGCCTAGTAGGTGCCATAAGGTCTTCCAGAAGTAGGTGGCAAACCTAATAGGTTCTGACATGTGGTTCATTCTAAAGACTTCGACAAAGTATACTTGGATGGTGTAAGAAGCATTGGAAGTCCTAGAGAAAGGGAGGAAATATGAGGTGGAGTCTCGAATTACCTGCTGACTAAAGGTGGTGACCTGAAGGTTTGAATGGTGATCTATGAGTGTCAACTGATCATCCTTACGAAAGGAAAAGTTTGCTACTCCCAGGAATGGATCAAGAGATGGTTCGGGAAGTAGCCTAGGACATGTGATTGCAACAGTTAAGGTTTGTTCTCTAAGAAAATAATGATCCACTTTCTCAAGACATGGATTAGAGAATGGTTCTTGGAAGGCCTATGGATGACGACCTCAAGACTTGAAATTTGACCTATGGGTGCAGAAAGGTATACTCTATAGAAGGGTAGGTCAGTCATGCGAAGGAAGGGGTCTGGGGCCATAAGGAGGACTTCTACGAGACTGGGTGAATCAATCCGCTCAAGACAAGGATGTTCAACTGAGATTACGGGAGAGACCTTAGTGGCTGGGCATGGGACAAGGTCCAATTGTAAGAGGCTTGATTCAGTCATCCTAAGGAGAGGATCTACCATAGGGTGGGCAAACTTAAACAGTTCAGCGCAAAGATCTTCAATTGGTACTTGGGGAATGACTGTCATTAGAAGATACGAACTGATAGCTCGGGCTAACACTATGAGTTCTTCCTGGGGGTATTTGACTAAAGGAACCTGGTTCTCACAAATCTCTTGAATTTCTGAACTAGGTCCTACCACTTGGTTGCTCTCCAAGGTCTCCTCAGGTAAGGAACCAATAGTATCGATGTCACATTCTTCAAGTTCTTCCCCCTCATATTCATCAACTAGACTCAAGCCAGCTTCATATACTTCCTCGATGCCATCTTCAATGGGTTTTGGGTCAGTGGTAATCGGGTCAACTGATTCTGGGCTTGTCATACCTAACCTTTCTTCCTCATTGGTAGGCTTGGGTTCTCCCTCATTAATGTCATCCTTAGGATTCTTACCACTTGGCTGTGCACAAGCCAGTCCTATGCATGGGCACTAACTAGATTTATGGCCTCTTGCTCCACAAAACCAACATTCTTGCGATATAGGAACCTAGGTCACACTGGGTTTCAAGCTAGTAGAGACCTTACTTGGGCATGGGTGTGGATCTAAATGGTTTGATCTAGAAGACTTGGGTTGTTGAGTCACTGGTCTAGAATATTGTAAGGACCTCTCATAGACACGATCCACGCTATAGATATCATGGTTAGGCTTCCTAGGGTTATGCTCGGGATCACGGTATAAGGTCCTCCTAGGCTCCTGGTGTGGGTGAGGTTGAGGCACATTAAAATCTGGGTCAGGAGTCCAATTCTGATGTCTAGGTTCCCCAAGTACTTGGACTCGATCCCTAAGCTGGGTAAGATCCTCATGGACTTGTTCCTTAAACTGGGCAACAGTAGCAGTCATATCCTGACTCAATTTGATCATACTTTTGGTAAGAGTTCTAACCATGGCCTCTAAATTAGGTTGGATTTGACCAGGTTGGGAGGGTACTCCGTTCCGGGTGGACATGATGATGCAAGCAAGCACACAGAATGTGACTAGACTAAAGTGACTACTGGCTCACTAGACCTAGAGTCCAAACTAGATGCCCAATCAGAGTGGCAAGCTAGCCTGTAGTAACTTGGACTCAGCCAGGCAGGTGTAAGGGGAGTGTTAGGTCCCGAATTGCCAATCCTACACACCAATCAGTGATTGGCCAGGTAGGCGGACCAGCACACAAGCCCTTCGGGACGTAGTCCCTGAATCACCGTTCTAGACACTGAGTACAAAGCACACACAGAGTAACCAGACAAACTGACTAAACCCTAGGCTGGACCTGACCAGTTGGTGTTCCTAGCCCACTAGGGCAAATTAAGTCTAATAAATTTTAAAATTAGGCTTAGGATCGAATGAATGGGTGGTGGTTTTGGGCTAAGGAGAGGTTATCAACTCCTCCCCTTATCTTAGATGCTCAATTGCCCTTAAGATGAATTAGGAGATGATCACTCAAAAAAAATTGAATTACAGAAACACAAAAACAGAATTGCTATGATTTAACTCTCAAAAATTTCACAGAAACCAATAAATTACAGTAAAATTATGTAAAATAGATTCAATTATACTGGTTCCAGAAAAATAAAAATCATGCAATTTGAGTTACCTGCAATGAGAAAAAACTCTTGCAATAGGGTAGTTACAGACTGAAAATAGAATGCTTCCCCCGTTTACAATTCCTGCTACGAAGTTATAACCCAGCGGATCCCCTACACGCCCTAGGAACACCCATGGAATGGGAAGAGGAGGCTTGCAACTTGCTTCGTTCCTAGGACCGGACGTCCTGGGGAGTCTACTTCGAGCAGACAAAGTAAAAAAGAGAGACACTCAAAACATGCAAGCAAGTCAGAAACCCTAGACAGGGCTCTGATACCAAAAATGATGCAGAATGAAAGCTCTGATACCAAAATTGATGCAGAACAAAAGAGATGATGTGATGCAGAAGTAAATTAAGACTAATTCTTTTTTTTATATATATTTTCAAAAGTCGGCTTAGACTCAAAGGAAAGTTAAACTAAATTGAAAGAAACTATATAATAATTGAAAGCACAATTCAAAGAAACTAGATTATCAGAGTAGTTCAGAAGTAAAGGATCGCTGGGGGTTGAGAAACTCCCAGACCTAGGGTTTGCTCTGAAATTTCAACAGGACAGAAATAGAGAGAAGGGAAGGGTTATGTACCAGGCAGTGATCTTCACAGAGTTTGGTGGAAGGACTCTCTCGAGCAGATTGTTGGATCCTCGGATTCAGATATCTTCGCAATGGATCCTCCAATACTGGCCCTTTGGCAGGGTTGGCTTCTCCTGAACTCAGGATCTGGGAAAGAAGAAGAACAAGTTAAGGAACTAGATACTCAAAGAAAAGATTTACCAGATAAGAAGAACTTGAAAATTGATGTTGCTGAAATCCTGATTCTCCAGGATGCTGATCTGACTTCCTCTGGGATTTGCTCTGTATTCGAAGTAGCTGATCTGGACCTGGATGCTGGTGGTCGGCCTCTACTTAGAAGAGAGGGGCCGTGAGATGATGAGGTAGATTAGGGTTTGGATGATTGGTGGAATGAAGAGATGATGGGCAGCTAGGGTTTGGAATTGAAGTGGCTAACCTAGGGTTTTGGTAGGGTTTTGGGGTTGGAGATCTCACACCTCCTCAAGGTTCCTAGGAAACCCGGATTTACTCCCTCACGGAGCTCAACACCTGAATACAAGTGCGGAATAGAGAAACACAAAGTTGCTCACACAGAAATTGATTTCATTAATCATTAAATTCAAGAGTTACATAGAGTTGAATATATAGACATAACAAAGAAATAAAATTTTATACATTTTTCATGTGGGACTAATAGGACTAACCCACACTTTAGGCATCAAATTCTCTTCCCAAGACTCCTTCCATGAGTGGGCAGCCCAAAAACTCCAAGAAAACTTGAAAATCAGCTCCAAATGGCAGGTTATGGGGGTGTCTCCTAGTATCTCTCCATGAATCAAGATTTTCCTTCATGGTTTGGCTCATTTGGATACCTCCTAGTCTTGCTCCACAAGTTTAGGCTTCTTCCTTTCATGGCTTTGGTACTTTTGGAAACTTTTGGGAACCTCCTTGAATTCCTCCCCAAGACATGCTCTCTTCCCTTTTATAACTTGGATTTTTATGGAACATTGTGGGGCACCTCCTTGATCCTCTCTTTAAGAAAAATTCTTGCCATCCTGGCTTGGGTTTATCTGGAAAGAAATTGGCTCCTCCTTGGATTGAGGTATCTTGATGGATTTCTCTCCCAAGTGGTGCACGAAAAAAAAGGAACTTACTTCTTGTGGTGTAGGGACCAAAGACACTGGATGGAGATGTGGCACCTCCTAGACTCTGGTGTGTGGCTAGGGGTGTGGTGCCCACTTGCTTGGGCCTGGGAGAAAAAATGTGGCACCCTGGACCTTGACTTGACTGAAAAGAAAAAGTGGCACCAACCTGGAGAAGACCTAGACCACTACTAGGACTTGTACTGAGTCAACATGACTCAACAAAATTTAAATTGCAGGGAAATACAGACTCAAGACTAAAATTGAGTTGACCAAGTCAACCCTTATTACAAAACCAGAAAATCCTAATTCTTTGAGCAAGGTCAATCAGAGATCCAGATGGAGCCCTGAAGTCTTCTTCTGAGTCTGGTGCCCGCACCACTCACTCATGCATTCACGAAACAACTGCTTTGATATCTCATACCGAGAACCCCTACTTTGCTCTCCATAAAGCTCCTTTAGATTGAGCAATATGGACTAAGATTCTATCTCTTCTTGTTGCCTCTAAAGTTTTTTGCTCATTGAGGCCAACATGATGCACCTGACAGTCATGCTATTATTCAATCACATTTTATGTGTGGCCCTTTCCTCCTCGGAAGCATCCTCTCTGATCGACTTTGGATCCGAAGAATCAAGAATATAAGAAAGCTTTTCCTAAGTTAGTACTATCCTCAGGTTCCTTGACCAGTCTGTGTAATTAGGATAAGTCAATTTATTAACATCTAAGATCTCCCACAGCGATAAACTTGAAGCCATAATAAAACCTATATTTAATAAAGAACAGTATAACCAGACCACTCAAGATGACATTCATAACTAGATAAGGACTTTATATATAATTATGTCTCCTACTGTTTTATTCGAATACCATAACCCTTGCCTATGATAAGTGAGATACCTTACCAAGTTTGTTTAGAGGGGTTGAGATCCTAATTTCTCATAAGTGCCTTGTGTTACACAACAAACACTCATGAGTTCAAAGGTAGAAACTTCTTTCCAATTCAATCCATACAATTCTCAACAAATAAACTGCCTCTAAGATACTTAAAGTCTTGTGTTACACAATCAACTATAATATCTTAGTTTAGTCAGACCCTTCATTTCCATATAGACACATTCGGATAATATTGCCCTTGTGTTATACAACAAAGCAATACTACCAAACGTACTATAAAGCATTAACTGCACTAAGATAATTCATATTTAACACTAGGGTAGGCCTTGTGTTACATAACAAACTTACTATAGTTGTTAATATGAACTATACCTAGCATGATGGAAGGCAAACTATAGTATGTTAATTCAATTGGCATATTCAATTTAAGGTCCAGATATAGCCAAATTGGCTAGGTAAGTGGAAGGATGAGGGGGTCCCCCCTTTGCTTTCCTTAGATACCAAATTAATTGGCTAGGTCAGACAACGGAACCAATTAAAAACCTCATGCCCTTTACCTTCCTAGAACCACTTGCTTAGACACCAATTGGTTAATCATATAACTCTAAATGAATTTTGCCTCTTGACTAACTTACACTATGACTAAATATTTTAATTATAAGGGCTTTTAGTGGTCTCAAACACATTCTAGATAAACATGATATTCATGACATCATATAAGCATATAAATCCTAATATGCATAACATAGCATGATTATGACAATAATCTGTTCACCTCACTTGTTCATGGGATATCGCCACAGCGACACCCCAACATGCCATAAGAGACCCCATTGAATGGGAAGAGAAGGCCTTTAAACCCTACATAGCTCCTACGACCGGACGGCCATGGTGACTAACCTAATCCGAAGCAGTTACTAGGATATAACATATCATATGTAATTTAAATAATCATGCATCACTTCATAGCATAGTAAGCCATCATTACTAATTTCATGGACCATTAATTGAATGAAATAAGGGGGCTCTGATACCACTGTTGGGTTTTGGTGATGCAGAGGAAGAATGGATTTCAAAAATTTTCATTTTGAAACTCCAAACAACTAGAAACCCTAAGCCCAAGATCCCTTATCATTACAATTAACAAGTCACTCAAACAATATTTAGAAAAATATCTGTGTTACCGCCTAAACCACCGTGGCATGTAGCTGAAGAGGACCTCAGATTGTGCCCTTGTCGCTTCGGACCCGCCTGTGCACTCGGACCTGCAAAACAGGGGAGACCCGGACCGATGATCCTGGTGGGGGCACTCCAACACTCAAGTCAGTGATGATCCAGGAGAACATATCCTCCTGGTCGAGCCTCGTAGATGGACTCCATGCTAGGAGGAGAAAGAAATATGCAGGAAGAATGTAGAGGAGTCGTGAGTAGAGTAGGAGAAATGGTAAAGGAGGAGAAGTTTGGTGGAAGGGCTGTGTTTGTCGAGACCCATAGGGTGGATCCCCGGCAGCCTCAGTTTCTTAATTTTTTCTCATGTGTACCACCCTTCTTGCCTGTTAGCCTACCTCATGTCTTGCTTTCTTACCTTCTGGAACCTTGGAGAGCTCTTTTTAAACTAGGATGGCCGCGGGAGGCCTACCTCGAGATCCTCCCCTTGCTTGCAGGCGCGTGCGGCAATGTTTCGTGCCGTGGATGGGACATCATTCCTCACCTGTGATATGGAACCTACCATGCGCTCTGACATTCTTTCTGGTCACTCCATTTCAGGTAGCCTGGCGAAGCCTCGATCGGGGGGCAGTTGCCCCCTGGATTTGAATCTTCTGGGCTGACTTCCTCTTTTGGGTGGTACAAAAGGTTGGTGGGAGTGCAGTGTCTCGATCGAGGGAGCATTTCGGTGTAAGTGGTAGCTGGGACCATTATTGCGGCCTGGCAGGCATCTTTTCATGGTCCTTGGGTGGAAAACTGCTACCCAAGAAGAGCGGCGATGTCATTCAGTTGCTGGTCCTCTTGTCCGAGGTGGAGCTGGTCCGGAGAGGCGTAGCTCGACTTCATCCATGGCGTCTCGACCCTGGAGGAGCCACCTGCGAAGGAGTCCGGAGAGGCAGTGCTCGACTTGGCCACGGTGTCTCGACCTCGTGGGATCCAGCCTGGCGAAGGAGCCCAGAGAGGTGGAGCTTGATCTCGACCATGGCATCTTGGCTTGAAGGGAACCGCCCGACGAAGGAGTCCTGAGAGGCGAAGGAGTCTTGAGAGGCAGAGCTCGACTTCAGCCATGGGGTCTTGACCTCACGGGAGCTAGCCTGGTGAAGGATTCTGGAGAGGTGGAGCTCGACTTTGGCCATGGCGTCTCAACCTGAAGGGAGCCGCCAGGTGAAGGAGTCCGGAAAGGCGGAGCTTGACTTCGACCATGGCATCTCGACCCAAAGGGAGCTGCCTAGTGAAAGAGTCTGGCAAGGTGGAGCTCGACTTCGACCGCGGCGTCTCGACCTGAAGGGAGCCGCTTGTGAAGGAGTCCAGAGAGGCGGAGCTCGACTTCGACCATGGCATCTCGACCCGAATGGAGCCGCCCGGCGAAGGAGTTTGGAGAGGCGGAGCTCGACTTCGGCCATGGCATCTAAACTCGAAAGGAGTTGCCTGGCGAAGGAGTCTGGAGAGGCGGAGCTCGACTTCGACCACGACGTCTCGACCCGAAGGGAGTACCTGGCAAAGGAGTCCATAAAGGCAGAGCTTGACTTCGATCGCAGCGTCTCGACCCAAAGAAAGCCACATGGTAAAAGAGTCCAGAGAGGTGGAGCTCGACTTCGGCCACGGCATCTTGACCTTGCAGGAGCCAGCTTGGCGAAAGAGTCTGAAGAGAAAATCTGACATGGCAGCTTCCTCCATCATGGCGTCTAATTGGGTTTAACATGGGCTACACGTCAACGATCCCACCACATCATTTGCCTCCCACTCCCAAGTTTCGTTGGTGCACGGTGCTCGGGGCGAAGGGAGTAAATGCAGCGCTGATGTGGAAAGGTCAAAAACCTGCACCATAATTGCCAGGATCGCCGGCACCTTGCAGGATGGACCTACGAGCCAATGAAGCGGTGACACGTGGAGCTGTTCGAGGAGGTATTATTGCTGACACAGAATTCGAAGCGGTAGCGGGTGGAATAGAGTGTCACCTCTGTCAATTGCTGACACGTGGAGCGGATCCACTGGCGATGATATGACGATTATGGTCTAGTCTCTTTGAAAGGAAAGATAGTTTCTCTTTCAAAAGATTTTTGTGCCCGCTAGTGAATTGGAGAGTCCCCTTCTTTCCCCCAGACGTCCTTTTCCTCCAAAGGCAACCAGGTTTGTCCACTCTCCGCCCTTCTTTCTCTGCGGGTTGGGTAGAGCCTCTACTAGGATCTTCAGTTTTCCTTCTTCTTTGTCTTCCTCTCCTTCTTTCTTTAAAAATGTCTCGCTAGGGTCGAAACTTCCATCCCTCAACTAACCCCAACGAGGCTCGGCCTTCTCGGCTGAGGATGCCTTCTTCTTTTGACGACGAGGAAGAAGTTCACTTCAAGCTTTCGTGGAGGCCTCGCCCTATAGGGATAGTCATTGGGACATGTAGGGTTCGTCCCCTGCCTCCTCCTCCTTCTGAACCTTCTCCAGAACCCCTGCGGTTGACGGGTCCTGGTGGTATCACCTCGGTGATCCCCGGTGAGGATCCTGTAACCATCTAGGATACCTGTGGTATTCCGGACTCTATCTAGCTCTCGATCCCACGATCAGGGGAGTGGGTCACCTCCAATGGCCCGGGCCGGATAGCTCTGTATGAGGAGACCTTTGCATGGGGCCTCCGATTCCCTTTCCATCCTTTCTTTCTTTCTATCCTCAGCCACTACCATTTGGTTCTGGCATAGTTGATTCCAAATGTAGTCCGAACCATCTTCTACTTCATCATCTTATATCATTTCCATGGGATTGTTGCCCGTTTCTCTCTCTTCGGGGCCTTCTTCACCTGAAGCGCCACCCGTCCGAGGGTGGGTGGTGGTTCATCTCTCCTCATCCTAAAGGCATAAAGTTTGAGCTCCCCTCTTTCATCAAAGTGTGGAAAAGCAAGTATTTTTTCGCTTCGATTGAGGGGGTGACTAGGTTTGGAGCGACATAGATCGAACCCCAAACCAAAATGCCATCGTTGAGTGGCTGATTGGGAGGTGTACGACTAGATCTGCACCGACCAGATCCCTTCTCTTGAGGTTCTGCTGACAGAGCAGAACCTCTACGAAGCCAGAGCCGGCCCAACGGGTGAGTTTGGCATGGCGTTCACCTATTTTTTGTTCCTTCTCTGTCTTCTCGACTTCGGAACTAACCATGTCTTTTCTGTGTGTGCAGGCATGAAGTACTCCATGGAAGACCTTCTTGCCTTCTCCAGGAAGAGGGGTCTATCGACGAGGACTAGTGAGTCCCCCGCAAAGAGAACCTGGGGGGAAGAGAACGCCGGAGCTGTATACGCCATGCTGGTTGAAGAGTCGAGGAGGGGAGGGGTCGAGCTCATCCCCGAGCCACCGAGGTAGCAAACCTAGCCCCAGTCCGGGAGCCAGAAGTGGTGGTCCGAGCCAGGGCCACTGCTGCCGTTGCTGCTGCCATGGAGCCTCCACCGCCCGAGGTCATCGAGGTGGTGACTAAAGAGGAGCAGGAGAGGGTAGAGCCACCATCTATGGCACTGTCTAGGGTGGTACCGAATCCCCCTCATTCATCCGATGCCTCCTCGATCAGAGGAGGGGGTGATGCCGCATCTACAGCTTCGAAGAAGGGGAAGGACCACTACAGGCTGCCATTTGAAGTGTCGTCGAACTCCTCATTGGTTCGAGACCCAAGGCTCACCGAATGCATGATGGACTTCTCAATCTTGTTGCGTGACCGACAGGAGAAGGCTGGGAAGCTCCTCGATGACATTATTCGAAGCACATTCCCCCAACTGTTCTCAGTAAGAACTCCTTTCCTTTCGCCCATTCTCTTCTTGTTCTAGTTCGCTTCTCTTTATTCCGTGACTGACATTTTCTTTGTGACAGCTCAGTGCTAAGCTCCTACTGATCCGGGACAACTGTAGGCAGTGGGTAAGGTGGGATCAGCAACGATCGTCAGAATTTGAATCTTTGAAGGCTGAAGTCAGATTGCAGACTAACACTGCCTGGAGTCTGACCAAAAAAAATAAAGAGCTGAGGGGCGAAGTTATAGGCATCGAAAGGCGCATCAAGGGGCTGGAGGAGTTGTTGGACTGAGAGAGTGATCGGTTCAAGAGCCGAATCGAGCAGCTCTGGGCCAAGGAGGCCAGGGTAGAGGAGCTCAGGGCTAAGGTGGCCCAGGAGAAGGTGCTGGCTCAAGCACTCCGAAGCCAGATCGAGGTGCAAAGCAACGGACAGCAATCACTGAGAAGAGGATTGTGATGGCGGAAGAGAAGACCACTACCACTAAAAAGGAGATTACGACGGTGGAAGCGAAGACTACTACCATCGAGAAGGAGGCTGCAATGGCCACCGAGTAGGTGGATGCCACAAAGAGGGAGGCCACCGAGGCAGTCTCGTAGTACAAAGCCTCGAAGGAGTTTGACACCGAGTTCCATGAACTTGCTACGGACTCCTTTAAGGGGTTCATGTACTGCCGATCAAAGATGGAAGGCTTCATCCCAGACAAAACCTTAGTAAGCTCCACCTTTTGATTGGTCCGTCAGAGTGCCCAACACCGAACCTAGCTGAGGTGGAAGAACCAGCGGCCACTATCGACGAAGCTGCCACAGACGAGGCTCCACCCGAGGAGGTCCCCGAGAACGATGCCCTAACTATGCACCGACCCGGGAAGGAGCTGGCTGAGTAGGTGTGCTTGTATTTTATTTCTCTACTTTCTTTTCTTTCTTTTAGTTCAGGCCACCCGGTCTGTCGAGGGCCCAAAGAAGATGATGTAAATACTTCAACTCCTATCAATGAAGTTTCATTTCTTTCATCGACTTGCATTGTCTTTTACATTACTGACTCTTTAGCAATCTTCCTTCCTCTACTTCTCTACTGCTCATGTTCATGTCTTCTACCGAGGCATCTCACCTGAAGGTTCTAAGTCCCTAGACTCTTTCCTACTGAGCTCCGGGTACATGAGTCAGTTAAAAGGGAAGTCCTTTGACTTGCTAAGTCATTCACACCTCGCGAGTGAAGTGGTGTACTGCTTTGGAAGAGGTGTATTCAACCTCGGATGGGATCACCTCCAAGCTAGCATGGTGCGAAGGGACCTGGATGCTGTGGCTGGAGGGACTACTAGGTGCCGGGCTTCGAAAGTTTCTATGCTTGAGTGCCATGCTTCAGGAGTTTTCGGGCTTGAGTGCCGGGCTTCCAGAGTTTCTAGGCTTGAGTGACAGGCTATAGAAGTTTCCGAGCTTGAGTGCCGGGCATCAAGAGTTTCCAGGCTTGAGTGCGAGCTTCAAGAATTTTTGGGCTTGAGTGCTGGGCTTCAAGAGTTCCCAGGCTTGAGTGCCGGACCTGGGGTCGGATAGCGAGGTCCCTACAGGGCAAAGGTGATTTGCACAAAAAGGATCTTTATTATCAACAGAGGAGGGCATTACATTATTGGTAATACATTCTCAGGTTGTTGGCATTCCAAGCACTTGGGAATCTAGCACCATCCAGTTCCGCCAGGTAGTAGGCTCTGTTGGGGAGAGCTTCCACCACCTTGTACGGGCCCTCCCAGTTCGGGGAGAGCTTGCCGCACTCTCGAGGTTGCGATGCATCAGCTCGGTGCAGTACCAGATCACCCATGTGTTGTAGTACCAAGCCATGCACTGGCGGTAGGCCACCATCCAGAGTCGAGCCTTATCTCTGGTTTCCTCGAGGAGGTCCAAGTTGAGAAGAAGGCAAGCCAGATTTTTTGCTTCGTTATACTACTCCCGCAATATGGGTATGCCGAGCTCGTCGGGGACAATGGCTTCAGCACCGAAGGTGAGGTTGAAAGGCATTTCATCCGTGGCCATCCTAGGAGTGGTGTGGTAGGCCCAAAAAATGCTAGGGAGTTCTTCAGCCCACCTTCCTTTGGCCTGGTCCAACCTAGTTCGGAGTCCCTAGAGGATTGTCTAGTTGGTCATCTCAGCTTCTCTGTTGGTCTAAGGGTGAGCCACCAAGGTGAAGTGATGGTGGATGCCGAGGTTGGTACAGAAGTCCTCAACTTTTGATTATCGAATTGTCATCCGTTGTCGATGATAATACTCTGGGGAAGTCTGAAATGGTAGATTATCGACTTCCAGAAGAACTGGCAGACCTTGGCTTCGGTGATCCATGCTAGTGGCTCCGCCTTTACCCATTTGGTGAAGTAGCGATAGCCACTATCAGGAACTTACGCTGCCTAGGAGCAGGGGGGAACAGACCGAGGATGTCCATCCCTCACTGGGTGAACGGCTAAGGTGCGGAGAGTTGGGAGAGTGGCACCGCGGGTTGACATTGTATGTGAGCGTGGTGCTGGCAGCGATCGCATTTTCTCATGAAGTTGGCAGTGTCCTCCCTCATCATCTCCCAGTAGTATCCCTAATGGAGGGCTTTGTATGCTAGTGTCCTCCCTCTGACATGATTCCCGCAGAGGCCCTCGTGTATTTCTTGAAGTATGAAAGTTGCTTCGACGGGTTTCAAGCACTTTAGGAGCGGATGGGAGTAGGACCTACGGTAGAGCTGTCCATCCATTAGGGCAAATCACATGGCCTTCTTCTTGACGATGTCGGCCTCAGTCCGGTCTTCTGGTAGGGTGCCATTGATGATGTATCTGATGTACCGGTTCATCCAACTGGGCTCCGGGGTGACCTGCTAGACTTCTTTGGAGGCTTCATAGCTTGGGCTTTCCAGGTACTCTATGTGGGTGCATCCCGGTGATGAGTCCAGTAGGGTCATGAACCTTGATAGAGTGTCGGTGCGAGCATTCTCTCCACGAGAGATGTGGGAGATGCTGAAGCACCAGAAACCCGTTGTGCTTGAACGTACCTGCTCGAGGTACATCATCTGGGGATCCCGGGCCTCACACTCCCTGAAGACCTGCCCCGCCACCAGCTGGGAGTCAGTGAAGACTTTCATGTTTGGTATACCCAGCTTGTGGGAGACTCTTAGTCCCATGAGGAGTGCTTCGTACTCCGCCGGATTGTTGGTTGCTGCGAACCTGAATTGAATCATACATTCAGCCACGACCCCGTTAGCAAGGATGAGTCCTACTCCACTTTCCCCTGAGTTGGACGTGCCATCCACATGGAGGACCCATGTATCCTTCTCGATGATGGGCTCCAGTTGGGGTGCTGAGGTCGAGGTGGTCTCTTTAGGCTCCTCACTTATGCCAGCGCACTCGACCAGGAAGTCGGCCAGCACTTGGGCTTTCTAGGATGACCTAGGCTGGTATGAGATGTCGAACTCGCTCAACATCAGAGACCATTTAGCTAAACCCCGGATGTTTCGGGGCAGTTGAGTATGGCCCTTAACGGCTGGTCTGTCATGACCACAATAGGATGCGCTTGGAAATACGACCTGATGCACTTGGCAGACATTATTAGAACAAAAAATAACTTTTCTGAATGGGTGTACCTGATTTCCGCATCCCGGAGAATTTTGCTAGCATAGTACACCAACTTCTAGGATCCGCCCTTATCTGTGCGGACAAGGATCGAGCTAACAGCCCCTGGGGTGACCGCTAGATATAGCATGAGTTCCTCTCCTTTCTCTGGCCTGGAGAGAAGTGGCGGGGATGCCAGGAACTTCTTCAGCTCCTCGAAGGCCACCTTGCACTCTTCAGACTAGGCGAAGTCATGCACTTTGCATAATGCCTTGAAGAAGGGTAGGTAGCGGTCAGCCAATCTCGAGATGAACCTACTTAAGGCTGCGACCGGTCGGTCAGGGCTGAACCTGCTTCTTCAAAGTGGGATGCTCCATGTTGACGATTGCTTGGACCTTCTCCGGATTCGCCTCGATGCCCCTTTCGGTAACCATGAACCCAAGGAACTTTCCTGCTACTACGCCGAAGGTGCACTTTGCCTGGTTCAGCTTCATCTTATGTGTCCAGAGGTTATGGAAGGCCTTTGCCAGGTTTGTAATGTGATCCGACTTTGGCTTGCTCATGACGAGCATGTCATCCATGTACACTTGCATGTTTCTTCTAATTTGGTCCTTGAAGACCTGGTTGACCAGCTGCTGGTATGTGGCACCAACATTCTTCAAACCAAAAGGCATCATCCAGTAGCAGTATGTCCCTTGGTCGGTGATGAAGGCAGTGTGCTTCTCGTCCTCTAGATGCATCCGTATCTGATTATATCCAAAGAAAGCATCCATGAAGGAGAGCAAGTGGTGCCTTGAGGTGGTGATGCAGCACGAAAGCTCTGATACCAAAAATGATGCAGAACAAAGAACAAGAAGCATATGCGGAAGTAAAATTAAGATTAATTCCTTTTTTTTTTATATTTTCAGAAATTGGCTTTGTCTCAAAGTAAAGTTAAACTAAGTTAAAGGAAACTAGGTAAGGATTGAAAGCGCAATTTAGAAAAACTAGGTTATCAGAGTAGTTCAGAAGTAACGGATCGCTGGGGGTTGAGAAACTCCCAGACCTAGGGTTTCGCTCTGAACTTTCAACAGGACAGAAATAGAGAGGAGAGATGGGTTACCAACCAGACAGTGATCTTCACAGAATTTGGGTGGAAGAACTCTCTCGGGCAGATTGTTGGATCCTCGGATTCGGCTATCTTCACAATGGTCCTCCAATACTGGTCTCGTGGCTGGGTCGGCTTCTCCTGGACTCAAGATCTGGGAAGAAGAAAAACAAGTGATGGATTCAGAGACTCGGGAAAGGATTTACCAGTTCGAAGAACTTGAAGGCTGATGTCGCTGAGATCCGGATTCTCTTGAAGGCTGATTCGACTCCCTCTGGAAAGAGCTTTGGATCTGAAGTATCCGGACTGTAGCTGGATGCTGGTGGTCGGCCTGGACTTGGAGAAAGAGGCCGTGGGAGGTGGAATAGGCTAGGGTTTGGGGAATTGAAGTGGATGGTGGACGGCTAGGGTTTTGGAGTAGAAGTGGCTAACCTAGGGTTTGGGTTTTGGAGATCTCACACCTCCTCAAGGTTCCTGGGGAACCCAGATTTACTCCCTCACGGAGCTCAACACCTGGATGCAAGTGCGGAAGAGAGAAAACACAAAGTTTGCTCACAAAAAAATTTGGTTTCATTCATCTGATTGATTTAAACTTATAAGAGGGTTTAATTTATAAGGCTTTACAAGAGAGTAGGGTTTTACATCTTCTTATGTGGGACTAAAGGAGGGGATCTACAAATCAGGAAAAATCATACACATATGGTCGGCCAAAGTACCAAAAAATTTGATTTGGGTTATAAAAGGCAGGTAGATGGCGCCTCCTTGTATGGATCTTCAAGAGAATTTTTTTTCCTTCCATGGATCAACTCTTTTGGACTCCTCCTTTTCTTCCTCCCTAAGTCAAGGTCCTTCCCATCTTTGTTTTGGATTTTTTGGCAGGTAGTGGGCGCCTCCTTGAAGTTCTCTCCAAGAAAATTTCTTCCCATCTTTACTTTGGTTCTCTTGGGAAAGTCTTGGCCACCCCCTTGATTTGTGGACTCTTGGTGGATTTCTCCTCATCTGGCGCATGAGAGAAGGAAGCTGCTATCTGTGGAGTGGGGGCCAAAGGCTGCTGGATGTAGATATGGCGCCCCCTGGACTCAGGCGTATGGCTGGGAGTGTGGCTGGGAGTGTGGTGTCCACTTGCTTGGTCTTGGGAGAAAATGTAACACCCCAGGTTGAAACCCTAGTCCACTACTGAGTCAACATGACTCAACAAAATAAAATGTAGGTAATGTAGACTCAAGCTAAATTGAGTTGATCTAGTCAACTCTTATTACAAACCAAAAACCCTAATTTTTTTCGGGCAAGGTTAATCAGAGATCCAGATGGAGCTCTGAAGTCTTCTTCTGAGTCTGGTGCCCGCACCAATTCTCCTAGGGTGGGAGGAACTCGACCCTGTCGAGTATGGATCAAGTTGGCTCTGGTATCTCTCCAAGAGGTCTGGGTCCAGTTTTTGTAACTCTTCTTGGGAGATCCAAGAGTCATCAGAATCTGGCCTTCCTAGCCAGCGGACCAGGTATCTTTGGTATCCTCGATTACGAGTAGAGATAACCTGATCATCCAGGATCTTTTCAATCTGCTCTTTCCTCACAGGCCAATTTGTTGGTGGACACACAGGGTCAGGTTCACTCTCAAGAGCAGGATTAGGTTCAAAAGCCTCACTGGGAATCATAGCTGGCTCCCTATACTCTACTAGGTCTGTAATGTTGAAAGTGGAGCTAATGCCTAGTTCTGGAGGCAACTCGAGCACATAGGCATTGGATCCTACTCTCTTTACCACTCTAAATGGTCCAGCTCCCCTAGCATGTAACTTTCTAACGGTTCTAGGAGGAAACCGTTCAGGCCTTAACCTAATCATTACATAGTCTCCTTCGTCAAAAGTTTTGACTCGCCTTTGAGAATCAGCCAATTTCTTATAAGTTTCATTACTTAAATTTATTTTGGCTTGAATTTCTTTATGCAAGTCTTTTATATGCTGTGCAAAAACTTCGGCAGACTCGGAGACCCGTGTGTGGACTGGTAAAGGAGCTAGGTCAAGAGGTGTGTGGGGTTTGTAACCATGCACAATTTCAAATGGACTCTTACCCATAGACCTATTGACCGAGTCATTATATGCAAATTCAGCTCTAGGTAAGTATAAATCCCAGTTCCTAATGTTTTCACCAACAAGACACCTTAGCAGATTGCCTAAACTACGGTTCACTACTTCGGTTTGGCCATCAGTCTGGGGATGATAGGCAGTTGAAAACTTAAGTTTCGTCCCTAACTTATGCCAAAGGGTTTTCCAGAAATAGCTGGTGAACCGAACATCCCTATCTGAAACAATGGTCTTGGGTAGGCCATGGAGTCGAACTATCTCATTAAAGAACAGGGTGGCTACCTTAGACGCATCAAATGTTTGGGAACAAGGCAAGAAATGGGCCATCTTGGAAAATCGGTCTACTACAACACAGATAGAGTCATGCCTCCTCTGGGTCTTAGGCAAACCTAACACAAAGTCCATGCTCACATCTTGCCAAGGACGATCTGGGACAGGGAGTGGGGTATAAAGGCCGGTGTTCTGTTTTCGTTGTTTGGCAACAGCACAGGTCAGACACCTAGCCACAATGTGTACTACATCTCTTTTTAAGCTAGGCCAGAAAAAATGGTCTTCAATAGCCAGGGTGGTCTTATCTTTTCCGAAATGGCCAGCTAAACCTCCAGCATGAGTTTCCCAAATCAAGAATTCCCTAAGAGAGGTTCTAGGGATGCAAAGCCTATTCTTAAAGAACAGAAAGCCATCTAAAAGGGAATAATCCTTATGTTCACTAGATGGTCCTTGAGTTAGATCCTGGTATACAGTCTTGAAATTCGGACACGACTCATATTCTTCTTTGATTTGCTCAAACCCTATGACTTCAGCCCTAACAGAATTCAACAACAAAGATCGACGACTAAGGACATCAGCTACCTTATTTTCAGACCCAGCCTTATGCTTCAAAACAAAAGTATAGGACTGGATATACTCTACCCACTTAGCATGCCTAGGGTTAAGCTTCTTCTGAGAATTCAAGAATCTAAGAGCCTCATGGTCCGAAAACAGCACAAATTCTTGCGGTAGTAAATAATGTCTCCAGTAACGCAAAGCTTGCACTACCGCGTAAAATTCCTTATCATAGGTAGAATACCTAAGCTTAGCATCGTTAAGTTTTTCACTAAAGAATGCTACGGGATGGTTCTCTTGGCTTAGGACTCCACCTATACCTACTCCTGAAGCATCACAGGCAACCTCAAATACCTTTGAAAAGTCCGGTAGTCTCAAAATGGGTGCCTGGGTCATCCTATCCTTAAGATCTAGGAAGGCTTTATGGGCTGCTTTGGTCCACTGAAATTCTCCCTTCCTGATGCAGTCTGTGATAGGAGCAACTACGGTACTAAACCCCTTGATGAATCGCCTATAGAAGGTAGCCAAGCCATGGAAACTTCTGACTTCATGCACACTAGTCGGCTCTGGCCATTCTACTATGGACCTAATCTTTTCAGGATCGGCAGCCACGCCGTCAGGGGTTACAACAAATCCAAGGAAGATAATCCTACTGGTAATAAATTCACACTTCTTGAGATTACCGTAGAGACTATCATTCCTCAAAACTTGACAGACTTGTCTAAGGTGGCCTAGGTGATCTGCAGGGGTCTTACTATAGATCAGGATATCATCAAAATAGACCACTACAAACTTCCCTATGAAAGCTCTAAGTACCTGGGTCATAATCCTCATGAAAGTACTAGGGGCATTGGACAACCCAAAAGGCATAACAACCCATTCATAGAGACCATCCTTAGTTTTGAAGGCTGTTTTCCACTCATCCCCTGGTCTAATCCTAACCTGATGATAGCCGCTCTTGAGATCAATTTTAGAAAAGACCATGGCACCGGCCATCATATCAAGCATGTCATCTAGTCTAGGGATGGGGAACCTATACTTGATTGTGATTTTATTGATGGCACGACTGTCAACACACATCCTCCACGTGCCATCTTTCTTCGGGGTTAGAAGTGCAGGGACTGCACAAGGGCTAAGACTCTCTCTAATGAACCCCTTCCTCAACAATTCGCCAACCTGCTTTTGCAGTTCTTTATGCTCCGATGGATTCATCCTATAATGGGGCAAGTTGGGTAAAGTAGCTCCTGGGACTAAATCTATGGAATGCTGAATATCCCTAAGAGGTGGAAGGTGGTCTGGCAGATCCTCGGGAAAAACATCCTCAAATTCTTCTAATAAAGGCTTAACTTCCTGAGGAGGCTCTGAGGGTGTAGGAGTCCTAAGTTCCTTAGCAGTCAACATCCAAATGGGTGAACCACTATGAATCTCTTGTTCTAGATCCTTGGCACTAATTAGGTTCACTCCAGTCTTCATTTCTCTGACCTTACTAGTTCCTTTAGCTACCTTGTCCTTAGGAGGGACTGAATGGATTGTGATTTTCTTCCAATTGAAACTAAAGACACAGGTGTTGGATTTTCCTAAGAGGGTGGCATCATGATCATACAACCAAGGTCTTCCAAGAATTATACTGCTCACCCCCATGGGCAAGACATCACACCAAATCTTCTCTTGATAGGATTGCATTTGGATTTGGACCTGACATCTAGACTGGATGGGTATAGAGGTAGAGTCTACCCAAGAAACCTTATAGGGGTTGGGGTGGGGGACTGGGGTTAAGCCTAACATTTTGACAGTGCTAGTAGAAATGGCATTCACACAGCTCCCACTATCTATGATGATTTTACAAACCTTATCCCCTAGTTTAAGGAAAGTCTGTAGGATGTTAGTCCTACGCCAATCTTCCTGAACTTTAGTCTGGGACAGGATGCATCTCACAACCCCTAAGTGGTCAGATTCAGTGGATTCTTCCTCTCCTTCATACTCATCAACCAAATTCATTCCGGCCTCATAAACTTCTTCTTCAAACTCCTCATTAGGCTCGGAATTCTCTTCTCCTCCCTCTTCTATATATAGGGATCTACGAGGGCACTGGCTAGAAACATGACCTACCTTATGACACTTAAAACAAGCTATGGCTGTGCACTGAGGGGAGATATGACCGGGCTTCTGGCACTTAAAACAGACGATACTAGGGGTTCTCTGGGTGTCAGGTGCCTTACCTTTGTCCATGGGCCTAGGGGTGGGGATACCCTGATTAGGCTTGCTAGGGGTAACCTGGCTAGGTCCATTTCTTGGGATTGGGGCACTAACCCTAGATGGCATGGGTCCTCTCTGAAACTTCTCAGTGTTCAGTGCAATCTGATAGGCTTGGTCTAGGTCAGTAACCTCTCTCAGAAACAACTCTCTCTTAATATCTTCCCTAAGTCCAGACCTAAATCTAGAGAAAGTGACCTCATGGGCTTCACTCACATCACATATCATCAGGTATTCATCAAAGGTGGTTATGTAGTCTGAAACAGATCGGTTCCCTTGTTTCAAAGTCTGCCATTGGTCTAACAGATTTTGCTGGTATGAAATGGGTAGGTACTTGTCCCTAAGTTTCTCTTTCATACCCTGCCAAGTGGTTATGGGCTCTACATTTCGTCTTCTAGTGGTCAGCTCAATGTTCCCCCAGTATACCTAGCTTGACGTATTAATTTCATCTTGGAAAACTTGAATTTCCTCTCCTCAGACATGGCATACCACTCAAAGTACTGGTCCATCTCACCCTCCCAATCAGAATACACCTTAGGATTTAGGCTACCATCAAAAGTGGGTGCATCTAACTTGATGTTTCGAATGAA
Organism: Areca catechu; assembly: GCA_021397845.1. Classification (NCBI taxonomy): domain Eukaryota; kingdom Viridiplantae; phylum Streptophyta; class Magnoliopsida; order Arecales; family Arecaceae; genus Areca; species Areca catechu. The sequence continues at coordinate 48,585,988 of CM038046.1, read as the reverse complement.
CCTATCATCTCTATCCTCAGGTTCTGGGTCAGGCCTCCTATGATTAGGTTCAGGATCTCGGTATAAAGGTCTTCTAGGCTCTTGGTGTGGGTGAGGTTGAGGTACATTAAAATCTGGGTCAGGAGTCCAGTTCCGATGCCTAGGTTCCTCTAGCACTTGGACTCGATCCCTAAGCTGGGCAAAATCCTCATGGACTTGTTCTTTAAACTGGGCAACAGTGGTAGTCACATCCTGACTTAGTTTGTTCATACTCTCAGTAAGAGCTCTAACCATGGCCTCTAAATCAGGTTGGGTTTGACCAGGTTGGTAGGGCACTCCATTCCGGGTAGACATGATGCAAGCAAACACACAAAAATGAGACTCAACTGAACGACTACGGGCTAACTAGACCTAGAGCCCAAACTAGATGCCCAATCAGAGTGGCAAGCTAGCCTGTAGTAACTCAGGACTCAGCCAGGCAGGTGTAAGGGGAGTGTTAGGTCCCTGAATGCCAATCCTAGACACCAATCAGCGATTGGCCAGGTAGGCGGACCAGCACACAAGCCCTTCGGGATGGAGTCCCTGAACCACCATTCTAGACACTGAGTACAAAGCACACACAGAGTAACCAGACAAACTGACTCAACACTAGCCTTGACCCGACTTGTTAATGTCCCTAGCCCACTAGGACAAATTAGGTCTAATCAATTTTAGATTAAAGGCTTAGGTTCGAATGAAGGGGTGGTGGTTTTGGGCTAAGGAGAGGTTATCAACTCCTCCCCTTATCTTAGATGCTCAAATGCCCTTAAGATGAATTAAGAGATGTACACTCAAAAATAAATGGATTGCAGAACACAAAAATAGAGTTGCAGTAATTTAATTCTCAGAAATCGCACAGAAATAAATAAATTATGCGGAAATTATGCAAATTAGATTCAATTATACTGGTTTCAACAAAATAAAAATCACTAAATTTTGAGTTACCTGTAGTGAGAAATAATTCCTGCAACAGGGCAATTACGGGCTGAAAACAGAGCACTTCCCCGTTTACAATTTCTGCTACGAAGTTGTAACCCAACGGATCCCCTACACACCCTAGGAACACCCCGTGGAATGGAAAGAGGAGTTTTGCACCTCGCTTCGTTCCTAGGACCGGACGTCCTGGGGAGTCTACTTCGAGCAGACAAAGTAAAAAGAGAGGGACTCAAACAAGCAATCAAACAGAAACCCTAGACAGGGCTCTAATACCAAAAATGATACAGCACGAAAGCTCTGATACCAAAAATGATGCAGAACAAAGAACAAGAAGCGTATGCGGAAGTAAAATTAAGATTAATTCCTTTTTTTTTATATATATTTTCAGAAATTAGCTTTGTCTCAAAGTAAAGTTAAACTAAGTTGAAGGAAACTAGGTACGGATTGAAAGCGCAATTTAGAAAAACTAGGTTATCAGAGTAGTTCAGAAGTAACGGATCGCTGGGGGTTGAGAAACTCCCAGACCTAGGGTTTCGCTCTGAACTTTCAACAGGACAGAAATAGAGAGGAGAGATGGGTTACCAACCAGACAGTGATCTTCACAGAATTTGGGTGGAAGAACTCTCTCGGGCAGATTGTTGGATCCTCGGATTCGGCTATCTTCGTAATGGATCCTCCAATACTAGTCTCGTGGCTGGGTCGGCTTCTCCTGGACTCAAGATCTGGGAAGAAGAAAAACAAGTGATGGATTCAGAGACTCGGGAAAGGATTTACCAGTTCGAAGAACTTGAAGGCTGATGTCGCTGAGATCCAGATTCTCTTGAAGGCTGATTCGACTCCCTCTGGAAAGAGCTTTGGATCTGAAGTATCCGGACTGTAGCTGGATGCTGGTGGTCAGCCTGGACTTGGAGAAAGAGGCCGTGGGAGGTGGAATAGGCTAGGGTTTGGGGAATTGAAGTGGATGGTGGACGGCTAGGGTTTTGGAGTAGAAGTGGCTAACCTAGGGTTTGGGTTTTGGAGATCTCACACCTTCTCAAGGTTCCTGGGGAACCCAGATTTACTCCCTCACGGAGCTCAACACCTGGATGCAAGTGCGGAAGATAGAAAACACAAAGTTTGCTCACAAAAAAACTTGGTTTCATTCATCTGATTGATTTAAACTTACAAGAGGGGTTTAATTTATAAGGCTTTACAAGGGAGTAGGGTTTTACATCTTCCCATGTGGGACTAAAGGAGGGGATCTACAAATCAGGAAAAATCATACACATATGGTCGGCCAAAGTACCAAAAAATTTGATTTGGGTTATAAAAGGCAGGTAGATGGCACCTTCTTGTATGGATCTTCAAGAGAATTTTTTTTCCTTCCATGGATCAACTCTTTTGGACTCCTCCTTTTCTTCCTCCCTAAGTCAAGGTCCTTCCCATCTTTGTTTTGGATTTTTTTGGCAGGTAGTGGGTGCCTCCTTGAAGTTCTCTCCAAGAAAATTTCTTCCCATCTTTACTTTGGTTCTCTTGGGAAAGTCTTGGCCACCCCCTTGATTTGTGGACTCTTGGTGGATTTATCCTCATCTGGCGCATGAGAGAAGGAAGCTGCTATCTGTGGAGTGGGGACCAAAGGCTGCTGGATGTAGATATGGTGCCCCCTGGACTCAGCGTATGGCTGGGAGTGTGGCTGGGAGTGTGGTGTCCACTTGCTTGGTCTTGGGAGAAAATGTAACACCCCAGGTTGAAACCCTAGTCCACTACTGAGTCAACATGACTCAACAAAATAAAATATAGGTAATGTAGACTCAAGCTAAATTGAGTTGATCTAGTCAACTCTTATTACAAACCAAAAACCCTAATTTTTTTCAGGCAAGGTTAATCAGAGATCCAGATGGAGCTCTGAAGTCTTCTTCTGAGTCTGGTGCCTGCACCAGGTGGTGTCTACTAGTTGGTCAATCTTCGACAAAGGGAAGCTATCCTTCAGACAAGCCCGGTTGAGGTGGATGTAGTCCACAAAAATCCTTCACTTTCCATTGCTCTTGTTTACCATGACTACATTCGCTAGCCAGCTGGGATACTACACTTCATGGATGAAGCCAACTTCGAGGAGCTTGTCCACCTCCTCGTTGATCGCCCGTTACCTCTCACGGGCGAAGCTCCTCTTCTTCTGCTGGACCGGGCGACACTTCAAATCAATGCTTAACTTGTGGGTGATGACGTCGGGGGGAATCCCCGGCATATCCGCTGTTGTCCACGTGAACACATCTGCATTCAATCAAAGGAACTCCAACAGGTGGGCCCCTCCTCCTCTTGCAGCTGGGCCCCAATTTGCACCATTTTTGCCGGGTCGGCTCCGAGTGGGTATGACAGCAAGAGCTCGACCGGGCCACCCCTGGCATCTTCTACCCTTTGGTCGAGGTCGTCGGCATTGGAATCTTCCTCGGAGCTACTAGCCCCGGGGATGGCTTGGAGGCAGTGTTGGAACAGTTGGGGTGCCCCCGTCATCTTTCCAACACCGTACGAAGTATAGAACTGCACTAGCAGCCTTTTGGAGGAGATGACCGAATCGAGTAGATTGAGCCCGGGGTGGCCGAGGATCACGTTGTAGGCCGAAGGAAGCCTTACGATAGTGAAGGTCATCATGATGGTGTTATGCTGAGGTGGCACCTTGACAGTAACAGGGAGAGTGATTTCTCCTTCAACCTCCACAGAGTTCCCTATGAAACCGACCAAGGGAGTGTGCACAGGCTTAAGTTGAGCAGAGGATAGATTCATCTTGGAGAAAGCATCGTAAAAAAGGATATCAGTCAAACTTCCACTATCGACCATAATCCATTTTATAGGATGCTTTGCAATCGTCATCCCGACGACCACGGCATCATTATTTACATTTTTAACACTAGATTTTTCTTCCCTCATAAAGGAAAGCATATTCCCAGGACCCTCTTCTCCCCAGGCCCTCTTAGGGGCATGCTTGATTCCTTAATAGATCATTTCCACAAGCTTCTCGGTGGGTCGGTTGTCGACTTCAGGGACCGAAGGGAGAGCAGCGAGTGCCTGTGGTTTAGCTGGGGTCTTGCCCCCCATGAACCTTCCAAGGTAGCCCCTTCTGATGAGATCTTCAATTTCTCTTTTGAGGTGACATCATTCCTCAGTGTTGTGGCCGTGGTCGCGGTGGAACTGGTAGTACTTTGTCTTATCATGACCATTAGACAACCTCAGAGGGGGTGGGCGATGCAGGTAGCGCTCGCCCTCAATCTCCATGAGGATCTTCATCCTCAGAGCAAGGAGAGGTGTGTATCTTTTTTCTGAGATGGGGCTGCTCTTCGACTTCGACCCCTAGCAAAAATTTAGTATGGACGGTCCAGGCTTTCACACCTCGGATGCCTCTCATGGGGTTGGCCTCTTTAGTGGCTTCCCATCCAGCTCCCTCCTCGTGTGATTTGGCTCCTCGGCACGGATATACTTTTGAACACGAAGGAGTTTGGAGTATGTCTTGAAAGGTTTCTTGTCCAGGGAGTAGGTCAGGCGAGAAGTCCTGAGCCCTCTCTTCAGTGCCAGCATAGCAACTGGCTCATCCAGGTTGTAGATCTCCATCATGGCGATCTTGAAGCGAGCTACGTAGTCCCATAAGAGCTCATGGTCCTGTTGCCTGATGGAGAAGAGGTTGTCTGCCTCACATGGTACCTTGCAACAAGGTCAAAGTGGGCCACGAACTTTCGCTCCAGCTAAGCAAAAGAGTTGATACTTTCAAGCTCAAGGCAGGTAAACCAGACTCGAGCCACCTACCTAAGGATGGCCGGGAGTGCGACATAGAGGAGAGCGTCGGTTGCTCCCTGGACTTTCATGAGGGCCTTGTAGCTCTCTAGGTGGTCTAGGGGGTTGGTGGTCCCATCGTAGGGATCCACTTGTGGCATGCAGAACTAGATGGGGATCGGTTCCTCTCGGATCTCTCGAGAGAAAGGGGGATGAGCATCGTAGCCCGTGGGTTCACTGGGGGAGCCTTGCAGAATTGCAAACTGGTTGGATAGCTCTGCCAGCTTGCACTCCTATTCTTCCAAGCACCTTTCTACCATGCGCCTGATGGCCTCGTCGGTTGAGCCTTCCACCGAGGTCGACGGAGGAGAAGAAAATAGTGTCTGAGGGGGGTCGCGATGGGGGGCCTTGCCTTTGCGACCTCGGCGGTGCTTAGTAGTAGCCTGCTCGAGTGCCGGGGATCAGCTCTCCCGGTTAGTAGACCCGGTCCAATGTCTTTTCGCCAGGGTCCTATAGCTTCCCCGATGGTTTGTTGTGAACCACGGCTATGAAGGCCTTCCTTGGAAGGATTGCAGGCTACGTGGGGAGTGGCGGCATGGGCTACGGGGGTCTCTAGCTACTGGTGGGTGGCTAGGGACCGGTGCTGGTGCTGCAACTAGCGCACTACAATAGTCAAGAGCTGCATCTGCTAGGCAAGCACAACCAACTAAGCATCCACCGGAGGTGGTTGTGATGGTGGAGTGGGGAGCTCCCTCTCTGGACTATGTGGGTCCCCATGGGAATGGAGATCTCCCACATGACTGGTGGAGACTTCCCTCGCACAGGTCATCACCATGCCTCCGATGATTTTCTTGCTGGGGGGACTAGCTTGGATCATAATGTGTCCTGCCCCCTTCCTGGTATGCTAATCTATTGCTGCCTAAACCACCAAGGCCTGTAGCTGAAGAGGACCTTGGATCATGCCCTTATTTCTCCGGACCTGCCTGCATACTCGAACCTGCAAAATAGGGAAGACCCGGGCTGGAGATCTCAGCAGGGGTACTCCGATGCTCAAGTCAGTGATGATCCAAGGGAATAGATCCTCTTGGTCAAGCCCCGTAGATGGACTCCATGTTGGAAGGAGAAAGAAATATGCAGGAAGAATGTAGAGGAGTCATGAGCAGAGCAAGAGAAATGGTGGAGGAGAAGTTTGGCAGAAGGGCTGTGTCCGTCGAGGCACACAGGGTGGATCCCTGGTAGCCTCAATTTCTCAGTTTTTTCTCCCGTGTACCACCCTTCTTGCCCATTAGCCTGCCTCATGTCTTGCTTTCTTACCTTCTGGAACCTTGGAGAGCTCTTTTTAAACTAGGATGGCCATGGGAGGCCTATCTTAAGATCCACCCCTCGCTTGCAGGCGCGTGCGGTAATGTTTCATACCGTGAACTGGATGTCTTTCCTCACTTGTGATATGGAACCTATCATGTGCTCTGACATTCTTTCTGGTCACTCCATTTTGGGTAGCCTGGCGAAGCCTCGATCGGGGTGCAGCTACCCCTTGGATTTGAATCTTTTGGGCTGACTTCCTCTTTTGGGTGGTACAGAAGGTTGGTATGGAGTGCAATGTCTCGATCGGGGGAGCCTTTCCTTTTTGGTGTAAGTGGTAGCTGGGACCATTATTGTGGCTTGGCAGGCATCATTTTGTGGTCCTTGGGTGGTGGACCGCTACCCAAGAAGAGCAACAACATCCTTCAATTGCTGGTTTTTTTGTCCAAGGTGGAGTTCATCCAGAGAGGCGGAGTTTGACTTCGACCATGATGTCTCAACCCTAGGAGAGCCACCTGTGAAGGAGTCTAGAGAGGTAGAGCTTGACTTTGACCATGGTGTCTCGACCTCACGGGAGCCAGCCTGGTGAAGGAGTCTGGAGAGGCGGAGCTCGACCTCGATCGTGGCATCTTGGCTCGAAGGGAACCGCCTAGTGAAGGAGTCCAAAGAGGCAGACCTCGACTTCGGCCACGGCATCTTGACCTTGCGGGAGCTAGCCTGGCGAAGTAGTCTGGAAAGGTGAAGCTTGACTTCGATTATGGCATCTCGATCCGAAGGGAGCGGCCCGGCGAAGGAGTCCAGAGAGGCGGAGCTCGACTTTGGCCACGGTGTCTCGACCCGAAGGGAGCCGCCTGGCGAAGGAGTCTAGAAAGGCGGAGCTCGACTTCGGCCACGACATCTCGACCTGAAGAGAGCCACCTATGAAGGAGTCCGAAGAGGCAGAGCTCAACTTCGGCCATGGCATCTCGACCCGAAAGGAGCCACCTGACGAAGGAGTCTGGAGAGGCAAAGCTTGACTTCGACCGTGGCATCTCGACCCGAAGGGAGCCGCCTGGTGAAGGAGTCTGGAGAGGTGGAGCTCGACTTCGACCGCGATGTCTCGACCTGAAGGGAGCCGCCTGGCGAAGGAGTCTTGAGAGGCGGAGCTCGACTTCGGCCACGGTGTCTCGACCCGAAGGGAGCCACCTGGCGAAGGTGTCCGGAGAGGCGGAGCTCGACTTCGACCGCGGTGTCTCGACCCGAAGGGAGCCACCTGGCAAAGGAGTCCAGAGAGGTGGAGCTCGACTTCGGTCGTGGCGTCTCGACTTGAAGGTTGCCACCTGGCGAAGGAGTCTGGAGAGGTGGAGCTCGACTTTGGCCATGGCATCTAGACCTTGCGAGAGCCAGCCTGGCAAAAGAGTTCGAAGAGAAAATCTAACATGGTAGCTTCCTCCATCGTGGCATCTGACTAGGTCTGACTTGGGCTACATGTCAGCGATCCCGCCACATCAATCTGGAATGCTAATTTCTTCTTCTTTCCACTAGGCACACAAGTGCATGCCCTTCAAAGGTGATCCATACTGGAATTGAACCTACGAACCACTCCTTAGTAGGTTGCTTAATCCATTGGGACTCTTCCAATGGCCTTTCTTCCTTTGGCAGCCTCTCCTTCCTAGCTCAGACCCTTGCCCTCCAGTAGAACACTTTGGACCCTTTCCAAAACCTTTCTTCACTCACTTTATCACTTCCTAATTTTTTTCCTAATTCCTTGTCTTAAATGGTGGACTTGTCTTAAGGCAAGACCTATGTCCTAATAAAGGAAGGAAGAGACAAGGAAGTCTAAGTGGCAGAGTGTAAGAATGCAAGAAATAAAGGAATCAGATACCTTCGGCATAAACATCGAAGGCTTTAAATAGGAGATGGGGGGGCGCCAATAGTGGCTCTTCATTAGCCTTTGATCTATCAAATAACAGATCATATAAGACCCTTCATTAAGAAGGAGTCTTATCCTAAAAGGTCAAGACCTTTCCTGCGCCAAATGACTTCTCTTGATAAAGTTGGCCATTTGTCCTCATGCCATGTGGCATGTAACTGGTTAATTGGGTCTTAGATGGCATGGAAACAATGTGACTTATCCAAGAGTCAAGTTCCTTCATTAAGAAAGACTCTTGGTTATGAATTGTTTCGGTAATCAAATGGAGAGCAACCCTTCACTTGCGTGCGTTATCTTTATCCACCACCCATCCTCATTTCCATCAGTCATAAGCCATAATAATCAGACATAAGATAAGGCAAGGGACACCTTGTTTCATGTGGAAATAAAGTCCCATAAGCAGAAGGACTCTAGGCCATCTGCGTGGCATTTAATCTTGGCGCATAAGTCATTTGGTGCCAAGAGTCCCTTTACTTTAGGACTCTTCAAATAATTAAGATAAAGGCTGATTAAATCTAGATAAAAACCAGATAATTCCTGCCCCACTAAGGACTCAACCCAATCTAGGATTCTCTCAAATTGGTTAGCCCATTAAGCAACCTTTAGACCCAATTCAATTGGGTTAGGAGTTAGGTTAGCCTACACATGCTAGTATGTAATCTAGCTAACCAATTAGGATCCCATGACCCTAATAAGATTCAAATTGACTTCCTAGGTCAATTCCCTAATGTGTGTGACCCTTTGGGTTTCACATCTAGCCAGCAGTAGGTCTAGGTCCAAGCCATTCAATCCAATCGAATCCGATTACCTAATTAGGTCAAATTGAGCTGACCTAAGTTGCCAATTCAAACTAGATTTCGAATTGACTCATGAATCCAATCGAATTGATTCATGAAAACTTACAAGATATGATTGACATTTAGCAACATGTCATGCCTACCCAGAAAATGAGGAAAGATGCTTGGCAGTAGCACTATATGTAAAGTCTTCAACCAAACTTAACAGCAGGCTAATCAAGATATGTCGGTTCATAAAGAACCATGGCTTCCTCCATAGATTCTATGGATAGTTCCAAGAATGATTTTAATCGTTGACCGTTAACTTTGAAAACAATACCATTACTTATGTTTTCAATTTCTACAGCCCCATATGGAAAGACTTCTTTAACTAAGAAAGGTCCTGTCCACTAGACCTAAGCTTTCCAGGAAAAAGATGTAACCTTGAATTATATAATAGAATTTTTTGTCCAAGAGTAAAAGATTTTCTATGAATTGCTTGATCATGAAATACTTTTGTTTTCTCCTTGTACATCCTAGCATTCTCGTAAGCTTCATTTCTAAGTTCTTCTAATTCATTAATATGAAGCTTCCTATGATTTCCGGCTAAGTCCAAGTTCATGTTTAATTTTTTTATTGCCCACATAGTCTTGTATTCTAATTCAACAGGCAAGTGATATGATTTTCCAAACACAATCCTATAAGGACATTCCTAGGTTGGTCTTATAGGTGATGCGATATGCCCAAAGTGCATCAACTAATTTCAAAGACCAATCATTTTTATTAGCATTTACGGTCTTCTCCAAGATTTGTTTGATTTATCTATTGGACACTTCTATTTACCCACTAGTTTGAGGATGATATGGTGTGGCAAACTTATGGGTAACATTATATTTTTCATTAAGGTAGAAAGGGTCGGTTGCAAAAGTGTGTCCCCCGATCACTAATGATTGCCCTAGGAGTACCAAAATAAGAGAATATTTTCTTTAAGAAATTTAATGACCACTTTGCTATCAATGGATCTACATGGAATAGCTTCTACCCACTTAGAGACATAATCAATAGTCACTAGAATATATTCAATTTCGAAGGAATTCAGACATGGTCCCATAAAATCGATCCCCCAAACATCAAAAATTTCGATCACCAAGATTGGATTGAGTGGCATCATGTCTTTCCTGGTGATTCAACCCATTTATTGGCATCGAACACAACTTTTACAATACACATGTGCATCCTTAAATAAATTTGGTGGTGCGAACACCAGAGGCACCAGAATAAGATAGAGGCTTCTAAACCCTTTGTGGATTACTTAATAGTATTTGAGTCCAATTTGTAATAAGGGCTAGCCTAATTGAGTTGTCATTTTTATTATTTGAGTCCTGTACTAGTCAGCTCATGTTGAGCTAGTCTGAGTCCTGTAAACCCTAGTCCAAGTCCAATGAAGACTCAATACAAGTAAAGACCAATCTATTACAAGTGAAGATCAACCCAGCTTAAAGACATGGAAGACCCAGCAAGAAAAGTGAAGGCCCTGAAATCCTGGAACGCTGCCATGGAATCCTGGACCGCAAATCGGAGCCTACTGGGCCACTCAAGGCCCATGTGAAGCATCTTATGGTGCCATCCACCCTATGGTCACCACCTCTTGGTCGGCCACTTAGGGTTACCTCCCTTGGCCAACCAAGGCAAGAAAGAGAGGGAGAGTGTGAGGGAAAAAGGGCTTTGACCTACCACGTATTCTAGCTAAGGTTTGGGTGGGATTCAAATTCCTATGAAAAGACTCTTGTATCCTTACTTAGGGGGTGAGTTTATGAGTCTATTTAAGAGACTCTCATATCTTGTATGAAGATAATTTTGAAAAATATTATTGAGTTTTAAACTACTGCTGTGTGCTTTGCTGTGTGCTAAGGAGATTTTGTGTGAGCCCCTCCTTTTTCCTTGTCTCCTGCGCCCAGTCTCCAGCTGCCATCAAACCCTAGAAGCCTCTTCTCAAAGCTTGGCCACCCAACATCAATCATTCCTTTCCCTTGCTATTTTTCAATTATTCCTTCATCCCTTCATCAATTTCTAATCCTTGACAGGCTGTTTGTAGGTCCATCGAAGTCTACCAATCCAACATTCCAGCCAGGCAGTAATCGGACCACCGAGTTGAAAGTCGAGAATCCGTGGGTCTTTGGCTTGATCATCCAAGCTGCATCCGGGAGTGAGAGTGATTCCTTTGTATACGATCTTCATCAGGTGCTTCAACCATTGTCAGGTACACCCCCTCTGCTTGCCAGTAGCGTTATTGAAGGGGAACTAGCCCAACCGAGACTTCTTAGCCTCAGCGGTCCTCTTTTCTATTACTTTTTTTAGGTTTTACTCTGCATGCTGTTGCTTCTTATTTTGTATAGGACTCTCTAATTAGATTCATGGTCTTATCTTTAGGATTAAGATACATAACTTAATATACAAAAATACAAAAATAATTTTGCATTCATTGTTAGTTCCGTATCATTTTGGTATCAGAGCCTGTTTAAGCTCAGTTTCTCTTCGAATATTCAGATCGGGTGCTTCACCATGGCCATCCGGTCATAGGAGATAAGCATGGCTACAAGATCCTCTCTTCCCAATCGAAGGGATCTCTTATGGCATGTAGGGGTGCTGCTATGATTGACCACTGAGGAAGAAAACAAAGAGCTTCATTAGGGTAATTTTGCATCTCGGCTATCTCAGTACATAACCTACTATTTTAATTGTTTCTGCTGGTAGAGAACTTAGAAAATTTTTATTTTTATTTTCTGGATTCAGTGTAATTGAAATTACTTTTTAAAATTTCATCAAGAAATATTTTGATCTATGGATTTTCTGCCAACCGGAATATCGCCTGAGAATAGTTCTGCCCTATTTTTTTCAGCAAAGCCAATTTCAGCAAGTTTAGGGGTCTTTTAGTATAATTTTTGCATATCTTAAATTTGTGGCATGTTTCCTGCATATTAGGTCATTATTTGTAAATTATATTTCTTATTTAAAAAATATCAACACAAAAAAAATATTACATATACTCTTAAAATACCAAAAATAACTGAAACCCTAATTTAGATTTTCATCTGCCTGCCATTATTTGCATAATTAATTTAAGGGCATTAATATCACAAGATAAGGGAAGGAGGTCATTACCTTTCCTTAGCCCAATAACCACCACCCTTGCATCTGAACCCAATCCTAATTAAAATCGAGTAGACTTAATTGCCTTAGAGGGCTAGGGACATCAACAAGTCGGGTTCAACCATTATGGGACGACTAGTGCACCCAATTCATCTCCTATTACTGGACACTGGTGTCTAGGCTAAAGGTACAATGTCAAACGATCTAAGCGGATCGGTGGTTCTTTAATTGGGTCCCTGCGAGAGCAGGGGGCCTTCCACCATCCCACCTTTTACCTGCCCAGTTGAAGGACTAGGAGTTGCATTGTGTGTAAGTTGAGTCAACCCATTCTATTTGGGCTCTAGGTCTAGGCAGCCGTAATCGAGTTAGTGTTGAGTCTTGCATGTGCACTAGATCAGGAGTCCCATTTCATCCACCATCTCCACCTTTGGCTGAACCCATGGATAAGCTGGAAGCCCAGATTCGAGCCCTTGTAGACCAAATGGCCTAGTTGAACCATAGGTTTGATCATGTAGACAACCGGTTAGAAACCCTAGAGGAGGCACGTAGGTGGTGCGGACACCAGAGGCACCAGAATAAGATAAAGGCTTCTCAACCCTTTATGGATTACTTAGTAGTGTTTGAGTCTAGTTGTAAAAGGGCTTAGCCTAATTGAGTTGTCATTTTCATTATTTAAGTCCTGTACCAGTCAGCTTGATGCAGGACTAATATGCATGCAATTATTTTTGTATATTTTATATATGGAGTTAAGTGATTAAATCCCAAAAATTGGATCAAAATAAGTTATAGAAAATTCTATATGAATTTTAGAAGTCAAGCATGCAGATTAGGACCTAGAAAAGCAATAAAGAAGGATGGCCGGGGCTGAGAAGCCTCGGTTAGGGAAAGTTCTCCTACAATAAAATTACTGGTGGCAGAGGGGGTGTACCTGACAATATCTGAAGCACCCAATGAATATTGTAGTAAAGGGATCTCTCGTTCCTCGATGGATGCGGCCTGGAAAATCGAGCCAAAGACCCACGGATACCCGGCTTTCTGCTCGGTGGTCCGATTGAGGCTTGGCTGGAGTCGTTGGATTCGTAGAAACTCGGAGACCTGCAAACGACCTGTCAAGGGTTAGAAAACTCACTAGGAAACAAGGAAATAAGAGAAAACAGCAAGGAAAAGAAAGTTTTGGAGGAGGGCATCTAGGGCTCTGGAAGGTTGGTTGGCTGCAGGAATCTATTGCAACACTGGGAAGAAGAAAGCACCAATAAAACCCCTTAAGCACAAAGCAGGGTAGCACAAAGCAGTTGAAGAGAACTCAAGTTTTAATTCATATATCAAAATCAATATCATACAAGAGACTAGGGTCCTCTAAATAGACCCATAGTCTTGGGCTCCAAGTAAGGACACATTAGTCTTTATATAAGAATCCTACTCCTACTCAAACCCTAGCTAGAAAATACGAAAACATTAGGTAGAAAAAATCCCTAAAAATTCTCTTGACTTGGTCAACACTTTAAGGATGCCTAGGGGGGTGTGTTGAGCTTCTAGGAGCAGCAAGGTGCTGGCCCAAAGGGGCTCGGGTGCATGGGCTTGGGCCTCTGGAAGCTGGGGTGGCCTGGTAGCCAGGTAGCAAGAATATTCCCTGGTATCTTGCTTCTTAAGGGCTTGGGCTTGGCGCCTGGGCTTGATTTCTTTGAGCTAGGATGTAGATGGACCTTTGGGATCATGGATGCCCTGGTCTATGAATATACTTTGGCATCTGGAAGGGAATCTGGGCATCTGCAAGGAATCAGGGTTTCTGATTTCTCCTCCCGAGATCTTCAAATCTTCAGGCTGGGTTGGACTTGGGCTTCACTTCCATATCTTCAAACTGGTTGGACTTGGTCTTCACATGTATGATGTGGTCTTGAGTCTTCAGTGTACTTGGACAGAACTCAAAAATAAAATTAGCTCAACATGAGCTGACTAGCACTGGACTGAACTAGCTCAACATGAGCTGACTAGTACAGAACTAAAATAACAACTTAAAAGACTCAAATAACAACTAAAATGGACTCAAATGGGCTAAGCCCTTATTACAGATGAACTCATGAATTATTGATCAATCCACAGAGGGTTGAAAAGCCTCTATCTTATTCTGGTGCCTCTGGTATCCCCACCAATTCTCCCGGGGTGAGAGGAAACTCGACCCTGTCGAGTGTAGATCAGGCTGGCTCACATATCTCTCGAGGAGGTCTAGGTTGAGGCACTGCAAGTCCTCTCGAGAAATCCATGAATCATCTGACTTTGGCTGGCCTTGCATCGGACCAAGTAGCGTTGATAGCCACGACCCCGGGTCGTAATGGCTTGATCATCCAGGATATGCTTGATCCGTTCTCCTCTCTCAGGCCAAATTTGTTAGTGGACACTCTGGGTCAGGGTCACTCATAATAGGAGGGGATAGGTCCAAAGGCCTCACTAGGTATCGCTGCCGAGTCCCTGTACTCAACCAGGTCTGTAATATTAAAGGTAGAACTAATGCCCAAATCTGAAGGCAAGTCTAACACCTAGGCATTTGATCCAACCTTCTCTTTCACTTTAAAAGGTCCGGCTCTACGAGCTTGAAGCTTCTTTAGGCCTAAGCCTAACCAAGATAGAATCCACTACACCAAATTCTTTGGTCCATCTTCGGGAATTAGCCAGTTGTTTGAAAATTAGTGCAGGTGGTGAACATGCTGGGCACATGCAAACTCCTAACAAGATGATGCAAAGGACTCAAACTTACACCTAACAGACTCGACGATGCATTCCTATAGTAGGAAATTTTATTGAACTCTTTGGATCTAAGCCTAATAGATTATAGGTTCTCTAGGTTTGATCCTAGCTTGACATGTACATGAAAATTTATAATGGGCTCCAAGCAAATTCCAAAGGGTATGTCAGAAGTATAATGCAAACATAACATACGTAATGAATGCATGTAGTATGCTAATCTCAACTAAATGCAATCTAATGATCCTAGAAATGCTGGAGGTGTCTGGAAAGGGCAAAAATAGGAAGTGGGTTCAGAATTAGTCTGGTAGGGTAGATTAAAAGGTTCAAGGTTAGTTGGATAAAGTAGGATAAAAGAAGGGCGTCAGGGACTAATCCTAGACTAATGAGGCTAACCTTACAGGGTTGCTGTATATCTATGGGGTTTATATAATGGAAGGATGGGTTATTAATCTCAAGGAAGAGGTCCTTAATGGAAACTATAGGAGGAGGCTCATCTTGAGTGGTGGGGGCACCAGGCTCAGAAAGAAGAAGCTTCAACTAATACCAAGTTCTTTATAGATTGAGACTAGGAACTCAAGTCTCGTATGAGTCCTGTATGTTTATTGAGTCCTTTTTTATTTTCTTTTGGGGTTTTAAAGTTCAATTAGAATTCAATCAAGAGTTCAATTAGAGTCAATTAGGCTTTGTACTGAGTCAAGTTCAAGAGCTACTTGAAATTGGGCCAGACCAGCTTTACTTGGAATGCCACATCATCATGGACCACCGGTGCCAACTCATCACCAGAGGACATCACATCACCTTTGCCATGTCATCTCCAAGGGGTGCCATGGAGAAGGATGCACCATGTCACCATGCCATCTTTCCACACCACATCATTGCCACCTCACCTGCCATGTGGCATCATTCAAATTTTAAATTACATGAAAGCTACAAGTGGTCGACCAAGGAGTGTTTTCAAATTCAAAGGAGGTCGGCCAACTCCATCCACAAATCATGCAACCAGCTCCACCAAATCCTCCATATTCCATGTAACCCTCCACCAAATCCTCCACCAAATCCTCTACATTTCATGTAACCCCCCCTAATATTTCTCCATGATATGGGGAATTTCAAATTGATTGAAAGGCCATTAAAAGCCTCTTGTACGCCCATGGTAAAAAAATCTTTTTGGATGAAATGAAATTTAAGTGAAGTAGTAGTTGAAGAAGGTATTTTTTTGGTAGTATCCTCTTGTTTTCTTTGGGTGTGTTTGATTTTCTCTTCTTAAGCTTTCAAGTGTCCAACGCCAACATCCACCTCTAGGGATCCATGCCTCCATCGAAGTTCCCTTGCCTGTTTGGTTTCTTTGTTTTGATATCTTTCAAATTGGTCCCAGTCTAACCCGTTCATTGTGCAGGATCCTTCTACGATTCGGAGTTCAAGAAAGGGTTCTCTTGCCAAAGATCAATGTTGAATGAAACTAGTTTCTTTGGAATGCTAATCTTCCACATCAGGGCTAGTTCGTCTAAGAGCTTCAATGGATCTACCAGGGAGTGATCATCTTGGGTAAATAACACCTCCTAATCTCTTAAGTCTGAGTTATTGAAGATCGTTGCTAAGGTTTAAATTCAATATTCATTAGCCCTAATCTTCTCTAGGATTTAAATAACTACATCACGGCGTAAGTTCCAAATTTCAGTGCTCCTTCCATAGCTTTACCTTAGTACTTTTGATCTAAAATTTAGTACCTTTTAATAGGCTTCATTGCTCTCATTTCTCAGTCCATCATTTAGATTGCATTCTCATCATCGTGCCGCGTCAAATTGGTATCAGAGGATGGTTGCATTAGGGTAGAATAATTCTCTTTAAATCCAAGCAAGATCTAAAATTCACGCCTCCTGAGTGGGTGTACTCCAGTACACTGTCACGACCCATGGGAATAATGAGCCCCTGGCTGGACGTGAAATTTTTTAGATTGAAGTTTGGGTAAGCCATTGCACTTGTTTGATTAGGTTCTGTTTTCTGAAAATTTGCATCTGTTTACTGTAATCCGTCTGCAACTCCAAAGGAAAGTCGCTAGTTTTTTATTGAAATATTTTTTTCTTGTTTTTTTTAAGTCAGTTATCACCATATTAAATTTCATCATCAGAAAGAAATTATAAAAAAAATGAAAATTTCTGCAGTTCGACACTATCATTAGGATTATGTTCTGTCCTTTTTATTTATCTTCATTTGTAGGATCTGCTTAGAGTAGTACAGATTTTAGTTTTAAAATTCCTTTTATCTACATTGAAACATATAAGTTAAGAATCCTCTATAAATTATTCAGAATTTTTGGACATTTTTTTCATCATGTTTTCCATACCACTTTCAAACTGCAACACACTTCTGCAGCACCTTTGCATTTCATTCATCTCATGAGAAATCAAATTAAGGGCATCAATTTGACATAGGGTAAGGGTTTCATCACCTGTCCCTAGCCCAAAAATCACCAACCAGCATATCGATCCCAGCCCGTTAATTAAAATTGAGTAGAACGTTAATTTCCCTAGTGGGTTAGGGACACCAACAAGTTGGGTTCAGGTTAGGGTCAAGTTAACTGTGTCAGCTAATTGGTGTGTGCTTACTGGCTTGGTGTCTAGGATTGGTGCATCAGGGCTTGTGATTTGGTCCGCCTACCTAGCCAATCTCAGATTGGTGTCTAAGGTTGGCAATCAGGGACTTTCACTCCCCACCACCTACCTGGCTAAGTCCCATAAGTACTACTAGCTAGTTGGTTCACTTAATTAGAACTCTAATTTATGCTCTAGGTCTAGGAGACCTTAGCTCGAGCTTGAGTCTACTTGCATGCATGAAAACTAGATCAGGAGCCTTATATTCACCAGTCCAGACCTAGTCCAGTGTAGCCATGGACCCGAATCTTGAAACCATGCTGAAAGGCCTAAATGATCTAATGGCCCAATTGAACCAAATGCTGGCTAAACAATTTTCTTTAGACCAACCAAGTCCTACTATCCCATTAGCTCATATGAATGATAGGAGTAAGAACCCTGAAGTACAAGTTGAGTTCATGAATACTCAAGACTTAGGATATCCTCAAACTGAAGGGCTAGGGAAGGAAAAAGGCAAGTCTGAACCTAGTAAATATGTGTATGAGACTGACATAAGTTTAATAGATGAATACGAAAGGGAAGACTGTGAAGAGAACAACTTTAGTACCTTACCTGAGGAAACCTTTGGTAAAGAAAAGATTATTGAGCCTAGTCCTGAAATATCAGAACAACCAAAATTTAGTGAGGACTTGGTTCCCGTAAGACAATACCCTCAGGAAGAACCCAATACTTTAGCTTCGACACAAGAACTCCTTTAATTATCTAAGAAGAACCCAATCATTATTTTAGAAGACTTTGCCGATGACCTTCAACTACCTAGAAGCATCCCACCCGTAGATCAATATTCAAATCTTAAGCTCATCATGAGTAACCAATGTCTGTTTCAAGATTCCCCTAAATTATCCCAAGACTCAGATTCCTATTTCCTGCCTTTCCTTAAGTCTTATCCTAATTTTAGAGCCATTAAGTTTCATTTTGATGAGATTACTAGGTTGCATGAGCCTTTAAAGCCTATTCCTTTTGCTACCTACTTTTGGAAAACCTTATGGCATTTGCTAGGAACCCATGGTAAATTCTCATGTGCATACCAGACCAGGGTCAACCTAGAGAGTCATTAATCTGCTAGGTTTAGGCCCTAGAGAGTCCAATAAAATTCTTCTCAATAAGGATGCCTAGTTCAGTCTGCATTTCATAAGTGCTTGTGTAAGTTTCTGAGTCTGCTGAGTCCTATGCATAGCATGTTGAGGATTTGCATCATGAAATAAATTTGAGTAGTGAATCCTATAAACATAGGACTAATCCAAGAAAGAAAGTCAAGGAATTCTATGAGAGAGATCATGTTCCCATCCGGGACTTTCAAGAAACTACATACCCGTGGTGCAGGCCCCTTTAAAGTCCTAAAGAAGATTAGATCTAATGCTTACATATTGGAATTACCTTCAGACCTAGGCATCAACCCGACCTTCAATGTCTCAGACTTGATAGAATATAAGGAACCCATGATGATACCTAGTGAGCCTTTTGGGCCTTACCATATTTTTGAGAGTGAACCATTACCCGAGTATCCACAAACAACCATTTCTCAAAAATGAGAGAAAACTGAACAAATCCTGGATAATAAGATTGTCACTACCAGAAACAAGGATTACTATCGATATTTGGTCCATTGGCAAGGGAGACCAAAATCTGACGACTCCTGAATCGCTAGAGAGGACCTGCAATGACTGGACCAGGACTTATTTGAACAATATTAAAGCCAGGCTGAACTATACTCGACAGGCTCGAGTTCCTCCCACCCGGGAAGAATTGGTGGGGGCACCAGGCTCAGAAAGAAGAAGCTTCAACTAATACCAAGTTCTTTATGGATTGAGACTAGGAACTCAAGTCTCGTATGAGTCCTGTATATTTATTGAGTCCTTCTTATTTTTTCTTGGGGTTTTAAAGTTCAATTAGAATTCAATCAAGAGTTCAATTAGAGTCAATTAGGCTTTGTACTGAGTCAAGTTCAAGAGCTACTTGAAATTGGGCCAGACTAGCTTTACTTGGAATGCTGCATCATCATGGACCACCGGTGCCAACTCATCACCAGAGGATGTCACATCACCTTTGCCATGTCATCTCCAAGGGGTGCCATGGAGAAGGATGCGCCATGTCACCATGCCACCTTGCCACGCCACATCATTGCCACCTCACCTGCCACGTGGTATCATTCAAATTTTAAATTACATGAAAGCTACAAGTGGTCGACCAAGGAGTGTTTTCAAATTCAAAGGAGGTCGGCCAACTCCATCCATAAATCATGCAACCAACTCCACCAAATCCTCCACATTCCATGTAACCCTCCACCAAATCCTCCACATTTCATGTAACCCCCCCTAATATTTCTCCATGATATGGGGAATTTCAAATTGATTGAAAGGCCATTAAAAGCCTCTTGTACGCCCATGGTAAAAAAAAGCTTTTTGGATGAAATAAAATTTAAGTGAAGTAGTAGTTGAAGAAGGTATTTTTTTGGTAGTATCCTCTTGTTTTCTTTGGGTGTGTTTGATTTTCTCTTCTCAAGCTTTCAAGTGTCCAACGCCAACATCCACCTCTAGGGATCCATGCCTCCATCAAAGTTCCCTTGCCTGTTTGGTTTCTTTGTTTTGATATCTTTCAAATTGGTCCCAGTCTAACCCGTTCATTGTGCAGGATCCTTCTACGATTTGGAGTTCAAGAAAGGGTTCTCTTGCCAAAGATCAATGTTGAATCAAACTAGTTTCTTTGGAATGCCAATCTTCCACATCAGGGCTAGTTTGTCTAAGAGCTTCAATGGATCTACCAGGGAGTGATCATCTTGGGTAAATAACACCTCCTAATCTCTTAAGTCTGAGTTATTGAAGATCGTTGCTAAGGTTTAAATTCAATATTCATTAGCCCTAATCTTCTCTAGGATTTAAATAACTACATCGCGGCGTAAGTTCCAAATTTCAATGCTCCTTCCATAGCTTTACCTTAGTACTTTTGATATGAAATTTAGTACCTTTTAATAGGCTTCATTGCTCTCATTTCTCAATCCATCATTTAGATTGCATTCTCATCATCGTACCGCATCACCAAGGGTACTGATTTAAAGAGATCAGGTCCTTAATAAATTCTTCAGGTTCTTGTATTTTAGGACTAGACTCTATAATTTGGCTCTCCTCTATGGTTTCCTTAGGTAAGGCTCTAGCAGCAGTACCTAGGTTATCTTCCTCTATTTGTTCTTCCACTATAGCTTTAGGTTAGATGTGGTCAAGGTCAACTAGCTCTGAGTTGGTTTCTACCTGGGTATCTACTGGGTCAGCTAATTCGCGGTCTACTAAAGGTGTCTCCTCTTCTCCTTCATACTCATCCACTAAGCTCGCATTAGCTTCATACACTTCTGTGTTAATGTAAGCCTTGTGAATCTCGGGAATGGTTGGAGCAGGTCGGTTATGGGAGAATTGGTTAGGTTATGGTCTCTTATTATGGGTACTACTCTTAGTAGGTTCAGGTTGCCTAAGAAGTAGTGGCTCACTACTGATGCGGGACTAATATGCATGCAATTCTTTTTATATATTTTATATGTGGGGTTAGGTGATTAATTCCCAAATTTTAGATCAAAATTAGTTGTAGGGAATTTTGTATGAATTTTTGAAGCCAAGCATGCAGATTAGAACCTAGAAAAGTACTAAAGAAGGATCGCCGGGGCTGAGAAGCCTCGGTTAGGGCAAGTTCTCCTACAATATAAAGACTGGATGTAGAGGGGGTGTACCTGACAATGTCTGAAGTGCCCGATGAAGATTGCAGTGAAGGGATCTCTCGTTCCTCGATGGATGCGGCCTGGAAAACAGAGCCAAAGACCCGCGGATACCCGGCTTTCTGCTCGGTGGTCCGATTGAGGCTTGGCTGGAGTCGTTGGATTCGTAGGAACTCGGGGACCTATAAACGACCTATCAGGGGTTAGAAAACTTAGATGAAATCAAGAAAACAAAGGAAAACAGCAAAGGGAAGAAATTTTTGGAGGGGCTGGAAGGATGGTTGGCGGCAAGAAGATGGTTGCAAACATCAGGAAGAAGAACTCTCAAACCCCTTTATGCACGCAGTAGGGTAATCACACAAAGCAATAGAAGAACTCAAGGTTTATTTCATATATCAAAATCTCCCTTCATACAAGAGGCTAGGGTCCTTTAAATAGACCCTTAACCTTGGGCTCCAAGGTCACATTAGTCTTTACATAAGAATCCTTTTCCCTCTCAAACCCTAGCTAGAAAATAAGGAAATATTAGGTAGAAAAATCCCTAAAAACTCTCTTGACTTGGCCAACACTCCAAGGAAGCCTAGGGGGCCATGTTGGGCTTCTAGGAGCAGCAAGAGGCCAGCCCAAAGGGACTCGAGCGCATGGGTTTGGGCCTCTGGAAGCTGGGGGGGCCTGGTAGCCAAGTAGCAGGAATATTCCCTGGTATCTTGCTTCTTAGGGGCTTGGGCTTGGCGCCTGGGCTTGACTTCTTTGGGCTAGGATGCAGATGGACCTCTAAAATCATGGATGCCTTGGTATATGAATATATTTTAGCATCGGGAAGGGAATCTGGGCGTTTGGAGGGCATCTGTAAGGAATCAGGGTTTTCTGAATTTTTCCTCCTGGGGTCTTCAAATCTTCAAGCTGGGTTGGACTTGGGCTATACTTCCATGTCTTCAATCTGGTTGGACTTGGTCTTCACTTGTATGATGTGGTCTTGAGTCTTCAATATGGTTGAATAGGACTCAAAAAAATAAAATTAGCTCGACATGAGCTGACTAACACTGGACTGAACTAGCTCAACATGAGCTGACTAGTACAGAACTGAAACTCAAAAGACTCAAATAACAACTAAAATGGACTCAGATGGGCTAAGCTGGTGTGGGCACCAGAATCAGAAAGAGACTCCAACCAATTCAAGCCCATTCCGAATCTTTATGGTTGGACTAGAGAGTCCGGTAACCTTTCTTTATTTTGAGTCCAAAAGAATCATGTAAGTCGAGTCCATGTTGGGTCCTGTAATCTTTCTTTTGAGTCCAAAATAATCATGTAAGTCGAGTCCATGTCGGGTCTAGTCTTAGTCCAATCCAAATGGGTCAACTAGCATCAAGCCTAAAGAAGACTCACAATGTATACCCCAAATCAAGACCAAAGACGACTCAATTGGGGACCACATGCCACATCACTTGCGCCACCTCAACTTGGGACCACATGCCACGTCAAGAAGGGACCACATGCCACCTCACATGCCACCTCACCACAAGAGGGCACCATCCCAAGTTCAAATTCAAGGAAGTTGGCCAAGGAGGATTTCAAGCAAGAAAATCAGCCCTCTCCCCTTATATTACTCCACTTGTTTGGGGATTTGAAATTTCAAAATTTGTGAGGCTTTATTTAAAGTCTTGGATGCCCCTTGTAAAGGGGAATTGATGAGTGAATACAAATTTCCAGCAATTTTCTATGTGTTCCTATGTGCCTATGTGGATCTTTGTGCCTAAGTGAACCTCTTCCTCTCCTCCATCATTTCTTCTCCCTAATCCTTCTCTTTTACTCTTCATCTTCCAAGCAATCCTCTTCCTTCAAAGCGAATTAAGGACATCCTCACAAGAAGAAGATCAACACCAACACAAGCTTCCACCATGGCGCCAATGATCATTTCTAACAAACTCTCCTTTTGAGTTCCATCAATCTTCTCACTTCTAATTAAGTATCTAATCATCTTGGTTTCTTTGTTGCAGGGTTCTCTAGGCTCCAGATCCAAGAGGAAGGATTACTTGCTACAAACCAGAAAGTTAGAAGGCCCATCTTATGTGGTATGATCTTTCATTTGAGAACCTTAAGAGTGAATCCCTTGTGCTTGAGATTTCAATGCTTGAACTCCTAGTATTTTAAGATCGGGATCATTAAATAGGGCTAGCTTGACTTGTGTGCGAATTCTAATCTTGTCCTATTTCTTTAAGATTTTGATAGTCCTCCTAGCTAGGTTTAAGTATAAGCATTTAGGGTTTCTTATTTAGATCTCCTTGATCTTATATGTTGAATCACTCATATGCAAGTAGGAATTGCTAGTTAAATTTTGGTTAATCTCCTTTAGAGTTACATGTTTGCATCCTCATCATGCATATCACACCAATCTTGGTATCAGAGCATGGTAGAATAAGTTCCTGATTGCATAGCATTAAGTCCTTGAAGTACTTGGATCGGGGGCGTTACCAGGCCGTCCGGTCTTAGGAGAAAGTAGGGTTTAAACACCCTCTCTTCCATTCTACGGGGATCTCCTAAGGCGTGTCGGGGTGCCATTGTGATTGACCCGTGAAAAAGAAAGCCAAAGGACTTCTTAGATTTCATTTGTGAATTTTGCATTGGGCACGTTCTTTTTTTCTGCTTGCTGTATTTTCTGTAGGCTGACTGTAATCTGCCTGCAACTCCAAAGGCAAGTATCACATTCCTCGTTGGAATATTTTTTTTCCTGTTCCATTTTAAGTTGTTTATCACCGTTTTAAATTTCAATCTGAGAAAAAAATTACAAAAAAAATGAAAATTCCTGCAGTCCATCAGTGTTATTAAGGTTTCTGTTCTGTTCTGTTCCTTTTCATTATCTTCATTTCAGAATCTGCCTAGAATAGTACAGATTTTATTTTGGAATTTCGTTTCATCTGGTATGTCATCTATAAGTTAGAGTTTTCTGTGATTTTTATAGATTCTTCTGACATTTTTTTCTGCACTTATCAATACCACTTTTAAACTGCAACACACTACTTCTGCACCTAAAATTTGAAATTTGCATGCATCTCATGACAAATCAAATTAAGGGCATGAAATTGACATAGGGTCAGGATTTCATCACCTGTCCCTAGCCCAAAATTCACCAAATTGCATATCGATCCAATCCCTAACTAAAATTGATTAGACATTAATTTCCCTAGTGGGTTAGGAACATCAATTTGGTCGAGCCCGGTTTATTGTCAACTCATTGTGTCAACTAGTCTTGTGTGTGCCCTATTACTTGGTGTCTAGAATTGGGACTAAGGGCTTGGGTGCTGATCCGTCTATCGGGCCAATTCCACCGGGCCTAGGTAGGCCAGAGACAGGATCTCACACTCCCCTTGTTCTAAAACCTGGCCAAGTATAGAGTTACTACAATCTAGCTTGCCACCTTGATTAGGCAACTAGCTTGGAACTCTAGGTCCAGTTCAATTCAATTGGGAAAGCTTGTGCAACCCATTTCTTCATCTATTATTGGAAGCTGGTGTCAAGGATAGAGGTTAAGTGGCTCAAGCCTAAGCGGTTCTTGTGGTTTTTAATTAGGACCCAGTGAAAGCTGGGGGAACCTCCCACAGACCCACCTCCTGACTGGCCAGTGGAAGAGAGTAGCTGTTGATTTGATTGTATCTAGTCAACTCAGTTTATTTGGACTAACCGGTTTAGAAAACTCGTAGTTCGGGTCTGAGTCTAATTGTTTGCATGACAACTAGGTCAGGCACACCTTACCACCCTTCACAATCCCAACCTAGTTCATCAATGGATACTAGTATGGAAAGCCTTATGAGATCTATGATCGAGAAGATGGACCGTTTGGATGCTAAATTTGGTCAGTTCGAGGAAAGGGTAGGAGCCCTAGAAGAAGCTAGGTTGACCCCAACTGAACCACCTTCACCCAGATTACCTTCAGTTCATCCTAGAGCCCAACGACAGGAACACACACCTGATCCAATTCAAAGAAGACTGCATCAGGATTATGTTGATCATACTCCAGAGCCACCTCCTAGAAGGCCTCACTATGATACTTTTGATCAGGATGATCGGGCCCTAAGGAACATCCGTCTAGATGCACCAACCTTTGAGGGAAGCTTAGATCCTAAGGTGTACATAGACTGGGAGGCTGACATGGACCAGTATTTTTACTGGTATGATATGTCTGAAGAGAGAAGATTTAAGTTTGCCAGAATCAGACTAG
The DNA here is from genome assembly GCA_021397845.1 of Areca catechu. Classification (NCBI taxonomy): domain Eukaryota; kingdom Viridiplantae; phylum Streptophyta; class Magnoliopsida; order Arecales; family Arecaceae; genus Areca; species Areca catechu. The sequence continues at coordinate 48,560,844 of CM038046.1, read as the reverse complement.
TTCGTCAGGCTCGGTTATATTGGGGAAACGTGGAACGCATATCAAGGCAAAGGGGAGATTTACCTATAGCAACATGGAGAGATATGAAGAGGAAACTTAGAGAGAAATATCTGCCTATGTCTTATCAGCAAAGGTTATTAGATCAGTGGCAACGATTGACACAGGGTAACAAGACCGTTTCTGAATACGTTGCTAAATTTGATGAGTTTGTGATGCGATGCAACGTAGTCGAGTCTGAAGCAGCCACTTTATCAAGGTTTAGATCAGGGTTGAATGATGATATAAAAGGGGAACTGTTTTTAAGGGAAGTCCATGATTTAGATCAGGCATACCAAGTTGCCACGGACTATGAGAGGTTTCAAAGGAGAGCTACATTTAGACGACCTGAACCTATTAGGTTTAACCCTCCTGTTAGCAGGCCTAGTTCAGTCCCTGGTACAACCAATAGACCAAGATCCAGCTCGAATCCAACCCCTAGGCACAACCCTGCCATTCCCCCAATTCCTAGAGAAGACAAAGGAAAGAGCCCTGAAGTTCGAGGTGAGAGGGAGCGAGTCTGCTATAAGTGTCGTAAACCAGGTCATTTCGTGAGCCAATGTCCCTCTAGAGCTTTACATATAGGGGAGGCAGAAGAAGGTGAATCAGAACCCCTGGAGAATGATGAAGAGGAGGTTTATGAAGCAGGGGATTGCTTGGCTGATGAGTATGAAGGAGATGAAGAGAACATAGACTCATCAGATTTGCTAGGAGTTGTGAGACGTATCATGACACAGACCAAGGAGCAAGAAGACTGGCGTAGAACTAGCATCCTACACACATTTGTTAGGATAGGAGAAAAGGTCTGTAAGATCGTCATCGATAGTGGAAGCTGTGTCAATGCCATTTCCACTAACGCAGCCAAAAGTCTAGGATTACCCATTGTACCACATCCCAATCCATATAAGGTGTCCTGGATCGATTCCACTTCTATACCAATCAAGTCAAGATGTCAGGTTCAAGTTCAGCTTCAATCCTATCAGGGAAAGATCTGGTGTGATGTGCTTCCTATGGGGGTAAGTAGCATCATCTTAGGCAGGCCATGGCTGTTTGATCATGATGTGACCATCTTTGGTCGATCAAACTCCTGTGCTTTCAATTTCAATGGCAAGAAAATTGTCATTCATCCAACCCAGCCTAAGGATAATGTCAAGAGAGGAGCTAGCAGCTTGAAAGATAAGAAGACTGGATTAAATTTAATAGGTGCAAAAGAATTAGAGCAAGATATCATGGAGGGAGCACCTATTTGGGTAGTAGCTGCTAAGGAAATTAAGGACCACAGGCCTGTAGAACACCCTCTAGAGGTAGTCCAATTATTGAAAGAATTTGAGGATGTGTTTCCAGAAGATCTCCCCGATAACCTCCCACCTTTAAGAGACATACAACACGCAATAGATTTAATCCCTGGAGCGACTTTACCTAATTTGCCTCACTATAGGATGAACCCAACTGAACACCAGGAACTGCAAAGGCAAGTGGGTGAACTTCTTAGGAAGGGGTTTATTAAGGAAAGCTTAAGTCCATGTGCAGTCCCTGCTCTGCTGACCCCTAAGAAAGATGGCACCTGGAGGATGTGTATAGATAGCCGTGCCATTAATAAGATCACTGTAAAGTATAGATTCCCAATCCCAAGACTAGACGACATGTTAGATATGATAGCTGGATCGACAATTTTTTCCAAGATAGACCTAAAAAGTGGCTATCACCAGGTTAGGGTTAGGCCTGGAGACGAATGGAAGACCGCTTTTAAGACTAAAGATGGATTATATGAGTGGTTAGTCATGCCGTTCGGTCTGTCCAATGCACCCAGCACTTTTATGAGAATAATGAATCAGGTGTTAAGGGTTTTTATCGGAAGATTTGTAGTGGTCTATTTTGATGATATACTTATATATAGCAAAACAAAGGCAGACCACTTAACCCACCCGAAGCAAGTTTGTCAAGTCCTGAGAAAAGATAGTCTCTATGCCAATATCAAGAAGTGTGATTTCCTGACAAATAGAGTTATCTTTCTAGGATTCGTAGTCACATCTGAAGGGGTGTCCGCTGATCCTGAGAAAATTAAATCCATAGTAGAGTGGCCTACACCTAAGACTATCCATGACGTCCGTAGTTTCCATGGGTTATTCACCTTCTATAGAAGGTTTATCAAAGGATTCAGTACGATAGTGGCACCAATCACTGATTGTATTAGGAAGGGAAATTTCGAGTGGACTAAAGCAGCAGGTAAGGCCTTCCTAACAATTAAGGAGAAAATGATACAAGCACATGTCTTAAGGTTACCTGATTTTACCAAGGTGTTTGAGGTTGCTTGTGATGCTTCTGGGGTCGGAATTGGAGGTGTCTTGAGTCAAGAGAATCACCCAGTAGCATACTTCAGTGAAAAGTTAAATGAGGCGAGACTAAGGTATTCCACGTATGATAAGGAACTGTATGCTGTAGTTCAAGCTCTACGATATTGGAGGCATTATCTTCTACCGCAAGAGTTTGTCCTATTTTCTGACCATGAAGCTCTTAGGTTCCTTAGTTCTCAGAAGAAATTGAACCCTAGGCACGGGAAATGGGTAGAGTTCATACAAGCTTATACGTTCGTACTGAAACATCGTGCCGGAACTGAAAATAGGGTTGCTGATGCATTGAGTCATCGTTCAATGTTGTTGAATTCTGTGAGCACTGAGGTAGTAGGGTTTGAAAGATTAAAAGATGAATATCCCACATGTCCTGATTTTGGTCACATCTATCAATCCTTGCAACAAAGACCATCTAGTGAACCTAGTGATTATACACTGTTAGATGGATACCTTTTCAAAGGAAATCAGTTGTGTATTCCCAAGACCTCTGTTAGGGAATTTCTGATCTGGGAAGTCCATGCTGGAGGTTTAGCAGGACATTTTGGCAGGAACAAAACCATCCTAGCAATGGAAGAACAATTTTTTTGGCCTGGTCTTAAAAAGAGCGTTGCCCAGATCGTAGCTCAGTGTCGGACCTGTGCTGTTGCAAAACAGCAAAGACAGAACACCGGTCTATACACGCCCTTACCTGTCCCTGATGGTCCATGGCAAGATATCAGTATGGATTTTGTGGTAGGTCTACCTAAAACTTCTAGGAAACATGACTCTGTTTTCGTGGTTGTCGATCGTTTCTCCAAAATGGCGCACTTCATCCCGTGTTCTCAAACTTTAGACGCTTCGAAAGTGGCCAAGCTTTTCTTAGATCAGGTGGTTAAGCTTCATGGTTTACCCAAGACCATTGTGTCAGATAGAGATGTCAAGTTCACTAGCTACTTCTGGAAAACCCTCTGGCACATGTTAGGTACTAAGCTGAAATTCTCTACGGCCTATCATCCTCAAACCGATGGCCAAACTGAAGTAGTAAACCGAAGCTTAGGAAATCTCTTAAGATGTTTAGTCGGCGACAACCTAGGAAACTGGGACTTACTACTTCCTCGCGCTGAATTTGCCTACAACAGTTCGATCAATAGGTCTATTGGGAAAAGTCCATTCGAAGTGGTCCATGGATACAAACCTAGAAAACCTTTAAACCTAATTCCATTACCAGTACATACACGAATATCTGAGTCTGCTGAGTCATATGCACAGCATGTTAAGGATTTGCACAAGGAGATTAATCAGAAGATTCAAACAAGCAATGAACTCTATAGGCATATGGCTAACTCACATAAACGGTTAAAGGAATTTAATGAAGGAGACTCTGTAATGATTAGGCTTAAACCAGAAAGGTTTCCTCCGGGAACTATGAAGAAACTCCATGCCCGGGGAGCCGGACCCTTCAAAATAATAAAGAAAATTGGACCTAATGCTTATGTAGTAGACTTACCACCTAGTTATGGCATTAGTTCTACATTTAATGTTTCCGATCTGAAAGAATACAAGGAACCTGCATTAATACCTGATGAACCTTTTGGTCCTAACACTTCTCTTGAGAGTGAAATGCCAATTGAGTGTCCACCACCAAATATTCCTGAGCGAAAGGAAAGAATTGAAAGGATCTTGGATGACCAGATCATCACTACTAGAAATAAGGGCTACCAATGCTATCTGGTTCGATGGCAAGGACGTCCTGAATCTGAAGATTCCTGGATCACCAAAGAGGACCTACAACAAATCGACCCGGATATATTAGAAACTTATCACTCGACAGGGTCGAGTTCCTCCCACCCGGGGAGAATTGGTGCGGGCACCAGAATCAGAAAGAGACTCCAACCAATTCAAGCCCATTCCGAATCTTTATGGTTGGACTAGAGAGTCCGGTAACCTTTCTTTATTTTGAGTCCAAAAGAATCATGTAAGTCGAGTCCATGTTGGGTCCTGTAATCTTTCTTTTGAGTCCAAAATAATCATGTAAGTCGAGTCCATGTCGGGTCTAGTCTTAGTCCAATCCAAATGGGTCAACTAGCATCAAGCCTAAAGAAGACTCACAATGTATACCCCAAATCAAGACCAAAGACAACTCAATTGGGGACCACATGCCACATCACTTGCGCCACCTCAACTTGGGACCACATGCCACGTCAAGAAGGGACCACATGCCACCTCACATGCCACCTCACCACAAGAGGGCGCCATCCCAAGTTCAAATTCAAGGAAGTTGGCCAAGGAGGATTTCAAGCAAGAAAATCAGCCCTCTCCCCTTATATTACTCCACTTGTTTAGGGATTTGAAATTTCAAAATTTGTGAGGCTTTATTTAAAGTCTTGGAAGCCCCTTGTAAAGGGGAATTGATGAGTGAATACAAATTTCCAGCAATTTTCTATGTGTTCCTATGTGCCTATGTGGATCTTTGTGCCTAAGTGAACCTCTTCCTCTCCTCCATCATTTCTTCTCCCTAATCCTTCTCTTTTACTCTTCATCTTCCAAGCAATCCTCTTCCTTCAAAGCGAATTAAGGACATCCTCACAAGAAGAAAATCAACACCAACACAAGCTTCCACCATGGCGCCAAGGATCATTTCCAACAAACTCTCCTTTTGAGTTCCATCAATCTTCTCACTTCTAATTAAGTATCTAATCATCTTGGTTTCTTTGTTGCAGGATTCTCTAGGCTCCAGATCCAAGAGGAAGGATTACTTGCTACAAACAAGAAAGTTAGAAGGCCCATTTTATGTGGTATGATCTTTCATTTGAGAACCTTAAGAGTGAATCCCTTGTGCTTGAGATTTCAATGCTTGAACTCCTAGTATTTTAAGATCGGGATCATTAAATAGGGCTAGCTTGACTTGTATGCGAATTCTAATCTTGTCCTATTTCTTTAAGATTTTGATAGTCCTCCTAGCTGGGTTTAAGTATAAGCATTTAGGGTTTCTTATTTAGATCTCCTTGATCTTATATGTTGAATCACTCATATGCAAGTAGGAATTGCTAGTTAAATTTTGGTTAATCTCCTTTAGAGTTACATGTTTGCATCCTCATCATGCATATCACACCATAAGCCCTTATTACAGATGGACTCATAAATTATTGATCAATTCATAGAGGGTTGAAAAGCCTCTATCTTATTCTGGTGCCTCCGGTGTCCCCACCAATTCTCCCGGGGTGGGAGGAACTCACCCTGTCGAGTGAAGATCAGACTGGATCACATATCTCTCGAGAAGGTCTGGGTTGAGGCATTGCAAGTCCTCTCGAGAAATCCATGAATCGTCCGACTATGGCTGGCCTTGCCATCGGACCAGGAAGCGTTGATAGTCACGACCCCGGGTCGTGATGGCTTGATCGTCTAGGATACGCTTGATCCGTTCTCCTCTCTCAGGCCAATTTGTTAGTGGACACTCTGGGTTAGGATCACTCACAATGAAAAGGAACAGGTCCAAAGGCCTCACTAGGTATCGCTGCCGGTTCCCTATACTCAACCAGGTCTATAATATTGAAGGTAGAACTAATGCCCAAATCCGAAGGCATGTCTAACACCTAGGCATTTGATCCAACCTTCTCTATCACTTTAAAAAGGTCCGGCTCTGCGAGCATGAAGCTTCTTTTAGGCATAAGCCTAACCAAGATAGAATCCACTACATCAAATTCTTTAACCCTTCTTCGGGAACTAGCCAGTTGTTTTAAGACTAGTGCGGGTGGTGAATATGCTTGGCACATGCAGTCTCCTAACAAATGATGCAAAGGACCTAACATACTCGACTATGCATTCTTATCGAAGGAATCTTTATTGAACTTTTTGGATCTAAACCTAACAGATTATAGGTTCTCTAGATTTCATCCTAGCTTGACATGCACATGAAAATTTACAGTGAACTCCTAGCAAATTCCAAAGAGTGTGCCAGAAGTAAGATGCAAACCTAACATGCGTGATGAATGCATGCAGTATGCTAATTTCAGTTAAATGCAATCTAATAATCCTAGAGATGCTTGAGGTGTCAGGAAAGGGTAGAAAATAGGAAGTGGGTTCAGAATTAGTTTGGTAGGGTAGAGACAAAGGTTCCGGGTTAGTTGGATACAGTAGGATAAAAGAAGGCATGTCAGAGACTAATCCTAAACTAATGAGGCTAACCTTACGGGATTGCGGTATATCTATGGGGTTTACATAATGGAAGGATGGGTTATTAATCTCAGGAAAGAGGTCCTTAATGGGAACTATAGGACGAGGCTCATCCTGAGGGTACTGATTCAAAGAGATTAGACCCTTAATAAATTCTTCAGGTTCTTGTATTTTAGGACTAGACTCTATAATTTGGCTCTCCTTATGGTTTCCTCAAGTAAGGCTCTAGCAGCAGTACCTAGGTTCTCTTCCTCTATTTGTTCTTCCACTATAGCTTTAGATTGGAGGTGGTCAAGGTCAACTAGCTCTGGGTTGGTTTCTACCTGGGTATCTACTGGGTCAGCTAATTCGAGGTCTACTAAAGGTGTCTACTCTTCTCCCTCATACTCATCCACTAGGCTCACATCAGCTTCATACACTTCCGCGTTAATGTAAGCCTTGTGAATCTCAGGAATGGTTGGAGAAGGTCGGCTAGCGGGAAATTGGTTAGGTTCTGGTCTCTGATTATGAGTACTACTCTTAGTAGGTTCAGGTTGTATAAGGGGTAGTGGCTCACTACTGGGTTTATATTTAGGGATACTAATCCTATGGGGTTCAAGTTGACTAGGGGAAGCATGACTAGTACTAGGCTGATACTTAGGGATTATGGGTTCTCTGGGCTCATAGGACAAAGGTGCAGATCTATGGGTCATGGGATTATAGGATCTGGGGTCATAGGATTTTGGGTCAGCTCTATGGTCAGGTTCTAAGGATGGATCATGGTATGGGGTCCTTCTAAGGTTGGGCTCCCTATATGGGTCAGGATATTGGGTCCTCCTAGGGTTGGACTCCCTATATGGGTCAGAATATTGGGTTCTCCTAGGGTTGGATTCCCTATATGGGTCAGAATATTGGGTTCTCCTAGGGTTGGACTCCCTATATGGGTCAGAATATTGGGTGTTGGGTCTACTAGGCTCATAGGGTATGGGTGCATAGGATCTATCTTCCTGGTTTATAAAATCCTGATTGGGTCTTCTAGGACTAACCTTAGGGATTGGGTCATGACGACGGGCTCTCCTAGGTTCAGCCTCAAGGTATGGATCAAGGTTTGGGGTCCTCCTAGGTTGAGGATTGTAGTACGGGTCAGGATAAGGGGCTCTCCTAGGTTCGACTTCATGGTATAGATCAGGTTTGGGGTCCTCCTAGGTTGAGGATTATAGTACGGGCCAGGATAAGGGGCTCTCCTAGGTTCGACCTCATGGTATAGATCAGGGTTTGGGGTCCTCCTAGGTTGAGGGGACTCAAGATTTAGCTCAGACTGTAACCCATGGGTTCTTTGTATGGTCCCTACACGGCCTTCTAACTGGTCAAACCTATTGGCAAGAAGGTCAATTCTATTGTTAGTTTGGGTACCAGACTGAGTTAACTAGGCCATGGATTGGGTTAGTTACTCAGTGAGTGCTTTTATTTGGGCTTGCAAATTTTCCATGGGTTCAGACATTTGTGAAAGAGGTGGGTGATATGAAACCCCTGATCTAGTGCTCATGCAAGACTCGATCAGACCGACTACAGCTGACTAGACCTATAGTCCAAACTAGATGCTCAATTAGGATGGCAAACTAGACTATAGTAATACTGTACTCAGCCAGGCAGGTGTAAGGGGAGTGTTAGGTCCCTGATTGCCAATCCTAGACACCAATCAGAGATTGGCCAGGTAGGCGGACCAGCACACAAGCCCTTCGGGATTGAATCCCTAAACCACCATTCTAGACACTGAGCACAAGGCACACACAGGTTAACTTGACACAGTGATCTAACACTAGCCCGGACCCGACCAGTTGGTGTCCCTAGCCCACTAGGGCAAATTAAGTCTTGTTAATTTTAGGTTAAGGCTTGGGACCTAATGCAAGGGATGTGGTTTTGGGCTAAGGAGAGGTGATCAAATCCTCCCCCCATCTGATATAGCAAGAGTGCCCTTAAAAGTAAATTATGCAATGATGGCAAGCAGATGAGGATGCAAATTAGGGTTTAGATGTTTTTGGTATTTTTGGAGAATATGTAATTTTTTTTTTTGGTATTTTTTTTAAATAGAAAAAAACTTGCAAATCATGGCCTAATATGCTGAAAATTTACCAAAATTAAAAGAAATGCAAAAGATGCTAAACAAAACCCTAAAACTTCCAAACTTGTCTTGCTGAAAAAAATAGAGCCAAAAATTTGTAGGCTGTATTTCGGCTTGCAGAAAGTTCACAGGCCATAATAAAACCTAAAAAAATTATTAAAATTATAGTGAATTATGATGAATTCAACAAAATAAATTTTAGAATCTTTGGATTTTTTATCAGTGAGAAATGATTAAAATAAGAGAGTATATACGGACAAAAAAATTACAGAAAACAAGCCCTAATCTAAGCTCTGATACCAAATGATGGGGGACTAATATGCATGCAATTCATTTTTATGTTTTGTATGTGGGGTTAGGTGATTAATTCCTAAATTTCAGATCAAAATTAGTTATAGATAATTTTTTATGAATTTTTGAAGCCAAGCATGCAAATTAGAACCTAAAAAAGTACTAAAGAAGGATCGCCGGGGCTGAGAAGCCTCGGTTAGGGCAAGTTCTCCTACAATATAAAGACTGGATGTAGAGAGGGTGTACCTAACAACGTCTGAAGTGCCCGGTGAAGATCGCAGTGAAGGGATCTCTCATTCCTCGATGGATGCGGCCTGGAAAACCGAGCCAAAGACCCATGGATACCCGGCTTTCTGCTCGGTGGTCCGATTGAGGCTTGGCTGGAGTCGTTGGATTCATAGGAACTCGGGGACCTGCAAACGACCTATCAGGGGTTAGAATACTCAGAGAAATCAAGAAAACAAAGGAAAACAGCAAAGGGAAGAAAGTTTTGGAGGGGCTGGAAGGATGGTTGGCGGCAGGAAGATGGTTGCAAACACCGGGAAGAAGAACTCTCAAACCGCTTTATGCACACAGCAGGGTAATCACACAAAGCAATAGAAGAACTCAAGGTTTATTTCATATAAAAATCTCCCTTCATACATGAGGCTAGGGTCCTTTAAATAGACCCTTAACCTTGGGCTCCAAGTAAGGTCACATTAGTCTTTACATAAGAATCCTTTTCCTCTCAAACCCTAGCTAGAAAATAAGGAAATATTAAGTAGAAAAATCCCTAAAAATTATCTTGACTTGGCCAACACTCCAAGGATGCCTAGGGGGGCGTGTTGGGCTTCTAGGAGCAGCAAGAGGCCAGCCCAAAGGGACTCGGGCGCATGGGTTTGGGCCTCTGGAAGCTGGGATGGCCTGGTAGCCAGGTTGCAGGAATATTCCCTGGTATCTTGCTTCTTAGAGGCTTGGGCTTGGCGCCTGGGCTTGACTTCTTTGGACTAGGATGCAGATGGACCTCTAAAATCATGGATGCCTTGGTATATGAATATATTTTGGCATCGGGAAGGGAATCTGGGCGTCTGGAGTGCATCTGCAAGGAATCAGGGTTTTCTAAATTTTTCCTCCTGGGGTCTTCAAATCTTCAAGCTGGGTTGGACTTGGGCTATACTTCCATGTCTTCAATCTGGTTGGACTTGGTCTTCACTTGTATGATGTGGTCTTGAGTCTTCAATATGGTTGAATAGGACTCAAAAAAATAAAATTAGCTTGACATGAGCTGACTAACACTGGACTGAACTAGCTCAACATGAGCTGACTAGTACAGAACTGAAACTCAAAAGACTCAAATAACAACTAAAATGGACTCAGATGGGCTAAGCCCTTATTACAGATGGACTCATAAATTATTGATCAATTCACAGAGGGTTGAAAAGCCTCTATCTTATTATGGTGCCTCCGATGTCCCCACCAACTGCTGTGTTCATATTTAGGGATACTAATCCTATGGGGTTCAAGTTGACTAGGGGAAGCATGATTAGTACTAGGCTGATACCTAGGGGTTATGGGCTCTCTGGGCCCATAGGATTTAGGTTCAGCTCTATGGGTCTTGGGTCTACTGGACTCATGGGATATGGGTTCATAGGTTCTAGAGTCATATGATTTGGGGTCATAAGATCTATAGGTTGTAGGTATATTAGGCTTATAGGGAGAGGGTGCATAGGATCTAGAGTCATAGGATCTAGGTTCATAGGTTTTGGGTACGTAGGTTCTAGGTTCATAGGATTTGGAGTCGTAAGATCTATAGGTTGTGGTAGTGTGGATAAAGGTGGCTCAGGTTTGGATCTAGCCTGGGTCCTATGGGTTCTCTCTAGGATTCTTAGTCGGGCATCTAGTTGATCAAGTAAATTGTGGGTTCGGGTATCGGATTGAGTCATCTGGGTAGTCATCTGGGCCATTTGGTCTATAAGGGCCTGAATCCTGGCTTCCTGCTTATCCATGGGTTCAGGGAGATGGTGAATGAGATGGGACTCTTGATCTAATGCTCATGCAAGACTCGATCAAACCAACTATAGTTCTCTAGACCTAGAGTCCAAAACTAGGTGCTCAATCAGTGTGGCAAACTAGCCTATAGTAACCCTGTACTCAGCTAAGCAGGTGTAAGGGGAGTGTTAGGTCCCTGATTGCCAATCCTAGATACCAATCAGAGATTGGTCAGGTAGGCGGACCAGCACACTAGCCCTTCAGGATAGAATCCCTAAACCACCATTCTAGACACCAAGAACAAGGCATACACAGGTTAGCTTGACATAGTGATCTGACACTAGCCCGGACCCGACTAGTTGGTGTCCCTAGCCCACTTGGGCAAATTAAGTCTAATAAATTTTAGGTTAAGGCTTGGGACCGAATGCAAGGGATGTGGTTTTGGGCTAAGGAGAGGTTATCAACTTCTCCCCTTATCTGATATAGCAAGAGTGCCCTTAAAGGTAGATTATGCAATGATGGCAGGCAGATGAGGATGCAAATTAGGGTTTAGATATTTTTTTTTTTTTTGTGTTTTTGGAAAATATGTAATTTTTTATATATATTTTGGTATTTTCTTAAACAAAAGAAAACTTTCAAATTATGTCCTAATATGCAAGAAATATACTAAAATTAAAAGATATGCAAAAGAGATGCTAAACAAAACCCTAAAACTTCCAAACTTGTCTTGCTGAAAAATAGAGCCAAAACTTTTTAGGCTATATTTTGGCTATAAGAGACTGCACAAACTGAAATAAAATCTGCAAAACTTCTAGAAAATACTTTGAATTATAGTAAATCCAGAAAAATAAATTTCAGAATTTTTGGAGTTCAGAACAGGGAGAAATAAATAAATTAACAAAGTATATACGAACTGGGAAAATGCAGAAAACAAGCCCTAATCTAAGCTCTGATACTAGATGATGTGGGACTAATATGCATGCAATTATTTTTGTGTGTTTTATATGTGGAGCTAAGTGATTAAATCCCAAAAATTGGATCAAAATAAGTTATAAAAAATTTTATATGAATTTTAGAAGTCAAGCATACAGATTAGGACCTAAAAAAGAAATAAAGAAGGATCGCCGGGGCTGAGAAGCCTCGGTTAAGGCAAGTTCTCCTACAATAAAATTACTGGTGGCAGAGGGGGTGTACCTGACAATGTCTGAAGTGCCTAATGAAGATCACAGTAAAGGGATCTCTCATTCCTTGATGGATGCGGCCTGGAAAATCGAGCCAAAGACCCGCGGATACCCGGCTTTCTGCTCGGTGGTCCGATTGAGGCTTGGTTGGAGTCGTTGGATTCGTAGGAACTCGGGGACCTGCAAACGACCTGTCAAGGGTTAGAAAACTCACTAGGGAACAAGAGAAAAAGAGAAAACAGCAAGGAAAAGAAAGTTTTGGAGGAGGGCGGCTAGGGCTCTAGAAGGTTGGTTGTTTGCAGGAATCTGTTGCAACATTAGGAAGAAGAAAGCACCAATAAAACCACTTAAGCACAAAGTAGGGTAGCACAAAGCAATTGAAGAGAACTCAAGTTTTAATTCATATATCAAAATCAATCTCATACAAGAGACTAGGGTCCTTTAAATAGACCCTTAGACTTGGGCTCCAAGTAAGGACACATTAGTCTTTACATAAGAATCCTACTCCTACTCAAACCCTAACTAGAAAATAAGGAAACATTAGGTAGAAAAAATCCCTAAAAATTCTCTTGACTTGGTAAACACTCCAAGGACACCTAGGAGGCATGTTGGGCTTCTAGGAGCAGCAAGGGGCCGGCCCAAAGGGGCTCGGGTGCGTGGGCTTGGGCCTCTTAAAGCTGGGGTGGCCTGGTAGCCAGGTAGCAGGAATATTCCTTGTATCTTGCTTCTTAAGGGCTTGGGCTTGGTGCCCAAGCTTGATTTCTTTGGGCTAGGATACAGATGGACCTTTGGGTCATGGATGCCCTGGTCTATGAATATACTTTGGCATCTGGAAGGGAATCTGGGCATCTGGAGGGCATCTACAAGGAATCATGGTTTCTGATTTCTCCTCTTGAGGTCTTTAAATCTTCAGGCTGGGTTGGACTTGGGCTTCACTTCCATATCTTCAAACTGGTAGGACTTGGTCTTCACTTGTATGATGTGGTATTGAGTCTTCAATGTACTTGGACAGGACTCAAAAATAAAATTAGCTCAACATGAGCTGACTAGCACTGGACTGAACTAGCTCAACATGAGCTGACTAGTATAGAACTAAAATAACAACTCAAAAGACTCAAATAACAACTAAAATGGACTCAAATGGGCTAAGCCCTTATTACAGATGGACTCATAAATTATTGATCAATCCACAGAGGGTTGAAAAGCCTCTATCTTATTCTAGTGCCTCTGGTGTCCCCACCATAGCTCATGTTGAGCTAGTTTTCTTTTTGAGTCCTGTATATGTTAGTGCAAATCCAGTGAAGATTCAATACAAGTGAAGACTAAGCTAGTACAAGTAAAGATCAACCCAGCTTGAAGTTATGAAGAACATGGAATGCCCAGTAGAAGAAATCAGAAGCCCTGGAGCCAAATCGGAAGCCCTGGAGTCCTGGACCACAACCTGAAGCAAACTGGGCCAGCCAAGGCCCAAGAGAGGAGTCATTTGGTGCCATCCACCCTATGGTCACCACCCTTGGTCGGCCACTTTGGGTCACCTCCGTTGGCTGACCAAGACAAGAGAGAGAGGGAGCAATTTGAGGGAAATCAAATCATGGACCTACCATGTATTCTAGCTAGGATTTGTGTTGGATTCAAATTCCTAGGAAAAGTCTTTTGTATCCTTACTTGGGGGGAAAGTTTATGAGTCTATTTAAGAAACTCTCTTCTCTTGTATGAAGTCAATTTTGATTAATACAATTGAGTTTTCCATCTGCTGTGTTCTATCTATTGTGTGCTAAGGAGATTATGTGTGAGCCCTTCCTTCCTCGTGTCCTGTGCCAAGTCTCCAGCCGCCATCCACTTCTCCAAGCCTTGGCTGTCCACATTAAACATCTCTTTCCCTTGTTGATTTTTAGTTTATTTTTTTATCCTTTCAATGATTCCTATTCCTTGATAGCTATTTGCAGGTCCCACGATTTCTACAAATCCAACGACTCCAGCCGGGCAGCGATCGGATCATCGGGTTGAAAGCCGAGAATCCGCGAGTCTCTGGCTTGATCATCCAGGCCACATCCGGGAGCGAGAGCGGTCCCTTCATCTATGAACTTCATCAGGCACATCAACCATTGTCAGGTACACCCCTTTGCTTGCTACTAGCATTATTGAAGGGGAACTAGCCCAACTGAGACTCTCAGCCTTGGCGGTCTTCTTTTCTATTGCTTTTTAGGTCCTATTTTGCATGCGATTGCTTCTTGTTTACATAGAACTCTCTACATAGGTTCTTAGTCTAGTATTTGAGATTTAAATATCTAACTCTTAATATAAAAAATATATAAAAATACTTATGCATGCAATTTAGTCCCGCATCATTTGGTATCAGAGCCTGTTTGGGCTCAGTTCTCTTTGAATATTCGGATCGAGTGCTTCACCATGGCTGTCCAGTCATAGGAGATAAGTAGGGCTGCAAGACCCTATCTTCCTAATCTACGGGATCTTCTATGGAGTGTAGGGGTGCCACTATGATTTGACCCCTAAAGAAGAAAACAAAGAGTTCTTTAGGATTTTTTTTGCATATCGGCCTTTTCAGTACATAGTCTTCTATTTTAATTGTTTCTATTAACAAAAAACTCAAACAAATCAAAAATTTATTTTTCTAAATTTTTTATAATTGAAGTTAATTTTCAAAAATTTTTAAGAATTATTTCAATCTTTGAATTTTTTGCCAGTTGGAATATGGCCTGAGAACTGTTCTGCCCTGTTTTTGGTAGCAAAGTCAATTTCAGCAAGTTTAGGGTTGTTTTAGTATAATTTTTGCATATCTTAAAATTTTGGCATGTTTACTACATATTATATCATTATCTTCAAATTATCTTTCTATTTAAAAAAAAACCAAAATAAAAGAAAATTTATATATACTCATAAAACACCCAAAATACTTAAAACCCTAATTTGCATTTTCATCTACCTCCATCATTGCATAATTAATTTAAGGGCAACAATATCCAAGATAAGGGAAGGAGGTCATTACCTTTCCTTAGCCTAGAAACCACCACCCTTGCATCTGAACCCAACCCTAATTAAAATCAAGTAGACTTAATTTGCCCTAGAGGGCTAGGGACATCAACAGGTCGGGTTCAACCATTGTGGGATGACTAGTGCACCCAATTCATTTCCTATTACTGGAAGCTAGTGTCTAGGCTAGAGATACAGTGTCAAACAATCTAAGTGGATCGGTGGTTCCTTAATTGGGTCCCTTCGAGAGAAGGGGGCCTCCCACCATCCCACCTCTTACCTGGCTAGTTGAAGGACTAGGATTTGAGTTATGTGTAAGTTGAGTCAACCCATTCTGATTGGGCTCTAGGTCTAGGCAGCTGTAGTCGAGTCAGTGTTGAGTCTTGCATGTGCACTAGATCAGGAGTCCCATTTCATCCACCATCCCCACAACTGGCTGAATTTATGGATAATCTTGAAGCCCAGATTAAAGCCCTTACTGAGCAGCTAGCCCAATCCTTTGCCCAGGTGAATACCTAGATGACTCAGTTGACCCAGTCTAATATCCAAACCCACAATAGACTTGACCACTTAGCCAATAGGTTTGATCAGGTAGAGGAAATCCATAGGACCCAGACTAGATCCAAACCTGAGCCACCTTTACCCACACTACCCAAATTATATGAATATAGAACCTATGTACCAAAAACCTATGAACATAGATCCTATGCACCCACTCCCTATAAGCCTAGTAGACCCATGACCTATAGATCCGAACCCATAGGCCATCGACTGAAACCCCATAGGCCTCAACCTTGTAAGGTTAGCCTCATTAGTCTAGGATTAGTCCCTGACATGCCTTCTTATATCCTACTTTATCCAACTAACTCTGAACCTTTTTCCCTACCCTACCAGACTAATCCTGAATCCACCTCTTATTTCATGCCCTTTCCAGAAACCTTCAGCATTTCTAGGATCATTAGATTGTATTTAGTTGAGATTAGCATACTGCATACATTCATTATACATGTTAGGTTTGCATCTTACTTCTGGCATACTCGATAAAATTTTCTTCAATAGGAATGCATAGCCGGGTCTATTAGGTATTAGTTTGAGTCCTTTGCATCACCTGTTAGGAGTCTGCATATGCCCAGTATGTCCACACCTGCACTAAACAATGCACAGCATATGCATTAGGATATTAGCCAAAAGAGTAATTTAAATAATAAAACATCTAACAAACTGGCTAATCCCCGATTAAGAGCCAATGGATTCAATGTAGGGAATTCTATCTTGGTTAGGCTTAGGCCTAAAAAGAAGCTTCATGCTTGTGAAGCTGGACCTTTTTGAGTGATAGAGAAGGTTGGACCAAATGCCTATGTATCAGATTTGCCTCCAGATTTTGGCATTAGTTCTACCTTCAATATCGCTGACCTGATTGAGTATAGGGAACTGACAGCAATAATCAATGAGGCCTTTGGACCTACTCCCATTTTGAGTGACCCTAGCCCAGAGTGTCCACCAATTACTTGGCTTGAGAGAGGAGAACGGATTGAGCGTATCCTGGACAATCAAGCCATCACGACCCGAGGCCATGGCTATCAACGCTACCTGATCCGATGGCAAGGCTGGCTAGAGTCAGATGATTTGTGGATTTCTCGAGAGGACTTGCAGTGCCTTGACCCAGACCTTTTCGAGAGATATGTGAGCTAGTGTGATCCTTACTCGATAGGGTCGAGTTCCTCCCATCCCGGGAGAATTGGTGTGGACACCAGAAGTACCAAAATAAGACAGAGGCTTTTCAACCTTATGTGGATTACTTAATAGTTTTTGAGTCCATTTGTAATAAGGTCTTAGCCTAATTGAGTTATTATTTTTATTATTTAAGTCATGTACCAGTCAGCTCATGTTGAGCTAGTTTTCTTTCTGAGTCTTGTTGATGCGAGACAGATGCACAGGAATGGATCGCTGGCGAGCATAGAAGTCATCAGGGATTAGGGTTTGCAGGCGTTCACACGGATTCCCCTAGGAGGAAAAGCACATAGCAAAGGGCTCACAAAGATGGCCTATGGATCATATAGATACCCTGAAAAGAAGGAGGAAGGGATCACACAGATATCCTAGGCTCACACAGATGCCCTTAGGGATCACAAAAATACCCTGAAAAGAAGGAGGAAGGGATCACATAGATACCCTGGGCTCACACAGATAGGGATCACACAAATACCCTGAAAAGGAGGAGGAAGGGATCACACAGATATCCTGGGCTAACATAGATGCCCTCACACAATAAATCAGGAATCACATAGAAACCCTGGGATCACACAGATCCTTCACATAGAACTCAAGAAACTTTATTCATCCATCCCATAAAAATACAAGAGGGGGTGGGGTATTTATAGATTGACCCCAGGGTACATGACTTAAGGGCTAAGAAACCCTGACTTGTGGGCCAAGAAACCTTGGTGGACTTGGTCAACAGTGGGCCTTTGTCTTGGACTGGAGCTCCCTCTTATGTGCTTGGCAGCATGAAAGGGCCCAGGTGCATGAAGTCTAGCTCTGGTTAAGGAGCCTGGTGAATCTTCGGGTCTGCTTACTCTCCTCTTGGATCTGACATGAATAAAAACTATAAGACTTGATCTACTCACTTGATTGGATTGAAAATTACTGGACTCGACTAAATGGACTCAACTGGACTCAAAATAAAATATGTCAGACTCTCAGGTCCCCATCATTCCCTTGGAGTGGAGAGAACTTGACTCCGTCGAGTTTGGCTCAGCGGGGGTTTGATGGAACCGAAACTAATAAAAAAAAAAGACTCCGAGGCTGGGTTAACCCATTTTTATTTTTTTATTTTTTTTCAACTTCTTTTCGTTTCTTTTCTTTTTTTCATCTTTGTTCTAAAAATCGTGCAACTTTGGAAGTCATGCAGTGCTAAAATCCATGCTGCTCCAGAAATCGTGCTACTCTAGAAATCGTGCACTGAAGTCGGCAATAGGGGATGGCACTGCTTTCATGTTCATGCTGTCTTCTTTCTTCCTCATGGACCGAACCAGGGAGTAGAGGAGCGATGGAGGAGTTTGCCAGTGTCAAAGCTAGGTGGAGATTGTCCAGCAGGGTGGCAATGGAATCGGCAACGGTCGATGATGGCAATGGGGGGGAGTTCCGTGGGCCGGCTGGGGATGACTCCAGGCTGAGGGCGGGGTTGAGGAGATGGTGGTGCAGTCGAAGGGGGCCTGATCGGATCAAAGGGAGGAGGTCGGGGCCGGAACTTTGACTATGACTTGTTCTGGCGACTAGCGGCGGCACAGTTGAGAAGAAGGCCGTCATGATAGTCAGCATGGCTCGGTGGCATAGGGGACTCAGTTCTGAGGCCCTGTTGCAAAGATCGGCTCATCGTGGGAGGGCGCACAAGTGATGAAGAAGGAGGCAGAGCCGGTGCCTCCAGTGGCAGGGCATCGTCGACTTCCGACAGGGGAACAGGGAAGATCCAGCGGGGTGGAGGAGGCAGACACGATCTGGGGGCTAAGGATGATGATGGCTCAGAAGACATCGGTGGCGTCGATCAGCAGGGAAGGGGGGGCTTTGGAGGTGGAGATCGACAAGGCAGCGATGGGGTTCATCGGCATCGACGGCAGCGGGAGGAGGTTGAGACTAGGCCGCAGATCCATGTGGCTATTGGCGTGGCATCGATCTGGTGGCCTTGGGAAGTTCCAATCGGTGAAGATGAACTGAGTCCAAGACGTCAGTGGGGAATTGACAGTGAAAACAAACTAGGGCCAGAGCAGAGGCCACGGCATTCACAGGAGGGAGGTGGAGCAGGCTCGACCGCTTGGGGCGAAGAGGAGGTGGATCTTAACGAGAGGTGGATCTTCCCGGTTGAGCTCTCCGATGAGAAGGGGTCCGGTTGGGGTCCCCGGATGATAGGGAGGAGGAGGTGGTGGACGGTGCATTTGGTTGGATCTAGCTTGGTGGTGGCAGGACCTGTCATGGAGGCCATTGAAGCTTCGGATGAACAGGGAGGCAATGGAAGCTTTGGATGAACTGGTCTGGCATGGAGGATGAAGCATACGCTAATCTTCCATGCTCGATACCAAATTGATGCAGGACAGATGCACGTGGATGGATCGCTGGCGAGCATGGTAGTCACCAGGGATTATGGTTTGCAGGGTTTCACACAGATTCCCCTAGGAGGAAAAGCACATAGAAAAGGGCTCACAAAGATGCTCTAGGGATCACACAGATACCCTGAAAAGGAGGAGGAAGGGATCATATAGATACCCTGGGCTCATACAAATTCCCTCGGGGATCACATAGATTCCCTGAAAAGGAGGAGGAAGGGATCACACAGATACCCTGGGCTCACACAGATGCCCTCACACAGTAAATCAGGGATCACACAGAAATCCTCGGATCACACAGATCCTTCACACAGAACTCAGGAAACTTTATTCCTCCATCCCAGAAAAATACAAGAGGGGGTTGGGTATTTATAGATTCATCCCAAGGTACATGACTTGAGGGCTAAGAAACTCTGACTTGTGGGCCAAGAAATCCTGGTAGACCTGGTCAACAGTGGGCCTTTGTCTTGGACTGGAGCTCTCTCTTGTGGGCTTGGCAACATGAAAGGGCCCAAGTGCATGAAGTCCAACTCTGGTTGAGGGGCCTGGTGAATCTTCAGGTCTGCTTACTCTCCTCTTAGATCTGACTTGAACAAAAACTACATGACTCGATTTACTCACTTGTTTGGACTGAAAATTACTGGACTCGACTAAATGGACTCAACTGGACTCAAAATAAAATATATTAGACTCTCAGGTCCCCATCACCTGTATATGTTAGTCCAAGTCAAGTGAAGACTTAGTACAAGTGAAGACTAAGCCAGTACAAGTAAAGATCAACCCAGCTTGAAGTTATGAAGACCATGAAAGGCCTAGTAGAAAAAATCAGAAGCCCTGGAGCCAAATCGGAAGCCCTAGAGTCTTGGACCGTAGCCTGAAGCAAACTGGGCCAGCCAAGGCCCAGGAGAGGAGTCATTTGGTGCCATCCATCCTATGGTCACCACCCTTGGTCAGCCACTTAGGGTTGCCTCCCTTGGCCGACCAAGGCAAGAGAGAGAGGGACCAATTTGAGGGAAATCAAATCATGGACCTACCATGTATTCTAGCTAGGGTTTGGGTTGGATTCAAATTCCTAGGAAAAGTCTTTTATATCGTTACTTAGTGGGAAACTTTATGAGTCTATTTAAGAGACTCTCTTCTCTTGTATGAAGACAATCTTGATTAATACAATTGAGTTTTCCATCTACTGTGTGCTATATACTGTGTGCTAAGGGGATTCTATGTGAGCCCCTCCTTCCTCTTTGTTCCTGCACCCAGTCTCCAGCCGCCATCCACTTCTCCAAGCTTTGACCGCCCACATCAAACATCTCTTTCCCTTGCTGATTTTTAGTTTATTTTTTTATCCTTTCAATGATTCTTAATCCTTGATAGCTGTTTGTAGGTTCCTCGACTTCTACGAATCCAACGACTCCAGCCGGGCAGCGATCAGATCACCGGGTTGAAAGCCAAGAATCCGCGGGTCTCCGGCTTGATCATCCAGGCCGCATCCGGAAGCGAGAGCGATCCCTTCATCTATGAACTTCATCAAACACTTCAACCATTATCAGGTACACCCTCTCTGCTTACCAGTAGCATTATTGAAGGGGAACTAGCCGAACTGAGACTTCTCAACCTTGGCGATCCTCTTTTCTATTGCTTTTTAGGTCCTATTTTGCATGCGATTGCTTCTTGTTTACATAGAACTCTCTACTTAGGTTTTTGGTCTGATCTTCAGGATTTAAATATCTAACTCTTAATATAAATAAAATATAAAAGTACTTATGCATGCAATTTAGTCCCGCATCAATAGGCCTCGTAGTGAGCTAGACCCTAAAACACTTCCCCATCCTAAGAGAATCCCTCGACCTAACCCATTCCCAGAGATTCACCCTAGGAGGCCTAATCAGGACTTCATAGACCAGGAAGATAGAGCCTACAAGAACATAAGGTTAGAAGCCCCCACTTTTGATGGCTATCTTGACCTAAAGGTTTACATAGATTGGGAGGGAGAGGTAGACAAGTATTTTGAGAGGCACGACATGTCTGAGTAGCGCAAGTAAAGGTTTGCCAAGCTTAAGCTAGTCTGTCAGGCCAGGTTGTATTGGGCTAATGTTGAGAGAACACTCAGGAAAGCAGGTCGTGGACCCATAGTTACCTAGGATGTCATGAAAGCTAGGCTTAGAGCCAAACACCTCCCAGAGTCATACCATCAGGGGTTGTTGGATTAGTGGCAGAGATTGAATCAGGGTAGCAAGAGTGTGGCTAAGTATATAGCAAAATTTGATGAGTATGCCATGTGGTGAAATGTAGATGACCCTGAGTCAATCACCTTATCTAGGTTTAGAGCTGGCCTCTGGGAGGAGATTCAGAGAGAGCTCTACATGAGAGAGGTTAGTGACCTAGACCATGCCTACCAAATTGCTAGGGATTTTGAGCATTTTCAGAGATGGCCCATCTACAATAGACCCGAGCCCACTAGATACCCTAGTCAGTACCCAGGAGCTAGCTAGTCCCACCATAACCGACCCAACCCAAGCCGACCTAGCCCGAGTCGACCCAGTCTGAGTCACCCTGACTCAAGTCGACCCCAGTCTAGTACTCCTTTAATCCATAAAGATGATAGAGGTAAATCTGTAGAGGTCCACAGGAGTCCCAATCCCCATAAGACATGTTTTAAATATTGGAAGCCAGGCCACTTTGCTAGCCAGTTCCCAGTTAGTGCCCTACACTTAGGTGAGCTAGAGGAAGAAGAGCCTGAACCCATAACTGAACCTGAGGGAGAAATTTATGAGGCTGATGACCAGTTGTTGGATGAGCATGATGGAGAGGAAGAGATACTTGAGTCTGAGAACATGTTAGGCACGGTTAGGTGCATCTTGACCTAAACCCTAGTGACGCGGCACGATGATGAGAATGCAATCTAAATGATGGATTGAGAAATGAGAGCAATGAATCCTATTAACAGGTACTAAATTTCAGATCAAAAGTACTAAGGTAAAGCTATGGAAGGAGCATTGAAATTTGGAACTTACGCCGCGATGTAGTTATTTAAATCCTAGAGAAGATTAGGGCTAATGAATATTGAATTTAAACCTTAGCAACGATCTTCAATAACTCAGACTTAAGAGATTAGGAGATGTTATTTATCCAAGATGATCACTCCCTGGTAGATCCATTGAAGCTCTTAGACAAACTTGCCCTGATGTGGAAGATTGGCATTCCAAAGAAACTAGTTTCATTCAACATTGATCTTTGGCAAGTGAACCCTTTCTTGAACTCCGAATCGTAGAAGGATCCTGCACAATGAACGGGTTAGACTGGGACCAATTTGAAAGATATCAAAACAAAGAAACCAAACAGGCAAGGAAACTTCGATGGAGGCATGGATCCCTAGAGGTGGATGTTGGCATTGAACACTTGAAAGCTTGAGAAGAGAAAATCAAACACACCCAAAGAAAACAAGAGGATACTACCAAAAAAACACCTTCTTCAACTACTACTTCACTTAAATTTCATTTCATCCAAAAAGCTTTTTTTACCATGGACGTACAAGAGGCTTTTAATGGCCTTTCAATCAATTTAAAATTTCCCATATCATGGAGAAATATTAGGGGGGGTTACATGAAATGTGGAGGATTTGGTGGAGGGTTACATGGAATGTGGAAGATTTGGTGGAGCTGGTTGTATGATTTGTGGATGGAGTTGGCCGACCTCCTTTGAATTTGAAAACACTCCTTGGCCGACCACTTGTAGCTTTCATGTAATTTAAAATTTGAATGATGCCATGTGGCAGGTGAGGTGGCAATGATGTGGCATGGCAAGGTGGCATGGTGACATGGTGCATCCTTCTCCATGGCACCCCTTGGAGATGACATGGCAAAGGTGATGTGACATCCTCTGGTGATGAGTTGGCATCGGTGGTCCATGATGATGCGGCATTCCAAGTAAAGCTGGTCTGGTCCAATTTCAAGTAGCTCTTGAACTTGACTCAGTACAAAGCCTAATTGACTCTAATTGAACTCTTGATTGAATTCTAATTGAACTTTAAAATCCCAAAAGAAAATAAAACAGGACTCAATAAACATACAGGACTCATACGAGACTTGAGTTCCTAGTCTCAATCCATAAAGAACTTGGTATTAGTTGAAGCTTCTTCTTTCTAAGCCTGGTGCCCCCACCACCTAGTTAAGGAAGATAAGCGTAGGGCTAACATCCTACAAACTTTTGTTAAGATAGGGGATAAGGTTTTCAAGATCATCATAGACAGTGGGAGTTGTGTCAATGCTGTCTCTACTAGTACAGTCAAATCTTTAGGGTTGACCACAGTTCCCCATCCTAGCCCCTACAAGGTTTCTTGGAGAGATTCCACCTCCATCTAGATCAAGTCTAGGTACCAAATCTTAATTAAACTGCAATCCTATGAGGAAAAGATTTGGTGTGATATCCTTCCCATGGAAGTAAGTAGTATCATTTCAGGTCAACCTTGGCTTTATGATCATGATGCAACCCTGTTTAGTCGAACCAATGTCTGTGCTTTTAGCCACCATGGGAATAAGTTTGTTATCCACCCAACTCCACCTAAAGATCCAGTTAACAGAGGTTCTAGTAGCCTTAAGGACAAGAAACTAGGAGTTAATCTGATTAAGGCTAAGGAGTTGGAGAAAGAGATTGCTGAGGGTAACCCTATTTGGACCTTGACCACCGAAGAAATTCATGAGCCGACCCAAAAGGAACACCCTCCAGAAATTGTTGAGGCTCTTAAAGAATTTGAGGATGTTTTCCCTGATGATTTACCTGATCAATTGACATCCCTTAGAGATATCCAACATGCCATAGACCTGGTCCCAGGAGCCACTTTACCAAACCTTCTTCATTATAGAATGAACCCCAGTGAGCATCAGGAATTACAAAAATAAGTGGGAGAGTTACTTAGGAAGGATTTCATTAGGGAGAGCTTGAGTCCATGTGCAGTCCCTGCTTTACTGATCCCTAAGAAAGATGGTACCTCGAGGATGTGCATAGATAGTAGAGCCATCAACAAGATAACTATGAAGTATAGGTTTTCCATCCCTCGATTGGATGATATGCTAGATACAATGGCCGGTGCTAAAGTTTTCTCTAAGATAGACCTTAAGAGCAGCTATCATCAGGTTAGGATTAGACCTGGGGATGAGTGGAAGATCACATTCAAGACTAAGGATGGCCTATTTAAGTGGGTTGTGATGCCTTTTGGCCTTTCGAATGCACCAAGCATATTTATGAGGATTATGACCCAAGTCCTGAGAGAATACATTGAAAAATTTGTTGTGGTCTATTTTGATAATATCTTGATTTATAGCAGGACTAAAAAGGACTACCTTAGTCACCTTAGGTTAGTATATCGACCCTCAAGGAGAATAGCCTCTATGCCAGCTTTAAGAAATGTGAGTTCATGACACATAGGGTTATCTTCCTAGGTTTTGTTATCAACCTTGAGGGAGTTTTTGTAGATCCTGAAAATGTTAGGGCAATTGTTGAGTGGCCTGTACCCACTAGTGTTCATGACATGCGTAGTTTCCATGGCCTAGCAACCTTTTACAGGAGATTTATTAGGGGTTTTAGTACTATCATCGCACCAATAACCAATTGAATTAGGAAGGGTACATTTGAATGGAACAAAGCAGCTGATAAGGCCTTTCTAGAACTTAAGGATAAGATGACCCATGCACCCATCCTTAGATTACCTAATTTCTCTAAGGTGTTTAAGGTTGCTTGCAACACCTCGGGAGTAGGAATAGGTGGGGTACTTAGTCAAGAAAATCATCCTGTAGCCTTCTTTAGTGAGAAGCTGAATGAGGCTAAACTTTAGTACTCTACCTATGATAAGGAATTTTATGCGATAGTCTAGGACCTTAGATATTGGAGACATTACTTACTACCGCAGGAGTTTGTCTTATTTTCTAACCATGAGGCACTTCGGTTCCTGAACTCCCAAAAGAAACTCAACCCACGGCACGATAAATGGATCGAGTACATTCAGGCATACACCTTTGTCCTGAAACACCATGCCGGAATCGACAATAAGGTAGCAGATGCCCTTAGCCGTAGGCCTTTGCTTTTAGGTTTAGTCAGCACCCAAGTCATAAGGTTTGATAGATTAAAGGAAGGGTATAAAGCCTGCCCAGACTTTGGTGACATTTTCCAGACCCTTAGGCTATGACCATCCAGTATCCATAGTGAGTATACCATTCAGGATGGCTACCTATTCCAAAATAATAGACTCTATATCCCTAGAACTTCTCTTAGAGAATTCCTGATTTGGAGGACCCATGCTGGAGGATTAGCTGGTCACTTTGATGGGAATAAGACCATCTTAGCGATAGAAGACCAGTTTTATTGGCTAGGTTTGAAAAGGCATGTTGCTCAGATTGTAGCCAGGTGTCGAACTTGTGTTGTTGCAAAATAGCAGAAACAAAACACTGGTCTCTATACACATTTACCAATGCCTGATGCCCTTGGCAGGATCACAGTATGGACTTCGTGTTGGGATTACCTAAGACCCAGAAAAGACACGATTCTATCTTTGTAGTGGTCGATAGGTTCTCTAAGATGGCTCACTTCATCCCATGTTCCCAAATATTTGATGCGTCTAGAGTAGCCAAGCTTTTCTTAGATAATGTGGTTAAACTCCATGGCCTACCCAAGACCATCATATCAGATAGGAATGTTAGGTTCACCAGTTATTTCTGGAAAACCCTCTGGCACCTGTTAGGGACCAAGCTTAAGTTTTCTATAGCCTACCACCTGGGACCATTAAGAAGCTTCATGCTCGCGGAGCCGGACCTTTTAAAGTAATAAAGAAGGTTGGACCAAATGCCTATGTGTTAGATTTGCCTCCGGATTTTGGCATTAGTTCTACCTTCAATATCGTAGACCTGGTGAGTATAGGGAACTGGCAGCGATACCTAGTGAGGCCTTTGGACCTACTCCTTCCATTGTGAGTGACATTAGCCGAGAGTGTCCACCAATTAATTGACCTGAGAGAGGAGAACGGATCGAGCATATCCTAAACGATCAAGCCATCATAACCCGGGGCTGCGGCTATCAACGCTAGCTGGCCCGATGGCAAGGTCGGCCAGAATCGGACGATTAGTGAATTTCTCAAGAGGACTTGTAGCATCTTAACCCAGACCTTCTTGAGAGATATATGAGCCAGTGTGATCCTTACTCGACAAGGTCAAGTTCCTCCCATCCCGAGAGAATTGGTTCGGACACCAAAGACACCAGAATAAGATAGTGGCTTCTAAACTCTCTGTGGATTACTTAATAGTATTTGAGTTCAATTTGTAATAAGGGCTTAGCCTAATTGAGTTGTCATTTTCATTATTTGAGTCCTGTACCGGTCAGCTCATGTTAAGCTAATTTGAGTCCTATAAACCCTAGTCCAAGTCCAATGAGGACTCAATATAAGTGAAGACCAAGCCAGTACAAGTGAAGATCAACCCAGCTTGAAGACATGGAAGACCCAGCAAGAAAAGTGAAGGCCCTGAAATCCTGGAATGCTGCCCTGGAACCCTGAACCGTAGATCAGAGCCTATTGGGCCATTCAAGGCCCAAGTGAAGCATCTTATGGTGCCATCCACCCTATGGTCACCACCTCTTGGTCAGCCACTTAGGGTTACCTTCCTTGGCCAACCAAGGCAAGAGAGAGAGGGAGAGTTTGAGGGAAAGAGGGCTTTGACCTACCATGTATTCTAGCTAGGGTTTGGGTGGGATTCAAATTCCTATGAAAAGACTCTTGTATCCTTACTTAGGGGGCAAGTTTATGAGTCTATTTAAGAGACTCTCTTCTCTTGTATGAAGATAATTTTGATGAATATTATTGAGTTTTAAACTACTGCTGTGTTCTTTGCTATGTGCTAAGGGGATTCTTTGTGAGCTCTTCCTCCTTCATCGTCTCCTGCATCCAGTCTCCAGCTGCCATCAAACCCTAGAAGCCTCTTCTCAAAGCTTGGCCGCCCAACATCAATCATCCCTTTTCCTTGTTGCTTTTCAATTATTCCTTCATCCCTTCATCAATTTCTAACCCTTGACAGGCTGTTTGCTGGTCCCTCGAAGTCTACGAATCCAACGATTCTTGTTGGGCAGCGATCGGACCACCGTGTTGAAAGTCGAGAATCCGCGTGTCTTTGGCTTGATCATCCAAGCCGCATCCGGGAGCGAGAGTGATCCCTTCATATACGATCTTCATCAGGTTCTTCAACCATTATCAGGTACACCCCCTCTACTTGCCAGTAGCATTATTGAAGGGGAATTAGCCCAACCGAGACTTCTCAGCCTCGGCGATCCTCTTTTCTATTACTTTTTTTAGGTTCTACTCTGCATGCTGTTGCTTCTTATTTTGCATAGAACTCTCTAATTAGATTCATGGCCTGACCTTCGGGATTAAGATACATAACTTAATATATAAAAATACAAAAATAATTTTGCATGCATTGTTAGTTCCGCATCATTAGGCCAATAAAATCCATATTGAAATTCTTTGATAGCTGTCTTCTTAGATGCTAAGTGACCACCATATGCTTGGTCATGGCAACATGATAGAATACTTCTAACCTCATTATCCGGGACACACCTCCTAATGATCTGATCAGAACATTGTTTAAATAGGTATGGATCATCCTAGAAGAAGTACTTCACTTGGGAGAAGAATTTGTGTTTGTCCTGTGTAGTCCAATGAGAAGGAACTTTACCAATGGCTAAATAATTTACAATATCAGCATACCATGGTTCAGTGGACACAGACATGAGTTGTTCATCAGGGAAGAATTCATTGATAGGTGGTTCACTAGATGGTGCGATTATGATTCGAGACAAGTGATTAGCTATAGCATTCTCTATTCCTTTCTTGTCCTTAATTTCAAGGTTGAATTCTTGAAGGAGCAAAATCCATCTTCTTAAGCATGCCTTAGCATCTTTCTTTGCTAGGAGAAATATAATGGCTGAGTGGTCAGTATAAACAATAGTGTGTGACCCAACCAAGTAAGACCTAAATTTTTCTAAGGCAAAGGCAACAGCTAAGAACTCTTTTTTAGTGGTCGTGTAATTAAGTTACACATCATTTAAGGTCTTACTCGCATAATAAATAACTCTAGGTAATTTATTAATCCTTTGACCTAAAACTACACCTATAGCATGATCGGATGCATCACACATGAGTTCAAAGGGTTCACTCCATATAGGTGGACGGATAATGGGAGTGGAGATGAGTGCCTTTTTAAGAAATTCAAAAGACTCTAAATACTCAGGAGTAAACTCAAATTTTGCTTCTTTATCTAACAAATTTGTTAATGGGCGAGCCACTTTAATAAAATTGGATATGAACCTTCTACAAAATCCAGCATATCCTAAAAATGAATGAATTTCTTTAACAGACTTGGATGGTGTAAGACTTGCAATCAGCTCAACTTTGGCTTTATCAACTTATATTCTTTTTTTTGAAATTACATGGCCAAGAATTATACCTTCTCTAATAATGAATTGACATTTTTCCCAATTAAGAACTAAATGCTTCTCCGTATATCTTTCTAGAACTAGTCTCCAATGGTTTAAATATTCGAAGAAGGTAGGGCCAAACACAGAAAAGTCATCCATTAAAATTTTGAAAAATTGTTCAACCATATTAGAAAAAAATACTGATCATGTATCTTTGGAAGGTTGCTGGTGCATTACATAACCCAAAGGGCATGCGCCTATAAGCAAAGGTTTCGAATGGGTAGGTGAATGTGGTATTTTTTCTAATCTTCAGGGGCTATGGGGATCTAATTATAACTAGAGTATCCATCAAGAAAATAATAAAACTCCTATCTGGCTAATTTCTCTAACATCTGGTCAATAAATGGCAAAGGAAAGTGATCTTTCCTTGTTGCTGCATTCAATTTTTTATAATCTATACAAATCCTCTATCCCGTTTGAATCCTAGTTGGGGTAAGTTCATTTGTTTCATTCTGAATCACTATTATTCTAGGCTTTTTGGGTACCACTTGTATAGGACTTACCCATGAACTATCAGAAATGGGGTAAATAATTCCATTATCAAGTAACTTCAAAATCTCTTTCTTGACTACTTCTTTCATGGCTAGGTTTAATCTTCTTTGGGCTTCTTTAGTTGGTTTAGCCTCTTCCTCTAAGTGTATCGTATGTTAAACTATAGAAGGGCTTATTTCCTTAATGTCTGCCATGGTCTAGCCTATTGCTTCTCGAGTATCTCTCAAAATAGTTAAGAGCTCCTCCTCTTATTTAAGATTTAGGTATGAGGCAATAATTACGGGCAAGGTTTTCTTTGGACCTAAATATGCATACTTAAGGTGATTAGAGAGGGATTTTAATTCTAATTTGGGTGCTTCCTCTATTGATGGCTTGGTTGATGGTTTAGCCATTTCCATGAGTGTTTCAGTAGGAGGCTCTCATCTCTGGCTATTTTTATTATCACCAAGTATTTTATCAATATTCTCATATTCATGGGTTAGCCAGATACTAGACTCAAGATCGATTTTTTCATTGCTAATATCTATAGGTTCACAAATTTCATCTTGGATTACATTCACATTAGCATTCTTAGTGGATTCCTATTCTAAATTGAATATATTTAACTTAATAGTCATATTTCCAAAAGATACTTCATAAGTTGTTGGCTCCACCCAGTGATTTTGATGAATAACAAAACATTGAGTGCATATTGTATACTAATGTGGATTTCAAGTTATGAGTTTTCAGGAAGAAAGCACCTCAAAATCCCAAAAACTTATGTTTCATGGCACGTAATGGCATGGAGCATTTCTCACGAATCCGGACATCCTTTTTATTGAAAAAGGGCATCTAATTGATTAAATTTTATATGTTTATGATTCATTTAAATTTCAAGAATTATATTTATGTTTTCGAGGCCATTTACACTTGAATCTGAGCTTTTCAGTCTCAAGTGTCAACACTTGGAAAGTCAAGTGTCGACACTTCAGCATTTGGCACAGACAAAAATTCTTGGCACGCCAAGTGTCGACACCCAGAACCAAGTGTCGACACTTAGGTTTCCAAGTGTCGACTCAAGGCCTAAGAATTTTGAAAATACATAACTTTGTCATTTGAGGATTTTTGTGTCAAGTATCGACACCTGTGCATCAAGTATCGACACTTGAAAGTTCAAGTGTCGACACCTAGAAATCAAGTGTCGACACTTGACAGCCAAGTGTCGACACCTGACAGCTAAGTGTCGACACTTGAAGCCTGACAACTCTAACGGATCTATTTTTCTGGCTTGCAGAACTTGCTTTTCAAGCTCTAAACGGCTATTTCCGAGGTTCCAACTGTTACAAACCATTTTTTGGAAGGTTCTTGGTGTATTTAACCTCCACCAACATCATTTTAAAGACAAGGAAGTGTATTGAAGTGCATTCAAGTCTACTCAAAAGCCAAAAAGCCTATATTCTCTCAAATACTTCACATCAAAAGCCTCTTATAGTTTGATTCCTTGAAAAGCCTACAAGCTTATCCTTACTTCATTCCAAAAGAGGCACTTTGAAGGAGATTCCAAGGAAGAGTCAAGACAAAGCATCAACTTGAGCTTCAAAGATTTCATTCTACTCTTGAAGAGAGTTTGTTTTAGTTTTAAAATTGTATATCTATTTTTACTTTATGATTTGACCTTGCTTTTAAGGGTATCTTGAAAGAAGGTTATTGTGGTTTGTTGGTGAGCCAAAGGGATAAAACCAACTAGGGTTAACTTGTGAGCCCGAAGACAAAACAAGTGTTAAGGTTTGTTGGTAAGCCTAATGATAAAACCAATTTAGGTTTTGACTTGTGAGCCTTGAGAAAAACAAGTCAACTGTAATCTTGTTTGGATTATAATGAAATTCCCAAGGGTGGCTTGGGGAGTGGATGTAGGTGCTAGGTTTGCACCAAACCACTATAAACCTTGTGTTTGTGTGTGATTGCTCTCTTCCTCTCTTGCTCTTTTGATTATTGCTACCGCTTTAAATATCTTGCATTGAATTCATCATTTTCACAAGCACCACTAGTCCCTCTCTTTATTGTTTTAAATTTTTAAAAGACCCAATTCACCCCCCCCTCTTGGGCTCCATTTCTAGGCAACAAGTGGTATCAGAGCACTGATACTCTCTTGTAGGTCCAAGGATCTTGAGTAAAAGATCATGGCAGCCCCAATAGGAATGGGTATTGCTGAAGGTCAAGCTTCAAATCATCCCCCACTTTTTAATGGCACAAATTACACATACTGGAAGACATGCATGCGCATATTTATTCAAGCTCTTGACTATAATTTGTGGAGGACAATTGTGAAAGGTCCTCATCAGCCTACGATGTTGATTAATGGCATTCTCACTCCAAAGATGGAAGATGATTGGGATGAGAATGACATTAAGCAAATCGAGCTTAATGCTAAGGCTATGAATCTATTATTTTGCTCTCTTGACCCAAGTGAATTTAATAGAATATCTAATTGTCTCTCCACCAAGGAGATTTGGGATACACTTGAGGTTACCCATGAGGGTACACACCAAGTGAAAACCACCAAGGTCAACATGCTTATTCACACATATGAAATGTTTAAAATGGAACCTACTGAGTCTATTAGTGAGATGTATACTAGGTTCACAAATATTGTGAATGGCATGAGAAGCCTAGGAAAAATTATTTCTAACGGTGAACTTGTGAACAAACTTCTCAGGTCTCTACCAGCTTCGTGGGATGCAAAAGTCACAGCTATTGAAGAAGCTAAGGATGTCAACACTCTCCCACTGGAATAATTGTTGGGTTCTCTAATGACTTATGAGCTCTCCCTCAAACAAAAGAATGAAGAGGTCGACAAAAAGAAGAAGGTAATCGCGTTCAAATCTACTGCGAGGGAGGAATCAAGCGAAGACTCCGAAGAAGATGATGAAGAAGATGAGACGGCTCTATTAGCAAGAAAATTCAGAAGGTTCATGAGGAAGAAAAAGTTTAACTACAAAAAGAAACCTCTGAAAGGTGAGCTGAGTAAAGAAAAGGACAAAGAAAAGGAGAAGGAGCAGCCTACTTGCTTTGAGTGCAAAAAACCCGGCCATTTCAAGGTAGACTGCCCCTTGTTAAAGAAAAGCAGAAGAAAGCTGAGAAAGAAAGCCATGATGGCAACCTGAAGTGAAAGTGAAGACTCCGGTTCTAAGGAAGAACAGCAGGAGGTAGCAAACTTCTGTTTGATAGTCGATCATGATGAGGTATGTTCCGAAATAGAAAATGAATTTACTTTTGATGAGCTTCATGAAGTTTTTGACGAATTAGTCATAGAATTTCAGAAATTAAAATCAAAACATAAAGATGTAAAGAAGCAAAATTTGGATCTAGCCAAAACAAATAACAAGCTTTCAAATGAAAATGAATGCCTTCTTATTCAAAATAAAAAATTAAATGATAAGATTGTAGCACTTGAAAAAGAAAAAGATGTCTTGAAAAAAAAGAGTGACTTACTTTCAAATGAAAATTTGTCAAAACAAAGCAAAGAAATTTTAAATGAAAACAAAAGATATAAAGAAGAAATTGAAAAACTAAAACCTTTTGTAGAAAAATTTACTTACAGTTCTAAAAATTGAATTTACTCTTAAATAACCAAAGAGCAGTATTTGATAAAGCAGGTTTAGGATTCAGAACTCATAAGAAACAAAAACTCTTTAAAAATTTCTTTGTGCCTACATCTTCATCCATTACTTGCTATACTTGTGGTATCAAAGGACATAAATCTTATATGTGCAACAAAAGAAGGTTAAATAACACTAAGAAAGTTTGGGTTCCGAAAGGAACCAATGCCACTAACCAAAAAGGACCCAAGATGGCTTGGGTACCTAAAGTCTCCACTTGATCTTTATTGCAGGTATTCCTTGCAACCAATAAGAAAAGGATGTGGTACCTTGATAGCGGTTGCTCAAGGCATATGACAGGAGATATGGAGTAGTTCTCATCACTAGAATATCAAAATGGTGGCAATGTAACTTTTGATGATAATGGAAAGGGCAAAATTATCGGTATTGGTAAAATCCATATCACCCCTTTTTCTTATATTGATAATGTCTTATATGTTGATGGTTTGAAACATAACTTGCTTAGCATTAGTTAGTTTTGCGACAAAAATTTTAAAGTTATTTTTGAATCTTCTTTGTGCATTGTTTCTAGTCTAGATGACAATGGCATTAAGTTCATTGGTCATAGGCATGGCAATATTTATACGGTTGATCTTGATGATATCCCTATTCAAAAAGGTCAATGTCTAGTGTCAATGGAAGCCAAGATCGATGAAACTAGTTGGCTTTGGCATCGTAGACTAGGACATGCAAGCATGCATTTAATTTCAAAACTTAGCAAAAAGAACTTGGTAAAGGATTTGCCTAAACTCAATTTTGAAAAAGATAAGATCTGCAGTGCATGTCAACTTGGAAAACAAACCAAATCCTCTTTCAAACCCAAAGGAGTAATCTCTACATCTAGACCTTTGGAATTGCTTCACATGGACCTCTTTGGGCCAACTAGAACATCTAGTTTGGGAGGTAAGAAGTATGGTCTAGTCATTGTAGATGATTTCTCACGATTTACATGGATCATGTTTTTAGCACATAAAGAAGAAACTTTTTCTGAATTCATTAGATTTCATAAAAGAGTTTTGAATGAAAAAGGTGTTTCAGTCGTATCTTTGAGAAGTGATCATGGAACCGAATTTGAAAATGCTGATTTTAATAAATTTTGTATTGAAAATGGAATTCATCATAATTTTTCTGCACTTAGGATACCTCAACAAAATGGGGTAGTAGAAAGAAAAAATAGAACTTTTGAAGAAATGGCATGCACCATGCTTTGTGAAAATGATTTACCTAGATATTTTTGAGTGGAAGCCATAAATACTGCATGCTATGTTTTAAATCGAGTTTTAATTCGACCGATTTTAAAGAAAACACCTTATGAGCATTGGAAGGGTAGAAAACCCTCAATTCGTTATTTTCATGTTTTTGGATGCCGTTGTTTCATCTTAAACAATGGTAAAGATAATTTAAGTAAATTTGATGCCAAATCAGATGAGGAAGTCTTTCTAGGCTACTCCACATCTAGTAAGGCATACAGGGTCTTCAACAGAAGAACAATTGTTGTTGAAGAATCCATACATGTGGTATTTGATGAATCTAACCAAAAATCTTCAAGAAAAGAAGATGTACTTTCTGATGAAACAGGTAGCAAGAAAACTAAAGAAATAAACAACAATGAAGGGCTTACCAAGGAACAGAACGATGATCAAAACCCTGAAGGAGATCAAGCACAAGGTGATGAAAACACATCAACAGTTGACCCATTACCAAAAGAATGGAGGTATGCTCATGGACACCCAAAAGAACTAATTATCGGTGATCCATCTAAAGGTGTAAGTACTCGATCATCCCTTAGAAATATATGTGATTACTTAGCTTTTGTGTCTCAAATTGAACCTAAAATTATTGAGGAAGCTGAATGTGATAGTAATTGGATAAATGCCAAGATGAACTTAACCAATTTAAAAGAAACAATGTTTGGACTTTAGTAGATAGGCTTTCAAACACTTCAATTATTGGTACAAAGTGGTTTTTCGAAATAAACTTGATGAAAATGGAGTAGTTACTAGAAATAAGGCTAGACTAGTTGCCAAAGGATACAATCAGGAGGAAGGAATAGATTTTGATGAAACCTTTGCTCCTGTGGCTAGACTTGAGGCAATTAGGCTATTGTTGGCTTTTGCTTGCTTCATGAATTTTAAATTGTTTCAAATGGATGTTAAAAGTGTCTTTTTAAATGGTCTAATTGAAGAAAGTTTACGTTAAGCAACCCCCTGGTTTTGAAAATTCCGAATTTCCAAATCATGTTTACAAACTTTATAAAGCTTTGTATGGATTGAAACAAGCTCCGAGAGCTTGGTATGATCGTTAAAGCTCTTTTTTGCTCAAAAATGATTTTACTAGAGGTAATGTAGACAAAACTTTGTTTTGAAAGAAAAAGAATGATGATCTCTTAGTAGTACAAATCTATGTAGATGATATAATATTTGGTGCTACTAATGAATCTTTGTCAAGATTTTGCAAAGTTAATGCAGGGTGAGTTCGAGATGAGCATAATGGGAGAACTGAATTTTTTTCTTGGACTCCAAATAAAGCAAACCAAAGAGGGGATCTTCATCAACCAAACAAAATACAAAAAGAAATACTCAAGAAGTTTGGGATGGAGAACACTAAGCCTTTAGGTACCCCTATGAGCTCTACTTGTAGACTTGGCAAGGATGAATCAGGTAAGTCTATTGACCAAAAATTATATCATGGCATGATCGGTTCATTGTTATATCTTACTGCCAGTAGGCCAGATATCATGTTTAGCGTCTGTATGTGTGCTAGATATCAGTCTAATCCTAAAGAGTCATCTTTTGGCAGTTAAACATATACATAGATATCTATCTGGTTCAATTAAAATTGGTTTATGGTACTCTAGAGATTCTTCATTTGAATTGATTGCTTATTATTATGCTGACTTTGCTGGGTGTAAACTTGATCGTAAAAGTACTAGTGGAACCTGTCAGTTTCTTGGAGTAAATTTGATCTCTTGGAGTAGCAAAAAACAGAACTCAGTTGCTTTATCTATGACGGAAGCCGAATATATAGCAGCTGGAAGCTGTTGTGCTCAAATCCTTTGGATCAAACAACAACTCGAAGATTTTGGCATTAAACTAACTAAGACACCCATAAGATGTGACAATACTAGTGCAATCAACCTATCTAAAAATCCTGTACAACATTTCATAAAGATCAGTACAAAACTCTAATGTTATTCTTGATTTTGTATATACTGATGATTAGTTAGCAGATGTGTTTACCAAGCCTTTGTGTGAGGATAGGTTTTGTCTGATTAGAAGAGAGTTAGGTGTCATTGATCCATTCTCCTAGAACTCTCTTAGTTTTAATTATACCTAAATCCTTTCGCTCAAAACCATTTGCTTAAAGCCCCAAAAATCTGATTAAAACGTTTCCTTTTTTTCTAAATTTTTTTTTGGATTTTCTCAAATTTTTTGGCCAAGTGTCGACACTTGGAAATTGTCAAGTGTCGACACCTGACCAAGTGTCGACTTGAAATTCTAAGTGTCGACACTTGCAAAACAGAAACTATTTTTAAAAAGGGCCGACCGAGGGTTTTTGTCATTTTCTCCGCCCGTTGATTTCTTGCAACAGTGGTCCCCTCTGTCCAAATCCTTCCATTTACCCTTTAACCCATCACAAATCAGGTATTTCCCCCTTCTATTTTTACTCTATTTCTCCTCTTTTTCATTTTATTTTTGACGTTTTCAAACCGTGCAATCGTGAATAGGGTTTTTTTTCGGTATTTTTCAAGATTCTAACCGGATTTTCATGTGTTTTAGTGGATTTCTAAAATTCCATTTGAGGGAATAGTGATTTAAAGGTATTTTTCTCGGATTTTTCATGTTTTTTGATCGTTTTCATGCTTATTTCACCCATTTTTCGAAAAATACTGTTTTATTGATTTTGGCCGAAATAATTTGGGTTTTCATCTAAATTAAAAATACTAAATCCATTTATTGTTGTTTTAGAAAGGTTTTTCATGATGTTCTTGCGACATTTTCACCTCTTTGCTAAAACCCTAAGTGATTTAGACCCAAATTCCATGGGTTTTGATTTTTTGGCCTTACAAAAAGTATTTTCAAAAAATTCAAATGTGTTTTGACGAACAAAAATATTTTTTATAATTATATGTTCAGAATATTGTCATTTAGTCAAAGTTAAGTTGTAAAAATCTCACCTTTAAACTGATTGACAGTTTTTCCAAACGTTGTTTAAGGTATTTTACAACCCAAAATTGGTTTAATTCTGGTTTTTTAAAAACCTATCTTAAGAAATGAAACTCTCCCTATCTCAGCCTGTAGCCAGTCCCATAGTTCTAAACCTATCTTCCTTCTTTCCTGGTCAGCTTGCTATAATGGGTCCCAGGAAGAGACTTGCAGTTAGGGAGAGGCCTAGTCGTGGTGTAGAGAGGAGGTCGAAGGCCAGATTTGACACATCACAGGCTAGCAGTTCAGCCACACCGAGTTCCCCCCCTGCAGAGAGGATGGCAGGGAAGTTAGTAGCCTCTGGGAGGAGAGTCGACCTAGAATGTTTTGATAGGCACCATTTCAGTCTACGACAGGTACTCACTGATGCAGGATTAGTACCATTCTGTACTATGCAGGAGAGGTACTATCCTCACCTAGTGAGAGAGTTCTATGGTGCATTGGATTGTCGACGACTTCTATGGACTACGACAGTCAGAGGCATTCAGATTTCACTGGCAGCAGAGCTTTTGAGCAGAGTATGGGAGATCCCCCATAGGGGAATCTGTGTCTTTTCGATAGATGACAGAGAGGCTACCTTTAGGTGTATTCTTGAGAGAGAGGATGTTCGCGGTATATCCATAGTTACCATGAACCAGTTATCATTGGAGATGCACCTATTGCACCACATCACAGCATGCATACTTCTACCGAAGACTGGGAGATTTGACTTCATCACTGAGAGGGAGTTGATGGTGATGACGAGCCTGATAGAGAGGAGACAGATTGATCTTCCATCCCTGATGCTTGCTCAGATGCATGATGCTGCGACACAATGCCGTCACTGTTTACCTTACGGCATGGCACTGACCAGATTGTTTAAAGCCTGTGGAGTATCACTAGAGGAAGAGATCCCCAAGGAGATACTACACACAGATGTATATGACGAGAGGCGGCCGTTGCACCGTATGGGATACAGATTAGTTGCAGGTCGATGGGTGTGCAGAGAGTCTGGCCAGGAGCCAGATGAGGAGGACAAGCTTCGAGAGGCAGAGGCAGGACCATCCGAGCCAGCAGATTTTCCTCCCATTGATATCCCATCGACACAGGCAGAGCATTTGACTCCTGATACTTCTGCTCCTCCGCCACTTTCTACTGGACTATCTTTTGAGGAGCACGCCAGAGAGAAGTTCACTGAGATCAGGGGTGAGGTGACTCAGCTACGTAGCGAGGTTGAGCTTCTTCGAGCACATACTACCTCGGAGCATGCTGAGATTCGTAGATCTATGGAGGGATTCTCTCGTATTGAGGATCTGTTGAGATCCCTTATACCTCCTGCAACCCCTGCAGTTGTACCATCTGATGATGATGATGATGATGATGATGATGATGATGATGGTGGTGGCGATCACCAGAGCGACCATGCTGATACTGCTAAGGGTGGTGATCGGGCAGATATGGATGACGACAGAGCTACAGAGGTTGTGGGCCGTGATAGTGACAGTGATGACAGTGCTGATGATTATGAGGTGGTCAATTGCGATCCTCCCTCTACCCAGCTGGTCCTACTGCCTTGGCTGATTCCATACCGGACTTTGTTACACCAGCTGATCCTCTTTTCCCCCTTCCACTAAATCATCTAGGGTTGTACCCGCCTTTGGTCCTTCTGGCCACACTAGGAGTCGTCGAGCTTTAGTACCTCCTAGGGCCTTAGCCACTAGATCTAGGATCAGTGCTCCATTTAGTCTTGAGATTCCATCTAATGAGGATTAGCCTCACAGATGTCTGTTATAGTTCATATGTTGTATGTTTCTGATATTTGTATGACTCTGATGATATCTGTATGTTTCAGTTCTTGCTGATAACTCAGCAAATTTTGTACTGAAAACTTGTCTATTATATATATATTTCAGTTTAATGCTCATTATTTGTTCTTGAATGATTCAATTTATCTTCTTCAGCTCTGATACTCTTTTTCTTGGTATATTTTTGGCTTTGATACCTATTCTCTACCATCTTTTCGTCTCCATGCTCATTGTGAGGGGGAGATTATTCCCCTTTCTAATGATTGACAAAAAGGGGGAGAAATAGTGGTGATTCATAAATTTGTTAAGAAATAATGGATTCATAAATTTGTTAAGAAATAATGGATACATAAATTTGTTGAGAAATAGTGTTGATGCGATGCATAAATTTTTGTTTAGTTACATAAATTTGTTGACATTTACTTTAATGAGAAATATCTAATTAAGGGAGAGATTGATTCTTCCAAACTATGAAGTTTTTGCCTCTCATATGGACTTCAATTCATATTCATGAATTATAATAGTTAAAGTTTGAAATGTATTGCTTTTTACTCAAGGTTTTGTCATCATCAAAAAGGGGGAGATTGTTGGCTCCACCCAGTGATTTTGATGAATAACAAAACATTGAGTGCATATTGTATACTAATGTGGATTTCAAGTTATGAGTTTTCAGGAAGAAAGCACCTCAAAAATCAAAAACTTATGTTTCATGGCACGTAATGGCACGGAGCATTTCTCACGAATCCGGACATCCTCTTCATTGAAAAAGGGCATCTAATTGATTAAATTTTATGTGTTTATGATTCATTTAAATTTCAAGAATTATATTTATGTTTTTGAGGCCATTTACACTTGAATCTGAGCTTTTCAGTCTCAAGTGTCGACACTTGGAAAGTCAAGTATCGACATTTCAACATTTGGCACAGACAAAAATCCTTGGCACTCCAAGTGTCGACACCCAGAACCAAGTGTCGACACCAAGTGTCGATACTTAGGTTTCCAAGTGTCGACTCAAGGCCTGAGAATTTTGAAAATACAGAACTTTGTGATTTAAGGATTTTTGTGTCAAGTATCGACACCTGTGCATCAAGTGTCGACACTTGAAAGTTTAAGTGTCGACACCTAGAAATCAAGTGTCGACACTTGACAGCCAAGGGTCGACACCTGACAGCCAAGTGTCGACACTTGAAGCCTGACAACTCTAACGGATCTATTTTTCTGGCTTGCAGAACTTGCTTTTCAAGCTCCAAACGGCTATTTCCGAGGTTCCAACGGTCACAAACCATTTTTTGGAAGGTTCTTGTTGTATTTAACCTCCACCAACCTCATTTTAAAGACAAGGAAGTGTATTGAAGTGCATTCAAGTCTACTCAAAAGCCAAAAAGCCTATATTCTCTCAAATACTTCACATCAAAAGCCTCTTATAGTTTGATTCCTTGAAAAGCCTACAAGCTCATCCTTACTTCATTCCAAAAGAGGCACTTTGAAGGAGATTCCAAGGAAGAGTCAAGACAAAGCATCAACTTGAGCTTCAAAGATTTCATTCTATTCTTGAAGAGAGTTTATTTTAGTTTTAAAATTGTATATCTGTTTTTACTTTGTGATTTGACCTTACTTTCAAGGGTGTCTTGAAAGAAGGTTATTGTGGTTTGTTGGTGAGCCAAAGGGATAAAACCAACTAGGGTTAACTAGTGAGCCCGAAGACAAAACAAGTGTTAACGTTTGTTGGTAAGCCTAAGTGATAAAACCAACTTAGGTTTTGACTTGTGAGCCTTGAGAAAAACAAGTCAACTGTAATCTTGTTTGGATTATAGTGAAATTCCTAAGGGTGGCTTGGGGAGTGGATGTAGATGCTAGGTTTGCACCGAACCACTATAAACCTTGTGTTTGTGTGTGATTGCTCTTTTCCTCTCTTGCTCTTTTGATTATTGCTACCGCTTTAAATATCTTGCATTGAATTCATCATTTTCACAAGCACCACTAGTCCCTCTCTTTATTGT
This sequence comes from Areca catechu, assembly GCA_021397845.1. Taxonomy (NCBI): domain Eukaryota; kingdom Viridiplantae; phylum Streptophyta; class Magnoliopsida; order Arecales; family Arecaceae; genus Areca; species Areca catechu. The sequence continues at coordinate 48,520,041 of CM038046.1, read as the reverse complement.
TTAAATTTTTAAAAGACCCAATTCACCCCCCCGCCCATCTTGGGCTCCATTTCTGGGCAACATAAGTCCATTTCGATAATTAATTTCAGCATTAGTAGTCGCTAAGAATGGTCTTTCTAAAATAACTGGGATATGACCCTTAGGGTTTACTACTGGTTTAGTCTCCAAAATGATAAAATCTATAGGAAAGATAAAATTGCCAACCTTAATTAGGACATCCTCTACTATTTCTTTATGGATCCTAAAAGATCAGTCTGCTAATTGTAATGTGATCCCTATTGGCTGAAGTTTTTTCAATCCTAATTGTTCATAAACTGAATGGTGCAGAATATTTACACTAGCCCCTAAATCAAGTAAGGCCTTCTCAATATGGGTTTCTCGTATGTCACATGAAACTATTGGAGATCCTGGATCCTTATATTTTATAGGCATATAACTTAATAAGTATGAGCTCACACTTGCTGCTAAGAAAGCTCTCTTTGGTATATTGGTGATCTTTTTCTTGGTATAAAGATCTTTTAAGAATTTAGCATAAGTCGAAACCTGTTGGATCATGTCTAGTAGAGAAATATTTACTTGAACTTGCTTAAGCACCTCTAACATTTTATCTAAATATTTCAATTATTTATTAGACCTTAATCAATTTGGAAAAGGAGCTCTAGAAGTTTCAGGCACCCGATTTGGTAGATTATTAGTTTTAGAATCTTGAGTTTGTAAGGTAGGTTGTTCATTGGGTGGCTCAGCTGACTAAGCAGTTAAATCCTCTCTAGTATCAGATGAATCTACCTTATTATCCACTTATTTTCCTGATCTTAAAGAATGAATAGCATTAACTTGATTAACTTGATTTCCTTAGGGTGGTCGACTATTTTGGTTTCTTGGATTGGGCTCAGGTTGGCTTACCTCGTTCTCTTTCATTAATAATAAATGCTAGTTGACCCACCTGCATTTCCAAGTGGGCTATGGCCTGAGAGTTTGAATTTAGGAGTTGGCCCGTGGTTTGCATAAAATTACTTAATATGGTGTTATGTTAGTATTCGATTTGGCTAGGGCTTCCAGGCTTTTTTCTAAAAAACTAAGTTTCTTATCATTATTATTATTAAAGCTTGGTGGTGATGGTTTGTTTAATATAGGGTTAGGCCTTAGATTTTGTTGATTGAAGCTAGGACCACCTACATTTGGATTCTGTGATCATGAAAAATTTGGATGATTCCTCCATCTTGGGTTATATATGGGTGCATAGGGATTGTTCATTGGTCTCTCGTATGTAGCATTTACTTGTGCACATCCATTTTCTATTGGGTTCATCTAAAGGGGACATTCCTTAAGGACATGGTCCAGTGCATTACACCCGTTGCACATGGGCGCAGACACTTGGTTCACACTAGATGGTTTCTGAAGTTCTAAGTCCTCTAACCTACGTGTCAAGGTTGCAATTTTAGCCTTTATAGCTACAAAAGTCTAAATTTGGTGTACTCGACCTCTCGAATGGTGCAAACACCAGAGGCTCCAGAATAAGACAGAGACCTCTCAATCCTCTATGGTTATCTTAGTAATGTTTTGAGTAATTGAGTCTAATTTTGTAATAATGGCTTAGCCCACTCGAGTGTATTATGGTCCCTTAGTCCTATTTTGAGTCTGTATTATGACCCCTGAGTCCAGTTTTAGGCCTTTCTACATTTGAGTCCTATATTCAGAGTCACCCATACCATTAGGGTTTTGGGGTCAGTCTTGAAATATGTCAAGTTTAGTTGAGTCAAGTCAAGTCAAGTTCTGTTGAGTCAAGTCATGAGTCTGCTCATGTAGCCCTTTTTCATTTTGAGTCCTGTAAGTTTCATTTTGAGTCCAATCCAGTATGAAGACTCAAGACACTAATGGGCCCTAGCCGGAACAAGAATTTGATAACTTCAAGGAATCCCAGCCACATCTGAATGTGCCATATTGGATTACATGATAAGGATCATCACTATGTCAGCCTGCCAGGAGAAGGACAATCGGAAGAAACACTAGAACCAGCCCAGCACTGAAGTGGGCCGCCCAAAGCCCAAAGCCTTCATGAATTGGTGCCCCACCCTTAGGATTACCTCCCTTTGGGTGACCCACTTATGGTCACCTCCCTTGGCCAAGACCATGTCAATGAGAATGAGAGGAGTAATCCTAGTGAGAAGAGGAAGTTTGAACCTATTTGGGAGAGGAGATCTCCATGTATTTGAGTGGGAAAAGGATACTTAGGGTTTTACTTGTATGCCCTTACTTGGAGCCCAAGCTTGTATGCCTATATAAAGGCCCCACTCTCATGTATTTTGATCAATTATTGTGAATGGATTTCTCTTGAGTTTTCCTCAAAATTCTGTGTGATTTCTGTGTGATTTCTGTGTGAAGGGAATCTGTGTGATCCCAACCCCTGCACCCTGGCCCCAAGCCCTCCAACCAGAAGCCCTAGCCGCCCCTCATCCTTCCCTTCCTTTCCTTCTGCTTTCAGCCTCCTAACCTCTTTGTTTCTTTTTTTCTAACCCATGATAAGTGATTTGCAGGTCTCTCAAAGTTCATGAATCCAAGGATTCTAGTTAACTAGCTTTCGGGTCACCGGATTGAAAGTCGCGGATCTGCAGGGTCTTCAGCTTGTTTTTCCAGGCCGCATCCATGAGCGTAGAGTGACCTCCTCGTGGATTGATCTTTAAATCACTACTAGGTACACCCCCTAGACTCATTAGGTAGTGGTATTGCAGAAGAATTAGCCTTACCAGGGCTTCTCAGCCTTGGCGATCCTTTACTTTCATTGTTTAGGGTTTAGTTCTGCATGCCTGTGCTTCTGAGTTTTTCTAGAATTACTTACTTAGTTTCTTGGCTTAAAATTTAGGACACAAACTCCTAACATAATTACTAATAACAAAAAAAAAATTTCATGCATAATTAGTCCCGCATCAATTTGGTATCAGAGCACTTTTAGGGCTAGTTTTCTGCATCCGATCATCTGCATTAGGGGTCTGAGTTTCAGTCTATTTCATCAACTTAGAGATATTGTTTTTCATTAAAATTTTCACGTCATACTCTTTGTTCAGTTATGGTCATCTTTATAATTTTTAATTATTTTTACATGAAAGAAAACATAAAACAAATCTGCATCTTAGAAACCCTAACAGAAATTCTGATTTTCTGCATACCATCTAAAACCCTAGGTATTGCATCATCATCTGAATTTTGTTATGCATAAACTTGGTAGGGGTCATCTAAACTGTTGATCCTCTATCCTGAGTTTTTTTATGATTTTTTTATGCACCAAAAATTATTTCAAATTCTTATTCAAATCAAACCCTAATTTTAGTTTATGAGAATTCTGCATCCCTGACTGAACCAAATCTAATTCACTTCCAAACCCTACCTCACCCAAGCCCAAATTTTGTTTGATAACTTAATCAACTTAAAATTAATTTGCCACATCATAAAAAGACAAAAATAATTTTTATTTTTCTGATTGTTATTAGATTGCATCAGGTTTCATTGTGTGTTCATCATCTCATTCAATTAATCTTAAGGGTAATTTCCTATCTTAGATTAGAGTAGGATTTCATCACCTGTCCTGGGCCCAAAACAACCACCCAGCATCATAATCCAATCCTTAATTAAAATCAATTAGCAACATAATTTTCTCTAGTGAGCTAGGGACACCAACAGGTCGGGTCCTAGTTGTGTGGATAAATTAGTGCACTCAATTCCTCAACTACTACTGAAAACAGGTGTCAAGGCTAGAGGTCCAGAGGCAAATGGCCTTAGTGGACTGGTGGTTTTTAATTAGGACCCTATCACAGGTAGGGGGAGCCTCCCACCACCCTACCTCTTACCTGGCTAGTGGAAGGATTAGTTGCTAAGTTAAGTGCAAATTGAGTAGACCCATTCAATTTTGGCTCTAGGTCTAGCAAACTATAGTCCATAGTAACCTTGTGTGCTTGACTACATCATAACACCTTGATTGATTGATTGCATGACCATCAAATCAGGAGTCCATTAGAAACATTCTAAACCCCAACCTAGTTCAACCATAGAGCTAAATTTTGAGACTCTCATGAAGGCCATGATTGACCATATTATCACCCAGTTGACCACCCAGATGAACCAAATGAATACCCAATCCCAAACCCAGCTTACCCAATTGACCACCCAGATGAACCAGACTAATACCCAATCCCAAAATTAGCTTACCCAATTAACCACCCAAATAAATCATAGATTTGACCAATTGACCTAATCGAATAACCAAACCACCAATAGGATTGACCATCTAACCAATAGGCTTAACCAAGTAGAGGACCGATTAGGAACACTAGAAAGAACCTAAGAGTCTAATTCTGAACCTGATCCTAATTCACCCCTTTCCACCACTCATAACCCTAGAAGAGCCCAAAACTATGACCTAATAGATACCCCGTTAGAAGCCAACCTAGAATTAGCTGACCCTGACCATACCCAGACTGAAGCTAATCTAGAGTTAGCTGACCCTGACCATACCCATATTGAACCTATAATGGAAGTACAGTTAAAGGAAGAAAACCATGATGAACCTAACCCTACTATTAGAATCTTACCTAAGGAGCCACTAGAAGAAAGCCTAGTTATAGAACCCAGTCCTAAAATTCAAGAGCCCAAGGAATTTATTGAGGACATGATCTCTTTAATTTAGTACTCTCAGGATGAATCCCCTCCTATAGTTCTCATTGAAGACCTCTTCCCTAAAATTGTTGACCCATCCTTCCATAGCATGGACCTTTTCTTGCCCATAGACATAACTCAATGTTCACACATTACGGTCAGTCTCTTTAGCCCAGAACCAGTCCCTGAATCCCCTTCCTATTTCCTACCCTTCCTTGAGTCGTCTCATGTTTCTAGAACCATTAGGTCACATTTTGTTGAGATTACAAGGTTGCATGAATCCTTAGAGCCCATCCCATTTGCTACCTACTTTTGGAAGACCCTCTAGCATCTGTTAGGAGTTCTTGGCAAATTCTCATCTGCATGTCACCCATCAACCATGACTCATGCCCCATGCCCAAGTTGTAGTTAAGACCTAATAAATCTCTTTCGATAAGAAAGCATAGTCGAGTCTATTAGGTGTTGGTATGAGTCCTTTGCATCACCTGGTAGGAGTCTGCATGGGCCCAGCATGTTCACCACCTACATTAATTTTGAAATAAACTGGCTAATTCTCGAAAGAAAGCCAAGGAATTTAATGTAGGAGATTCTGTTATGGTTAGGCTTAGGCCTGAGCGGTTCACACCAGGGACCATTAAAAAGCTTCATGCTCGTGGAGCTGGACCCTTTAGAGTGATAGTGATCTGTCCTGCATCAGATGGAGAAGGTAGGATCCAATACCTATATGCTAGATCTGCCCTCGGATTTTGGCATTAGCTTTACCTTCAATATCACGGACTTGGTTGAGTATAGGAAACCAGTAGCGATTCCTAGTGAGGATTTTGGACCTACTCCATCCTTTGAGAGCAAATCTAACCCAGAGTGTCCACCTATAAATTGGCCTAAGAGAGGAAAATGGATCGAGCATCTCCTGGATAATCAAGCTATCATGACCCTGGGCTACGGCTATCAACGCTACCTGGTCTGTTGACAAGGTCGACCAGAATCTGATGATTCATGGATTACTCGAGAGGACTTGTTGCACCTCAACCCAGACCTTCTTGAGCAATACCAGAGCCAAAGCGACCCTTACTCAACGAAGTCAAGTTCCTCCCACCCTGAGAGAATTGGTGCAGACACCAGAGGCACCAGAATAAGATAGAGGCCTCTCAATTCTCTATGGTTATCTTAGTAATGTTTTGAGTAATTGAGTCCAATTTTGTAATAATGGCTTAGCCCACTCGAGTCTGTATTCCGATCCCTTAATCCTATTTTGAATCTATATTTTGGCTCCTAAGTCCTGTTTTAGGCCTTTCTACATTTGAGTCTTGTATTCAGAGTCACCCATACCATTAAGGTTTTGGGATCAGTCTTGGGATATGTCAAGTTCAGTTGAGTCAAGTCAAGTCAAGTTCTGTTGAGTCAAGTCATGAGTCTGCTCATATTGAGCCCTTTTTTATTTTGAGTCCTGTAAGTTTCATTTTGAGTCCAGTCCAGTATGAAGACTCAAGATACTGATGGACCCCAGCCGGAACAAGAATTTGACAACTTCAAGGAGTCCTAGTCACATCTGAATGTGCCACATTGAATTACATGAGAAGGATCATCACTACGTTAGCTTGCTAGGAGGACAACCGGAAGAAACCCTAGAACCAGCCCAACACTGAAGTGGGCCACCCAAAGCCCAAAGCCTTCATGATTGGCACCCCACCCTTAGGATTAACTCCCTTTGGGAGCCCCACTTATGGTCACCTCCCTTGGCCAAGACCAAGTTAAAGAGAAGCAGAGGAGTAATCCTAGTGAGAACAGAAAGTTTGAACCTATTTGCGAGAGGAGATCTCCATGTATTTGAGTGGAAAAAGGATACTTAGGGTTTTACTTGTATGTCTTTACTTGGAGCCCAAGCTTGTATGCTATATAAAGGCCTCCCTCGCTTATATTTTTATCAATTTTTATGAATGTTTTCTTTTGAGTTTTTCTCAAAATTCTGTGTAATTTTTTTGTGAATTCCGTGCGAAGGGAATCTGTGTGATCCCAACCCCTACACCCTGCCTCCAAGCACTCCAACCAGAAGCCCTAGCCACCCCTCATCCTTCCCTTCCTTCCCTTCTTCTTTTAGCCTCCTAACCTCTTTCTTCCTTTTTTTCTAGCCACCCCTCATCCTTCCCTTCTTCTTTTAGCCTCCTAACCTCTTTCTTCCTTGTTTTCTAATCCAAGATAGGTGATTTACAGGTCCCTCAGAGTTCACGAACTCAAGGATTCTGATTGACTAGCTTTCGGGTCACCGGATTAAAAGCCATGAATCTATAGGGTTTTCAGCTTGTTTTTCCAGGCCGCATCCATGAGCGTAGAGTGACCTCCTCATGGATTGATCTTCAAATCACTGCCAGTTACACCCCCGAGACTCATTAGGTAGCGGTATTGCAGAAGAGCTAGCCTTACCAGGGCTTCTCAGCCTTGGCGATCCTTCACTTTCACTATTTAGGGTTTAGTTCTGCATGCTTGTGCTTCTGAATTTCTCTAGAATTATTTAGTTTCTTGGCTTCAAATTCGAGATGCAAACTCTTAACTTAATGCCTAATAACAAAAAAATAATTGGCATGCATAATTAGTCCCGCATCATCAAAGGTGTGGATCTTTCTAGTCCCTAATTATTTTTCATTATAAATTCTTTTCAGCTAGGTCTTCTAGAAATTGTCAGGCTTCATTGGGTTCCTTATATATAAATTGACCTTGGCACAAGGACTCTAGCATCATTCATGAATTTGAATCTAAACCCTCATAAATTATTTGGCATAGCCTCTAGGATTATATACCATGGATGGGCATTGGGTTAAGAGGTTCATGGAATGGTCAAAGTACTTCCAGAATGACTCACCAGCTAATTGATAGAATTAGTTTATTTCATTTCTAATTTTAGCTATTTTATGATGAGAAAAATATTTTTTTAAGAACACTCTTACAAAGTCCTCCCAGGTCATGATAGATTAGTTTGGAAGACTATAAAGCCACTTTTTGGCATCATCCTTAAGGACAAAATTGATCAGTCTTAACTTGATTTCATCCTCTAACAATTGTTGCAGCCTCATGATTGCACAAACCTCTTCAAATTCCCTAATAAATATATGTGCATCCTCTATTCCCATAAATTTTGGAAGCATATTAATCATCTGAGGCTTGATTTCAAAATTATTAGCAAAGGGTTGGGGGCAGCCTTATGCGAGAAGGTTGGACAGAACCAACTAGATAGCATAAATCCTTAAGGATTTGAGTTTAATTTATTATATATATTGTAGAGGTCATAGGATCTGAAACAGGAATTAAATCAGTTCTAACTAGTCGACCTGATATCCCTCTCCGCACAGGAGATGGAGAATTTACTATATTTACTATGTCTTCAATTTTTTTTTAATTTTGTATATATATATATATTAGTTTTTTTATTTTTTTATTATTTATTTATTTTTTAGAAGTTTTTCTTCAAAAAAAAAATTAAATTAATTCAACCTTTTCATACCCTAGGATAACCATGCAGCATAACTTCCAGTTATGTCAGAACAACCTTATGTTAGGGCAATCAAGATTGAAAATACCTAAAGTAAGATTTTTTTTTCCTTTTAATTTTCAAACAAGTTTCACACAAAATTAATCCTATCTTAGGGTTAACCTAGAACTAGATAGCTCCTAACTATTCCAAGTCAACCTTCAAGCACTCTAAGTTCAAACCAATTTACCAAATTAGCCAGGTAAGTATAAGATTAGTGGGAGTCCTCCCGTTGCTTTCCTTAGACACCAATTAGATTGGCCAAGTCAGCGAATGGAACCAATTAAGTAACCACTTTTCTTCATGACAAAGATCCCAGAACCACTTTCCTAGACACCAATTCAATGATTGAAACTAGCTTGGAAAACTCTTAGGTGTCCTTGTCCTAATGAGCTCGGATGTCCCTAGGGTCAGCATCTAATTAATTTTATTTAAAGGCTAGGGTTAATGCAAATGAAGGAGACTTTTTTGAGGGCTAATGAAGGGTAATTAACTCCTCACCTTATTTTATTTAGGTTTATGCCCTTAAAGTAATTTAAAAATGCTATGCACAACCAAAAAGAGATCAAACAAGTTTAAATTAAATCTTAAACTAAACTAAGATTAAGATAATATGCTAAAAGAAAAAAAATAATTTAATTATGTACCTGGCTTCTAGCACTCACCAGCTTAAAAAAAAATATTAGATAGATCAGATTAAAATTAAAGCAAGAATTTTAAAATATAATTTAAAATATACCAATTTCCTGGCAACGGTGCCAAAAACTTGATGTGAATTTAAATTAAAATCATAAGTACACGATGTGCAGAGTAGCACGTCCAGCGAGTACAAGTCGATCCTACGAGGAATTTGTATTTGAACTATGTTCAAACCCTTGCTTAGGTGGGCTTCAACAAAGATGAACAAAAGTTAATTAAATTAAGAAGAAGTAAATAATTTAAAAATCTAGGACTTTTGAATCCACCAGACCAATGATTCAAAAAATCTCTCTATGATCTTATAATGTTTTTTCAACTTCTTTATTTTTATTAACCAAGTATAGATTATGAAGACATTTAAACTCAACGATAATCTATCAAAGTTTTATAAGGAAGAAGAGAAAAGAATTTAAAAAATATATTATTGACAGCCTTCTATCGATTGCCCTTCTTGTACCGAATCAAGTATGAACTATAAAGGGATTGAAATCCAACAATAGCTCATCAAGTAACTTGGCAAGAAGTTTAAAAAAGAAGTGAGACTCTTAAAAAATTAAAATCCAAGAAGATCTAAGAAAAGGGCTTTTAATCATGGTCTAGCTTCATCGCCAACCTTAGAGGGTTCGCTTAGCCAGACATGATCTAAAATAAAATTTAAAAAATTATTAAAAAAATAAAATCAATCTAACTACTTGCTGAAATATAAATTATAGAATTTAAACTACACTAATTGCATAATTTAAATTGCAAGAATTAAACTATCCTAGTGTAGACATTAAAAATTACAAAAGTAATTAAAACTAGTAAAATAAGCTTTTATTTCTAATATATCTAATTACAAAATATTTAACTCCTAAGCTATTAATAAGGCTTGGAGGTAAAAAAATAAAAATAAAACTAGATCCTAACTGACAGAAGCTCTCTCTCCCTAGCGTACTCTCTTTCTCGTATATTGGAAGGGTGGAAGAAAGTGGGAAGAAAAAATGGGAAGGGGGTAAGAAGAAAGAAGTGGCAGAACACCGGCTAGTGGAATATAGAATTCTACGTTAGATGTTCTTTTATATAGGAGGAGGGGAAAGCGTCAGATCCATGTGGGGAATGTGTTGGTTCCTCATCATGATCCGCCTCAACAACTTGGTTCTTATCCTTATCTCCACATTTGCTCGCACGATCCCCGCATTCTATTTTCCATTCCGATCTATTTTCCTTTCGGACATCTTTTATCCTGACAACATGCTTCTGACCGACACCAAGGTGTGGTGATGCAGCGACGATCCGGAAGATGGTGGAGAGTAGCTTCAATGGTGGATGGCATCAATGGCATCTTGGAACGAAGAACTGGGAAGAAGACCGATCAAAGAGGATGAAGATTGGCCACTTGGGAGCTTCTCTAGCAACTTCTCCAGCAATGGGCGGTGACTATGCCAGCAACATGGAATAGCTCAAGCAGCAGCAACATCATCGGTAGCGGCAGGCAGTGACCAAGTAGAGGGAAAAAGGACAATGACCAATGGTTTGGAAGGTGGCTCAAATTGAAGAAGATGGACATGGTTGAAGGCTTCTTCGTCATCTTCTCTGGCCATGGGAACAGTACTCGGGCAGTGCAGACGGTGATGGAAGCTTGAACGGCAAACTGAGAAGAAGAAGAAGACAATGAAGGCCAATGATGGGATGAGGAAGATGGCCAGACTTCGGTAGATCTGGATAGAGACTTGGGAAGATGGTTGGTGAGGGCTTTTCCATTCATTAATGGCCTCTCCTGGCATCGAGTGACAACCTATAGCATGGAGGGATGACGGAAGAATAAGGGAGGTGGAAAGACGATGGCCATAGACTTTTCCTTGGATTTTTCTGGACTTTTTCTTGGATTTTTCTAGCATGGGAGGGTTCTCTTGCTTATTTCCGGCTTCGAAAAGCTTCCCGTCGGTGAGAGGAGGAGCTCTGGCGACTTCCCCAATGAGATCTTGGCTTGGAAAGGTCTGTGGTCCACGGGCAGGAGTCATGGACTAACAACAATGGCAACCATGGACCATCCTAGATTCTATGAACCATTTAGCCAATCCATGGTGGACCGGCTGCTTCAATATTTGTGCAACTTCATAATAATTTATTTAAAATTTATTTTTCAGCTCAATTGAAGTCCAATTTGAACGCTGTTTGCACCATTGGATCCCAAAAATTGTCCTCATCATATTGGTGGGGTCTTTCCATAAAATACTACATAAAAGTATCAATTTCAAATCAAATAAGGATAATTTGATTTATAATTTAATACTTCTATAGCTAACTTTTATGCACTTATCACTCAACAATCTTTGACCTACAACTACCGTAGGTGAGTGATGCGGGACTAATATGCATGCAATTCTTTTTGTATGTTTTATATGTGGGGTTAGGTGATTAATTTCCAAATTTCAGATAAAAATTAGTTGTAGGGAGTTTTGTATGAATTTTTGAAGCCAAGCATGCAGATTAGAACCTAGAAAAGTACTAAAGAAGGATCGCCGGGGCTGAGAAGCCTCGGTTAGGGCAAGTTCTTCTACAATAATAAGACTGGAGGTAGAGGGGGTGTACCTGACAACGTCTGAAGTGCCCGGTGAAGATCGCAGCGAAGGGATCTCTCGTTCCTCGATGGATGCGGCTTGGAAAACCGAGCCAAAGACCTGCGGATACGCGGCTTTCTGCTCGGTGGTCCAATTGAGGCTTGGCTCGAGTCGTTGGATTCGTAGGAACTCGGGGACCTGCAAACGACCTCTCAGGGCTTAGAAAACTCACAAAGGAACAAGAAAACAAAGAAAAAACAGCAAGGGAAGGCTTCTTTTGGAGTGGGCGTCCAGGGATCTGAGAGGCTTGTTGGCAGCAGGAAGATGATTGCAGCACTGGGAAGAAAAACTCTCACAAACCCCTTTATGCACATAGCAGGGTATCACACAACTCAATAGAAGAACTCAAGGTTTTAATTCATATCAAAAATTCTCCCTTCATACAAGAGGCTAGGGTCCTTTAAATAGACCCTTAACCTTGGGCTCCAAGTAAGGGCACATAAGTCTTTACATAAGAATCATTTTCCCTCTCAAATCCTAGCTAGAAAATAAAGAAACATTAGGTAGAAAAATCCCTAAAAATTCTCTTGACTTGGCCAAAACTCCAAGGATGCCTAGGGGGCGTGTTGGGCTTCTAGGAGCAGCAAGAGGCTGGCCCAATGAGGCTCGGGCGCATGGATTTGGGCCTTTGGAAGCTGGGGTGGCCTGGTAGCCAGGTAGCAGGAATATTCCCTGGTATATTGCTTCTTAGGGGCTTGGGCTTGGTGCCTGGGCTTGATTTCTTTGGGCTAGGATGCAGATGGATCTCTAAAATCATGGATGCCTTGGTATATGAATATATTTTGGCATCTGGAAGGGAATCTAGGCATCTGGAGGGCATTTGTAAGGAATCATGGTTTTCTAAATTTTTCCTCCTGAGGTCTTCAAATCTTCAAGCTGGGTTGGACTTGGGCTATACTTCCATGTCTTCAATCTGGTTGGACTTGGTCTTCACTTGTATGATGTGGTCTTGAGTCTTCAATATGGTTGAATAGGACTCAAAAAAATAAAATTAGCTTAACATGAGCTGACTAACACTGGACTGAACTAGCTCAACATGAGCTGACTAGTACAGAATTGAAACTCAAAAGACTCAAATAACAACTAAAATGGACTTAGATGGGCTAAGCCCTTATTATAGATGGACTCATAAATTATTGATCAACTCATAGAGGGTTGAAAAGCCTCTGTCTTATTCTGGTGCCTCCGGTGTCCCCACCAATTCTCCCGGGGTGGGAGGAACTCGACCCTGTCGAGTGAAGATTAGACTGGCTCACATATCTCTCGAGAAGGTCTGGGTTGAGGTGTTGCAAGTCCTCTCAAAAAATCCATGAATCGTCCGACTCTGGCTGGCCTTGCCATCGGACCAGGAAGCGTTGATAGTCACGGTCCCGGGTCGTGATGTCTTGATCGTCCAGGATACGCTCGATCCATTCTCCTCTCTCAGGCCAATTAATTGGTGGACACTCTGGGTTAGGGTCACTCACAATGAAAAGGAATAGTTCCAAAGGCCTCACTAGGTGTCGCTGCCGGGTCCCTATACTCAACCAGGTATGTAATATTGAAGGTAGAACTAATGCCCATATCTGAAGGCAAGTCTAACACATAGGCATTTGATCCAATCCTTCTCTATCACTTTAAAAGGTCTAGCTCTGCGAGCATGAAGCTTCTTTTAGGCCTAAGCCTAACCAAGATAGAATCCACTACATCAAATTCTTTGACCCTTCTTCGGGAATTAGCTAGTTTGTTTAAAATTAGTGTAGGTGGTGAACATGCTGGGCACATGCAGACAACTAACAAATGATTCAAAGGACTCATACTAACACCTAACAGACTTGACTATGCATTCCTATAGAAGAAAATTTTATTGAACTCTTTGGATCTAAACCTAATAGATTATAGGTTCTCTAGGTTTGATCCTAGCTTGACATGCACATGAAAATTTATGGTGAACTCCTAGCAAATTCCAAAGAGTATGCCAAAAGTAAGATGCAAACCTAACATGCATGATGAATGCATGTAGTATGCTAATCTCAGCTAAATGCAATCTAATGATCCTAGAAATGCTGGAGGTATCTGGAAAGGAGAGAAAATAGGAAGTGGATTCAAAATTAGTCTGGTAGGGTAGGGAAAAAGGTTCAAGGTTAGTTGGATATAGTAGGATAAAAGAAGGGGCGTCAGGGACTAATCCTAGACTAATGAGGTTAACCTTACGAGGTTGAGCTATATTTACAGGGTTTGCATAATGGAAGGATAGGTCGCCAATTTCGGGGAAGAGGTCCTTAATGGGAACTATAGGAGGGGGCTCGTCTTGAAGGTATTGATTCAAAGAGATCAGGTCCTTAATAAATTCTTCTGGTTCTTGTATTTTTGGACTATACTCTATAATTTGGCTCTCCTCTATGGTTTCCTTAGGTAAGGCTCTAGCAGTACCTAGGTTCTCTTCCTCTATTTGTTCTTCCACTATAGCTTTAGGTTGGATGTGGTCAAGGCCAACTAGCTCTGGGTTGGTTTCTACCTGGGTATCTATTGGGTCAGCTAATTCTAGGTCATCTAAAGGTGTCTCCTCTTCTCCTTCATACTCATCCACTAGGCTCGCATCAGCTTCATACACTTCTGTGTTAATGTAAGCCTTGTCAATCTCAGGAATGGTTGGAGAAGGTCGGCTAAGGGAAAATTGGCTAGGTCCTGGTTTCTGATTATGGACACTAATTCTAGTAGGTTCAGGTTGCCTACGGGGTAGTGGCTCACTACTGGGCTCATATTTAGGGGTACTAATCCTATGGGGTTCAAGTTGACTAGGGGAAGCATGACTAGTACTAGATTGATACCTAGGGGTTATGGGCTCCCTAGGCTCATAGGACAAGGGTACAGATCTATGGGTCAGGGGATTATAGGATCTGGGGTCATAGGATTTTGGGTCAGCTCTATGGTCAGGTTCTAAGGATGGATCATGGTATGGAGTCCTCCTAAGGTTGGGCTCCCTATATGGGTCAAGATATTGGGTTCTCCTAGGGTTGGACTCCCTATATGGGTCAAAATATTGGGTTCTCCTAGGGTTGGATTCCCTATATGGGTCAGAATATTGGGTTCTCCTAGGGTTGGACTCCCTATATGGGTCAGAATATTGGGTGTTGTGTCTACTAGGCTTATAGGGTGTGGGTGCATAGGATTTATGATCATGGGATCTAGAGTCATAGGATCTAGGTTCACAGGTTCTGGATTCGTAGGTTCTAGGTTCATAGGATTTGGAGTCATAAGATCTATAGGTTGTGGGTATACTAGGCTTAGAGGATGTGGGTAAATAGGATCTATCTTCCTGGTCTACAAAATCCTGATTGGGTCTTCTAGGACTAACCTTAGGGATTGGGTCAGGATGATGGCCTCTCCTAGGTTCAGCCTCAAGGTATGGATCAGGGTTTGGGGTCCTCCTAGGTTGAGGATTGTAGTACGGGTCAGGATGAGGGGCTCTCCTAGGTTCGACCTCATGGTATAGATCAGGGTTTGGGGTTCTCCTAGGTTGAGGGGACTCAGGATCTGGCTCAGATTGTGACCCATGGGTTCTTTGTATGGTCCCTACACGGCCTTCTAACTGGTCAAACCTATTGGCAAGATGGTCAATTCTATTGTTGGTTTGGGTACCAGACTGAGTTAACTGGGTAGTCAACTGGGCCATGGATTGGGTTAGATGCTCAGTGAGTGCTTTTATTTGGGCTTGCAAATTTTCCATGGATTCAGACATTTGTGAAGGAGGTTGGTGATATGAAACCCCTGATCTAGTACTCTTGCAGACTCGATCAGACTGACTACAGCTGACTAGACCTAGAGTCCAACACTAAGGGCTCAATCAGGGTGGCAAACTAGCCTATAGTAACCCTGTACTCAGCTAGGCAGGTGTAAGGGGAGTGTTAGGTCCCTGATTGCCAATCCTAGACACCAATCAGTGATTGGCCAGGTAGGCAGACCAGCATACAAGCCCTTCAGGATTGAATCCCTAAACCACCATTCTAGACACTGAACACAAGGTACATACAGGTTAGCTTGACCCAATGATCTGACATTTAGCCCAGACCCGACTAGTTGGTGTCCCTAGCCCACTAGGGCAAATTAAGTCTAGTTAATTTTAGGTTAAGGCTTGGGACCGAATGCAAGGGATGTGGTTTTGGGCTAAGGAGAGGTGATCAAATCCTCCCCCCATCTGATATAGCAAGAGTGCCCTTAAAAGTAAATTATGCAATGATGGCAGGCAGATGAGGATGCAAATTAGGGTTTAGATATTTTTTTGGTATTTTTGAAGAATATATAATTTTTTGTTTGGTGTTTTTTTTAAATAGAATAAAACTTGAAAATTATGGCCTAATATGCAGGAAATATACTAAAATTAAAAGATATGCAAAAAATGCTAAACAAAATCCTAAAACTTCCAAACTTGTCTTGCTGAAAAAACAGAGCCAAAAATTTACAGGCTGTATTTTGGCTTGCAAGAAATTCACAGGCCATAATAAAATCTGAGAAAATTCTTAAAATTACTGTGAATTATGATAAATCTAGAAAAATAAATTTCAGAATTTTTGTAGTTTCTATCAGGGAGAGATAATTTAAATAATAGAGTATATATGGACTGAAAAATTGCAGAAAACAAGCCCTAATCTAAGCTCTATACTAAATGATGCGGGACTAATATGCATGCAATTCTTTTTGTATATTTTATATGTGGGGTTAGGTGATTAATTCCAAAATTTTAGATCAAAATTAGTTATAGAGAATTTTGTATGAATTTTTGAAGCCAAGCATGCAGATTAGAACCTAGAAAAGTACTAAAGAAGGATCGTCGGGGCTGAGAAGCCTCGGTTAGGGCAAGTTCTCCTACAATAATAAGACTGGAGGTAGAGGGGGTGTACCTGACAATGTCTGAAGTGCCCGGTGAAGATTGTAGTGAAGGGATCTCTCGTTCCTCGATGGATGCGGCCTGGAAAATCGAGCCAAAGACCTGCGGATACCCGACTTTCTGCTCGGTGGTCCGATTGAGGCTTGGCTCGAGTCGTTGGATTCGTAGGAACTTGGGGACCTGCAAACGACCTCTCAGGGGTTAGAAAACTCACAAAGGAACAAGAAAACAAAGGGAAAACAGCAAGGGAAGGCTTCTTTTGGAGTGGGCATCCAGGGATCTGAGAGGCTTGTTGGCAGCAGGAAGATGATTGCAGCACTGGGAAGAAAAACTCTCATAAACCCCTTTATGCACAAAGCAGGGTATCACACAACTCAATAGAAGAACTCAAGGTTTTAATTCATATCAAAAATTCTCCCTTCATACAAGAGGCTAGGGTCCTTTAAATAGACCCTTAACCTTGGGCTCCAAGTAAGGGCACATAAGTCTTTACATAAGAATCATTTTCCCTCTCAAACCCTAGCTAGAAAATAAAGAAACATTAGGTAGAAAAATCCCTAAAAATTCTCTTGACTTGGCCAACACTCCAAGGATGCCTAGGGGGGCGTGTTGGGCTTCTAGGAGCAGCAAGAGGCTGGCCCAAAGGGGCTCGGGCGCATGGATTTGGGCTTTTGGAAGCTGGGGTGGCCTGGTAGCCAGGTAGCAGGAATATTCCCTAGTATCTTGCTTATTAGGGGCTTGGGCTTGGCACCTAGGCTTGATTTCTTTGGGCTAGGATGCAGATGGACCTCTAAAATCATGGATGCCTTGGTATATGAATATATTTTATCATCTGGAAGGGAATCTAGGCATCTGGAGGGCATCTGCAAGGAATCATGGTTTTCTGAATTTTTCCTCCTGAGGTCTTCAAATCTTCAAGCTGGGTTGGACTTGGGCTATACTTCCATGTCTTCAATCTGGTTGGACTTGGTCTTCACTTGTATGATGTGGTCTTGAGTCTTCAATATGGTTGAATAGGACTCAAAAAATAAAATTAGCTCGACATGAGCTGACTAACACTGGACTGAACTAGCTCAACATGAGCTGACTAGTACGGAATTAAAACTCAAAAGACTCAAATAATAACTAAAATGGACTCAGATGGGCTAAGCCCTTATTACAGATAGACTCATAAATTATTGATCAATTCACAGAGGGTTGAAAAGCCTCTGTCTATTCTGGTGCCTCCGGTGTCCCCACCAGTGAGCTCTCTCCAATGCTCTCAACCTCCTTCCAAAGCCTTACAGCATTAGTCTCTACTGCCTACCAAGGAAAGGAAACAATCAACCATGTCCAAAAAGAAAACTCGTGACAATAACAGGCACTTCCCTACCTGCAAGCTCTGGGTGAGGCAATCTATTGGCCTTCTAGGCAGTGAGTCGAGCATCTTGCTAGTGCGAGGTGGGTAGTCGTGAAGCTATCCACTGCTACATCTCCAATCACCACAAAGAGTGTTCTTGGTAGATAGGCCACCCTTGGAAGTGCTACCATAGAAGCTGCAGCCTCTCCATGCTCACCAGCCTCACCAATAATCTCTCCTGCTGCTTCGACTGATAGCAACTCAATTGTGGCAAAGAGAACTCTGACCACCACTTGGACCACTGGCAAACCCACCATGACAAGCACCGTTGTTTCTCCTACTGCCTCACCCATCTACATATCGATGCAACCAAGAGAGCCTCAACTACAGTCTTGGTCACCTGTGGATCCACCACGATGGGCTCTTCTTCTTTACTATCTCGGTAGCAACTGGTTCCCCTGTTACCACGAACACTAGAGACCCAACCACTACACCTCCATCTCTTTTGCAATAATAGGAACTATAGATGAGACAAACATCAGAGTTATCTCTATCACCCCAATGTCCATTGAGATGATCGAAGCAAACACTATCCTTTTAGTTGAGGCGTCTACTATAGGATCAACAATAGCCACCCCGAAACCACCTTGGTGATGTTTCCTGGCGAAGACGATGCCTCCACACTCATCGCGGCACCCCTTTCTATGTCTCAACCTCACTGTCACTTCTCTTTCTTTTCCATGACTCCTTGATGGGACCATCGATCAACTCCGTAAGTGTGAATTAGACCTCATTGCCTAACTAACATAGTAGTAAGCCAAGTCAACCCACAAGTAAGGAAAACAAAAAGCAAAATGCAGTGAAACTAGAGTTTAATGAATTTAAATTCCATTTTAGTAGATTTCCAAGTATTTTGCACAAGGCCACTAGAGCCAATACAAAAGAAAGGTAAAAGAAGAAGTAAAAGCACACCCAGGCCTGCCATGGGAAGTTAGCCCGATCTTCACCCTCTCCGGGATCCTCTCCATCAGAGCTTGTGAAATCCTCACTGCCACCTGAAGGTAGTTCCATCTTTAGTTTTCCAGTATCAACATTTAGGAATAGTTCGATGACCTGCCCCTTCAAGAACTCAAAGCTCTATTGGGAAGCATCTCTGTTGGCTTCCAGAACCTCCAGACAATTTTTCCTTCCAGTCTTGAAGGCCACGACCGCATGCACTTCCGCCTTGGAGGCATCGCCTTTGCTGCCAACACCCCTTCCTTTGCAATTGAGGCCTAATCCTTGGCCTTGCTCAGTGCTTCTTCCATCACCCAAGCCCTTGCCTCAGCTTTTGCCATCATTGCCTCTACATCGACAACCCTCATGTCGACCCTGGCAACCTCGGCCTCTTCTTTGCCAAGTGCTTTCTCTACCTTGGTGGCTCTTGCCTCAGCCTCACCAAGCACTGCCTATGCTCTGACGAGGTCCTTCTCTCTCTAGCCTCACAACTCTTCCAATAAGCAATGAAGCTCTACACACTTTTCTATGCTCTTGTCGAGAAAAGTAGATGTGGCCACCAAGGAGGCCTCTGCCATGTCTGCTCTTGCCCTCTTAGCTGCCAATTAATTGATCATTAGACAGGCTGAGCTCCTGAACTGTTACGTTATGCTCTCCTTCCACCATTTTGGCGAGCTTTCATGACTGCTCTACCTCCTTGAGAAGATGGTCCACTATAGTAGACCCCAGGCCTCCATATAGTCCTGCATTCAAATACCCTAATCAAGAGGGGCCTTTGTCCTCGAAAGAAAGTCTGCATCGAAAACCCTTAAGGAGAAGACTTACCAACATGATGATCCAGATGAACCACTACAGGCCCTCACTGACAAATGTCTCTAGTGCCTCCTCTTTGACCTCCAAAGGGATGGAGTCATTCAAGAACCTGAGGCACATGTCCAACCCTAGAAGGCGAATCTCGCTAGGGGCAAGAACTCCTTCTTGAGTGGTAGGTCTCGCCCTTCCATCCTTGCTTTAGCTTGCGATCGGAGCCTTCGCTCACTTCACTTTAGCAACAGCTACCTTAGCCTTCACAGCTAACCTAGTCACCCATATTGGAGAATCAACCGTCGATACTTAAGCTTCACCAGCCTTTACCTAGGTCTCAACGATGACCGCCAACCCCTTCTTTCTTCTCTTCGGAGCTTCGCTTGCACCAGCTAAGGTGGCAACTCCCAAGTCAAGGGATGCTTTAACCTCCATTTCCACCTCTATGACCAGCACCTTGCTGGAGCTCGAGGCAAGTTCTAAGGAGAGAGGTAGCCCTTTGCTTTTCTTTGCCTTCCCAGCCCCCTCCATAGGAGATAGGGATGCTCCCTCCTCCCCTTTGGATGAATCGAAGGAGGTGGAGAAGGCCCACACTTATGATCGCAGCTTGTGACCTACCACGGATCATCAAGGCAACACCAGGAGACAAAGTCACTCTGAATGAAAAGGGGGGACTAGTCATCGAATAGTTGATGGTGGCCTACCTCAGGACAAGGAAGTCCCCATTGCATAAAGGGCCTCCAACAAGCTCTCTTAAAGGAGAATATCATATGGTAGGACCTGTACCAGTGATAGTTCATCCATAATGATATGCTCCAGTTCTTGCAACACTGAGGGGTCTAGCAACTGCAAAGGCTCAACTTCACCCTAACACCTTGGGAACAACCATGACAAGGGGGTGACCACAAAAAAGAATTGTAACATCCAACCTTGCAATTTTGCAGGACCAGTCGGAAGCTAAACCCTTTGTGAGGGAAGATATACCACCACCCTTGAGAAGCCTTCAGCTAGAAGAAATGGTAAAATACTTTTGCCTTGGGCTCCATGCAGTGGTGGACCATCAAGCTGAAAAAGCCAATGATGGCCCTCCAAGCATTGGGGACCAATTGTGTTGGACACAGGTTATACCATCATAGCAAGTCTACCATTGCTAGAAGCATATGAATTATGAGACCCACATTCAATGGCTCCTCATGAAGCGCGACCCTCATTGCCATCCCCTCAATGATCGCCTCACATTTCCTATGAACCTTTAGATGGATGCTCACTGCAAGGATAAACTTTTCTTCTAGCTGGTAGACCTTCTCTTCCATCAAAACTGAGACTGTGGTCTCCTCCACCCCTATAGTCATTGTGCATTGAGTACAAAGAAAAAACAAAGAAAGAAGAGTTGAGGAAAGAAAGGGGAACCCACCACTGATGACTAGTGGTATGGCCATCAATCAATCGAAGACTCCTCTCCTCTTTCCTGTTACTTTGCTACTCTCGATTGCTTGGTTGCTGCAAGGATGTAAGAGGTCCAACTGACACCTGAATATATATGTATACTCATCAAAAGGACCCGTCCATCCCTTAATGAGGGGGCACCAATTTCAGCCTTGCAAATCGATGTGCCCTACATCAATTCAGTGTTAAAGGCATTATCTTGGAAGGTGCATTATAACATCCCAGAGGCCCAAACCATTGTGGCAATTTTCAAAAGCTACCACTGCTTTGGATGACATAACCTCTTGAGAAGTTGTGCCCATCCCTTGTATGGATTTGATGAGCGTAGCTTCCTTGCCTAGTGTAGCTTCTCTTGCCTCGCCATGGGTTGCCTAGCCTAGCACAACCTAGCCTAGTGCAGCTTTGCATGCCTCGCCACGAGCTACCTCACCTGGCATAGCCTCACCTACCTTGCCACAAGCCTCATGTAGTGCTCGCCATGCCAGCTTCATCCTAGCACGGCGGGCCCCCATGCCTCGTTGAACTAATGGAGTCTCTACTTCCTTTGCCCAAGGCCCTGGAAGTCAGACACTTGAGTTTGGAAGTAGGGGGCATCTGATGTGTCTTGGTCAGGTTGGTCCAACATGGCACCCAGGCTCCAACCCATTCTAGACAGGTGTCAGCCAGCTCAAGCAAAGGGGCTACCTCCCAATGCCTCGCTACATAGACATATAGATGTGTGCCCACCAACTCCCTACATGCATGTTGACTTCCACTAGGCTTGCTCTATCTACCTAGTCACGTGTACTCCAAGTTCAGCAACCATTAATGTTTGCCACCTGAGAGATGCTCCATCGTAAGGATATGCCGTGCCGGCCTCCGCTCCCTGCCTCACAACCACGACATGATCACCCATCTTGGCATGCCTGAATAGCCAAGATATGCCAACCATCATCCCCTATCCTTAGACATTAGGTACATGCCTATAAATCGGTTCCCCATGACCCTCTAAATAATTTCAAAGTCTCAAGTGGGAAGTCCTGGGCTCGAAGCTCGAAGGCAATAGTTAGGACACAAGGAGAAGAACAAGGAGAGACAATGGAAATGGAATGGAGAGCCCACTTTTCCTGAGAATTCCTCCTATTTAGAAAAGGAATTCTTTTCTTGCTTTCTCCTCCAAGTGCACCAACAGCACCCTGAATCGAGTCTTTCATGGCTTGTCACCTGAGTGAGATTTTTGTAAGCCATCTCATGCACTTTCTATCTCTCTGCAGTTCCTTGACCTCCATGATTCCACTTAACTATGTGCCATCTCCTAGGAAGTAGGACTTGTAGATACTAAGATCCCCTTCTTCCATAGATTCGTTCTATCTCCCTCCTTAGATTCTTCTCTGGCTCCTTTCTCACTCCTACTCCAAACCTAGAGGGGATTCCAAGACTCCTCTATTTGCTTCTCCAGGAGATTGACTTAGATTTAAAGGGTCCATCACTAAGAACCCACTCCCAGTGTATCAATCTTTCTAGTCTTCTCTATCTTATAGGATCGACTCTCGATGATAGGACCTTGCGAGACTTGGCTCCACCTCGTCAACTATGTCAATTTCAGTCCTACCTGAGTTGAGCCTGAGTCAGCACCACCTCTCGATATGGCAACACCTCTAATACCTTATTCTACTTCACCTTCCCAGCCCAAGGTGGCCCAAGCTTGGTATTCCAAGCTTGAGCCAAGGAGTGTTCACTCCTTTAAATAACTAGAAAGGCAGTTTGTGGCCTACTATAATGCTAGTTGGAAGATACCATGAAAGCTTGATAGTCTTTTCTCTATCTGTTAGTAAGATAGAGAGCCCATGAAAGATTTATGGCTCGATTCAAGGTAGTCACACTAGAAATCTACCATCTCAATGAGTTGGTAGCCATGTTGACCAAGAAACGAGGACTCTGCCTCTCCCGATTCACTTATTCATTGGATAAGACTTATCCTAAGTCTTATTCAGAATTACTGGTCAGTGCCCAAAAGTACATTCGCATAGAGGAGGGTGCTCTCACTCAACGAGAGGCTGATGGGAAGTCAAACAAAAAGCAAAGCTCGAGAAGAGCCAAGTAGAAATCGAGTCGAGAAGCCCAGCTTGTCCCATCGACAAAGTCCTAGGTCGAGGAGTTCGGCCAATAAATATGGTAACTACATTCCTCTCCCAGCTCCCAAACTAATATTCTCATAAAAATAAAATGAAAGTAATATCTACGAAGGGCTCGCCCACTGAAGCCGTTAGCCTTCCATGATAAGAGCAAGTATTGTCGATTCCACTAAGACCACAGCCACGACACTGAAGACTACTTCTAGTTAAAGGGAGAGTTTGAAAATCTTATTCAGTGTGGCTATCTTGGAAAATATATTCACAGAGAAGGAGTTTGGCCTGACACTCAGAACCCGAGCCAGCTATAAACTCAAGCCAAGCTTGACAATCAGTTGATAGCTGGATAGGTTGGCATGATCTTCTAGGGGTAGGGTATCCTTCAAAGAGGCCGAGAGGAGGAGAGTGTAAAAATTAGCAAAACATGATGATAGCAAACATAATCTCTTTTTTGATAGAGACTTAGTTGGGATCCAAAGAGTCCTGACACTCTTTTTCTGATAGGTTGGCATGATCTTCTTGGGGTAGGGCATCCTTCAAAGAGGCCTGACACTCATAATCTTTTTTTGGATAGAGTCTTAGTTAGGATCCAAAATCCCTACAATGATGCTGTTGCCATATCCATGATGATAGCAAAACATGATATAAAAAGAATTCTAGTTAATAGTGGAAGCTTGGCCAATGTCTTATTTTATGATACTTTTGTTTGAATGAACTTGTCTAAAACTTAGCTGAAACAGGTTTTTACACCCTTAGTTGGCTTCTCTAAAAATTCCATTGGGGTCGAAGGTGAGATCACTCTTATCGTTACTATAGGATTGTGCCCTGACAAAGCACTATCTTCATTACATTCATGGTCATCCAATTACCCTCGGCATACAACATCATTCTTGGATGGCCATGACTAAATTTGCTAAATGCTATTATCTTAACCAAATGCCTTCTCATTCTCTTTTCAACAAGGAGTACAGTCGATGAGATGTATGGAGACCAGCAGCTAGCCCAATAGTGCTTCCTGATGGCAACAAAAGTACAAAAGGCTAATGATACATCAACTACCAAATAACTGGACCTGAGGGAGCCAGAAAAGAAGAGTGAACCAGCCAAGCAACTTTTCTCTTTTTCATTAAAGGACAATCCCTCAAAGCTCATGCAGATTGGAGCTCTCCTGCCCGAAAAGGAAAGGAACCGACTACTAGAGTTTTTATAGCTCAATGTTGATATTTTTACTTGGTTGGCATCAACATTCCTAGGATTTCTCCTGAAGTCATCACTTATAAGCTAAATGTCAACCCAAAGTATAAATTGATGTAGCAAAAAAAGAGGAGTTTTGCCCTCGAAAGATAAAAGGCCATTGAGAAAGAAGTCGACAAACTCCTAACTGCCTAATTCATCCAAGAAGCCCACCCACTACCTTGATTGGTTAGCTAATATTGTCATGACTAAGGTAGCTAGTGGGAAGTAAAGAATCTATATCGACTATACCGATCTGCACAAAGAGTACTTGAAAGATAGCTTTCCACAACCAAAGATCAATCAACTATTCAATGCTATGTCCAGACACAAGCTGCTTAGCTTTATAGATGCCTTCTTGAGCTACAACTAGATCATAATGGCCCCTAAGGATAAGGAGAATACTGTCTTTATAACTGACAAAGGTATTTATTATTATAAAGTATAGCCTTTTAGTTTGAAAAATCTGGGAGCCACCTTACAATAGTTGGTCAATAAGATTTTCAAAGATCAGATTGGTCGAAATATAGAAGTCTACATCGATGACAAGCTCTTCAAAAATCTTGAAGAAGCTAACCACATCAAAGACCTAGAAAAGGTCTTCAATGCCTCCATCGATACTAAATGAAGCTGAATCTGAGCAAGTGTGTGTTCAAAGTCACCGCCAACAAGATCCTCGGATTTCTAGTTATAAGGCAGGGCATCAAGGCAAATCCAAAGAAGATCCAAGCAATCCTTGACATGCGGCATCCAACCTCCAAAAAAAAAGTATAGTAGTTAACCAAATGCATCACTACACTCAGTCAGTTCATCTCAAGATCACCTAAGTTGTGCTTACCTTTCTTCAAGATTCTGCACGGAATGCATAACTTCACTTGGATGGAGAAATGCTGACAAGCTTTTGAGGAGCTAAAGATGTTTTTCGAGTCTCCACCCCTGCTTTCTATGTCCAAAGTCAAAGAGGAGCTCTACTTGTATCTTACTACATCTTTGAAAGTAGTCAGCTCCATGCTTATTTAGGTGGATGACCAGGGAATAAAAAATCCATCTACTATACCAGTTGGGTGCTCTATGACACAAAGACTAAGTACTCTAAACTTGAGAAGATTGTTTATGCACTAATCATCTCTATACAGCATCTCAAACCATATTTCTAAGTCCATTCAATCACCATCTTGACCAACCAGCCAATCAAAGCCATCTTGCAATGGCCAGATACCTTTGAGAAAATGGCCAAATGGGCTATCAAAATCAACAAATTCAACATCTCTTATTGCTCAAGTTCATCTATGAAGATCTAAGTTTTGGCTAACTTTATGTTGAGTGCACATGGTCGAATAATAGGCTTGAGGGAGTACCTACCAACCAACTTAACCAAGGGATGACTCGGATACTACACGTAGATGGAGTTTCAAATGCCTAAGGGAGTGGAGCAGGCCTAATCCTGACTAGCTCGAAAGGAGAAGTTATCAAATACATGATATCCTTTTCATTCAAGGTGACCAACAACCAAGCTAAGTACGAAGCCCTGTTGGCTAGACTAAAGCTCATGAAGGAACTCGAAGTAATAAACCTTAGGATCTTCACCGACTTCCAGCTCGTAGCTGGTCAAGTCACTACAAGTTTGAAGCTTGAGATCTAATTATGGCTAGGTACCTTGACAAAGTATGGATGTTCACATCAACACTGGAGTACTTTAGCGTATTCTATATTTCTCGGTGTGAGAATGCTGAATAGATGCACTTTTCCGACTGGCAATCTTAGCGGACAACTTTCTTATGTGAAATCTTTACCTCTTTTCTCTCTCATCCCTCTTCCCTCTTCCCTCTTTCTTTCTATCCCTGGAATTATTGCTCTTTATTTTCTCTCTCCTCTTTCTTCCCTCCCTCTTTCTATCCTTAAAATTATTTCTCTTTATTTTCTCTCTTCACTTTCTCTCTCTAGAATCTTTTTTTTTACTCTCTCTTTCTCTTTATATCTAATCCATGGATCCTAGTAGAATACCTTGTACTCCTTTTCTATGAATCCAAGATGATGTTTTTGAAAAGAGACCTGGAATCACTTCGATATCTATGCAATATGTCGGCCCCTTAATTTGCAATTTTTTTCCATGTTTTCCACTTGTCTGTCATCTCCATCGGCAATTCAAGGCTACCAACCCCCTGACGATGTCCTTTGGCATTCATGTTGGACCCGATCTAGATTTTTAGAAGAGATAAGGACTCTTTCTTCCTCTCTATCTTATTTTATCTCTCCTCACCTACTTTTACTCTCTAAGAAAATCTATGAATTCTAGTATCAAATCATGTCTTCTTTTCTCGTGGATCCATGTTGATCCTTGGCTACAAGGCCTTAAATTATCTTGGTGCTCGAGTAGCAGGTCAAGATGATCATCCCAATCTTGATTTGAAATCCATTAATGATGAACCTTGTTGATCGATCTAGGCCTTGATCCAATTTATGCTTCACAATTCCATGACCGAGTCATAAAATTTGATTCATCCGATCTATAGAATCGACCATCCAATCAACAATCTCCTCTTCAAATTATTTAATTTCATTAAATTCATGAAACAAAAAAATTAATTATATTTTTAATATGTTAAATAGGATTAGTAGATTTATGCAGCAAAATCTGAATATATAAGATGGATGAGGTGAGTAAATTTTATACTACTTATTTATTTAAATTATCATGTTTTGATGCATATGATATGTTGTTATGGATAAATGTTTTTCATAAAATAAAATATCCAAATATACATATGAAGATTTATACTTTATCATGAAAATTGGTTTCATTAATATTTTTAATTAAAAGATATGTTTATGAAGCATGATTTAGATTACGTCATTTAGTATTTTTCTATGCATGTACATATATGTTTGAAGAAAAAGATATAAGGATTTTGAAAGCCCCCAAATAGCTATGAACGAATTCTTATAATTAGAAAGGTCAACACCCAAAGCTAGCATCCATAAGAAATATGTCTCCATCAATGGATATAAAGTTAGCACACGAAACAAGAACATTGTCGATTAAGAAATACGGCTCTGTCACAGGTATAAAGTAACCAAAGCATAATAATTTATGAGCACTATTTTTGAAATATGACACAAAATACATGATATGAAAAATTATGAATTTTATGATAGTTATGTTTATGAAATATTCATGATTTATATATACATTGATGTGGCACTACCGCTGATGCAGAACCCATGAGCGCTGGTGGAAAGTGCCACCTGGATGCGGCGACCGAACATAGATCTGGAATCGAGTTGCCCTGGTACTTGGAGTGTGCTTAATATGGGACAACCCCCAATCAAAATTATTATAGGGCGGGTAAGATCGTTGGTCATTAAGAAATGACTGCTATACTAGGTTCAAACTAATCCAAGTTATTTTTTCTCCTTTTTTTCATATATTTTTTCTCCTTTTTTTATTTTTTTATTCTTTTTCTATATTTCTTCTCTTTTTTTCTCACTTTTTTTTATTTCATTCCTGTGCTCGAAGTCGGCAACAGGATGCTGGCTATGCTTTGAGAATTGTGTAGAGGACCCTATTTTTACATTCGTGCAAGGATTCCTTTATGCTTTGACAAACATGCAGAATAGGGAATCGGCATCGAAGGAGCAAGTCTGGCAGGATCTCGTCGTCGATGGTGGCGGGGAAGGAAGACGATAGCTATGGTAGGTGGTGGCAAGGCTCTCTGGCGGGTGATAGGCGTCAAGGCACCAGGGAGCTGGGTGGCCGTCGGTGTGGCGTCGCGAGCAGAGACGGGGAGCGGAGGAGATGGATGCTTGATGGTGGATCCTGGTCGATGGCTGCTGGCAGTGATAGGGAGGAGATCCGGTGGGTGGCATGGCATTGATCTGGTGGAGAGATGAGGGGATCGGATGTGCCGGAGGAGGGGGCTTCGGGCGGGAGTGTCGACCACGGTCGTCGGCAGTGGTGGAGGTGGATCTTTCGATGGGGGCACGGGTGGTCGATGGTTGGTGCGAGCTTGGATCC
This sequence comes from Areca catechu, assembly GCA_021397845.1. Classification (NCBI taxonomy): domain Eukaryota; kingdom Viridiplantae; phylum Streptophyta; class Magnoliopsida; order Arecales; family Arecaceae; genus Areca; species Areca catechu. The sequence goes on along the minus strand of CM038046.1, from coordinate 48,491,758 downwards.
AGGCTGACGATGCATGGTCGTCGGCTACTATCGATTTGGGCAGAAGAGGGCGGAACGGTGATGGAATTGAAGATAGACTGGTAGCTATGGATTGCTAATGATCAACGGTCCTTGTCACAAGCAGAAGAGAGCGGCAGCGATCGACGGAGGTGATGGTTTTAAGGGAGGAACTGCGGATGACGGGTTCTCGGTGGCAGTGGAAGGAAGAATTGAGGAAGACTTCGAGGAAGGCATTTGATGGGTCTGTGGCTCGGTTAGGCGGATCCAGGAAGATGACAGTCTCAGCGGCGATGTCGAAGATGTCGGAAGGAGGGGTGGTTGTTTCCGACAAGATTGGTGACCGGATGGTGCTCGGGCAGTTCCGGTCGGGATGGCCCAGTGGTTAAATCGGGAGAAAGAAAATAGAGAGGGGAAAGAGAGAATGCAGATAAAGATGAAGAAGAAAGATCGATAAAAAAATTTAGGAAGAAAAAAATAAAACCATGGTTGGGTTCCCCACCCAGGCTTCAGAGCCCACTCTTAACCAGAGTGACCATGTAGGGCATCAGCACCCTCTCCTTAACCAGGAGTTTCTATTTTTCTCATCCCCAAATATTCATCGTTGTTGCCCAGAAATGGAGCCCAAAAGAGGGGGTAAATTGGGTCTTTTAAAAATTTAAAGCAATAATGTGCAGGCCTTGTGGTGTTTGTGAGTAATGAAATTGATGCACTAAGTTATATGGAGTGGAAAGCAATAAATAGAGTGCAATAAGTAAAGAGCAAGAGATAAAAGAGATAATCACATACAAACACAAAGTTTATAGTGGTTCGGTGCAAACCTAGCACCTACATCCACTCCCTAAGCTACCCTTGGGAATTCCACTATAATCTCTCCAAGATTACAGCCGACTTGTTTTTTCAAAGGCTCACAAGTCAAAACTTATGTTGGTTTTATCATCTAGGCTCACCAACAAACCTTTACACTTGTTTTGTCTTCGGGCTCACAAGTTAACCCTAGTTGATTTTGTTACTTTGGCTCATCAACAAACCACAATAACCTACTTTCAAGAAACCCTTGAAAGCTAGGTCAAATCATAAAAGAAATTTAGATATACAATTCAAATAAACAAAACAAACTATCTTTAAGAGTAGAATAGAAGCTTTGAGGCTCTAATTGATGCTTTTTCTTGTCTTCTCCTTGGAATATTCTTCAAGCTCTCTTTTTGGAATGTTGAAAGGATAGGCTTGTAAGCTTTTTTAGGAAATCACACTATAAATGGCTTTTGAAGTGAAGTTCTTGAGGGAATATTGACTTTTAGGCTTTGAATGGACTTCAATGCTTCAAGAATGAGTTTGGTGAAGCTTAAATACTTCAGAAACATCCAAAAAATGGTTTGTGACCATTGGAGCTTCGAATCTAGCCGTTTGGAGCTTGAAAAGACATTTTTGCACTTCAAAGAAATAGATCCGTTAGGACTGTCAGAACCTGAGTGTCGATACTTGGCTGTCAGGTGTTGACACTTGGCTGTCAGGTGTCGACACTTGACTTCTAGGTATCGACACTTGAACTTTCAAGTGTCGACACTTGATTCACAGGTATCGACACTTGACACAAAAATACTCCATTGGTCAAGTTCTGGATTTTCAAAAAGTCTCAGGCCTTGAGTCGACACTTAGGAACTTAAGTATCGACACTTGGCATGCCAAGAAATTTTTTTGCATGCCAAATGCTGAAGTGTCGACACTTGACCTTCCAGGTGTCAACACTTGGTTCTGCAAAATTCATAATTAAGTACAATTGAAGCCAAAAACATAAGCATCAAATATGGAACTTAAATGAGACATAAATAAGCAATAATTGAACTCTTTTAACCCCTTTTTGCATGAAAAAGACTTTTCAAATCATGAAAGATGCTTTGTGCCACAGCGTGCCATGATACTTTAATTTTAAAGAATTTGAGGTGCTTGTTTCCTGAAAACTCATAACTAGAAATAAGCATTAGTGCACAATATGTACTCAACATTTTGTTACTCATCAAAATCACTAGGTGAGCCAACAATCGTCTATATTTTTATTCGAATGACAAAACTATTAAATAGGCTAATCTAAGATATCCGAATCCTCTCAAATACCTCAACCACAATCTTAATACATTCAAACTAACAAAATAAACTAATCCAACTAAATCCTAAAATAATGATAAAAATAAATTCTAAAATAATTTACGGAAACTAATCCTAAAATAAGATATCCCAATCCCTCGTACACCCATAAAAAATACACTTATCTTCATTAGGATGTGCTCTGGGATATGTGCTACTCCAGGATCCATGCTACTTCGAGATATGTGCTGCATCGACTTTAGGATTTGGGGCTTCAGGGTTTGGGCTAGGCTGACTTCAGGTTTCGGGCTGGGCTGGCTTTAGGTTTCAAGTTGGGCTGGGCCGATCGATGTTCCCATCATTTCCCTAAGGTGGGGAGAACTCGACTCCGTCGAGTCAAGCTTCAGCAATCTTCTGGCTCCAAGATGCACATCATCTGCAAACTAAATTATTTTTTTTACAAATAATGTAGTTTTTGGCTTTGATACCAAAACTGATGCAGGACGAAACACTCTAATACCAAAAATTGAAGCGGGACAACCCCGATCAAAATTATTTTAGGGAGGGTAGGATCGTTGGTCATTAAGAAACGACCGCTAGACTAGGTTCAAACTGATCCAAGTTATTTTTTTTGCTTTGTTTCATATATTTTTCTCCTCTTTTCTATTTTTTATTATTTTTCTATATTTCCTTTTCTCTTTTTTTCTCACTTTTCTTATTTCATTCCTTTGCTTGAAGTTGGCAACAGGATGCCGGCTATGCTTTGAGAACCATGCAGAGGACCCTGCTTTCATGTTCATGCAAGGGTTCCTTTATGCTTTGATGGACATGCAGAACAGGGAATCGGTATCGAAGGAGCAAGTCCGGCAGGCTCTCGCCATCGACAGCTGCGAGGAAGGAAGACGGCGGCTCATGTAGGTGGTGGCGTGGCTCTTCGGCGGGTGACAAGCGTCAAGGCAGTAGGGAGCCGGACAGCCATCATTGTGGCATCGTTAGCAGAGATTGGGAGTGGAGGAGATGGATGCTTGATGGTGGATCCTAGTCGACGGTTGCTAGCAGCGAGCAAGGAGGAGATCCGGTGGGTGGCACGGTGTCGATCCGGTGGGGAGATGAGTAGATCGAATGCACCGGAAGAGGGGGCTTTGGGCGGGAGCATCGACCACGATCATCCGGCAGTGGTGGAGGTGGATCTTCCGGTGGGGGCACGGGCGGTCAATGGTTGGTGCAGGCTTGGATCCGGGTGGACGGTGCATGGTTGTCGGCTGCTATGGATTTGGGCGGAAGAGGGTAGAATGGCGATGGAATTGGAGATAGACCGGTGGCTGTGGATCACTGATGATCGGCGGTCCTTGTCACAGGAGGAAGAGAGCGGCAGTGGTCGATGGAAGCGACATTTTTAAGAGAGGAACGATAGATGACGGCTTCTTGGTGGTAGTGGAAGGAAGAACCGGGGAAGGCATTTGATGAGTCTATGGCTCGATCAAGCGGATTTGGGAAGATGACAGTCTCAGCGGTGATGTCGAAGATGTTGGAAGGAGGGGTGGTTGGTCTCTGGCAAGATCAATGACCGGATGGTGCTCGGGCGGTTCCGGTCGGGATGGCTCGGTGGTTATTCGGGAGAAAAGAAACAGAGAGGGGAAAGAGAGAATGCAGATAAAGATGAAGAAGAAAGATCGATAGAAAAATTTAGGAAGAAAAAAATAAAACCATGGTTGGGTTACCCACCCAGGCTTCAGCACCCACTCTTAACTAGAGTGACCATGTAGGGCATCAGCACCCTCTCCTTAACTAGGAGTGATGCACCCTCTTCTTAACTAGGAGTTTCTATTTTTCTCATCCCCAAATATTCATCATCTATGTTTTTATTCTAATGACAAAACTATTAAATGGGCTAATCTAAGATATCCGATATCCTCTCAAATACCTCAATCTCAATCCTAATACATTCAAACTATTAAAATAAACTAATCCAACTAAATCCTAAAACAATGATAAAAATAAATTCTAAAATAATGTACGGAAACTAATCCTAAAATAAGATATCCCAATCCCTCGTACACCCATAAAAAAATATACTTATCTTCATTAGGATGTGCACCACGATACGTGCTACTCCGGGATCCATGCTGCTCCGGGATACGTGCTGCATCGACTTCAGGATTTGGAGCTTCAGGGTTTGGGCTGGGTTGACTTCAGGTTTTGGTATGGGTTGGCTTCAGGATTCAGGCTTGGCTAGATTCTGGGCTGGCTTCTGGGCTAGGCTTCAGGTTCTGGGCTAGCTTCTAGGCTGGGTTAGTCGATGTCCCCATCAATGCTCCCGTCTTCCGAAGTGGAGCCCCCAGCCAGGGCAGCACTCCTGCTTTTCGGGGTTGAGCTCCTGAGATAGAGCTCCCCCATTCTACCGAGGTCGAGCCCCCGATCGAGGTCAGCTCCCATCCGGTGTCAAGTTCCCGGTCGAGGTTGCGCTCTCACTTCTGGGGTCGAGCTCCCGAGATAGAGCTCCCCTATTCTGCCGAGGTCGAGCCACTGGCTGAGGTTATCTCTCATCTAGGGTTGAGCTCCAGGTCGATGTCGCACTCCTAGTTCCCAAGGTCGAGCTCCTGAGATGGAGCTCCCACATTCTGTCAAGGTCGAGCCCCGATCGAGGTTAGCTCCCATCCGAAGTTGAGCTCCTGATCGAGGTCGTGCTCTCGCTTTCCTGGGTAGAGCTCCCGAGATAGAGCTCTCCCATTCTGCCTAGGTTGAGCCCCCGATAGAGGTCAGATCCCATCTGGGGTCGAGCTCCCGGCCGAGGTCATGCTTCCACTTTCTAGGATCGAGATCTTGAGATAGAGTTCCCCCCTTTTTCTACCAAGACCGAAGTTCCTACTAGAAGTCGAGGGGGGAAGATCAGCAGAAGTACAGACCATGGCATGGGAGTTCTCAGCTACCTGCAACCTCTAGGAGGTGGCGCATGCCCTATCAAAAAATTCAAGCTCTGCAACACCCCATCCGCATGCTCAGCACAGTGCATGCTCCACCAAGCTCTAGGCCCCGTAGTGTGCCGCCATGTCAACGACCGTACAACCGGGGTCTCCCGCCGTCGCAACACGAAACCTGTACCTCTTCTAAGAGGAGTATTCCATTAAGGCCTTAGGCCCTATAATACTCCGATGGTCCCTCCTGGAATAAAACTGCCCCACCATGGCTCAGGACTCAACGGCACGGCCCTGCCTCTCCCATGGGAAACTGCACCATTAGAGGTATAAGATCTGTACTACACCGACGAACACCCCCAATAGAAGGATCTCCTTCAAGGACCGGTCCGACAGTGGGAAGGCTGTAGACAAAGGAAGACCCCTCCAAAAAGAGATGCCAGGAAAGGGACATCTCAATGAAACCCCGGACTTGGTTTGAGCCATCCTTTCCATATAAAAATAGAAGAAAGGATCCCTAAGAGGGGGGAGGCAACTGGTAAGGCACAAAGAGCAAACAGGCAAGGAACCAGTCAAGAGAACCTCCCAGCTCTCTAATCTCTACTTCACCTTGTCTTTCCATTTCATATATCTCATCTTTTATCTTCTACGTGGAGAGATTTCAACCTCTCCAACACAGAGGTTCGTTCTCCTTGATCGTCCCAACTAACTTGATTGTTGGAGTGTCCCCGCCGGAATTCCCAGCCCGGGTCTCCTCTTTTTTCTAGGTCATGCTGGTTTTGGAGCTGACCGGGGAAGAGGACCAAGCACCCAACGGGAGCCTGATGAGTTCATGACACGTCAGAGCTATAGGCCATGACGATTCTGGCAACAACGTACATAATTGGTTTTAGGAATTTCTATATTACATTATATTATGAAAAGTTCAAATTGTGATATCTCTTACTTTTATCATTATGTATTGTTTATATGAAAGCTTATGCTTAATCTGATAAGGAAGTGTAGGTTTTACTTACTGAGCTAATGTAGCTCATAATCTTTTTTTTTTCTTTTTTTTTATAAAGGAGTAAGGTTATGAACAATGGATAATCCAGGCTTGGGGTCTACACTAGCAAGCTTGAAAGTTTTGTTGTTGAAATTAGTTATTTGAATACTTATGAATTTGTGTTAAGCAATTATGAATTATGAGACTTGTGTCAAGTATTTGATTTTAAATTTACATATTTTGTACCTATTTTGATTTAAATAATAATTTGAATTGAACCTCTTTTTTTTATTTTATTTGTGAGAGATTTCTGCTTTATTTAAGATTATGAATGCTTGGCTTTGCGCTATCATTGGTTATATCCCTCAATAACATAGCCATATTATGTCCCGGATTTAGAGCATGACATTTCAAATCCAATTCTTAAAAAAAAAAAAAACATCAAACTTTCTTGAGCATAAAGCCATAATGATCAAATAATGATATATCAAGTCAGCAAGCATATGAAGCCACAAAAAAAAAAAAAAAAAGGGTCATATATTGCTCCCCACAAAGATCCAAAAAATTAAAAAAAGTTCATATATTGCTGCCTACAAAGAGCAATGAAACAAAATTCCTAACCTTGCAATCTAATGCTTTCCAGATCTAAAACAACTATGACAAACCTTTCTCAATAGGAACAATAAAATATTTTTAAGAGAGAGAAACAAAACATTGGCTAGGAAACATGATATAATCCTCACCTTTAACACAATTTTTTTTTTCCGAAATTCGTAGATTATAAAAGCTTGAAAGATTGGGAAGATTTGGATTTTCTTAGAGTTTGGTGGAGAAGAAGAGATAAGAGAAAGAAGAGAGAAATAATGGACTTCTCTTTTGGATCAAGCAACAACTAGTGTATTCTACGAGATTGCTCAAATAGCCTAAGGAAAATTTAGATATTTCAACTAAATCTAACTGAATATTCTCTTTATGACTACGTTGTAATAGAATATTATTCAAAGACTAAAATAAATATTGTCTAAAAAGTGTAATGATCATCTTGCGGTGATTGAAAATAGAGGGTCTGATCTACAATTTCAGAGAACTGTAGGAATGGGCATGCAAAAAATACTTATAAATTAGAGGATTCTCTTCGTGGACAATGCTACAAACTGCGGTTCAATATCAATTACCTCGACAAATATCCTTGTTTCTGGGGTTACAGACTTTCAAGAATTGTTTGTTGATTAAGTGTCCAAAGTTCCCTTCCAATGCTTCACTGATCTTGGAAGTGTGACACTTGACATATCTAATTGCAAGAGGCAAGGTTCGACGAATCTTCATTTTGTCATTGGATGGATAAATCTTGCATTTTAATTCCATTTTCTGTCTTAGAGTATGTAACCACTCTAATGGCATTCAATTGATATTTTACCTCATCTGATTCTCCTGGTTAATAAATGAATAATAATAATAATAAAGAATTTGATAAAAAGAAAAAAAAAACAAAGAAGGGCAAAAGAACAAATGCGTGCAGCACTCCCAATGTGATGCATATTCCTTATTTTAGTTTATGCTTATATATAAGAGATATGGGACCAGGTGGGCACAAGAATTTTTCTTTCGCTTGATTGTGGTGAAATGAAACCGGTTGGGTGCTGCTACCTTTTTTCTCGACCAAAAAATAAAATACACGTACATGAGGTTGTGTCGCCTGATGGTGTAGTATAACCAAGGAATTATGTTATTTCCAATGATTGGCATCCATTGTGGACAAATGCCCACACAGAAATATACACCTTCTATCCCCTTGGATATTATCTATATCACGAGTCATATTTCTGGCAAACATATGAACGCAAGAAGGTGAATATTGGCTTCTTTCTATGAGACATGAGCTAGCATTGCAGCAATTGTTCTAAAAATAAACTATAGGCACAAATCATTAGACTATAATAAATATGAGACAATGGAAGTTAAAGGACAAAGCTTGTTTTTAAGCATCTAATGTGGTTTGCAGATTGTCATCGGTTGTGATGTGGCAAGTCACTGACATGGCATCCACGTAGGATCCGGCTAGGCGATGAGGTGAAGAAGAGTGCCACCTGACCTAGTTGAAGTCGAGCTCCTAGCTAAGGTCGATCTCCCATCCGAGGTCGAGCTCCCATCCGAGGTCGAGCTCCCATCCGAGGTCGAGCTCCCAGCTGGGGTCGAGCTCCTGTCTGAGATCAAGCTCCCAATTGGGGTCAAGCTACCAACTGAGGTCGAGCTCCCAGTTAAGGTCGAGCTCCCATTCAAGGTTGAGCACCCATATGAGGTTGAGCTCCCACCTGAGGCCGAGTTCCCAGCTGAGACCGAGTTCCCAGCTAAGGTCGAGTTCCCAGCTGAGGTCGAGTTCCCATCCGAGGTCAAGCTCCCAACTGGGATCGAAGTTTTGGTCCGAGGTCGAGCTCCCATTCGAGGTCGAGCTCTCAATTGAGATCGAGCTCCCGTCCGAGATTGAGTTCCTAGCTGAGGTCGAGCTCCCGTCCAAGGTTAAGCCCCGAGTGGAGGATAAAAGAACGGGGAAGCCTTAGATTATGACATGAAGGTGCGATGTCATCACCGGGTAGGCCATCGATCACATGGAGGCATCTGCTTCGCTAGGGGCATAGGCTTTAGTGCATGCCACTCGCACTCCCTTTGTAATGTATGCTCCACCGAGACTCCAGATCCGGGAGCACGCCACCCGCACCCTTTGGCAAGCACGTGCTCCACCAGGGCTCCAAACCCTGTAGCACGCTACTTGCAACTCCCACAAGAAGAGTGCTTCGCTAGAGCCCCAAACCCTGTAGCGCATTGTCTGTACCCCCGAAAAGTGGAAGTGCTCAATCATAGTACATGACTCTATAGCATGCTACCCACACTCTTTGCAAGGGATCAATTTACCAGGGAGACAAGTTTTACAGCGCACCGATTATGCCCCATACACAAGGATTCCCCCCGAGAGGGGCTGGTCCGAGGGGAAGCTCTGGCAAGTTTGTTCTCCTCCCATGCGAGACACCCTAAGAGGTGCTACCGGTCGAAGCACTGGGCTCAGTCAAGAAGGAACAATTCCTATATAACTGCAAGAGAGATCTCCAAAAAAGGGGAACGACAGTAAGAGAGCAAGGGCAGGGGACCAAACAGCGAGAACCCCCCAGGCTCTAGTTTTATGTTTTCCTTTTATTTTACTTTTCCTCTACACGAGGCACCATGAGCTCCCATCATGAGGATCTATTATCCTTGGTCATTCTACTGACTTGACCGTTGGAGTGTCCTCGCTGGGATCCCGACTTAGGTCTCCTCTTTTTTGCAGGACCGACTAACCACGAAAGCGAGGCAAGGAAGAATCCAACGAGCCAGGGAAGGTTGGCTCATCTGGGCTATACTAGAGCTACAAACCATGGCAACCTAGGTGGCAACGAATTGGCATGCCAGGTAGGGGGTGTGGACGGTCACTAGCCAACCTCCTACAAATCCATGGTGATGACCTGTGCTCGGGAAGCCTCCATCAACTGCATAGGAGACCTATCCCACCGCAGCAACCGACATAGCCAGGAAGTGGAGCTCCCTACTCTTCCACTTCTCCCTCCAGCTGATCAATCCATGCAGATTGCTGCACACACGTAGCAGGTCCAGACCCTTACCGTAGTAGTGTGCCAACTGCACCACCAGCATCGGTCCCTACAACGTAGCAATAGCCATGAACACCTACGGCCTATGCTGTCGAGCCCCATGCCAGCTTAAGGTCCTTCCAAGAGGGATCATCATGTGTACGGACCACCTCATACCCACGGGGGAGCCTGTGGGTGGCTAGGAAGAGACATTGGGATAGTTTAGCCGACTGGTGAGACGCTCCCTGGTCTCGAAACATGGCGCTGCATCTCACTGCTAGCATCAGCACGATAGGGAACTGAAGTATGTGTTCCTCCAGATGTCATCTTCTTCCCCCCCGATAGCTTCCACGAAGGGGTCAACAGACGAGGCCATCTGTCAGTACTCAGAGAAATGCCTCGAGGAGCAAGAGCACAGGCTGGTTGATTTGGCCCACCAGTTTGCCGAGATTAGGGGCTCCCTACACGAGCCCATGGGCTACGATGCTCGCCCACCCCTTTCTCATAGGATGCATGAGGAACCAATCCCTAACTAGTTCTGCATATCCTAGGTGGATCCCTATAATAGGACCACGGACCACATCAACCATCTAGAGAGTTACAAAGCTCTCATGTGGGTTCAGGAGGCCACCAATGCCCTCCTCTGCATTACCTTCTTGTCCATGCTCCGCAAAGTGGCTCGGGTCTGGTATTCCTGCCTCAAGCCGAAGAGCATAGACTTTTTTGAGCAGCTGGAGAAGAAATTTATGGCCCACTTCGATGCCTACCAGAAGGTGCCATGTGAGGCTGACACTTCTTCTCTATCCAACAATAGGACCATGAGTCCCTTCAAGACTATGTGTCCCGATTCAAGGCAACTATCTTGGAGATCTATAACCTCGACAAGCCTGTCGTTATGCTGGCATTGAAGAGAGGGCTCAGAAGCTCCCGTTTCACCTACTCCCTTAGCAAGAAGCCCCCGAAGTCTTACTCGGAGCTCCTCCTCCATGCTCACAAGTACATCCAAGTAGAGGAGGTTGACCATACCAAGAGGGAGTTAGACAGAAGGCCACTAAAAAAGCAAGTCCAAGGGGAGGTGATGCGAGACGACTCTAAGATTGCTAAATATACAGGAAAAATCAATAAAATATTTTTTTTAATTTTTTTATAATTTTTTTTGTAGGCTAAATTTTCAAAGTTAAGTAAAGACTAGCAGGATATTCAACAATGCAAAGAATCATCATATCGCAGGCATACTTATGCAAAATAATAAGAATTAGGAATCGATAATTGAGAAATTCTTGGCTTAAGATAGCTAATCTTCATCAAATCAGAAATCAAGAGAAGGAAAGGATATTACCAGACAGGGATTGAAGAATATGCAATTGAAGAGATCACTCACACTCTGATTAGAGCCTGGATGATGAAGCTTCAGTTCCCTTAGATTTGATGGCTGATCTAGGTGATCTTGGAGGCAAAGAAGGCCTCCTCTAGGGAGGTGAAACACCTCGGAGATCGTGCAAGTGTCAAAGGTCAATCAAAACAGCAAATAATAAAAGGGAAAGAAACTAGGATTTGAGTTGAAGCAGGGTTAGGGTTAGAAGCTAGCGGCCTGGAGAAGAAGGGGTTCCTTCACTTGGACGGAAGCAAGGGCACTCTTCTCTTAGGCATGGCTAATCTTCTGGGATGCAGAAAAATGCTAGGGTAGCAGGGGTTCGACCAGGGTACAAGGAGAGCACTCAAACAAAACTAGAGAAGCAACACAAGAACAAAACATTAGGCAATTAACTCAAAATTTTAGCAAAGTTTAATTCATATGAAAAAAGTTTTTATTACAAGAGGAAGAGGGGTGGGGTATTTATAGAGCTCCCATGCCCTCTCCTAAAAGGATTACAAGTCTTTTCCTAGTTAGAATAGATTTACATAATTTAAGTGGGAGAAAGATCTCAAAATAAACCTAGAACTAGGAGTATACAAGTTGAATGAAATAAAAACTCAAACTCCTTCTTTCATTTGAACTCTTCTACCATGTTTGGACTTGGTCAGCCATTAAGGATGCCCCTCTTGGCATGTTGGGCTTCATGGGGGGCAGCAAGGGCCGGCCAAGGGCTTGGGGCGTATGGGCTTTGGGCCTCCTGGAAGCTGGGGTGCCTGGGCTGGTATATTCCTGGCATCAGACTGGAATCTTGGTTCTTAAAAGCTTGGGCCTGGCACTTAAGCTTGATTTCTCCTGGACTAGGCATAGATGAACCTCTGGATTCATGATATGCCTTGGTCTAGGAATATACTCTGGCATCTGGAGAGAGTCTGGGCATTTGGAGAGCATTTGGAAGGAGTCAAGGTATCTGGAAAGGCATCTTGGATCTTAGGGTATCACACAAAATCCAATAAACTGATGTAGTGGCCTCTGACACCTAGATGAGGCCTCGTGGAACTCCAAAATAGGGTAACCTCCTCTTTTATACAAAAATTGGACTCATACTAGACTTATACTGAAATACAGGACTCGATACTAGACTGGGGTTAAGACACAATCAACTAGTCTCAACTTATTACAGGACTCAATCTTACTTGCTTACAAAATTATGACACATGACTAAGGTTCTAAAAAAATTCTAATCAGTAAACCATATGAGATATAGTGATCTGTGTCTGATCCTAGTGTCCCCACTAATTCTTCCAGGGCAGGAGGAACTTGACCCCATCGAGTAAGGGTCATTTGGCTCAAGGAGGGTCCGGGTTGAGGCGCTGTAGATCCGCACCAGCATTCTACAAGTCCTCAGATTCTGGCCGACCTTGCCATCGGGCCAAATACCACTGACAGTCTCTATCCCAGGTACTGATGACTTGATCGTTCAGGGTTCTCTCAATCTTTTCCTCACCAAAAGGCCAAATTGTATGTAGTCGCTCTGGGATAGGTTCACTCCAAAGAAAGGGAGTAGCTCAAGGGGCTCACTGGGTATCACTGCTGGCTTCCTAGACTCTACAAGATCTACGATGACGAAGGTGGAGCTAATACCTAAATCAGGTGATATCTCAAGTGCATAGGCATTGGATCCATTACTCTTCATTATTTTGGATGAGCCAGCTTCGCGAGCATGAAATTCCTTCATAATCACATAATTCTCTGCAAAAATTTCTTTATCTCGCTTTTGGGAATTAGCCAAGTTTTTATTTAATTTATTACTTAATGTTAGCTTTTAACTAATTTCTTGATGCATATGCTGTGCAGAGGCTAGTATAGGTGTAAACAAATGGATTAGGACTATGAATTTTATTGGACTCAAAACTAACACCTAATAGACTCGACTAGCCATTCCTATCAAAGAAGATTTATTGGGCTTGTTGGGTCAAAATCCTAACACACTATAGATTCTCTAGGTTTGACCCTGGCATGGCATGCATATGAAAATTTACTATGGACTCCTACTAGGTGCCATAGGGTTTTCCAGAAGTAAAATGCAAACATGACATGCTCAATGAATGAATGCAACATGCAAACTCCTATAAAATGCAATCTAATAGTGAAAGAAACAAAAGAAGTTCCAGGAAAGGATAGAAAATAAGATGCAGGTTCAGGGTTTGACTAGCAAGGTAAGAAATAAAAAGATGACTTAGGGTTAATCAAAAAGCGTAGAATACATGAAGGGGCTTTAGGGATGAGTCCTAGACTAATGAGATTGACCTTATGGGTTTAAGGTAGTCCTACAAGGTCTGCATTATGGAAGAATGGGTCATTAATTTTAGGGAAGAGATCAATTGGAGTCAATGGAGTGATTTCATCCTGAGGGTGCTAATTTAAGGAGATCAAGTCCTTAATAAATTCTTTTAGCTCACAAACCAAAGGACTGGGCTCTATAGTTGGGCTTTCTTTTAGTGGCTCCTTAGGTAAGGTTCTGATAGTAGTATTTAGGTTATCTTCCTCCAGCTGGCCTTCCACTACAGGTTCAGCTTGGGTGTGGTCAAGTTTAACTAATGTTGGGTGGTCTTCTACCTGGGTATCTATTCATTCAACTAACTCTAAGTCTTCTATGGAGAACTCCTCTTCTTCTTCCTCGTACTCCTCTACTAGGCTCTCATCATCTTCATCTATTTCCTCTTCAAGGTCATCCTAGTGAACCAATGGGGTGGTAAGAAGGGGTTGACTATGGAAAAAATTGACTAATACTAGGCTCAAATCTAGGGGTATTAATCCTATAGGATTCAGGTAGACTGAGGGATAATGGGTTACTACTGGGTTCATATCTAGGGGCTATGGGTTCCTAGGGATTATAGGGCAAGGGTTCAGCTCTATGGGCCTTGTCTAGGGTTCCTATTTAGTCATCTAATGGATCAATCCTATGGATCATTTGGTTATTGGATTGGGTCATCTGGTTAATCTGGGCGGTTAATTGGGCAAGCTGGCTTTGGGTTTGGGTGGTTGATTGGTTCAACTGGGTATTAGTTTGGTCAAACCTGTGGTCCATCCATTCAAACATTTAGTCAAGGTTTTCATGAAGGCCTCTAGACTGGGGTCCATGGTTGAGCTAGGTTGGGGTTTAGACTTCTGATATTGGGTTCTTAGTCTAGTGGTCATGCAATCAAACAATCAGTCAGAATGAGATGGTGTAGCCAAGCATGCAAAGGATCAGTAATCCTAGGGTTTCCTAGACCTAGAGCCAAAACTGAATGGGTCAGCTCAACTTACACTTAACCCAACAGGTAATCCTTCCTCTAGCCAGGTAGAGAATGGGAGTGTTGGAGGCCCCCTACTATTATAGGGACCCAATTAAAAACCACAACACCACTTATGTCGTTTGACTCTGGACCCTCAGCCTTAAGCACCAAATTTCAGTAATAACCACAAGATTAAATGCACTAGTTGGCCCACACAATTCAGACCCGACCTGTTGGTGTCACCTAGCCCTTTAGGGCAAATTAGGTCTAATTAATTTTAATTAGGCTTAGATCAGAATGATGATGGTTGTTTTGGGCCCAAGACAGGTGATGAAATCCTGTCCTGAAGTTAGATAGTAGTTGCCCTTAAAATTAGGTTAAAAAGATGATGGTAATCGATGGTCCTGATGCAACTAATAACAATTAGAAAATAAATATATTTTTTTAATTATTTTTTGATGTGACAAGTTAGGTTTAAGTTAACTGGGGTTAGCAAACAAAGTTTGGCTTGGGAGTGGGGGGTTTGGAAGTTAGTTAGGTTTTGGTTTAGTCTAAATATAGAAATAACTGAATTCAAAAAATTAGGGTTTCAGATGATGCATATTTTGACATAGTTACCTAATGCAGGACGACTCTAAGATTGCTAATCATGTAGGAAAAATAGTAAAATATTTTTTTTTGTGATTTTTATGATTTAGGTTTGTAAGCTAAATTCCCAAATAAAAGTAAGAACTAGCATAAGGAGTAGCAATACATAGAATCATCATGATCGCAAAGAACTCATACAAAATAATAAGTAGCCAGGACCCGAGAGTTGAGAAACTCTCGATTTAGGATAGCTTATCTTCATCAAATCAGAAATTAAAAGAAGGGAAGGTTTCTTACTAATCAGAGATTGAAAACTTTGTAATAGAAGGGATCACTCACACTCTGATTGGAGCCTGGATGAAAAGCTTCAGTTCCTTGAATGAGATGGCTAATCTGGACCCGATATGAAGGCAAGGAAAGCCTCCTCTGAAGAGGTGAAGCATCTCGGGGATCCTGCAAGCATCAGGGTCAATCAAAATAGCAAATAAAAAAAGAGAAAAGGAACTAGGATTTTGAAGGAATTGGGATTTGGGTTAGGAGATGGCAGCCCGGGGAAGAAGAAGCTCCTTGTCTTGGATGGTAGCTAGGGCTTCCTTTTCTTGGGCATGGCTAATCTCCAAGGATACAAACGGATGCTAGGGCAGCAGGGATTTGGCTAGGGCACACAAGGAGAGCACTCAAAGTAAAGAACCAAAACCAAAAACACCAACACAAGGCAATAACTCAAAAATTCAGCAAGTTAGATTCATAAGAAAGAGATGATTACAAGAGGGGGAGGGGTGGGGTATTTATAAAGTTTCCATGACCTCTCCTGAAGGGATTACAAGTCTTCTCCTAGTTAGAATAGGTTTACATAATTTAAGTGAGAAAAATACTATAAAATAAACCTATAACTATGACTATACAAGTTGAATGAAATAAAAACTCAAACTCCTTGTATTTGAACTCTTCCACCATGTTGGACTTGGTCAACTCATGGAAGACACCTATCCTAGGTGTGTTGGGCTTCAAGGGGCAGTAAGGGGTCGTCCTCCTTTGGATTAGTGCATGGGCTTTGGGCCCTGGAAGCTGGGGTGCCCTGGTATCAGCATATTCCTTGGAATCTTGGTTCTTCATGCTTGGGCTTGCTTCCTAGGCTTGGAATTTTAAGGCCTGGAGTGCTGGAATAACTTGGAAAACATGGGTTCTTGGCATATGGAATATTCTGAAAGCATCTGAAAG
This sequence comes from Areca catechu, assembly GCA_021397845.1. Taxonomy (NCBI): domain Eukaryota; kingdom Viridiplantae; phylum Streptophyta; class Magnoliopsida; order Arecales; family Arecaceae; genus Areca; species Areca catechu. The sequence continues at coordinate 48,475,715 of CM038046.1, read as the reverse complement.
GAATATAGCATCTGAAATGGCATTTGGAGGGAATCAGGGCACCTGGAGCACATTAAGAGGGCATTTAGGACTCCTAGGTGTCAATTGAGCTCCCATAAGCTGATGTGATTAACTCTGCCTCCTGAATGAGGTCTGGTGGAACTCTAAAATAGGGTAACCTCTTCTCTTGTATAAGATTTGGACTCATACTAAACTCATACTGATGTACAGGATTAAATATACTGGACTAAGTCGAGATAAATCAACTAGTCTCACCTTATTACAACTCAATCTTACTTTCTTACAAAATTATGATATATGACTATGTAAACCAAATAGGGCCCAGTAATCTGTGTCTAATCCTGGTGCCCCTATCAATTCTTCCAGGGTGGGAGGAACTCGATCCTGTCGAGTATGGGATAACTTGGCTCTTATAGTGATCGAGTAGGTCTATGTTGAGGCACTGCAGATCCTCACAGGTGATCCACGAGTCCTCAGCTTCTGGCTGACCTTGCCACCAGACCAAATACCTTTCATAGCCTCTATTCCGAGTACATATGGCTTGATCATCCAGGATTCATTCAATTTTTTTCTCACTAAAAGGCCAAATTATATGTGGTCGCTCTAGGATGGGTTCTCTCTCAAAGAACGGGAGTGGCTTGAGGGGCTCGCTGGGTATCACTACTGGCTCCCTAGACTTTATAAAGTCTGAGATGATGAAGGTGGAGCTAATACCTAAATCAGGTGATATCTCAGGCATATAGGCATTAGGTCTACTACTATTCATTATTTTGGATGGGCCAACTTCGCGAGCAGAAAATTTCTTTGTCATCAAATATTCTTCTGCATAAAATTCTTTATCTTTCTTTTGAGAATTAGCCAAGTTATTATTTAATTCATTACTTATGTTTAGCTTTTGACTAATTTCCAAATGCAAATACTGTGCAGAGGTAAGTACAGGTGTAGACAGATGATTCAAGGTTGTAAATTTATTGGACTCAAAACTATTACCTAAAAGACTCGACTAGACCTTCCTATCAAAGAAAATTTTATTGAACTCTACGGGACAAAATCTAACAGACTATAGACTTTCTACATTTGACCCTAGCATGGCATGCACATGAAAATTTACTATGGATTCTTATCTGTTGCCCAGAAATGGAGCCCAAGAGGGGGGGTGAATTGGATATTTTAAAAAATTAAAACAATAATGTGAAGGTCTAGTGGTGCTTGTGAATAATAATAAATTCAATGCAAGAGATTGAATGCAGCGGAAAACAATATATGAGTAGCAATAACCAAAGAGCAAGAGAGAAAGAGGGCAATCACACACAAACACAAGGTTTATAGTGGTTCGGTGCAAACCTAGTACCTAAATCCACTCCCCAAGCCACCCTTGGGAATTTCATTATAATCCAAACAAGATTACAGCTGACTTGTTTTTCACAAGGCTCACAAGTCAAAACCTAAGTTGGTTTTGTCACCTAGGCTTACCAACAAATCTTAACACTTGTTTTGTCTTCGGGCTCACAAGTTAACCCTAGTTGGTTTTATCCCTTTGGCTCACCAACAAACCACAACAACCTTCTTTCAAGACACCCTTGAAAACAAGGTTAAATCACAAGATAAAAACAAATATACAACTTTAAAACTAAAACAAACTCTCTTCAAGAGTAGAATGGAATCTTTGAAGCTCAAGTTGATGCTTTGTCTTGACTCTTCCTTGGAATATCCTTCAAAATGCCTTTTTTGAAATGATGTAAGGATGATCTTGTAGGCTTTTCAGGGAATCAAATTATAAAAGGCTTTTGATGTGAAGTACTTGAGAGAATATAGGCTTTTTGGCTTTTGAATGGACTTTAATACACTTCTATATCTTTATAATGAGGTTGGTGGAGGTTAAATACACCAAGAAACTTCCAAAAAATGGTTTGTGACCATTGGAGCCTCAGATCTAGCCGTTGGGAGCTTGAAAAGCAAGTTCTGCATGTCAGAAAAATAGATCCGTTAGAGCTGTCCGGCTTCAAGTGTCGATACTTGGCTGTCAAGTGTCGACACTTGAATTCTAGGTGTCGACACTTGAACTTTCAAGTGTCGACACTTGATGCACAGGTGTCGACACTTGACACAAAAATCCTCAAATGACAAAGTTCTATATTTTCAAAATTCTCAGGCCTTGAGTCGATACTTGGAAACCTGTGTGTCAACCCTTGGTGTCGACACTTGAGTTCTGGGTGTCGACAATTGAGTTCTGGGTGTCGACACTTGGCATGCCAAGGATTTTTGTTCGTGCCAAATGTTGAAGTGTCGACACTTGGCTTCCCAGGTGTCGACACTTGAGACTGAAAAGCTCAAATTCAAGTGTAACTTGCCCCAAAAACATAAATATAAATCTTGAAACTTAAATGAATCGTAAACACATAATAATTGAACATGTAGATGCCTTTTTTTCATGAAGAGGATGTCCAGTTTTGCGAAAAATACTCCATGCCACGATACATAAGTTTTTAAAATTTTGAGGTGCTTTCTTCTTAAAAATTCATAACTTGAAATACACATTAGTATACAATATGCACTCAATGTTTTGTTATTCATCAAAATCACTGGGTGGAGCCAACAATCTCCCCCTTTTTGATGATAACAAAACCTTGAGTAAAATAGCATTAAGTTTCAAATTTCAACTGTTATAATTCATGAATATGAATGTAAGTCTATATGAGGCATAATCTTCATAGTTAGGAAGAATCAATCTCCCCCTCAATTAGATATTTCTAATTAGAACAGATAATATGTTATTTCAGGATAACAAACTAGATCAGATGTGAAGGTTCTCACAAACAAGGTGGAATAATTTATACTATTACTTGATTTGAAGGTTTACACTTAACACAAACAATTTTATGCATTTATATAATCAATACTATCTATTACTCCCCCTTTTTGTTAATCATTAGAAAGGGGAATAACCTCCCCTCACAATGAACATGGAGACAAAAAGATGGTAGAGTATCAAATATGACAGGTATCAGAGCCAAAAGGATCCAAAGAGAGAATCAGAGCTGAAGAAAGTAAATTTAACCAATCAATCATAAATAATAAGTACTAAATTGAAATATATAACTGATAAGAGAAGTTTTCAGTACAAAATTTGCTGAGTCATCAGCAAAAACTGAAACATACAGAATGTATCAGAGTCATACAATAATCAGAATATAAACCATAAAAGACATACAACAGAAGAAACAAAAGACATAAAAGACATCTGTGAGGCTAATCCTCATCAGATGGAATCTCAAGACTAAAAGGAGCACTGATCCTAGATCTAAAGGCTAAGGCCCTAGGAGGTACTAAAGCTCGACGACTCCTAGTGTAGCTAGAAGGACCAAAAGCGGGTACAACCCTAGATGATCTAGCAGAAAGGGGGAAGAGAAGATCAGCTGGTGTAACAAAGTCCGGTGTGGAATCAACCAAGTCAGTAGGAGCAGCTGGGGTAGTGGGAGGATCGTGACTAACCACCTCAAAACCATCTGCACTGCCATCACTTTCACTGCCACTGCCCACGATCTCTGTAGCTCTGTCCTCATCCATATCTGCCTGATCACCACCATCAACTGTGTCAACATGGTTGCTCTGGTGATCATCACCATCATCATCATCATCATTATCATCATCAGAAGAAGAAGATACAACTGCAGGGGCTGCTAGAGGTATAAGGGATCTCAATAAATCCTCAATACGAGTGAAGCCCTCCTCCATAGTCCTACGAATCTCAGCATGCTCCGAGGTAGTATGTGCTTGAAGAGTCTCAACCTCGCTATGTAGCTGAGTCAACTCACCCTTGATCTCAGTAAACTGCTCTATGGCGTGCTCCTCAAAGGGTAATCCAGTAGTAGGTGGCGGAGGAGCTGAAGTACCAGGAGTCGAATGTTCTGCCTGTGTCGATGGAATATCAATGGGAGGAAAACCTGCTGGCTCAGATGGTCCTGCCTCTGCCTCTCGAAGCTCGTCCTCCTCATCTGGCTCCTGGCCAGACTCTCTGCGCACCCATCGACCTGCGACTAGTCTATACCCCATACGGTGCAAAGACCTCTCATCATAGACATTTGTGTGTAGTATCTCCTTGGGAATCTCCCCCTCCAGTGATACTCCACATGCTCTAAATAACCTGGTCAGTGCCATGCCGTAGGGTAAATAATGACAACGCTGAGTCGCAGCATCGTGCATCTGTACTAACATCAAAGATGGAAGGTCGATCTGCCTCCTCTCTGTCAGACTTGTCATCACCATCAGCTCTCTCTCAGTGATGAAGTCGAACCTCCCAGTCTTCGGCAGAAGTATACATGCCGTGATATGGTGCAACAGGCACATCTCCAGAGATAACTAGTTCGCGGTGACTATAGATACACCACGAACATCCTCTCACTCGAGGATACACCCTAATGCTGCCTCTCTGTCATCCACCATAAAAACACTGACTCCCCTATGGGGGATCTCCCAAACTCTGCTCAGTAGCTCTGCAGAAGGTGAAATCTGAACACCTCTCACAGTCGTAGTCCATAGAAGTCATCGACAGTCCATCGCACCGTAGAACTCCCTCACTAGATGAGGGTAGTACCTCTCCTGCATAGTACAGAAGGGTACTAAACCTGCATCAGTGAGCACCTGTCGCAAGAGAAAGTGGTTCCTATCAAAACACTCCAGGTCGACTCTCCTCCTAGAGACTACTAACTTCCCTGCCATCCTCTCTACATGGGGGAACTCGGTGTGGCAGAACTACTAGCCTGTGCAGAATCAAATCTGGCCTTCGATCTCCTCTCGACACCATGACTAGATCTCTCCCTAACTGCAAGTCTCTTCCTGGGACCCATTACAGCAAGCTGACCAAGAGAGTTTTAAAGAAGATAAGCAAGGGGGGGGGGGGTTCACTCAGACTAGGAGCAAAGGGACCGGTTAAAAATCATTTTATAAGATAGTTTTGAAACAAACTTAGAGTTATAAAATACCAAGATAATTTTGAAAAACCAGAAACATTTTGAAGGTGAGGATTTTATAAGCTAGATAAAGTTTTTGGCTGGAAATTTTATAAGAGTATATTTTGTAATACCAAAATACCAAAGTACCTGGGTTTTGGGCTTAGAAAATAATGTGGCAAAAGCATTATGATAAATTATGGTAAATCACTAGAAATATGTATTAAATACTAGTTTTTTAGGTGAATACCCAAATTTTTGGCTAAAAACCAATCAAATAGTGATTTTACCCAAATTTGGATGAAATGTGTGTGGAGAATGACCTAAATCATAAGAAAACCATGAAAAATATCGTGTAAATCACTATTCCTTCAAACGGAGTTTTGGAAAGCCACTAAAACTCAGGAAAATCCGGTCGTAATCCAAATAAAATCGGCAAATCCTTAATTTAGGTCAAAATGGTTTTAACGGTGAGGAAAAAGAAAATTTGAGAAATAATGTGGAATAAAGAGAAATTGGAAGGGGGAATACCTGATTTGTGTAGGGTTAAACAGGAAGAAGAGAGATTTGGATAGAGGGGGACCACTATTGCTTGAAATCGATGGGGGAAAATAAAAACAAAAACCCTTGGTCGGTCTTTTAAAAATAGATTTTGTTTCGCAAGTGTCGACACTTAGTATTTGTCAAGTGTCGACACTTGGTCAGGTGTCGACACTTGATAATATCCAAGTATCGACACTTGGCCAAGAAAAAATTAAAAAAAATCGAAAAAATTTTCAAAAAATCTAAGAAAATATTTAACAACATTTGGGGCTCAAAGCAAGTGATTTTTTGAGTGAAATGTCTTAGGTATTATTAAAACTATGAGAGTTCTAGGAGAATGGATCAATGATACCTAACTCTCTTCTAATCAGACAAAACCTATCCTCACTCAAAGGTTTGGTAAACATATCTGCTAACTGATCATCAGTACATACAAAATCAAGAATAACATTAGAGTTTTGTACATGATCTCTTATGAAATGATGTCTTATTTCAATGTGTTTACTTCTTGAATGTTGCATAGGATTCTTAGTTAGATTGATTGCACTAGTATTATCACATCTTATGGGTGTCTTAGTTAGTTTAATGCCAAAATCTTGAGTTGTTGTTTGATCCAAAAGATTTGAGCACAACAACTTCCAGCTGCTATATATTCGGCTTCAGCTGTTGATAAAGCAACTGAATTCTATTTCTTGCTACTCTAAGAGATCAAATTTACTCCAAGAAACTGACAAGTTTCACTAGGACTTTTACGATCAAGTTTACACCCAGCAAAGTCAGCATCAGAATAAGCAATCAATTCAAATGAAAAATCTCTAGAGTACCATAAACCAATTTCAATTGAGCTAGATAGATATCTAAGTATGCGTTTAATAGCCAAAAGATGAGACTCTTTAGGATTAGAATGATATCTAGCACACATATAGACGCTAAACATGATATCTGGCCTACTGGCAATAAGATATAGCAATGAACCGATCATGCCACGATATAATTTTTGGTCAATAGATTTACCTGATTCATCTTTGTCAAGTCTACAAGAAAAGCTCATAGGGGTACCTAAAGGCTTAGTGTTCTCCATCCCAAACTTCTTGAGTATTTTTTTTGTGTACTTTGCTTGGTTGATGAAGATCCCCTCTTTGGTTTGCTTTATTTGAGTCCGAGGAAGAAATTTAGTTCTCCCATCATGCTCATCTCGAACTCACCCTGCATTAACTTTGTAAAATCTAAACAAAGAGATTTATTAGTAGTACCAAATATTATATCATCTACAAAGATTTGTCCTACTAAGAGATCGTCAATCTTTTTCTTTAAAAACAAAGTTTTGTCTACATTACCTCTAGCAAAATCATTTTTGAGAAAGAAAGAGCTTAAACGATCATACCAAGCTCTAGGAGCTTGTTTCAATCCATACAAAGCTTTATGAAGTTTGTAAACATGATTTGGAAATTCAAAATTTTAAAAACTAGGAGGTTGTTCAACGTAAACCTCCTCTTCAATTAGACCATTTAAAAATATACTTTTAACATCCATTTGAAATAATTTAAAATTCATAAAGCAAGCAAAAGCCAACAATAGCCTAATTATCTCAAGTCTAGCCACAGGAGCAAAGGTTTCATCAAAATCTATCCCTTCGTCCTGATTGTATCCTTTGGCAACTAGTCTAGCCTTATTTCTAGTAACTACACCATTTTCATCAAGTTTATTTCGAAAAACCCACTTTGTACCAATAACTGAAGTGTTTGAAGGCCTATCTACTAATGTCCAAACATTGTTCCTTTTAAATTGGTTAAGTTCATCTTGCATAGCATTTATCCAATTACTATCACATTCAGCTTCCTCAATAGTTTTAGGTTCAATTTGAGAAACAAAAGCTAAGTAATCATAGATATTTCTAAGGGATGATCGAGTACTTACACCTTTAGATGGATCACCGATAATTAGTTCTTTTGGGTATCCATGAGCATACCTCCATTCTTTTGGTAATTGATCAACTGTTGATGTGTTTTCATCACCTTGTGCTTGATCTCCTTCAATGTTTTGATCATCGTTCTGTTCCTTGGTAAGCCCTTCATTATTGTTTACACTTTCAGTTTTCTTGCTACCTGTTTCATCAGAGAGTACATCTTCTTTTCTTGAAGATTTTTGGTTAGATTCATCAAATACCACATATATGGATTCTTCAACAACAAGTGTTCTTCTGTTGAAAACCCTGTATGCCTTACTAGATATGGAGTAGCCTAGAAAGACTCCCTCATCTGATTTGGCATCAAATTTACTTAAATTATCCTTACCATTGTTTAAAATGAAACAACGGCATCCAAAGACGCGAAAATAACGAATTGAGGGTTTTCTACCCTTCCAAAGCTTATAAGGTGTTTTCTTTAGAATCAGTCGAATTAAAACTCGATTTAAAATATAGCATGCAGCATTTATTACTTCCACCCAAAAATATCTAGGTAAGTCATTTTCACAAAGCATGGTGCATGCCATTTCTTCAAGAGTTATATTTTTCTTTATACTACCCCATTTTATTGAGGTGTCCTAGGTGCAGAAAATTATGATGAATGCCATTTTCAATACAAAATTTATCAAAATCAGCATTTTCAAATTTGGTTCCATGATCACTTCTCAAAGATATGACTAAAATACCTTTTTCATTCAAAACTCGTTTATGAAATCTAATAAATTCAGAAAAAGTTTCATCTTTATGTGCTAAAAACATGACCCATGTAAATCATGAGAAATCATCTACAATAACTAGACCGTACTTCTTACCTCCCAAACTAGATGTTCTAGTTGGCCCAAAGAGATCTATGTGAAGCAACTCCAATGGTCTAGATGTAGAGATTACTCCTTTTAGTTTGAAAGATGATTTGGTTTGTTTTCCAAGTTGACATGCACTACAAATCTTGTCTTTTTCAAAATTGAGTTTAGACAAATCCTTTATTAGGTTCTTTTTGCTAAGTTTTGAAATTAAATGCATGCTTGCATGTCCTAGTCTGCGATGCCAAAGTCAACTAGTTTCATCGATCTTGGCTTCCATTGCCACTAGGCATTGACCATTTTGAATAGAAAGATCATCAAGATCAACCATATAAATATTGCCATGCCTATGACCAATGAACTTGATACCATTGTCATCTAAACTAGAAACAATGCACAAAGAAGATTCAAAAACAACTTTAAAATCCTTGTCGCAAAACTGGCTAATACTAAGCAAGTTATGTTTCAAACCATCAACATATAAGACATTATCAATATAAGAAGAAGAGGTGATATGGACTTTACCAATATCGATAATTTTGCCCTTTCTATTATCACCAAAAGTTACATTGCCACCATTTTGATATTCGAGCGATGAGAACTGCTCTACATCTCCTGTCATATGCTTTGAGCAACCACTATCAAGGTACCATATTCTTTTCTTGTTGGTTGCAAGGCATACCTACAATAAAGATCAAGTGGAGACTTTAGGTACCCAAGCCATCTTGGGTCCATTTAGGTTAGTGGCATTGGTTCCTTTTGGAACCCAAACTTTCTTAATGTTACTTAATCTTCTTGTGTTGCACATATAAGATTTATGCCCTTTAGTACCACATGTATAGCAAGTAATGGACGAAGATGCAGGCACAAAGAAATTTTTAAAAAGTTTTTGTTTCTTATGAGTTCTGAATCCTAAACCTGCTTTATCAAAAACTGCTCTTTGGTTGTTCAAAAGCAAATTCAATTTTTCAGAACTATAAGTAAATCTTTCTACAAAAGGTTTTAATTTTTTAATTTCTTCTTTATATCTTTTATTTTCATCCAAACTTTCTTTGCTTTGTTTTGAAAAATCTTCATTTGAAAGTGAAGAACTTTTCTTTTTCAAGACTTCTTTTTCTTTTTCAAGTGCTACAATCTTATCATTTAATTTTCTATTTTGAAGAAGAAGGCATTCATTTTCACCTGAAAGCTTGTCATTTATTTTGGCTAAATCCAAATTTTGCTTCTTTAAATCTTTATGTTTTGATTTTAGTTTTTGAAATTCTATGACTAATTCATCAAAAACTTCATGAAGCTCATCAAATATAAATTCATTTTCTATTTCGGAACATACCTCATCATGATCCGTCATCAGACAGAAGTTTGCCACCTCCTGCTATTCTTCCTCAGAATTGGAGTCCTCACTATCACTCCAGGTTGCCATAATGGCTTTCTTTCTCAACTTTTTTCTGCCTTTCTTGAGCAAGGGGCAGTCTACCTTGAAATGGCCGGGTTTCTTGCATTCAAAACAAGTAGGCTGCTCCTTCTCCTTCTTTTTGTCCTTCTCTTTACTTGGCTCACCTTTTAGAGGTTTCTTCTTGAAGTTGAACCTTTTCTTCCTCATGAACCTTCTGAACTTTCTCGCCATTAGAGCCATCTCATCTTCTTCATCATCTTCTTCCGAGTCATCGCTTGATTCTTCTCTCGTAGTAGATTTGAAAGCGATTACTTTCTTCTTTTTGTCGACTTCCACATTCTTTTGTTTGAGGGAGAGCTCATAGGTCATCAGTGAGCCCAACAGTTGTTCAAGTGGAAGAGTGTTGACATCCTTGGCTTCTTCAATAACTGTTACTTTTGCATCCCAAGAAGCTGGTAGAGACCTGAGAAGTTTGTTCACAAGTTCACCATTAGAAACAATTTTCCCTAGGCTTCTCATGCTATTCATAATATTTGTGAACCTAGTATACATCTCACTAATAGACTCAGTAGGTTCCATTTTAAACATTTCATACATATGAATAAGTATGTTAACGTTGGTAGTTTTTACTTGGTGTGTACCCTCATGGGTAACCTCAAGTGTATCCCAAATCTTCTTGGCGGAGAGACAATTGATATTCTATTAAATTCACTTGGGTCAAGAGAGCAAAATAATAGATTCATAGCCTTAGCATTGAGCTCGATTTGCTTAATGTCATTCTCATCCAAATCATCTTCCATCTTTGGAGTGAGAATGCCATTAACCAACATCGTAGGCTGATGAGGACCTTTTACAATTGTCCTCCACAAATTATAGTCAAGAGCTTGAATAAAAATGCGCATGCATGTCTTCAAGTATGTGTAATTTTTGCCATTGAAAAGTGGGGGATGATTTGAAGCTTGACCTTCAACTATACCCATTCTTATTGGGGCTACCATGATCTTTTACTCAAGATCCTTAGATCTACAAGAGAGTACTGATGCTCTGATACCACTTGTTGTCCAAAAATGGAGCCCAAGAGGGGGGTGAATTGGGTCTTTTAAAAAATTAAAAAAAATAATGTGAAGGTCTAGTGGTGCTTGTGAATAATAATAAATTCAATGCAAGAGATTGAATGCAGCGGAAAATAATAAGTGAGTAGCAATAACCAAAGAGCAAGAGAGAAAGAGGGCAATCACACATAAACACAAGGTTTATAGTGGTTCGGTGCAAACCTAGCACCTACATCCACTCCCCAAGCCACCCTTGGAAATTTCACTATAATCCAAACAAGATTATAGCTGACTTGTTTTTCACAAGGCTCACAAGTCAAAACCTAAGTTGGTTTTGTCACCTAGACTTACCAACAAACCTTAACACTTGTTTTATCTTCGGGCTCACAAGTTAACCCTAGTTGGTTTTATCACTTTGGCTCACCAACAAACCACAACAACCTTCTTTCATGACACCCTTGAAAGCAAGGTCAAATCACAAGATAAAAATAAATATACAACTTTAAAACTAAAACAAACTCTCTTCAAGAGTAGAATGGAATCTTTGAAGCTCAAGTTGATGCTTTGTCTTGACTCTTCCTTGGAATATCCTTCAAAATGCCTCTTTTGGAATGATGTAAGGATGAGCTTGTAGACTTTTTCAGGGAATCAAACTATAAAAGGCTTTTGATATGAAGTACTTGAGAGAATATAGGATTTTTGGTTTTTGAATGGACTTTAATACACTTCTATATCTTTAGAATGGGGTTGGTGGAGGTTAAATACACCAAGAAACTTTCAAAAAATTGTTTATGACCGTTGGAGCCTCGGATCTAGCCGTTAGGAGCTTGAAAAGCAAGTTCTGCAAGTCAGAAAAATAGATCCGTTAGAGCTATCAGGCTTCAAGTGTCGATACTTGGCTGTCAGGTATCGACACTTGGCTGTCAGGTGTCGACACTTGAATTCTAGGTGTTGACACTTGAACTTTCAAGTGTCGACACTTGATGCATAGGTGTCAACACTTGACACAAAAATCCTTAAATGACAAAGTTCTGTATTTCCAAAATTCTCAGGCCTTGAGTCGACACTTGGAAACCTGTGTGTCGACCCTTGGTGTCGACACTTGAATTCTGGGTGTGATAATTGGCGTGCCAAGGATTTTTGTTCATGCCAAATGCTGAAGTGTCGACACTTGGCTTCCCAGGTGTCGACACTTGAGCCTGAAAAGCTCAGATTCAAGTGTAAATTTCTCCAAAAACATAAATATAAATCTTGAAACTTAAATGAATCATAAACACATAATAATTGAACATGTAGATGCCCTTTTTTCATGAAGAGGATGTCCAGTTTTGCAAAAAATGCTCCGTACCACGATACATAAGTTTTTGAAATTTTGAGGTGCTTTCACCCTAAAAATTCATAACTTGAAATATACATTAGTATAAAATATGCACTCAATGTTTTGTTATTCATCAAAATCACTGGGTGGAGCCAACATTATCAAATGCCATAGGGTTTTTCAGAAGTAAAATACAAACATGACATGCTTAGTGAATGAATGTAATGTACAAACTCCTATAAAATGTAACCTAATAGTAAAAATAGAAGAAGTTTTAGGAAAGGGTAGAAAATAAGATGTGGGTTCAGGGTTAGTCTGGTAGGATGAGAAATAAGGAGATGGTTCAGGGTTAATTAGAACGAGTAGAATACTAGAAGGGGTTTCAGGGATGAGTTCTAGACTAATGAGATTGACCTTATGGGTTTGAGGTAGTCCTATAGGGTTTATGGTATGGAAAAGTGGGTCACTAATTTTAGGGAAGAGATCATTAATGAGAACTACAGGATGGGATTCTTCCTGAGGGTACTGATAAGCCAAATCCTTGGTAAAGTCATCGAGTTCAAGAAATTTAGGACTGGGCTCTATACTTGGGCTTTCGTCTAGTGGCTCCTCAAGTAAAACTCTAATAGTGGGATTGGATTCCTCATGGTCTCCTTCCTTTATGGATTCTTCCACTACAGGTTGGGTGTGTTAAAGTCAGCTAACTCTAGGGTGGCTTCTACCTGGATTTCTATTGGATCAACTAACACTGGATTGATTTCTATCTGGGTTTCGTCATAATCAACTAATCCTGAGTCTTCTATAGGATACTCTTCTAGATCTTCAATAGACTCATTATCTTCATACTCCTCTACTAGACTTGGGTCAGCCTCATATATTTCTTCTTCTAAGTCATCTTGGTGAACCAATGGGGTGGTAAGAGGGGTTTGGCTAATGAAAAATTGACTTAGGTCTGGAGTAACATGGGTGGGTAAACTAAGGGTTATAGGTTCATAGGTTATGGGTTTAAATTTAGGGGTATCAATCCTATAGGGTTCAACTCTGCGGGTCTTGCCTAGGGTTCCTAATTGGTCTCCTACTTGGTCAAGACTATGAATTGCTTAATTCCTTGAATGGATCAGTTGGTCAAGCTTAGTATCGGATTGGTCAAACCTATGGTCTATTTGGGCAAGCTGGGCTTGGGTTTGGGTATTGGCTTGGTTCATTTGGGTAAGTTGATTTTGGGTTTGGGTGTTGGACTGATTTATTTGGGTAAACTGGTTTTGAGATTGGATATTTGCTTGGTTCATTTAGGTAGTTAACTGGGCAAGCTAGGTCATGATGGCTTCAAAATTGGTATCCATGGTTGGGCTGGGCTGGGCTGAGATTTGGACTTTTGGTATTAGGTTCCTAATCTAGTGGTCATGCAACAAATCAAACAATCAAAGTGGAATGATGCAGCCAAGCATGCAAAAGAAAAAAAACTAGTATAATCTAGGATTTCCTAAACCTAGAACCAAAACTAGGTGGGTCAGCTCAACTTACACCTAACCCAGTAGCTAATCCTTCTACTAGCCAGGTAGGTGGTGGGAGTGTGGGAGGCCCCTCCTGCTTTTGCAGGGACCCGATTAAAAACCACAATACCTCTTAGGTCGTTTGACTCTGGACCCCCAACCTTAGACACCAGCTTTCAGTAATAGCTAAAGGATTAAATGCACTAGTTAGCCCACATAATTCTGACCCGACCTGTCGATGTCTCCTAGCCCTCTAGAGAAAATTAGGTCTAATTGATTTTAATTAGTCTTGGGTTAGTATGATGATGGTTGTTTTGGGCCCAGGACAGGTGATGAAATCCTGCCCTTATATGAGATATTGAGTTGCCCTTAAGATTAGGTTAAAGATGATGGCAATCGATGTCCCTGATGTAATCTAAAACAATCAAAAAAATAAAATATTTTATTTATATTTTATGCAATGATAAATTAGGTTTAAGTTGATTAGGTTAGCATTCAAATTAGGCTTGGGATTGGGGTGTGTGGAAGTTGATTAGGTTTGAGTTAGTCAAGTGCAAAATCAGCAGAAATCAAAGATTAGGTATTCAGTTGATGCAGAATTTGACAAGGATCCCAATGTAGAAAAAAATCAAAAAATTCTGTAATAGAGGATGGCTGGTATTGATGATACCTACCAAATTTCTACAAAAATCATATGATGATGCAAATCCTATAGTTTTTGGACTGCCACAGAAATTCTTAGGATTCTATTAGGGTTTCTAATATGCTGAATTTTAATGACTTAGGGGTTTTGTAAAATTAATTAATTTTTTTTTTAAGTAGAAGACATGATAGAGAACAATTCATGCAAATTTTATAGAAAAATAAAATTTTTAGATGGTCAAAATTAGATGAAGAACAGACACCTAATGTAGTGGACAGATTGCAGAAATTTGGGTTTGTGATTGCAAAGCAGATAAAAACAATCCTAAACCCGCTCTGATACCAAACTAATGCGGGACTACTTTAAGATTGCTAATCATGCAGGGAAAATAGTAAAATAATCTTTTTGTGATTTTTTGATTTAGGTTTGTAGGCTAAATCCCCAAATAAAAGTAAGAACTAGCATAAGGAGTAGAAATGCATAGAATCATCATAATTGCAAAGAACTCATACAAGATAATAAGTAGCTAGGACTCGAGAGTTGAGAAACTCCCGATTTAGGGTAGCTTATCTTCATCAAATCAGAAATTGAAAGAAGGGAAGGTTTCTTACCAGTCAGAGATTGAAAACTTTGCAGTAGAAGGGATCACTCACACTCTAATTGGAGCCTGGATGAAGAAGCTTCAGTTCCTTGAATGAGATGGCTGATATGGACCCAGCCTGAAGGCAAGGAAAGCCTCCTCTGGAGAGGTGAAGCACCTCGGGGATCTTGCAAGCATCAGGGTCAATCAAAATAGCAAATAAAAAAAGAGAAAATGAACTAGGATTTTGAAGGAATCGGGATTAGGGTTAGGAGATGGCAGCCCGGGGAAGAAGAAGCTCCTTGTCTTGGATGGTAGCTAGGGCTTTTTTTTCTTCGGCGTGGCTGATCTCCAAGGATGCAAAGGGATGCTAAGGTAGTAGGGATTCATCTAGGGCATACAAGGAGAGCACTCAAAATAAAGAACCAAAACCAAAAACATCAACACAAGGCAATAACTCAAAATTTCAATAAGTTGTATTCATAAGAAAGAGATGATTATAAGATGGAGAGAGGTGGGGTATTTATAGAGTTCCCATGCCCTCTCCTAAGGGATTACAAGTCTTCTCCTAGTTAGAATAGGTTTACATAATTTAAGTGGGAGAAAGACTATAAAATAAACTTAGAACTAGGAGTATACAAGTTGAATGAAATAAAAACT
This sequence comes from Areca catechu, assembly GCA_021397845.1. Taxonomy (NCBI): domain Eukaryota; kingdom Viridiplantae; phylum Streptophyta; class Magnoliopsida; order Arecales; family Arecaceae; genus Areca; species Areca catechu. Next base: position 48,460,315 of record CM038046.1, on the reverse strand, counting down.
CAAACTCCAAATTGTATTTGAACTCTTCCACCATGTTGGACTTGGTCAACTCATGGAGGACGCCTATTCTAGGTGTGTTGGGCTTCGGGGATCGCAAGGGGTCATCCTCCGTTGGATTGGTGCATGGGCTTTGGGCCTTAGAAACTGGGGTGCCCTGGTATCAGCATATTCCTTGGAATCTTGGTTCTTCATCTTGGGCTTGCTTCCTGGGCTTGGAATTTTAAGGCCTGGAGTGCTGAAATAACCTGGAAAACATGGGCTCTTGGCATATGGAATATTCTGAAAGCATCTGGGGAGAATCTGATATCTGAAATGGTATTTGGAGGGAATCAGGGCACCTAGAGGGCATCTGGAGGGCATTTAGGGCTCCTAGGTGTCAATTAAGCTCCCATAAGCCAATGTAATTACCTCTGGCTCTTGAATGAGGCCTAGTGGAACTCCAAAATAGGGTAAGCTTTTCTCTTGTACAAGATTTGGACTCATACTGGACTCATACTAATGTACAGGACTCAATATACTAGACTAGGTCGAGACAAATCAACTAGTCTCACCTTATTACAACTCAATCTTACTTTCTTACAAAATTATGATACATGACTAAGTAAACCAAATAGGGCCTAGTAATCTGTGTCTGATTTTGGTTCCCCCACCAATTCTCCCGGGGTGGGAGGAACTCGACTTCATCGAGTATGGGATAACTTGGCTCTCATAGTGCTCGAGTAGGTCTGGGTTGAGGTACTGCAGATCCTCACGGGTGATCCATGAGTCCTCAGTTCTAGCCGACCTTGCCACCAGACCAAATACCTCTGATAGCCTCTATTCCGGGTGCATATTGCTTGATCATCCAGGATTTTCTCAATCTTTTCCACACTAAAAGGCCAAATTATATGTGGTCACTCTGGGATGGGTTCTCTCTCAAAGAACGGGAGTGGCTCGAGGGGCTCGCTGGGTATCACTGCTAACTCCCTAGACTTTACAAAGTCTGAGATGATGAAGGTAGAGCTAATACCTAAATCAGGTTATATCTCAAGCACATAGGCATTGGGTCCACTACTATTCATTATTTTAGATGGGCCAGCTTCATGAGCAGAAAATTCCTTTATCATCAAATATTCTTCTGCATAAAATTCTTTATCTTTCTTTTGAGAATTAGCCAAGTTGTTATTTAATTCATTACTTATGTTTAGCTTTTGACTAATGTCCAAATGCAAATGCTGTGCAGAGGTAAGTGTAAGTGTAGACAGATGATTCAAGGTTGTAAATTTATTGGACTCAAAACTATTATCTAAAAGACTTGACTAGACCTTCCTATTAAAGGAAATTTTATTGAACTTTATGGGACAAAATCTAACATACTATAGACTTTCTACATTTGACCCTAGTATGGCATGCACATGAAAATTTACTATAGACTCCTATCAAATGCCATAGGGTTTTCTAGAAGTAAAATGCAAACATGACATGCTCAATGAATGAATGTAACATGCAAACTCCTATAAAATGTAACCTAATAGTAAAAATAGAAGAAGTTTCAGGAAAGGGTAAGAAATAAGAGGTGGGTTCAGGGTTAGTCTAGCAGGATGAAAAATAAGGAGATGGTTCAGGGTTAATTAGAAAGAGTAGAATACTAGAAGTGGTTTTAAGGATGAGTCCTAGACTAATGAGATTGACCTTATGGGTTTGAGGTAGTCCTACAGGGTTTATAGTATGGAAGAGTGGGTCACTAATCTCAGGGAAGAGATCATTAATGGAAACTACAGGATGGGATTCTTCCTGAGGGTACTGATAAGCCAAATCCTTGATAAAGTCATCTGGTTCAAGAAATTTAGGACTAGGCTCTATACTTGGGCTTTTGTCTAGTGGCTCCTCAGATAAAACTCTAACAGTGGGATTGGATTACTCATGGTCTCCTTCCTTTATGGATTCTTCTACTACAGGTTGGGTGTGGTTAAAGTCAGCTAACTCTAGGATGGCTTCTACCTGGGTTTCTACTAGATCAACTAACACTGAATTGGTTTCTATCTGGGTTTCGTCATAATCAACTAATCCTGGGTCTTCTATAGGGTACTCTTCTAGATCTTCAATAGACTTATTATCTAGGTCAGCCTCATATATTTCTTCTTCTAAGTCATCATGGTGAACCAATGGGATGGTAAGAGGGGTATGGCTAATAGAAAATTGATTAAGGTCTGGGATAACAGGGATGGGTAAACTAAGGGTTATGGGTTCATAGGTTAGGATTTAAATCTAGGGGTATCAATCCTATAGGGTTTAACTCTGTGGGTCTTGCCTAGGGTTCCTAATTGGTCTCCTACTTGGTCAAGACTATGAATTGCTTGATTACTTGATTGGATCAGTTGGTCAAGCTTAGTATCGGATTGGTCAAACCTATGATCTATTTGCGTAAACTAGGCTTTGGTTTGGGTATTGGCTTGGTTCATTTGGGTAAGTTGATTTTGGGTTTGCGTGTTGGACTGATTTATTTGGACAAACTGGTTTTGAGATTGGATATTGGCTTGGTTCATTTGGGTAGTTAACTAGGCAAGCTGGTTCATGATGGCTTCAAAATTGGTATCCATGGTTGGGCTGGGCTGAGGTTTGGACTTTTGGTATTGGGTTCCTAATCTAGTGATCATGCAACAAATCAAACAATCAAAGTAGAATGATGCAGCCAAGCATGCAAAAGAAAAAAAACTAGTACAATATAGGGTTTCCTAGACCTAGAGACAAAACTAGGTGGGTCAGCTCAACTTACACATAATCCAGTAGCTAATCCTTCCACTGGCCAGGTAAGGGGTGGGAGTATGGGAGGCCCCCCTACTTTCGCAGGGACCCAATTAAAAACCACATCACCTCTTAGGTCATTTGACTCTGGACCCCCAGCCTTAGATACTAGCTTTCTGTAATAGATAAAGGATTAAATGCACTAGTTGGCCCACACAATTCTGACCTGACCTGTTAATGTCTCCTAGCCCTCTAGAGCAAATTAGGTCTAATTGATTTTAATTAGTCTTGGGTTAGTATGATGATGGTTGTTTTGGGCCCAGGACAGGTGATAAAATCCTGCCCTGATCTGAGATATTGAGTTACCCTTAAGATTAGGTTAAAGATGATGGTAATCGATGGCCCTGATGCAATCTAAAACAATCAAATAAATAAAAATATTTTATGCATATTTTATGCAATGACAAATTAGGTTTAGGTTGATTAGGTTAGCAATCAAATTAGGCTTGGGATTAGGGTGTGTGGAAGTTGATTAGGTTTGAGTTAGTCAAGTGCAAAATCAGCAAAAATCAAAGAATTAGGATTTCAGTTGATGCAGAATTTGACACAGATCCCGATGCAGAAGAAAATCAAAAATTCTATAATAGATGATGGACGGTGTGATGATACGTACCAAATTTCATGTTGAACAAAAATCATATGATGATGCAAATCCTCTGGTTTTTAGACTGCTACAGAAATTTTTAGGATTCTGTTAGAGTTTCTAATATGCCAAATTTTAATAACTTAGGGGTTCTATAAAATTAATTAAAAATTTTGTTAAAACAAAGGATACGACAGAGAACAACTCATGCAAATTTCATAGAAAAATAAAATTCCTAGATGGTCAAAATTAGATGAAGAACAGACACATAATGTAGTGGATAGATTGCAGAAATTTGGGTTTGTGAATACAAAGCAAATAAAAACTATCATAAACCCGTTCTGATACCAAACTAATACGAGAAAACTCTAAGATTGCTAATCATGCAGGAAAAATAGTAAAATATTTTTTTTTTGTGATTTTTATGATTAGGTTTGTAGGCTAAATTTTTAATTAAAAGTAAGAACTTGCATAAGGAGTAGCAATGCACAGAATCATCATGATCGCAAAGAACTCATACAAGATAATAAGTAGCCAGGGCTTGAGAGTTCAGAAACTCCCGGTTTAGGATAGCTTATCTTCATCAAATCAAAAATTAAAAGAAGGGAAGGTTTCTTACCAGTCAGAGATTGAAAACTTTGCAGTAGAAGGGATCACTCACACTCTGATTGGAGCCTGGATGAAGAAGCTTCAGTTCCTTGAATGAGATGGCTGATCTGGACCCGGTCTGAAGGCAAGGAAAGCCTCCTCTGGGGAGGTGAAGTACCTCAGGGATCTTGCAAGCATCGGGGTCAATCAAAATAGCAAATAAAAAAAGAAAAAAGGAACTAGGGTTTTGAAGGAATCAGGATTAGGGTTAGGAGATGGCAACCCGGGGAAGAAGAAGCTCCTTGTCTTGGATGGTAGCTAGGGCTTCCTTTTCTTGGGTGTGGCTGATCTCCAAGGATGCAAAGGGATGCTAGGGCAGTAGGGAGTTGGCTAGGGTACACAAGGAGAGCACTCAAAGTAAAGAACCAAAACCAAAACACCAACACAAGGCAATAACTCAAAATTTCAGCAAGTTGTATTCATAAGAAAGAGATGATTACAAGAGGGGGAGGGGTGGGGTATTTTTAGAGTTCCCATGCCCTCTTCTAAATGGATTACAAGTCTTCTCCTAGTTAGAATAGGTTTACATAATTTAAGTGGGAGAAAGACTATAAAATAAACCTAGAACTAGGAGTATACAAGTTGAATGAAATAAAAACTCAAACTCCTTGTATTTGAACTCTTCCACCATGTTGGACTTGGTCAACTCATGGAGGACGCCTATCCTAGGTGTGTTGGGCTTCATTGGGCAGCAAGGGGTCCTCTTCCTTTGGATTGGTGCATGGGCTTTGGGCCCTGAAGCTGGGGTGCCCTGGTATCAGCATATTCCTTGGAATCTTGGTTCTTCATCTTGGGCTTGCTTCCTGGGCTTGGAATTTTAAGGCCGGAGTGCTGGAATAACCTGGAAAACATGGGCTCTTGGCATATGAAATATTCTGGAAGCATCTGGAGGGAATCTGGCATCTAAAATGGCATTTGGAGGGAATCATGGCACTTGGAGGGTATTTGGAGGGCACTTAGGGCTCTTAGGTGTCAATTGAGCTCCCATAAGCTGATGTAATTGCCTCTAGCTCCTGAATGAGGTCTAGTGGAACTCCAAAATAGGGTAACCTCCTCTCTTGCATATGATTTGGACTCATACTGGACTCATACTGATGTACAGGACTCAATATACTGGACTAGGTCGAGACAAATCAACTAGTCTCACCTTTTTACAATTCAATCTTACTTTCTTACCAAATTGTGATACATGACTAAGTAAACCAAATAGGGTCTAGTAATCTGTGTCTGATCCTGGTATCCCCACCATTACCGATGCATAAAAAAATCTAAAAAATTAAAGAACATAGGTTGGATGGTGATGGTAAACTCTACCAAATTTGATGCAAAATAAAAATCAGATGATGATGCAAATCTTAGAATTTTTGGATTGATGCAGAAATATCAGGATTTTAGTTAGGATTTTTAATATGCCAAATTTTAGTGAATTAGGATTTCTATAAAATTAATTAAAAATTATAAAAATTATCAAGATAAAATAGAGGACATGACATGAAAATTTCACAGAAAAATAAAATTCTTAAGTGGTCAAAATTGGATGAAAAACAGACACCTAATGCAGCTAGTAGGATGCAGATGTTAGGATTTATGATCCTAATGCAGATGAATGCTATCCTAAACCTGTTCTGATACCAAACTGATGCAGGACGACTCTAAGATTACAAAATATACAGGAAAAATCAATAAAATATTTTTTTAAATTTTTTTTAAGTTTTGTTTGCAGGCTAATTTTCAAAGTTAAGTAAAGTCTATCAGGATATTCAGCAATGCAAAGAATCATCATATCGCAGGCATACTTATACAAAATAATAATAACTAGGACCTGAGAATTGAGAAATTTCTAGCTTAGGATAGCTAATCTTCATCAAATCAGAAATCAAAAGAAGGGAAGGATATTACATGATAGGGATTGAAGAATCTGCAATTGAAGAGATCACTCACACTCTGATTGGAGCCTATATGAAGAAGCTTCAGTTCCCTTGGATTTGATGGCTAATCTAAGTGGTCTTGGAGGCAAAGAAGGCCTCCTCTGGGGAGGGAAAACACCTCGGGGATCCTGCAAGCATTAGAGGTCAATCAAAATAGCAAATAATAAAAGGGAAAGAAACTAGGGTTTGGGTTGGAGCAGGGTTTAGGTTAGAAGCTGGCGACCTGGAGAAGAAGGGGTTCCTTCACTTGGACGGTAGCAAGGGCACTCTTCTCTTGGGCATGGCTGATCTTCTGGGATACAAAAGGATGCTAGGGCAGTAGGGGTTCATCCATGGTACATGCAAAGCACTCAAACAAAACCAGAGAACCAACACAAGAACAAAACATAAGCCAATTAACTCAAAATTTCAGCAAAGTTTAATTCATATGAGAAAAGTTTTTATTACAAGAGAAAGAGTGGTTGGATATTTATAGAGCTCCCATGCCCACTCCTAAAGGGATTACAAGTCTTCTCCTAGTTAGAATAGGTTTACACAATTTAAGTGGGAGAAAGATTTCAAAATAAACCTAGAACTAGGAGTATCAAGTTGAATGAAATAAAAACTCAAACTCCTTCTTTCATTTGAACTCTTCCACCATGTTTGGTCTTGGTTAACCATTAAGGACACCCCTCTTGGCATGTTAGGCTTCATGGGGGGCAGAAAGGGTCAGCCAAGGGCTTGAGGCGCATGGGCTTTGGGCCTCTTGGAAGCTAAGGTGCTTGGGCTGGTATATTCCTGGCATCAGACTGGAATCTTGGTTCTTAAAGGCTTGGGCCTGGCAATTAAGCTTGATTTCTCCTAGGCTGGGTGCAGATGGACCTTTGGATTCATGATATGCCTTGGTCTAGGAATATATTTTGGCATCTGGAGAGAATCTGGGCATCTAGAGAGCATCTGGAAGGAATTAGGGTATATGGAAAGGCATCTTGGTTCTTGAGGTGTCACACAAAATCCAATAAGCTGATGTAGTGGCCTCTAACTCCTAGATGTGGCCTCGTGGAACTCCAAAATAGGGTAACCTCCTCTCTTATACAAAAATTGGACTCATACTAGACTTATACTGAAATACAGGACTCGATACTGGATTGGGATTGAGACACAATCAACTAGTCTCAACTTATTACAGGACTCAATCTTACTTGCTTACAAAATTATGATACATGACTAAGGTTCTAAAAAAAATCCTAATCAGTAAACCATATGGGATCCAGTGATCTGTGTCTGATCTTGGTGTCCCCACCAGGAGGCGAGTGGCCCGGCTATGCCTAAGGCCATCTCCATCCTACGAACGGGCCCCAAGCCAAGGGATGCCTTACCAAGGATGAAAAGTACATACCTCTCCTTACCTCAAGAATCAAGATCCTAATGGGGATCAAGGGTGAGCACTACCTACGTCACCTCCCTCCGCTAAAACCATCCGATGGACACGACAAGTCCCGATACTATCAATTTCACCATGACCATGGTCACGATGCTGAGAAATACCACCACCTGAAGAGAGAGATTGAAGACCTAATCCGGTGGGTCTACCTCAAGAAACTCATGGAAGGAAGGGCTCCAATTGATCCTTAGAGCATCAAGACCTAGCCTCCCACCATTAATAATCAGCCCATGGAGAAGCTAGTGGGGATGATCTCCTAAGGGAACGGTGGGGGCCAAAGAGAATCAAGGGAAAGAAGAGGGCCGATGATGTACTCCCCTATGTGGGAGAAGGGCTACCTGGGGTGGACAACCCAAACAAAGACGCTGTTGTTGTGAAAATGAGAATAGCTAAGCATCATGTAAAAAGAATCATGGTTGATAGTGAAAGCTAGTCGATATCCTTTTTTATGATGCCTTTGCAAGGATGAACTTGTCCCCTGATCTAATAAAACTAGTGTTCATGCCCCTGGTTGGCTTCACTAGAGATTCAGTTGGTGTGGAGGGAGATATTACCCTCCCGGTCACTACTGGAACACCACCCCGGCAATGCACCATAGTGGTGACTTTCACCGTTGTGAAGCTCCCCTCGCCTTACAATGTGATCTTAGGGTGACTCGGGCTTAACCTACTCGATGCCACCATCTTAACCAAGTGGCTCCTTATCCAGTTCCCGACCCCATGGGGGATCGGAGAGATGAGGGGATCCCGACAACTGGTCAAGCACTGCTTGCAGGCCATCCCAGGAGTCCGGGAGGCCGAGCAAGACCCGGTCATCGATCATTCAAGCCAGACAAAGCTGGAGCTAAAGGATGGGCCGGTTAAGCCACTTTTATCATTCCACCTGGGCAAAGACCCCCTGAAGATGATGCAAGTGGGAGCCCTACTACTCGAGGAGGAGAGAGCCTGGTTGCCCAGCTTCTTATAGGCTAACGATGATGTCTTCTCCTGGACCACAGCGGATATGCCCAAGATTTTCCTAGAAGTGATCACCCATAAGCTGAACATCGATCCCAATAGCCATCCAATCTGGCAGAAGAAGAGAAGCTTCGCCCCAAAGAGGCAGAAGGCAATAAACGAGGAGGTCGGGAAACTTCTCACCGCTAGCTTCATCTGCGAGATACGGTACCCTAGCTACCTGGCAAACATCGTAATGGTCAAGAAGGTGGTGCGGGCACCAGACTCAGAAGAAGACTTCAGGGCTCCATAAAAAAAATACATTAATTTTAATTTACTTTCGCATCGCATCATCTTTTTTGTTCTGCATCATTTTTGGTATCAGAGCTTTCATTCTGCATCATTTTGGTATCAGAGCCCTGTCTAGGGTTTCTGTCTTGTTTGCTTGTTTGAGTGTCTCTCCTTTTTACTTTGTCTGCTCGAAGTAGACTCCCCAGGACGTCCGGTCCTAAGAACGAAGCGAGGTGCAAACCTCCTCTTCCCATTCCATGGGGTGTTCCTAGGGCGTGTAGGGGATCCGCTGGGTTACAACTTCGTAGCAGGGATTGTAAACGGGGGAAGCACTCTATTTTCAGTCTATAACTATCCTGTTTTAGGAATTGTTTCTCATTGCAGGTAACTCCAAATTATATGATTTTTATTTTGATGGAACCAATATAATTGAGACTATTTTATATAATTTTCCTGTGATTTATTGGTTTCTGTGAAATTTCTGAGAGTTAAATTACTGCAACTCTGTTTCTGTGTTTCTGCAATTCAATTTTTTTGAGTGATCATCTCCTAATTCATCTTAAGGGCATTTGAGCATCTAAGATAAGGGGAGGAGTTGATAACCTCTCCTTAGCCCAAAACCACCACCCACTCATTCGATCCTAAGTCTAATTTTAAAATTTATTAGACTTAATTTGCACTAGTGGGCTAGGGATATCAACAAGTCGGGTCAAGGCTAGTGTTGAGTCAGTTTGTCTAGTTACTCTGTGTGTGCTTTGTACTCAGTGTCTAGAACGATGGTTCAGGAATTCTATCCCGAAGGGCTTGTGTGCTGGTCCGCCTACCTGGCCAATCACTGATTGGTGTCTAGGATTGGCATTTAGGGACCTAACACTCCCTTACACCTGCCTGGCTGAGTCCCGAGTTACTACAGGCTAGCTTGCCACTCTGATTGGGCATCTAGTTTGGACTCTAGGTCTAGTGAGCCAGTAGTCGCTTTAGTCTAGTCACATTCTATGTGCTTGCTTGCATCATCATGTCTACCCGGAATGGAGTACCCTACCAACCTGGTCAAACCCAACCAGATTTAGAGGCCATGGTTAGAAATCTTACCGAAAGTATGACCAAATTGAGCCAGGATATGAATGAGGGTTTTTCCCAGTTTAGAGATCGAGTCCAAGTACTTGAGAAACGTAGACATCAAAATTGGACCCCTGATCCAAAATTTAATAGGCCCCAACCTCACCCATGCCAGGAGCCTAGGAGGACCTTATACCGTGATCCCGAGCATAACCTTAGGGAGCCTAACCATGATATCTATAGTGTGGATCGTGTCTATGAGAGGTCCTTACAATATTCTAGACCAGTCACTCAACAACCCAAGTCTTCTAGATCAAACCATTTAGATCCACACCCATGCCCAAGTAAGGTCTCTACTAGCTTGAAATCCAGTGTGACCCAGGTTCCTATATCGCAAGAATGTTTGTTTTGTGGAGAAAGAGGCCATAAATCTAGTCAGTGCCCATGCATAGGACTGGCTTGTGCACAGCTAAGTGGTAAGAATTCTAAGGATGGCATTAATGAGGGAGAACCCAAGCCTACCAATGAGGAAGAAAGGTTAGGTATGACAAGCCCAGAATCAGTTGACCCGATTACCACTGACCCGAAACCCATTGAAGATGGCATCGAGGAAGTATATGATGCTGGCTTGAGTCTAGTTGATGAATATGAGGGGGAAGAGCTTGAAGAATGTAACATCGGTACTATTGGTTCCTTACCTGAGGAGACCTTGGAGAGCAACCAAGTGGTAGGACCTAGTTCAGATTCAAGAGATTTGTGAGAACCAGGTTCCTTTAGTCAAATACCCCCAGGAAGAACTCATAGTGTTAGCCCGAGCTATCAGTTCGTACCCTCTAATGACAGTCATTTCCCAAGTACCAATTGAAGATCTTTGCACTGAACTGTTTAAGTTTGCCCACCCCATGGTAGATCCTCTTCTTAGGATGACTGAATCAAGCCTTTTACAATTGGACCTTGTCCCATGCCCAGCCACTAAGGTCTCTCCCGTAATCTCAGTTGAATTGATGCAGAACAAATAAAGGGACGCGATGCGGAAGTAGATTAAGATTAACTAATTTTTTTTTTGTTGTTTTTATATGTTTGTAGAAGTTGGCTTCAAATCAAAGAAAAGTTAACCTAACATTGAGACTAATATGATAATTGAAAGCATAATTTTAAGGAAACTAAAGTATCAGAGTAGTTCAGAAGCAACGGATCGCTGGGGGTTGAGAAACTCCCAGACCTAGGGTTTCGCTCCGAACTTTCAGCAGAACAGAAATAAAGAGAAGAGATGGTTTACCTAACCAGACAATGATCTTCACAGATTTTGGTGGAAGAACTCTCCCGAGCAGATTGTTGGATCCTCGGATTCAGATTTCTTCGCAATGGATCCTCCAGTACTGGTCTTTTGGCGGGTTGGCTTCTCCTGAACTCAAGATCTGGAAGAGAAGAAAAATAATTGATGGAATCAGAGAGTCAAGGGAGAAATTTACCAGGTTGATGAACTTGAAGATTGAAATTGCTGAAAACTGGATTCTCCTGGAAGCTGATGTGATTTTCCTTGAAACTTGCTCTGGATCTGAAGTTGCCGGACTGGATCTGGATGAAGGTGGACGGCCTGGACTTGTAGAGAGAGAGAGGCCATGGGAGATGGATGGAGCTAGGGTTTGATGGATTGAAAATAATGAAGGGTGGCTAGGGTTTTGGAATTTCAAGTGGCTAACCTAGGGTTTTGGATAAAGATGGAGATCTCTCACCTCCTCAAGGCTCCAATGGAACCCGGATTACCCCCTCACGGAGCTCAACACTTAGAATAGTGCGGAAGAAGAGAAACCTAGGTCACTCAACACAAGAGAATAGCAAAAAAAATAATTTTCTTCATTCCTTTTCAAAGTTACAAAGAGAGGTCTATTATATAGACCTAAAATTCTCTCCTAGCTTGTACAAATTCCCATGTGGGACTAAACTCTTCCAACCTCTAGATTAGGTAGAAAACCCCCTCTCTTGGTCGACCAAGACTTCAAAAAAATTGGGACGGCCATAAAGGAATTTTTTTTGGAATTTTTATGGCACCTCCTTTGGAGTTGGATTTGGATTTGGAGTCCTCCTCTTCTTATGGCATTTCTTCTTTTCTTCCACTCCAAGTTAAGCTCTTTGATTTTGATTTGAACTTCAATTGGATGTCCTTCTTTGATTTCTTCTCCAAGAGAAGTTTTCTTCCTTCTTTGCTTAGGTAAAATAGGCAGGTATGGGCGCCTCCTTTAAATTAGCTTCCAATTTGATTTTTTCTTCTTTGGGTATGGGGACCATGACACTGGGATGCCTCTGTGGCGCCACCTGGACCCTGGCGTGTGCTCGGAGTGTGGCTGGGCATGTGGCTTGGAGTGTGGCCTCCACTTGCTTGGACCTTGGTTTGATTGGAAGACAAATGTGGCACCATTTTGGACCAAATTGAAACCACATTGGGACTTGCACTGAGTCAACATGACTCAACAAAATTTAAATGGTGACTCAAGAAATAAATAAAATAAATAAACTGGTTGACCAGGTCAACCTTTATTACAAACCCTAATTTCTCGGGCAATGTCAATCAGAGATCCAAATGGAGCTCTGAAGTCTTCTTCTGAGTCTGGTGCCCGCACCAATTCTCCCAGGGTGGGAGGAACTCGACCCTGTCGAGTAAGGCTCAAGTTGGCTCTGGTATCTCTCCAAGAGGTCTGGGTCCAATTCTTGTAATTCTTCTCGGGAGATCCAAGAGTCATCAGAATCTGGCCTTCCTTGCCAGCGGACCAGGTACCTTTGGTATCCTCGATTACGAGTAGAGATAACCTGATCATCCAGGATCTTTTCAATCTGCTCTTTCCTCACAGGCCAGTTTGTTGGTGGACACACAGGGTCGGGATCACTCTCAATGATAGGGTTAGGCTCAAAAGGCTCACTAGGAATCACAGCTGGCTCCCTGTACTCTACTAAGTCTGTAATGTTGAAAGTAGAGCTAATGCCTAGTTCTGGAGGCAACTCGAGCACATAGGCATTGGATCCTACTCTCTTTACCACTCTAAATGGTCCAGCTCCCCTAGCATGTAACTTTCTAACGGTTCCAGGAGGAAACCGTTCAGGCCTTAACCTAATCATCACATAGTCTCCCTCAACAAAAGATTTGACTCGCCTTTGAGTATCAGCCAACTTCTTATAAGTTTCATTACTTAAATTTATTTGGCATGAATTTCTTTATGCAAGTCTTTTACATGCTGTGCAAAATTCTCAGCAGATTCGGAGACTCGAGTGTGGACAGGTAAAGGGACTAGGTCAAGAGGTGTGTGAGGTTTGTACCCATGTACAATTTCAAATGGACTCTTACCCGTAGACCTATTGACCGAGTCATTGTACGCAAATTCTGCACTTGGTAGGTATAAATCCCAATTTCTGGTGTTTTCACCAACAAGACATCTCAGCAGATTTCCTAGGCTACGGTTCACTACTTCAGTTTGGCCATCAGTTTGGGGATGATAGGCAGTTGAAAACTTAAGTTTTGTCCCTAACTTATGCCAAAGGGTCTTCCAAAAGTAACTGGTGAACCGGACATCCCTATCTGAAACGATTGTCTTAGGTAGGCCATGGAGTCTAACTATCTCATTGAAGAAAAGCGTGGCTACCTTAGACGCATCAAAGGTTTGGGAACAAGGCAAGAAGTGGGCCATTTTAGAGAATCGGTCGACTACGACACAGATAGAATCATGTCTCCTCTGGGTCTTAGGTAAACCTAACACAAAATCCATACTCACATCTTGCCAAGGACGATCTGGGACAGGGAGTGGGGTATAAAGGCCAGTGTTTTGTTTTCGCTGTTTAGCAACAGCACAGGTTCGACATCTAGCTACAATATTAGCTACATCCCTTTTCAAGCTAGGCTAGAAAAAGTGGTTTTCAATAGCTAGAATGGTCTTGTCTTTTCCAAAATGGCCGGCTAAACCTCCAGCATGGATTTCCCAAATCAAAAATTCCCTAAGAGAAGTTCTAGGGATGCAAAGCCTATTTTTGAAGAACAAAAAACCATCTACAAGGGTATAATCCTGGTGATTACTAGATGGTCCTTGAACTAGATCCTGATACACAGTTGTGAAATCCGGACAAGACTCATATTCCTCTTTGATTTGCTCAACCCTATGACCTCAGTTCTAACAGAAGTTAATAACAGAGATCGGCGACTAAGGGCATCAGCTACCTTATTCTCAACTCCAGCCTTATGTTTTAGGACAAAAGTATAGGACTGGATATATTCTACCCACTTAGCATGCCTAGGGTTAAGCTTCTTTTGGGAGTTCAGAAATCTAAGAGCCTCATGGTCCGAAAATAGTACAAATTCCTGCGGTAGCAAATAATGTCTCCAGTAACGCAAAGCTTGCACCACCGCATAAAATTCCTTATCATAGGTAGAATACCTAAGCTTAGCATCATTAAGTTTTTCACTAAAGAATGCTATGGGATGATTCTCTTGGCTTAGGACTCCACCTATTCCTACACCTGAAGCATCACAGGCAACCTCAAATACTTTAGAAAAATCGGGTAATCTCAGAATGGGTGCCTGGGTCATTTTATCCTTAAGATCTAGGAAGGCTTTATGGGCTGACTTAGTCCAATGAAATTCTCCCTTCCTAATACAATCAGTGATAGGAGCAGCTAAAGTACTAAACCCCTTGATGAATCGCCTATAGAAGGTAGCCAAGCCGTGGAAACTTCTAACTTCATGCACATTGGTTGGCTCTGGCCAGTCTACTATGCACCTAATTTCTCAGGATCGGCCGCCACGCCGTCAGGGGTTACTACAAAACCAAGAAAGATAACTCTACTAATCATGAATTCACACTTCTTAAGATTACCGTAGAGTCTCTCATTCCTCAAAACTTGGCAGACTGCTCTAAGGTGGCCTAGGTGATCTGCAGGGGTCTTACTATAGATCAGGATGTCATCAAAATAGACCACCATAAATTTTCCTATGAAAGCTCTAAGTACCTGGGTCATAATTCTCATGAAGGTACTAGGGGCATTGGACAACCCAAAAGGCATAACAACCCATTCATAAAGACCATCCTTAGTTTTGAAAGCAGTTTTCCATTCATCCCCGGGTCTAATCCTAACCTGATGATAGCCGCTTTGAGATCAATCTTAGAAAAAACCATTGCACCAGCCATCATATCAAGCATGTCATCTAGTCTAGGGATGGGAAACCTATATTTGATTGTAATTTTATTGATGGCACGACTGTCAACACACATCCTCCACGTGCCATCTTTCTTTGGGGTTAGTAAGGCTGGGACTGCACAAGGGCTAAGACTTTCTCTAATAAACCCCTTCCTCAATAATTCTCCAACCTGCTTTTGCAGCTCTTCATGCTCAGATGGATTCATCCTGTAATGGGGCAAGTTGGGCAAAGTCGCTCCTGGGATTAGATCTATGGCATGCTGGATATCCCTAAGAGGTGGAAGGTGGTCTGGCAAATCCTCGGGAAAGACATCCTCAAATTCTTTTAACACAGGTTTAACTTCTTGAGGAGGCTCTGAGGGTTCCGAAGTTCTAAGTTCCTTAGCAGTCAACATCCAGATGGGTGAACCACTATGAATTTCTTGTTCTAGATCCTTAGCACTGATTAGGTTCACTCCAGTTTTCATCTCCTTAACCTTACCGGCTCCTTTAGTTACCTTGTCCTTAGGGGGAACTGAATGGATCGTAATCTTCTTCCCATTGAAACTAAAGACACAGGTATTGGATTTTCCTAAGAGGGTGGCATCATGATCATACAACCAAGGTCTTCCGAGAATTATACTGCTCACCCCCATGGGTAAGACATCGCACCAAATCTTTTCGTGATAAGATTGCATTTGGATTTGGACTTGACATCTAGACTGGATGGGTATGGAGGTAGAATCTACCCAAGAAACCTTATAAGGGTTGGGATGGGGAACTGGGATTAAGCCTAACATCTTGACAGTGCTAGTAGAGATGGCATTTACACAGCTCCCACTATCTATGATGATCTTACATACCTTATCCCCTAATTTAAGAAAGTCTGGGATAGGATGCATCTTACAACTCCTAACTCAGATTCATTGGGCATCTCAACCAAATTCATTCCGATCTCATAAACTTCTTCTTCAAATTCCTCACTGGGCTCGGAATTATCATTCTCTCCCTCTTCTATGTAAAGGGATCTCCGTGGGCACTGGCTAGCAACATGACCTACCTTATGACACTTGAAACAGGCTATGGCAGTACACTGACTGGAAATGTGACCTGGTTTCTGACACTTAAAACAGGTGATATTTGAACTAGGGGTTCTCTGGGTGTCAGGTGCCTTACCTTTGTCCATGGGCCTAGGGGTAGAAGTACCCTGAAAAGGTTTACTAGGGATAACTTGGCTAGGTCCATTCCTTGGGATTGGGGCACTAACCCTAGAAGGCATAGGTCCTCTCTGAAATTTCTCAGTGTTCAGTGCAATCTGGTAGGCTTGGTCTAGATCAGTAACCTCTCTCAGAAATAGTTCTCTCTTGATATCTTCCCTCAGTCCAGCCCTAAATCTAGACAAAGTGACTTCGTGGGCTTCACTCACATCACATCTCATTAGGTATTCATCAAAAGTAGTTATGTAGTCTGAGACAGATCGGTTTCCTTGTTTCAGGTTTTGCCATTGGTCTAACAGGTTTTGCTGGTATGAAATGGGTAGGTATTTATCTCTCAGTTTTTCTTTCATACCCTGCCAAGTGGTTATGGGCTCAACATTCCGTCTCCTAGTGGTTAGCTCAATGTTCCCCCAGTATAACCTAGCTTGACGCACTAATTTCATCTTGGCAAACTTGTATTTCCTCTCCTCAGACATAGCATACCACTCAAAGTATTGATCCATCTCACCCTCCCAATCAGAATACACCTTAGGGTTCAGACTACCATCAAAAGTGGGTGCATCTAATTTGATGTTCCTGATGAACCTATCATCTCTATCTTCAGGCTCTGGGTCAGGCCTCCTATGATTAGGTTCAGGATCTCTATATAAAGGCCTTCTAGGCTCCTGATGTGGGTGAGGTTGAGGCACATTAAAATCGGGGTCAGGAGTCCAATTCCGATGTCTAGGTTCTTCAAGTACTTGGACTCGGTCCCTAAGTTGGGTAAGATCCTCATGAATTTGTGCGCTAAACTGGGCCACAGTGTTTGTCATATCCTGATTCATTTTAGCCATACTTTCAGTAAGAGTTCTGATCATGGCCTCTAAATCAGGTTGGGTTTGACCAGGTTGATATGGCACTCCGTTTCTGGTAGACATGATGATTCAAGCAAGCACACAAAATGAGACTAGACTAAATCGACTACTGGATCACTAGACCTAGAGTCCAAACTAGATGCCCAATCAGAGTGGCAAGCTAGCCTGTAGTAACTCAGGACTCAGCCAGGCAGGTGTAAGGGGAGTGTTAGGTCCCTGATTGCCAATCCTAGACACCAATCAGTGATTGGCCAGGTAGGCGGACCAGCACACAAGCCCTTCGGGACGTAGTCCCTAAACCACCGTTCTAGACACTGAGTGCTAAGCACACACAGAATAACTCGGCAAACTGACTCAACACTAGCCTAGACCCGACCAATTGGTGTCCCTAGCCCACTAGGGCAAATTAGGTCTAACTGATTTTAAATTAGGTCTAGGTTCGAATGATTGGATGGTGGTTTTGGGCTAAGGAGAGGTAATCAACTCCTCCCCTTATCTTAGATGCTCAATTGCCCTTAAGTAAATTATGAGATGATCACTCCAAAAAGAATTGAATTGCAGAACACAAAAAACAGAGTTGCTGTATTTTAATGCTCAGAATTTTTACCGAAACCAATAAATCACAGAAAAATTATGGAAAATAGGATCAATTATACTGGTTTCAACGAAGCAAAAATAATGCAATTCGAAGTTTTATACAAGGAGAAATAATTCAGATAACAGGGCAATTATGGGCTGCAACTAGATTGTCTTCCCCGTTTATAATCCCTGCTACGAAGTTATAACCCAATGGATCCCCTACACGCCCTAGGAACACCCCGTGGAATGGGAAGAGGAGGCTTGCACCTCGCTTAGTTCCTAGGACCGGACGTCCTGGGGAGTCTACTTCGAGCAGACAAAATAAAAGAGAACAATCAAAGCAAGCAAGCAAATCAGAAACCCTAGACTGGGCTCTGATACCAAAAATGATGCAGAACAAATAAAGGGACGCGATGCGGAAGTAGATTAAGATTAACTAATTTTTTTTTGTTGTTTTTATATGTTTGTAGAAGTTGGCTTCAAATCAAAGAAAAGTTAACCTAACATTGAAAGAGACTAATATGATAATTGAAAGCACAATTTTAAGGAAACTAAAGTATCAGAGTAGTTCAGAAGCAACGGATCGCTGGGGGTTGAGAAACTCCCAGACCTAAGGTTTCGCTCCGAACTTTCAGCAGAACAGAAATAAAGAGAAGAGATGGTTTACCTAACCAGACAATGATCTTCACAGTTTTTGGTGGAAGAACTCTCCCGAGCAGATTGTTGGATCCTCGGATTCAGATTTCTTCGCAATGGATCCTCCAGTACTGGTCTTTTGGTGGGTTGGCTTCTCCTGAACTCAAGATCTGGAAGAGAAGAAAAACAATTGATGGAATCAGAGAGTCAAGGGAGAAATTTACCAGGTTGATGAACTTGAAGATTGAAATTGCTGAAAACTGGATTCTCCTGGAAGCTGATGTGATTTTCCTTGAAACTTGCTCTGGATCTGAAGTTGCCGGACTGGATCTGGATGAAGGTGGACGGCCTGGACTTGTAGAGAGAGAGAGGCCGTGGGAGATGGATGGAGCTAGGGTTTGATGGATTGAAAATAATGAAGGGTGGCTAGGGTTTTGGAATTTCAAGTGGCTAACCTAGGGTTTTGGATAAAGATGGAGATCTCTCACCTCCTCAAGGCTCCAATGGAACCCGGATTACCCCCTCACGGAGCTCAACACTTAGAATAGTGCGGAAGAAGAGAAACCTAGGTCACTCAACACAAGAGAATAGCAAAAAAAATAATTTTCTTCATTCCTTTTCAAAGTTACAAAGAGAGGTCTATTATATAGACCTAAAATTTTCTCCTAGCTTGTACAAATTCCCATGTGGGACTAAACTCTTCCAACCTCTAGATTAGGTAGAAAACCCCCTCTCTTGGTCGACCAAGACTTCAAAAAAAATTGGGACGGCCATAAAGGAATTTTTTTGGAATTTTTATGGCGCCTCCTTTGGAGTTGGATTTGGATTTGGAGTCCTCCTCTTCTTATGGCATTTCTTCTTTTCTTCCACTCCAAGTTAAGCTCTTTGATTTTGATTTGAACTTCAATTGGATGTCCTTCTTTGATTTCTTCTCCAAGAGAAGTTTTCTTCCTTCTTTGCTTAGGTAAAATAGGCAGGTATGGGCGCCTCCTTTAAATTAGCTTCCAATTTGATTTTTTCTTCTTTGGGTGTGGGGACCATGACACTGGGATGCCTCTGTGGCGCCACCTGGACCCTGGCGTGTGCTCGGAGTGTGGCTGGGCGTGTGGCTTGGAGTGTGGCCTCCACTTGCTTGGACCTTGGTTTGATTGGAAGACAAATGTGGCACCATTTTGGACCAAATTGAAACCACATTGGGACTTGCACTGAGTCAACATGACTCAACAAAATTTAAATGGTGACTCAAGAAATAAATAAAATAAATAAACTGGTTGACCAGGTCAACCTTTATTACAAACCCTAATTTCTCGGGCAATGTCAATCAGAGATCCAAATGGAGCTCTGAAGTCTTCTTCTGAGTCTGGTGCCCGCACCAACATCCTTGTCTTGAACGGATTGATTCACCCAGTCCTGTAGAAGTCCTCCTTATGGCCCCAGACCCCTTCCTTTGCATGACTGACCTACCCTTCTATAGAGTATACCTTTCCTCACCCATAGGTCAAATTTCAAGTCTTGAGGTCGTCATCTATAGGCCCTTCCATGAATCATTCTCTAATCCATTTCTTGAGAAAGTGGATCACTATTTGCTTAGAGAACAAACCTTAACTATTGCAATCACATGTCCTAGGCTACTCCCCGAACCATCTCTTGATCCATTCCTAGGAGTAGCAAACTTTTCCTTTCGTAAGGATGACCAGTTGACACTCATAGATCACCATTCAAACCTTTAGGTCACCACCTTTAGTCAACAGGTAATTCGAGACTCCACCTCATATTTCCTCCATTTCTCTAGGACTTCCAATGCTTCTTACACCATCCAAGTATACTTTGTCGAAGTCTTTAGAGTGAACCACGTGTCAGAACCTATTAGGTTTGCCACCTACTTCTGGAAGACCTTATGGCACCTACTAGGCACCCATGATAAGTTTTCATGCTCTGCATGCCATCCTCCGACCCAAGGTCAAACCTAGAGAGCCGTAGTTTGTTAGGTTTAGACTTAGGGTTCCTTTGGAATAAAATCCATTCTTTAGGAATGCGTCGTCAGTCTAGTTTAGTTTTTCTTGACCCTTTACTAGGCTTTGACTCGGATTTTGGTTTGATTGAGAGAACCAGGAATTGGGATTTGTATTTTGTCCAGGGCTGAAATTGTATTCAATGTTTCGATCAATAGGTCTATAGGCTAGAGTCCCTTTGAAATTGTTCATGGATACAAGCCTCTCACACCACTTGATCTGATTTCACTATTAGCCCACACATACAAGTCTCTTGATGCACTTGCATAGCATGTAAAGGACTTGCATAAAGAAATTCATGCCAAAATAACTTTAAGTAATGAAACTTATAAGAAGTTGGCTGATTCTCAAAGGCGAGTCAAAACTTTTGTTGAGGGAGACTATGTAATGATTAGGATAAGGCCTGAACGGTTTCCTCCTGGAACCATTAGAAAGTTACATGCTAGAGGAGCTGGACCATTTAGAGTAGTGAAGAGAGTAGGATCCAATGCCTATGTGCTCGAGTTGCCTCCAGAACTAGGCAATAGCTCTACTTTCAACATTACAAACTTAGTAGAGTATAGGGAGCCAGCTGTGATTCCTAGTAAGCCTTTGAAACCTAATCCTATTATTGAGAGTGATCCCGACCCTGTGTGTCCACCAACAAACTGGCCTGTGAGGAAAGAGCAGATTGAAAAGATCCTGGATGATCAGGTTATCTCTACTCGTAATCGAGGATACCAAAGATACCTGGTCCACTGGCAAGGAAGGTCAGATTCTGATGACTCTTGGATCTCCCGAGAAGAATTACAAGAATTGGACCCTGACCTCTTGGAGAGATACCAGAGCCAACTTGATCCATACTCGACAGGGTCGAGTTCCTCCCATGCCGGGAGAATTGGTGCGGGCACCAGACTCAGAAGAAGACTTCAGGGCTCCATCTGGATCTCTGATTGACCTTGCCCGAAGAATTAGGGTTTTCTGATTTTGTAATAAGGGTTGACTTGGTCAACTCAATTTTATTTTGAGTCTATAATTTTGTCATTTCAATTTTTGTTGAGTCATGTTGACTCAGTCCAAGTCCAGGTCCAGGTTGGCGCCATTCCCTTTGCCATAGGGTGCCATATTTTTTCTTCCATGGTCTAGCTACAAGTGGGTGCCACACTCCCTGCCACATCTCCATCCAGTGTCTTTGGTCCCCACACCATAAGAAGTAAGTTCCCCTTTTTCTTGCACCACTTGGGGGAGAAATCCATCAAGATACCTCAATCCAAGGAGGAGCCAACTTCTTTCCAGATAAACCCAAGCCAGGATGGCAAGAATTTTTCTTGAAGAGAGGATCAAGGAGGTGCCCCACAATGTTCCATAAAAATCAAAGTTATAAAAGGGAAGAGAGCATGTCTTGGGGAGAAAATCAAGGAGGCACCCAAAAGTTTCTTAAAGTGCCAAAGACATGAAAAGAAGAAGCCTAAACTTGTGGAGCAAGACTAGGAGGTGTCCAAATGAGCCAAACCATGAAGGGAAAATGCTTGATTCATGGAGAGATACTAGGAGACACCCCCATAACCTGCCATTTGGAGCTGATTTTCAAGTTTTCTTGGAGTTTTTGGGCTGCCCACTCATGGAAGGAGTCTTGGAAAGAGAATTTGATGCCTAAAGTGTGGGTTAGTCCTATTAGTCCCACATGGAAAATGTATAAAATTTATTTCTTTGTTATGTCTATATATTCAACTCTATGTAACTCTTGAATTAAAATGATGAATGAAATCAATTTCTTTGTGAGCAACTTAGTGTTTCTCTCTTCCGCACTTGTATTCAAGTGTTGAGCTCCGTGAGGGAGTAAATCCGGGTTCCCTAGGAACCTTGAGGAGGTGTGAGATCTCCAACCCCAAAACTCTAGCTTAGTCCACCCATCTCTACTCCACCACCAAAGCCTAATTTTCCATCTACATCCCACGGCCCCTCTCTTCCACATAGAGGCCGGCCACCAGCATCTACGTTCAGATCAACTGTTTCAACTACAGAGCAAGTTCAAAGAAGAGTCAGATCAGTATCAAGATCTCCGGAACTTCTACATCCAATAATCTTCATTAAGTCCTCAGGTCAGTGTCTTTCTTTGAGTTTCTGGTTCTTTTTTTTTTGTTCTTCTTCTTCCAGATCCTGAGTTCGAGAAGAAGGCCAACCTTGCCATAGGACTACAATCCGAGGATCCATTGCGAAGATACCCCGTCTCCAAGGATCCTACAATCTGCTCGAGAGTGTCCTTCAATTGAAGCAACGAGAGATATCACAGTCGGGTATAAAACCTTCTCTTCTCTCTTCATCTGTTTCTTGAAAGAGGAGTAAACCCTAGGTCTGAGGGTTTTTCAATCCCCAGCGATCCTACTTCTGAGTTACTCTGATAATCCACTCCTTTTAATTGTGCTTTCTATCATTTCTTAGTTTCTTTCAACATTAGTTTATCTTTCCTTTGAGTCAAAGCCGACTTCTGAAAATAAATAAATAAAAAAAATACATTAATTTTAATTTACTTCCGCATCGCATCATCTTTTTTGTTCTGCATCATTTTTGGTATCAGAGCTTTCGTTCTGCATCAAAAGGCCAGCAAGAAGTGGCAGATCTGCATGGACTACACCGATCTCAATCGACCATGTTCGAAGGACAGTTTCTCACTCTCCAAGATCGACCAACTTGTGGATGTGACCTCAGGGCACAAGCTGCTTAATTTCATGGATGTGTTCCATGGATACAATCAGATCTGCATGCACCTGAAAGATGAAAAGCACATGGCATTCGTGATCGATAGAGATATATTTTTCTACAAAGTGACCCCCTTCGACCTCAAGAATGCTGGGGTGACATACCAGCACCTGGTCAATAAGATCTTCAAAGACCAAAGAGGCTACAATATGCAGGTATACATGGATGACATGCTCGTTATTAGTTGGTTAGAATTGAGATATGATAGGCCTTATCTTGTGTTTAAACCCCTTATCTTGTATTTGAATTTGAATCCATTATCTTTCTATCTTGTATTCAAATTCAAATGAGGGTTTGGAAAGGTCTATTAATACCATCCTCATTCCATTGTATAGAATTGGTGAATGAAAATGAGTTTGTAGAGAAGAGTGATTCTTCTTTCGCTCTACATGGAGAGGGTGAGAGGCCCAACAATCACTCCGTAAGGAGAGCACGAGAGGTGCAATCCCAGGACTTGATGCGAGGTCATGTCTTATTATCCTCCTATCCTTTGATTCCACCTTCTTTACCACCCTCATGACCCTTGAGACTATCCTAACAGCTCCATTAGTGAGGTGGGTGGGATGCATTAGAGGTGAGAGGTCTCTCCGTGAGTGTGAGTCCCAAAGTCATAAGAGTCCAGATTTCCTACCTTCCATCTCCATTATTCCTTCACCACCCCTTAGTAAAGATAAAAAATAAAAAAAATTAGTGGTACCCTAATCATCGATGACTTCTCAGCTCATTGACGATCCTTCCCTAATCCCATCCCCCATCAATTTCTAGTATCAGAGCCAGAGGATTAGGGTATGTTTTTTATTCCCAAATCATCCCAGATCTCCCCTCACCAGTTTCGCCGTTCTCTCTCTCCCCTGTTCTTGGTCCACTGCCCATAGCCACCGTGACCATCGAGCCAACCGTGACCTAGTTCACTCCATCCTCCATCTTCGCCCGCATCGTTTCAGTCATTCCCATCATCGTACTAATCCAATCGCTGCATCTCCGCTGGATCCCTGCCGGATCTACCCCATGATGCCTTCCACCTCCCTCCCATCCATGAAGAAATCTCCATCGACCGGCCATCCCTAGATCCACGATGACAACCACCCCAGACAACCAGATTGACACCATACCCATAGCCACCGGATCTGCCATGTCGTCTCAACCTCCTCCCATTGCCGACGATGCCGATGAACCCCACTGCCGCCCTACTAATCTCCGGCTCCAAAGCCCTTCCCTTGCCGATCGACAACACCGATGCTGCCCTATCCCAACTGGAGAGCCCCATGGCCACCGTAGACAAACACCATCCTCCGCCCCTCTAATCGGCACCTCCACCAGATCTTCTAGATGCTGACAGCCCCTGTGCCAATGGACTTTTTTTTGTATAGTGATCAACCCTTCTTGAGACCATCGGCCACCATCTCGTCTCCAAACCACCATGAACATCCACCCAGACACTTTCGGACTCCAGACGCATGAGCCACCATCCCTACTAATCAAAAATAACCCTCCGATCCAGCACCCTCGGTCACCTCCCTCCCTTTCCCACATGGTTGTGATCCCCTTCTGGTCATTGTGATCCCCTCTCCCAGAAGTCGACCATTTACCGCGCGGCCCCCTTCCACTGCCTGAGTCTTCCGATGATGCCAACTGTCGATTCGACATCCTCCATCACCACTCGGAATGACCACCAGCCATCTCATCTTCTCTAGAGTCATCCTCTATTCAGCACGGTTGGAGAAGCAAAGTCGGCCACCATTGCTGGTGTGGGCACCAGAATCAGGAAGAGACTCCAACCAATTCAAGTCAAATCCGAGTCCTTATGGTTGGATGAGTAAAAGAAAGTCCTGTAATTTTTTTCTTTCTTTAATTTTGAGTCCAAATAATTATGTAATTCGAGTCCATTTCAATTTTATGTTGGGACTAGTCCAGCCTGATTAATCTTGTATTTGAGAGTTGGGTCCAAATGAGTCAAGTCCAATCCATGAAGAATCAAACCAAACCTCCATGAAGAATCAAACCAAACCATATTTGAAGACTAAAGAAGACTCAAGACTTATACTCCAAAGCAAGACCAAAGCCACCTCAAGTGGGGACCACATGCCACATGACACATGCCACCTCATCATCCAAGGTTGCTGCCACATCACACATACCACCTCACCATCCAAGGTTGCTGCCACATCACACATGCCACCTCACCAACCAAGGTTGCCACCCAAGAGAAGAAAAGGGGAATTTGAATTTGAATTGGCTACAACCTCCTCCACAACTTCCTCCACTACTCATGGGATGCCCCATATTTTTCTCCACAAATTTTTCTCCATGATATTTGGTGTAGTTTGAATTCAAAATGGCTTAATAGTCTATAAAAGACTCTTAGTCTTCTTGTAAAGAAAGGAGGGAAAAGAAAAAATAAAAATTTTCTTCTATGTGAGTTCTATGTGCCTAAGTGGTAGTTCTAAATTCCTCTCCCTATCCCACGCCAACCCTACTTTCTCCTCCTCCATCTCCAACGCCTAAGACACTCTCCTTCTTCTCCAATCTCAAGCTAGCTCTTCAATATTCAAGGTTGATCAAGAAGACCATCACAAGGAGGCCA
Source organism: Areca catechu (assembly GCA_021397845.1). Lineage (NCBI taxonomy): Eukaryota > Viridiplantae > Streptophyta > Magnoliopsida > Arecales > Arecaceae > Areca > Areca catechu. Next base: position 48,434,883 of record CM038046.1, on the reverse strand, counting down.
GCCAAATCCATTTCAAGTGATCTACCATGGCGCCAAGATTATTCTTCAACAATGCTTCCTCGACTCTTCTTTAGTTTCTCCATTTCATGACTAACGTATTTTACCAAGTTCCTAATCTCAAGGTTTCTTTGTTGTAGGGTTCTCCGGGATTCCGAACTCAAGAGGAAGGAATTACTTGCCATAATCCAGAAAACAAGAAGGGCCCTCAATTTGTAGTATGGTCTTGTCATTTGGGAGGTCTCTTCATGAGTGATCTTGATCTACTTGAAAGATTAATGCTAGGTATGTTCTAGTATCGATTAGGTCTGAAATATTAAATTTGCCTAGCTTAACTTGTGTGGTTCGAATCTTATTCCTATTTCTTTGTTATTTTGATAGTCTTATTAATTAGGTTTACATTTGATCGTTCGAGTTCTCTTCATTAGACCTCCTTTGATACTATATGCTGAACTAATCATATGCAAATAAGAAATTGCTAAGTTAATCTTTGCTAATCTCCTTTAGGGTTGCATAGTTGCTTTCTCATCTTGCATGTCCCCACCATTCTTGGTATCAGAGCATGGTAGAATAAGTTCCTGATTGCATAGCATTAAGTCCTTGAAGTACTTGGATCGGGGGCGTTACCAGGCCGTCCGGTCTTAGGAGAAAGTAGGGTTTAAACACCCTCTCTTCCCATTCCACGAGGATCTCCTAAGGCGTGTCGGGGTGCCATTGTGATTGACCCGTGAAAAAGAAAGCCAAAGGACTTTTTAGATTTCATTTGTGAATTTTGTATTGGTCACGTTCTGTTTTTCTGCTTGCTGTATTTTCTGTAGGCTGACTGTAATCCGCCTGCAACTCCAAAGGCAAGTATCACATTCCTCGTTGGGATATTTTTTTTCCTATTCCATTTAAGTTGTTTATCACCGTTTTAAATTTCAATCTAAGAAAAAAATCACAAAAAAAATGAAAATTCCTGAAGTCCATCAGTGTTATTAAGGTTTATGTTCTGTTCCTTTTCATTATCTTCATTTCAAAATCTGCCTAGAATAGTACAGATTTTATTTTGAAATTTCGTTTCATCTGGTATGTCATCTATAAGTTAGGAGTTTTCTGTGATTTTTTTAAATTTCTTTGACATTTATTTCTGTACTTATCAATACCACATTTAAACTGCAACACACTACTTCTGCACCTGAAATTTGAAATTTGCATGCATCTCATGGCAAATCAAATTAAGGGCATGAAATTGACATAGGGTCAGGATTTCATCACCTGTCCCTAGCCCAAAAATCACCAAATTGCATATCGACCTAATACCTAACTAAAATTGATTAGACATTAATTGCCCTAGTGGGTTAGGAACATCAATTTGGTCGAGTCCGGGTTATTGTCAACTCATTGTGTTAACTAGTCTTGTGTGTGCCCTATTACTTGGTGTCTAGAATTGGGACTAAGGGCTTGGGTGCTGATCCGTCTATCGGGCCAATTCCACCGGGCCTAGGTAGGCCAGAGACAGGATCTCACACTCCCCTTGTTCTAAAACCTGGCCAAGTATAGAGTTACTACAATCTAGCTTGTCACTTTGATTAGGCAACTAGCTTGGAACTCTAGGTCCAGTTCAATTCAATTGGGAAAGCTTGTGCAACCCATTTCTTCATCTATTATTGGAAGCTGGTGTCAAGGATAGAGGTTAAGTGGCTCAAGCCTAAGCGGTTCTTGTGGTTTTTAATTAGGACCCAGTGAAAGCTGGGGGAACCTCCCACAGACGCACCTCCTGACTGGCCAGTGGAAGAGAGTAGCTGTTGATTTGATTGTATCTAGTCAACTCAGTTTATTTGGACTAACCGGTTTAGAAAACTCATAGTTCGGGTCTGAGTCTAATTGTTTGCATGACAACTAGGTCAGGCACACCTTATCACCCTTCACAAGCCCAACCTAGTTCATCCATGGATACTAGTATGGAAAGCCTTATGAGATCTATGATCGAGAAGATGGACCGTTTGGATGCTAAATTTGGTCAGTTCGAGGAAAGAGTAGGAGCCCTAGAAGAAGCTAGGTTGACCCCAACTGAACCACCTTCATCTAGATTACCTTCAGTTCATCCTAGAGTCCAACGACAGGAACACACACCTGACCCAATTCAAAGAAGACCGCATCAGGATTATGTTGATCATACTCCAGAGCCACCTCCTAGAAGACCTCACTATGATACTTTTGATCAGGATGATCGGGCCCTAAGGAACATCCGTCTAGATGCACCAACCTTTGAGGGAAGCCTAGATCCTAAGGTGTACATAGACTGGGAGGCTGACATGGACCAGTATTTTGACTGGTATGATATGTCTGAAGAGAGAAGATTTAAGTTTGCCAGAATCAGACTAGTTCGTCAGGCTCGATTATATTGGGGAAACGTGGAACGCATATCAAGGCAAAGGGGAGATTTACCTATAGCAACATGGAGAGATATGAAGAGGAAACTTAGAGAGAAATATCTGCCTATGTCTTATCAGCAAAGGTTATTAGATCAGTGGCAACGATTGACACAGGGTAACAAGACCGTTTCTGAATATGTTGCTAAGTTTGATGAGTTTGTGATGCGATGCAACGTAGTCGAGTCTGAAGCAGCCACTTTATCAAGGTTTAGATCAGGGTTGAATGATGATATAAAAGGGGAACTGTTTTTAAGGGAAGTCCATGATTTAGATCAGGCATACCAAGTTGCCACGGACTATGAGAGGTTTCAAAGGAGAGCTACATTTAGACGACCTGAATCTAGTAGGTTTAACCCTCCTATCAGCAGGCCTAGCTCAGTCCCTAGTCCCACCAATAGAACAAGGTCCAGCCCGAATCCAACCCTTAGACCCAATCCGACCACCCCCTTAATTCCTAGAGAAGACAAAGGAAAGAGCCCTGAAGTTCGAGGTGAGAGGGAGCGAGTCTGCTATAAGTGTCGTAAACCAGGTCATTTCATGAGCCAATGTCCCTCTAGAGCTTTACATATAGGAGAGGCAGAAGAAGGTGAATCAGAACCCCTGGAGAATGATGAAGAGGAGGTTTATGAAGCAGGGGATTGTTTGGCTGATGAATATGAAGGAGATGAAGAGAACATAGACTCATCAGATTTTCTAGGAGTTGTGAGACGTATCATGACACAGACCAAGGAGCAAGAAGACTGGCGTAGAACTAGCATCCTACACACATTTGTTAGGATAGGAGAAAAGGTCTGTAAAATCGTCATCGATAGTGGAAGCTGTGTCAACGCCATTTCCACTAACGCAGCCAAAAGTCTAGGATTACCCATTGTACCACATCCCAATCCATATAAGGTGTCCTGGATCGATTCCACTTCTATACCAATCAAGTCAAGATGTCAGGTTCAAGTCCAGCTTCAATCCTATCAGGGAAAGATCTGGTGTGATGTGCTTCCTATGGGGGTAAGTAGCATCATCTTAGGCAGGCCATGGCTGTTTGATCATGATGTGACCATCTTTGGTCGATCAAACTCCTGTGCTTTCAATTTCAATGGCAAGAAAATTGTCATTCATCCAACCCAGCCTAAGGATAATGTCAAGAGAGGAGCTAGCAGCTTGAAAGATAAGAAGACTGGATTAAATTTAATAGGTGCAAAAGAATTAGAGCAAGATATCATGGAGGGAGCACCTATTTGGGTAGTAGCTGCTAAGGAAATTAAGGACCACAGCCCTGTAGAACACCCTCAAGAGGTGGTCCAATTATTGAAAGAATTTGAGGATGTGTTTCCAGAAGATCTCCCCGATAACCTTCCACCTTTAAGAGACATACAACACGTAATAGATTTAGTCCCTGGAGCGACTTTACCTAATTTGCCTCATTATAGGATGAATCCAACTGAACATCAAGAGTTACAAAGGCAAGTTAGTGAACTTCTTAGAAAGGGGTTTGTTAGAGAAAGTTTAAGCCCTTGTGCAGTCCCTGCCTTGTTAACCCCTAAAAAAGATGGTACCTGGAGGATGTGTGTAGACAGCCGTGCCATCAACAAGATTACTGTCAAATATAGGTTTCCAATCCCAAGACTGGACGATATGTTAGATATGATAGCCGGATCAACAATTTTCTCCAAGATAGACTTAAAGAGTGGCTATCACCAAGTTAGGGTTAGGCCTGGAGATGAATGGAAGACCGCTTTTAAGACTAAAGATGGATTATATGAGTGGTTAGTCATGCCGTTCGGTCTGTCCAATGCACCCAGCACCTTTATGAGAATTATGAATCAGGTGTTGAAAACTTTCATCGGGAAATTTGTGGTGGTCTACTTTGATGACATTCTTATTTATAGCAAGACTAAGGCAGACCATTTAACCCACCTAAGACAAGTTTGCCAAGTCCTTAGAAAGGATAGCCTCTATGCCAATATCAAGAAGTGTGATTTCTTAACACATAGAGTTATCTTTCTAGGATTCGTAGTAACATCTGAAGGAGTGTCCGCTGACCCTGCGAAAATTAAGTCAATAGTAGAGTGGCATGTACCCAAGAGTATCCATGATGTCCGTAGTTTTCACGGTTTAGCCACCTTCTATAGGAGATTCATTAGAGGGTTCAGTACGATAGTGGCTCCAATCACTGATTGTATTAGGAAGGGAACTTTTGAATGGACTAAAGCAGCAGACAAAGCCTTCCTAACAATTAAGGAAAAAATGACACACGCACCCGTCTTGAGGTTACCCGATTTTACCAAAGTGTTCGAGGTTGCTTGTGATGCTTCTGGGGTAGGAATTGGAGGTGTCTTGAGTCAAGAGAATCACCCAGTAGCATATTTCAGTGAGAAGTTAAATGAAGCGAGACTAAGGTATTCCACCTATGATAGGGAGCTGTATGCGGTAGTTCAGGCATTACGTTATTGGAGGCATTATCTTCTACCACAAGAGTTTGTCCTATTTTCTGACCATGAAGCTCTTAGGTTCCTTAGTTCTCAGAAGAAATTGAACCCTAGGCACGGGAAATGGGTAGAGTTCATACAAGCTTATACGTTCGTACTGAAACATCGTGCCAAAACTGAAAATAGGGTTGCTGGTGCATTGAGTCGTCGTTCAATGTTGTTGAATTCTGTGAGCACTGAGGTAGTAGGGTTTGAAAGATTAAAAGAGGAATATCCTACATGCCCTGATTTTGGTAACATCTATCGATCCCTTCAACAAGGACCATCTAGTGAGCATAGTGATTATACCATTTTAGATGGATACCTTTTCAGAGGAAATCAGTTGTGTATTCCCAAGACCTCTGTTAGGGAATTTCTGATCTGGGAAGTTCATGCTGGGGGCTTAGCAGGACATTTTGATAGGAATAAGACCATCTTAGCAATAGAAGACCAATTCTTTTGGCCTGGTCTCAAAAGAAATGTGGCCCAGATTGTAGCTCAGTGCCGTATCTGTGCTGTTGCAAAATAGCAAAGACAGAACACCGGTCTGTACACACCCTTACCTATCCCTGATTGTCCATGGCAGGATATCAGCATGGATTTTGTAGTAGGCCTCCCTAAGACGTCTAGGAAGTATGATTCTGTCTTTGTGGTTGTCGATCGTTTCTCCAAGATGGCTCACTTCATTCCTTGTTCTCAAACTTTAGATGCTTCGAAGGTGGCCAAGCTTTTTCTCGATCAGGTCGTTAGGCTTCATGGTTTACCCAAAACCATTGTGTCCGATAGAGATGTCAAATTTACTAGCTATTTCTGGAAAACCCTCTGGCACATGCTCGGTACCAAGCTGAAATTCTCTACTGCCTATCATCCTCAAACCAATGGCCAGACTGAGGTAGTAAACCGAAGCTTAGGAAATCTGTTGAGATGCTTAGTTGGTGACAACCTAGGAAACTGGGACCTATTACTTCCTCGTGCTGAATTTGCCTATAACAGCTCAGTTAATAGGTCTATTGGGAAAAGTCCATTCGAAGTGGTCCATGGATACAGACCTAGGAAGCCTTTAGACCTAGCTCCTTTACCCACACATGCACGGGTGTCCGAGTCTGCCGAGTCATATACACAGCATATTAGGGAATTGCATAAGGAGATTAGCCAAAAGATTCAAATGAGCAATGAACTCTATCAGCATATGACTAATTCACATAAATGATTAAAAGAATTTAATGAAGGGGACTCCGTCATGATCAAACTTAAACCTGAAAGGTTTCCACCGGGAACTATGAAGAAACTCCATGCCCGGGGAGCCGGACCTTTCAAAATAATAAAGAAAATTGGACCAAATGCTTATGTATTAGAATTACCACCAAGTTATGGCATTAGTTCAACATTTAATGTTTCAGACTTAAAAGAATACAAAGAACCTGCATTGATACCTAGTGAGCTTTTTGGTCCTAATATTTCTTTTGAGAGTGAAACACCAAATGAGTGTCCACCACCAAGTGTTCCTGAGAGAAAGGAGAGAATTGAAAGGATCTTGGATGACCAGATCATTACTACTAGAAATAAAGGCTACCAACGTTATCTGGTTAGATGGCAAGGATGTCCTGAATCTGAAGACTCCTGGATTTCCCGAGAGGACCTACAACAAATCGACCCGGATGCATTAGAAACTTATCAAGCCAACCCTCACTCGATAGGGTCGAGTTCCTCCCACCCCGGGAGAATTGGTGTGGGCACCAGAATCAGGAAGAGACTCCAACCAATTCAAGTCAAATCCGAGTCCTTATGGTTGGATGAGTAAAAGAAAGTCCTGTAATTTTTTCTTTCTTTAATTTTGAGTCCAAATAATTATGTAATTCGAGTCCATTTCAATTTTATGTTGGGACTAGTCCAGCCTGATTAATCTTGTATTTGAGAGTTGGGTCCAAATGAGTCAAGTCCAATCCATGAAGAATCAAACCAAACCTCCATGAAGAATCAAACCAAACCACATTTGAAGACTAAAGAAGACTCAAGACTTATACTCCAAAGCAAGACCAAAGCCACCTCAAGTGGGGACCACATGCCACATGACACATGCCACCTCATCATCCAAGGTTGCTGCCACATCACACATACCACCTCACCATCCAAGGTTGCTGCCACATCACACATGCCACCTCACCATCCAAGGTTGCCACCCAAGAGAAGAAAAGGGGAATTTGAATTTGAATTGGCTACAACCTCCTCCACAACTTCCTCCACTACTCATGGGATGCCTCATATTTTTCTCCACAAATTTTTCTCCATGATATTTGGTGTAGTTTGAATTCAAAATGGCTTAATAGTCTATAAAAGACTCTTAGTCTTCTTGTAAAGAAAGGAGGGAAAAGAAAAAATAAAAATTTTCTTCTATGTGAGTTCTATGTGCCTAAGTGGTAGTTCTAAATTCCTCTCCCTATCCCACGCCAACCCTACTTTCTCCTCCTCCATCTCCAACGCCTAAGACACTCTCCTTCTTCTCCAATCTCAAGCTAGCTCTTCAATATTCAAGGTTGATCAAGAAGACCATCACAAGGAGGCCGGCCAAATCCATTTCAAGTGATCTACCATGGCGCCAAGATTATTCTTCAACAATGCTTCCTCGACTCTTCTTTAGTTTCTCCATTTCATGACTAACGTATTTTACCAAGTTCCTAATCTCAAGGTTTCTTTGTTGTAGGGTTCTCCGGGATTCCGAACTCAAGAGGAAGGAATTACTTGCCATAATCCAGAAAACAAGAAGGGCCCTCAATTTGTAGTATGGTCTTGTCATTTGGGAGGTCTCTTCATGAGTGATCTTGATCTACTTGAAAGATTAATGCTAGGTATGTTCTAGTATCGATTAGGTCTGAAATATTAAATTTGCCTAGCTTAACTTGTGTGGTTCGAATCTTATTCCTATTTCTTTGTTATTTTGATAGTCTTATTAATTAGGTTTACATTTGATCGTTCGAGTTCTCTTCATTAGACCTCCTTTGATACTATATGCTGAACTAATCATATGCAAATAAGAAATTGCTAAGTTAATCTTTGCTAATCTCCTTTAGGGTTGCATAGTTGCATTCCCATCTTGCATGTCCCCACCAATTGTCGATTTTATAATAAAGTAGGATGACGTGCACGAACGTGAAAGTATATACCTCCCTGTTGTCGACTTCATGCACAATTCTCAATGTTGCATGGATTTCAAAGCTACACTAATTTCAAAGCTGCATGGATCTCAGAGCTACATGATTTTCAAAGCTACATAGATCTCAAAGTAGAGCCTCTTTTGATTGGATATGGTTCACCAAAGTCCTCGCTGACCCAAATTTGATGGAGTTGAGTTCTCCCCACCTCAGGGAAATGATGGAGACATCAACAACATAGATCTTGATACAGCATAAATCCTGATGCACATCCAATACCAAAATAAGTTATCTTAGGATTTATCTTTATCTATTGTTTGAAATTTGATTTAGGATTAGTTTGGTTAGGATTGAGATATGATAGACCTTATCTTGGTTTAAATCCCTTATCTTGTATTTGAATTTGAACCCATTATCTTTCTATCTTGTATTCAAATTCAAATGAGGGTTTGGAAAGGTCTATTAATACCACCCTCATTCCATTATATAGAATTGGTGAATGAAAATGAGTTTTTAGAGAAGAGTGATTCTTCTTTCACTCCGCATGGAGAGGGTGAGAGGTCCAACATCGCTCCGTAAGGAGAGCATGAGAGGTGCAACCCCAGGACATGATGTGAGGTCATGTCTAGTTATCCTCCTATTCTTTGATTCCACCTTCTTTACCACCCTCATGACCCTTGATACTTACACTAATAACTCCATTAGTAAGGTGGGTGGGATGCCCTAGAGGTGAGAGGTCTCTCCATGAGTGTGAGTCCCAAAGTCATGAGAGTTCTGATTTTCTACCTTCCATCTCCATTGTTCCTTCACCACCCCTTAGAAAAGATAAAAAGTAAAAAAATTAGTAGTACCCTAATCATCGGTGACTTCTCAGCTCGTCAACGATCCTTCCCTAATCTCATCCCCCATCAGGAACTCCTCTTATACCTGGTGGTCTCCCTAGAAGCAATTAACTCGATACTGATTTGCACCGATGAGGATGGCCTTCAGCGATCGATCTATTACACCAATAAGCTGCTTCGTGATGTAAAAATCAGGTACATCCGATCTGAAAAAATTATCTTTGCACTTATCATGTTTACACAGCATCTCAGGCCCTATTTCTAAGATCACTCGATTACGATCTTCATTGGCCAACTCCTGAGGGCCATTCTGAGCTGCCCGGATATCTCGGGGTGCCAGCTAAATGGGCAATGAAGCTTAGCAAATTTGACATCTCCTACTGCTCGAGGCCATCTTAGAAGGACCAGGTTCTAGTTGACTTCTTGGTGGAATGCACCTAGACGTGCGAGGACCCAAAGGAGGCTGGAGAACCGGCCAAGCCCGAGCAGGACCCGACCCTATAGGAAATGATGTGGATTCTCCATGTCGACGGCATGTCCAATGCTGAAGGAAGTGGAGCCGAACTCATTCTCACCAACTCTGATGGGGTAGTCATCGAGTATGTACCGCGCTCTTCAAGGCAACCAACAACCAGGACGAATATGAGGTGCTCCTCATGGGGCTGAAGGTATCCCATGAGTTGGGTATGACGAGCTTGAAAGTCTTCACGGACTCCTAGCTAGTGGCAGGCCAAGTCTCAAGCAAATACGAAGCCAGGGATCCCATGATGAAGTACCTGGATCGAGTATGCTTATACATGGTGAACCTCCAGTACTTCAGAATTCTTCACATTATCCATGGGAAGAATACCTGCACCAATATGCTCTCCAAGTTTGCAACCTTGTCAGACTCATTATTGGGAAGTACCTTCATTGAATACCAGGAGGTCCCTAGTTATGATGTCACGGAAGAGGTCCAATAGGTTGCCCTTGAGGCAAGCTGGATGGATCTCTATATCAGGTACATAGATGATGGCACCCTACTAGAAGATCGTGTGGAGGCCAGCCTCCTGAAGTAAAAGGCCGCTCATTTCATTCTCATGGATAGATAGCTCTATCGAAGGTCCCATTTCTACCCCCTACTGAAGTGCCTGAGACCCTCAGAGGCTCTCGATGTCCTCCAGGACATACATGAGGGCATCTGCAGGAACCATATGGGAGGCAGGACATTGGCCTACAAAGCCCTTCGATAGGGGTACTACTGGGAGACCATGCTGGAAGATGCTACCAGATTTGTGCAAAAGTGTGATCACTGCAAGAGGCACGCCCACATCCAATGCCCGCCGGCCTCCCCACTATCCCAACTCTCTTCTCCATGGCCATTCATCCAGTGGGGGATAGACATCCTGAGACCTTTACCCCCGGTGTCCGGTCAGTGGAAGTACCTAATATCGTCATCGACTACTTCACCAAGTAGGTGGAAGCAAAACTGGTGGGGACACCAGGATCAGACACAGATCACTAGATCCCATATGATTTACTGATTAGGATTTTTTTTAGAACCTTAGTCATGTGTCACAATTTTCTAAGCAAGTAAGATTGAGTCCTGTAATAAGTTAAGGCTAGTGATTTGTCTTAACCCAGTCCAGTTTATTGAGTCCTGTATTTTAGCCATGAGTCTAGTGAGAGTTAATTTTGGTACAAGAGAAGAGGATACAGTATTTTAGAGTTCCACAAGGCCTCATCCAGGAGCCAGAGGTCTTCATATCAGCTAATTGGACCTTGTATGCCATCCTAGGGTCTAAGATTCCTACAAGATGCCTAGATGCCCTCCAAATGCTTTTCAAATACTAGATTCCCTCCAGATGCCAAAGAATATTCCAATACCAGGGAGCCCATTATTCCAAGGAAGTACCTGCACCCCAGCCCATAGAAGATTTAAGGCCCAGGTCCATAAGAACCAAGATGCTATTGATTCCAGGAATATTCCAGCCCAGGGTGCCCTAGCTTCTAGGAGGCCCAAAGCCCATGCGCCCAAGTCCATTCAAGGCTACCCAAGCCCATGAGGAGCCGGCCCATTGCTGCCCCTTGAAGCTTAAATGCCAACCCTAGGCATCCTTGGAGTGTTGACTTGGTCCAAGCTAGGAGGAGTCCAAGTGGAACGAGAAAATCAAGTTCTTATTCTATTCAACTTGTGTACTCCTAGTTCTAGATTTATTTTGTAATCTTTCTCCCACTTAAATTGTGTAAACCCATTCTAACTAGGAGAAGACTTGCAATCCCTTTAGGAGAGGGCATGGGAGCTCTATAAATACCCCACCTCTCTTTCTCTTGTAATAACTTTTTTCATATGAATTAAACTTTGCTGAAATTTTGAGTTAATTGCTTTATATTTTGTTCTTGTGTTGGTTCTCTGGTTTTGTCTGAGTGCTCTCCTTATACACTAGCCGAACCTCTGCTGCCCTAGCATCCTTTTGCATCCTAGAAGATCAGCCATGCCCAAGAGAAGAGTGCCATTGCTGCCATCCAAGTGAAGGAACCCCTTCTTCTCCAGGCCGCCAGCTTTTAACCCTAATCCTGCTTCAACCCAAACCCTAGTTTCTTTCCCTTTTATTATTTGCTATTTTGATTAACCTCTGATGCTTGCAGGATCCCCGAGGTATTTCATCTCCCTAGAGGAGGCCTTCTTTGCCTCCAAGACTGCCCAAATCAGCCATCTAATCCAAGAAAACTGAAGCCTCATCATCCAAGCTCCAATCAGAGTGTGAGTGATCTCTTCAATTGTAGATTCTTCAATCTCTAACGGGTAACATCCTTCCCAACTCTTGATTTCTATTTTGTTGAAGATTAGCTATCCTGAGTCAGGAGTTTCTCAATTCTCGAGTCCTAATTCTTATTATTTTGCATGAGTATGCCTGCGACATAATGATTCTTTGCGTTGTTGATTATCCTGCTAGTTCTTACTTAATTTTAGAAATTTAGCCTGCAAATTTAATGTTAAAAAATTATTAAAAAAATTAGTTTACTATTTTTCCTGCATGTTTAGCAATCTTAGAGTCGTCCCGCATCAAGTACCCCTGGCCCGGATCACCAAAGACAAGGCGAGGTCCTTTCTCTGGAGGTCGACTATCTACCATTTCAGGCTTCCCCATACCATCATCATAGATAATGGATAGCAATTTGATGACTAGGCTTTTAAGGAGTTCAATGTCGACCTAAACATCTGTTACCGCTTCATATCGGTAGCTCATTCCCAGAGCAATCAAGAAGTCAAGGTGACAAATTGGACCATCCTCCAAGGACTCTGCACCCATCTGGACGAGGCAAAGGGTCGATGGGCCGATGAGCTCCCCAGCATATTGTGGGCTTACCACACCACACCTCGGATGGTGATGGCAAGATGCCCTTCAGTCTGGTCTTCGGCATAGAATCCGTAATCCCAGTCGAGGTGGGCCTACCTACATAATGGGTCCAATAGTATGACAAGGTCGCTAACCCTACACGCCTCCTTCTCAACCTCGACCTACTGAATGAAATGAAAGACAAAGCATAGCTCTGCATGGCAGCATATCAGCAACGGGTGGCCTGCTATTACAACTCCTGTGTGAGGCCCAAGGCCTTTCGTCTGGGTGACCTCGTACTTAGGTGTGTGAAAGCTTCCCAGCCTAGCCAATGTGGCAACCTATCCCCGAATTGGGAGGGCCCCTATAGGGTGGTAGAAGCCCTGTCCTAGGGGGCATGTCGGATCACTAGCCTTGATGGAACTGTGCTCCCTTGAACATGGAATGCCTTAAACTTGAGGATGTACTATTAGTGATGTACGCCCCAGGTCCAAGAATAAAATGAAATGCTTCTTTGATAGCATGGTTCGGCCCTATCATTTTTGAAACAAACTCACCCGTTGGTCCCCAGGTCTGACAAAGAAAGCTAGGAGACTCAGTGCCGCGCACTCAAGCTGGGAGCCTCAGCACCCCGCACTCAAGCCAGGAGTACCAGTGCCCTGCACACACTTGTTGGTCCTCAAGTCTGGTGAAGAAAGTTGGGAGCCTCAGCACCCTACACTCAAGCAGAGAGCCTCAAGGCCCCGCACTCAAGCTGAGAGCCTCATCACCCTATACTCAAGCTGAGAGCCTCAGCACCCGCACTCAAGCTGGGAGCCTCAGCATCCCGCACTCACCCATCGATCCCCGAGCCAGGGGAATGAGGCATGGAACACCAATGCCATGCACCTTCCTACCAGCAAAAGAAGACAAAGGCCCTACTACCATCTACCGAGCCCCAGGAAAAATGTAGCCAGACCCTACCGGGCCCCGACACTTCTAGTGATCTGCCCAACTCCCATGGCACTTAATTGATGGACTGGAAGACAAGTGCATATGCAAAGTGAATGAAGAAATACATACAAAGAGATAGAAAAAAGAGGAGTCCAGAATTGAAAAGGTAATATATTTCATTTCATCTGGGAACTGGGTTTACTTACATATGAACCTCCTGACAGGCCAGGGGTTCAACAAAATTTTTCCATACAAAAAAAAAGAAAAAAACAGAGGAAGTAGGGAAACCTAAGGATAAAGAGCACCCCCTCAGCACGAGCTGGAAGGAAAGGAGATGGAAGGAGAGGACTAACCTACAAAACACTCAAAGTCAAGGATTCCAGGAATGGGTATAGAGATTTTCCCTTTTTTCTTCTCGCTCTTCCCTCTCTACTCTAAGGTTTTTGAGAAAGAAATGAAAGGATAGGCTATTTATTTGGATGAGATGGCAAAATCCCTTTCGAATTCAACTGGCTAATCGATGCATACCTTCATCATGCCAGCTAATGGAGTTTGGACATGTGCCGACCCCCTATTGGCCCGGATGCTTTGATTCATGGGATGCCATGCCAGGAGATTAAAGGGCATCATTTTGAATCAACATTTTTGCTGACATGGCACCCCCTGGTTGGGGTTGATGAGATCCGTGAATCATCAAGAAATATGACCTTTAATGACTTGGGCGTGGTGGCCCTCCATGTTAGCGATGTCATTACTCCCTTCGCCCTGCACCCAAGAGGCCATTATGTGCTTCAAAGCTCGAGAGTGGGGGGCATCTGATATGGCAAGCCGCTGACATAGCGCCCATGTAGGATCCGGCTAGGCAATGAGGCGATGAAGAGTGCCACCTGGCCTAGCTAAGGATGAGCTCCCAGCTGGGGTCGAGCTGCCGTCCGAGGTTGACCTCCCGTTCGAGATCGAGCTCCCATCCAAGGTCAAGCTCCCATCTGAAGTTAAGCTCCCAGTTGGGGTCAAGCTCCCAAATGAGGTCATGCTCCCATCTAAGGTCGAGTTTCCAGTTGAGGTCGAGCTCCCAGCTGAGGCCAAGCTCCCAGCTGAAGTCAAGCTCCCATCCAAGGTCAAGCTCCCAACTGGGGTCGAGCTCCCATCCGAGGTCGAGCTCCCGTCCAAGGTCTAGCTGCCAACTGAGGTCGAGCTCCCGTCCGACGTCAAGCTCTCAGTTAGGGTCGAGCTCCCATTTGAGGTCGAGCTCCTAGTTGAGGTCGAGCTCCTATTCGAGGTCAAACTCCCAATAGAGGTCGAGTTATTGTCCGAGCCCGGTCCTGGCAAGTAAGAGGCCAACAGGAAGCGAGATACGATCTCAGGAGGATAAAGAACAAGGAAGCCTTGGATTATCACATGAAGGTGCGATGTCACCACTAGGCAAGCCATTGATAATATGGGGCATCTGCTCCGCTAGGGGCACAAGCTCTGGCACGCATCACTCATGCCCTCTATGTAACGTATACTCCACCAAGCTTGCATGTCCCAGAGCACGCTGCCTACACCCTTTAGTAGGTGCGTACTCCACCAGGGCTCCAGACCCTATAGCACGCTGCCTGCATGTCCCCCAAGAAGAGTGCTCTACCAGGGCCCCAGACCCTGTAGCGCATCGTCTGTATCCCTCAAAAGCAGAAGTGCTCAATCATAGTACATGCCCTTATAGCATGCTACCCGCACCCTCCATAGGGATCACTCCACCAGGGAGACAGGTTTATAGCACGCTGACTGCATCCCATGCTCGAGGATTCCCCCTTGAGAGGGGTTGGTCCGAGGAAAAGCTCTGGCAAGTTTGTGCTCCTCTCGTGGGAGACACCTTGGGAGAGGCTACCGATCCAAGCTCCGGGCTCGGTCAGGAAGGAACAATTCCTATAAAATCACAAGAGGGATCTCCAAAAAAGGAAAATGACAGTAAGGAAGCAAGGGCAGGGGACCAAATAGCGAGAACCTCCAAGCTCTAGTTTCCTGTTTTCTCCTTCTATTTTTCTTTTCCTCTACGCGAGGACACCATAAGCTCCCAACACTGAGGATCTATTTTTCTTGGTCGTCCTACTAACTTGACCGTCAGAGTGTCTCCATTGGGATCCTGGATCAGGTCTCCTCTTTTTTGCAGGATCGACCGGCCCTTAAGGCGAGGCAAGGAAAAATCTAACGAGCCTGGGGAGGCCAGCTCATTTAAGCCATGCCAGAGCTGCAGGCCATGGTGAAGTAGGTAACAACAAGTTGGGTTATCATTAGGGTTGCATTTGGTACATTGCCACGCATTTTGAAAAGTAATATGGATTGTTAATAATATTGATTACAAGTAATGTACATTATTATATTTGGTGCATGTAAATAATATTACATAATGTAAAATTTAATTTTTAAAATATTTCTAAATCAAATCTATATTTTATTTATAAAATATATATTTTATATTTTTATAAAAAATTAAAAAATATTTTTATATTAAATAAATTTAATATAAAAATTTATATATTAAATAGATGATCTATTTAATATATTACTTAAATCCATTAAATAATATATTAAATTTATATATTATATTATTAAATATAATATATTAATATAAAATAAAATAAAATATATTTATTATTTATTATTTAATATTATATTATATTATATTATATAGAAGGAAAGAAAAAGAGAGAAGGGAAAGGTAATTTGGTTATCTAGATTACCTGAAAGGTGATAATCTAGATTACCATTCCTTATTGCATTTGGTGCATTGCTAGGCAATCTTAAAAGATAATGTAGATTACCAGTAATGTGCATTGCTAACAATGTAGATTACAAGAAATGAGGATTATTATATTTGGTATATGCAGGTAATGTTGCATAATATAAAATAAATTTTAAAAATATCCATAAATTAAATCTATATTTTATTTATAAAATATATTTTTCATATTTTATTAATTTATTTAAAATAATTTAAATATTTTATATTAAAAATTGATATGGCAATATCTGCTGATGTGGACCGGTGCGACGACATCCATCGATGTGGAGCCTGCAGATGGCCGCAGTGGCGAGAAGCCCACCACCTGGGCATGGCTGTATGATGAAGAACCAAAGGGACTGCCCTTCCGGGGTAAGCGCCCAATCAAGGCAGGGCTCATTGGGCAGGCCCCCCATCTGAGGTCAGCTTCTGGTTGAGGTCGAGTCTGCCTCTCCAGAAGGGACCGCCCTTCCAAGGTCAGCTCCAAGTCGAGGCTGGGCTCATTGGGTAGGCCCCCCATCTGAGGATAGCTCTCGATTGAGGTCGAGTCTGCCTCTTCAGAAGGGACCGCCATTTCGGGATAAGCTCCTAGTCGAGGTAGGGCTTATTGGGTGAGCCCCCCGTCTGAGGACAACTCCCAGTTGAGATCGAGTCCGCCTCTCCAGAAGGGACCGCCCTTTTGAGGTTAGCTCCTAGTTGAGACTGGGCTTATTGGACGGGCCCCCCGTCTGAGGATAGCTCCTGGTTGAGGTCGAGTTTGCCTCTCCAGAAGAGACCGCCCTTCCAGGAGAAACTCCTAGTCGAGGTAGGGCTCATTGGGCAAGCCCCCCATTTGAGGACAGCTCTCAATTGAGATCAAGTCCGCCTCTCCAGAAGGGATTGCCCTTCCAGGGTAAACTCCTATTGAGGTAGGGCTCATTGGGCGAGCCCCCCATCTGAGGATAGCTCCCGATCGAGGTCGAGTCCACCTCTCCAAAGCAGGCCCTCCTACCAGGAGCATGGTTTCTTGCCAAAGATGCAAACAGGGGGGAAGCCAGCATTCAAAATAGAGACAACGAAGTACCTGGCCACCATGAGCCTCCAAGAGCGGGCGCATACCCTATTGCAGAGTACCTGGCCATCCTGAGCCTCCGAGAGGGGGCGCATACCCTACCACGGGGTGCCTGGCCACCCTCAGCCTCTAAAAGGTGGCACATACCCTGCCATGGGCAAGGCCTTCCCTATAGTGCATCGTGAGCATGACCTGCATGATCCGGACAATGCCAGGCTCCTAGCCTTGCGGTATGCCGACATGTCGATGACCACATGACTAGGAGACTGCAGCTTCCATGATAGGATGCTTGGACCTCCCAGAGAAGGGCATCCCCCTATGGCCTTATGCCCCATAGCACCTCGATGGTCTCCTCCAAAGTGGCAACACCCATTATGGCTGGAGGCTCAAGCACAGAATGAGCCAGACAAGAGGCAACAGCGAGAAACGGAAAGCCTCCTTCAAAGGAGAGAACCTGGAATCCCTGGAAAGCCTCATGTCTATATAAGACTCACAGAAAAAGGTAAGTAAAGGTAAGTGAAGAAGAGCAACGAAGACCCTTTCATTTTCATGTTATTATCTTCTCTTTTATCAACCTCTGGAAGTGGAGAGTCCCCCAATCTCTGTCTCAGAGGTATCTGTTCCCCTCGATCATTCCACTAACTTAATCATCGGAGTGCCTTCATCGGAATCCCCGACCCAAGGTTTTTCACTATCTTGCAAGACCCCCGAGCGAGCTAGCGAGTCGATCGCGAGACGAGAACCAAGGATCCGGCGGGGACCTGATATGTCAGAGCTACAGGCCATGGTAATCTAGGCGGCAACAGATTGGCGCACCAGGAAGGGAGGGATAGGTCAGAAGAAAATATCGCTCCCCCCATAGCAAGGAAGATCCCGCGGGCGCTCATAATTCGATGGTGACCACGTGAGCCCGTGAAGCCCCCACCAATCGGGCGGAGGACCCCCCTCATCATTGTGACGAATGCCCGGAGAGGGATCATCCCACTTCATCACAACCACCTTCGATAAACCCCCAGTACACTGCACTCTTCCACAGGTCCAGCTCTTGGCCGCGATGGTGCACTAACTCCACCAGAGGCAGCACTCTTTGGAAACATCGTAGCATCTAGGGACTCTAGTGGCTCGTGAAGCCGATCCTTGCACCAGTCTACGATCCTTCTAGGAGGGGCCGCTACATGTGGCATCGACCCCTCAAGCGGCTCACCAGGCAAATGGCAAGCGGCCGTAGCATGATCCGACCTGCCGGGAGAGCTGCTCCCCGGTCTCGAACCATCGTGCGCCCTCATACCAGTAGCACTAGCATGGCTGGGAACTCAGGCACGAGTTCCTCTGCTCCAGTCCATCCTCACCCCCGACATCCTTCATTGAGAAGTCGATTGATGAGGCCATCTGTCGCTGAGCAAAAAGGCACCTCGAAGAGCATGAGCGCAAGCTGGTGGATCTGGCCCACCGATTCGCAGAAGTGCAGGGCTCCCCAGTAAGCCCATAGGTTACGACACCTATCCTTCCTTTTCGAAAAAGATCCAAGATCCCTAGCCGATTCAGTATGCCACAGGTTGATCCCTATGATGGGACAACCGATCCCCTGGACCACCTCGAAAGTTACAAGGCCCTTATGAGGGTCCAGGGGGCCACCGATGCTCTCTTTTGCATTGCCTTTCCTGCCACTCTACGAAAGGCCACTTGGGTCTGGTTTTCTAGGCTCGAACCTGAAAGTATAGACTCGTTCCCTTAGCTGGAGGGGAAGTTCACGGCGCACTTCAATGCTTGCAGGAAGGTGCCACGTGAGGCTGATAGCCTTTTCTCAATATGATAGTAGGACCAGGAACTCCTTTGGGACTACGTGTCCTAGTTCAAGACCGCTGCCTTGGAGATCTACAATCTCGACGAGTCTGTCTTCATGCTAGCCCTAAAGAGGGGACTATGAACCTCCCCCTTTACGTACTCCCTCGACAAGAAGCTCCCAAGGATGTACTCGGAGTTTCTTCTCTGAGCATGGAAGTACATCCGCATGAGGAGGTAGATTGTGACAGGAAGGAGTTGGACGGGAGGCCCCCAAAGAGACAGTCCATCGGGGAGACATCCAATCGCCCAAACTAGAGGATGGTGTAGGTCCTACGACCGAAGTCCAGGTCCAAGGTTAACCCCACCAACGAAGAAAGTTTCACTCCTCTCCTTGCCCCTAGGGCAAAGATTCTGATGATAATAGAGGGCAAGCATTTTCTGCACCGACCCTCACCACTGAAGCCATCGATTGGGCGGGACAAATCCCGCTATTGCCATTTCCACCGGGACTACGGTCATGACATGGAGGAATGCCGCCACCTGAAAGGGAGATCAAAGAGCTGATCAAGCATGGCTATCTCGGTAAGTATGTCGAGGGGGGAGCACCCCCTGCAGCCCAGAGCAAAGGGCCTTAACCCCTTGCCATAGACAACCATCTCACCGAGAAGCCGGTAGGGATGATATCCTGAGGGGTAGGAAAAGTCCCAAAGAGGGCTAGGGGGAGAGAGGAGAGTGATGATGTACTCCCATGTGAGGGAGAAGGGTCAACTGGGATAGACAACCCAAATAATGATGCTGTCATCATCCAAATGACGATAGCCAAGCACCTTATAAAAAAAATCATGGTAGACAGTGGAAGCTCCTCAAACATCCTTTTTACGATGCCTTTGCAAGGATGAATTTATCCACTGACCAAATAAGACCAGTGTTTACACCTCTGATAGGCTTCATCGGGGACTCAGTCAGAGTCAAGGGAGAAATTATACTCCCAATAACTGCTGGGACACCATCCCAGCAAAGCACCATACTGGTGACCTTCACTGTTGTAAAGCTCCCCTCACCCTATAATGCCATCTTGGGATGCCCAGGACTCAATCTACTTGATGCCACCATCTTCACGAAATGCCTCTTGGTCCAGTTCCCAACCCCATTGGAGATCGGAGAGATGAGGGGTTCCCAGCAGGCGGTGTAGCACTGCTGGCAAACCATCTTGGGTCTAAGGGGAGCGGATCTTAGTCCTACCATAGACCAGCCTGATCTGGCAGTGCCAGAACCAAAGAGCGGGCCGGTCAAACCCCTATTGTCTTTTCCTTTAGGGGATGATCCCTCAAAGTGATACAGATTCGGGCTCTGCTGATCAAAGAAGAGAGATCCCGTCTGCTTGGCTTCTTGCGTGCCAACATAGATGTCTTCACTTGGACTGCCGCTGACATGCCCGATATCCCACCGGAGGTGATAACTCACAAGCTAAATATCGACCCCAACCATTGTCCGATCCGGTAGAAGAAAAGGAGCTTCGTCCCAGAATGACAGAAGGCTATCAATGAGGAGGTCGAAAAACTCCTCATGGTAGGCTTTATCCAAGAGATATGATATCCTGACTGGCTTGCTAACGCGGTGATAGTCAGGAAAGCTTCTAGGAAGTGGAGGATCTGTGTAGACTACACCGACCACAACAAGGCATGCCCAAAGGATAGCTTTCCCCTACCCAAGATCAATCAGCTAGTGGATGCGACCTCAGGTCACAAGTACCTCAGCTTCATGGATGCATTCTCCGGATACAATCAGATCCGCATGCATCGGAAGATGAGGAGTGCAAGTCATTCGTGACCGACCGAGGTATATATTGTTACAAGATGATGCCCTTTGGCCTCAAGAAAGCAGGAGCCACCTACCAGTGCTTGGTCAGCACGGTCTTCAAGGACAGATCGACCGCAACATGCAAGTGTATGTGGATGACATGCTTGTCATTAGCAGCCCGGAGCAGGACTATATCGCCAACCTAGTAGAGGCTTTCGATAACCTCCGTCACTTTTAGATGAAGCTGAATCCCGCCAAGTACGCCTTCGGTGTAGTAACGAGAAAGTTCCTAGGGTTCATGGTGACCCAAAGTGGGATAGAGGCCAACCTCGAGAAGATCCAAGCAATCACTGACATGTGGCATCCCACTTCTAAGAAGGAGGTCCAGTGTCTGATCGGGCACATCACGACTTTGAGCCGCTTCGTCTCACGCTCTACTAAGCATTGCTAGCCATTCTTCAAGATCCTCCAAAAGATGAATGACTTCACCTGGACAGAAGAATGCTAAGAATCATTTGAGAGACTGAAGAAGCTCCTCGCCTCACCGCCACTATTATCTAGGCTAGAGCCTAGAGAGGAGCTCCTCCTATACCTAGCGGTCTCACCAGAGGTGGTTAGCTCCGTCCTGGTTCGTGCTGACAGGGATGGCTCTCAGCGGCCAGTCTACTACACCAGCAAGCTACTCCGTGATACTGAAACTAGGTAAACCCAACCAAAAAAAATCATTTTTGTACTAATAACATCTACACAGCATCTCAAACCTTATTTTCAAGTGCATCCCATTGCTGTCCTCACTAATCAACTCTTGAGGGCTATCCTGAGCCATCCCGATACTTTCGGGTGCTTGGCCAAGTGGACACTGAAGCTCAGCGAATTCGACATCAAATATCATCCATGGCAGGCATAGAAGGTCCAAGTTCTAGCCAATTTCATGGTGGAACCACCTGGGCCGAAGGAAGTCCAGAGGAGACGGACCAACAGGCCAAGCTCAGGCCAGACCCGACCCCGATAAAAGAAATGTTGATACTTCACATGGACGGCGCTTCCAATGCAGGAGGAAGCAGAGTTGGCCTCATCCTTGCTAGTCCTGATGGGGTCGTTATGGAATGTGCACTACGATTCCTCTTCAAGGAAACCAACAACCAGGCAGAGTATGAAGCACTCCTCGCGAGGCTAAAGGTGTCCCATGAACTGGGCATCAAAAGACTGAAGGTCTTCACAGACTCACAGCTAGTAGCGGGCCAAGTCTCCGGCGAGTATGAAGCATGGGATCCCATGATGGTGAATTACCTGGATCGGATGCACTCTCACATGTCGACCCTCCAGCACTTTAGCATCTCCCATATCTCGTGGGCAGAGAATGCCTGAGCCGACATCCTTTCCAAGATGGCCACCTTGCTAGAGACCTCGCTGGGGTCCACCTTCATCGAACATCTCGAGGCCCCCAATTGCGAGGCTATGGCCGAGATCTAGCAGGTCTCCCACGAGGCCAGCTGGATGGACCCCTACATCCAATACATTACCGCCGGCACCCTACTAGAGGACCAAAAGGAGGCCAGCCTTCTCAAGAAGAAGGTCGCACGCTACGTGATCCTGAACGGGCAGCTTTACCAAAGATCCTACTCTTACCGCCTACAGAACTGCCTGAAGCCCTCGGAGGCCACTTACGTTCTTTAGGAGATATACGAAGGTATTTGTGGCAATCATATGGGGGGCAAGGCCTTAGCCCACAAGGTGATTCGGCAGGGATACTTCTGGGGGACCATGCGAGAGGATGCGGCTGATTTCATTAAGAAGTGCAACAAGTGCCAACGACACGCATGCATTCAACGGCAGCCGACATGCCCTATTTGATGGGGGACCCAAAACCCATCTAGGTTTTCTTTTAATTTTCTATATTTCTTTTTATTTCAGTTTAAGTTTTTTATCCCTGCTATTCTGTCTATTCCTATTATCCCAGTGTTATTCCAGGTTTATCCCCGTGTTATCATGGATTATTCCATCTTCAACCTTATGATCCCGTAAAGTTTCTTTTCTATTTTTTTTAAAAACCTAGCCCCCCCTTCCACCAGATCCGGGCTGCCCGACCCCCGGCCGCCCCCGCCGACCCGTCGCTGGTGCTCGCCTGCCCAGCCATCGTCGAAAAAGCTAGCCGTCACCACCCACGCTCGTGGGAAGACGAACGGACGTGGCAGGAATCCGTCCGCCCACGTGCGATCGTAACGTCCCGCCGTCGCCGCCCTCCTGCCGCCCTGCCGCCCCCTGGCCCCCGCCCGGCCGCCGGAGACCTCGCCAATGCCCAGCCGCCGCCCATGGTCACGGAAGGCGAATGGGCGCCGTGATGCCCCGCGACGCCCATCCGCGCCACCGTGCCACCCCGCCGCCACCGCCCGCCTGCCGCCTGCCTGCTTCCCGCCACCTGCTGGCCCCCGCCCAGCCGGCAGGAGGCCTCACCGGTGCCCAGCCACCGCCCACGGGCGCGAAAGGTGAACGGGCACCCGTGACGTCCCGTGACACCCATCCGTGCCGCCATGCCGCCGTGCCGCCCGCCAACCGGCGCGCCGTCGTGCCGCCCCACCGCTGGAGATCCGGCCCCCCTATTGCACGACCGTGAAGACCCCCCTATTGCTCTACCGTGAAAAGTTTCTACACACTTCTCAAAGCAACCCAAAGAAGTTCTGCATGCTTTTCAAAGCAACTGGAAGAAGAGTTGTTCTGCATGATTTTTGGAGCAGCACAAATTTCAAAGTGGAGGGGATTTCAAAATTCAAATAAAAGGGATTTATTTGGTAATTTTTTTCATGGATGTAAGTTGGGTTTAAAAGGGGAAATTTGGGATTTTTTGATTTTGAATTTGAATTCAAAATCAAGGGAGGATTTCAAGGGATTTTATTTTGAATTTCAAAATGGATATGGGAATCTATAAATACCCATACTCCTTTTGTAATAAAGTTTAATGAAATTGAATTTTTGAGGGTTTGTAACCTTGTTATGTTTCTTGGCTGAGGCATGTTTTCCTTTGTCCTTCAGGACATCGAGGGGTGTGAGGCCCCATCTTGCCTTCGTCCTTCGGGACGTCGAGGGGTGTGAGACCCCAGGTATCTCCATTCTCTCTCCCACCTTCCTGTCTCTGTCTGTTTCTCCTCGTGACCTTGAGATTCATCCTAGCGCCTCCAAGTATCGAGGAGGGCGTAATGCCTTAGAGGTGAGAGGTCTCTTCATTAGGGTGAGTCCTAAGGTTCATGAGTTCCAGTTCCCAGTCTCCCATCCCCATCCTTCCTTCGCCACCTCCACCAAGAAAATTTGAAAACAAAAGAGGTCAGCCATTTTAGGATTTAGTTTCTGAGTCGTCCTAGTCCCGGGAGGATTCTTAGCCCTCCCACGGTCTTAGTTTGCTTTAGACCTTCCCCTTTTTCCAATTAACCCTGGGTTTATTCGCGTGTCCGCCCTGCATCAAGTTGGTATCAAGCAAACAGCGGACTAGGATTTGCTTCGTCGACAAACTCGATGAAGTCGAGTTCTTTGCGCTGTAGGAGAATGATGGGGGACCCGAAATCCATCTGGGTTTTCTTTTAATTTTCTAGATTTTTTTTATTTCAGTTTAAGTTTTTATCCCTGCTATTCCTTCTATTCCTATTATCCCAGTGTTATTCAGGTTTATCCCCATGTTATCTCGAATTATTCCATCTTCAACCTTATGATCCCGTAAAGTTTCTTTTCTTTTTTTTTTAGACCTAGCCTCCTGCCCCCTTCCACTAGATCCGAGCTGCCTGACCCCCGGGCCCCCCCGCCGACCCGTCGCTGGTCCTCGCCGGGCCCGCCATCACCGGAAAAGCCGGCCGCCGTCGCCCACGCCGTGGGAAGACGAACAAACACGGGAGGGGTCCGTCCACCCACGTGCGGCCGTGCCGTCCCGCCATCGCCGCCCTCCTGCTGCCCTGCCGCCCGCCGCCCCCCGGCTCCCGCCCGGCCGCCGGAGACCCCGCCAGTGCCCAACCGCCGCCCACGATCGTGGAAGGCGAACGGGCACCCGTGATGCCCCGCGATGCCCATCCGCACCGTCGTGCCGCCCCACTGTCGCCGCCCGCCTGCCGCCCTACCGCTCGCCTGCCGCCCTGTCGCCCGCCACCTACTGGCCCCCGGCCGGCCGGCCGGAGGCCTCGCCGGTGCCCAGCCGCGCGCCATGGCCGCGGAAGGTGGACAGGCGCCTATGACGCCCCGTGACACCCGTCCGCGCCGCCGTGCCGCCCCGCCACCGCCGCCCGCCCGCCGGCATGCCGCCATGCTACCGTGTCGCCTCGCCGCCGCCCGCCGGAGATCCGGCCCCCCTTGTTGCACGGCCATGAAGACCCCCATATTGCTCTACCGTGAAGAGTTTCTACATGCTTCTCAAAGCAACCCAAAGAAGTTCTGCATGCTTTTCAAAGTAGCTGGAAGAGGAGTTGTTCTGCATGATTTTTGGAGCAGCACGAATTTCAAAGTGGAGGGGATTTCAAAATTCAAATAAAAGTGATTTATTTGGTAAATTTTTTCATGGATGTAAGTTGGGTTTAAAAGGAGAAATTTGGGATTTTTTTGATTTTTGAATTTAAATTCAAAATCAAGGGAGGATTTCAAGGGATTTTATTTTGAATTTCAAAAAGGATATGGGAATCTATAAATACCCATACTCCTCTTGTAATAAAGTTTAATGAAATTGAATTTTTGAGGGTTTGTAACCTTGTGGTTCTGGACTGAGGCCCATTTGCCTTCGTCCTTCGGGACGTCGAGGGTTGTGAGGCCCCATCTTGCCTTCGTCCTTAGGGACGTCGAGGGGTGTGAGACCCTGTCTTGCCTTCGTCCTTTGAAATGTCGAGGGGTGTGAGGCCCCAGGTATCTCCATTCTCTCTCCCACCTTCATGTCAATCTCCGTTTTCCCTCGTGACCTTGTGATTCATCCTAGTGCCTCCAAGTATCGAGGAGGGTGTAATGCCTTAGAGGTGAGAAGTCTCTTCGTTAGGATGAGTCCCAAGGTCCATGAGTTCCAGTTCCCAGTCTCCCATCCCCATCCTTCCTTCGTCACCTCCACCAAGAAAATTTGAAAACAAAAGAGGTCAGCCATTTTAGGATGTAGTTTCTGAGTCTTCCTAGTCCCGTGAGGCTTTTTAGCTCTCCCACGGTCTTAGTTTGCTTTAGGCCTTCTCCTTTTTCCGAATAACCTTGGGTTTATTCGCATGTCCGCCCCGCATCACTATCTCTCAACTGTCAGTCCCGTGGTTGTTTGCTCAGTGCGGAATGGACATCCTAGGCCATTTCTTTGCGACGTCCGGCCAACGGGGGTTCCTGACTGTGGCCATCGACTACTTCACTGAGTGGGTCGAGGCCGAACCTTTGGCACGGATAACAGAGATGAAGGTCCAGTCTTTCTTTTGGAAATCTATAATTTATAGATATGGCCTCCCACACATAATCATCACCGATAACGGGAAGCTGTTCGATAACTGGTCCTTCGAAGAATTTTGCTCCGATCTTGGCATCCGCCACCGCTTCACTTCGATGGCTCATCTCCAAACAAACAGGGAGGCTGAAGTGACTAACCGCACCATCCTGCAAGGGCTCCGCACGAGGCTGGATGAAGTCAAGGGCCAATGGGTGGACGAGCTACCCAATGTGTTATGGGCCTACCACACCACCCCCCGCACGGCCACCGGAAAGACACGCTTCAACCCTATTTTCGTGGCTGAGGCAATAATCCAAGTGGAACTCGGCCTGCCCATGCTCTGGATAGAATAATACAGTGAACGCGAGAACTCGACATGCCTCCTTCTCAACCTAGACTTGCTGGATGAGACAAGGGATAAGGCCCGACTCATAATGGTGGCCTACCAGCAGCGAGTCGCACGCTATTACAACTCCCGCATGTGGCCTAAGGTGTTCTACCCAGGCAACCTCATGCTCAGGCAAAAGGAAGCATCCCAACCAGGGGAATGTGGGAAGCTCTCCCCGAATTGGGAGGGCCCTTACCAGGTGATCGAAGCTTTGCCGGGCGAGGCTTACTACCTCGCAGGAATCGATGGCATCCGCTTCATGCAAACCTAGAATGCCAGCAACTTAAGGATGTACTACCAATAATGTAAGGCTCTTTCACAATAAATTCAAGTTCCTTTTTGGTGCAATCTTATTTTTCACCTGTGTAGGAACTCATTTGCCCTACTTGAAGCTGGGAAGTAGTACTTTGCACCAAAACCGGGAGCCACAGCACCCCGCAACAAAGCCAGGAAGTAGCGCCTCACACCAAAGCTGGGAGACACAGCACCCCGCACCAAACTAGGGAGCCACAGCACCCCGCACCAAAGCCAGGAAGTAGCACCCCGCACCAAAGCCGGGAGCCACAGCACCCACACCAAAGTCGAGGGCCATAGTGCTTCGCATCAAAGCCGGGAAGTAGCACCCAGCACCAAAGCGAGAGCCACAGTGCCTCGCAACAAAGCCAGGAAGTAGCACCTTGCACCAAAGCCCATAAACTTTAAGAAGCTCGGCGCCAAAGCCCGGAAACTCTTGAAGCCCGACACCTGAGCCCAGAAACTCCAAGAAGCCCAGCACCAAAGCTCGGAAACTCCAAGAAGCCCGGCCACTAAGCCCGAAAGCTCCAGAAGCCAGACACCAAAGCCCGGAAACTCCAGAAGCCCGACACCAAAGCCCGGAGACTCTTGAAGCCTGGTGCTCGAACTTGGGAGCTCACGAAGCCAAACACTCAGAGACAAACAATTTCATCACCCAGCTTACAGTCCAGAGGTGTCAACTGGGAACTCCAAGGAAATCCCACCATCTGTCATCTAACCCACAGCCGAGCAACATAAAAAGAAAGAAGCAGAACAGTAGCCATCCAAAAGAAAATATTTCATTGATGGAAATTTCTTGTACATCCTCCCAACAAATCGGAGGCCCTCCTTGATTTACAAAAAAAAAGATAAGGAAAGGAAGATCTAAACATCAGTCGCCGGCCCTTTTCTAGATCGATAGGCGACACCAGCCCCCCGCAAGGCGCTCAGGGAAGCTTCGAGCTCCGCCCCAGCCTCCTCTGATTCTGACTCTGACTCCTCCTCGAAGCCAGACTCATCCTCTCACCCGGGGTACAAGATAGAAGGCCTGATTTTGTCCAACCCCTTCAACTCGTAGAAGCGGAAGGCCTTGCTCTTATACTCTAGGAATCCTTGGTGATAGGAGTCCAAGATAGCCTCGGCGACTTCATCCCTGAAAGCTTAGGATGCCATGAATTTGGGGATGGCCTCTGTCGCCTCCTTTCTAGCCATCTCCACCACTGCAGTAGCCGCTAACACCCTCTCAAGCACCGCTGCGATCCGATTCTCCTCCTCTTCTAGCTGGGCCTGGAGGGCCCGCACCTTCTTCCTCAGTCAGGCCCTCTCCTTGGCCCAAAGGAAGTTGGCATCCCACTCCCCCGTAGGGGCCGCCTTGGGCTTGGCTACCCCGGTAGTCCCGAGGTCGCCCCTCCGAACCTTCGAACTGGGCTCCCCCTCAGGCTCCCCGATGGAAGTCCTCCTTTGGGACATCTCCCAGAGATCTTTGTGGCCAAACTTCATCCCTGCAAGATAAAGTAGATAGATTAGCCTTACCTCCACACTAAACCCACCGTCAGGGTACTCCCCCAACTCAATAGGAGAAAAAGGAGGAAGGAAAGAAGGAAGCCTAACTTGTCATGACTCTACCCAAATAGAAGAGAAGGGAACAGTTCTGAAACACAAGTCTTATCTCTTCATCGCTTGAAGAAATTCTAAGAACTGAAAAGATGGGTCCTATTTAACGACATGAAGAAGACGTGTGCCGTGTCTCGTGCCGAGCCAACAGAGAGATGCCATGAACTGAGACAGCATTCCACATCCCGAGCATCCCTTTTGAAGACTGATGCGGTATTAATAACCGCTTCGAAAGAGAGAATACATGGCAGCACCCAAATGGCACAAAGACAAAACCTCCCAAATGTCGATGTGTCTGGCGTTGGTAACAGAAGGGACGTGCCCCCTCCACGTCTGTGCAATTACTACTCCCTTCATCCAGAGTTGATGCCTTTTTCTACGAGCTCAGGAGTGGGGGGCAATTGATATGGCAACATCTGCTGATGTGGACTGGTCCGTGTGACGACATCCATTGACATGGAGCCCGTGGATGGCCGCAGTGGCGAGAAGCCCACCACCTGGGCACGGTCGCATGATGAAGAACCAAAAGGACCGTCCTTCCGGGATAAGCACCTAGTCGAGGCAGGGCTCATTGGATGGGCCCCATGTCTGAGGTCAGCTCCCGGTTGAGGTTGAGTTCGCCTCTCCAGAAGGGACCGTCCTTTCAAGGTTTCCTCCCAGTCGAGGATGGACTCATTAGGAGGGCCCCCCCATCTAAGGATAGCTCTCAATTGAGGTCAAGTCTGCCTCTTTAGAAGGGACCGCCCTTCCGGGGTAAGTTCCCAGTCGAGGCAGGGCTTATTAGGCGAGCCCCCCGTTTGAGGACAACTTCCGGTTGATGTCGAGTCCACCTCTCCAAAAGGGACTGTCCTTTCAAGGTCAGCTCCCAGTCGAGGCTGGGCTCATTCGGTGGGCCCGCATCTAAGGATAGCTCCTAGTTGAGGTCAAGTCCGCCTCTCCAGAAGGGACCACCCTTCTAGGGTAAGCTCCCAATCGAGGCAAGGCTCATTGGACGTCCACCCCGTTTGAGGACAGCTCCCAGTTGAGGTCGAGTCTGCCTCTCCAAAAGGGACCGCCCTTCCGAGGTAAGCTCCCAGTCGAGGTAAGGCTCATGGGCGAGCCCTCCGTCTGAGGATAGCTCCCGGTCGAGGTCGAGTCCGCCTCTCCGAAGCAGGCCCTCCTACCAGGAGCATGGTTTCCCGCCAAAGGTGCAAAGAGGGGAGAAACCAGCATTCAAAATAAAGGTAGCGGAGTACCTAGCCACCCTGAGCCTCCAAGAGGGGGAGCATACTCTATTATGGAGTACCTGGCCACCCTGAGCCTCCGAGAGGGGGCACATACCTTGCCACGGGGTACCTGGCCACCCTAAGCCTCCAAGAGGTGGCGCATACCCTGCCATGGGCACAGGCCCCTCCTGCGGCACGTCGTGTGCATGACCTGCACGATCCGGACAACGCCAGGCTCCCAGCCTTGCTGTATGATGACACGTCAACGACTGCACGACTGGGAGACTGTAGCTTCTATGACAGGATGCCTGGATCTCCCATAGAAGGGCATCCCCCTACAGCCCTATGCCTTGTAGCACCTAGATGGTCTCCTCCAAAGTGGCAATATCCCATTATGGCTGGAGGCTCAGGTATAGAACGAGCCGGATTTTGAGGCAACAGCGGGCAACGGAAAGCCTCCTTCGAAGGAGAACCTAAAATCTCCTGAAAAGCCTCCCATCTATATAAGACCCGTAGAAAAAGGTAAGTAAAGGTAAGCGAAGAAGACCAACGAAGACCCTTTCATTTTCGTGTTATTATCTTCTCTTTTATCACCCTCTGGAAGCGGAGAGTCCTCCAAGCTCTCCGTCTCAGAGGTATCTGTTTCCCTCGATCGTCCCACTGACTTGATCGTCAAAGTCCCTTCGCCGGAATGCTCAGTCCAAAGTTTTTCTCTATCTTGCAAGACCCCCGAGCGAGTTAGCGAGCCGACCGCGAGACGGGAACCAAGGATCTAGCTGGGACCCGATGCGTTAGAGCTACAAGCTACGACAATTCGGGTGGCAATAAAAATATATTAAATATAAAAATATTTTATATTTTTATATTAAAATTTAAAAATAAAAAATATTTTTTATACTAAATAAGTTTAATATAAAAAATTATATATTAAATAAATAATATATTTAATATATTTTTAAATATATTAGATAATTTAATAAATTTATATATTATATTATTAAATTTAATATAATATATTTATATTACATAAATATAATGTAAATATATATTATATTATATAAATATAAATATATTTAATATAATATATAATATTAATAAAAAAATATTAATATTATATTATATTATATTATTATTACAATGTATATTATATTATAATCTAAGAATAAGGAAGAAGGAAAGGATAATATTGTCTGAAAGATTACTTGAGATATGGTAATCTTGATTACCACCCTTCCCAGAGGTAATCCAGATTATCACTTGAGAGGCAATCCAGATTACCAGACAGAATATATTGCTATCCGGAAAAATATATCAAACATAGTAATGTAATGGGGCCTTATTAAATTACTAGCAATTTAGATGGATTGCCTACTACCAAATGCAGCCTTAGCGGTAATCCAGTTTATCTCTTGGAAAGTAATCTAGATCATCAAATATGATAGATTGTCATCTAGAAAAATGTACCGAATACAGTAATGTAGTGGGGTTTCATTAAATTGTTGATAATCTAGATGGATTACTTGTTACCAAATGCAAAAGGTAAATAACATATATCTGGCAATCGCCTTCTGATTCGCGTGTGGACTCATGAGGGTAGTTGTTTTAACCCAGGGCGGTCCCTTTGAAAATATGTTAAAACTCCCTATTCTAATCCTTTGAAACCTTCAGAAAATTTCTTGGACCGAACTAAGATTTTATATGAGATTTGCCAAAACAAAGAAAATGTTACATGCAGATGGATAACTTTTAGAGTTTATATTGCCAGGTGTTTGATTGCAAATAGAACTCTGGTCATCCAAAGAATTAGTTCCCTGTAGGACTTTGAATCAGTTTACCCACATCTTTCCCTTGGGGTTGGGAGGTAAGAAGTAATAAAATAGCCAATAATTTGAGCAATAATTTGTGGTTAAGCTACAATTTGGCCTGTCAAGATTTCAACCCTACTAGATTAAGACATTATTTCTTTAAATGTATTTTGCTTTGTAACAAGGCAGTCTAAAATCTAAATAGCAACATAGCTAGGGAACAAAAATAGAATGTCCACATCAAGGTGAATGAAATTGCTAAAATTTTTAGGAGTACTTTTGCTTGTCATCTTTCATCACTTCAATGATCCTTTCAATTGGAAGTTCCTTCTCTTGCCTTTCAAAAAGTAAAAATTGTATGTTCCATCCCTTCAACCAAGTGTCAATTGGTCAACAAATCAAAAATTCATATAGACGTGTGAGGGGTTTGTCTACAAAGCATGAATCCCCTATCGTGCATACGTGGCACCGTAGGATGCAATACACTCATAGACTCCATTCATCATATGATGGATGGCCATACAATGTATGTTGCATTTGGCTGTCCATCATGCAATGGATGGCATCCAAGGATACATCATATCCTGCGGTGCAATGCATGCACTGCAGTGGATCCATGCTCTTATCTACATGAGCCATTATGCCATGCAAGGACCAGCTCTTGCATATAAGCTGATTTTCTATTACTGGCATCTTTCCGGTTCATTGACTTATGATTTAAACCTCTAAGCTAAGCAGACCCTAATTGTAACTCAAATTCTAAACATGATGGGAGCTTAATTATCTCAATTTACCACGATCTCTGTTCATGAATCGACCGTCCATATTTGTGCTTAACATAGCAAACTCAAAATTAACTATATTGAAAATTTTCGAGGCAGTAGCAGTTTGTGGTGCATGAAAGAACACAATTTTCTAGGTTTGTGAGTCCACTGGTAGGAATCATATGACAAGAATGGTTCGAAGAGATTAAAATAGGACACTTGGTATCCTTAAGAGGTCATGGATGAGTAGCCTGTCCATTTCAAAGTAATTGCCTAGGATGGTACTAGTTAAAATCAAACAATGTTGATTGATTACGTTCCCATGGAAAAATGATCGCAGGACGCGTGTACAAAAAGACATGGCAGTACGCCAATGCACGAGCTAAGCTTTTGGAGTTTTATGCTCAAAAAATGTGACCAAAGATCTCCGTAGGACCGTATGCTCTTGGGAGGAGATTACAGATGTCCAAGTTGGATGCTCAAATGTACCAAAAGAACCCCAAAACCCCTCCTCCAGAAACCATTCCTGTGTTCAGATTCCAAAACATAGTTCAGGGGATTCTCTTATTTATCTTGTATTCAATACGTCTACTCCAATTTTGATTGCAACTCTCGTACAAATCTCAAAACCATTTGGTAAAATTTGCACAAGCTCTAATCAAGGTATATTTGAAGTGGATACTGTGATAACTTACTCAAGCCTATATCATACTACAAGATTTTGATTACTATAACATTTTTATCCTTCATAGCATATTAAGCACACTACAAAATGCGTACACAAAATAAATGCATGCACGTGTATGGATTTTATGTATGCACATGCACATTGATGCAAAAAAATATATAAAATTTAATATCTAATATATGGCCTAATTATCATTTAGTCATATTCAACTCTTTAGGTCAACTATACGTAATGAATCAGAGTTTAATTGATTAAGAAAAATCATTTCTTAATGAAACTGATCTTATTGATCAAATAAAATTAGAGTAAAATTCTAACTTAGGTTTTAGTCTTTTGATGAAAGAGCCATATGCATGTATAAATATAGAGATACATGATCCCTTTTCTCTAATTCTCATAATAGCGATGAACGGTTCCCATCGATCATCCACATAAGGGAGAAGAAGGTAAGGAGAGAGAAGACCGGTCACCTTGCAATGAACGAAGAACATCTTAAGGACTACGTGACCTGTAGACTGGAATAATGGTGCAATGTATATCTTTCATAATTTATGATTTTTGTATGTACACAAAAGTATGATCCAAGTATAAAAGATTAAAGATTTTTCACAACATGTGGTATCAGAGCATGATTTCATGCTTTATGTTCATGCAAAATTTAAGATAAAATTTAGTTTAATTTCAAAATATTAAAATTATATTTTATATTTTGGAATTAAATTAAAGATTAGGAAATTGATTTTGATTTCCTTATAAAATTAAAATAAAATAAAATAAAATTCTTCCTATGGGGAAGATCCCGGTTCCCTCTCCCATCTGACCACCTGCTGGGTGATCTGTCACCAGGCCACCATGCCAAAACCCATCCTATTATTATATTTTATTTATTTATTTATATTATATTATAGTTTAAATAAATAAATAAATAAATAGAAAAGATGGAGAAACCAATGGTCTTCTCTGCCAATCTCCCATAAATCAACGATGATAGAAGGTTTTTAAGCTGGCCATCAAATGTTTTGGGATGGTCGATGACTCGTCGGAGGATGGTTGATGGGTTTGGTAGAGGTGGCGGTATGCTATGTTGTTTTTTTGGTGACCGTCGAACGGGGTTTGTGGGAGGAACGTCAAATAGAGGTTTGGCCTCTAGTTTGGGCTTGTTGGCAGTTGAGATGGATCAGCTATAGGATCAGAACAGGATGGGAAACCAGCCATAGTTTTGAAACCCCTATGGCTCGTCCATCTCCGCTGCCCAAAAGGATGAAACTGAGCGAGCTTATCGATGATTGACAGTGGCAGTCCGTCACCCTCCCTATCTTTCTCTCCGGTGGTTAGGGAGGGGAGAGGCAAACATTTGATGGGTCACGAAGATCAAAAGAGCACTGTTGGCCATTGTATGGCGGACACCAGCTAGCAGCCGTGCAGGGGGAGTGCCACCTAGATGCAGTGCCTGAATGCTGCCAAGGCGAGCCCTCCTACCAAGGTCAGCTACCAGCCAGGGTCATGCTCATTGGGCGAGGCCCCCATTTGAGGCCAGCTCCCAGTCGGGATTGTGCTCATGCCACCAAGGCGAGCCCTCCTATCGACATCAGCTACCAGCCAGGGTCGTGCTCATTAGGCGAGCCCCCCCATCTGAGGCCCGCTCTTGGCCGGGGCCGCGCTCATGCTACCAAGGCGAGCCCTCCTACCGAGGTCAGGTCCCAACTGGGGTCATGCTCATAGGGCGAGCCCCCCATCTGAGACTAGCTCCCGATCGGGGTTGCGCTCATGTCGCCAAGATTAGCCCTCCTGCCGAGGTCAGCTGCCAATCAGGGTTGTGCTCATTGGACGAGCTCCCCATCAGAGGCTAGCTCCCGACTGGGGCCGTGCTCATGCTGCCAAGACGAGCCCTCCTGTTGAGATCAACTTCTAGCCGGGGTTGTGCTCATAGGGTGAGCCCCCCATCTGAGGCCAGCTCCCGGCCAAGGTCGCGCTCATGCCACCAAGGCAAGCCCCCTACCGAGGTTAGCTACCAGCTGGGATCATGCTCATTGGGCGAGCCGCCCATCTAGGGCCAGATCCCGGCCGGGGTCATGCTCATGCTGCTAGGGTGGGGCCCTCAAAATGGGTCCCTTCTCTGCCTCGCAAAGAACAAAATTCCTGCCAACAGCAAAAGAATAAAATATCAATAGGAATTCAAACCTTAACAAAAGGGGGGTCCCCATCTACCTGCAACCTCTGGAAGGTGGCACATGCCTCGCCATTAATTCATGCTCCGCAATGCACCACCCGCGTGCACTATGCAAAGTGTGCTCCTTCAAGGCCTTCAGGCCCCAAACCTTGTAGTGTACCACCACGTCAATGATCGTGCAACTGGGGGTCTCAACCCTCACGATACGGAACTTGAACCTCCTTCAAGAGGAGTACTGCATTAAGGCGACAAACTCTGTGATACTCCAACGGTCCCTCTAGGAATAGAAACATCACATCATGGCTCGGGGCTCAGCGGCATGGTGCCTGCCCCTCCAATAACGAACCATTCTATACAGGGGACAAGGGAGAAGAGGGCATCTAGAGGGAGCCCCAGAGGAGGTCGGGGCCATGATTCGCAGATAAAAATGAAAGGAAGGCGATCGGTAAGAAAAGAGGAGAGGAAGAGCAAGTAGGCAAAGGACCCCTAATGGATACTTCCAAGATCTCCGATCACACTTCTACTCAATTTTTACATCTTGTTTTCCATCTCTTCTCCACTACACATCCTCTACGTGGGGAAACCACAAGCTCCCCACCTCGGAGGCTCTATTCCCTTGGATCGTCTCACTGACTTGACCATCGAAGTGTTCCCGCCAGAATTCCCGGCCCGGGTCTCCTCTATTTTGCAGGATAGCCGATCGAGGAGCGCAGCAGAGCGGTGAATCGAGCACTCAGTGGGAACCGAAAAGCCCCCTGGAGGGCCCCCATGGCGACGATCATCTTGGACCAGGTGCCCGTGGGAGACGTCAGCCGAGAGAGTCTGCCAGATGGTGCCATGCGAGAGCCGCAGGCCACGGAGGACTATCGATGGGAAGGCCATTACTCGACACCACGCTAGAGCTGTAGACCACGACGATCTAGGCGGTAACAGCCATAATTTGGCAAAGAAGATCTCCTTCTTCGATGGCTTTTAGCCATTATGTGGCCGGGAACAGGATCGCTGGCGATTGGGGGATGGACAATGGTGGTTGGATTCGACCAATGGTCCTCCGCAGAGAAGAACTCAAGCTTGGAGGTGCCATTAATTATATCTTGGAAGCTTCTGTTGGGAGCAAGAAGGAAAGGTTTAAATGGGTTTGGGTTTAGGATCTTTGGATATTCGTTGAGGCTTGAACCTAGATCCATTAATTAAAATCAACCTATTTAATGAATTGACTAAACCCAATTATATTGGATTAGTTTTAATTTGAATTAAGGAGATTTTGCATTTTAACCCTTATAAAATTTTAAATTAGATATAAGTCTAAATTAAAATTATATTTAGGTCCCTGTCGATCTTTTGATTCTATTTTATAAAAATCTCCCTATATTATCTGCTATTTATAGTTTAGTCTTTATTATTGAATTTGATTAAAATCGCTATAACTTGCTCTTTTTATATCTGATTTGAATGATTTTTGAGCCATTGGACTTGTAATGGTTTGAAGAACATTTTGGTTGAGTTCTTCATATATGATAGAATATTTAAATATTTTTTAATTATTTATATATAATTTTGCTTTCTATTGTATTGTTCAAATATATTTTTGCATAGCCCTAAAGGGTCCAGAGCAGTCTATAAATTTTGAGTAGTTTAGTTATTGAGGGATAATGATTTTCTCTTTCATTATATTTTAGAATTATATAAAGGTATGTCTATTATAATTGATCCAAAGGTGAATGTAATTAGATACAAAATTGATAGTTATAAGTTGACCAACTTCAATTATATAAAGATAAGAAGTTCTACACCTAAAGGTATGAATAATCTCAGATTTTTATAATCATAGTTAGTTAAACCACTAAAAGTGTAACTAATATAATGAATCAAATTTAAACATAAATTATATATTTATACCATAATTACTATTCTTGCTTACATATTTCATATTATTGTTGATTATAAAAATTTTATATTTATGATTTTTGGAATGCATGTTTTGGCATTATTACATTTAAATTTATGATTAAATTAGTTATAGTACTTATTATATGCTACAATTCTTGTCTAAAAATATTTTATAGTTTTATAATAAGTGTTATTGACAAAATTATCCCTTTGAAATTTGTATCATGTTAGTAACTTTATGGACATTTTTTTTATTTATAACTATGGCCCTTGCTTCGCTTTTATCGTATCTAACTAATATTTCTATACTGAATGGATCAAATTATTCCGATTATCATGTGCAGCTTCTCATTATTTTAGGATACTTAGACTTAGATTTGGCTCTTCACAAATCTCAGCCTGATCCACTCACTTCCACCAGTTCTCCTAATCAAAAAGAATTATATGAAAGTGGGCGCATTCTAATAGATTATCTCTCATGATCATTAAGAGCTCTACAGCAAGAGATATAAAGGGATCTATTCCTGATAATGATTGGCTTTTGGGTACCTTTTCTCTGTAGAGCAATAATTTACCAAGTCAAACAAAGTCTTAGCTAGTACCCTAATGAACAAGTTAATCTCTATGAAATATGATGAAATTTTTGGAGTACAAAAGCACATTATAGAAATGCATGATACAGCTAGAAAATTGAATGACTTAGGAATGATAGTATCTGAAAACTTTCTTATCCAATTTGTTCTCAATTTTCTTCCATTATAGTTTACTCAATTTAAAATTTACTATAACATATATAAAGAATCATAGTCAATGAATGAGCTCATCTTCTAATATATGCAAGAGGAAGAAGATTGAATAGGAAAGGGTCATGGTTATTTGTATGGTTTCAGAGAAGCATTTTAAAAAGAAGAAGGCGAAGAAAGGAAATAAAGAACTGAGCAATCCATCAAAGGAAAGTTTATATAAATTGAAATGTTTCTTCTGTAACAAGAAGGGACATATCAAGAAGGATTTTGAGAAAGATGAAAATGGTTTGAAAAGAAGGGTATCCCTTATCATAAATGTTGGTTATAAAACTATTTTATTGACTTTCCTTCTAATACTTGGTAGATTGATTCAGGAGCTATAATTCATGTTTCTAATTCATTACAAAAAAAATTTCAAGCTAGAAACCAAATAATAAGAGAGGTGGATCTCTATAAAAAATCAAATAAAGTTCAAGGTTATTTTAATTAGCACCTGTAGACTTATTATAGATACTGATTTCAAATTAGATCTACATGATACTCTTTATGTTCCTTCAGTATCTAGAAATTTAATTTCTTTAACAAAACTTGATTTAGAAGGTTTTTTATTTATTTTTATAAATTTAAATTTTAAATTAATAAAATTTTTTATTTTAGTTGGTACTAGAATATTATGCAATGGATTATATTAAATAAATTTAGATTTTTTTGTACAATCTTTACTTATTTTGCATGTCAATATCAGAATGAAATATCATATTATAAATGAGAGTTCTTTAATATTGTAGCAAGCGGTTGGGTCACATATCAAAAGAAAGAATAACTTGATTTGTTAAGAAAGGTATTTTATCAAATATAGACTTTATTGATTTTGGTAAGTGCATCGATTGTATTACAGAAAAATAAATTAAAAATCATAAAAGGCATGTCATTAGAAGTCAAGGACTCTTGAATTAATACATACTGATATTTATGGCTATTTTTTATCTTATTTTGGAGGGAAAAGATATTTTATCATATTTATTGATGATTTCTCATGTTATAGTTCATTTTTCTATTATATGAAAAGTTTGAAGCTTTGGAAGCATTTAAGGTATACAAAACTGAAATAGAAAATCAATTGGATAAGAAAATTAAGGGTGTGAGATCTGATAGGGATGGTGAATATTATGGTAGATATGATGAATCTGGCTACAATCCTGGTCCTTTTATCAAATTACTTGAATAGTGTGGCATTGTAGTACAATATACTATACCAGAAAATCTCTAATAAAATGGAATGACCGAAAGGCATAATCACACCTTGATGGACATAGTGTGGAGTATGATTAGTAATTTCTCATTACCTTTATATTTATGGAGAGAAGCCTTGAAAACAGTTATGTATATCCTAAATCATGTTCTTAGTAAAGTCATTCCTAAAACTCCTTTTGAGTTATGGATGGATAGGAAACTGTATTTAGTGCATCTATATATTTGGATTGTCTTATAGAGGCTCATTATATAATCTAAAAGAAAAAAATTGGATTCCAAAACTATCAGTTATTATTTTATTAGGTATCTAGAAAGGTCAAAAGATTTTAAATTTTATTATCCATCGCACACCACAAGAATTATTGAAACTGGAACTACTAGGTTCCTTGAAGATGGTGATAACAGTGAGAGTGGTGAATTATGTGATATAGTATTAGAGAAAATAAGAAATTTTTTTTCTATTACAGTAATACCTAGAGATGTTTCACATGAACTATTTATCCTAAGACTGTGGAACATCAATAGGAGGTTGATACACCATCTCTTGAATAGTCTGTCAATGAATCTGACCCAATTAAAAATAATCATAATAATACTGAACCTGGAGTATTATAGAGATCTGCTAGAATTAGGAGATCGGCTATCCAGATGATTATATTATTTACTTACAAGAATATGATTATGATATTAAGATAAAGGATAATCCAATTTCATTTAAAGATGCCATAAATAATGATAATTCTAAACTTTGGTTAGATACCATGAAAGATGAGATGGAATCTATGAATAAAAATCAAGTATGGGAACTTATTGAATTACCTGAAATGTTCGAACCTGCTAGTTGTAAATGGATTTTTAAAACCAAACAAGACTCCAAAGGTAAGATCAAAAGATATAAAACTAGACTTATAGAAAAGGAATTCACTTAAAAGGAGGGCATTGATTATTTTGAAATATTTTTTTCTATTTTTGGAAAGGATTCATTTAGAATTATTATGGTATTAATAGTTTATTTTGATTTGAAGCCATACCAAATGGATGTCAAGATAGTGTTATTGAATAAAAATTTAGAAGAAGAGGTATATATGGAACAGCTAGAAGGGTTCTCAATACAAGAAAATAAAAGGTTGGTATATAAATTAAAGAAATTTATATATGATCTTAAACAAGCTTCTAGGTAATGGTATTTAAAATTTTAATGATGTCATTGCTTCCTTTGAATTTAAAAAAAATTATGATCAATATATATATCTAAAGGTGAGTGGGAGTAAGTTTATATTTTTGGTTTTATATATGGATGATATCTTACTAACCAGCAGTGATTTGGATTTTTTGTATGAAATTAAAAAAAAAAAAATTGAGCATTTTGATATGAAAGATGCTTGTTATGTTCTTGGTATAGAAATCTATCATAATAGAAGTAAGAGGTTATATGGTTTATCTCAAAAAAAAATATTACTAAAATCCTAAAAAGGTTTGGAATGTTAAGCTGCTCATCAAGTGAAGTGCCAATTATTAAGGATGATAAATTCAGTAAATTTCAGTATCTTAGGAATGAGATTGAGAAAAATCAAATGAAAGATATACCTTATGCATCTACAGTGGATAGTTTGATGTATGTTCAAATATTTACTCGTCATGATATTAGTTTTGCTCTGAAAATGCTTGGTAAATATCAAAGTAATCTAGGTATGGACCATTGGAAGGCTGCCAAGAAGGTGATGCACTATCTTCTAGGGACTAAAAACTACATGCTTAGTTATAGAATGACCGAGCAATTAGAGGTGATCGGTTATTCAGATTCGAATTATGCCGGTTATCTCGATAGCAGGAAGTCCATATCAAGCTATATTTTTTTATTAGTTAGTAGAGCAATCTCATCGAACAGTACAAAACAATACATTACTATCTGCTCTACCATGAAAGCTGAATATATAAGCTTTTATGAGGCTTCCTCACATACTTTATGGTTGAGAAAAGTAATCTTAAGGCTAGGAGTTATGGATTCTATTTTCAAGCTACTGAGAATTTATTGTGATAATTCTATTGTAGCTTCATTCTCTAATAGTGACAAAATTACCAATGCAAATAAGCATATTGATGTTAAATATCTTACAGTAAATGAAAGAATTAGTAGTCATCAGATATCTATTGATTTTATTAGTATTGCTTGTATGATAGTTGATCCATTGACTAAAGGTTTAATATCCAAAGTTTTTAAAGAGCATGAAAAACTTATGGATATTTATTATTGATATATTTAATTTATAATAGACACTTATTTGAGATCTCTTAATAGTTTATTGACTACTATTACTTCTATTTAATTATTGTCCGTATACATTATGGTTGACTTTTGTTAAAACTAAAGTTAACAGTAAGGTCATTTAGATGATATTACAGTGGGATCATTATGATAGACATTATAATTTTGATAGTCTATATACTCTAGTGTATAAGATTGGGTTGAATATAAATTGTTGATGTCTATGTTACATAGAAGGAAATATGTCAATTGAGATGTATGACTGCCGTGATCTGCATCAGTAGTTTTTACTTAACCAAAGTATAAAGGATTTATTAAGGAATAGATAATTGGACAAATTTTTAAAATGAGTGCACTCATCGGGTCAATTTCAAAAATTTTAATTCAGTACTATTATTTTATTTTAAAAATTAAAAATTTTATTTTTTAAAAATAAGGTATGTTAATAGAATCACTATTATTTTATTTTGAAAATTAAAATATATTATTTTTTTAAAGTAAAATGTTTTGATAGAATCAAAGAGTTATTTTAAGTAATGATATAGTCCAAGTGAAAAAATGTTAGATTTAATATCTAATATATGACCTAATTATCACTTAGTCATATTCAACTCTTTGGATCAATCATGTGTACCGAATCAAAGCTCAATTGATTAAGGAAAAATCTAATTAAGATTTTAGTTTTTTAATGAGAGAGACATATGCAGGTATAAATATAGAGGTAAGTTGGTTCCTTTTCTTCAACTCTCATAACAATGGTGAATTATTTCCCATCAATCGTCCTCATAAGGGAGAAGAAGGTGAGAAGAGAGAAGACCAGTCACCTCGAATGAAAGAAGGATATCTCAAGGATTACGTAATCTACAGACTGAAATAATAGTATAAGGTACATCTTCTGCAATTTATGGTTTTTGCACATATACAAAAGCAAGATCCAGAAATAAAGGATTAGATGTTTTTCATAACAAAATATACATAAATTATCATGTATATATACAATTGTTCATCATTTCATCCATACATGTGTACACTCAGATGCACCACATTCAAAGATCTCACGGTACAATAACTCTCACTGTATCTGCAAATGTGGGGAGATCCCTACAACAAAAATGTACTAAGGGAAGATCTACCAAATTGGTTGAAACATGATGATTTAAGCACCAAACACAATGCAGATAGCTAGTCATAGACAGCAATCCCCATGAATTTCTCACATTAATTGAGAGCTTATAAAAACACCACGGGGACTATGATTAAGTGGTCATTGATTGTTTCCACTTTACTGGAAAAGCTAGTGATTCATGTGACCAAGGAAAGAGAAAGGAGGAAAAAACTTAGCTGACTTTGTAAAAGCTAAAGGAGAAAAAGAGGGAGGGCATGAGTCAGCCAGGCAGATGACAGGTGAAAAAGGCTCACTCCCTTGATGTCTTCCAGTATATAAGCACTCACATGTTAATGAGACACCTGTAGGGGACACGGGAAAAGGAAGACAGGGAGAAAGAGTTAAAGAGGAAGGAGAGAAGGGCTTGTCTTTGAGTAGTAGAGCCAAGCAATTATCATGGGAAGGTCCCCTTGCTGTGATAAGATTGGCATCAAGAAAGGGCCATGGACTCCTGAAGAAGACATCATCTTGGTCTCATATATCCAAGAGCATGGGCCTGGAAACTGGAGAGCAGTCCCTGCAAACACCGGTGAAGTGTCCAAACTGCTAAATTTTGTTTGGTTTTTGTCCTGTTTTCTCCAATTATTTGCAAGGATTCTATCTGGTGTTGCAGAATTTCGATATCTCTTGTTGTATATTGTCTTACACTCATAATTTGCCAACTTTTTCAGAATTTTAACCTTCTTTATGTCTTTAACTGTCTTTTGTTGTTTTCAAGCTTTGGTTCCACTTTTTTTTTTTTTTTTTATAATTGCTTCAACTGAGTTGCAGGGGCTTGAACCAAATTCAAATTTTTGTTAAATTCATGTCTGCTGTTGTAATTTTGAAAGGATTTTTATTGGTTTCCTAGAATATCTTTTCTGTACATAGAACTTTGGAATAACATTATCTCACTTTTCTGTTCTTCAAATCAATAGGCTTGTTAAGATGCAGCAAGAGTTGCAGATTAAGATGGACCAATTACCTCAGACCTGGAATCAAGCGTGGCAACTTCACCCCACACGAAGAAGGAATGATCATCCATCTTCAGGCCTTGCTTGGTAATAGGTAATCATAATTCTTTTCTCCATTAGATTTTATCGCATAATTTTTTTTCAGAGAAATACTAATTGTACCGGACTTGTTCAGAACTAAACAATAAAATGGTCTTAATCAATTGTATGAATAGCCATGATTAAGAAGGGAAAAAGGAAGAAAAGAATTGTGAGTCTTAATTAGAACAAGAGACAAAGAACTCGGAATAACGAACTTTTGGCACCTTTGGCTTCTCTCTCTTTTTACTTTTGGTCTTCTTTACATGCAGGTGGGCAGCAATAGCTTCTTACCTTCCCCAAAGAACCGACAATGACATAAAGAACTACTGGAACACCCACCTTAAGAAGAAGATCAAGAAGTACCAGACAGCAATCGATAATTATATGATCTCAACTGATTCAGGCTCCACCTGCCATGACATAATATCGAAAGGCTACCAGAAGGAAGCAATTATGAACCCAGACCTCACCGGCTCACACTCGCCGACCTCCAGGTTTCATCAGAGCCCCTCTACCTATGCTTCCAGCACCGAGAACATCTCAAGACTCCTCGAAGGATGGATGCGGTCATCGCCAAACTCCACTCAAATCAAGAACCAGCGAGGTAACATCATCGACAACGAAGACAATGAATCATTTGGCGATCAAGTGAGCTGCGCTGCAGTAACTAAAGAAAACCTTGACTCACTAATCTCATTGGAGAACCTTAGCAGCATTGTTCTCCAAGGGCCACAGCTCGCTCCAGGTGATGCTGAGACCAAACAAGGGGTGGCGGCCGGCCAGCAGCAGCCACCCTTGTCCTTGCTGGAGAAGTGGCTCCTCGATGAGGCCTCGTGCCAGGTGGATGGCCTCATGGAACTCCCTGCTGACTGCTGCTTAAACCCGATGCTATAATCTTCGTATAATGAACTCTTAATTCCTCTGCAGATCTTTGCATGAGGGGA
Source organism: Areca catechu (assembly GCA_021397845.1). Taxonomy (NCBI): domain Eukaryota; kingdom Viridiplantae; phylum Streptophyta; class Magnoliopsida; order Arecales; family Arecaceae; genus Areca; species Areca catechu. The sequence continues at coordinate 48,390,738 of CM038046.1, read as the reverse complement.
AACAGAAACCAAGTGCATGAGCTGCCTAATGATCAATTAGAATTATTATTAGCTAATAAAACTATAAAAATAAGTACTAAAAGGCAAGTGCAAATGGTCTATATTGTCTAAATGTAAAAGTAGAGAGCAATGTTCCTATGGGATTGTATGAAATAAATCACGCTTCACCTCTAAGTTTTACTTATGGATATGTATGTTCTTATTCCAGGTTTACTCCATTTTAACTGTTTTCTCTGAGTTTGTTTGGTAGACCTGACTATTCGACCTAGAGGAATTTAACTTTTCGCTGCTGCCTTTGAGGTTAATGGAAGGCCTAATTCCATCATATCCTTCTGCTCGGTCTAGAGTGTGAGAAGAATTAGTGTTACAGGAGAGATAACATGTCGTAAGTAATTGCTGATATATAGAAAAGTATTCGGTCAGAAACTGATTACTTATTTATGGCACAAGATACCAAATAGTTAGAAGCCTATCATTTATTCAAGGTTCAGGATGCTAAATGCCTGGAAGCCGATTATTTATTCAAGGCACAGGGTACCAAATGGTCAGGAATTGATTACTTATTCAAAACACAGGATGCCAGATGACTAGAAACTGATCAGTTATTCAAGGCACAGAGTACTGAACGATCAGAAGCTAATCACTTATTGAAAGTACAAGTTGCTCAACTACTTATCGGATAGATTCCGACCACTTATGTAAGCTAAGTACAAAATATTATAACTTCATTTAACATGAAATACATGTTTTAAAATTGTTAAAGCCATTACGATAAGGTTGGTAAAGTGGCTATTAAAAGGTGTAATAGATCACTTAATAAACTACTTCACAAACTGATCTCTTAACAACCTAATCGATTCAACCATTTTCTTAACGGCCTAATTGCCTAACTAACTCAGCCCTCTTTTCTATAAACAAGTGATCAAGGGGATCTCAGAGGATAATTCTGGAACACATACTATCTTCATTTTTTCTCTCACCATTCTCCCTTTCAAAGCTAACTTAAGCATCAGAGAGTTTCTCGTTGAAGAAATCCCATCAATTTCTCCAACATTAAGAACTTTTTTTATAGATTAAAGAGTTGATTGAATCTACTCCCAAAGTCATCAGCAGTTCCTTAAAGATCCTCGAGAGTCCAAAGCCACTCCAGTATAGCCAACTTAACAACCTTAGAGAGATGTAGCAACAAATTAGTGCTAGAGAAAGGGCCACTGTCCAAATATTTTTAAAAAATGATGAGAGGAAGACCTCACTCGACCCTACTTTCCAATGATGATCTTCTAAAAATACTCCTAGTACAGCAAAAGTTAAGGTAAGAGATCCTCAACCTATTCTTGTTACTAACCCGAGAATGGATACTCTGATTGAGCAAGTTTAACTATTAGCAAGTGCTATCCATCTTGTCCAACAATCCACATTTTGGCCTCTGCATTTGGTGCGGGCACCAGAATCAGAAAGAGACTCCAACCAATTCAAGCCCATTCCGAATCTTTATGGTTGGACTAGAGAGTCCGGTAACCTTTCTTTATTTTGAGTCCAAAAGAATCATGTAAGTCGAGTCCATGTTGGGTCCTGTAATCTTTCTTTTGAGTCCAAAATAATCATGTAAGTCGAGTCCATGTCGGGTCTAGTCTTAGTCCAATCCAAATGGGTCAACTAGCATCAAGCCTAAAGAAGACTCACAATGTATACCCCAAATCAAGACCAAAGCCAACTCAATTGGGGACCACATGCCACATCACTTGCGCCACCTCAACTTGGGACCACATGCCACGTCAAGAGGGGACCACATGCCACCTCACACGCCACCTCACCACAAGAGGGTGCCATCCCAAGTTCAAATTCAAGGAAGTTGGCCAAGGAGGATTTCAAGCAAGAAAATCAGCCCTCTCCCCTTATATTACTCCACTTGTTTAGGGATTTGAATTTTCAAAATTTGTAAGGCTTTATTTAAAGCCTTGGATGCCCCTTGTAAAGAATTGATGAGTGAATACAAATTTCCAGCACTTTTCTATGTGTTTCTATGTGCCTATGTGGATCTTTGTGCCTAAGTGAACCTCTTCCTCTCCTCCACCATTTCTTCTCCCTAATCCTTTTCTTTTACTCTTCATCTTCCAAGCAATCCTCTTCCTTCAAAGCGAATTAAGGACATCCTCTCAAGAAGAAGATCAACACCAACACAAGCTTCCACCATGGCGCCAAGGATCATTTCCAACAAACTCTCCTTTTGAGTTCCATCAATCTTCACACTTTTAATTAAGTTTCTAATCATCTTGGTTTCTTTGTTGCAGGGTTCTCTAGGCTCCAGATCCAAGAGGAAGGATTACTTGCTACAAACCAGAAAGTTAGAAAGCCCATCTTATGTGGTATGATCTTTCATTTGAGAACCTTAAGAGTGAATCCCTTGTGCTTGAGATTTCAATGCTTGAACTCCTAGTATTTTAAGATCGGGATCATTAAATAGGGCTAGCTTGACTTGTGTGCGAATTCTAATCTTGTCCTATTTTTTAAGATTTTGATAGTCCTCCTAGCTGGGTTTAAGTATAAGCATTTAGGGTTTCTTATTTAGATCTCCTTGATCTTATATGTTGAATCACTCATATGCAAGTAGGAATTGCTAGTTAAATTTTGGTTAATCTCCTTTAGAGTTACATGTTTGCATCCTCATCATGCATATCACACCAATCTTGGTATCAGAGCATGGTAGAATAAGTTCCTGATTGCATAGCATTAAGTCCTTGAAGTACTTGGATCGGGGGCGTTACCAGGCCGTCCGGTCTTAGGAGAAAGTAGGGTTTAAACACCCTCTCTTCCCATTCCACGGGGATCTCCTAAGGCGTGTCGGGGTGCCATTGTGATTGACCCGTGAAAAAGAAAGCCAAAGGACCTTTTAGATTTCATTTGTGAATTTTGTATTGGTCACGTTCTGTTTTTTGCTTGCTGTATTTTCTGTAGGCTGACTGTAATCCGCCTGCAACTCCAAAGGCAAGTATCACATTCCTCGTTGGAATATTTTTTTTCCTATTCCATTTTAAGTTGTTTATCATCGTTTTAAATTTCAATCTGAGAAAAAAATTACAAAAAAAATGAAAATTCCTGCAGTCCATCAGTGTTATTAAGGTTTCTGTTCTGTTCTGTTCCTTTTCATTATCTTCATTTCAAAATCTGCCTAGAATAGTACAGATTTTATTTTGAAATTTTGTTTCATCTGGTATGTCATCTATAAGTTAGGAGTTTTCTGTGATTTTTTTAGATTTTTTGATATTTTTTTCTGCACTTATCAACACCACATTTAAACAGCAACACACTACTTCTGCACCTGAAATTTGAAATTTGTATGCATCTCATGGCAAATCAAATTAAGGGCATGAAATTGACATAGGGTCAGGATTTCATCACCTGTCCCTAGCCCAAAAATCACCAAATTGCATATCGACCCAATCCCTAACTAAAATTGATTAGACATTAATTGCCTTAGTGGGTTAGGAACATCAATTTGGTCGAGTCCGGGTTATTGTCAGCTCATTGTGTCAACTAGTCTTGTGTGTGCCCTATTACTTGGTGTCTAGAATTGGGACTAAGGGCTTGGGTGCTGATCCGTCTATCGGGCCAATTCCACCGGGCCTAGGTAGGCCAGAGACAGGATCTCACACTCCCCTTGTTCTAAAACCTGGCCAAGTATAGAGTTACTACAATCTAGCTTGCCACCTTGATTAGGCAACTAGCTTGGAACTCTAGGTCCAGTTCAATTCAATTGGGAAAGCTTGTGCAACCCATTTCTTCATCTATTATTGGAAGCTGGTGTCAAGGATAGAGGTTAAGTGGCTCAAGCCTAAGCGGTTCTTGTGGTTTTTAATTAGGACCCAGTGAAAGCTGGGGGAACCTCCCACAGACCCACCTCCTGACTGGCCAGTGGAAGAGAGTAGCTGTTGATTTGATTGTATCTAGTCAACTCAGTTTATTTGGACTAACCGGTTTAGAAAACTCATAGTTGGGTCTGAGTCTAATTGTTTGCATGACAACTAGGTCAGGCACACCTTACCACCCTTCACAAGCCCAACCTAGTTCATCCATGGATACTAGTATGGAAAGCCTTATGAGATCTATGATCGAGAAGATGGACCGTTTGGATGCTAAATTTGGTCAGTTCGAGGAAAGAGTAGGAGCCCTAGAAGAAGCTAGGTTGACCCCAACTGAACCACCTTCACCCAGATTACCTTCAGTTCATCCTAGAGCCCAACGACAGGAACACACACCTGACCCAATTCAAAGAAGACCGCATCAGGATTATGTTGATCATACTCCAGAGCCACCTCCTAGAAGACCTCACTATGATACTTTTGATCAGGATGATCGGGCCCTAAGGAACATCCGTCTAGATGCACCAACCTTTGAGGGAAGCCTAGATCCTAAGGTGTACATAGACTGGGAGGCTGACATGGACCAGTATTTTGACTGGTATGATATGTCTGAAGAGAGAAGATTTAAGTTTGCCAGAATCAGACTAGTTCGTCAGGCTCGGTTATATTGGGGAAACGTGGAACGCATATCAAGGCAAAGGGGAGATTTACCTATAGCAACATGGAGAGATATGAAGAGGAAACTTAGAGAGAAATATCTGCCTATGTCTTATCAGCAAAGGTTATTAGATCAGTGGCAACGATTGACACAGGGTAACAAGACCGTTTCTGAATATGTTGCTAAGTTTGATGAGTTTGTGATGCGATGCAACGTAGTCGAGTCTGAAGCAGCCACTTTATCAAGGTTTAGATCAGGGTTGAATGATGATATAAAAGGGGAACTGTTTTTAAGGGAAGTCCATGATTTAGATCAGGCATACCAAGTTGCCACGGACTATGAGAGGTTTCAAAGGAGAGCTACATTTAGACGACCTGAATCTAGTAGGTTTAACCCTCCTATCAGCAGGCCTAGCTCAGTCCCTAGTCCCACCAATAGAACAAGGTCCAGCCCGAATCCAACCCTTAGACCCAATCCGACCACCCCCTTAATTCCTAGAGAAGACAAAGGAAAGAGCCCTGAAGTTCGAGGTGAGAGGGAGCGAGTCTGCTATAAGTGTCGTAAACCAGGTCATTTCGTGAGCCAATGTCCCTCTAGAGCTTTACATATAGGGGAGGCAGAAGAAGGTGAATCAGAACCCCTGGAGAATGATGAAGAGGAGGTTTATGAAGCAGGGGATTGTTTGGCTGATGAATATGAAGGAGATGAAGAGAACATAGACTCATCAGATTTTCTAGGAGTTGTGAGACGTATCATGACACAGACCAAGGAGCAAGAAGACTGGCGTAGAACTAGCATCCTACACACATTTGTTAGGATAGGAGAAAAGGTCTGTAAAATCGTCATCGATAGTGGAAGCTGTGTCAACGCCATTTCCACTAACGCAGCCAAAAGTCTAGGATTACCCATTGTACCACATCCCAATCCATATAAGGTGTCCTGGATCGATTCCACTTCTATACCAATCAAGTCAAGATGTCAGGTTCAAGTCCAGCTTCAATCCTATCAGGGAAAGATCTGGTGTGATGTGCTTCCTATGGGGGTAAGTAGCATCATCTTAGGCAGGCCATGGCTGTTTGATCATGATGTGACCATCTTTGGTCGATCAAACTCCTGTGCTTTCAATTTCAATGGCAAGAAAATTGTCATTCATCCAACCCAGCCTAAGGATAATGTCAAGAGAGGAGCTAGCAGCTTGAAAGATAAGAAGACTGGATTAAATTTAATAGGTGCAAAAGAATTAGAGCAAGATATCATGGAGGGAGCACCTATTTGGGTAGTAGCTGCTAAGGAAATTAAGGACCACATCCCTGTAGAACACCCTCAAGAGGTGGTCCAATTATTGAAAGAATTTGAGGATGTGTTTCCAGAAGATCTCCCCGATAACCTTCCACCTTTAAGAGACATACAACACGCAATAGATTTAGTCCCTGGAGCGACTTTACCTAATTTGCCTCACTATAGGATGAACCCAATTGAACACCAGGAATTGCAAAGGCAAGTGGGTGAACTTCTTAGGAAGGGGTTTATTAAGGAAAGCTTAAGTCCATGTGCAGTCCCTGCTCTGCTGACCCCTAAGAAAGATGGCACCTGGAGGATGTGTATAGATAGCCGTGCCATTAATAAGATCACTGTAAAGTATAGATTCCCAATCCCAAGACTAGACGACATGTTAGATATGATAGCCGGATCGATAATTTTTTCCAAGATAGACCTAAAGAGTGGCTATCACCAGGTTAGGGTTAGGCCTGGAGACGAATGGAAGACCGCTTTTAAGACTAAAGATGGATTATATGAGTGGTTAGTCATGCCGTTCGGTCTGTCCAATGCACCCAGCACTTTTATGAGAATAATGAATCAGGTGTTAAAGGTTTTTATCGGAAGATTTGTAGTGGTCTATTTTGATGATATACTTATATATAGCAAAACAAAGGCAGACCACTTAACCCACCTGAAACAAGTTTGTCAAGTCCTGAGAAAAGATAGTCTCTATGCCAATATCAAGAAGTGTGATTTCCTGACAAATAGAGTTATCTTTCTAGGATTCGTAGTCACATCTGAAGGGGTGTCCGCTGATCCTGAGAAAATTAAATCCATAGTAGAGTGGCCTACGCCTAAGACTATCCACGACGTCCGTAGTTTCCATGGGTTATCCACCTTCTATAGAAGGTTTATCAAAGGATTCAGTACGATAGTGGCACCAATCACTGATTGTATTAGGAAGGGAAATTTCGAGTGGACTAAAGCAGCAGGTAAGGCCTTCCTAACAATTAAGGAGAAAATGACACAAGCACCTGTCTTAAGGTTACCCGATTTTACCAAGGTGTTTGAGGTTGCTTGTGATGCTTCTGGGGTCGGAATTGGAGGTGTCTTGAGTCAAGAGAATCACCCAGTAGCATACTTCAGTGAAAAGTTAAATGAGGCGAGACTAAGGTATTCCACGTATGATAAGGAACTGTATGCTGTAGTTCAAGCTCTACGATATTGGAGGCATTATCTTCTACCCCACGAGTTTGTCCTATTCTCTGATCACGAAGCTCTTAGGTTCCTTAGTTCTCAAAAGAAATTAAACCCTAGGCACGGGAAATGGGTAGAATTCATACAAGCTTACACGTTCATTTTAAAACATCATGCCAGTACTGAAAATAGGGTTGCTGATGCGTTGAGCCGCCGTTCTATGTTGTTAACCTCTGTGAGCACTGAAGTAGTAGGGTTCGATAGATTGAAAGATGAATATCCCACATGTCCTGATTTTGGTCACATCTATCAATCCCTGCAACAAAGATCATCTAGTGAACCTAGTGATTATACACTGTTAGATGGATACCTTTTCAAAGGAAATCAGTTGTGTATTCCCAAGACCTCTGTTAGGGAATTTCTGATCTGGGAAGTCCATGCTGGAGGTTTAGCAGGACATTTTGGCAGGAACAAAACCATCCTAGCAATGGAAGAACAATTTTTTTGGCCTGGTCTTAAAAAGAGCGTTGCCCAGATCGTAGCTCAGTGTCGGACCTGTGCTGTTGCAAAACAGCAAAGACAGAACACCGGTCTGTACACGCCCTTACCTGTCCCTGATGGTCCATGGCAAGATATCAGTATGGATTTTGTGGTAGGTCTACCTAAAACTTCTAGGAAACATGACTCTGTTTTCGTGGTTGTCGATCGTTTCTCCAAAATGGCGCACTTCATCCCGTGTTCTCAAACTTTAGACGCTTCGAAAGTGGCCAAGCTTTTCTTAGATCAGGTGGTTAAGCTTCATGGTTTACCCAAGACCATTGTGTCAGATAGAGATGTCAAGTTCACTAGCTACTTCTGGAAAACCCTCTGGCACATGTTAGGTACTAAGCTGAAATTCTCTACGGCCTATCATCCTCAAACCGATGGCCAAACTGAAGTAGTAAACCGAAGCTTAGGAAATCTCTTAAGATGTTTAGTCGGTGACAACCTAGGAAACTGGGACTTACTACTTCCTCGTGCTGAATTTGCCTACAACAGTTCGATCAATAGGTCTATTGGGAAAAGTCCATTCGAAGTGGTCCATGGATACAAACCTAGGAAACCTTTAAACCTAATTCCATTACCAGCACATACACGAATATCTGAGTCTGCTGAGTCATATGCACAGCATGTTAAGGATTTGCACAAGGAGATTAATCAGAAGATTCAAACAAGCAATGAACTCTATAGGCATATGGCTAACTCACATAAACGGTTAAAGGAATTTAATGAAGGAGACTCTGTAATGATTAGGCTTAAACCAGAAAGGTTTCCTCCGGGAACTATGAAGAAACTCCATGCCCGGGGAGCCGGACCCTTCAAAATAATAAAGAAAATTGGACCTAATGCTTATGTAGTAGACTTACCACCTAGTTATGGCATTAGTTCTACATTTAATGTTTCCGATCTGAAAGAATACAAGGAACCTGCATTAATACCTGATGAACCTTTTGGTCCTAACACTTCTCTTGAGAGTGAAATGCCAATTGAGTGTCCACCACCAAATATTCCTGAGCGAAAGGAAAGAATTGAAAGGATCTTGGATGACCAGATCATCACTACTAGAAATAAGGGCTACCAACGCTATCTGGTTCGATGGCAAGGACGTCCTGAATCTGAAGATTCCTGGATCACCAAAGAGGACCTACAACAAATCGACCAGATATATTAGAAACTTATCACTCGACAGGGTCGAGTTCCTCCCACCAGGGGAGAATTGGTGCGGGCACCAGAATCAGAAAGAGACTCCAACCAATTCAAGCCCATTCCGAATCTTTATGGTTGGACTAGAGAGTCCGGTAACCTTTCTTTATTTTGAGTCCAAAAGAATCATGTAAGTCGAGTCCATGTTGGATCCTGTAATCTTTCTTTTGAGTCCAAAATAATCATGTAAGTCGAGTCCATGTCGGGTCTAGTCTTAGTCCAATCCAAATGGGTCAACTAGCATCAAGCCTAAAGAAGACTCACAATGTATACCCCAAATCAAGACCAAAGCCAACTCAATTGGGGACCACATGCCACATCACTTGCGCCACCTCAACTTGGGACCACATGCCACGTCAAGAGGGGACCACATGCCACCTCACATGCCACCTCACCACAAGAGGGTGCCATCCCAAGTTCAAATTCAAGGAAGTTGGCCAAGGAGGATTTCAAGCAAGAAAATCAGCCCTCTCCCCTTATATTACTCCACTTGTTTAGGGATTTGAATTTTCAAAATTTGTAAGGCTTTATTTAAAGCCTTGGATGCCCTTGTAAAGAATTGATGAGTGAATACAAATTTCCAGCACTTTTCTATGTGTTTCTATGTGCCTATGTGGATCTTTGTGCCTAAGTGAACCTCTTCCTCTCCTCCACCATTTCTTCTCCCTAATCCTTTTCTTTTACTCTTCATCTTCCAAGCAATCCTCTTCCTTCAAAGCGAATTAAGGACATCCTCTCAAGAAGAAGATCAACACCAACACAAGCTTCCACCATGGCGCCAAGGATCATTTCCAACAAACTCTCCTTTTGAGTTCCATCAATCTTCACACTTTTAATTAAGTTTCTAATCATCTTGGTTTCTTTGTTGCAGGGTTCTCTAGGCTCCAGATCCAAGAGGAAGGATTACTTGCTACAAACCAGAAAGTTAGAAAGCCCATCTTATGTGGTATGATCTTTCATTTGAGAACCTTAAGAGTGAATCCCTTGTGCTTGAGATTTCAATGCTTGAACTCCTAGTATTTTAAGATCGGGATCATTAAATAGGGCTAGCTTGACTTGTGTGCGAATTCTAATCTTGTCCTATTTCTTTAAGATTTTGATAGTCCTCCTAGCTGGGTTTAAGTATAAGCATTTAGGGTTTCTTATTTAGATCTCCTTGATCTTATATGTTGAATCACTCATATGCAAGTAGGAATTGCTAGTTAAATTTTGGTTAATCTCCTTTAGAGTTACATGTTTGCATCCTCATCATGCATATCACACCAGCATTGCTGGCCGAATCATCCCAATGCCACCACCGGTGTCAATCTAGTGAAGGTGACAAAATCTGTCAACCTTCCTGCATGAAAGAAGAAATCCAGTACTCAATTTCTCCTCCCGAGAGAAGAAACAATTGTCAACTATCCTGGAGGATTTCCAAAAGGATTCAACTCCAATACACCCTTCGAACCATCACGCTTAACGAGGAGATGATATTGAAAGGAAGGTCCGAGAGCTAGAGGCTAAGCTTGGAGAGATTTACATAGGAGATCGCCATCAATGTAATTTCCATGACTTCAACACTCAGTTTTCTTTCTTTGAGAAAATCATGAATGAGCCGATTGCCCACTAGTTCAAGATGCCATCAGTCGAACCTTCTGATGGCTCCACTGATCCTATTGATTATCTAGAGTGTTGTCGCCAAGATCATCGTGGCCTGTAACTCTGACGCATCGGGTTCCCGCAGGATACTTGGTCCTCTCTTCCGGTCGACTCCTTGGCTGGCTGACCTACAAAATAGAGGAGACCCATGCGGGGGATTCTGGAGGGACACTCCGATGATCAAGTCAGTGGGACGATCGACAAGAACAAAACCTTTGTGGTGGAGAGCTTGGGGACTCTCCGCATAGAGGGTAAAAAATGGAATGGAGATGGGTTGAGAGAAATGAGAGAGCTTGGGAGGGTCACTCGAGTGGTTCCTTGCCCCCTTGCTCCCTCTATTCGCTTACTTACCTTCTTACTTACCTCCCCTCTCTGATTTTATATGCGTCGGGTGGCCTAGACCAGGTCTGGGGATTCTTCCAAGTGTCTGTTTCCAGGTACCTTTTCTAGAAGGGTTTTCGGTTGCTCGCTGTCACCCCGGGCCAGTCTTACCCTTTCAATGGTGTAACTTTCCGTGGGAGGGGTGGGCGCCGTGCCGCTGAGCCTCGAGCCATGGTGGCGTGTTCCCATTCTATGGTGAACCATTGGAGTGTCGTAGGGCTTGGGGCCTGAATGGAATACCCTTCTTGGAAAGGTTCAGATTTTTATGTCGTGGGGAGTTGCATCGTGCAAGTCATGTAGGTGATGCATTACAGAGCTTATATTTGTGGTAGGACATTCATCACCTCCCGAAGGTCATGGGTGGCCAGGCCCCTCTTTGTCATGATTATAATTTTCATTGATCCTCCCCCCGTCATGCCATTGGTGAGAACTATGTCCTTCGCAGGATAGGGGAAGCCCCGCATTTGGGGGCCCCCCACCTCAGCAGCATGAGCGGACCCCGGTTGGGAGCTAACCTCAGACGGAGGGCTCACCCTATGGGCACAACTTCGGCTAGGAGTTGACCTTGGTAGAAGGGCTCATCTTGGCAGCATGAGCATGATCCCGGCTAGGAGCTGACCTTAGACGGAGGGCTCACCTTATGAGCACGACTCTGGCTGGGAGCTGACCTCAGCAGGAAGGATCACCTAGGCAACATCAGCACAACCTCGGTCGAGAGTTGACCTTAGATGGAGGGCTCACATTATGAGCATGATCCCAGTTGGGAGTTGACCTCGACAAGAGGGCTCATCTTGGCAGCATGAGCACGAGCCCGACCGGGAGCTGACCTCAAATGGAGGGCTCGTCTTATGAGCATGACCCGGCTGGGAGCTGACCTCGACAAGAGGGCTCACCTTGGCAGCATGAAATGACCCTGACCAGGAGCTGACCTCGAATGGAGGGCTCACCTTATGAGAATGACTCTGGCTGGGAGCTAACCTCGGCAAGAGGGCTCATCTTGGTAGCATGAGCACGACCTCGGTTGGGAGCTGACCTCAAACGGAGGGCTCACCTTATGAGCATGACTCCGGCTGGGAGCTGACTTGATAGGAAGGCTTGTCTTGGCAGCATAAGCATGACCTCGATTGGGAGCTGACCTCAGACAGAGGGCTCACCTTATAAGCATGACTTCGACTGGGAGCTGATCTCAGCAGGAGTGCTCGTCTTAGCAACATGAGCATGACCCCGGCCAGGAGCTGACCTTAGACGAAGGGCTCACCTTATAAGCATGAATATGGCTAGGAGATAACCTTGGCAGAAGGGCTCGCCTTGGTAGCATGAGCATGACCAAAGCCGGGAGCTAACCTCAAACGTAGGTGTTGCCCGGTAAGTAACCCAAGAGGGGGGGTGAATTGGGTCTCTAAAAACTATTTACTTGATGCAATGCAATGCTATGCAATCCAATCCAATAATTAATTAAGGTACTATGAATTCAAATGTGATGCTCTTAAGTAAAAGTACAGCAAAAATAAAGAGTAATAAAAGAGAAGCAAGTAGAGAGATCAATCAACCACAAAGACCAAGAAATATAGTGGTTCGGTGCTATCCAATGAACCTACATCCACTCCCCAAGATCCCCTTGAGAATTTACTATAATCACACCGATTATAGTTGATTAGTTTTATGGGATCACTAATTAAAAACCCAACTTATTTTCACAAGGCCAACAAGTCAAAACCTCACTTGGTTTTACGGGCTAACCAAGAACCTAAATGGTTTTACGGGCTAACCACCAACCTCCCTTGATTTTCCAAGCTAACTAAGAACCTAATTGGTTTTCAAAGACTCACCAATAACCTCCCTTGGTTTTACAATAGGCTAACCAAGAACCCTTACAACAAATAAAGTTTTGATGTAGAGAAATAATATAAGCTTTCTAAAATAAAGCGGGTATCTCTTTAAAGCTCGATGTGGAGATGCTTTGAACTTGTTGAAGCCTCTTGAATGCTCAAGAATAGATGATCTTCAATGCTTTTGAAGGATGTTGAATGCTTGGAGGCTTGCTTTTGCTTGAGAGTGATTGAATCTTCAATGAATAGGAGTTAAAGCTCTCTTTTCTTCACTCTTGAAAGCTTCTATTTCATTCTCATCGATAATATATCAATTATTCCCTTTTGATTTGATTTGGAGCATATAAATACCTCCCTGTTGCCACCAAGATCGCCGTGGCCTATAGCTACTGTCAGTATCGGAGGGCACCTCCTTCGCTGCCTTGCCGTCCAGTAGTCCTGCACCTGCGAAACAGGGGGTTAGTGACCCGGGCCGGGGTTTTCGGCGGGGGCACTCCGACGGTCAAGTCAATGATGATCCAGGAAAATAGATCTTCTTGGCCGGGCCCCTCTTGATGGACTCCGCACTAGGAGGAGTGAATAGTGTGAGAATGAAGAGGAGAACGTAGCAGGGGGAGAACAACGGTGGGGATAGAGGGGCTCTCTACTCTGCCGCCTCTCCTTGTTTTCCTCGTTTTTTCTCAGTAGTGGTAGTGATGGTGCTTTACCCTATTGATTGAGCTTGCACTTGTGTTGGTGTTGGTATAGTGTTACCTTCCCCTTTTCGGAGGTGTCGATTATTCTTTGTAGTCGAAAAATGACCGTTAGATGCTTGCCTCGGGATCCTCACTGGGCTGGCAGGCGCGTGCGACAGGATTCCGTGCCATGGACGGGATGTCTTTCCTGACATACGGTAAGGGAAGCTTCTATTCATTCTGACATCTTCTCTGGTCAGCCCATTCCGGGAAGCTTGGCACCTCGATCCGGGGGTCGCCGCCCTTGGGGTTCGTGCTCTCTGGGCGGCCCATCCTCTTGGAAGTACGGGCGGACAAGCAGTTATTACGGTATGGGGGGCACCACCCCGTAGTCCTTGGGTTGCTTGCCGATGTCCTGGGATGGCGGTGCCCACGTCCGAGCTAGGGCTGAGCTGGGATGGCAGGGCTTGCTCCGACCTAGATGCCCCGAGCTTGCGGGGTCACCTTGGTGGAGGAGGGCAGAGTGCGGGCCCAGTCCAGAGGGCTTGTGCTCGGAGAGGCTCCACGTGGCGGAGGAGGGCTGAGCTCGACTTTGACCATAGGGCTTAACCTCCGAGGGTCTCGCTCTGGAGGGCAGAATGCGGGCCCGATCCAAAGGGCTCGCACTCGGAGAGGCTCCACGTGGTGGAGGAGGGCTGAGCTCAACTCTGACCACAGGGCTCAACCTCTGAGGGTCTCGCTCTAGAGGGCAGAGTGCGGGCCCGGTCCAGAGGGCTCACGCTCGAAGAGGCTCCACGTGGCGGACGAGGGCTGAGCTCGACTCCGACCACAGGGCTCAACCTCCGAGGGTCTCGCTCTGGAGGGCAGAGTGCGGCTCCAGCCTAGGCAACCCGAGCTCGTGGGTCCGACCTGGTGGAGGATGGAGCTCGGCTCATTGTCTTGAACGAGCTCAGCTCGGCAAAGCAGTCAGAGTTGGGGAATTGACTTGGCATCCGACGCGGCGACCTCCTTTGACGTGGCACCTGTCAGCTCCTCCTTGTCAGCGATCTCGCCACATCATTTGCCCCCCACTCCCGAGGCTCGTTAGTGCGTGGCGTCCAAGCCGAAGGGAGTTAATTGTGGTGCTGATATGGAAAGGCTGGGATCTGGCACAATGATGGCCATGATTGCTTGCGCTCCATGAGATGGTCCTGTAGGCCAGTGCGGGGGCACCATGTGGCCATGTTCGAGGAAGAGTTAATGTTGGCACAGAATTCAGAGCGGTCGGGATGCCCTTTTCTCCGATGGGAAGCACGTGGCATGGATCCGTTATGGGAGGGGTCGTAACGGTACAGATTTTGACTGGTCTTTTCAAAGCAAAAAGAAGTTTTTCACCTAAAACTTCCATTCTTTCGAATCCTTCGCACCTGCTGCAGTGCTTGGATCCTTTCTTCTTCACGATCCGCTCTCGCCTTTCCTCCCTCTAAGGAACCAGGTCGGTCCCCCCTTCTTCCTCATTTCCCTTTGTAGTAGGGTTTTTCATCTTAGTCCAGTCTTTCTTCTCCTTGGGTCCCTCTCATAGGATGTCTTATCCCGGTCCTCCTGTATAGGGGCTAGTGTCTTCCTCCTCCGATGAGGAGTTGGAGGGGGCGCGGTTCGAGTTTAGTAGGAGACCGACCCTTCCAGTTCACCCCGTGTCTTTAGAGAACCGGGGGTCGCTTCTTCTCATCCTTCCCTCCTTCTTCCCCCACTCGAACCAGTTCCTGAGTCTGTTCGGCCAACAGGTCCTGGTGGGATCGCCTCGATGATTTCCACTGTGGAGCTGGGGACCATTCGGGATGTCTACGGCATCCCTCACTCCGTTCGACTTCTGGTCCCCCGTCCCGGGGAAAGGGTCACTTCGAGTGGCCCGGGCCGGATTGCCTTCTACGAAGAGACCTTCTCAGGATGGCTTCGCTTTCCCTTCCACCCCTTTTTCATGTTCATGCTGAGCAACTACCACCTGGTCCCCGCTCAGCTAGTCCCTAACGCCATTAAGACTATTTTTTCTTTCATTGTCCTCTGCCATGTCCACGGGTTTGTCGCCCAGTCTCTTTGTTCAGGGCGTTCTTTTCCTTGAAATGCCACCCGACTGAGGACGGGTGGTGGTCCTTGTCTTCCACCCAAAGGGCATTAGATTCAAGCTCCCCTCTTTCATCAAGGGATGGAAGAGCAAGTTCTTCTTCACCGCCGTCGAGGGAGTTGACTGGGCTTGGAGTGATCCGGACCAGTCCTCCAACCGAATCTCCGCGATTGATGCAGCTGACCAAGAGACTATGAGCAGCTTCGCACCACCCAAATCCCTTCTCTCGAGGTTCTGCTATCCGAGCAAAACCTCCTTGATGCCAGGGTCGACCCGACGAGGGGGTCGGGTGAGTCCGGCCTAGGTCTTTCTTCCATATATATATGTTTTCTCTTCTCTTCACTTTGGGCTAACCTTTTTGGCTTCTGATCCGTGGTTGATCAGTGTGCAGGGATGATCTTTTCGGAGAGCGACCTGCTGTCGATCACCAAGAAGAGGCTGCCCATCGGGGTGGCTGATGAGCCTCCCCCGAGGCGGGCCCGGGTCGAGGGTGTATCAACGACCGCCCCCATCGCGCGAGGAGAAGGGAGGCTATGGAGGCTCCTGCGCCATCTGCGACACCAGGACTGAGTCAGCGGGTGGTTCGAGGAGCCGAAGGGCGGATGAGGCCACGGGCGGAGGTCCCTGCTCCAGAGCCCGAGGCAGTTGTCTGGGCTGGTGCTGCTGCTGCGTCCTCCCGCCCCCCGAGCCCGACGATGACCGAGGTCGAGGGGGCAGGGGCTCATACTGTAGCTCCTCCTACAATAGGGGCTTCAACTGTAATGGTGCCAGATCCCTAACCGGTCCCTGGGGGTCCCGCTGCTGGGGGATGGGCGCACCCACTCTCCAAGAGAGCAGGAGGGACGAGGCGAGATGTCGTCTTCCATTCAAGCTGGGGCCGGAGAGCTCCTTGCTCAACAACCATGCCCTGGCTGTGCGCATGATGGATTTCTCTATCCAGTCATGCGATCGGTAGGAGATGGTTGGGCGACGGCTAGGAGACGTGATTGATAGCAACTTCCCCCAGCTCTATACGGTAAGCGACTTCATCTTTTTCTATCTCTTCCACTTTCTTTCTTTTTTTTTTTTTTTTGCTAACCTTCTATATGGTGTAGGTCGGTGCCGAGGCCCTCTTTGTCAAGGGCTGCTGCCGAAGCTGGGAGCAGGCTGAGTAGCAATAGGCAGCCAAGATCGCATCGCTGAAGGCTGACCTAAAGAGGAGGGCTGACTCTGAAGGGGCGCTTGACTGACAGGTCAAGGACCTTGAGAGGCAACTCGCCGATTCTGAGGGACGAGCAAGAGAGCTTCAGGAGAGCCTCGACCGAGAGCAGGGCCAGTCGAGGAAGAAGGCCGAGGAGCTTGCCGACACCGAGCGGAGGTTGGGCATGTTCAACGCTGAGGCCACCCGGTAGAAGGGAATCGCTCAATCCCTCCAGGCCTGGCTGGCGACAGAGAAGGAGAAGTGGCCGCGGCCCAGAAGGCGACCGAGGAGGCGGCCAAGTCAGCTGGGGATGCCAGGCATGAGGTGGTCATGGTGAAGAAGGAGGTTGAGGAGGCAGTCGCAGGGTACAGGGCCTCGGAGGAGTTCCTCGTCGAGATCCAACAAACGGCGTCGGACTCCTTTTACAAGGGCTTCATGTACCTATGCCATCAAGTTGAGGGGTTTGTCTCGGTTGAGGGCCGTAGCAGCCTTAGTTACCCCAGAACTTCGGACCAGGAGGCCAGTGCTGAGGAGGCCATCACTCCCGAGCCTTCTACACCAGCCATGGTCAGAGCCGTACCTCCCGAGACCGGAGCCGCACAGCCAGAGGTCCCTGCGGATGGAGACTCTCAGCCCGGTGGCCCAGCTGAGGTGTCAGCCAGAGGGTAGTCCCCCACCTTTTCTATTGTATTTTGTTTTCTTTTGTACTCGGTTGGGATCACCCGGCATGTCGGGGGCCCATAGAACACTTGTAACTGATCCTTGATAAATAAGATTTGAACTTTCTTACGACCCGTCTTCTGTTCGGTTGTTCCCTCTTTTTTCTCTTTCTTTCACTCCCCCCTCTCTTTTTCTTCTTTTCTCCCTTTTTTTTGGTTTGGTGGGGAGATTAGAGAAGAGGATCTCACCTCTCTTGGGGATGAATTACCAGGCCTTGGTGTCGGCAAGTCAGGCACAAGGTTCTAGCAGTTATGAGTAGCTGGGCTCGGTGGTTCCTTGGCTGGAGAGCTGGGCCCCAGTCCAAGGTGCCTGAGACTGGTCTCAAGTCTTGGATGCCTTAGAGCTAGGCTCGAGGCCTTCCTGACCGGAGTGTTGGGCCCCGGTCCAGGGATTGCCTGAGGGTTATGCTCAGGTCTTTGGCACCTTGGAGCTAGGCTCGAGGCGTTAATAGGAGCTACTTGGCTCGAAGGTCCCTTGGCTGGAGATCTGAGCTCCGATCTTGGGTTGGCGTCCAGGAGCTGGGCTCGGGGACGTTGATAATTACGAGCTGCATGGCTCGAAAATCCCTTGGCATCTCGGAGCTGGGCTCGAAGATGTTTGAGATTGAGAGTAGCTTGGCTCGAGGATTCCTTGGCCGAAGGTCTGGGCTCCGGTCTTGGGTTGGTGTCCTGGAGCTGGGCTCGGGGACATTGATAATTACGAGCTGCATGGCTCAGAAATCCCTTGGCATCTCGGAGCTGGGCTCGAAGATGTTTGAGATTGAGAGTAGCTTGGCTCGAAGATCTCTCGGTCGGAGGTCTAGGCTCCGGTATTGGGTTGGCGTCCTGGAGCTGGGCTCGGGGATGTTGATAATTTCGAGCTGTGTGGCTCGAAAATCCCTTGGCATCTCGGAGCTGGGCTCGAAGATGTTTGAAATTGAGAGCAGTTTGGCTCGAAGATCCCTCGACCGGAGGTATGGGCTCCGGTATTGGGTTGGCATCCTAGAGTTGGGCTCGAGGATGTTGATAATTGCAAGCCGCGTGGCTCGAAAATCCCTTGGCATCTCGGAGCTGGTCTCGAAGATATTTGAGATTGAGAGCAGCTTGGCTCGAGGATTCCTTGGCCAAAGGTCTGGGCTCTAGTCTTGGGTTAGCGTCCTGGAGCTAGGCTCGGGGACATTGATAAGGTTCTCCTGCAAGACAAATAAATACTTGTGCAAGGGATAACCATTGTCATTATTATTATTGAGAAACCTTACATTATTAATAATATTTCCGCAAGTTGCAGGCATTCCATGTTCGAGGGAACCTGATGCTGCCAAGATCTTTGAGGTAATAGGCCCCTTATAAGAGGGCTTCAGCCACTTTGTAGGGGCCTTCCCAGTTTGGCGAGAGCTTGCCGCACTCCCTAGGTTGAGATGCTTCAGCCCGCCGTGGTACCAAGTCTCTGGGCTTGAAAGATTTTGGCCTGACCCGGGCATTGTAGTACAGGGCTACTCACTGCCGGTATGCCATCATTCGTAACCGAGCTTTATCCCTTGCTTCTTCGAGGAGATCCAGGTTGAGCAGGAGGTGCGTCGAATTCCGTGCCTCGTCATACTGCTACACTCATAGCATGGGCACACCGAGCTCGACCGGGATAACCGCCTCGGCATCGAAAACAAGGCTGAAGGGAATCTCATCGGTCGCCGTTCTGGGCATTGTGTGGTAGGCCCACAGAATGCTTGGGAGTTCTTCTGCCCACCTGCCCTTAGCTTGGTCAGCCTGGTCTTGAGTCCTTGGAGGATGGTCTGGTTGGTCACTTCGGCTTCTTCATTCATTTGAAGGTGAGCCACCAAGGTGAATCGATGTTGGATGCCGTGCTCGACACAGAACCCTTCGAACTCTTGATTGTCGAACTGTCGCCCGTTGTCGGTGATAATATAACGGGGGAGTCCGAAGTGGCAAATGATTGACTTCCAGAAGAACTGGCGAACATTGGCTTCCACAATCCGGGCTAGCAGCTCTGCCTTGACCCACTTAGTGAAGTAGTCGATCGCCACCAGCAAGAGTCTTCGCTACCCCGGTGCTGGGGGAAATGGTCCCAAGATGTCCATTCCCCACTGGGCAAAAGGCCAAGGGGCTAAGAGTTGGGAGATCGGCACCGCCGGCTGGCGCTGTATATTTGCATGGCACTGGCACTTGTCACACCTTTTAACAAATTTGGCGGCATCCTCCCTCATGGTCTCCCAAAGTATCCCTCGCGAAGAGCTTTATAAGCCAGCGTTCTCCCTCCCACGTGGTTCCCGTAGAGGCCTTCATGTATCTCTTGGAGTACAAAGGTTGCCTCAACGGGGCTGAGGCACTTCAGGAGCGGATAGGAGTAGGATCGGCGATAGAGCTGGCCCTCCATCAAAACGAACTAGGAGGCCTTCTTCTTAACGAGGGCAGCTTCTACGCGGTCCTCGGGTAAGGAGCTGTCAGTGATGTACCGGATGTACTTGTCCATCTAGCTCTGCTCGGGGGTGACTTGATGCACCTCCACCGAGCTCTCGTAGCTGGGACTTTCGAGGTACTCGATGTAGGCGCATCCCAGTGACGAGTCCGACAAGGTCGCAAGCCTAGACAGTGCATCCGTGCACGCATTCTCCCCTCCGGGGATGTGGGAGATCCTAAAACACCGGAGGCCTGTCATGTTCACGCAGACCTGCTCCAGGTATTTCATCATCTGGGTGTCCCTTGCTTCATACTCTCCGGAGACTTGTCTAGCAACCAGCTGGGAGTTGGTGAAGACTTTTAGGTCTTGCACACCTAACTCGCGGGAAACTCTTAGGCCTACGAGGAGTGCCTCATACTCCGCTTGGTTGTTGGTCACGGTGAACTAGAAGTGGAGGGCGCATTCCACCACAACCCCATTACTGTTAGTGAGGATGAGGCCTGCTCCGCTCCAGCCAAAATTGGATGCCCCATCCACATGGAGGATCCAAGGCTCTTCTCCTAGGCCGGGCTCCGTTGTTGTCTACTCTGGCTCTTCGACGAACCCGGTGCACTCAACCACGAAGTCGTCTAGGACTTGGGCCTTCTGAGAAGACCTCGATTGGTACACTATGTCGAACTCGCCGAGTAGCAGGGACCACTTGGCCAATCTTTCAGAGGTCTCGGGTCGGCTGAGTATGGTCCTCAGCAGCTGTTCCATCATAACCACTATTGGGTGTGCTTGGAAGTAAGGCCTGAGGCACTTAGCAGACATTATTAGTGCAAAATTGAGTTTCTCGGAGTGAGTACACCTGATCTTCGGATCGTGGAGGATCTTGCTAGGTAGTATACCAACTTCTGAGACTTGTCCTCATCGGTGCAGACGAGAACCGAGCTGACGGCTCCTGGTGTGACCGCCAGATAGAGCAGGAGCTCCTCCCTCTTCTCTGGCCTGGAGAGCAATGGGGGAGAGGCGAGGAATTTCTTCAGCTCCTCAAAGGCTGTTCTGCACTCCTCCATCCAGGTGAAGTCGTGCATCTTGCGTAGCACCTTGAAGAATGGAAGGCAACGGTCGGCCGACCTCGAGATGACTCTGCTGAGGGTGGCGATGCACCCCGTCAGGGCTGGACCTGTTTCTTAGAGGTTGGGTGCTCCATGTCAATGATAGCTTGAACCTTCTCCGGGTTGCTTCAATGACTCTCTGGGTGACCATGAAGCCGAGGACTTCCCTGCCGCCACCCCAAAAGCGTACTTCGCTGGGTTCAGCTTCATTTGGTGTTGCCATAGGTTGTGGAAGGATTCGGTGAGGTTAGTGATGTGGCTCAAGCTCGACCTGCTCATGATGAGCATGTCATCCACATACACTTGCATGTTGCAGCCAATTTGGTCCTTGAAGACCTTATTGACTAGGCGCTGGTATGTAGCTCCTACATTCTTCAGACCAAAAGGCATCATCCTGTAGCAGTATGTCCCTTGGTCGATGACGAAAGCGGTGTGCTCCTCATCTTCTAGATGCATATGGA
The DNA here is from genome assembly GCA_021397845.1 of Areca catechu. Lineage (NCBI taxonomy): Eukaryota > Viridiplantae > Streptophyta > Magnoliopsida > Arecales > Arecaceae > Areca > Areca catechu. Next base: position 48,369,539 of record CM038046.1, on the reverse strand, counting down.
TTTGGTTGTACCCGGAGAATGCATCCATGAAGGAGAGTAGTCGGTGGCTAGAGGTGGCATCCACCAGCTGGTCGATCTTCGATAGAGGGAAGCTATCCTTCGGAAAAGCTTTGTTGAGGTCGGTGTTGATGCAGTACAAAAGCTCTGATACCAAAATTGATGCAGAACGAAAGCTCTGATACCAAAATGATGCAGAACAAAAAAGATGATGCGATACGGAAGTAAATTAAAATTAATATATTTTTTTTATTTATTTATTTTCAGAAGTCGGCTTTGACTCAAAGGAAAGATAAACTAATGTTGAAAGAAACTAAGAAATGACAGAAAGCACAATATAAAGGAGTGGATTATCAAAGTAACTCAGAAGTAGGATCGCTGGGGATTGAGAAACCCCCAGACCTAGGGTTTACTCCTCTTTCAAGAAACAGACGAAGAGAGAAGAGAAGGTTTTATACCTGACTGTGATATCTCTCGTTGCTTCAATTGAAGGACACTCTCGAGCAGATTGTAGGATCCTTGGAGACGAGGTATCTTCGCAATGGATCCTCGGATTGTAGTCCTATGGCAAGGTTGGCCTTCTTCTCGAACTCAGGATCTGGAAGAAGAAGAACAAAAAAAAAGAACCAGAAACTCAAAGAAAGACACTGACCTGAGGACTTAATGAAGATTGTTGGATGTAGAAGTTCCGGAGATCTTGATACTGATCTGACTCTTCTTTGAACTTGCTCTGTAGTTGAAACAGTTGATCTGAACCTAGATGCTGGTGGCCGGCTTCTATGTGGAAGAGAGGGGCCATGGGATGTAGATGGAAAATTAGGGTTTGGTGGTGGTGGAGTAGAGATGGGTGGACTAAGCTAGGGTTTTGGGGGTGGAGATCTCACACCTCCTCAAGGTTCCTAGGGAACCCGGATTTACTCCCTCACGGAGCTCAACACTTGAATACAAGTGCGGAAGAGAGAAACACAAAGTTGCTCACAAAGAAATTGATTTCATTCATCATTATTTCAAGAGTTACATAGAGTTGAATATATAGACATAACAAAGAAATAAAATTTCATACACTTCCCATGTAGGACTAATAGGACTAACCCACACTTTAGGCATCAAATTCTCTTCCCAAGACTCCTTCCATGAGTGGGCAGCCCAAAAACTCCAAGAAAACTTGAAAATCAGCTCCAAATGGCAGGTTATGGGGGTGTCTCCTAGTATCTCTCCATGAATCAAGGATTTTCCCTTCATGGTTTGGCTCTTTTGGACACCTCCTAGTCTTGCTCCACAAGTTTAGGCTTCTTCCTTTCATGGCTTTGGCACTTTAGGAAACTTTGGGTGCCTCCTTGATTTTCTTCCCAAGACATGCTCTCTTCCTTTTATAACTTGGGTTTTTATGGAACATTGTGGGGCACCTCCTTGATCCTCTCTTCAAGAAAAATTCTTGCCATCCTGGCTTGGGTTTATCTGGAAAGAAGTTGGCTCCTCCTTGGATTGAGGTATCTTGATGGATTTCTCCCCCAAGTGGTGCATGAAAGAAGGGACCTGCTTTCTTGTGGTGTGGGGACCAAGGCACACTGGATGGAGATGTGGCGCCTCCTAGACTCTGGCGTGTGGCTGGGAGTGTGGCGCCCACTTGCTTGGTCCTGGGAGAAAATGTGGCACCTTGGAGAAGACCTAGACCACTACTAGGACTTGTATTGAGTCAACATGACTCAACAAAATTTAAATTGTAGGGAAATACAGACTCAAACTAAAATTGAGTTGACCAAGTCAACCCTTATTACAAAACCAGAAAACCCTAATTCTTCGGGCAATGTCAATCAGAGATCCAGATGGAGCCCTGAAGTCTTCTTCTGAGTCTGGTGCCCGCACCAGGTGTAATCTACATAGATCCTTCACTTGCCATTGTTCTTCCTTACCATGACCACATTCGCCAGCCAGCTCAGATACTGGACTTCTCGAATGAAACTGGCATCTAGGAGTTTATCAACTTTCTCCTTGATAGCTGCTTGTCTCTCCAAGATGAAATTTCTCTTCTTCTGTCGAACTGGTCTGTGCTTCAGTCAACACTCAATTTGTGAGTAATGATGTCAAGAGGAATACCTGGCATGTCCATCGCCGTCCAAGCAAACACATCTGCATTTGCCCGCAGGAACTCCAGTGGTTGGGCCCTCTCCTCCTCGGGTAGCGGGCTCTGATCTGCACCGTCTTCGTGGGATCGTCTCCAAGCGGGTAAGAGAGTAGACGCTCGACCGGGCCTCCCATGGGGTCTTGGGCCCTTTGGTCGAGGTCATCTACCTTGGGATCATCCTCGGGGACCTTGGCCCCAGGGAGGGTTTGGAAGCAATGCTGCACCGGCTGGGGTGCTCCCCTCATTTCCCCGACACCGTAAGGAGTAGGGAACTATACAAGCAACCTCTTGGTGGAGACAACAGCATCGAGCAAGTTGAGCCCGGGTCGGCCCAAAATCATATTGTAGGCGGAAGGGAGCCTCACAACTATGAAAGTCATGATGAGAGTGCTCTGCCAAGATGGGGTCCCGGCAGTGACCGAGAGAGTGATTTCTCCTTCTACCCTTACGGAATCACCAGTAAAACCAACGAGGGGTGCATGCATAGACCTAAGCTGATCGGGGAAAGATTCATCCTGGAGAAGGCATCATAAAAAAGGATGTCAGTGGAGCTTCCACTATCAACCATGATGCGTTTTACAGGGTGCTTCATAATCGTCATCTCGATGACCATGGCATCATTATTTACATTTTTCCCCCCATCTTCCCCTTCCCTCATAAAAGGGAGTACATTCTCAGGGTCCCCTGCCCCCAGGGCCCTCTTGGGCGCCCGCGCAGCTCCCCAGGAGATCATGCCCACCAGCATCTCGGTAGGACGGTTGTCGATGGTTAGAGCTGGCAGGAGAGCGACGAGCGCCTGGGACGGCAACTGAGGTTTGCCCCCCACGAACCTTTTGAGGTAGCCTCTCTTGATGAGTTTCTCAATTTCCTACTTGAGGTTGCGGCATTCCTTGGTGTTGTGGCCATGGTCACGGTGAAAGCGATAGTACTTTATCTTGTCAGGCCGATGGAGGATTTCAACGGAGGCGGGCATCTCAGGTAATCCTCACCTTCGATCTCCATAGGATTTTTGTCTTCGGGGCAAGGAGAGGGGTGTAACCCTCCTCAGGAGCGGGGGCTCCTTTCGATCTTGGCCGGTCCCTCCAGAAGTTCGGAGCCTGAGGCGCTGACCTCTGGGTCCCGGGTGTTTCGATGGGGGTCGGCTTCTTTAGTGGCTTCCCATCGAGCTCCTGCCTTGTGGTGCGGGCACCAGACTCAGAAGAAGACTTCAGAGCTCCATCTGGATCTCTGATTAACCTTGCCCGAAGAATTAGGGTTTTTGGTTTGTAATAAGAGTTGACTAGATCAACTCAATTTAGCTTGAGTCTACATTACCTGCATTTTATTTTGTTGAGTCATGTTGACTCAGTAGTGGACTAGGGTTTCAAAATGGGATGTTACACTTTCTTCCAAGACCAGGCAAGTGGACACCACACTCCCAGCCACACTCCCAGTCCAGGGGGCGCCATATCCACATCCAGCAGCTTTTGGTCCCCACTCCACAGATGGCAACCTCCTTCTCTCATGCGCCAGATAGGAGAAGTCCACCAAGAGACCACCAATCAAGGGGGCGGCCAAGACTTTCCCAAGAAAATCCAAGCAAAGAAGGAAGAAATTTCTCTTGGAAGAGCATATCAAGGGGCGCCCATTACCTGCCAAAAAAACCTAAAACAAAGATGGGAAGAGCCTTGACTTAGGGAGGAAGAAAAGGAGGAGTCCAAAAGAGTTCATCCAGGGAAGGAAGAAAATTTTTCTTGAAAAATCCAAGCAAGGTGGCGCCATCTACCTGCCATTTATAACCCAAATCCTAATTTTTGGTATTTTGGCCGACCATATGTAAGGGATTTGCCCTAATTTGGAGATCCCCTCCTTTAGTCCCACATGGGAAAATATGAAACCCTTCTCCCTTGTAAAGCATTATAAATTAAACCCTCTTGTAAGTTGAAAAAAATCATAGATGAATGAAAGAAATTTTTTCTTGAGCAAACTTGTGTTTTGTCTTGTCCGCACTTGTTTCCAGGTGTTGAGCTCCGTGAGGGAGTAAATCCGGGTTCCCCTGGAACCTTGAGGAGGTGAGAGATCTCCAAAACCCTAAACCCTAGGTTAGCCACTCAATTCCCAAACCCTAGCCGCCATCACCCTTCTCTTTCCACCGAGCCCTAGTCTTTTCCTCTTCTCACGGCCACCTTCTCCAAGTCCTGGCCGACCACCAGCATCCGACTCCAGTCCAGATACTGCAGGTCTACAGCAATTCTAAGAGGAAGTCAGATCGGCCTCCAGGAGAATTTGATTTTAGCAACTTCAGCTTTCAAGTTCTTCAACCTGGTAAGATCTTTTCTTGAGTTTCTGAATTCCATCATTTGTTCCTCTTCTTTCCCAGATCTTGAGTCCAGGAGAAGCCGACCAAACCACGAGACCAGTATTGGAGGATCCATTGCGAAGATAGCCGACTCCGAGGATCCCACAATCTGCTCGAGAGAGTTCTTCCACCAGAATCCTGAGAAGATCACTGTCTAGTGAGTAAACCGTCCCTCCTCTCTATTTCTGTTCTGTTGAAAGTTCAGAGCGAAACCCTAGGTCTGGGAGTTTCTCAACCCCCAGCGATCCGTTACTTCTGAACTACTCTGATAATTTGGTTCCTTCTAAACTGTGCTTTCAATCTTTACTTAGTTTCCTTCAACATAGTTTAGCTTTACTTTGAGTCAAAGCCAATTTCTGAATATATATATATATATAAAAAAAGAATTAATCTTAATTTTACTTCCGCATACGCTTCTTTGTTCTTTGTTCTGCATCATTTTGGTATCAGAGCCCTGTCTAGGGTTTCTGTTTGATTGCCTGTTTGAGTCCCTCTCTTTTTACTTTGTCTGCTCGAAGTAGACTCCCCAGGACGTCCGGTCCTAGGAACGAAGCGAGGTGCAAACCTCCTCTTCCCATTCCACGGGGTGTTCCTAGGGCGTGTAGGGGATCCGTTGGGTTACAACTTCGTAGCAGAAATTTTAAATGGGGAAGTGCTCTGTTTTCAGCCCGTAATTGCCCTGTTGCAGGAATTATTTCTCACTGCAGTTAACTCCAAATTTAGTGATTTTTATTTTTCTGAAACCAGTATAATTGAAACTAATTTTCATAATTTTCTCATGATTTATTGGTTTCCGTGCAATTTCTGAGAATTAAATTACTGCAACTCTATTTTTGTGTTCTGCAATCCATTTATTTTTGAGTGTTCATCTCTTAATTCAACTTAAGGGCATTTGAGCATCTAAGATAAGGGAAGGAGTTGATAACCTCTCCTTAGCCCAAAACCACCACCCCTTCATTCGAACCCAAGCCTTTAATCTAAAATTGATTAGACCTAATTTGCCCTAGTGGGCTAGGGACATCAACAAGTCGGGTCAAGGCTAGTGTTGAGTCAGTTTGTCTGGTTACTCTGTGTGTGCTTTGTACTCAGTGTCTAGAACGGTGGTTCAGGGATTCCATCCCGAAGGGCTTGTGTGCTGGTCCGCCTACCTGGCCAATCTCTGATTGGTGTCTAGGATTGGCATTCAGGGACCTAATACTCCCCTTACACCTGCCTGGCTGAGTCCTGAGTTACTACAGGCTAGCTTGCCACTCTGATTGGGCACCTAGTTTAGGCTCTAGGTCTAGTTAGCCCGTAGTCGTTCAGTTGAGTCTCATTTTGTGTGCTTGATTGCATCATGTCTACCCGGAATGGAGTACCCTACCAACCTGGTCAAGCCCAACCTGATTTAGAGGCCATGGTTAGAGCTCTTACAGAGTGTATGAACAAATTAAGTCAGGATATGAATGAGAATTTTGCCCAGCTTAGGGATCGAGTCCAAGTACTTGAGGAACCTAGGCATCAGGATTGGACTCCTAACCCAGATTTTAATGTGCCTCAACCTCACCCACACCAAGAGCCTAGAAGACCTTTATACCGAGATCCTGAACCTAATCATAGGAGGCCTGACCCAGAGCCTGAGGATAGAGATGATAGGTTCATTCGGAACATCAAGTTAGATGCACCCACTTTTGATGGTAGCCTAAATCCTAAGGTGTATTCTGATTGGGGGTGAGATGGACCAGTACTTTGAGTGGTATGCCATGTCTGAGGAGAGGAAATTCAAGTTTGCCAAGATGAAATTAATACGTCAAGCTAGGTTATACTGGGGGAACATTGAGCTGACCACTAGAAGACGAAATGTAGAGCCCATAACCACTTGGCAGGGTATGAAAGAAAAACTTAGAGACAAGTACCTACCCATTTCATACCAGCAGAATCTGTTAGACCAATGGCAGACTTTGAAACAAGGGAACCGATCTGTTTCAGACTACATAACCACCTTTGATGAATACCTGATGAGATGTGATGTGAGTGAAGCCCATGAAGTCACTTTGTCTAGATTTAGGGCTGGGCTTAGGGAAGATATTAAGAGGGAGTTGTTTCTGAGAGAGGTTACTGACCTAGACCAAGCCTATCAGATTGCACTGAACACTGAGAAGTTTCAGAGAGGACCCATGCCATCTAGGGTTAGTACCCCAATCCCAAGAAATGGACCTAGCCAGGTTACCCCTAGCAAGCCTAATCAGGGTATTCCCACCCCTAGGCCCATGGACAAAGGTAAGGCACCTGACACCCAGAGAACCCCTGGTATCGTCTGTTTTAAGTGTCAGAAACCCGGTCATATCTCCACCCAGTGCACAGCCATAGCTTGTTTCAAGTGTCATAAGGTAGGTCATGTTTCTAGCCAGTGCCCTCGTAGATCCCTATATATAGAAGAGGGAGGAGAAGAGAGTTCCGAGCCTAATGAGGAGTTTGAAGAAGAAGTTTATGAGGCCGGAATGAATTTGGTTGATGAGTATGAAGGAGAGGAAGAAACCACTGAATCTGACCATTTAGGGGTTGTGAGATGCATCCTGTCCCAGACTAAAGTTCAGGAAGATTGGCGTAGGACTAACATCCTACAGACTTTCCTTAAACTAGGGGATAAGGTTTGTAAAATCATCATAGATAGTGGGAGCTGTGTGAATGCCATTTCTACTAGCACTGTCAAAATGTTAGGCTTAACCCCAGTCCCCCACCCCAACCCCTATAAGGTTTCTTGGGTAGACTCTACTTCTATACCCATCCAGTCTAGATGTCAGGTCCAAATCCAAATGCAATCCTATCTAGAGAAGATTTGGTGTGATGTCTTGCCCATGGGGGGTGAGCAGTATAATTCTTGGAAGACCTTGGTTGTATGATCATGATGCCACCCTCTTAGGAAAATCCAACACCTGTGTCTTTAGTTTCAATGGGAAGAAAATCACAATCCATTCAGTCCCTCCTAAGGACAAGGTAGCTAAAGAACCAGTAAGGTTAGGGAAATGAAGACTGGAGTGAACCTAATTAGTGCCAAGGATCTAGAGCAAGAAATTCATAGTGGTTCACCCATTTGGATGTTGACTGCTAAGGAACTTAGGACTCCTACACCCTCAGAGCCTCCTCAGGAAGTTAAGCCTTTATTAGAAGAATTTGAGGATGTTTTTCCCGAGGATCTGCCAGACCACCTTCCACCTCTTAGGGATATTCAGCATTCCATAGATTTAGTCCCAGGAGCTACTTTACCCAACTTGCCCCATTATAGGATGAATCCATCGGAGCATAAAGAACTGCAAAAGCAGGTTGACGAATTGTTGAGGAAGGGGTTCATTAGAGAGAGTCTTAGCCCTTGTGCAGTCCCTGCACTTCTAACCCCGAAGAAGGATGGCACGTGGAGGATGTGTGTTGACAGTCGTGCCATCAATAAGATCACAATCAAGTATAGGTTCCCCATCCCTAGACTAGATAACATGCTTGATATGATGGCCGGTGCCATGGTTTTTTCTAAAATTGATCTCAAGAGCGGCTATCATCAGGTTAGGATTAGACCAGGGGATGAGTGGAAAACCGCCTTCAAAACTAAGGATGGCCTCTTTGAATGGGTTGTTATGCCTTTTGGGTTGTCCAATGCCCCTAGTACTTTCATGAGGATTATGACCCAAGTACTTAGAGCTTTCATAGGGAAGTTTGTAGTGGTCTATTTTGATGATATCCTGATCTATAGTAAGACCCCTGCAGATCACCTAGGCCACCTTAGACAAGTCTGTCAAGTTTTGAGGAATGATAGTCTCTACGGTAATCTCAAAAAGTGTGAATTTATGACCAGTAGAATTATCTTCCTTGGATTTGTTGTAACCCCTGACGGCGTGGCTGCCGACCCTGAAAAGATTAGGTCCATAGTAGAATGGCCAGAGCCGACCAGTGTGCATGAAGTCAGAAGTTTCCATGGCTTGGCTACCTTCTATAGGCGATTCATCAAGGGGTTTAGTACCGTAGTTGCTCCTATCACAGACTGCATCAGGAAGGGAGAATTTCAGTGGACCAAAGCAGCCCATAAAGCCTTCCTAGATCTTAAGGATAGGATGACCCAGGCACCCATTTTGAGACTACCAGACTTTTCAAAGGTATTTGAGGTTGCTTGTGATGCTTCAGGAGTAGGTATAGGTGGAGTCCTAAGCCAAGAGAACCATCCCGTAGCATTCTTTAGTGAAAAACTTAATGATGCTAAGCTTAGGTATTCTACCTATGATAAGGAATTTTACGCGGTAGTGCAAGCTTTGCGTTACTGGAGACATTATTTACTACCGCAAGAATTTGTGCTGTTTTCGGACCATGAGGCTCTTAGATTCTTGAATTCTCAGAAAAAGCTTAACCCTAGGCATGCTAAGTGGGTAGAATATATCCAGTCCTATACTTTTGTTTTGAAGCATAAGGCTGGGTCTGAAAATAAGGTAGCTGATGCCCTTAGTCGTCGATCTTTGTTGTTGAATTCTGTTAGGGCTGAAGTCATAGGGTTTGAGCAAATCAAAGAAGAATATGGGTCGTGTCCGGATTTCAAGACTGTATACCAGGATCTAACTCAAGGACCATCTAGTGAACATAAGGATTATTCCCTTATAGATGGCTTTCTGTTCTTTAAGAATAGGCTTTGCATCCCTAGAACCTCTCTTAGGGAATTCTTGATTTGGGAAACTCATGCGGGAGGTTTAGCTGGCCATTTCGGAAAAGATAAGACCACCCTGGCTATTGAAGACCACTTTTTCTGGCCTAGCTTAAAAAGAGATGTAGCACACATTGTGGCTAGGTGTCGGACCTGCGCTGTTGCCAAACAGCGAAAACAAAACACCGGCCTTTATACCCCTCTCCCTGTCCCAGATCGTCCTTGGCAAGATGTGAGCATGGATTTTGTGTTAGGTTTGCCTAAGACCCAGAGGAGGCATGACTCTATCTGTGTTGTAGTAGACCGATTTTCCAAGATGGCCCATTTCTTGCCTTGTTCCCAAACTTTTGATGCGTCTAAGGTAGCCACCCTGTTCTTTAATGAGATAGTTCGACTCCATGGCCTACCCAAGACCATTGTTTCCGATAGGGATGTTCGGTTCACTAGCTATTTCTGGAAAACCCTTTGGCATAAGTTAGGGACGAAACTTAAGTTTTCAACTGCCTATCATCCCCAGACTGACGGCCAAACCGAAGTAGTGAACCGTAGTTTAGGCAATCTGCTAAGGTGTCTTGTTGGTGAAAACATTAGGAACTGGGATTTGTACTTACCTAGAGCTGAATTTGCATATAATGACTCGGTCAATAGGTCTACGGGTAAGAGTCCATTTGAAATTGTGCATGGTTACAAACCCCACACACCTCTTGACCTAGCTCCTTTACCAGTCCACACACGGGTCTCTGAGTCTGCCGAAGTTTTTTCACAGCATATAAAAGACTTGCATAAAGAAATTCAAGCCAAAATAAATTTAAGTAACGAAACTTATAAGAAATTGGCTGATTCTCAAAGGCGAGTCAAAACTTTTGACGAAGGAGACTATGTAATGATTAGGTTAAGGCCTGAACGGTTTCCTCCTGGAACCGTTAGAAAGTTACATGCTAGGGGAGCTGGACCATTTAGAGTGGTAAAGAGAGTAGGGTCCAATGCCTATGTGCTCGAGTTGCCTCCAGAACTAGGCATTAGCTCCACTTTCAACATTACAGACCTAGTAGAGTATAGGGAGCCAGCTGTGATTCCCAGTGAGGCTTTTGAACCTAATCCTGCTCTTGAGAGTGAACCTGACCCTGTATGTCCACCAACAAATTGGCCTGTGAGGAAAGAGCAGATTGAAAAGATCCTGGATGATCAGGTTATCTCTACTCGTAATCGAGGATACCAAAGATACCTGGTCCGCTGGCTAGGAAGGCCAGATTCTGATGACTCTTGGATCTCCCGAGAAGAGTTACAAGAGTTGGACCCAGACCTCTTGGAGAGATACCAGAGCCAACTTGATCCATACTCGACAGGGTCGAGTTCCTCCCACCCTGGGAGAATTGGTGCGGGCACCAGACTCAGAAGAAGACTTCAGAGCTCCATCTGGATCTCTGATTAACCTTGCCCGAAGAATTAGGGTTTTTGGTTTGTAATAAGAGTTGACTAGATCAACTCAATTTAGCTTGAGTCTACATTACCTGCATTTTATTTTGTTGAGTCATGTTGACTCAGTAGTGGACTAGGGTTTCAAAATGGGATGTTACACTTTCTTCCAAGACCAGGCAAGTGGACACCACACTCCCAGCCACACTCCCAGTCCAGGGGGCGCCATATCCACATCCAGCAGCTTTTGGTCCCCACTCCACAGATGGCAACCTCCTTCTCTCATGCGCCAGATAAGGAGAAGTCCACCAAGAGACCACCAATCAAGGGGGCGGCCAAGACTTTCCCAAGAAAATCCAAGCAAAGAAGGGAAGAAATTTCTCTTGGAAGAGCATATCAAGGGGCGCCCATTACCTGCCAAAAAAACCTAAAACAAAGATGGGAAGAGCCTTGACTTAGGGAGGAAGAAAAGGAGGAGTCCAAAAGAGTTCATCCAGGGAAGGAAGAAAATTTTTCTTGAAAAATCCAAGCAAGGTGGCGCCATCTACCTGCCATTTATAACCCAAATCCTAATTTTTGGTATTTTGGCCGACCATATGTAAGGGATTTGCCCTAATTTGGAGATCCCCTCCTTTAGTCCCACATGGGAAAATATGAAACCCTTCTCCCTTGTAAAGCATTATAAATTAAACCCTCTTGTAAGTTGAAAAAAATCATAGATGAATGAAAGAAATTTTTTCTTGAGCAAACTTGTGTTTTGTCTTGTCCGCACTTGTTTCCAGGTGTTGAGCTCCGTGAGGGAGTAAATCCGGGTTCCCCTGGAACCTTGAGGAGGTGAGAGATCTCCAAAACCCTAAACCCTAGGTTAGCCACTCAATTCCCAAACCCTAGCCGCCATCACCCTTCTCTTTCCACCGAGCCCTAGTCTTTTCCTCTTCTCACGGCCACCTTCTCCAAGTCCTGGCCGACCACCAGCATCCGACTCCAGTCCAGATACTGCAGGTCTACAGCAATTCTAAGAGGAAGTCAGATCGGCCTCCAGGAGAATTTGATTTCAGCAACTTCAGCTTTCAAGTTCTTCAACCTGGTAAGATCTTTTCTTGAGTTTCTGAATTCCATCATTTGTTCCTCTTCTTTCCCAGATCTTGAGTCCAGGAGAAGCCGACCAAACCACGAGACCAGTATTGGAGGATCCATTGCGAAGATAGCCGACTCCGAGGATCCCACAATCTGCTCGAGAGAGTTCTTCCACCAGAATCCTGAGAAGATCACTGTCTGGTGAGTAAACCGTCCCTCCTCTCTATTTCTGTTCTGTTGAAAGTTCAGAGCGAAACCCTAGGTCTGGGAGTTTCTCAACCCCCAGCGATCCGTTACTTCTGAACTACTCTGATAATTTGGTTCCTTCTAAACTGTGCTTTCAATCTTTACTTAGTTTCCTTCAACATAGTTTAGCTTTACTTTGAGTCAAAGCCAATTCTGAAATATATATATATATAAAAAAAAAGAATTAATCTTAATTTTACTTCCGCATACGCTTCTTTGTTCTTTGTTCTGCATCACCTTGTACGATCTGCCTCCTCGGTGCGGATGTACTTTTGGGCTCGAAGAAGGAGCTTGGAGTAAGTCTTGGGGGGCTTCTTGTCCAACGAGTGGTGCGGGCACCAGACTCAGAAGAAGACTTCAGAGCTCCATCTGGATCTCTGATTAACCTTGCCCGAAGAATTAGGGTTTTTGGTTTGTAATAAGAGTTGACTAGATCAACTCAATTTAGCTTGAGTCTACATTACCTGCATTTTATTTTGTTGAGTCATGTTGACTCAGTAGTGGACTAGGGTTTCAACCTGGGATGTTACATTTTCTCCCAAGACCAAGCAAGTGGACACCACACTCCCAGCCACACTCCCAGTCCAAGGGGCACCATATCTACATCCAGCAGCCTTTGGTCCCCACTCCACAGATGGCAACTTCCTTCTCTCATGCGCCAGATAAAGAGAAGTCCACCAAGAGACCATAAATCAAGGGGGTGGCCAAGACTTTCCCAAGACATCCAAAGCAAAAATGGGAAGAAATTCTCTTGGAAGAGAACTTCAAGGAGGCGCCCACTACCTGCCAAAAACATCCAAAACAAAGATGGGAAGGACCTTGACTTAGGGAGGAAGAAAAGGAGGAGTCCAAAAGAGTTGATCCAGGGAAGGAAGAAAATTTTTCTTGAAGATCCAAGCAAGGAGGCGCCATCTACCTGCCTTTTATAACCCAAATCCAATTTTTTTGGTACCTTGGCCGACCATATGTGAAGGATTTGCCCTAATTTGTAGATCCCCTCCTTTAGTCCCACATGGGAAGATGTGAAACCCTCCTCCCTTGTAAAGCCTTATAAATTAAACCCCTCTTGTAAGTTTAAATCAATCAGATGAATGAAACCAAGTTTTTTTGTGAGCAAACTTTGTGTTTTCTCTCTTCCACACTTGCATCCAGGTGTTGAGCTCCGTGAGGGAGTAAATCTGGGTTCCCCAGGAACCTTGAGGAGGTGTGAGATCTCCAAAACCCCAACCCTAGGTTAGCCACTTCACTCCCAAACCCTAGCCGCCCATCACCCTTCTCTTTCCACCAAGCCCTAGCATATCCCACCTCTCACGGCCATTCTCTCCAAGTCCAGGCTGACCACCAGCATCCAGCTACAGTCCGGATACTTAGATCCAAAGCTCTTTCCAGAGTGAGTCGAATCAGCCTTCAGGAGAATCCGGATCTCAGCGACATCAGCCTTCAAGTTCTTCGAACTGGTAAATCCTTCCCTGAGTCTCTGAATCCATCACTTGTTTCTCTTCTTCCCAGATCTTGAGTTCAGGAGAAGCCGACCCAGCCACGAGACCAGTATTGGAGGATCCATTGCAAAGATTGCCGACTCCGAGGATCCAACAATCTGCTCGAGAGAGTTCTTCCACCAAATTCTGTGAAGATCACTGTCTGGTTGGTAAACCGTCTCTTCTCTTTATTTCTGTCCTGTTGAAAGTTCAGAGCGAAACCCTAGGTCTGGGAGTTTCTCAACCCCCAGCGATCCGTTACTTCTGAACTACTCTGATAATTTAGCTTCTTCTAAATTGTGCTTTCTATCCTTACCTAGTTTCCATCAACTTAGTTTAACTTTACTTTGAGTCGAAGCCAATTTCTAAAATATATATAAAAAAAAAAGAATTAATCTTAATTTTACTTCCGCATACGCTTCTTTGTTCTTTGTTCTGCATCATTTTTGGTATCAGAGCTTCGTCTTGCATCATTTTTGGTATCAGAGCTTTCGTGCTGCATCATTTTTGGTATCAGAGCCCTGTCTAGGGTTTCTGTTTAATTGCTTGTTGGAGTCCCTCTCTTTTTACTTTGTCTGCTCGAAGTAGACTCCCCAGGACGTCCGGTCCTAGGAACGAAGCGAGGTGCAAACCTCCTCTTCCAATTCCATGGGGTGTTCCTAGGGTGTGTAGGGGATCCGTTGGGTTACAACTTCGTAGCAGAAATTGTAAACGGGGAAGTGCTCTTTTTAGCCCATAATTGCCCTATTGCAGGAATTATTTCTCACTGCAGGTAACTCCAAATTTAGTGATTTTTGTTTTTTTGAAACCATTATAATTGAGACTAATTTTCATAATTTTCTCATTATTTATTGGTTTCCATGCGATTTCTGAGAATTAAATTACTGCAACTCTATTTTTGTGTTCTGCAATCCATTTATTTTTGAGTGTTCATCTCTTAATTCAACTTAAGGGCATTTGAGCATCTAAGATAAGGGGAGGAGTTGATAACCTCTCCTTAGCCCAAAACCACCACCCCTTCATTCGAACCTAAGCCTTTAATCTAAAATTGATTAGACCTAATTTGCCCTAGTGGGCTAGGGACATCAACAAGTCGGGTCAAGGCTAGTGTTGAGTCAGTTTGTCTGGTTACTCTGTGTGTGCTTTGTACTCAGTGTCTAGAATGGTGGTTCAGGGATTCCATCCCGAAGGGCTTGTGTGCTGGTCCGCCTACCTGGCCAATCTCTGATTGGTGTCTAGGATTGGCATTCAGGGACCTAACACTCCCCTTACACCTGCCTGGCTGAGTCCTGAGTTACTACAAGCTAGCTTGCCACTCTGATTGGGCATCTAGTTTGCGCTCTAGGTCTAGTTAGCCCGTAGTCGTTCAGTTGAGTCTCATTTTGTGTGTTTGCTTGCATCATGTCTACCCGGAATGGAGTGCCCTACCAACCTGGTCAAACCCAACCTGATTTAGAGGCCATGGTTAGAGCTCTTACTAAGAGCATGAACAAGTTAAGCCAGGATTTGACTACTACTGTTACCCAGTGTAAAGAACAAGTCCATGAGAATTTTACCCAGCTTAGGGATCAAGTCTAAGTCCTTGAGAAACGTAGACATCAAAATTGGTTCCCTGATCCAAAATTTAATAGGCCCCAACCTCATCCATACCAGGAGCCTAGGAGGACCTTATACCGTGATCCCGAGCATAACCTTAGGAAGCCTAACCATGATATCTATAGTGTGGACTGTGTCTATGAGAGGTCCTTACAATATTCTAGACCAGTCACTCAACAACCCAAGTCTTCTAGATCAAACCATTTAGATCCACACCCATGCCCAAGTAAGGTCTCTACTAGCTTGAAACCCAGTGTGACCCAGGTTCCTATATCGCAAGAATGTTTGTTTTGTGGAGAAAGAGGCCATAAATCTAGTCAGTGCCCATGCATAGGACTGGCTTGTGCACAGCTAAGTGGTAAGAATCCTAAGGATGACATTAATGAGGGAGAACCCAAGCCTACCAATGAGGAAGAACGGTTAGGTATGACACGCCTAGAATCAGTTGACCGATTACCACTGACCCGAAACCCATTGAAGATGGCATCGAGGAAGTATATGATGCTGGCTTGAGTCTAGTTGATGAATGTGAGGGGGAAGAACTTGAAGAATGTGACATTGATACTATTGGTTCCTTACCTGAGGAGACCTTGGAAAGCAACCAACTGATAGGACCTAGTTCAGAAATTCAAGAGATTTGTGAGAACCGGGTTCCTTTAGTCAAATACCCCCAGGAAGAACTCATATTGTTAGCCCGAGCTATTAGTTCGTACCCTCTAATGACAGTCATTCCCCAAGTACCAATTGAAGATCTTTGCACTGAACTGTTTAAGTTTGCCACCCTATGGTAGATCCTCTCCTTAGGATGACTGAATCAAGCCTCTTACAATTGGACCTTGTCCCATGCCCAGCCACTAAGGTCTCTCCCGTAATCTCAGTTGAACATCCTTGTCTTGAGCGGATTGATTCTCCCAGTCCTGTAGAAGTCCTCCTTATGACCCCAGACCCCTTCCTTCGCATGACTGACCTACCCTTCTATAGAGTATACCTTTCCTCACCCATAGGTCAAATTTCAAGTCTTGAGGTCATCATCCATAGGCCCTTCCATGAATCATTCTTTAATCCATTTCTTGAGAAAGTGGATCATTGTTTGCTTAGAGAACAAACCTTAACTATTGCAATCACATGTCCTAGGCTACTCCCCGAACCATCTCTTGATCCATTCCTAGGAATAGCAAACTTTTTCTTTCGTAAGGATAACCAGTTGACACTCATAGATCACCATTCAAACCTTCAGGTCACCACCTTTAATCAGCAGGTAATTCAAGACTCCACCTCATATTTCCTCCCTTTCTCTAGGACTTCCAATGCTTCTTACACCATCCAAGTATACTTTGTCGAAGTCTTTAGAGTGAACCACGTGTCAGAACCTATTAGGTTTGCCACCTACTTCTGGAAGACCTTATGGCACCTACTAGGCACCCATGATAAGTTTTCATGCTCTGCATGCCATCCTCCGACCCAAGTCAAACCTAGAGAGCCGTAGTTTGTTAGGTTTAGACCTAGGGTTCCTTTGAATAAAGTCCATTCTTTAGGAATGCATCGTCAGTCGAGTTTAGGACATTGTCTCAGATTTTGGTTAAGTGAGAATACCAGGAGTTGGGATTTGTATTTACCCAGGGCTAAATTTGCATATAATGACTCGGTCAATAGGTCTACGGGTAAGAGTCCATTTGAAATTGTGCATGGTTACAAACCCCACACACCTCTTGACCTAGCTCCTTTACCAGTCCACACACGGGTCTCCGAGTCTGCCGAAGTTTTTGCACAGCATATAAAAGACTTGTATAAAGAAATTCAAGCCAAAATAAATTTAAGTAACGAAACTTATAAGAAATTGGCTGATTCTCAAAGGCGAGTCAAAACTTTTGACGAAGGAGACTATGTAATGATTAGGTTAAGGCCTGAACGGTTTCCTCCTGGAACCATTAGAAAGTTACATGCTAGGGGAGCTGGACCATTTAGAGTGGTAAAGAGAGTAGGATCCAATGCCTATGTGCTCGAGTTGCCTCCAGAACTAGGCATTAGCTCCACTTTCAACATTACAGACCTAGTAGAGTATAGGGAGCCAGCTGTGATTCCCAGTGAGGCTTTTGAACCTAATCCTGCTCTTGAGAGTGAACCTGACCCTGTGTGTCCACCAACAAATTGGCCTGTGAGGAAAGAGCAGATTGAAAAGATCCTGGATGATCAGGTTATCTCTACTCGTAATCGAGGATACCAAAGATACCTGGTCCGCTGGCTAGGAAGGCCAGATTCTGATGACTCTTGGATCTCCCGAGAAGAGTTACAAGAGCTGGACCCAAACCTCTTGGAGAGATACCAGAGCCAACTTGATCCATACTCGACAGGGTCGAGTTCCTCCCACCCTGGGAGAATTGGTGCGGGCACCAGACTCAGAAGAAGACTTCAGAGCTCCATCTGGATCTCTGATTAACCTTGCCCGAAGAATTAGGATTTTTGGTTTGTAATAAGAGTTGACTAGATCAACTCAATTTAGCTTGAGTCTACATTACCTGCATTTTATTTTGTTGAGTCATGTTGACTCAGTAGTGGACTAGGGTTTCAACCTGGGATGTTACATTTTCTCCCAAGACCAAGCAAGTAGACACCACACTCCCAGCCACACTCCCAGTCCAAGGGGTGCCATATCTACATCCAGCAGCCTTTGGTCCCCACTCCACAGATGGCAACTTCCTTCTCTCATGCGCCAGATAAAGAGAAGTCCACCAAGAGACCACAAATCAAGGGGGCGGCCAAGACTTTCCCAAGACATCCAAAGCAAAAATGGGAAGAAATTCTCTTGGAAGAGAACTTCAAGGAGGCGCCCACTACCTGCCAAAAACATCCAAAACAAAGATGGGAAGGACCTTGACTTAGGGAGGAAGAAAAGGAGGAGTCCAAAAGAGTTGATCCAGGGAAGGAAGAAAATTTTTCTTGAAGATCCAAGCAAGGAGGCGCCATCTACCTGCCTTTTATAACCCAAATCCAATTTTTTTGGTACCTTGGCCGACCATATATGAAGGATTTGCCCTAATTTGTAGATCCCTCC
This sequence comes from Areca catechu, assembly GCA_021397845.1. Classification (NCBI taxonomy): domain Eukaryota; kingdom Viridiplantae; phylum Streptophyta; class Magnoliopsida; order Arecales; family Arecaceae; genus Areca; species Areca catechu. The sequence continues at coordinate 48,351,554 of CM038046.1, read as the reverse complement.
TTTAGTCCCACATGGGAAGATGTGTAACCCTCCTCCCTTGTAAAGCCTTATAAATTAAACCCCTCTTGTAAGATTAAATCAATCAGATGAATGAAACCAAATTTTTTTATGAACAAACTTTGAGTTTTCTCTCTTCCACACTTGCATCCAGGTGTTGAGCTCCGTGAGAGAGTAAATCCGGGTTCCCCAGGAACCTTGAGGAGGTGTGAGATCTCCAAAACCCCAACCCTAGGTTAGCCACTTCACTCCCAAACCCTAGCCGCCCATCACCCTTCTCTTTCCACCAAGCCCTAGCATATCCCACCTCTCACGGCCATTCTCTCCAAGTCCAGGCCGACCACCAGCATCCAGCTACAGTCCGGATACTTGAGATCCAAAGCTCTTTCCAGAGGGAGTCGAATCAGCCTTCAAGAGAATCCGGATCTCAGCGACATCAGCCTTCAAGTTCTTCGAACTGGTAAATCCTTCCCTGAGTCTCTGAATCCATCACTTGTTTCTCTTCTTCCCAGATCTTGAGTTCAGGAGAAGCTGACCCAGCCACGAGACCAGTATTGGAGGATCCATTGCGAAGATTGCCGACTCCGAGGATCCAACAATCTGCTCGAGAGAGTTCTTCCATCCAAATTCTGTGAAGATCACTGTCTGGTTGGTAAACCGTCTCTTCTCTTTATTTCTGTCCTGTTGAAAGTTCAGAGTGAAACCCTAGGTCTGGGAGTTTCTCAACCCACAGTGATCTGTTACTTCTGAACTACTCTGATAACTTAGCTTCTTCTAAATTGTGCTTTCTATCCTTACCTAGTTTCCATCAACTTAGTTTAACTTTACTTTGAGTCGAAGCCAATTTCTAAAATATATATAAAAAAAAGAGAATTAATCTTAATTTTACTTCCGCATACGCTTCTTTGTTCTTTGTTCTGCATCATTTTTGGTATCAGAGCTTCGTCCTGCATCATTTTTGGTATCAGAGCTTTCATGCTGCATCAGCGAGTATGTCAGGCGGGAGGTCCTGAGCCCTCACTTCAGTGCCAGCATGGCGACCGACTCATTAAGATTGTAGATCTCTAATGCGGTGGCCTTGAAGCAAGCCACGTAGTCCCGCAGGGGCTTGCGGTCCTACTGCCGGATGGAGAAGAGGTTGTCTACCTCTCGTGGCAACTTCCTACAGGCATCGAAGTGAGCCACGAACTTTTGTCCTAACTGGTTGAAAGAGCTGATGCTTTCGGGTTCCAAATGGGTGAATCACACCTGGGCTGCTTTCCGGAGAGTAGCAGGAAAGGCGATGTAGAGGAAAGTGTCGGTGGCCCCCTGGACCCTCATGAGGGTCCGGTAGCTTTCCAGGTGGTCCAGGTGGTCGGTGGTCTTATCATAAGGATCCACCTGCGGCATCTAGAACTGATGCAAAATCGGCTCTGCTTGGATTTCTTAGGAGAATGGGAGACGGGCGTCGTAGCCCGCCGGCTCGCTAGCTGAGCCCCTCTTGTTGGCAAACCGGTGGGAAAACTTTGCCAGCTTGCACTCATGTTCCTCCAGGCACCTCTCCGTCGCACGCCTGACGGCTTCATTTGTAGACCCCTCCGCCGAAGGAGACGGAGAAAGTGACATGGGTGCATGGCACCCGTGGTGGGAGGTCTTGCTCCTTCTGCCTCGGTGGGGTCTGGGCTCCTCCCGCCCGAGATTTGGTGAGCGACTCTCCCTGTCGGTAGAGCCGGCTCGTTGTCTTTTCATCGGAGCTTGATGGCTACCACGGTTGTTAGTAGTGGCCCACGGCTACGAGGGCCTCCCTTGAAAGGAACGCAGGCTATCGCGGGGAGCTGTGGTATGGGCCACCAGAGTCCTTGGCTACTGGTGGGTAGCCAAGGACCGGTGCGGGTGCTAAAGCTGGTGCATTGCCATGGCGAGGACTTGCATCTGCTGGGCGAGTGCGGCCAGTTGAGATTCTGGCGAAGGTGGTTGAACCGAATGGGTGGCTCCACCTCTTGGCGGTGCGGGTTCCCCCGGGACGGGGAGTCCCAGGCACAACTGGTGGAAGCCTCCCTTGCCCTTGTTGTCACCATCCTTCCGTCAGACTTGTTTGTAAAGAGATGGAGGGCTGGACTTGGATCAAAGATCGTTCACAATGTTGTTCCCACCCCTTCATGGCGCACCAATCTGTTGCCACCAAGATCACCGTGGCCTGTAGCTACTGTCAGCATCGGAGGGTACCGCCTTCGCTGCCTCGCCGTCTGGTAGCCCTGCACCTGTGAAACAGGGGGTTAGTGACCCGGGCCGGGGTTTCCGGTGGGAGCACTCCGATGGTCAAGTCAATGACGATCCAGGAGAACATATCCTCCTGGCCGGGCCCCTCTTGATGGACTCCGTACTAGGAGGAGTGAATAGTATGAGAATGAAGAGGAGAACGTAGCAGGGGGAGAACAATGATGGGGATAGAGGGGCTCTTTTCTCTGCTCGGAGAGGCTCCACCTAGCAGGGTCACCTTGATGGAGGAGGGCAGAGTGCGGGCCCGGTCTAGAGGGCTCGTGCTCGGAGAGGCTCCACGTGGCAGAGGAGGGCTGAGCTCGACTCCGACCACAGAGCTCAACCTCCGAGAGTCTCACTCTGGAGAGCAGAATGCGGGCCCGGTCCAGAGGGCTCATGCTCGGAGATGCTCCATGTGGCGGAGGAGGGCTGAGCTCAACTCCGACCACAGGGCTCAACCTCCGAGGGTCTCGCTCTAGAGGGTAGAGTGCAGGCTCGGTCTAGAGGGCTCACGCTCGGAGAGGCTCCACGTGGTGGAGGAGGGCTGAGCTTGACTCTGACCACAGGGCTCAACCTCCGAGAGTCTCGCTCTGGAGGACATAGTGCGGCTCCGGCCTAGGCATCCCGAGCTCGCAGGTCTGACCTGGCAGAGGACGAAGCTCGGCTCATTATCCTGAACGAGCTCAGCTTGGCAAAGTAGTCAGAGTTGGGGAATTGACTTGGCATCCGACATGGCGGCCTCCTTTGACATGGCGCCTGTTAGCTCCCCCATGTTAGCAATCTCGCCACATCACTCCCCAAGGTCTCAAATCCCGTTTCTAGCCATTAGACTTGAAGAACTAGCCGTTGGAGGGCAAAAAGGTCGAGTTCTATATTAGGAAAACTAGCCATTACTGTTCCAGAACTCCATGTGTCGACACTTCAGGCTATGAGTCAATACTTTAGGTCGACACTTAAACTTCTTAAGTCGACACTCAGTTCAGAAATCTTCAATCTGGTCCTCTAGAAATATCAAATGTGTCGACACTTTCTCAGGTGAGTCGACATTTCGAGTTGACACTTTGCTTCTATGTGTCGACACTTCCTCAGGTGAGTCGACATTTTGAGTCGACACCAGATCCTCATTTTTAGCAAGTTTTGTGGCTTGAAAATCTCAGACGATGAGCTGATCCATGTGTTGACACTTTGAGTCGATACTTCAGGTCCATGTGTTGACACTTCAGCCATGCGATTTGAAGCATTCTTTGCATACCGGCTTGAGTCGACACTTCACCTCCATATGTCGACACTTGGTGTCATGTGTCGATACTTTGAGTCGACACTTCACTGAAATCTTCACAAAAAAGTCTGAACTTGTGTTGAAACATATTTATACTTAACTCAATTGACCATTCAAGCAATCTTTGATTGTCCAAGTCCTCTTTGAGCAGATCTTTTCATGTAAACTTGGCTTCTTCAATCAAACAAGCTTCTTCAAATTTGTGAGCACCTTTTTTAATAAAAATACACTTCAAGGATACCATTAGTACTCAACTTATACTTAATCATTTTGCTTATCATCAAAATCAATAACGGAGTCAACAATCTCTCCCTTTTTGATGATAACAAAATCTTTAAGTATAAATTGCATAAAAAGCTTTTAAAAGAATTCATCAAGGTGCATAGAATTAAATGCAATAGTTGTATCAAAGTAATTTTCAATATTGACAAGATTAATCAGATGAAGAATGATAGAATGATTTAAGATTATCATAGCAAGTTGTAATGATTGAGAGTATCAGATCTTTGGGATATATATGAAACATAATCACATGTATCGTGATACTCTAAAAAAAATTCAACAATAAGTAAAGCTCCCCCTAAATTGATGATTCATAAAATAATTTGTAAATATCTTTTCAAACACTTAAAGAGGGGTTTTAAGATGAAATTCACTTTAAAAAGGATTTTCAATGAAAACAAGGTATAGCTCCCCCTTTCTTAAGGAATTTGTAAACAATTTCAATTCAAGTTTTCAAAATAATTTTCAAATTTTGGAAATACTCTCATTTACCCCTTGCACATCATGAAATACACTTTACATTTATACTTACTACTCACAAATATATATATCACATTTATACTTTAATCTTCCCATTTATACTTTAATCTTACTACCCCTTTCTTAAAGAATTTGTAAACAATTTCAATTCAAGCTTTCAAAATAATTTTCAAATTTTGGAAATACTCTCATTTACCCCTTATACATCGCGAAATATACTTTACATTTATACTTACTACTCACAAATATATATATCATATTTATACTTTAATCTTCACATTTATACTTTAATCTTACTACTACTCCCCCTTTTTGTTATCATTAAAAAGGTAGGAAGACAAATAGTCAATACATTTAGGATATAGCATTGAATTTAAAATGAAAATTTATTCATTCACAAGTGAAGATAATGAAGAACTATGAAAAGTGTAAACCATTTCATTCATTTGAAGTCACAAACATGAAGTACAATATGATATGTCATTTCAAGTCAGAATTTGTACAACAAAAGATAAAACATACATAGATGCATAAAAGTAAACTATCTAAAAATAATACATAGAAATCCTAATCCTCATCCATATCATCAGCATCATCAGAAGACAATCTGATCTCAATCGGTCCTGTATCAGTAAATGATCAAGCTCGAGGCCACATCGATCTGAGATCTCGGAGTCGGGTCCTGGTCAATCGTGGAGGGGTACGACGACCACGTCCTCTGTGTCGAGCATATGTCCGACCTCTAGCTGGAGTAGTAGAGGTGGAAGTAATGTCCTCCGCAGGAACGGAACTGATCGATTCGACAATCTCTATGACTGCCCGAAGTGGCGTATGATCAAAAGAGGGACCGGAGTCAAGATATTGAAAGCTAGGTGTGTAAAAACCAAGCTCTCGGATAAGTGAGGATGTGTGAATGGTAGGAGTATAAACAATGGGTGTGTCAAAAATAGGTGTATCAGCTGACGATATGACAGGTGTATCAAGGATAAATGTATCAGCTGAAGAATGAATGGGTAAGTCTGTAATCGGCGAATCAATGATAGGAGTGTCAATAATTGGTGTATCAAAATCGGGGGTATCAATGATAGGTGAATGAACAACAACAGGAGAATCAATAACTGGTGAAAGAATAGGAATAGGAATGTGATCATCCAATCTGGAAGGAGACGATAGGACTAGAATCTAGGCAGGTGAACTAGAAGGGTCATGAATAGGACTCCTGGGCAAGTCTGCCATCACCTCCGTCGCTGGCTCTGTAGTCAGATCTGGGAAATCGAATCCACCAGAGTCAGTCTCCTCATCATCTCCATCAATATCATCACCATCAACATCATCTCCAACAATATCATCACCATCAACATCAACAATAGGTGCAGGAGCAGGTAGAGCAGTATCAGCAATTGGAATACTGACTGAAGGTCTGGACAGTATGGTCAGTATAGCTGAGATGCCATCACTCAGTCCACTATGGCTCTCTCTGGTCTCAGCTATGAAGCAGTCAAGATGCTGTCTCATGATCAGAATGTTAATCTCAATGCATCTGACTTTGTCCAATAAGCTATCAGAAACACTCTAAGTCTCCGTTTGAGCTAGCTAAGGCTGTGTTGAAGTAGTAGGATCAGACTGAGATGCACCTGCTGGCTGTGCTACTGTCTCAGGCTGACTCTCGCTAGGTCCTGCCTCACTGGAGAGGATGCACTCCTCCTCTGCAGCATCATCATCATCAGCTCTACCCTCGGCCTGACCAGATATCCTGCGAGTCCATTGGCCTTGAAACAAATGATAACCCATCCGATGTAATAACCCGATGTCATACATATAAGTATGAAATAGCATACAAAAGGGCTCGTCCTCAAAGCTGACAGCGTACTCTTTGAACAGAACAGTCAACCCCATCTCATAGGGTAGGCAGAGTCGATGGCTCGTCGATGCCTCCATCATCTGGTGAATCATAAACATTGGAAGGCAGACGAGCGTGTGCTGAACTAATGAGACCATCACTAGCAACTCCCACTCAGTGATGTAATCGAAGCATCTGGTCTTCGACAGAAGTATTTGGGCGATAATGTGGTGCAATAATCTCATCTCTGCTGACAAATGGGATGCGGGTATGGTGGCTCCCTCAGGCAATATATCAGACTCAAGGATACATTGAAGTCCACTCACGTTGTCCATCAAGCTGTCCACCACTGATCCAATCATCGAAATGTCCCATACTCTGCTCAGAACCTCTTATGAAATTAGGATATCCCGGTCTCTCACCTGTGCCTTCCATCCATCAATCCCACAGGCGAGTGATCCATAAAACTCCCTGATAAGCGCGAGATAAAATCTCTCACTGAGTGTGTAAAATGAAGTCAAACCAGCCTGTCGAATCCACTATCCAATCCTAAAATGCTGCTGGTCGACAAAAGTGAAGTCCACTCATCATCCCCCAATGACGGTCTTCGAGCTCATCCTGCTAGAAACTACAAAAAGTGGTCGGGCTGGCGGATCAGGAGGTCTAGCCTCGTGTCTAGCCTTCGTTCTTCGTTCCCCCTCCTGATTGGACTGACGAGGGCAACGGACTACTTGCTTTTGGGGTCCCATTGCTTAGAATAAGGATTTGGACAAGATTTGGATGAAAATCTAGGGTTTTTAAGGCTCAAAATCCAAATAGGAGGCAAAATCTAGCAAAATCCAAAACCCCAAGTGCTCCAAACGAAGAATTAATGGGTTTAAATCATGAAACAAAGGGAAGGAGCAGTGAGGAGTACCTTAGATTATGTGTCGGCCCGAGAGAGATAAAGAAATGGGGAGAAAAATGCTTTGGAATGCCCTTAATCTCGGTCTGCTGCCGTTCAAGTGTCGACTCACGAATGTGTCGATACATTCAGGTGTCGATGCATTAATGTATCGACACATCGACTTAAAAACTGAAAAAATAAGAGATTGAAGCATTGATCAAAATCAAGCATAATTCAGTGAAATTCAACAAAATTAGTAAAGATTGATCATGATTGTTGTCAAATAAGATTGATTTGAGTCAAAGATAGGAAAAATTTAATCAAAAAGATTAATGATCTTGAGCTCTCTTCTAATCATACAAAATCGATCTTCCAGAAGAGGTTTAGTTAAGATATTAGCTAATTAAAATTCAGTACTAATAAATTCAAGCACAACATCATTATTTTCAACATGATCTCTAATAAAATGATGTCTAATTTCAATATGTTTACTCTTAGAATGTTGAACAGGATTTTTAGTCAAGCAGATAACACTGGTATTATCACATTTAATAGGTGTACTAGCCAACTTGATTCCAAAATCTTCAAGTTGTTGCTTAATTCATAAGATTTGAGAACAACAACTTTCTGCTACAATATACTCAGCCTCAGCTATGGATAGTGCAATTGAAGTTTGTTTCTTGTTAAACCATGAGATTAAGTTAACTCCAAGAAATTGGCAAGTACCACTGGTACTCTTTCTATCCAATTTACAACCAGCAAAATCAGCATCAGAATATCCAATTAATTTAGTAGATGAATCTCTAGAATACCATAAACCAATATCAATAGTACTGATAGATATCTAATAATGCACTTAACAGCCATCAGATATGATTCTTTATGTTCAGACTGATATCTAGCACACATGCATACACTGAACATTATATCTGGTCTATTAGCAGTTAAGTACAGTAAAGAGCCAATCATACCTCTAAATAACTTTTGATCTACTGATTTACCATGTTTATCTTTATAAGTCTACAAGAGGGGCTCATAGGCGTACCTATTGCTTTAGTAGTCTTCATCCCAAACTTTTTTATAATTTTTCTTGTATACTTAGCTTGGTTGATGAAGATTCCATTTGTAGTTTTCTTGATTTGAAGTCCGAGAAAGAAATTAAGTTCTCCCATCATGCTCATCTCGAACTCACCTTGCATTAGCTTAGCAAACTCTTGACATAGAATTTTATTAGCAGCATCAAAATAATATCATCAACATATATTTGTACTACTAATAAATCATTATCTTTCCTTTTTAAAAACAGTATTTTTTCAACATGAACTCTAGAAAATTTATTTTCAATTAAAAATTTGCTGAGTCTCTCATACCAGGCTCGAGGTACTTGCTTTAATCCATAAAGAGCTTTGTGCAATTTAAAAACATGATCATGATGTGCATGATTTTCAAATCCAAGTGATTGTTCAACAAAAACTTTTTCAGTTATAAAACCATTTAGAAAAGCACTCTTAACATCCATTTAAAATAGTTTAAAGTTTATAAAACAAGCAAATGCTAATAATAGCCTAATTACTTTAATCTAGCAACAGGAGCAAAAGTTTCATCAAAATCAATCCCTTCCTCTTGGTTGTAGCCTTTAGCAACTAGTCTAGCTTTTTTTTCTAATAATAATTCTATTTTCATCTAATTTATTCCTAAATACCCATTTTATGCCAATAATAGAAATATTAGATGGTCTTTCTGTTAATGTCCAAACATTATTTCAATCAAACTGAATTAGTTCATCTTGCATGGCATTAATCCAGTTAGGGTCTTTTTCAACTTCTTCAAAACATTTAGGCTCTACTTGTGATACAAAAGCTATATAATCGCATTCATTTTTAATTGAAGCTCGAGTTCTTATCCCTTTAGATGGATCACCTAGGATTAATTTTTTAGGATGTCCATGACATACCTCCACTCCTTAGGTAGATCTTGATGCTTTGGAGTGTCTTCTCCTTTCTCATTCTTGTCTTGATCTTCTTTATTCAGCTGAGGAGGTTGATCATTCAGTGTCAACTTTTGAAGCTTGTCAGCACCTGCACAATCATCAGAAGTATCCTCTTTTCTAGAGAATTTGTTAGTAGATTCTTCAAAAATAACATGCACTAACTCTTCTACAATCAAAGTTCTTTTATTGAAAACTCTGTATGCTATGCTTGATGTGGAGTATCCTAAAAAGATACCTTCATTAGACTTGGCATCAAATTTTCCAAGATTATCTTTTCCATTATTTAGAATAAAATATTTGCAACCAAAAACTCAAAAATACTTTAAAGTTGGTTTTTTTTTTATTCCAAAGTTTATATGGAGTTTTCTTCAAAATAGGGTGGATTAAAACTCGATTTAAGATATAACATGCAGTATTAATAGCTTCAGCCCAAAAATATCTCGTTAAATCATTTTCACAAAGCATAGTGCGTGCCATTTCTTTCAAAGTATATTTTTTTCTTTCTACTACCCCATTCTGCTGAGGTGTCCTAGGTGCAGAAAAGTTGTGTTCAATTTCTTTTTCATTACAAAAGTTTTCAAAATCTTGATTTTCAAATTTAGTTCCATGATCACTGCGAATGCAAATAACTGAAACACCTTTTTCATTTGAGACTTTTTAATAAAACTTTATAAAAGCAGAAAATGATTCATCTTTATGTACTAGAAAGAAAACCCATGTAAATCTCAAAAAATCATCCACTATGACTAATCCATATCTCTTGCCTCCTAGACTTGATGTTCTAGTTGGTCCAAAGAGATCCATATAAAGTAGTTCTAGTGGCCTACTAGTAGTTACAAAACCTTTTGGTTTGAAAGAAGTTTTAACTTGTTTACCAAATTGACATGCTTGGCAAATTCTATCTTTTTCAAAATAAAATTCAGGTAAATCTCTAACTAAATTCTTTTTGCAAAGTTTTGAAAGTAGATACATACTAGCATGCCCTAATCTTCTATGCCAAAGCCAACTAGTCTCATCCTTTGTAAAATTTATTGCAATAAGGCATTCTCCATTAGGCAAAGATAGATCATCCAAATCTACCAAATAAACATTACCATGCCTTTTTTCAATGAATTGTACTTCATTTATATCCGAACTAGCAATCATGCAATAAGATGATTTAAAAATGACTTGAAAACCTTTATCACAAAACTGACTAATGCTTAAAAGATTGTGCTTCAAACTATCAACTAGAAGTACATTACTAATACAACTAGGAGTTATGTGAACCTTACCAATACCAATGATTTTTTCTTTACCATTATCCCCGAAGGTCACACTCCCTCCATTCAAAGCTTCATGAGAAGTGAATTGCTTTACATCTCCTGTCATGTGCCTTGAGCAACCACTATCAAGATACCAAAGTCTTTTGTTCTCCTTGGTTGCAAGACACACCTGCAATAAAATCAAGATTTGTTTTTAGGTACCCAAGCCAACTTGGGTCCTTTAGGGTTAGCACTTAAAATGGTTCCTTTTGGCACCCACACTTTACCAAAAGAATTAATTTTTTTTAAATTGCATTGAAAAGATTTATGACCTAGCTTTTTACATGAAAAACATGTTATACTAGATGATGCAGATACAAAAAAATTTTTGAAATACTTTTATTATTTTTATGGTCTATAGCCTAATCCTGCTTTATTAAAAATGGCTCTTTGGCTATTCAAGAGTAAATACAATTTTTCTGAACTATAGATAAATTTTTCAAAAAAATGCTTTATCTTTTCAAGTTCATTTTTGTACTTAATATTTTTCAATTCTAAATCTTTATTTTTTTTTAAAAGATCACCATTTGAAATAACATTCTTGGATCTTTTCAAAACTTCATTATCCATTAACAAAGCATTGTTTTTCTTTTCCAAAACATCCAATTTAGTTTTCAAATCACTAACTTCATTTAGCAAAGAATTATTTTCAAGAGAAAAACTATTAGCATGCTTTTTCAACCTTTTATTTTCAGATAAAATTATTTTATAATCATTCATAAGTTCATCAAAAGCATTTCTAAGCTCATCAAAAGTAAAATCTATTTCAGTATCAGAATTTATCTCATCTTGCTCTTGATGTACCATTAAACAAAGATTTACAACTTCAGTCTGCTCTTCTTCAAAACTGAAGTCTTCACTTTCACTCCAGGTGGCCATCATTGCTTTTTTTCTCAATTTCTTCCTTGGCTTCTTAAGGAAAGGGCAATCGATCTTGTAGTGTCCCGGCTTCTTGCACTCGAAGCATGTAGGTATTTCCTTCTCCTTTTTCTTTTCTTTTTCTTTCTCTTTCTCTTTTCCTTTTTCTTTTGATTGATATTTCTTTTTGTAAGGAAACTTCCTCTTCTTCATGAATCTTTTGAATTTCCTTGCAAGGAGGGCTTCTTCACCTTCATCTTCTTCTTCTTCTTCGGATTCATCTATTTAGGATTTTTCTTGTATGCTTGATTTGAAAGCAATCCCCTTTTTCTTTTTGTCCATGTCCATTATTTTTTGTTTCAAATTTAGCTCATAAGTCATGAACGATCCAACCAGCTGCTCTAGAGGTAGTTTGTCAACGTCCTTGGCTTCTTGGATTGCGGTCACCTTCAGATCCCATGATGTTGGAAGTGACCTGAGGATTTTATTCACAAGATCAGTGTTAGACATTACCTTTCCAAGACTTCTCATTCCATTTACAATATTTATGAATCTTGTGTACATATCAGTGATAGATTCATTAGGTTCTATTCGGGACATCTCATATGTGTGCACTAACATATTCACTTTAGTTTTTTCACTTGATCAGTACCTTCATGGATAACTTCAAGTATGTCCCATATTTTTTTAGCTGAAGTGCATGTAGATATCCTATTAAATTTACTAGGATCTAATGCACAATAAAAGAGATTCATTGCCTTAGCATTGATCTCGGATTGCTTAATGTCATTTTCATCCCAATCCTCTTCGAGCTTTAGGATGGAAACACCATTAACCACTACCGAAGGAATATGAGGACCTTTATCTACAACTCTCCACAAATTATAATCAATAGAATGCATATAAGTTCTCATCCTAGTTTTTCAATATGTGTAATTTGATCCATTAAAAAATGGAGGTCTATTTGAGGCTTGACCCTTAACTATGCTAGTACCAATTGGGGCAGCCATAGATCTTGGTGCGAGCACCAGACTCAGAAGAAGACTTCAGAGCTCCATCTGGATCTCTGATTAACCTTGCCCGAAGAATTAGGTTTTTTGGCTTGTAATAAAGGTTGACTTGATCAACTCAATTTTAGTTTGAGTCTGTATTACCTGTAATTTTTATTTTGTTGAGTCATGTTGACTCAGTAGTGGACTAGGGCTTCAACCTGGGGTGTTATATTTTCTCCCAAGGCCAAGCAAGTGAGCGCCACACTCCCAGCCATACGCCTGAGTCCAGGGGTGATGCAGAACAAATAAAGGGATGCGATGCGGAAGTAAATTAAGATTAACTAATTTTTTGTTGTTTTTATAGGTTTGTAGAAGTTGGCTTCAAATCAAAGAAAAGTTAAGCTAACATTGAAAGATACTAATATGATAATTGAAAGCACAATTTTAAGGAAACTAAATTATCAGAGTAGTTTAGAAGCAACGAATCGCTGGGGGTTGAGAAACTCCCAGACCTAGGGTTTCACTCCGAGCTTTCAACAAAACAGAAATAAAGAGAAGGGAAGGTTTATCTAACCAGACAATGATCTTCACAGATTTTGGTGGAAGAACTCTCCCGAGCAGATTGTTGGATCCTCGGAGTCGGATATCTTCGTAATGGATCCTCCAATACTGGTCCTTTGGCGGGTTGGCTTCTCCTGAACTCAAGATCTGGAAGAGAAGAAAACAATTGATGGAATCAGAGAGTCAAGGAAAAGATTTACCAGGTTGATGAACTTGAAGATCGAAATTGCTGAAAACTGGATTCTCCTGGATGCTGATGTGATTTTCCTTGGAACTTGCTCTGGATCTGAAGTAGCCGGACTGGATCTGGATGAAGGTGGACGGCCTGGACTTGTAGAGAGAGAGAGGCCGTGGGAGATGGATGGATCTAGGGTTTGGTGGATGGAAAATAATGAAAGGTGGTTAGGGTTTTGGAATTTCAAGTGGCTAACCTAGGGTTTTGGATAAAGATGGAGATCTCTCACCTCCTCAAGGCTCCAATGGAACACGGATTACCCCCTCACGGAGCTCAACACTTAGACTAGTGCGGAAGAAGAGAAACCTAGGTTGCTCAACACAAGAGAATAGCAAAAATAATTTTTCTTCATTGATTTTCTAAAATTACAAAGAGAGGTCTATTATATAGACCTAAAATTTTCTCCTAGCTTGTACAAATTTCCATGTGGGACTAAACTCTTCCAACCCCTAGATTAGGTAGAAAATCCTCTCCTTTGGCCGACCAAGAGTCCAAAAAAATTGGGACGGCCATAAAGGAATTGTTTTGGAACTTTTATGGCACCTCCTTTGGAGTTGGATTTGGATTTGGAGTCCTCTTCTTCTTATGGTATTTCTTCTTTTCTTCCACTCCAAGTTAAGCTCTTTGATTTTGATTTGAACTTCAATTAGGAGTAGGTTGGATGTCCTTCTTTGATTTCTTCTCCAAGAGAAGTTTTCTTCCTTCTTTGCTTAGGTAAATTAGGCAGGTATGGGCGCCTCCTTTAATTTAGCCTCCAATTTGATTTTTTTCTTCTTTGGATGTGGGGACCATGACACTGGGATGCCTCTATGGCGCCTCCTGGACTCTGGCGTGTGCTCGGAGTGTGGCTGGGCGTGTGGCTTGGAGTGTGGCCTCCACTTGCTTGAACCTTGAGTTGATTGGAAGAGAAATGTGGCACCATTTTGGACCAAATTGAAACCACATTGGGACTTGCACCGAGTCAACATGACTCAACAAAATTTAAATGGTGACTCAAGAAATAAATAAAATAAATAAACTGGTTGACCAGGTCAACCTTTATTACAAACCCTAATTTCTCGGGCAATGTCAATCAGAGATCCAAATGGAGCTCTGAAGTCTTCTTCTGAGTCTGGTGCCCGCACCAAGGGGGCGCCACATCTCCATCCAGCAGGCTTTGGTCCCCACACCACAGATAGCAGCTCCCCTCTTTCATGCGCCAATTGAGGAGAAATCCACCAGGGGTCCACAAATCAAGGGGGCGGCCCAAGACTTCCCAAAAGAACCAAACTATAAAAGGGAAGAAATTCTCTTGGAGAGGAATTCAAGGAGGCACCCATTACCTGCCAGAAATACTCAAAACAAAGTTAGAAGGAGCCATAACTTGGGGAGAAAGAAAGGAGGTATCCAAAAAGGGTTGAGCCATGGAAGGAAGGAGATTTCTCTTGAAAAAGCAAGGTTAGGAGGCGCCCTAATCATTCCAACTAAAGCCAGATATAAAAGGCAACAAATTTTCTCTTGGAGGGCAAGGTTAAGAGGCACCCAAACACTTCCAGATAAGGTCAAGCATAGAAGGAAAAAAAATATTTTCTTGGAGGTCAAGACAAGGAGGTGCCACCCACTTTCCTTTTTGAAGCTTCAATCAACTTTGGAATTAATTGGCCGGCCATATGAGTAGGGATTGATATCCTAATTTGAAGATCCCCTCCTTTAGTCCCACATGGGAAGATGTAAAATCCTACTCTCTTGTAATGGCCTATAAATTAAACCCCCATGTAAGTTTGAAAAGAATCAGATGAATGAAACCAATTTTTTTTTTTGTGAGCAAACTTTGTGTTTTCTCTCTTCCGCACTTGCATCCAAGTGTTGAGCTCCGTGAGGGAGTAAATCCGGGTTCCCCAGGAACCTTGAGGAGGTGTGAGATCTCCAAAACCCAAACCCTAGGTTAGCCTCTCCACTCCCAAACCCTAGCCACCATCACCCTTCTCTTTCCACCAAGCCCTAGCCTATCCCACCTCTCACGGCCACCCTCTCCAAGTCCAGGCCGACCACCAGCATCCAGCTCCAGTCCAGATACTTTAGATCTACAGCAATTCTAAGAGGAAGTCAGATCAACCTCCAGGAGAATCCTGATTTCAGCAACTTCAGCTTTCAAGTTCTTCAACCTGGTAAACCTTTTCTTGAGTATCTGAATTCCATCACTTGTTCCTCTTCTTTCCCAGATCTTGAGTCCAGGAGAAGCCAACCAAACCATAAGACCAGTATTGGAGGATCCATTGCGAAGATAACCGACTCCGAGGATCCCACAATCTGCTCGAGAGAGTTCTTCCACCCAAATTCTGAGAAGATCACTGTCTGGTTGGTAAACCATCTCTCCTCTCTATTTCTGTTCTGTTGAAAGTTCAGAGCGAAACCCTAGGTCTGGGAGTTTCTCAACCCCCAGCGATCCGTTACTTCTGAACTACTCTGATAATTTAGTTTCATCTAAATTGTGCTTTCAATCCTTACCTAGTTTCCTTCAACTTAGTTTAGCTTTACTTTGAGTCAAAGCCAATTTCTGAAATATAAAAAAAAAAAAAAAATTAATCTTAAATTTACTTCCGCATACGCTTCCTTGTTCTTTGTTCTGCATCATTTTTGGTATCAGAGCATTCGTTCTACATCAATTTTGGTATCAAAGCATTCGTTCTACATCATTTTGGTATCAGAGCCCTGTCTAGGGTTTCTGTTTTGATTGCTTGTTTGAGTCTCTCTCTTTTTACTTTGTCTGCTCGAAGTAGACTCCCCAGGACATCCAGTCCTAGGAACGAAGTGAGGTGCAAACCTCCTCTTCCCATTCCACGGGGTGTTCCTAGGGCGTGTAGGGGATCCGTTGGGTTATAACTTCGTAGCAGGAATTGTAAACGGGGAAGTACTCTATTTTCAGCCCATAATTATCCTGTTGCAAGAATTATTTCTCACTGCAGGTAACTCCAAATTTGGTGATTTTTGTTTTGCTAAAACAAGTATAATTGAAACTATTTTTTATAATTTTCCTGTGATTTATTGGTTTCCGTGGAATTTCTAAGAATTAAATTATTGCAACTCTATTTTTGTGTTCTGCAATCCAATTATTTTTGAGTGTTCATCTCTTAATTCATCTAAAGGGCATTTGAGCATCTAAGATAAGGGGAGGAGTTGATAACCTCTCCTTAGCCGAAAACCACCACCCACTCATTCGACCCTAAGCCTTTAATCTTAAAATTAATTAGACCTAATTTGCCCTAGTGGGCTAGGGACATCAACAAGTCAGGTCAAGGCTAGCGTTGAGTCAGTTTATCTGGTTACTCTGTGTGTGCTTTGTACTCAGTGTCTAGAATGGTGGTTCAGGGATTCCATCCCGAAGGGCTTGTGTGCTGGTCCGCCTACCTGGCCAATCTCTGATTGGTGTCTAGGATTGGCATCTAGGGACCTAACACTCCCCTTACACCTGCCTGGCTGAGTCCTGAGTTACTACAGGCTAGCTTGCCACTCTGATTGGGCATCTAGTTTGGACTCTAGGTTTAGTTAGCCCGTAGTCGATTCAGTTGAGTCTCATTTTGTGTGTTTGCTTGCATCATCATGTCTAACCGGAATGGGGTACCCTACCAACCTAGTCAAACCCAACCAGATTTAGAGGCCATCGTTAGAAATCTTACCGAAAGTATGACCAAATTGAGTCAGGACATGAATGAGGGTTTTTCCCAGTTTACGGATCGAGTCCAAGTACTTGAGAAACGTAGACATCAAAATTGGACCTCTGATCCAAAATTTAATAGGCCCCAACCTCACCCATGCCAGGAACCTAGGAGGACCTTATACCGTGATCCCGAGCATAACCTTTGGAAGCCTAACCATGATATCTATAATGTGGATCGTGTCTATGAGAGGTCCTTACAATATTCTAGACCAGTCACTCAACAACCCAAGTCTTCTAGATCAAACCATTTAGATCCACACCCATGCCCAAGTAAGGTCTCTACTAGCTTGAAACCCAGTGTGACCCAGGTTCCTATATCTCAAGAATGTTTGTTTTGTGGAGAAAGAGGTCATAAATCTAGTCAGTGCCCCTGCATAGGATTGGCTTGTGCACAGCTAAGTGGTAAGAATCCTAAGGATGACATTAATGAGGGAGAACCCAAGCCTACCAATGAGGAAGAACGGTTAGGTATGACAAACCTAGAATCAGTTGACCCGATTACCACTGACCCGAAACCCATTGGAGATGGCATCAAGGAAGTATATGATGCTGGCTTGAGTCTAGTTGATGAATATGAGGGTGAAGAACTTGAAGAATGTGACATTGATACTATTGGTTCCTTACCTGAGGAGACCTTGGAACGCAACCAACTGGTAGGACCTAGTTCAGAAATTCAAGAGATTTGTGAGAACCAGGTTCCTTTAGTCAAATACCCCCAGGAAGAACTCATAGTGTTAGCCCGAGCGATCAGTTCGTACCCTCTAATGGCAGTCATTCCCCAAGTACCAATTGAAGATCTTTGCACTGAATTGTTTAAGTTTGCCCACCCTATGGTAGATCCTCTCCTTAGGATGACTGAATCAAGCCTCTTACAATTGGACCTTGTCCCATGCCCAGCCACTAAGGTCTCTCCCGTAATCTCAGTTGGACATCTTTTTCTTGAGCGGATTGATTCACCCAGTCTTGTAGAAGTCCTCCTTATGGCCCCAGACCCCTTCCTTCGCATGACTGACCTACCCTCCTATAGAGTATACCTTTTCTCACCTATAGGTCAAATTTCAAGTCTTGAGGTCATCATCCATAGGCCCTTCCATGAATCATTCTCTAATCCATTTCTTGAGAAAGTGGATCATTATTTGCATAGAGAACAAACCTTAACTGTTGCAATCACATGTCCTATGCTACTCCCCGAACCATCTCTTGATCCATTCCTGGGAGTAGCAAACTTTTCCTTTCGTAAGGATGACCAGTTGACATTCATAGATCACCATTCAAACCTTCAGGTCACCACCTTTAGCCAGCAGGTAATTCGAGACTCCACCTCATATTTCCTCCCTTTCTCTAGGACTTCCAATGCTTCTTACACCATCCAAGTATACTTTGTCAAAGTCTTTAGAGTGAATCACGTGTCAGAATCTATTAGGTTTGCCACCTACTTCTGGAAGACCTTATGGCACCTACTAGGCACCCATGATAAGTTTTCATGCTCTGCATGCCATCCTCCGACCCAAGGTCAAACCTAGAGAGCCGTAGTTTGTTAGGTTTAGACCTAGGGTTCCTTTGAATAAAGTCCATTCTTTAGGAATGCATTGTCAGTCGAGTTTAGGACATTGTCTCAGATTTTGATTGAGAGCACCAGGAATTGGGATTTGTATTTTGTCCAGGACTAAATTTGCATATAATGTTTCGATCAATAGGTCTATAGGCTAGAGTCCTTTTGAAATTGTTCATGGATACAAGCCTCACACACCACTTGATCTGATTTCACTATTAGTCCACACACACAAGTCTCTTGATGCACTTGCATAGCATGTAAAGGACTTGCATAAAGAAATTCATGCCAAAATAACTTTAAGTAATGAAACTTATAAGAAGTTGGCTGATTCTCAAAGACGAGTCAAAACTTTTGTTGAGAGAGACTATGTAATGATTAGGTTAAGGCCTGAGCGGTTTTTTCCTGGAACCGTTAGAAAGTTACATGCTAAAGAAGCTGGACCATTTAGAGTAGTGAAGAGAGTAGGACCTAATGCCTATGTGCTCGAGTTGCCTCCAGAACTAGGCAATAGCTCTACTTTCAACATTACAGACTTAGTAGAGTATAGGGAGCCAGCTGTGATTCCTAGTAAGCCTTTGAAACCTAATCCTGTTATTGAGAGTGATCCCGACCCTATATGTCCACCAACAAACTGGCCTGTGAGGAAAGAGCAGATTGAAAAGATCCTGGATGATCAGGTTATCTCTACTCGTAATCGAGGATACCAAAGATACCTGGTCTGCTGGCTAGGAAGGCCAGATTCTGATGACTCTTGGATCTCCCGAGAAGAATTACAAGAGTTGGACCCAGACCTCTTGGAGAGATACCAGAGCCAACTTGATCCATACTCGACAGGGTCGAGTTCCTCCCACCCTGGGAGAATTGGTGCGAGCACCAGACTCAGAAGAAGACTTCACAGCTCCATCTGGATCTCTGATTAACCTTGCCCGAAGAATTAGATTTTTTGGCTTGTAATAAGGGTTGACTTGATCAACTCAATTTTAGTTTGAGTCTGTATTACCTGCAATTTTTATTTTGTTGAGTCATGTTGACTCAGTAGTGGACTAGGGCTTCAACCTGGGATGTTACATTTTCTCCCAAGGCCAAGCAAGTGGGTGCCACACTCCCAGCCATACGCCTGAGTCCAGGGGGTGCCACATCTCCATCCAGCAGGCTTTGGTCCCCACACCACAGATAGCAGCTCCCCTCTTTCATGCGCCAATTGAGGAGAAATCCACCAGGGGTCCACAAATCAAGGGGGTGGCCCAAGACTTCCCAAAAGAACCAAACTATAAAAGGGAAGAAATTCTCTTGGAGAGGAATTCAAGGAGGCGCCCATTACCTGCCAGAAATACTCAAAACAAAGTTAGAAGGAGCCATAACTTGGGGAGAAAGAAAAGGAGGTATCCAAAAAGGGTTGAGCCATGGAAGGAAGGAGATTTCTCTTGAAAAAGCAAGGTTAGGAGGCACCCTAATCATTCCAACTAAAGGCAGATATAAAAGGCAACAAATTTTCTCTTGGAGGGCAAGGTTAAGAGGCACCCAAACACTTCCAGATAAGGCCAAGCATAGAAGGAAAAAAATATTTTCTTGGAGGTCAAGACAAGGAGGTGCCACCCACTTTCCTTTTTGAAGCTTCAATCAACTTTGGAATTAATTGGCCGGCCATATGAGTAGGGATTGATATCCTAATTTGAAGATCCCCTCCTTTAGTCCCACATGGGAAGATGTAAAATCCTACTCTCTTGTAATAGCCTATAAATTAAACCCCCATGTAAGTTTGAAAAGAATCAGATGAATGAAACCAAATTTTTTTTTTGTGAGCAAACTTTGTGTTTTCTCTCTTCCGCACTTGCATCCAAGTGTTGAGCTCCGTGAGGGAGTAAATCCGGGTTCCCCAGGAACCTTGAGGAGGTGTGAGATCTCCAAAACCCAAATCCTAGGTTAGCCACTCCACTCCCAAACCCTAGCCGCCATCACCCTTCTCTTTTCACCAAGCCCTAGCCTATCCCACCTCTCACGGCCACCCTATCCAAGTCCAGGCCGACCACCAGCATCCAGCTCCAGTCCAGATACTTCAGATCTACAGCAATTCTAAGAGGAAGTCAGATCAACCTCCAGGAGAATCCTGATTTCAGCAACTTCAGCTTTCAAGTTCTTCAACCTGGTAAACCTTTTCTTGAGTATCTGAATTCCATCACTTGTTCCTCTTCTTTCCCAGATCTTGAGTCCAGGAGAAGCCAACCAAACCACAAGACCAGTATTGGAGGATCCATTGTGAAGATAGCCAGCTCCGAGGATCCCACAATCTGCTTGAGAGAGTTCTTCCATCCAAATTCTGAGAAGATCACTGTCTGGTTGGTAAACCATCTCGCCTCTCTATTTCTGTTCTGTTGAAAGTTCAGAGCAAAACCCTAGGTCTGGGAGTTTCTCAACCCCCAGCGATCCGTTACTTCTGAACTACTCTGATAATTTAGTTTCATCTAAATTGTGCTTTCAATCCTTACCTATCCTTCAACTTAGTTTAGCTTTACTTTGAGTCAAAGCCAATTTCTGAAATATAAAAAAAAAAAAAAATTAATCTTAAATTTACTTCCGCATACGCTTCCTTGTTCTTTGTTCTGCATCATTTTTGGTATCAGAGCATTCGTTCTGCATCAATTTTGGTATCAGAGCATTCGTTCTGCATCAGATCTTTACTCAAGGCGATAAAGCCTATATACTGAGAACAGCGCTCTAATATCACTTGTTGCCCAGTAAGCAACCCTAGAGGGAGGGTGAATTGGGTTTCTAAAAACTATTTACTTGATATAATGCAATGCTATGCAATCCAATCCAATAATTAACTAAGATACTATGAATTCAAATATGATGCTCTTAAATAAAAGTGCAACGGAAATAAAGAGTAATAAAAGAAAAGCAAGTAGAGAGATCAATCAACCACAAAGACCAAGAAATATAGTGGTTCGGTGCTATCCAATGCACCTATATCCACTCCCCAAGATCTCCTTGGAAATTCACTATAATCACATCGATTATAGTTGATTAGTTTTGCGGGCCCACTAATCAAAAACCCAACTTGTTTTCACAAGGCCAACAAGTCAAAACCTCACTTGGTTTTACGGGCTAACCAAGAACCTAAATGATTTTACGGGCTAACTACCAACCTCCCTTGGTTTTCCGAGCTAACCAAGAACCTTATTGATTATTAAAGGCTTACCAATAACCTCCCTTGGTTTTATAATAGGCTAACCAAGAACCCTTATAACAAATAAAGTTTTGATGTAGAGAAACAATATAAGTTTTCTAAAATAAAGCAGGTATCTCTTTAAAGCTCGATGTAGAGGTGCTTTGAACTTATTGAAGCCTCTTGAATGTTCAAGAATAGATGATCTTCAATGCTCTTGAAGGCTCTTGAATGCTTGGAGGCTTTCTTTTGCTTGAGAGTGGTTGAATCTTCAATGAATAGGAGTTAAAGCTCTCTTTTCTTTTCTCTTGAATGCTTCTATTTCATTCTCATCAATAATATATCAATTATTCCCTTTTGATTTGATTTGGAGCATATAAATACCTTCCCAAGGTTTTAAATCCCATTTCTAGCCATTAGACTTGAAAAACTAGCTATTAGAGGGCAAAAGAGTCGAGTTCTGTGTTTGAAAAACTAGCCATTACTGTTTCCAAAACTCTATGTGTTGACACTTCAGGCTATGAGTCGACACATCAGGTCGACACTTGAACTTCTTGAGTCGACATCCAGTTTAAAAATCTTCAATCTGGTCCTCTAGAAATCTCAGATGGGTAGACACTTCCTCAGGTGAGTCGACACTTTGCTTCTATGTGTCGACACTTCAGCAAATCCTTATTTTTAGCAAGTTCTGTGGCTTGAAAATCTCAGGCGATGAGCTGATCCATGTGTCGACACTTTGAGTCGACACTCAGGTCCATGTGTTGACACTTCAGCCATGCCATTTGAAGCATTCTTTGCGTACCGGCTTGAGTCGACACTTCACCTCCATGTGTCGACACTTGGTATCATGTGTCGACACTTTGAGTCGACACTTCACTAAAATCTTCAAAAAAAAGTCTGAACTTGTGCTGAAATACATTAATACTTAACTTAATTGACCATTCAAGCAATCTTTTATTGTCTAAGTCTTCTTTAAGCAGATCTTTTCATGTAAACTTGGCTTTTTCAATCAAACAAGCTTCTTCAAATTTGTGAGCATCTTTTTCAACAAAAACACACTTCAAGGAAATCATTAGTACTCAACTTATACTTAACCATTTTGCTTATCATCAAAATCAATAATGGAGTCAACAGTAGGGCTCGCCCTATGAGCATGACTCTATCTAGGAGCTGACCTCGGTAGGAGGTCTCATCTTAGCTCCTTACTTGGCCACTATGTCCAGGTGGCGTGGCTTTTGCCAGCATGGCCACCAGCAAGACTCCACATAAGCAAATATACCACATCAGATGCCCCCTACTCCCAAGCCCAGAGAACGAAGCGGTGCTCAGGGTGAGGGGAGTAATGATCGTGCTGATGTGGAGGGGCACATCTCCTACACCATCAATTCCTTGTATGCCGATGCTCCAGAGGCTATGCTTCCATGCTAATAGGGTGATGCCATGTCACCCCTCATTAAGGGTGGCCATAATTGTCGCACCGGGCCTGAAGGGGTCGCCTCCAATTTGGAGCATTGCTTTTGATGGATATCAACACGTGGCACACTCTGACTGAGTGAGATATGGCGCACGCCATTGGCCAGTATGAGGCGACTGGGCTCCGGGTCACTTAAAAGGAACTTGCCCTTTTGTTTCTCAAGGGTTTTTCAAGCAACAAAAGATAGAGTTTCTTCCTCAGAGCAATTTTCCTCCATCTTCTTAGGTGTGGTTGCGAAGTTCCAGCAGGTTAGGCTTCCTTCTCCTCCCCCATTCATTCTTTTGCTCTCCTCCTTCGGCCTGCACCTGAGGAGTACTCTTGTTAGGTCTTCTAGTTTTTCATTCCACCATTTCTAATGAGTCCCTCCAGCAGGGGGCACCGTCACCAGGATTTTTTTGATGGTGTGGGGACTTCTTAGCCGAGGCCTCCCTCCTCGGATAGCGAGGAGGAGGAAGTCCTGGTTGTGTTCCGCAGGGGTCCCCACCCGATGGGGATTGTCATTGGACTCCCTGTAGCTCCTTCTCCACCCACCCCCCCACTAGGGAGGTCGGCGACCCCACCGGCATTGCTTCGATGATGATCGATGGGGATCTCCTTCATGTTCGGAGGTCATTTGGGATCCCTGATTCTATTCGACTCTTTGTTCCTGGGCCGAGGGACTGGGTCACATCTAGTAGCCCGGGCCGGATAGCCCTGTATGAAGACTTCTTTTTCGGTGGTCTTCAGCTTTCCTTCCATCTCTTCTTCCTTTCTTTCCTCAGCCACTATCATTTGGTTTCGGCTCAACTCACTCACAATGCCATGCGGACCATCTTCAGCTTTATTATCCTCCGCCACCATCACGGGATTGTCACCCATCTTTTTCTCTTCAGGGTCTTGTTTATCCTGAAGCATCACCCATCCGATAGCGGATGGTGGTTTGTGTCCCCTCGTAGGGGGGCCCTCAAGTTTGACCTGCCCACTTCCATCAAGAGATGGAAGTGCAGGTTTCTCCTTGCTTCGATCGAGGGGGTGGACTAGATTTGGAGTGACCCAGACTGCTCCCCCAACCAACAGTTCATGATCGAGCCTGGCGATAAGAAAGTGTTCGATCAGCTTCTCTCCTCATAAGTTCCAGCCCTTTGAGACTTATTATGTGAGGAAAATCTCATCGATGCTGGGATCATCCAAGCTCAGCCCCAGGGTAAGGCTTGATGCCAGGCTCCATCTTTACTCAGTAATGAGTCTTGCCTTGAAATGAGACTAATAGATTTACTCTATTTTGTAGGGATGACGTTCAGTTTCAATGACCTCCTGGGGATGTCCCAGAAGAGGGCTACTACCAAAAAGCCCGAGGGAGCACCCAAGAAGAGGGCTTGGGAAGAACTGAGATCGGGGCCCAGCGATGGGCCTGACATGAGGGGGCCAACCGCCCCACGTGCGCCATCCAGACCAAGGGTCCAGGCTCCTACCAGGTAGCTCAGGGACAAAACTAGGACTATGGAGGGGGCCCCACCTCTGTCTCCAGTGGCCCCTCCATTCATCGATGATCTACCATCACCAGAAGCGACGAGGGTGGCGAGATCCGCTACCACCGAGATGCCGCCTCCATCACCTAGGGCCAGAGCCACTGGCGAATATCCCGTAGATGCAGCACCTTCACTTGAGGTTGCACCAGACCCAACCGGACCACCTGCACCATCGAGCCAGGGAGGCAAGTGGTTCACCATCATCATCCCTATGAGTTCCATGATATCCTAAGATGGGGAGCTGGCGAAAGACATCCTCAACTCTTTGATCTAGTCATCAGATCGCCAAGGCCGGGTAGGGAGGCCAATGGTGGGGCTTGCCACTGAGGCATTCACTTGGTTGATGTCGGTAAGCCATCTCCAGATCTATATCTCCTTTTACCCCCTTTTCACAAGGGGTATCAATCGTCGTCCTTGGACTCCTTCCATCAGGGATTCAGAGACTTCAAGGATAAGGCTATCTGCCTCTTTAGATGGAAGGGTTGGACAACATCCAACCTTCCCTTCCATTCCCTAGGCAGCGAAGTGTACCAGTCATCGAGGCGAAGTCAAATCCGGAGCTGGAGGAGGCCGCAGTCGAGGCTAGATACGGGGCAGCATAGGATGCCCCCCAGCCAGCTGAGGTCCCTCGTCGGCCTGGGAAGGAGCTGATGACTGATGCATAAATTTCTTTTCCTTCCTTCTTTTATACTTAAAATTTTGGAAGGTCTCCAGGCATGTAGAGAGCCTTCATAAGGTTGTAAAGAAGATTTTGTCAATGAAACATCCTTTTCCTTCAATTGTTGTTCCTCACTTAGCCCCTTTCTCTCTTCTTTTCTTTCTTTCTTTTTTTTCTTTATTTTTATTTTGAAGTACTTTCAAGGAATTCCTTGAAGTGTACAGGGGTCTTATCTTTACAATAAGGAAATAGGTTGATTTACCCAACAAACTTGGTGTAGTTCCGCACCATCTTTCTTTCGGTTGTTGTGCATGTGCCTTTCTAGGCCATGACTGCTCCAAGCCTACTTTAAGGCCTTAGGATAGGCACGAAGGTCTTTGGGAGCACCTTGTCCTCTTTTCCTTGATTTTTAAGGTCATGCGAGCTCAAATGCAAGACCTCTGGATCTCTCGCTTTGCCGAGCTGCTATGAGTCAGGCGGTACATGGTGGGGTTGCTTGGAGTTCCCATCCAACATCTCTGGACTATGAGCAAGGTAGTTGGATTGATTGATTCATCGAGCGTGAGTCAAGCGATAGATGATGGGACTACTTGGAGTTCCCATCCGACATCTCTGGACTGTGAGCAAGGTAGTAGAGTGTCTCCGGACCTCGGAGGCAGGACTGCTAGTGTCCCTGACCTCGAAGGCGAGGCTGCTGGCATCGCCTGACCTCAGAGGCGGGACTGCTGGTGTCGCCTGACCTCGAAGGCGAGACTGCTAGTGTCGAGTGTCGGGCTTTCTAAGTTTTTGGGCTTAGAGTGCCGAGCTTCATAAGATTTCAGGCTTAGAGTGCCGGGCTTCATAAGTTTCCAACTTAAAGTGCCAGGCATCATAAGTTTCTGAGCTTAAAGTATTGAGCTTCATAAGTTTTCGAGCTTAAAGTACCAGGCTTCATAAGTTTTCAGACTTAGAGTACCGGGCTTTATAAGTTTTCGGGCTCATTCTGCTGGACTTGGAGTTGGACGGATGAGTTCCTGCACAGGTAAAAAATGAGGTTGCACCAAAAAGGAACTATTTCCCGTGGGTGCTCCTCCCTCCCTCTCTTGGCTAGCTCCTTGATCTGGCTGCCCTGTAAAAAAAAGGAGACCCGGACTGGGGATTCTGGTGGGGACACTCCGATGATCAAGTCAGATAGGATGATCAAGGAAAACAGAACCTCTATGGTAGAGAGCTTGGGGGACTCTCTGTGTAGCGGATGAAAGATAGAATTTAGGTGGAAAGAACAAGTGGAGATGGGAGCGAAGAGCCCAGAAGGGTCTGATGGGGATCCCTCACATGCTCGACCCTATCTCCTCCTCACCTGTTTCTCCTCTATTCCTTTTTTTTTCCTTTTTCCTTTCTTTTATATGAGATGGCCTAGAACAGGTCTGGGGCTTTGTCCCGGTGTCACTTTCCATGCACCCTCTCTGGGAGGGGCTTACTATTTCCTACGGCTTCCTTCCTGTCAAACCGGTCCTTAGGAGGAGACCCTTTCTTTTGGGGGTGAATGCCGGCATGGCACAGATCCTGTCCCTTCTGGTGGTGCAATTTCCCATGGGAGGGGTGGGGATCATGCTACTGAGCCCCATTCTATAGTGGGGAGTTTCCATTCCTGGAGAGACCATTTGGGCATTGCATGGCCCTGGAGTCTTAATGGAATACCCCTCTCGGGGAAGGTTCAAGCTTCGTTTCATGGGGTTGACACTCCCGGTCGCACGATTGTCAGTGTGATGGTGTGCTACAGGATATGGGTTCTGGATGCCCCTAAAGGAGCACTCTTTGCATTAGGAAAATGGACGGTGTGTTGCAAAACTTGAATTAATGGTAGGGTGTGCACTACCTTCCAGAGGTTGCAAGCGGACGGGGCTCCCCCCGCTTTACTATGGTTTAAGTTCTTGTTGATCATTTCCCCTCTGCTATTGGTGAAAAATCTTTTCTCTGCGGGGTAGCAAAAGGGGGCCTGCTTCAGGAGCTTCGCCTTGGCAGCATGAGCATGACCCCGGCTAGGAGCTGGCCTCAGATGGGGGGCTCGTCCAATGAGCACGACCCCAGTTGAGAGCTGACCTCGATAAGAGGGCTCGCCTTAGTAGCACGAGTATGACCCCGGTCGGGAGCTGGCCTCAGACAGGGGCTCACCTAATGAGCACGAACCTGGTTGGGAGCTAACCTCGATAGAAGGGCTAATCTTGGTAGCATGAGCGTGACCCCGACTAGGAGCTGGCCTTAGACGGGGGCCTCACCCAATGAGCATGACCCCGGTTGGGAGCTGAGTTCAACAAGAGGGCTCGCCTTGGCAGCACGAGCATGAGCTTGGTCGGGAGTTGGCCTCAGACGGCGGCTTGCCTAATGAGCATGACCTCGGCTAGGAGCTAACCTCAACAGGATGGGTCACCTTGGCAGCATGAGTGCAGCCTCGATCGGGAGCTAGCCTCAGACGGGGAGCTCACCCAATGAGCATGACCCCTACTGGGAGCTGACCTCGGCAGGAGGGCTCGCCTTGGCAGCTGAGCACGATCCCGATCGGGAGATAGCCTTAGATGGGGGGTTTGCCCAATGAGCATGACCTCGACTGGGAGTTGACCTCGGCAGGAGAGCTCGCCTTGGCTCTTCGGCTTGGCCACCGCACCTAGGTGGAGGACTCTTTGCCAGCAGGGCCGCTAGCAGAGGCTCTACATCAACAGATATGCCACATTAGATGCCCCCCACTCACGGGCCTGAAGGACAAAGCATCGCACGGAGAAAAGGGAGTAACGACCATGCTGATATGGAGAGGCGCACCCTCTATGCCATTAATGCCTCGAGAACCCGCATCCCGAAGATCGCGCTCTCATACTAAAGAAGCGTTGCTACATTCGGTCCTCCTATAGGAAGATAATGAATGTTTTGTTTGGATTGAGGTGATAGCCTTTGATCTGAAGTGTTGGAGCCTCCTAGTTGGTCAAGGAGTCGAAGAGTCGCAGGCCTTTGATGGGCACGAGGTGATGGTGGGTGGTAGACTTTATTGCAAAGGACCTTCCCCCTCATCGTTTTAAAGACCTTCTAGTGCAAGGGATCAAGTTTCTGCAAAGTCTCCTTCCTGCTTCTTTCTCACCGAGTGTCAATGAGGCGGAGCCATCACCCAGATGTGGGGCGAGACAAATCTCGAGCCCAGGCCACCCGATCCCAAGAGCTTGCTGGCCAAATAATGACCCTTCAGGGAGTGCTAGCCGGTGTTATGGGCCAGACAACGACCCTTCAAGAGGGGCAGGCCGGCATCCTGATGGGGATGTCTGGTCTTGGAGAAGGCATCCACCGAGCTCGATGTCACCCCCAGGAGGAAAGAGGAGAAGGGGGAGAGCCCCTAGGGGGGTGACGAAGAAGGTGGACGTGGTCATGGTTGCTATGGAGGAGGCCACGGTCGCCCATGGTGTTGATGGAGGTGGCTTAATAAGAAGCTGCTGAAGTTGCCCTTGGAATCACAAGATCAGTGACCTCCAAGGATGGGGCGGCGATGCAGCACTGGACTCTTGTTATAGGGGGTCCAGGAGAAGAAGAGTACCCACCTTCTTGGGTAGAGAGGACTGGAATGTCTCTAGCCAATCCTGCCTACACCTCTGGTGCCTGGGGGAGGTGCACTCTGGAACAGGATAACCCTAGTGCTGAGGGCGCACCAGGCCCGAGGGTAGAGTCTAAAGCTGGAGAGGATCCACCCATTGGTCAGGCAACATTTTTTCTTTCTTCATTTTGTATCTGGGACTTTCTCGCGCATCCTTCTTTCCCTTATAACTTAGATTTTTGAAGGATTTTCTGGTCTGTCGGGAACCTTCATAGGATATAAGAGAAGACTTGGGAATGAAAGAATCCCTTTCTTCATGGCTATTGTTCTTCTCCCTTTCTTTTCTCTCCCTCTTTTTTTCTTTTGGTCTTGCATCGGTTGTATGGCTTTCGAGGCCATCAGGAGCTCTTTTTCGATGTGTAGGATGCCCCAATCAGTACAACTTTTCCTTTCCCCTTAGCCAGAATGCCTTGTATTCTTTTCTTTGCCTTCTGCTTCTTAGAGTCTTTGTGGCAGGGAGATAGACTTTCATGTTTGCCGTGAGCCCACCCTGGGGCTTCAGCTATTATGGGGTGATGCTGGAATCCTGAGGCCAGCTCGGGTAACTCCGCTAGCATCCTACCTTTGTTCTGCCAACCTCGGAGTCATATAGGCTTGAGTGCAAGTGGCTTCTAGAGTACTTTCGGTCAACGAGCTATGAGTTGAGCGGTGGATGGCATCCTGGTGTTGCCTTCGAGCTATGAGCGAGGATGGGGGGGTCGAGCTTCTCGATTTGCCAAGCCATGAGTCACACGGTAGATAGTATCTTGGTGCTGCCTCTGAGCTATAAGCAAAGCCATGAGGCTGTGGGGCACCGAGCTTATTGGTGTGCAAAGCTGTGAGTCACATGGTAGACGGCATCCCACTACCGTCTCTGGGCTATGAGCGAGGCTAGGGGTGCCGAGCTTCTCAATTTGCCAAGCTGTGAGTCATGTAGTAGATGGCATCTTTGATGCAGGACAGATACATGGGGACGGATCGCTGGCGAGCGTAAAAGTCACCAGGAATTAGTGTTTGCAAGTAAAAGAAAGAAGAGGGCAAAGGATAACCGGGGTTCACACAGATTTTCCATGGAGGACAAGCACAAAGCAAAGGACTCACACAGATGCCCTAGGGATCACATAGATACCATAAAAAGTTCACACATAACTCAAGAAATCATATTCATTCATATCATTAAAAAAATACAAGAGGGGGTGGGGCATTTATAGATTCATCCCAGGGTACATGAGTTAAGGGCTAAGAAACCCTGACTTATGGGCCAAGAAATCCTGGTGGACCTGGTCAACAGTGGCCTTTGTCTTGAGCTGGTGCTCTCTCTTGTGGGCTTGGCAGCATGAAAGGGTCCAGGTGCATGAAGGCCAGCTCTGGTTGAGAAGGCTTGGTGAATCTCCTAGTCTACTGACTCTCCTCTTGAACATAACTTGAATGGACTCGATCGAACTTGACTAAACTAAAAATGACTAGACTTGACTAAGTGAACTCAACTAGACTCAGTTGTCTCACTTTATTACAGGACTCAATTGACTCACTTTGACTCAAGTGATACAGGACTAATGGACTCAAATAAAATAAAATAAACTAGACTCTCGGTCCCATCATTCTCCTGTAGTGGGGAGAACTCGACTCCATCGAGTCAGGCTCAGCGGGGTTGATGGAACCAAAACTAATCAAATCAAAGCAAAAAGCTTAGGTTCAAAAAAAAAAAAAATCCACCTTCTTTTCTTTCTTTTTTTCTCTAAATATTTTTCATTGATTTTCTTTTTTGACTGGCTGCTCTGAGATCAGTGTAGCTTTGAAGATTGTGCAGTGCTGAAATCCGTGCTACTCCAGAAACCATGCTGCTCTAGAAATCGTTCTCTGAAGTCGGCAACAGGGGAAGAATATGCATTCACGTTCATGCTGGCCTTGGTGCCTTCATGTTCGTGCCATGCCAGAATAGGGTCTTCATGGAGGGAATCCGATGAGGCTTCGCTGACAATCTCGAAAGAGCCGGTGCTTGGGGGTGAAGACGGCGGCCAGCGACGTCGCTAGGGAGGAAGGTGGCGGTACGATCGAGAGGCAGTGAACGATCATGGACCTCTCCGATCATGGACCTCAGCCGATCTTGGACCTCTCCGATCAGGGAAGGCAGCGACCGATGAGGCTCGGCCTGGGTGTGCATCCAAAGAAGTCTGGCATTATCGGCGGCTACAGGAGCTGGGAGGATCTGGAGGGAGGGCGTCGCATGGACCTGCAGCACAGAGGTTTCCAGTGGTTGGGGCGTGAAGGCACGAAGGGGTAGGGCTCAAGCGCTTGTGGAAGCTTCGATCCGAGGCCGGAGGACGATGGTGAATCAGGTGGCAGATTGGGTTTCCGGTGGTCATCGACTGCCGGCAGGGGAGTAGGGAGGATGGGACGATTCCATAGATGGAGGAAGGGCCGGCTTGCAGAGGTTGTTTTTGATGGATCTGAAGAGGGAGATTGCAATCGATGGTCTCAGTGAGGAAGCTTGTAGCAAGGGAGATCCCATGCGAGGGGACTGGTTAGGTGGGCTTCACGGTGGTCGAGCTTCATGACAGAGGTGGAGATGAAGATCGGGCGGAGGGCTTGATGGCATCGATGAGGGCGAGGATGAGCCGGCGATCAAAGATCCGGTGGGATAAGCATCATGATGCCATGGGCATGACCTGGCTATTGGCCCGGTGGTTTGGTGGCATAGCGGCGGCACGGTGTTGTGGCGACAGGGAGACGGGACGACGTCGGAGGCGAGAACTTCCAAATCAACGTCAGTGGAGGTGTGATCAGTGGCGTTCCCGATTGCAAGCAATGTGGAGACAGGCTTCACGGGTGATGGTAGTAGGGTTGTCGGCACAGAGAAGAGTCGAGAAGAAGAGTTGGGAAGAAGAAACGTACCCTAATCCATCTAGGCTCTGATACGATTTGATGCAGGACAAATGCACGGGGACGGATTGCTGATGAGCATAGAAGTCACCAGGAATTAGGGTTTGCAGGTAAAAGAAAGAAGAGGGCGAAGGATAATCGGGGTTCACACAGATTCCCCGTGGAGGACAAGCATGCAGCAAAGGGCTCACACATATGCCCTAGGGATCACACAGATATCTTGAAAAGTTCACACAGAACTCAAGAAATCATATTCATTCATATCATTAAAAAAATACAAGAGGGGGTGGGGTATTTATAGATTCACCCCTGGGTACATGACTTGAGGGCTAAAAGACCCTGACTTGTGGGCCAAGAAACCCTGAACCTGGTCAATAGTGGGCCTTTGTCTTGGGCTGGAGCACTCTCTTGTGGGCTTGGCAGGATGAAAGGGTCTAGGTGCATGAAGGCCAGCTTTGGTTGGGAAGGCCTGGTGAATCTCCTGGTCTACTGACTCTCCTCTTGAACATAACTTGAATGGACTCGATCGAACTTGACTGAACTAAAAATGACTGGACCTAACTAAGTGAACTCAACTAGACTCAGTTGTCTCACTTTATTACATGACTCAATTGACTCACTTTGACTCAAGTGACACAGGACTAATGGACTCAAATAAAATGAAATAAAATAGACTCTCGGTCCCAATCAATCTTGGTGCCACCTCCAAACTGTGAGTGAGGCCATGAGGCTATGGGCCACTAAGCTTATTGGTGTGCTAAGCTATGAGTCAAATAATAGATGGCATTTTGGTGCTGCCTCTAGACTGTGAAAGAGGCTGGGGGCGCCGAGCTTCTCGATTTGCCAAACTATGAGTCATATGGTAGACGGCATCTTGGTGCCACCTCCAGGCTATGAGCGAGGTCATGAGGCTGTAGGGTGCCGAGCTTTTGGTGTGCCAAGCTATGAGTCATGCGGTAGACGGTATCCCACTATCATCTCTAGGTTGTGAGCGAGGCTGGGGGTGCTGAGCTTATTGGTGTGCCAAGCTATGAGTCACGCGGTAGGTAGCATTTCGCTGCCATCTTCGGGCTATGAGCGAGGCTGGGGGTGCTGAGATTCTCGATTTGCCAAGCTATGAGTCATATGGTAAATGGCATCTTGGTGCCACCTCTAGGCTATGAGCGGGGCCATGAGGCTGTGGGATGCCAAGCTTATTAGTGTGCCAAGCTGTGAGTCACATGGTAGACGGCATCCCGCTGCCATCTCCAGGCTATGAGCAAGGCTGGGGGCACCAAGCTTCTCGATTTGCCAAGCTGTGAGTCACACCGTAGATGGCCCCTTGGTGCTGTCTCTAGGCTATTAGCGAGGCCATGAGGCTATGGGGTGCTGAACTTATTGGTGTGTCAAGCTATAAGTCACGTGGTAGATGGCATCCCGCTACCGTTTTCGGGCTGTGAGCGAGGCTGGGGGCGCCGAGCTTCTTGATTTGCCATGTTGTGAGTCATGCAGTAGACAACACCTTAGTACTGCTTTTGGGCTGTGAGCGCGGCCAGAGGCTATGGGGCACCGAGCTTATTGGTGTGCCAAGCTATAAGTCACGCGATAGACGGCATCCCGCAGCCAACTCTAGGCTGTGAGCGAGGCAAGGAGTGCAGGCCTAATGGGGGGCCCGGCTTGGGAGTGCCAAACTATGAGTCAAGCGATAAGTAGCGCGTTGCCCTGCCGCCACCTCCGGACTATGAGCACGGTGAGAAGTGCGGGCTTTATGGGGGGCCCAGCTTGGAAGTGCTGAACTATGGTCAACCGGTAGATGGTGGGTTGCCTTGCCGCCACCTCAGGACTATGAGCATGGCGAGAGTGCGGGCCTGATTTGGGGCCCGACTTGAGAGTGCCAAACTATGAGTCAAGCAGTAGATGACGGGTTGCCCTGTCGCCACCTCTGAACTATGAGCATGGTGAGGAGTGCAGGCCTGATGGGGGCCCAGCTTGAGAGTGTCGAACTATGAGTCGAGTGGTAGATGCAGGTTGCCCTGCCGCCACCTCCAGACTATGAGCACGGTGAGGAGTGCGGGCCTAATGGGGGGCCTGGCTTGAGAGTGCCGAATTGTGAGTCGAGCGATAAATGGTGAGTTGCCTTGCCACCACCACTAAACTGTGAGCGCGGCTAGGAGTGTGGGCCTGATGGGGGGCCCGGCTTGAGAGTGCCGAACTGTGAGTCAAGCGGTAGGTGTCTGGTTGCCCTGCCGCCACCTCTGGACTATGAGCACGGCGAGGAGTACAGGCCTAATGGGGGGCCCGGCTTGAGAGTGCCAAACTGTAAGTCAAGCAGTAGGTGGCGGGTTGCCCTGCCGCCACCTCCGGACTGTGAGCATGACAAAGAGTGCAGGCCTGATCGGGGGCCCAGCTTGTAAGTACTAGGCTTCATAAGTTTCCGGGCTTAGTCTGCCAGACTTTGAGTCAGACGGAGACATTTTGCACAGGAGAAAGACAACGTCGCATGAATAAGGAACTTAAATAACTGAGAAGAAATCTTACATCACCAGTTGTGCCCTTTTAAATTGCTCGTGTTCTAGGCTTGCAAGCATTGGGAGGCACTGAGGCCGGTGAGGTAGTAGGCTTCGCCCACTTAGGCCTTGACCCCCTCATCAGGGCCCTTCACAGGAGTTGTAGTAGCGCTCTATACTTTACCAGCAGGCTGCCCCCCTAGGGTCAAGCACCAGCTTTTATTTTATCCAGCCTTGTGTGGGTCCCTGGCAAGATGGCCTGGCTAGTCACCTTGGCCGCCTTGTTGGTCCGAGGGTGGGCTATCGAAGGGGAATAGCGATGGAAGCCAAGATAGGTGCAAAAATCCTCAGAGATCCTTCCTGAGGTGGGGCCCCGGCCACTGTTGGGGGTGTCATCTCCCTACCAACTTCTCGGTGGGCAGGATGTTGATGGCAAGTGGTTGGGGTCCTTCACCCCTGTTGCCCAATGATAATGCAACCCAAGAGGGGGGATGAATTGGGTTTTAAAAATTATTTGAACTATTTCAATGGATATAAAACAAGTATGTGCCAATTCAAATAAGTGCTTATGTTTTGTCAAAGTGTTTATGTGCTTAATCAAAATATACAACAGAATTAACAAAGTAAATTTAAAAATAAATAAGTAATAAAGAAGAGCAATCACAAACACAAGAATATATAATGGTTCGGTGCACTCCAAGGCACCTACATTCACTCCCTAAGTTCTCCTTGGATATTTCACTATAATCACCAAAATTACAGTCGATTAGTTTTCTGGGCTCACTAATCAAAATCCAACTTGTTCTCCTGGGCTCACAAGTCAAAACTCCTTGTTGGTTTTATAACTTAGACTAACCAACAACCTCCGATGGTTTTACGGGCTCACCAACAACCTATGTTGGTCTTACAGGATCACCAACAACCTATGTTGGTTTTATACAAAGGCTAACCAACAACCTCTTTGATTTTCCAAGGCTTGCCAAAAAACTTAATACAACAATATAAGAATGAAAGTAAAGAATATAATAAAGTTTTCTAAAATAAAGCAAGTATCTCTTTGAAGCCCTTGGATGATGTTGAAGAAGCTTATCTTCAATTTGTTGAAGCCTTTGAATGAAGCTTGATGTTGTAGACTTACATCAACTCTCTTATCTTTGGAAGCTTGAAGGATTGAACCACTCAACTCTTGAATCCTTGAAGGATATTTAATGATCTCACCAAAGGATTACTTTTTCATTTGATTTTTGGTGTTTATATAACTCTCCAAACCATATAGGACCATTTATGACCATTAGAGATGAAAAATTAGCCGTTTGAAGCAAGTTGGAATTAATTTTGCACTTCTGAAAAACTAGTCGTTATACCAAGTGTCGACACTTGAATCTAGTGAGTTGACACTTGATTTTTTCATGAGTCAACACTTGATTTCTTCATGAGTCGACACTGATTGGTGAGTCGATACTTGATAGGTCAGCTCAAGGCAAAAATTCTGGATTGACAGTTCTATATTTTTCTTGTTCTCAGGTCTTGAGTCGATACTTTGACATCTTCATGAGTCGACACTTGAGTGTGCCAGTACTGAAACTTGCTAAAACTTCTTCAAAATAAAATTTTAAGTCCTTCCAAGTCTTCCTTATGTTCCAAAGTCCTTATAACTTGAAATTCTATAAATTTGAAGGACTTTTTCAACTAAAATACAATCATTTTATTTTTTCAACTGATATGTGATGAGGGATGAGATTCTAACATGATGCAGGATGATATACAAGGGATGAACATGAAAAAAACCAGATTAAAGAAAAAAAATATTTTTAGGTTTTTCTTGTTTGATCCCCAAAACTAGACAACACTAGGTTAGGGTTATCCTGTATCAGTTAGCATCCTATCCACATGCTAGATCAATCAAAGAGAAAAGAAAATCAGGATCCCAGGTCTAAGAAGGCCTATTATGACCATGTTCACCTTTAAGAAATCATACAAAGAGAGTTGGGATGGGTTAGTTTTACCTAGCAATGATGTTCTTGAGTCCATAGAAGAGATCGCTCCGCTCAGATCGGTGCCTGGATAATCGAGTCATTTTCTCACGGATCCGTCAACTTTTTATCAAATTGGTTCAATGGCAAAGAAGATGTCATCCAAGGGGCGTGGCACTGGAGGGATCCTGCAAATGTCAAAGGTTAGGCAGGTAGATTATGGGAAAAATAGTAAACATGATAAAAGAAGAAGATTTGGTGGAAGTAGGGCTGCAGGGGGCTGGCGGCCTTGAAAGATGCTTTGGGGCATTTGGATGTAGGAGGGGCGACCTGGCGCTGATGGGATGGAGGGCATCTTAGGGCTTTGGGAGGGCTAGGGTTTGTAAGAAAGAAAAGAAAAAAAATGGGTCTCACACCCACTCCAAGAAGGAGGAACAATTGAACTTAATCAATCAAAAGTTTGTATTCATGAAAAAGAGATTAGATTACAAGAGGGGGAGGGGTGGGGTATTTATAGATTCACCCAAGGCCCTTTCCCTATCAAAATTGGATTACAAGTTTGTATGGGACAAGGAGTACAAGGTTTAACTAGAATTAGGAGTACAAAGTTTGATTGAAATTAGGAGGCCTAAATTCTAGTAGGACTTGGACATTGGACTCGTTGTAGAACTTGAAAGCTTTGACTTTTCTCCATGGGCTTGGGCTGGGATGAAATCCTCTTGGGCTGCTTTAACTTTTCCACTCCCTGCTGGGCTTGGACTTGGGAGCCAACCTTGTTGGGCTGGGCTTGGAGGGGCGCCATTCCTTGGTGGACCTAACTAGGATGGGTGCCAACTCTTGGGCTTTGACTGGGCTAAGGTGCCAAATGCAAGAATGGGCCTGAGGGGGTGCCCTTCAAATGTAGGCCTGGGGCACTGATTCTTAGGGAGCCTGGGATGCTAGGGCATGAAGTGGCCTGGGAGTCTAGATCCTGGGCTGGAGACTTGAGTATGGGTCCAATGGTCCTCCTCTTGAATGAAACACACACAACTCTTGACTAAACTGAAATAACTGAACTCAAATGACAGGACTCAATGGACTTAGTGAATCCAACTGACTCACTTTATTATAGGACTCAAAACTAAATTCCATTACAGGACTCAAAATTGACCAACACATGACTTAGAGAACAAAATTGGAGCTTAAAATCTTTAACTGATCTGATGTCTCCATCAATTCTTCCGGGATGGGAAAAACTCGACCCTGTCGAGTAAAGGTTGATCTGGCTTTGGTACTGCTCTGAAGGGTCTAGGTTGAGGCATTGCGGTCCTCTCGCGTGATCCATGAAATCTCAGATCTCGGTTGACCTTGCCAACAAACCAAGTGACATGGAAGCCTTTGATTCGGGTACTAGTGGCTTGGTCGTTTAGGAAATGCTCAATCATTCCTCTCACAGGCTAATTTGATGGTGGACACTCAAGGTTGGGTTCACTCTGAAATAAAGGGTCAGGCTCAATAGGCTCATACGGTATCATTGCTGGCTCCCTATACTCAACTAAGTCTGAGATATTGAAGGTTGAGCTTATGCCTAATTAGGTAACTCAGGCACTAGGTCCAACTTTCTTTATCACTTTGATGGATCCGGCTCGCAGGTATGTAGCCTAATCATCACAAGATTTTCCTAGCAAACTCTTGGACTCTTTTAAGGAATTAACCATGTTTTTGTAAAATCTTTGCTTACATTAATCTTATAATTAATTCCTCATGAGAATCTCTAATCATGTAGTGCAAATACTCAGAACACCTAATGCAAGCAAATGACTCATGCCACACTTATTGATATGCAGACTCGATAAAACCCTAAGCTATAACTATAGGTCTGTCCTTTGGTCAGGTGGGTGACATGCAGATGAGAACTTGGCATGCACACCTAATAGATGCCATAGGGTCCTCCAAAAGTAAAATGCAAACATGACATGCATAATGGCTGTATGCAACATGCTTACCTCTACAAAATGCAATCTAATGGTCCTAGAAATGCTGGAAATTTCTGGAAAGGGTAGAAAATAAGAGATGGATTCAGGGTTAGTCTGGTAAGGTAGAAAGTAAGAAAAGGATTTGGGGTCAATCGGATAGAATAGGATATAGGAAGGGGAGTCAGGGATTAGTCCTAGACTAATAAGGTTGATCTTATGGGTTTGAGGTACATCTACAGGGTTTACATAATAGAAAAATGGGTCATTAATTTCAGGAAAGAGATCGTCAATGGGAACTATAGAAGAGGATTCTTCCTGAGGATATTGGTTTAAAGAGATCAGGTCCTTAATAAATTTCTCAGGTTCTTCAATCTTAGGACTAGACTATATAATTGGGCTTTCTCCTAATGTCTCCTCAGGTAGAGTTGCAATCGCAGGATCATGGGTTTCTTCCTCTAATGGTTCTTCCACTACAGCTTTAGTTTGGGTGTGGTCAGGGTTAGCTAATTCTAGGTTGGCTTCTATCTAGGTGTAGTCTGGGTCAACTAATTCTGGGTTGGCTTTAGTCTGGGTATCTACTGGGTCAACTAATTCTAAGTCTTCTATAGGTATCTTATCTTCTTCCTCATACTCGTCCACTAAGCTCACATCAGCTTTATACACTTCTTCAATATCATTTTTGTGAACCAGTGGGGTGGTAGAAGGGGGTCGGCTAAGAAAAAATTGACTAATGTCTGGGAAAGCAGGGGTGAGCCTTTTGGAAATTGTGTTCCAAAACCAATTGCTTAGGCTGTAAGCAGTTGTGCTCAGTATTGTAATTTGTATATGAATTAATAAAACTTTATTTTGGCAGCTCATCACATTATTCATTTTCCTGTAATGAACTCTATTTATGTGATGAAGTCCTTAGGACTGCACTGACTTCGATATAGAGAGGATATATCTAGGGGTCCTTTAAAAAGGTTCACAACCAAAGGATACATTGCATAAGATGGCAATGTATTAAGTGTAGGTTATTGTGGTTCACATTATTTGGTTGTCCTCTTGACCAAAGAAGTGTGGTGACACTGATGTGATTTGCAAGTGGGATGTGTGACATTTCATTGAACGTGACTCCATGGAGCTCTTTTCTGCCAAAGGATTGCTCATGATTGGATATGGGTATATGTGTCCCTCCGACCTGAGGTCACCATGGTAGCTTGCAAGCAACTCCCTGTGCTTTGGTGCCGGACTACCCAGATTTCTAATCCGACGATGGAAGGTTTCTGGGTACAGGCAAGTGGCAAGTACTTGTGGAGCAGTGGTGGACCAAGATGGAATTGACATGTCCAAATTGTTTGGATTGAATGTCTTGAAGTGTCTCAATTTAGCAAATCCTCGACTGGGGTAGTCCTAGTGAGGAGTCACTGGACTTGTGAGGTTGAGACATGTTGTGGATTGACTCAGTCAGGGTTGGCAGTCTAACCCTAGGTCATCTTGAGCATTGGAGGTCAAAGGGATGAATTATACGGTAACCATATGCTAGAGGTTCGATAGATTGCTCTTGCATCTTCGGCCTATCCGGACACCGGGACCCATTGCTAGTGGTATATTGTGCTGGTACTGGAAGTGATCCAGTGCTACCATTTAGGTTCAAACCTATGAGATCACATGCCATAGAGGATTTTTTCCTGATCTAGGAGCCAGTCAACGATTGAGAATCATTTTGGTATTAAGGTCAAATGGTCTATTTGAGCACACATTGAATCTTTTCTGTTCACCTAGTCTAATTTGGATCGATCAGGTTTGGTTTGGGTCAACCATGAACTGCTCCTCGTAGACCAAGATTGGACCCAGTTTTTCTTACTGATCGATTTTGGTCGGACCGGGGGTTTTTATGAACCATTTTGGGTTTGATGAACTGGTTTAATTCTTAGATATTTACACATTGTTTTATCCCTTCTTCCCCTACTATTCATTGCCCTGTTTTACCATTTTGAATGGGTTTGAATTGCTTATTGATCGAATGTTGAATGGGATAAGATTAGCTTGAAATTTGTTTGCTGCCTTGGAATTCAGATAATATTCATTTGCATAGTGATCTAGATAGGGTCTCTCGGTGGTTTTCTCCCGCATGTCATTCCTCTCTCAGTCTTTGTTTTTCACGGTGTTTCAGCCCTTTCAGCTTGCTGTTCCCAAACTTTCTCCACCGATTCAAATGCATTTCAAATGAGTTTTGGTTTTATCTAAACTCCTCTCATGATTACTTTCCCGGCCTTCACGTGTATTCTCGGCCTCTGATATTTCTTGGTTGTTGGCCGTGAGATGAGAGAGAGGTGAAGAACAGAGCACAAAAAAAAAAAAGAGGAGCAGAGAGCGATTTATTTTCATCTGTGAGAAAAATTTTTTTTGGACAAAAATCTGAGTGCAGAAATCATTGGGAGTCCCGATTAATCCTTCCCTTATCTTCTCGATTTCTAGTGTGTGCTTTTGGTGGAGTAAGGGCGGTCTTGGAGAAGACCGTCCATGAACATTTGTTTGGCTTTCCTTGCTCCATATTTCTATGACCAGTTCTTTGATTCCTGGAGGACTAGCATCCATCCGGGAGTTGGATCAGCGAGAGCCCGTGCGTGGATAATCTAGAGGGTGGACATCTTAAGAGATTGGACCTATCCTCTCTTCTCCTTCCTATTGCAGATCAAATCAAGCCCTGTTTGCAGATCTGTTCTGAAGATTGCTAGAGTTCAGGGAGTTCAACCTGCTGCCTTATTTTGCTGTTGAAGGGAGTCAGCATCTTTCTGCTTCGATCCAAATTCAGAAAAAAAAGGAAGCTCTATAAGATATATAATTTTTTTTTGTTATCATGCATGTTTAGATCTAGATTTTATCATATTGTTTATAATTATTGTATTTGCCTTTACATGCTGTTAGGTTCGGTGACCAGTGCGGAAGTGTGGATTTCAAAAACTTTATGAAATCAGGTCCGAACCCTAATCCCAAAATCTCCTTATTAGCAATTAAAACTTATGACTACATGCATGTCCAAATTTAAACATAGTTTAGATACTAACCTCAGATCGCTATATCCAATCTGATGTAGAAATAAACTCCAAATGGAGTAACCTTTTGAACACACCAGGCGTCCACTTGTCCGCCCTCCGATGGTGATCCACACGGGCAGATGATCAAGACAGTGACTCCTCAATTGGGTTCCTTCCAATCAAGTT
The DNA here is from genome assembly GCA_021397845.1 of Areca catechu. NCBI lineage: Eukaryota > Viridiplantae > Streptophyta > Magnoliopsida > Arecales > Arecaceae > Areca > Areca catechu. The sequence goes on along the minus strand of CM038046.1, from coordinate 48,310,459 downwards.
CTACCCCAAGAACTTGATATATGGGCTATTGGCTAGGACACCTCTAGCCAAACAGGGACTAAAACTTTCTCTCTTACCCTTCTCCTAGTTTTTGGCAACTTTGGCCCCTTAAGACACTCTTGTCTTAAGAATAAGCCCTTGTCCTAAAGTGAGACAAGGCTTGTCTTGGAGGGAGAAGAAAATTAAGACAAAGTTGTCTTAATGTAAGAAAGAAGGAAAAAGGGGGCGCCTTCTTCCTTTACCGTCGGAGAGTTTCTCTCTCTGACTCTCCTTCTGTTCTGAGATTCGACAGAGCCTAGGCTCTGTAAAGGAATCAAAGAAGAAAGAGAGGAGGGGGAAACAGTCTTCTGGAGAGGGAGAAGGAAAGAGAAGCAAGGCTTCGCCGTAGAAAATCTGGAATGTTTTTTTACGGTGAAGCCTTCTTCTTAAATAGGCGACAGAGAGGCGCCTTCTCCTTCTGAAAAATCCTCTCACATCCCTCTCTCCCTTCTCACGTCTTCTCTCTTAATCTCACGGCCCTTGGGATTAATCTCACGGCCTTTGGGATTAATCTCACGACCTTTGGGATGGAAAGACGCGAAGAGGGATCGTGAAAAACTCAGAAGGGCGCGCGCAGAAAGAAGAGTCGCGCCCCTTCGGAGTTTTTTCTTTCTTTTTCACGGTAATTCCAAATTTTGAAGAGTCCACGCCTAGGTGGACTCTGATCCACGCCTCATCAGCCAAAAACGCCGGTCAATTTATTTCTCTTCACGCAAAGACGCGACTTGGAGAGAGTCCACGCGCGTGTGGACTCTTCTCCTTGCGCGCGCGCGTGGGAAGAGAGGGGGAGGGGTTTTAGGCGACGTGGGAAAGGGGTTTAGCCTCTTAGGTTAGCCCAATTGCTAGCCTATTGTTAGCCCAACATTTTAAATCTTCAATTAGATTCAAACCGGAATGAATTTGGATCTAAAAAAGACCAAATCGGAACCCTAACTCGAATCCGATTCAAGTAGAAGTCATGGTTTGCAACACATGCTAGTGTGTTCATCTGCAAACGAGATTTAATTCCAAATTAAATCCTTGATTATCTGTCCTAAGTGTGTGACCCATTGGGTTCCATACTTAGCCAGCAGTGGGTCCGAGTGCAAGTTGACCTAATCTGATCAGAACTCATTCTAATCGATTTAGGTCAAATCGAGCTAACTCGAGTCAGTCAATTAGGACTCCTCCTAATTAGTGATCCAATTAAACCATTTAATTTGATCAGCCCACAAGACAAGATTGACGTCTAGCAACGTGTCATGTCTACCCGGAAGATATGGAAATTCTGGTGTAATTCCAAAACTACCCTTCAGTGGAAAGTTCCCGTACAATTCGATCCTTCAATCATCTTGCATCCCGAATATAACTATGGATATGGAATCATGTCAAATCCAGTTTATACTCATTCCCAGCTCAGTCATACACTAATGATTCAATTAATTCGATATTAGAAATCATTTCTAATATCTGTACTTTGATCAAAGATTTTCTGAATCATCATCTGACCTAATTTGGCTGGATGCAATCTCCTCCTACTAGGAGTGATCAATTCCTTGTTGACCTACTCAATACCTTCATATACAATTCACCATACCCAGCATCAACCTCGTGCATGACCCAGTGTCATGATTGAGATTGAACCAAAGCATGGGTTCATGTACATAAGGTATTATGGCAGTCTCAGGTCATAGGACTACTTGTACAACTCCCACTATGTGAAACATCTATTGACATGCAGCTAAGGCTCCATTAGATGTTCTCAAACTGGATCTATTCAGTGGACTCATTCACTAATGAGCACCCACATCCTTGTATTAGTGTCCTACACAAATGACTGTGAGAGCAGTCACCCTTTTCAGCATACATAGGATGTGCCAGTCTTACCGGAAACCCTGATCCCCAACTCAGGGTTCCTATGACTAGGAATATTCTAGATTAGGGTTTTAAGGCCTTAGATCTCACTGGTATGATCTCATCATAGCCCTACAACCATAGCCCTAATCTATGGGGTTCATCATATAATGACACAGCGAATGATAAAAAATTATTGCCTTTATTAATTTGTCAATTTACAATGGTCTGGGAGATACAGATATTGGCTTATAGGGCATAATCCTTTCAATCTCCCACTTGCACTAAAGCCAATCGCTCTTATTCTTTAACCCCATACAATCGAGGTGGCGATCAAACTCCCGCTGTGGTAGAGCCTTAGTGAACGGGTCTGCTATGTTGTTCTTTGTATCTACTCTATTGATGCAGACTTCTTGTCTTTCGATTATCTCTCGGACAAGATGGAAGCGTCTCAGAATGTGCTTGGACTTGTGATGGGCTCTCGGTTCCTTAGCTTGAGCAACTGCTCCAGTGTTATCACAATAGAGTGGCACCGGGTTCTCAATCTCAGGAACTACTCCCAACTCTGTGATGAATTTCTTCATCCAGACAGCTTCCTTGGCGGCTTCACTGACAGCTATGTACTCTGCCTCGGTAGTTGAGTCAGCTACAGTCTGCTGTTTAGTGCTCTTCCAACTTACTGCTCCACCATTCAAGGTAAAGACATACCCTGAAATGGATTTACTATCATCTGGGTCTGATTGAAAACTAGAGTCTGAATAGGCTTCTAGTTTAAGATCAGATCCTCCGTATATAAGAAAAATATCCTTAGTCCTTCTCAGGTACTTAAGAATATTTTTCACAGCCTTCCAGTGATCCTCTCCTGGATCAGCCTGAAATCTACTGGCTACACCCAAGGCATATGCCACATCAGGCCTAGTACATAACATAGCATACATAATCGACCCTATAGCCGAAGCATAAGGTATAGAACTCATTCTATTTCTTTCTTCAGGTGTCTTAGGAGACATCCTCTTAGAAAGACGTATGCCATGACCAATAGGTAAGTAACCTCTTTTACTTTCCTCCATGCTAAATCTCTTTAGCACCTGGTCAATGTACCTAGACTGGGACAAGCCAAGCATCCTTCTTGATCTATCTCTATAGATTTTTATACCCAGTATATAGGATGCTTCTCCCAAGTCTTTCATGGAAAACTGTTTCGATAACCACACTTTGACTGATTGTAACATTGGGATATCATTCCCAATAATAAGTATATCATCAACATATAGAACTAAGAAAACTATGGCACTCCCACTAGTCTTCTTGTACACACAAGGTTCATCCTCATTTTTGAAAAAATCAAATTCTTTGACTGTTTTATCAAATCGGATGTTCCAACTCCTGGATGCTTGCTTTAATCCATAAATGGATTTCTTTAGCCTACATACCTGATTAGGTTTAGTCTCCAAGACAAAACCTTCTGGTTGTGACATATAAACCTCTTCCTCAAGGAAACCATTGAGGAATGCAGTTTTTACATCCATTTGCCAGATCTCATAATCATGATATGCTGCTATAGCAAGCATAATCCGAATGGATTTGAGCATGGCAACAGGGGAAAATGTTTCATCATAATCTATTCCCTGTTTTTGTCTGAAACCCTTAGCCACCAATCTGGCTTTATAAGTTTCAACTTGGCCATCTGCCCCAATCTTCCTTTTATAGACCCATTTACACCCAATAGGGTTAATACCCTCTGGTGCATCAACCAAAGACCATACTTGGTTGACATACATGGAGTCCATCTCGGATCTCATGGCTTCCAGCCATTTGTCTGAGTCTCTACTCATGACTGCTTCCGTATAGGTTAGAGGCTCATCATTTTGAATGATTTGGGCTTCATTATTTTCAATTATGAACCCATACCTCTCAGGTGCCTGTCGCACCCTATCAGACCTACGGATAGGAGTGTGTTCAGGTTCTATATTAACTATGTTGTTACTTGACTGAGAAGTGTCTATTTGTTGAATCTCATTAAGTTCGATATTTCTACCAGTGCCCTTTTGTAGGATAAATTCCTTTTCCATAAAAGTGGCATGCCTACTGACCAAAACCTTTTGTTCAGTAGGGTGGTAGAACACATATCCTATACTATCTCTAGGATATCCGATAAATAGACATTTGTCTGCTCTAGCATCTAGTTTATGTCCAAAATTCCTTTTTACATAGGCTGGACATCCCCATATCTTAATATACTTAAGATTGGGTTTCTTACTTCTCCATAATTCATATGGAGTGCTAGAGACAGTTTTAGATGGTACTCTATTCAAGATATGAGTTGCTGTTTCCAAAGCATATCCCCAGAAAGAAAAAGGTAACTCCGTGAAGCACATCATGGACCGTACCATATCCAATAAAGTACGATTCCTCCTTTCAGCAACACCATTTAATTGTGGTGTGTAAGGAGGAGTCCATTCAGAGATGATCCCCTTATCTTTAAGGTGATCAAGAAACTCAGTGGATAAGTATTCACCTCCTCTATCTGATCGGAGGATCTTTATACTTTTTCCTGTTTGTTTCTCTACCATACTTTGATACTCTAAGAATTTTTCAAAAGCATCGAACTTATGTTTCATTAGATACACAAATCCATACCTTGAAAAATCATCAGTAAATGTGATGAAGTATGAGTATCCACCATAGGCTTGAGTTGTCATAGGCCCACATACATCTGTGTGTATGAGTCCTAATAACTCTTTTGTCCTTTCTCCATGTCTTTTAAATGGAGTCTTGGTCATCTTACCCATGAGACATGATTCACAAGTTCCTAATGACTCATAGTCATAAGGATCAAAGAAATTTTCTTTGTACAACTTGTTAATCCTAGTCTCACTAATATGTCCAAGTCGACAATGCCAAAGTAAGGTATTGTTTACATCATCTCTTTTCCGTTTATTAGAAACATGAAAAACATTGTCATTAGTGGAAAGAGTTAAGAGACCATTGCAGAATATGCCATAACATATAATTTCATTAGATAAAGAAATTGAGCAGCCACTGCTCATTACATTCATAGTATATCCTTGTTTAAGTAACAAGGGTACAGATATGATATTTCTAATGATTTTTGGCATATAGTAACAATTCCTTAGCTCCAAGATCTTCCCTGAAGGTAACTTCAAAACATAAGTCCCTACAGCTTCTGCTTGGATGGGGTCCCCTCCAGCACCGTAGAGCTCAAAGTTACCTTCCTTCAATACTTTAAGCCCCTGAAGTCCCTGCAATGATTTGCAGATGTTATGACCACAGGCGGTATCCAACACCCAAGTATTTGAAATGGAAGAATCCAATGACAAAATAGTATGAACTTCTTTCATACCTTTTGGTGCCTCTGATGCACTAGGCTTCAAACTTGCAAGGTAAACCTTGCAGTTTCTTTTCCAATGACCCGGCTTGCCACAATGAAAGCAGGTCATCTGTCCGGAGGCCTTCTTTCCTTTCTTCTTCTTAATGCCCCCTTTAGGATTCATCCTCTTATTGGAACCCCTTTTGCCTGTCTTCTTCTTATCCACAAGAAGAACTGGAGCCTTATTTTTCTTTACATGGCTCTCTGCTGTTTTCAACATATTCAACAGCTCAGGCAAGGAAGAATTAAGTTTGTTCATATGGTAATTAAGAACAAACTGTGAAAATGACTCTGGGAGTGATTGCAAGATCAAGTCTTGATTCAACTCCCCATCCATTACAAAACCTAATTGACCTAATCGAGTGATTAGATCAATTATCTTTAATACATGGTCTTGTACTGATGTACCTTCTGTCATCCTTGCACGGAACAACTGCTTAGATATTTCGTATCTAGCAGTTCTACTGTGTTCTCCATAAAGCTCTTTTAAATTTAGCAGTATGGAGTTAGTATCCATGCTATCATGCTGCCTCTGTAACTCGTTAGTCATAGAGGCAAGCATAACACATTTGACAGTAAGTGAGTCATTTTGCCACATATTATATGTGGTCTTTTCCTCTTGCGAGGCATCTTCCCTTGGTGGTTCCAAAATCGGGGTATCAAGAATATAGGAAATTCTTTCTTGACTGAGTACTATTTTCAAATTTCTCAGCCAATCAACATAATTCGGCCCAGTCAATTTGTTGGCATCTAAAATACTACGGAGTGAGAGTGAAGAGGCCATTTATCTACATTTAAACAAAGAACGAAAACATAAGCAAACAACCATGAAATGACAACACATAATTAAATTAGGACTTTAATTTAATTATGTCTCCCACTATTTTATCGAGCATCATAACCCTCCATACGATGATCGAGAAAATCTTAATTGATCTTTCTTAGTGGGGTTGAGATCCCAATCCCTCATAAAAGACCTTGTGTGTACACAACAAATCTTATATAAGTTCATAGGTAGGAAAACTCTTTCCAATTGTAACCTGTACAATTCTCAACTTATCTCGGCCTCTAAAATATTAATAGCCTTGTGTATACACAACAAACTATAATATTTTAGTTAAGTAAGACCCTTCATAGCCATATAGTCATGACTTTAATAGTAATACCCTTGTGTGTTCACAACAAAATATTACTTTAAATCATGCCATAAACAAATAATTGTATTAGGCCAAAAATTGTGTTAGTCACCATATTAGGTCTTGTGTGTACACAACAAACCTAGTATAGATCATAACACAATGATGACCTATCATGAAGGAAGGCCAATAATAGTATTTTAACACCAAGCATGTTAGTCAAGAATTAAATCAATCAGATCGGCCAGGCTAGTGGAAGAGATGTGGGGGTCCCCCCGTTGCTTTCCTAGACACCAATTTAAAATTGGCCAGGTCAGTCAACGGAACCAATTAAAAACCACGATTCCCTTTACCTTCCCAGAACCACCTTTCTAGACACCGAAATGACTAATTATCCATCATGACTAATAATGCTTATCGGTTAACTATACTACCACTTAATATAATTTTAAGAGGGGTTCATGCAATGCCAGCACATTCAATTAAAAGCTATCACATATATTAATACATGCTTTAAACTAAGCAAATATGTGAAATGTGTGCCATCATACTAGGACAACCATTTACCACATAATGGATACACCATTATGCCAGGGCAACCTTATTTCAGTATGATGGCTCCAGGGCTACTCATATCTCTAAGACAATTAGGGTTTCAGTGGAAAACCCTAACTGGTGGCAATCATCAAACTCATGTTCAATCAAAGACATGCACTGTGCATCAATATAAAAACTTTAACATGATACTACATCATGAATTGAACTTCATAAGTTTTAATCCTAATAAGGATGGCTCTGATACCACTGTTAGGTTCGGTGACCAGTGCGGAAGTGTGGATTTCAAAAACTTTATGAAATCAGGTCCGAACCCTAATCCCAAAATCTCCTTATTAGCAATTAAAACTTATGACTACATGCATGTCCAAATTTAAACATAGTTTAGATACTAACCTCAGATCGCTATATCCAATCTGATGTAGAAATAAACTCCAAATGGAGTAACCTTTTGAACACACCAGGCGTCCACTTGTCCGCCCTCCGATGGTGATCCACACGGGCAGATGATCAAGACAGTGACTCCTCAATTGGGTTCCTTCCAATCAAGTTCTACCCCAAGAACTTGATATATGGGCTATTGGCTAGGACACCTCTAGCCAAACAGGGACTAAAACTTTCTCTCTTACCCTTCTCCTAGTTTTTGGCAACTTTGGCCCCTTAAGACACTCTTGTCTTAAGAATAAGCCCTTGTCCTAAAGTGAGACAAGGCTTGTCTTGGAGGGAGAAGAAAATTAAGACAAAGTTGTCTTAATGTAAGAAAGAAGGAAAAAGGGGGCGCCTTCTTCCTTTACCGTCGGAGAGTTTCTCTCTCTGACTCTCCTTCTGTTCTGAGATTCGACAGAGCCTAGGCTCTGTAAAGGAATCAAAGAAGAAAGAGAGGAGGGGGAAACAGTCTTCTGGAGAGGGAGAAGGAAAGAGAAGCAAGGCTTCGCCGTAGAAAATCTGGAATGTTTTTTTTACGGTGAAGCCTTCTTCTTAAATAGGCGACAGAGAGGCGCCTTCTCCTTCTGAAAAATCCTCTCACATCCCTCTCTCCCTTCTCACGTCTTCTCTCTTAATCTCACGGCCCTTGGGATTAATCTCACGGCCTTTGGGATTAATCTCACGACCTTTGGGATGGAAAGACGCGAAGAGGGATCGTGAAAAACTCAGAAGGGCGCGCGCAGAAAGAAGAGTCGCGCCCCTTCGGAGTTTTTTCTTTCTTTTTCACGGTAATTCCAAATTTTGAAGAGTCCACGCCTAGGTGGACTCTGATCCACGCCTCATCAGCCAAAAACGCCGGTCAATTTATTTCTCTTCACGCAAAGACGCGACTTGGAGAGAGTCCACGCGCGTGTGGACTCTTCTCCTTGCGCGCGCGCGTGGGAAGAGAGGGGGAGGGGTTTTAGGCGACGTGGGAAAGGGGTTTAGCCTCTTAGGTTAGCCCAATTGCTAGCCTATTGTTAGCCCAACATTTTAAATCTTCAATTAGATTCAAACCGGAATGAATTTGGATCTAAAAAAGACCAAATCGGAACCCTAACTCGAATCCGATTCAAGTAGAAGTCATGGTTTGCAACACATGCTAGTGTGTTCATCTGCAAACGAGATTTAATTCCAAATTAAATCCTTGATTATCTGTCCTAAGTGTGTGACCCATTGGGTTCCATACTTAGCCAGCAGTGGGTCCGAGTGCAAGTTGACCTAATCTGATCAGAACTCATTCTAATCGATTTAGGTCAAATCGAGCTAACTCGAGTCAGTCAATTAGGACTCCTCCTAATTAGTGATCCAATTAAACCATTTAATTTGATCAGCCCACAAGACAAGATTGACGTCTAGCAACGTGTCATGTCTACCCGGAAGATATGGAAATTCTGGTGTAATTCCAAAACTACCCTTCAGTGGAAAGTTCCCGTACAATTCGATCCTTCAATCATCTTGCATCCCGAATATAACTATGGATATGGAATCATGTCAAATCCAGTTTATACTCATTCCCAGCTCAGTCATACACTAATGATTCAATTAATTCGATATTAGAAATCATTTCTAATATCTGTACTTTGATCAAAGATTTTCTGAATCATCATCTGACCTAATTTGGCTGGATGCAATCTCCTCCTACTAGGAGTGATCAATTCCTTGTTGACCTACTCAATACCTTCATATACAATTCACCATACCCAGCATCAACCTCGTGCATGACCCAGTGTCATGATTGAGATTGAACCAAAGCATGGGTTCATGTACATAAGGTATTATGGCAGTCTCAGGTCATAGGACTACTTGTACAACTCCCACTATGTGAAACATCTATTGACATGCAGCTAAGGCTCCATTAGATGTTCTCAAACTGGATCTATTCAGTGGACTCATTCACTAATGAGCACCCACATCCTTGTATTAGTGTCCTACACAAATGACTGTGAGAGCAGTCACCCTTTTCAGCATACATAGGATGTGCCAGTCTTACCGGAAACCCTGATCCCCAACTCAGGGTTCCTATGACTAGGAATATTCTAGATTAGGGTTTTAAGGCCTTAGATCTCACTGGTATGATCTCATCATAGCCCTACAACCATAGCCCTAATCTATGGGGTTCATCATATAATGACACAGCGAATGATAAAAAATTATTGCCTTTATTAATTTGTCAATTTACAATGGTCTGGGAGATACAGATATTGGCTTATAGGGCATAATCCTTTCACATGCCTGTGTATTTATTATATGCATCATGTTTATGTTAGATCCTGTGCTTGAAAAGGTTTTTCCGTATGCATGCTTAAAATTTTTAATTATGCAATACCTACTCCCTAGTGTTGCATGCCTAGGGTAGGCGTCCGATGCACTACTTTCCTTTCAGTGGTATCAGAGCCAGGTTCCTGTGTAGCATATCATGATTGCATGTATTGTTGGTTTTGGATATGTATTTAGGTTAGGGATTACTTTTAGGAACCTAGATGAGACCTTCACCATGGCCGTGTGTCCAGATTAATCAGGGTTTAAAATCCCTAATTTTCTATGACACGAGGCAGTTCATCTGTGTTGGCTTTTTCAGAAGGATCCTTAAAGAAAACCTACGGTATTAAAAATGTTTTAATCCTGATACATGATTTTACATTGGCATGTCTAAAATTTTTTTTTTGGCTTGCAATATTATAAAATGATATGATAAGACTAGATATGATGCATGAAAGATGTAAAAGGGTTTTACATGAATTTAATTAAAAATATTTTAATTAAAAGTTGGCTTATAATCTAATAATTATGAATTGAAAGATTAATTAATTGACAAGCCAGATTAGGGTTTATGAAACCTAATATCATTTGAATAAGCTATCTGGGTTAATTGGGTTTGCTATCTGATTGGATCCGTTTATTGGGTTAGACCTAAGGTTAGTTGAATTGGACTTAAGAGAACTAATCAAATATTGATTAAGGACCTTCTCTTTAGTATCTATTTAATAGTTAGATGGGTTAGGCCATTCTTCTAAAATGGATCTAATTAGTGGCTCTGTGGTAAGCCTGAGTTCTTAGGCTGGTCCAATCGAGTATGGTAAATCGATTGGTGTCTAGGCAGGTTTGGCATTTTTGATCATGGCTGCATGAGGCTACTCTTTCCTGGCCAACTTGGTTGGTGTCTAGGAAAGATGGTTAATGGCGGTTACTCACCCATGATCTCACCTACCTAGCCAATCCAGTCAACCAGAACTGATTAGAAGAGCTTATTGATTCGAGTTAACCCATGTCATCCAAGTTGATCAGCTTGTCTGATCTTTAGGTGCCCATGGACCAATGTGTTGAGTTTAATTCAACCCTCATGAGAATTGATTTGATCAGTGGGAGGTTGATCCATGTTCTTCTCTCTATTCTTCTATCATAATTTAATTAAAATCCTCTAGAATTATTAGGTCCTGAAAAAAGACTAAGTCAATGAGTTGATGGTATCTTAGCCTCCCATTAAGTGGGTTAGTAATGAGTCCTTTAGCTTGGTGTACATCGTCAGTTCCAAAGAACGGGTGTGCATCTGGTTACTGGGATTACTCTCCCGTAGATGATGGTTCAGTGCAACCTTCTTAGTGGTGATCAAGTGGGCTGGCCAAAGTCGGGCTTGGTCATTCGTTAGCTGGAAGCATCAGATTTGTCATATTCATGGTTGGACCTAACCAGAGACCCGCAATAGGAGGCTTGAAAGCCGATTGGGGGTTCTGTGGGGCAAAATTTACTACTGGAAGTTGCTTAGGGAAGCAATTGGTTAGAGAACCTACCTTTAGGCACGTATGGATAAGCCAGCCAAAGTCGGGCTCATACATGGTCTATTAGATTTCAGTACCCACTATGAAATGATGATTTCACAGATTGGAGTTAGAGGCTCCAAATCTGAAAAATTAGTGGGAGGGACCTTTAGACTAAAGTCCAAGTCTTTTGGTTTAATTGATTAATTCATATACTAATTTGATCTTAATTTTCCTTTCAGATGTCTTCAAACCTTTTGTTCCGGTCACTTCTCGAAAGCGAGAAGTTAAAGGGTCCCAATTTGATAGCTGGTATCGAAAATTGAGGATAGTCCTAGAGCATGAGTGGATCATTTATGTGATAACGGATCCAGCAACTGAAATCCCTTCTGCCAATGCTCGGAGTTCGATCAGGGACACTTATTTGAAGTGGGTTTCTGATTGGACTACTGTCTGATGCATAATGTTGGTGGCGATGAATGATGAGTTTAGTCGCAAATTCGAGGAGGCCCAGCAAGACGAGATTCTTCAAAGGTTAAAGGAATCTTTCGGCACACCAGACGATGTGGAGCCGTGCAAAGTATCTTGTGCCATCTACAATGCCAAAATGAGGAATGGCGGTTCGGTCACTAATCATGTATTGTACATAATCGAGATGATCGAACGATTGGGCAAGCTTGGATGTCCCTTGCACGAGCAACTTGGCAAGGATGCGATCCTGAATTCTCTACCCTCCTCCTATCTTGACTCTCTCGATCATTATAAAATGAATAAGCCTGCAGTCAATTACCATGGTTTGATGGGGTTGCTACAAACATACGAGAAGGACCACCAACTGAATAAGGGGGTGGTAAATTTAGTGGGAGGTTTTAGAGGTCATCATCCCTTTAAGAAAGGGAAGAAGAAAGGTAAGGGAAAGAAGGTGCAGAGTGCTCCTGGCCCAAGTCAGGCCAAGAAAGTGAAAGCTGATCAAGCTGGTGCAGAGTGCTTCTATTGTAAGAAGCAGGGACATTAGAAAAGGAACTATCCTCTTTATCAGGCATCCTTAGACCCGAACAGGCCAAGGAAGGGAAAGCAGCAAGGTGCTGGACAAGATATTTATATGATAAAACCTTGTAATTTCTCTATTTGTTACACTGCTAGCTGGGTATTGGATACTGGTAGTCCTATTCATGCTTGCAATTCATTACAGGGAATGCAAGTTAGCAAGAGATTCGAGGATGGGGAGTAGTTCCTGAACATCAAAAATGGAAATCGTGTTCCAGTACTAGCGGTCGGAGTTCCGAGTCTTGTTTTTGAGTCTAGTACTGTCGAATTAGTTGACTGTCATTATTGTCTTAGTTTTATTATGAGTATTATCTCTGTAGGCCTATCTGCCAATTGTGGTTATGAACTTTCAATAAAAGAAGATTTTTGCCAAGTTATTGTGAATAACTCTGTGATAATGAAAGCTAAGTTAAATAATTGCATTTATATTTTGTCACGGCCTGTTAATGTAATGTACACATCTAGCAAACACCCAAGGATAGAAAATGTCAGTGCCTTGTATATATGGCACTGTAGGCTAGGTCATGTTAACCAGAATAAGATAAACAAGTTGTGAGGAGAAGGCCTTCTCGAGGTCAGTGATTCTGACTCACTGCCCACTTATGAATTCCATTTGATTGGTAAAATAATCAAGTCACCTTTTACTGAAAAAGGTGAATGAGCTACAGAACTTCTAAGTCTCATACATACTGATGTATAAGGATCCATAACAGTTAGTGCCAGAGGTGGATATAGATATTTCATTACATTTATAAATGACCTTTCCATGTATGGCTATGTCTTCTTAATGAGACATAAATCTAAGTCGTTTGAAATGTTCAAATGATATCGTAATGAAGTGGAGAAACAAACTGGAAAGAGTATTAAAACCCTTCGATCTGATCAAGGCGGTGAATACCTATCCAATGAGTTCATGACATATCTTGAGGAGAATGGGATTCTCTCTCAGTGGACTCCTCCAGGAAAACCCCAGATGAATGGTATGTCCGAAAGGAGGAATCGAACCCTATTGGACGTGGTTCGATCCATGATGGGTTTTGCAACTATGTTGCTATCCTTCTGGGGATATGCACTTGAGATAGCTTGTTACTTGCTGAATGATGTTCCAAGTAAGTCTGTTGTCTCCACTCCATATGAGTTATGGACTGGATGTAAGCCCTCAATTTCATACCTTTGGGTCTAGGGTTGTCCGGCTTATGTAAAGCATTTAGACTCAGATAAACTTGGTCCTAGGTCTGATCGGTGCCTGTTTATTGGGTACCCTAAGGAAATAAAAGGGTATTTCTTCTACTTGGAGGATGAACAGAAAGTGTTCGTTGCTCTTAGGGCTTTCTTTTTGGAAAAGTAGTTCCTTTGAGAAGGAACTGTAGCCTTTAAGATTGAACTTAGTGAATTTCAACAAGTGGAAGAACCTGCACACTCTAAGGACATCATAGAACCGGCTGTGATTGGATCACACCCGAAACCCATTAATAGGAGATCCGTAGAGTACCGCGTCAGCCGAACAAATTTTACGATTTCTTGGTCTGGGACAGTGATCCTATTAAGCTCGACGAGAACAATGAGGATCCGATCACCTATATGGATGCACTTCAAAGATCTGACTCTGAGGCGTGGCTTGGAGCCATGCGATCTGAGATGGAGTCCATGGAGATCAACAATGTATGGACATTGGTTGATCCACCTGAAGGGATAAAACCCATCAGGTGCAAGTGGATTTTCAAGAGAAAAAGGGGTGCAGATGGGAAGGTGGAGACCCATAAAGCCCGTTTGGTTGCCAAGGGGTATCGTCAGCGATATGATATTGATTATGATGAGACATTCTTCCCTGTGGCAATGCTCAAGTCCATTCGGATCATGCTTGCTTTGGTAGCACATTTTTACTATGAGATCTGGCAGATGGATGTCCGTACCACTTTCTTGAATGGAGAGCTGGATGAGGAGGTGTATATGATATAACTTGAAGGGTTCACATCCATAGATGAGTCAAAAGTGTGTAAATTACAGAGGTCCATTTATGGACCCAAGCAAGCATCTCGAAGTTGGAACATGCGATTTGATAGGTGTATCACATCGTATGGCTTTGTTAGGAATGGAGATGAACCCTGCATCTATAAGTGGGTTAATGGTTCTGTGATTGTATTCCTGGTACTGTATGTTGATGACATTCTCTTAATCGGGAATGACATCGCAGCATTGCAAGGAGTAAAGGTCTGGTTGTCATCTCAGTTCTCTATGAAGGACTTGGGTGAAGCTTCTTACATACTGGGTATGAAGATCTATATAGATAGATCTAAGAGGCTTCTAGGATTATCCCAATCTATGTACATTGATATCGTGCTGAAACGGTTCATCATGGAGAATTCCAAGAAAGGCTATCTCCCGATAGGTTCTCTTTCCATGAAGGATTGTGCGACAACTCCTGAAGAAAAAGAGTGCATGAGTAGAGTTCCTTATGCTTCTGCTGTGGGCTCTATCATGTATGCTATTATATGTACTAGACCAGACATGGCATACTCATTAGGAGTGGTGAGTAGATACCAAGCTGACCCAAGTGAGGTGCATTGGAAGGTGGTTAAGGCCATCCTGAAATATTTGAGAAATACTAAGGACCAATGGCTAATTTATGGAGAACCTGACTTGAAACTTGTGGGGTATACTGACTCCAGTTTCCAGTCAGACAGAGATGATAGCAAGAGTGTGTTAGGGTTTGTGTTTACCCTGAATGGAGGAGTGATCTATTGGAAGAGTTCCAAGCAGGAAATAGTTACAGACTCGATATGCGAAGCAGAATACATTGCAGCATCCAATGCAGCAAAGGAAGCCATGTGGTTGCGGAAGTTCCTTGGAGAGCTAGGGATGGCACCTTTCCTAGATGGTCCTACTTCAGTGTATTGTGACAGCACAGGAGCCATTGCTCAAGCTAAGGAGCCAAAGTCTCATCACTTTACCAAGCACATTCTGCGGTGCTATCACCTCGTGCGAGAGATCGTGGAATGAGATGACATCAATCTTATGAAGATGGATGAAAAGGAGAATCTGGCCGACCCCTTCACTAAAGCCCTCGAAATCAAAGAGTTTGACTATTGTAAAAGGAAAATGGGTATTAGATACTATTCTGATTGGCTTTAGTACAAGTGGGAGTTGTTGGAAATTATGTTCCAAAGCCAATCTCTTAGGCTGTAGATAGTTGTGCTCAGTATTGTAATTTGTATATGAATTAATAAAACTTTATTTTGGCAGCTCATCACATTATTCATTTTCCTGTAATGAACTCTATTTATGTGATGAAGTCCTTAGGACTGCACTGACTTCGATATAGAGAGGATATATCGAGTGGTCCTTTAAAAAGGTTCACAACCAAAGGATAAATTATATAGGATGGCAATGTATCAAGTGTAGATTGTTGTGGTTCACATCATTTGGTTATCCTCTTGACCAAAGGAGTGTGGTGACACTGATATGATCTGCAAGTGGGATGTATGACATCTCATTGAATGTGACTCCGTGGAGCTCATTTATGCCAAAGGATTGCTCACGATTGGATATGGGTATATGTGTCCCTCCGACCTGAGGTCACCATGGTAGCTTGCAAGCAACTCCCTATGCTTTAGTGCTGGACTACCCAGAATTTTAATCCGATGATGGAAGGTTTCTGGGTACAGGCATGTACATGTGGAACAGTGGTGGACCAAGATGGAATTGACATATCCAAATTGTTTGGATTGAATGTCTCGAAGTGTCTCAATTTAGCAAATCCTTGACCAGGATAGTCCTAATGAGGAGTCACTGGACTTGCGAGGTTAAGACATATTATGGATTGACTCAGTCAGGGTTGGCAGTCTAACCCTAGGTCATCTTGAGCATTGGAGGTCAAAGGGATGAATTATACGGTAACCATATGCCAGAGGTTCGATAGATTGCTCTCGCATCTTCGGCTTATCCAGATGCTGGGACCCATTGCTAGATGGTATCTTGTGCTGGTACTGGAAGTGATCCAGTGCTACCGTTTGGTTCGAACCTATGAGATCACACACCATAGAGGATTTCTTCCTGATCCGGGAGCCGATCAATGATTGAAAATCATTTTGGTATCAAGGTCAAACAGTCTATTTGAGCATATATTGGATTTTTTCTATTCACATGGTCTGATTTGGATTGACCAGGATTGGTTTGGGTCAACCAAGAACTGTTCCTGGTAGACCAGGATTGGACCCAGTTTTTCTTACTGATCGTTTTGGTCGGACCGTGATTTTTTATGAACTGTTTTCGGTTTGATGAATTGGTTTAATTCTTGGATATTTACACATTGTTTTATCCCTTCTTCCCATGCTATTCATTGTCCTGTTTTACCGTTTTGAATGGGTTTGAATTGCTTGTTGATCGGATGCCAAATGGGATAAGATCAGCTTGAAATTTGTTTGCTGCCTTGGATTTCTTATTATATTCATTTGCATAGTGATTTGGATAGGATCTCTCGGTGGTTTCCTCCTACACATCATTCCTCTCTCAGTCTCTATTTTTCACGGTGTTTCAGCCCTTTCAGCCTGTGGTTCCCATACTTTCTCCATCGATTCAAATGCATTTCAAATGGGTTTTCGTTTAATCTAAACTCCTCTCATGATTACTTTACCGGCCTTCACATGTATTCTTGGCCTCTGATATTTCTTGGTTGTTGGCTGTTAGATGAGAGAGAGGTGAAGAACAGAGCACAAAAAAAAAAAAAAGAGGAGCAGAGAGCGATTTATTTCCATCTATGAGAAAAATTTTTTTGGGATGAAAATCTGAGTGCAGAAATCATTGGGAGTCCCGTGTAATCCTTCCCTTATCTTCTCGATTTCTAGTGTGTGCTTTTGGTGGAGTAAGGGCGGTCTTGGAGAAGACCATCCGTGAACATTTGTTTGGCTTTCCCTGCTCCACATTTCCTTGACCAGTTCTTTGATTCCTGGAAGACTAGCATCCATCCGGGAGTTGGATCAGTGAGAGCCCATGTGTGGATACTCTAGAGGGTGGACATTTGGACACCTTGAGAGATTGGACCTATCCTCTCTTCTTCTTGCTGTTGCAGATCAAATCAAGCCCTATTTGCAAATCTATTTTGAAGACTACTGGAGTTCAGGGAGTTCAACCGGCTACCTTATTTTGCTGTTGAAGGGAGTCAGCTTCTTCCTGCTTCGATCCAAATTCATAACAAAAAGGAAGCTCTATAAGGTATATAGTTTTTTTTTGTTATCATAAATGTTTAGATCTAGATTTTATCATATTATTTATAATTATTGCATTTGCCTTTACACGCCTATGTATTTATTACATGCATCATGTTTATGTTAGATCCTGTGCTTGAGTAGGTTTTTTCGTATGCATGCTTAAAAATTTTTATTATACAATACCTACTCCCTAGTGTTGCATGCCTAGGGTAGGCGTCTGATGCACTGGTTTTCCTTTCAGGGTCAACTAAGGGGTTCCTGATGAAAACTAGGCTCATATCTAGGGGTACTAATCCTTCGGGGTTCAGGTCAACTATGGAAAACCTGACTAATACTTGGTTGATACCTAGGGGGACTAGTCTTATTGGGTTCGGACTGACTAAGGGTTATGGGTTCCCTGGGCTCATAGGAGATGGGCTCGACCTATGGTTTATGGATCTCTTGGGCTTATAGGATATGGGTTCAGTTCTATGGGTTATGGGTTCCAAGTATGGGTCAGGGCATAGGACTCTCCTAGGGATGGGAGGTGTGGGAGAAGGTGACTCAAGTTTAGGTCTAGTATGGATTTCACAAGTTTTTTCTATGGTTCCTAATCGATTTTCTACTTGGTCCAACCTGTTGGTCAATTGATTGTGATTATAGTTCATCTGGTTCATTTGGGTGGTTAATTGGGCTAACTGGTAAATAATGGCCCTCAGTTGAGCACCAAAATCATCAATGGTTAAGCTGGGTTGGGGTTTAGGCTGATGATACTAGGCTCCTGACCTAGTGGTCATGCAATCAATCAATCAAGGGATTATGATGCAGTCAAGCACATTCTAGGGTTTGCTAGACCTAGAGTCAAAGTGGAATGGGTCGACTCAACTTACACCCAACTCAAGAACTAATCCTTCCACTGGCCCGATAAGAGGTGGGGTGGTGGGAGGCTCCCCCTGCCTGTGACAGGGTCCTAATTAAATAACCACCAGTCCACTTAGGGCATTTGCCTCTGGACCTCTAGCCTTAGACACCAGTTTTCAATAATAGTTGAGGAATTGAATGCACTAGTTTACCAACAAAACTTTGACCCGACCTGTTGGTGTCCCTAAATCTATAAGGTTGCTAGTTGATTTAACTAAGGTTTGGGTACGTATGCAAGGTGCTTGTTTTGGGCCCAGGACAGGTGATGAAATCCTGTCCTGATCTGGGATAGAAAATTGCCCTTAAGATTACTTTAAATGAGATGATGCAAATCAATGAACCTGATGCAATCTAATAACAAAATAGAAAATACAATTTTTTTTGTCTCTTTTGTGAGGTGGCAAGTTAAATTTGAGTTGGTTAAGTTATCAAACAAAATTGGCTTGGGTGAGGTGGGGTTTGATAGTTGATTAAGTTTGGTTTAGTCCAATATTCAGAAACTAAAATTGTGGGTCTATTTTGTGGTAGAAGTTAACATAGTTTTTATAGTAGATAAAAACCCACAAAAATTTCAAAACAGAGGAATAATAGTGAAGATAATTCCTACCAAATTTCATGCAAAACAAAATTCGTATGATGATACAGCACTTAGGGTTTCTGACTGGATATGGAACACTCAAGATTCAGGTCAGGGTTTCTAAGATGTAGGTTTTTTTTCTATAAAATTAATTAAAAATAATGATAATAATCAAGACTGATCAAAGAGTATTCCATGTAAATTTCAGAGAAAAATAAAATACCTAAGATGATGAAACATATCAAAACTCAGACCTCTAGTGCAAATGACAAGATGCAGATTTTTGTTAGGGTTTTGTTTTTGCCATTTTTGTTTTTGTTTTTTTGGATCTTAAAAAATCCAAAAAAATAAAATAAAAATAGAGGACTAAATGAAGGATAATTATCATGAAAATCAGATAAAAACAACAACGTTTGATAGGGGAAACAATCCTATATTTTGACTAGTTACACAAAAAACAACATGCAGGAATCTACTTATGATGCAAGAATATGCCCTAATCCCACTCTAATACCAAAATTGATGAGAGACGAGATTCTAACATAATGTAGGATGATATAAAATATATGAACATTAGGAAAATCAAATTAAAGAAAATAAATATTTTTAGATTTTTATGGTTTGATCCCCGAAACTAGACAATACTAGGTTAGGGTTATCCTGTATCAGTCAGCATCCTACCCACATGCTAGATCAATCAAAGATAAATGAAAATCAGGATCCTAGGTCTAAGTAGGCCTATTAGGAGCATGTTCACCTTCAAGAAATCAGACAAAGAGAGTTGGGATGGGTTAGTTTTACCTAGCAATGATGTTCTTGAGTCCGTAGAAGAGATCGCTCCACTCGGATCGTGCCTGGATGATCGAGTCATTTTTTCGCGGATCCACGGCTTTTTATCAGATTGATTTGAAGGCAAAAAAAGATATCATCCAAGGGGCATGGCACCGGAGGGATCCTGCAAACGTCAAAGGTTAGGCACGTAGATTATGGGGAAAATAGTAAACATGATGAAAGAAATAGATTTGGTAGAAGTAGGGCTGCAGGGGGGTTGGCAGCCTTGAAAGATGCTTGGGGGCATCTGGATGTAGGAGAGGTGGCCTGGGGCTGATGGGATGGAGGGTGTCTTAGGGCTTTAAAAGGGCTAGGGTTTGTAAGAAAGAAAAGAAAAAAAAATGGGTCTCACACCCACTCCAAGAAGGAGGAACAATTGAACTTAATCAATCAAAAGTTTGTATTCATGAAAAAAAGATTAGATTACAAGAGGGGAAGGGGTGGGATATTTATAGATTCACCCAAGGCCCTTTCCCTGTCAAAATTAGATTACAAGTTTGTATGGGACAAGGAGTACAAGGTTTAACTAGAATTAGGAGTACAAAGTTTAATTGAAATTAGGAGGCCTAAATTCTAGTAGGACTTGGACATAGGACTCGTTGTAGAACTTAGAAGCTTTGACTTTTCTCCATGGGCTTGGGCTGGGATGAAATTCTCTTGGACTGCTTTGACTTTTCCACTCCCTACTGGGCTTGGACTTAGGCGCCAACCTTGTTGGGCTAGGCTTGGAGGGGCGCCATTCCTTGGTGGACCTGGACTAGGATGGGTGCCAACTCTTGGGCTTTGACTGGGCTGGGGTGGCCAAATGCAAGAATGGGCCTGAGAGGGTGCCCTTCACTTATAGGCTTAGGGCACTAATTCTTAGGGAGCCTAGGGCGCCAAGGCATGAAGTGGCCTGGGAGTCTAGATGCTGGATTGGAGACTTGAGTGTGGATCCAATGGTCCTCCTCTTGAATGAAACACACATAACTCTTGACTAAATTAAAATAACTGAACTCAAATGACAGGACTCAATGGACTTAGTGAATCCAACTGACTCACTTTATTATAGGACTCAAAATTGACCTACACGTAACTTAGAGAACAAAATTGGAGCTTGAAATCTTTAACTGATTTGATGTCCCCATCAATATGAGTACTTAATCTGATAAACACACTAAAACACATAATTAGTACTCATATATACTTATGTGTTTTATCAATCATCAAAATCAAGACCAGAGTCACAACCCCAGCTATCCTTCCCCCTACCTGGTGCGCCAATCTGTTGCCACCGAGATCACCATGCCTGTAGCTCCAATGCATGTCGCATATACATCGAGTTCCCATGGGATGCTCCTCCCTCCCTTTCCTAGCTGGCTCCTTGATCTGGACACCCTACAAAAAAGAGGAGACCCGGGCCAGGAATTCCAGCAGGGATACTCCGATGATCAAGTTAGATGGGATGATCAAGAAAAACAGAACCTCTATGGCGAAGAGCTTGGAGGACTCTCCACATAGAGGGTGAAAGATAGAATTGAGGTGGAAAGAACAAGCAGAGATGGAACGAAGAGCCCGGAAGGGTCTGCTAGGGACCCTCACGTGCTCGCCCCCTATCTCCTCCTCACTTGTTTCTCCTTTGTTCCCTTTTTTTTCCTTTTTCCTTTCTTTTATATGAGATGGCCCAGAACAAGTCTGGGGCTTTGTCCTGGTGTCCCTTTCCATGTGCCCTCTCTGGGAGGGGATTACTGTTGCCTGCAGCTTCCCTCCTATCAGACCGGTCCTTAGGAGGAGACCCTTCCTTTTTGGGGTGCATGCCATCATGGCACAGATCCTGTCCCTTTTGGTGGTGCAGTTCCCCATGGGAGGGGCGAACATCGTGCCGCTGAGCCCCGTGCCATGGTGGGGAGTTTCCATTCCTGGAGAGACGGTTTGGGAATTGCAGGGCCCTGGGGTCTTAATGGAATACCCCTCTTGGATGAAATTCAGGCTACGTGGGGTTGATGCTCTCGGTCACACGGTTGTCAGTGTGGCGATGCACTACAGGATATGGGGCCTGAATGCTCCTAAAGGAGCACTCTTTGTGCAGAGCATGTGGGTGATGCGTTGCTGAACTTGAATTAATGGCGACGTGTGCACCACCTTCCAGAGGTGGTAAGCGGACGGGGACCCGCCCACTTTACTGTGGTTTGAATTCCTATTTATCTTGCCTTCTTTGCTATTGACGGGAAATCTTTTCTTTGCAGGGTAGGAAAAGGGGGCCCACTTTGGGAGCCTCACCTTGGCAGCATGAGTGTGACCCTGGTCAGGAGTTGGCGTCAGACAGGCGGCTCGCCTAATGAGCATGACCCCGGTTGGGATTTGACCTCGGTAGGAGGGCTCGCCTTGGCAGCACGAGTGCAACCCCGGCCTAGAGCTAGCCTCAGACAGGGGGCTCGTCCAATGAGCATGACCCTGGCTAGGAGTTGACCTCGACAGGAGGGCTCACCTTGGTAGCATGAGCATCACCCCGGCCGAGAGCTGGCCTCAGATGAGGGGCTCGCCCAATAAGCATGACCTCGGCTGGGAGCTGACCTCGATAGGAGGGCTCACCTTGGCAACATGAGCATGACCCCAGGTGAGAGCTGGCCTCAGACGGGGGGCTCATCCAATGAGCATGACCCCGGCTAGGAGCTGACCTTGGCAGGGGGGCTTGCCTTGGCTCTTTGACTTAGCCACCATGCCCAGGTGGAGGACTCTTTGCCAGCGGGGTCGCTAGTAGAGGCTCCACATCAATTAATGTGCCACATCCAGAACTTTAATTATGGAGGAAGAACCTTACATTGTTGGTAGTACATTCTCAAGTTGCTGGCATTCCAGGTTCACGTCAATCGAGCACCGTCGAGCTCAACGAGATAGTAGGCTCTACTCCGATAGAGCCTTGACCACCTTGTAAGGACCTTCCCAATTTGGAGAGAGCTTTCCATATTCTCCCGGTTAAGATACTTCTGCCCACCTGAGGATGAGGTCTCCCGGACGAAATGCTTTGGGCCTCACTATGAGTTATAGTAGCATGCCACTCGCTACTGGTAAGCCACCATCTGGAGCTAGGCTTTGTCTCTTGTCTTATCCTACAAATCCAGGTTGAGGAGGAGACAGGCTGGATTCTGAGCTTCATCAAACTGCTCTACCCATAACATGGGTAGGCCAAGTTCCACTGGAATCATGGCTTCAGTACCAAAGACAAGGTTGAAGGACATCTCGCCCGTTGCCGTGTGGGGTGTAGTATGGTAAGCCCATAACATGCTGGGCAGTTCATCAACCCATTGACCCTTGGCTTCATCTAATCTCGTGTGGAGCCCTTGCAGGATGGTTTGGTTGGTCACTTTGGCCTTCCCATTGGTCTGAGGATGAGCTACCGATGTGAAGTGGTGGTGGATGCCAAGGTCAGTGTAGAACTCCTCGAAAGCCTGATTATCGAACTGCCTCCCATTATCGGTGATGATCGAATGCGAGAGGCCAAATCAGAAAATTACAAACTTCTAGAAGAAGAATCTAACCTTCGCCACAATTATTCGGGCCTGAGCTTCAGCCTTGACCCACTTGGTGAAGTAGTCGATAGCCATAATTAGAAACTTCTATTGACCGGACATGGTAGGAAATGGACCTAGGATGTCCATTCCCCACTGGGTGAATGGCCACGGGGCTGATAACTGGGCAAGTGGAGCCGCTGGTTGTCGCTGAATGTGGGCATAATATTGACACCGGTCATACTTTCTCATAAAGTCTGTGGCATCTTTTCGCGTAGTCTCCCAGAAGTATCCTTATCGGATTGCCTTGTAGGCCAAGGTCCTGCCCCCCACATGATTGCCATAGATGCCTTCGTGTATTTCCCGAAGCACATAGATAGCTTCTAAGGGCTTCAAGCATTTCAGTAGGGGATAGGAGTAAGATCTCTGGTATAGCTATCTGTCCATCATCATGTAGCATGCGGCCTTCCCCTTGAGAAGGCTGGCTTCCCTCCGATCCTCAGGTAGGGCCTGGGTGGTGATATACCTAATGTAGGGGTCTATCCAGTTGGCTTCAGAGGTGACTTGCTATACTTCTACTACGGACTCGTGGCTAGGTGTCTCAAGGTATTCGATGAAGGTACACCCTAGCAATGATTCCAGTAGGGTAGCTAACCTAGAGAGGACATCATCCCGGGCGTTCTCCACTCGAGGAATGTGGGACATTTGAAGTATTGGAGATTTGCCATGGACGAACATACCTTATCCAGGTACCTTGCTATCATAGGATCCCGTACTTCATACTCGCCGGATACTTGGCCCACTATAAGCTAGGAATCAATGAAGACCTTCAGCCTCTTGATGCCCAATTTGTGGGATACTCTTAAGCCTGCAAGGAGTGCCTCATATTTTGCTTGGTTGTTGGTTTCCTTGAAGAGGAATCGCAGTGCATACTCCACGATGACCCCATCAGACTTGGCGAGAATGAGGCCAGCACCACTCCCTCTGGCATTAGATGTGCCATCAACATGGAGTACCCATGTCTTCTCCTACGAAGCAGGGTCCAGCCTAGATTCAACCCGTCGATCCTCTGACTCTGAATCTTCATCTACCCAGGTGTATTCCACCAGGAAATCTACAAGGACCTAAGCCTTCTGCACCGGTCGCGAGTGGTAAGTAATGTCGAACTCATTGAGTTTCACCGCTCACTTGGCCAGGTGCCCAAAAGTATTAGGGTGGCTCAGAAGAGCCCTCAAGGGCTAATCAATGAGGACGACGATGGGGTGTGCTTGAAAGTAAGGCCTAAGGCACTGCACAAATATTATTAGTGCAAAAATAATATTTTAGAATCGGGTGTACCTAGTTTTTGCATCACAGAGTAGCTTACTGGCATAGTAGACTGGCCGCTGGGAGCCATCCTTGTCAATGCGAACTAGGACTAAGCTGACCGCTTCAGGTGAAATCGCAAGGTATAGAAGGAGTTCTTCTCTTGGCTCAGGCCTGGATAGCAGTGGCGAGGAGGCAAGGAGCTTCTTCAACCCTTCAAACACCTCCTGGCACTCCTCGTTCCAGGCAAAGTTGTTCATCTTTCGCAACACTTTGAAGAATGGTTGACAGCGCTCGGTAGAGAGTGAGATGAAGCGGCTTAATGCTACAATGCATCCCGTTAGGTGATGAACCTCCTTCTTGGAGACAGGGTATTTCATGTCGGCAATCGCCTGGATCTTCTCTAGGTTGGTCTCTATTCTTCTCTGGGTGACCATAAACCCCAGGAACTTTCCTGTCGCCATACCAAATGCACACTTGACAGAATTCAACTTCATCTAGTAGAGACAGAGGTTACCAAAAGCCTTCGCCAGGTCGATAATGTGATCCGACTCTAGGCCGCTCATGATAAGCATATCGTCCACGTAAACTTGCATGTTGCAGCCGATTGATCTTGAAGATCTTGCTAACCAGATGCTGGTATGTGGCTCTCGTATTTTTGAGATCAAATGGCATCATCTTGTAATAGTATGTACCTCTATCGGTCACAAATGCTGTGTGCTCCTCATCCTCCAAATGCATACAAATTTGATTTTACTCGGAAAATGCATCCATGAAGCTGAGGAACCTGTGACCCAAAATTGCATCCACTAGCTGGTCTATCTTGGGGAGTGGGAAGCTATCCTTCAGACATGCTTGGTTGAGGTCAGTGTAGTCTAAATAGATTCTTCACTTCATAAAGGCTTTCCTGACCATCACTACATTGGCGAGCCAGTCTGGATACCATACCTCTCGGATGAAGCCTATCGTAAGGAGTTTCTCGACCTCCTCATCGATCGCCTTCTGTCGCTCCGGGATGAAGCTTCGTTTCTTTCTACTAGACCGGGCAATGGTTGGTGTCGATATTCAGCCTGTTGGTGATCACTTCCGGAGGGATGCCAGGCATGTCGGTGGCAGTCCAGGCGAAGATGTCTACGTTGGCCCACAAGAAGCCAAGTAGATGGGATCTCTCTCCTTCAGGCAGCAAGGCCCCAACCTATACAGTCCTCGAGGTATCCTCCCCTATGGGGAAAGATAACAAGGGCTCAACTGGTCCATCCTTCGGCTCTGGCTCTACCGGATTTGGTTGATCAATTGAGGGGCTCGAATTGGCCCCTCGAGGTCCTAGGAGGGCTTGTAGGCAATGTAGGACTGGCTAGCATGATCCTCTCATCTCCCCGATCCCCCATGAAGTTGGAAATTGAACGAGGAGATGCCTTGTGGAGATGGTAGCATCGAGCACATTGAGTCCGAGATGTCCTAAGATAGCATTGTAAGGTAAGGGAAGCTTCATAACGGTAAATATTGTCAGCACCATACTTTACCGAGGTGGGGTCCCGATAGTTATTGAGAGTATAATCTCTCCTTTAACCCTAACTGAATCTCTGGTAAAGCTTATAAAGAGCATGAATACTAGCTTTATTTGGTCAGCAGACAAGTTCATCCTTGCGAATGCATCATAAAAAAGAATATCCGTTGAGCTTCCACTATCAACCATGATTCTTTTTACAGGATGCTGCGCTATATCATTTCAACGATGACAGCATCATTATTTGGGTTATCCACCCCAGCTGATCCTTTTCCCGCATAAGAGAGTACATCATCACTCCCCTCTCTTGCACTAACCCTCTTCAGGGTTTTCCTTGCCCTCCAGGATATCATCCCTACCAGCTTCTCAGTGGGGCGATTATCGATGGTGAGAGGTCAGGGCTCTTCACTCCGGTCCGCTGGGGGCACCCCTCCCTCTACGTACTTATCGAAGTAGCCATGCTTGATCAACTCTTCTATCTTCCTTTTCAGATGGCGGCATTCCTTGGTGTCATTGGCCATGGTCTCGATGGAAATGATAGTAACATGACTTATCACGCCCAGTAGATGGCCTCAAAGGAGGAGGACGGTGCAGGAAGCGCTCGCCCTTGATCCCCATCAAGATCTTCGCTCTTGGGACACGGAGAAAAGTGAACTTCTTTTCTTTGGTGGGGTTGATTCTGGGCCTCGGCCCTGGTAGCTAGACCGGCACCGTCTTCTGAACTGGGGGAGCACGTGCTTCTCCGATGGCCTACCTTTTTAAGGGCCTCCCATCTAGCTCCCTCCTAGTATGGTCAGTCTCCTCGGTATGGATGTACTTATGTGCCTAGAGGAGGAACTTCGAGTAAGTCTTCGGAGGCTTCTTGTCGAGGGTGTAGGTGAAGCGGGAGGTCCGCAACCCCCTTTTCAGGGTCAACATCACAACAAGCTCGTCAAGGTTGTAGATCCCCAGAGTGGCGACCTTGAACTGGGACACGTAGTCCCAGAGGGACTCTCGGTCCTGCTATCAGATTGAAAAAAGGCTGTCAGCCTCGCATGGTACCTTTTGGCATACATCGAAGTGTGCCACGAACTTCCTCTCCAGCTAGGAGAAGGAATCGATACTCTTGAGCTCGAGTCTGGAGAACCAGACTCAGGCGGCCTTCCATAGGGTAGCCAGGAAGGTGATGCACAGGAGAGCATCGGTAGCCCCCTAGACCCTCATAAGGACCTTATAGCTTTTCAAGTGGTCAAGGGGATCGGTTGTCCCATTGTAGGGATCGACCTGTGGCATACAGAACCGATTGGGGATCGGTTCATCTTGGAGTATTTTGGAGAAAGGAGGATGGGTGTTATAACATGTAGGCTTACTGGGAGAGACCTGAGCTTTTGTAAACTGGTGGGTTAGGTCCACCGACTTGCATTCATGTTCCTCGAGGTGCTTCTTTGCTCAACGGCTGATGGCCTCGTCAGTGGACCCCTCGGCAGAGAATGTTGGGGGTGAAGGAGGGTCGGAGTGGAGGAACTCTCGCTTGAGTTACTAGCCATGCTGGCATCATTGGTGCGAGGGCGTGCCATGGTCCGAGATAGGGGAGCGGCTCTCCTGGCCAATCGGGTCACACTGTGGCTTCCTCCGACCGTCCGATGGGCTCCTCATGGGTGGGAGCCCGCATGCAGTAGCCCCTCCTGGAAGGACTGTAGACTGGTACGAGGATCAACAGCATGGGTCGCAGGGGTCCTTGGTTGCTATTGGGTCTCCAGGGACTGATGCCTTTGATGAAGCTGATGCATCACCATAGCTAGGGCATGAACCTGCTGGGCCAGTGCGATGATCTTGGGGTCTATCAAAGGAGGTGGTGGCGGAGCGGGAAGCTCCCTCTCCGGGCACTGGTCGCCACGGTGAGAGGGTTCTCTCGTGCAATGTGGTCACCATCGGACCATGGGTTCCCGTGGATGCCTTTCCAACAATGGGGGATCTGGTATCAATCCAATCGATCATTTTGCCCCCTACCTAGCGTGCCAATTTGTTGTCGCCAAGATCACTATGGCTTGTTGCTTAATGCGTCTGGTTTCCATGGGGTACTTGGTCCTCTCTTCCAGTCGACTCCTTAGCAGGCTGACCTGCAAAATAGAGGATACCCGGGCTAGGGATTTCGACGGGGACACTCCGACGATCAAGTTAGTGGGACGATCGAGGAGAATAGAACCTCTATGGTGGAGAGCTTGAGGACTCTTCACGTAGAGGGTGAAAAATGGAATGGAGATGGGTTGAGAGAAACGAGAGAGCTTGGGAGGGTCAGTCGAGTGGTTCCTTGCCCCCTTGCTCCCTTTGTTTGCTACTTACCTTCTTACTTACCTCCCCTCTTTGATTTTATATGCATCGGGCAACCCAGACCATGTCTGGGGCTTCTTCCAGGTGTCCATTTCTACGTACCTTTTCTGGAAGGGTTTTCGGTTGCTCGCTATCGCCCTTCTGTCGGGCTAGTCTTATACTTCCGATGGTGTAACTTCCCGTGGGAGGGGTGGGTGCCATACCATTGATCCCCAAGCCATGGTGGTGCGTTTCCATTCTGGGGAAACCGTTGGAGTGTCACAGGGCCTGGGGCCTTAATGGAATACCCTTCTTAGAAAGGTTCAAGTTTTTGAATCGTGGGGGGTTGGATTATGCAGGTCATGCAGGTGGTGCATTGCAGAGCCTATATTTGTGGCAGGACATGTACCACCTCCCGAAGGTCGTGGATAGCCAGGCCCCTCTTTGTCATGATTTGAATTTTTGTTAATCCTACCCCCTCATGCCGTTGGCGAGAACTATGGCCTTCGTGGGGCAGGAGGAGCCCCGCATTAGGGGGCCCCCACCTCAGCAGCATGAGCGCGACCCCGGTCGGGAGCTGATCATAGATGGAGGGCTTGCCTTATGAGCACGACTCTGGTTGGGAGCTGACCTTGGCAGGATTGCTCACCTTGGCAACATGAGCATGACCCCGGCCGAGAGCTGACCTCAGACAAAGAGCTCGCCTTATGAGCACGACTCCAGTTGGGAGCTGACCTTGGTAGGAAGGCTCACCTTAGCAGCATAAGCACACCCTAGCTGGGAGCTGACCTCAATAGGAGGGCTCGCCTTGGCAGCATGAGCACGATCCCGGCCGGGAGATGATCTCAGACGGAGGGCTCGCCTTATAAGCATGACCTCAGTTGAAAGCTGACCTCGATAGGAGGGATTTCCTTGGAAACTGAGCACGACCCCGGTCGGGAGCTGACCTCAGACGGAGGGCTCACCTTATGAACATGACTCCAATTGGGAGCTGACCTCGGTAGGAGGGCTCACCTTGGCAGCATGAGCATGACCCCGTCCGGGAGCTGACCTCGGCAGGAGGGCTCACCTTGGCAGCATGAGCATGACCCCTGCCACCTCAGACGGAGGGCTTGTCTTATGAGCACGACTCTGGCTAGGAGCTGATGTCAGTAGGAAGGCTCACCTTGGTAGCATGAGCACGACCCTGGCCAGGGGCTGATCTCAGACAGAGGGCTCGCCTTATGAGCACGACTCTGGCTGGGAGCTGACCTTTGTAAGAGTGCTCACCTTGGTAGCATGAGCACGACCTCAATCAGGAGCTAACCTTAGACGGAGGGCTCGCCTTATTAGCATGACTCCGGCTAGGAGTTGACCTCGGTTGGAGGGCTCGCCTTGGTAGCATGAGTGCGACCCCGATCGAGAGCTGAACTCAGACGGAGGGCTCACCCTATGAGCACGACTCCGGCTGAGAGCTGACCTTGGTAGGAGGGCTCACCTTGGCTCCTTATTTGGCCACCGTGTCCAGGTGGCAGGGCTTTTGCCAACATGGCCACCTGCAACACTCCACGTCAGCAAATGTACCACATTATGAAGGAATATAAAGTCCTCATAAGACTCCAAGGTACATCCGATGCCTTATTATGCTTAGCTTTCCTAGCAACTTTGAAGAAAGCCACCAAGATGTAGTTTTCAAGCCTGCTGTCCAGATCCATCTATTCTTTCTAATAGATAGGCAATTAGGTGGTGACCCACTTCGGTTGTCATTGACTACTAGCAAAGAATAATGATAGTCTCTTCTCTATCAAGCAAGAAGGAGAGACACTCCGGAGTTATGTGGTGTGTCTCAATATAGCCACATTGGAGATCAGAGACCTTAACAAGTCCGTCACTATGTCAGCCCTAAAGCAAGGACTCCGGAATGGTCGCCTGAGTTTCTTCTTGGATAAAAATGTTTCAAGAAGTTATGTAGAACTTCTCGAGTATTCAAGAAAGTATGCTCAAGCTAAAGAAAGACTTCATCCACCTGAAGGAGTAACGAAAGCAAAGAAGCAAGAAAAAGTAGCCCTACAAGAAAGAAACTCATACTCAGCTAGAAGTTACTAGACATGTAAAGAGTTCAAAGCTAAACCATCCTGCCTAGCAATTTACCAACTACACTCCTTTGACTACCTCTCGATCTCAGATCCTGATGGAGATCGAGAACAAAAATTTTCTATGCTGATCATCGCCCATGAGAGGTCCATTAAAAAAGAGAACAAGAATAAGTACTGCCATTATTACAGAAATCATGATCATGATATAGAAGATTACTGATAGTCAAAGCAGGAAATTGAGAACCTGATCAAAAAGTGTTATCTCAACAAGTACATCAATAACCAGAAAAAAGAAGAGGCTCCTCTAACACGCCCCAAGCACAGAATCGAGTTAGACAACTTTTTTCAACACATATATATGTTTGTTGTTTGTGTAGATATACATATTTGTATATATGCATATAAGATAACTTCTTGATGCATTGAATAACTCAAGTAAAAATTTGTCTGAAAGTATAGAGAGTAACTTTCTAAATACTCGATCTCTATTAGAAACCCAACATGATGTCCAACCTCTTTGGGTCTAACAATCAATACAGGTATAAAGCTTTAGATTTGAACACCTTGATGGTGTCGGATTGGTGTACTTATCTTCATATGGAAGAGGCTATGAAAATCCGGTATCTTGTATCAAACATTTCTCGATAGGACAGGGACCTTCATGAGCAACTACACCGGATTTACCCCCTGTCCCTTTCACTTATCAAAAAAAATTATAAATATATTTTGACTTTGGATATGGTTTTAATCACCGATCTTAATACAATCCTTACGTTTGCAAAAGTGTTTGCTTTCGTTAATATCTGTTTTTTCTTCTGTTTCAAATGTTTTGTGATATTACTTAGGCAAAACAAGCATTGAGATAACCTCTGTTTGATATTCTAAGGAATTAATTATTTCATGGTTAAGGGCTAATCATAAACTTTCAGTCCCTTTTTTGTCATGTAGGTAGCTAAAAGTTAAGCTCCCCAAGGACAAACAGTTAATGTCAGGTAAAACTATGGACCATGACATGTGTGTACCCATTCTTACGTGCGGGTGCTTTGTGCATGTGTGTGTGTGTTTGGGGAAGGGGGGGTGGGGGTGGTGCGGGCACCAGACTCAGAAGAAGACTTCAGAGCTCCATCTGGATCTCTGATTAACCTTGCCCGAAGAATTAGGGTTTTTGGTTTGTAATAAGAGTTGACTAGATCAACTCAATTTAGCTTGAGTCTACATTATCTGCATTTTATTTTGTTGAGTCATGTTGACTCAGTAGTGGACTAGGGCTTCAACCTGGGGTGTTACATTTTCTCCCAAGGCCAAGCAAGTGGGCACCACACTCCCAGCCACACTCCCAGTCCACGGGGCGCTATATCTACATCCAGCAGCTTTTGGTCCCCACTCCACAGATGGCAACTTCCTTCTCTCATGCGCCAGATAAAGAGAAGTCCACCAAGAGACCACAAATCAAGGGGGCGGCCAAGACTTTCCCGAGAAACCCAAAGCAAAGAAGGGAAGAAATCCTCTTGGAAGAGAGCTTCAAGGGGGCGCCCACTACCTGCCAAAGACATTCAAAACAAAGATGGGAAGGACCTTGACTTAGGGAGGAAGAAAAGGAGGAGTCCAAAAGAGTTGATCCAGGGAAGGAAGAAAGTTTTTCTTGAAGATCCAAGCAAGGTGGTGCCATCTACCTGCCTTTTATAACCCAAATCCAATTTTTTTGGTATTTTGGCCGACCATATGTGAAGGATTTGCCCTAATTTGTAGATCCCCTCCTTTAGTCCCACATGGGAAGATGTGAAACTCTCCTCCCTTGTAAAGCCTTATAAATTAAACCCCTCTTGTAAGTTTAAAAAAATGAGATGAATGAAAGAAATTTTTCTTGAGCAAACTTGTGTTTTCTCTTCTCCGCACTTGCTTCCAGGTGTTAAGCTCCGTGAGGGAGTAAATCCGGGTTCCCGTGGAACCTTGAGGAGGTGAGAGATCTCCAAAACCCCAAACCCTAGGTTAGCCACTCCACTCCCAAACCCTAGCCGCCATCACCCTTCTCTTTCCACCAAGCCCTAGTCTATTTCCCTTCTCACGGCCACCATCTCCAAGTCCAGGCCGACCACCAGCATCCGACTCCAGTCCAGATACTGCAGATCTACAGCAACTCTAAGAGGAAGTCAGATCGGCCACCGGAAGAATCCTGATTTTAGCAACTTCAGCCTTCAAGTTCTTCAACCTGGTAAAATCTTTCCTTGAGTTTCTGAATTCCATCTTTTGTTCCTCTCCTTTCCCAGATCTTGAGTCCAGGAGAAGCCGACCAAACCACGAGACCAGTATTAGAGGATCCATTACGAAGATAGCTGACTCCGAGGATCCCACAATCTGCTTGAGAGAGTTCTTCCACCAGAATCCTGAGAAGATCACTGTCTGGTTAGTAAACCATCTCTCCTCTCTATTTCTGTTCTGTTGAAAGTTCAGAGCGAAACCCTAGGTCTGGGAGTTTCTCAACCCCAGCGATCCGTTACTCTGAACTACTCTGATAATTTAGTTTCCTCTAAACTGTGCTTTCAATCCTTACCTAGTTTCCTTCAACGTAGTTTAGCTTTACTTTGAGTCGAAGCCAATTTCTAAAATATAAAAAAAAAAAAAGAATTAATCTTAGTTTTACTTCCGCATACGCTTCTTTGTTCTTTGTTCTGCATCATTTTTGGTATCAGAGCTTTTGTTCTGCATCATTTTTGGTATCAGAGCTTTCGTTCTGCATCATTTTTGGTATCAGAGCTTTGTTCTGCATCATTTTTGGTATCAGAGCTTTCGTTCTGCATCAATTTTGGTATCAGAGCCCTGTCTAGGGTTTCTGACTTGCTTGCATGTTTTGAGTGTCTCTCTTTTTTACTTTGTCTGCTCGAAGTAGACTCCCCAGGATGTCCGGTCCTAGAACGAAGCGAGGTGCAAGCCTCCTCTTTCCATTCCACGGGATGTTCCTAGGGCGTGTATGGGATCCGCTGGGTTACAACTTCGTAGCAGGAATTGTAAACGGGGGAAGCGTTCTATTTTTAGTCTGTAACTACTCTGTTGTAGGAATTGTTTCTTATTACAGGTAACTCCAAATTATGTTATTTTTGTTTTGCTGGAACAAATTTAATTGAAACTATTTTACGTAATTTTACTGTAATTTATTGGTTTCTATGAAATTTCTGAGAGTTAAATTATAGCAACTCTGTTTCTGTGTTTCTGCATTTCATTTTTTTTTTTGAGTGATCATCTCCTAATTCATCTTAAGGGCAATTGAGTATCTAAGATAAGGGGAGGAGTTGATAACCTCTCCTTAGCCAAAAACCACCACCCATTCATTCGATCCTAAGCCTAATTTTAAAATTTATTAGACTTAATTTGCCCTAGTGGGCTAGGGACACCAACAAGTCGGGTCTAGGCTAATGTTGAGTCAGTTTGTCTAGTTACTCTGTGTGTGCTTTGTACTCAGTGTCTAGAATGGTGGTTCAGGGATTCTATCCCGAAGGGCTTGTGTGCTGGTCCGCCTACCTGGCCAATCTCTGATTGGTGTCTAGGATTGGCAATTAGGGACCTAACACTCCCCTTACACCTGCCTGGCTGAGTCCCGAGTTACTACAGGCTAGCTTGCCACTCTGATTGGGCATCTAGTTTGGGCTCTAGGTCTAGTTAGCCCGTAGTTGTTTAGTCGAGTCTCATTGGTGTGCTTGCTTGCATCATCATGTCCACCCTAAACGAAGTACCCTACCAACCTGGTCAAACCCAACCTGATTTAGAGGCCATGATTAGAACTCTTACCAAAAGTATGACCAAATTGAGTCAGGATATGAATGAGGGTTTTGCCCAGTTTAGAGACCGAGCCCAGGGACTTGAGAAACGTAGACATCAAAACTGGACCCCTGATCCAAAATTTAATAGGTCCCAATCTCACCCATGCCAGGAGCCTAGGAGGACCTTATACCGTGATCCCGAGCATAACCCTAGAAGCCTATATCCATACTTGGTTGACTCAGAAAAGGGACCCGTTAGGAACACCGAACCTTATGCACCCACTTTTGATGGAAGACAAGAGACATATATTAAGTGGGAAGAACAAATGGATCGGTATTTTGAGTGCACTAACATATCGGAATTAGGACAAGTTAGGTTGGCCAAAACCAAGTTCACCAAACATGCTAGGTCGCATTGGTATGTTATTGAGCATGAGTGTTATCAAAGAAAAGAGGAAATATATACTTGGAGAGATATGAGAAGTAAGTTGAGAGATAGGTACCTAGGTAGATCCTATGAGAAAAGACTTTTAGACCAATGGTACCAATTGCGACAAGGTAATAGGCCTGTGTCTAAATATATCGAGGACTTCCAGTGGTATGACATGAAATGCAATACCATTGAGACCGAAGCTCAGATCACATTGAGGTTAGAGTTGGGTTACATTCAGACATTTATAGGAAGCTATGCCTTGAAAAGACCAATAAGTTAGACCGAGCCTACCAAGAAGCCCAAGACTCTGAGTGGTCTTTAAGATATAACCAATCAAGTACTTTGGACTTAAAGCCAACCTCTACCAACTTGAGTCAAGTTCGATTGATCCGACACCCGTAGTGAACCAGACTTTTGTTTCTCAATTTCCACTTGTGTCACCTCTTGACCAGAAGGATAACACTGAGAAGGAGTTAGGCATGGCCATCCCAAAATTAGTTGACCTGACCAGAGCCGTACTTAAAGAGGAATCAAAGGAGAATAGATTAGAACCTTTCAGTGAGATTGAGGAAGAAATATATGAGCCTGACATAAGTTTGATAGATGAATATGAAGAAGAAGAATTTGAGGATATCTCTCCCGATAATTCAATTAACCAACTCCTACCTAATGGGGTTATTGAGGGGACCCCTGCCACTCAAGGAATTCAGGAGCTAACCCTAAGAAAAGACCCTTTTGAGGAAGTTCAGGAAGAGGAAATTACACCAAATGAAAGTTTAAGTGAGAATACCCCTGAACTCATTGAGGAATCCAAAGAAGACACCCCTGAGTCAAATCTGGTAGAGAAGTGTGACGAAGGAAGGGGTTCACAAGAATTGCCCATTGAGAAGGTCCAAGAACAAGAAAAAGACAGTAGCTTAGAGGACTTTCTAAATAAACATTCCAAAGACCTTCCTGATAACCTTCCACCTTCTAGGAGCACCCAGCCTATCCTAGAACTTGCACTTGTAGACCCTCCTAGAGCAAATCATGAGGTTTGGATGAGTGCACCTATAGAACAATGTCCTCATTTTAAGGTCGTCATGAATAACCAAGGTTTGTTTCTTGTTTCCGATAAGCCACCTCAAAACTCTGATTCTTATTTCCTACCCTTCCCTGAATCTTCTCATGTTTCTAGAGCTATGGGATTACACTTTACTGAGATCTCTAGGTTGCATGACTCCTTAAAACCTATTAGGTTTGCCACCTACTTCTGGAAGACCTTATGGCACCTACTAGGCATCCATAATAAGTTTTCATGCTCTGCATGGCCTCCTCCGACCCAAGGTCAAACCTAGAGAGCCTTAGTTTGTTAGGTTTAGACCTAGGGTTCCTTTAGAATAAAGTCCATTCTTTAGGAATGCGTCGCCAGTCTAGTTTAGTTTTTCTTGACCCTTTACTAGGCATTGTCTCAGATTTTGGTTTGATTGAGAGCACCGGGAATTGGGATTTGTATTTTGTCCAGGGCTGAAATTGCATTCAATGTTTCGATCAATAAGTCTATAGGCTAGAGTCCCTTTGAAATTGTTCATGGATACAAGCCTCACACACCACTTGATCTGATTTCACTACTAGCCCACACACACAAGTCTCTTGATGCACTTGCATAGCATGTAAAAGACTTGCATAAAGAAATTCATGCCAAAATAAATTTAAGTAATGAAACTTATAAGAAGTTGGCTGATTCTCAAAGACGAGTCAAAACTTTTGTTGAGGGAGACTATGTAATGATTAGGTTAAGGCCTGAACGGTTTCCTCCTGGAACCGTTAGAAAGTTACATGCTAGAGAAGCTGGACCATTTAGAGTGGTGAAGAGAGTAGGATCCAATGCCTATGTGCTCGAGTTGCCTCCAGAACTAGGCATTAGCTCCACTTTCAACATTACAGACCTAGTAGAATATAGAGAGCCAGTTATGATTCCCAGTGAGGCTTTTGAACCTAATCCTGCTCTTGAGAGTGAACCCAACCCTGTGTGTCCACCAACAAACTGGCCTGTGAGGAAAGAGCAGATTAAAAAGATCCTGGATGATCAGGTTATCTCTACTCGTAATCGAGGATACCAAAGATACCTGGTCCGCTGGCAAGGAAGGCCAGATTCTGATGACTCCTGGATCTCCCGAGAAGAATTACAAGAGCTGGACCCAGACCTCTTGGAGAGATACCAGAGCCAACTTGATCCATACTCGACAGGGTCGAGTTCCTCCCACCCTGGGAGAATTGGTGCGGGCACCAGACTCAGAAGAAGACTTCAGAGCTCCATCTGGATCTCTGATTAACCTTGCCCGAAGAATTAGGGTTTTTGGTTAGTAATAAGAGTTGACTAGATCAACTCAATTTAGCTTGAGTCTACATTACCTGCATTTTATTTTGTTGAGTCATGTTGACTCAGTAGTGGACTAGGGCTTCAACCTGGGGTGTTACATTTTCTCCCAAGGCCAAGCAAGTGGGCACCACACTCCCAGCCACACTCCCAGTCCACGGGGTGCTATATCTACATCCAGCAGCTTTTGGTCCCCACTCCACAGATGGCAACTTCCTTCTCTCATGCGCCAGATAAAGAGAAGTCCACCAAGAGACCACAAATCAAGGGGGCGGCCAAGACTTTCCCAAGAAACCCAAAGCAAAGAAGGGAAGAAATCCTCTTGGAAGAGAGCTTCAAGGGGGCGCCCACTACCTGCCAAAGACATTCAAAACAAAGATGGGAAGGACCTTGACTTAGGGAGGAAGAAAAGGAGGAGTCCAAAAGAGTTGATCCAGGGAAGGAAGAAAATTTTTCTTGAAGATCCAAGCAAGATGGCGCCATCTACCTGCCTTTTATAACCCAAATCCAATTTTTTTGGTATTTTGGCCGACCATATGTGAAGGATTTGCCCTAATTTGTAGATCCCCTCCTTTAGTCCCACATGGGAAGATGTGAAACCCTCCTCCCTTGTAAAGCCTTATAAATTAAACCCCTCTTGTAAGTTTAAAAAAATGAGATGAATGAAAGAAATTTTTCTTGATCAAACTTGTGTTTTCTCTTGTCCGCACTTGCTTCCAGGTGTTGAGCTCCATGAGGGAGTAAATCCGGGTTCCCCTGGAACCTTGAGGAGGTGAGAGATCTCCAAAACCCCAAACCCTAGGTTAGCCACTCCACTCCCAAACCCTAGCCGCCATCACCCTTCTCTTTCCACCAAGCCCTAGTCTATTTCCCTTCTCACGGCCACCATCTCCAAGTCCAGGCCGACCACCAGCATCCGACTCCAGTCCAGATACTGCAATCTACAGCAACTCTAAGAGGAAGTCAGATCGGCCATCGGAAGAATCCTGATTTCAGCAACTTCAGCCTTCAAGTTCTTCAACCTGGTAAAATCTTTCCTTGAGTTTCTGAATTCCATCTTTTGTTCCTCTCCTTTCCCAGATCTTGAGTCCAGGAGAAGCCGACCAAACCACGAGACCAGTATTAGAGGATCCATTACGAAGATAGCTGACTCCGAGGATCCCACAATCTGCTTGAGAGAGTTCTTCCACCAGAATCCTGAGAAGATCACTGTCTGGTTAGTAAACCATCTCTCCTCTCTATTTTGTTCTGTTGAAAGTTCAGAGCGAAACCCTAGGTCTGGGAGTTTCTCAACCCCCAGCGATCCGTTACTTCTGAACTACTCTGATAATTTAGTTTCCTCTAAACTGTGCTTTCAATCCTTACCTAGTTTCCTTCAACGTAGTTTAGCTTTACTTTGATCGAAGCCAATTTCTAAAATATAAAAAAAAAAAGAATTAATCTTAGTTTTACTTCCGCATACGCTTCTTTGTTCTTTGTTCTGCATCATTTTTGGTATCAGAGCTTTTGTTCTGCATCATTTTTGGTATCAGAGCTTTCGTT
This sequence comes from Areca catechu, assembly GCA_021397845.1. Taxonomy (NCBI): domain Eukaryota; kingdom Viridiplantae; phylum Streptophyta; class Magnoliopsida; order Arecales; family Arecaceae; genus Areca; species Areca catechu. Next base: position 48,271,967 of record CM038046.1, on the reverse strand, counting down.
CTGCATCATTTTTGGTATCAGAGCTTTCGTTCTGCATCAGGGGGGCGGGGAGAAGGTAATGTTTGCCGTGGTTTTCTTTTTCCGAATATGGAACATCATCGAAGAAAAAGTCGAATCCGGCGAGGGACAGGAAAAAAGAGTGAGCAAAGGCACCCTTTAAAGTTGGCAGCCTTGCAGCAAACAAAACCGCTAAGTACAGGATAATCAATTTCCTAACTTCTACGATGTAGGTGGGTGGTATGGAAGGAGACCCCATCCTAATATTCAAGACAGTCCGCTAGTTATGCTATTTATAGCCATACCAAAGTAGGGGTGTAATCTAGCCAAGTTGAGCTGAATAGTTAGAAGTTCAAGACTCGAATCAAAATATTTGAATTCAAAATTTAGTTTAAATTTGATCGAATCTTGAAATTTCAAACTTGAGTTCAGCTTGATAAAGAAAGATAATACTCAAGCTCGACTCGACTTAGCTCGAATATCAATCGAGCCATATTCAAACTTAAATTTAAACTCAAAATCAAATCTTAACCTACTTATAATATATATTAATATTTTATATTTTAAATAAAATAAAATTATTTAAAATAGATATAAACTCAAGCAAACTTGTAAATTTTTGAGTCAAGTATCATGCTACTCAAGCTTAATTCGAAAAGCTATTCAAATTATTCAAGCTTGACTAGAACTCGATAATAATCGAACTGAGTTAAGCTTGGTTCAACCCGAGCTCGAGTAGCTTGCAAGTAGCTTGAGCGTTTGCACTCCTAAATGGAAGACATGGAAATTTAACTTAATGCATTAAAAAAAAAAAATTTTATAAAAAAAATATGTGCATGTGTGCTCATCGCTAAATGTTGTATTGGAAGGATGGCTTTGGATGGGAGGTGAGAGAAATAGGTCTTGTCATTTATTCCATTTGCCTGATGCCCAGTATCTTAATTTTTTTTTCTTAAAAAAATTAAAAAAAATAAGGACTCATTCCCATCATTTTTATTTTATTTTTATTTTTTAAATATAATATAATGAAAGTCAAGATAAAAAAATATGATTAATACTATTATTTTTATTTTTTAAATTATTTTTTGAATAATGCTTGATAAACTTATATATTTTACCATTATTATGAATTCAATCTCTACCATGAGTATGGTCCTTGCCATTATCAATGTTGTTCCTGTCACTACCTCCATCACCAATACCGTTACCACAATCAAAATCTACATTATCCCCGCTACCTTGATCACACCATAGCCATACCATTCTTTGCCACCATCCATGCCATCACTATCATATATTATTGCCACTACTACATTGCCTATAATATTGCTATATAAATAGCAACCCACTATGCTTGTGCTACCAACATTATTACCACCATCATTATATTTATTACCATTACTATCATCTTGGCCAGCATCATTAGGTTTATGCTTCTAAAAATAATTAGCTACATCTATTATGGTCAAGGCTAGCTCATAACTATATACAGGTTAGTCTCCCTTATCACATGCATATAAAGTATTGTTTGCTCTAGCCTATGAGCCTCATGATTTTATCCCCTAAAAATAAATTGAATGGAATGCTATGATCCTTATATTCCATTTCAAAAATCAAGGTTAACTCATGATCATGTACAAGTTTGTTGACCCTTGGAATGATTTTGATGATCATAAAATATTGAAACATGTATGTGTTACTAATTCTTTCAATTACTTGAGAAGTTTTTGCAGGAACATCTTTATCTTTACTTTAATGGGTTTTCAAATTGGTTGAAAGGTAATCCAACATTGTATAGACTCTTATGCACTTCAAGTTATAAAAGTCCCAATTTTTCAACTATGTAATTTTGTAAAAGGACTATAAAATTATAAAAATAAGAGTAAATAGATTAGCTCTTGTTGGATTCATATGTTGAAGAATTTTGGAGAAGTTTGAAGCTTTAAAAGAAGTTTTTGCAAGAGCCAACTCATGGAGGCACGGCACAAAATTTTTTTCAGAGTTTCAGTATCTCGAGCCGACTCAAGCCCCAAGAGCCGACTCATTGAAGAACCAATGTTTTTGAAGTCTAAACCTCGAGCCGACTTAAACCCGGAAGAGCCGACTCGTCTAGAGTTGTGTTTGTTGGTGATTAAGACTTCGAGCCGACTCTGCCTTGAAGAGCCGACTCAAGGAAAATGTGATTTTGTACTGATTGAAGGTTCGAGACAACTCTAGCTTCAAGAGCTGTCTCACACAGAATTTTTATTTGGGCTATCCGAGACTTCGAACCGACTCGTGGACCTCGAGCTGACTCGAGTGACCATTTTCTGCAGTCTAACGGCTAGTTGCTGAAAGTTAAATTTGAACTCCAAAAGGTCTCCAACAGCTCTTTCCCATTTCTCTAGACTCTACAACGGCTATATCTCATGGAAAACTATAAAAGGGAGTATTTTTATGGATTAAAAGAATTTTTAAGGGATTATTCATTGATTTATCTTAGGAAGTTGAAAAGTCTTCAAGTCTTTCACCAACCCACTTCAAGAGCATTCAAGATAGGATTCAAAGCTCCACCAACTTCTCTTCATCATTGAATCCACTCCTTGAAGAAATAAAGAAGTAGCTTAAAGAGCATTGAAAGAGCATTCAAGGCTAAGCTTCACCTTGATCTACATCGGCAACATTTAAACAAACTCGGTTTGTTGTATAGTTACTTTATATTTTTGACATATCTTTGTTTTCTCTCTAAGAACAGCAAGGGGGAATGTCTTAAGAGAGGGTTAAAGGTTTTTAGGTGAACCTTGTGAAAACCTAAGTTGGGTTCTTGGTGATCCCGGTATATAACCAAGATTAAGGTTTCTTTTGTAATCCTGATTAAAACCAAAGGGTGTTGGGTTTTTTTTGGTGATCCCGGTAAAACCAAAGTGTATAAGTTTGGATTATGAGCCTGTTTAAAATAATCCGACTATATTCTGATTAGGAATATAGTGAAATCCCAAGTGATCCTTGGGTAGTGGATGTAGGAGCCGGTTGCTCCGAACCACTCTAAATTTCTTGTGTTTGTGAGTGTACTTACTTTACCTTATTGCATTTACTTAATTGCTTCTGCATTACATATTGCACCACAACACCAAAAAGATTTATAAATTGCACATACTTACTAAAGTTTTTATAATCCCAATTCACCCCCCTTTTGGAAAGCCACCTAGGCAACAAAGTTGGTCCCCCTTACTGCATGCACACAAAATATTATCCTCTTTGATCCATGGACCTCATGGTTTTGTTCTCCTAAAGATAAATCAAATGGAATACTATGGCTCTTGTACTCTATTTCAAAAGGCATCTTATATGGAAAAAGAGGGTCCCTCAATATAAGCTAGAGTTTTTCTTAACTCACAACCGATGTGAGACTAAAAAGGTCCCCATCCTTCCACCCACAACAATATCAAATATGTTCATATTTGTTGTGACAACTAGATTTACGAGCTTGAGAGACATCCAACTTGTTGATGACTAAGTCAAAGACCACAAAATGATGGTCGAGGCATGAACATCATTATGAGCCAAGGCACTAGCCAAGACACGTATGCGACAATGATCTGAGTGTTGGGAATTGTATCCCAAAGCCAATCGTCTAGGCTGTAGACGGTTGAGCTATCTTTGTATATGAATTCCTTTTAATAAATAAAAGTTATTTTTTGGCTGTCCATCATATTTACTTTTCTTGTAAAGAACTCTTATGTGATGGAGTCCTTAGAACTATATTGTTTGATATAGAGAGGATATATCTGAAAGGGATATGCCCTATAAGCCAATCAATATTGTTTCTCCCAAATCAATGTAATTGATAATATTCTAATAAAGGCATTATTTTTTGTCATACGCTGTGTTTTATTATGATGAACCCATAGATTAGGGCTATGAATTTAGGGTTATGATGAGATCATACCAGTGAGACCTAAAGTCTTAAAATCTTAATCTAAAATATTCCTAGTCAAAGGAACCCTGAGTAGGGGATCAGGGTTTTTCCGGTAAGACTAGCACATCCCATGTATACTGGAAAGGGTGACTGCTCTCACAGTCACTTGTGTATGACACTAATACTAGGATGTGGGTGCTCATTAGTGAATGATTTCACTGATATGATCCAACTTGAGAACATCTAATGGAATCTTAGCTACATGTCAATAGAAGGTTCTCATAGTGGGAGTGGTACAAATAATCCTTTGACCTGAGACTGCCATAAGTACCTTATGTACATGAACCCATCCTTTGGTTCAATCCTAATCATGACATTAAGTCATGCACAGGATTGATACTGCGAATGGTGAATTGTATATGAAGGTAATGAGTAGGTCAACAAGGAATCGATCACTCTTAGTAAGAGGAGATTGCATCCAACTAGTTATCAATCGGATGATGATTCAGGAAATCTTTGATCAAAGTAAAGATATTAGAGATGGTTTCTAATATCAAGATAATTGAATCATCAATATAAGATTGAGCTAGAAATAAATATAATATTGGATTTGACATATATCCATATCCATAATTATATTTTGGGTGCAGGCTGATCGAAAGATTTAATTGTACTGTAACTTTCTACTGAAGGGTAGTTTTGGTATTTCACCAGAATTTCCATATCTTCAAGGTAGACATGACACGTTGCTAGACGTCAATCTTGTCTTGTGGGTTGATCAAATTTAAAGATCACTTATTAGGAAGAGTCCTAATTGATCAAGTCGGGTAAGCTCGTTTTGACCTAAATCGATTAGAAAGAGTTCTAATCAAGTTAGGTCAACTTGTACTCAGACCTACTGCCGACTGGATATGGAACCCAATGGGTCACACACTTAAGAGGATTGATCAAGAGTTTAATTTGTAATTAAATCATCTTTGCAGGATAACACTCTAGCAGGTGTTGCAAACCCTAGCTTCTATTCGAATTGGATTTGAATTAGGGTTCCGAATTGGATCAATTTGGATTCTAATTGGACCTAATTAGACCCTAATTAAATATATAGGACTTTGGGCTAACCCATGGCTAAGACTACATCTTAATTAACACCCAAGCCCATCCATATAGGCCGCCCAAATTATTTGTGCGCGTGGATAAGAGGAAAGACTCCACGCGTGCATGGACTCTTCATGCGCGCGTGAAGTCTTCTTATTTCACCGCAATTTTTGCATTTTGGCCGGTTATTCTCTATTAGAACATCTCCTAATGACCATTAGATGGTCATCTAACGGTTTGGGGGATTTTGAGAAAGATAAAAGGCGCTAACTCTTCCTGGTTGCGCGATATAAGTCTCTTCGGAGACCGAAACATCGCGACTTCCTTCTTCTTAAAACTTTATGACTTTTCTTTTAGGAAGAGCCATGAGTTTGAATCTGAAGGGCTGTGAGAAGGAAGGAGAGGGCATGAGAAATGTGGAAAGCCATGAGAAATAGTTTACGGAGAGTTGTGTTCTTTTGAAAGACATCTTTTTGTAGTCTATTTAAGGAACAGAGGCTTCGGGTGTTTTTTTGGATGTACGACAGAAGTTTTTTTTTATTTTTCTTTCCTTTCCAGGAGACTGATTCCTCCTTAGCTTGTTTAGGACACAAGAGTTTTTCTTTTACAGAGTTCTCTTCTCTGTTCAAACTCAAGTCTAAAACAAGAGATAGGAAGAATCTCTCGAACGACAAGAGTGTATTCTTAGGACAAGGTCTTAAGAAAGGGACAGGAGAAGAAAGAAAGGAAGTAAGAAGTCCCTGCCGTGGAGTTTTTCAGCCATAGTCCTCTTGAGTTCTAGGAGAAGAATTCAAGTGAAGGAACTTTTGAAGAAGCAAGCATCTTGATCAATTTTCTTGTGGATCACCATTGGAGGGTGGACATTTGGATGCCTGGTGAATTCAAAAGGATCATTCAACATCAAGTTTTGATTCTACATCAAAATTAGATTTAGCGATAACAGGTTGGTACCCTAATTCTAATAGTGTAGGTTTGCATGTTTCTCATATGTTTTAATCCTGAATAAGGAGATCCTGGCTAAAGGTTTTGGTGTAAATTTCATCATTTAGAAATTATCTTTTCACTGTGGTGCACTGGAAACCTTTCAGTGGTATTAGAGCCACCCTTATTACAGTTAAAACATATGGAAATTATTTATATGTGTTTTTGTTGTAGTGTCGTATGTTAGGGTTTTAAAACCCTTGAATGCTGATACACTTAGCACATTTATGGGATGCATGTATGTTTGATAATTTATATTTGATGTGTGTCACTAATTAGGGTTTTTCACTCAAACCCTAATTATTATAGAGATATGTTTAGTTTTGAAGTCATCATACTGAAATAAGGTTGCCCTGGCATAATAGTGGATCCATTATGTGGTAAATGGTTGTCCTAGTATGATGACACACTTAGCACATATTTTCTTATTTATAAGAATGATATGTTGTGATAAATTTTATAAGGATGTGCTGGAAATTTATAAATCCCTCCTCTTAAAAATTATATTAAGTCTTAGTATATTTAACTGATAAGAATCACCAGTCATGATGAACAATTGATCATTTGGTGTCTAGAAAGGTGGTTCTGGGAAGGTAAAGAGAATTATGATTTTTAATTGGTTCCGTTGATTGACCTGGCCAATTTTTATTGGTGTCTAGGAAAGCAACGGGGGGACTCCCACATCTCTTCCACTTGCCTGGCCGATTTGATTAAATTTAAATATTGACTAAAATGCTTAGTGTTAAAAATACTATATATATTGGCCTTCCTTCATGCTGGATCGTTATTGTGTTATGAACCACATTAGGTTTGTTGTGTTATCTGCAAGACCTAATATGGTGATTGACATAATACTAGTCTAGTGCATAGAGATGCTTACAGCATATTCAGTATAATGCTTTGTTGTGTTATCTGCAAGGGCATTATATTTAAGTATTGACTGTAAAGAAATGAAAGGGTCTTGACTTAACTAGAACATTATGGTTTTTATGTCTTCTGCAAGACTAATAATGTTCTAGAGGCCAAGTTACTTCTTGAAAATTATATGAGATATAATTGGAAGAGTTTCCTACCTTTAAGCTTATAAAAGATTTGTTGTGTTTTCTGCAAGATCTTTTATAAGTTATTAGGATCTCAATCTCACTAAAAAAACCTATCAGTTTTTTTTTTTTTTTTTTCGATTATCATAGTGAGGGCTATGATTTTTGATAAAATAGTGGAAGACATAATTAAATTAAAGACCTTATTTAATTATGTATGTCATTTCATGATTGTTTGCTTATGTATTGTTCTTTGTTAAATGTAGATAAATGGCATCTTAATTATCACTACGAAGTATCTTAGATACCAACAAACTGACTGATCCAAACTATGGGACTGGTTGAGAAATTTAAAGATTGTGCTGAGTTCAGAAAAATTTTCTTATATTCTTGATACCCCTAGTCTTAATCCACTAGGGGACGATGCCATACAGGAAGATATGGCCACATACAAAATGTGGCAGAATGTCTCCCTCACTGTCAAGTGTATCATACTAGCCTCTATGACCAATGAGTTACAGAGACAGCATGAAAGCATGGATACTCAATCCATAATGCTCTATTTAAAAGAGCTTTATGGAGAACATAGCAGAATTGCTAGATATGAAATATCTAAGCAGTTATTCCGTGCTAGGATGTCAGAGGGAACATCCGTTCAGGATCATGTTCTGAAAGTAATTGACTTGATCACCAGATTGGGTCAATTAGGTTTTATTATGGATGGGGAGTTGAATCAGGATTTAATCCTGCTATCACTCCCAGAGTCATTTTCTCAATTTGTCTTGAATTATCACATGAACAAACTGAACACTTCCTTGCCTGAGCTGTTAAATATATTAAAAATAGCGGAGAGCCACATAAAGAAAGAAAAGGCTCCACTTCTTCTTATTGATAAGACCAATAAGAAGAAATCAGGCAAAAAGGATTTTAATAGGAAGCTAAACCCTAAGAGTGGCATCAATAAGAATAAGAAAGGAAAGAAGGCCTCCAAACAGTCGACCTGTTTCTTTTGCGGCAAAGCAGGACATTGGAAAAGGAATTGCAAGGCAACCTAGGTCATCCTGAGCATTGTAAGGTCAAAGAGATGAATTATGCGGCAACCATATGCCAGATGTTCTTGTGAGGTGCTCTGCATCTTCGACCTATCCGGACGTCGGGTACCATTACGATATGAGGACTTTGACCGGTACTAGAAATGTTCCAGTGCTACTAGCTTAGTGTTTAAACCTATGGGATCACACACCATAGAGGATTTCTATCTGATCTTATGGCTAATCGATGATTGGGAATCATTTGTTATCACCCGAAGTCAATATGATTGACTTTGTTCCAAGTATCGACACTTGAAATTTTGTGGGTGTCGACACTTAGTGAAGTGTCAATACTTGGCAATTTTCGAGTGTCGACACTTCCATGACGAACAGTTTTCTGAAAGGATTTCATGGAGATTTTTTCGGCGGTTGGTTTGAATTTTGAATTCAAACTAGTTTTGGCTCTACGGCTTTATGGTATGAAAGTCATACATGCCTTAATGGGTTAGACCCATTTGGTATGGCCTTGATCCATCTCTCCTGCTTCCTTCTTCTCCCTCTCCCTACTACCCCTATAAATGAAGGTCATTGTGGTGGCTGCTTAGGGTTACAAGAACTGCAACAGATTTTTGGGAGAAAAAGATTAAGAAGGGTAGTAAAAGCTTTAGGGATTGGGTGTGTGCTACCTAGCAATCAAGCTAGGTCTTGGGAAGAGAGATTTTGGGAAGGTGTTGCCCAGGTGGCTACCCAAGAGGGGGGTGAATTGGAAATTTAAAAAATTTAAAGCAAGTAATGTGCGATTCAAAATCCTTTGCAAGTGGTAGGTGCTATGATAGAGTTATAAAATGCAAAAGCTAAATATAGTAGAAAAAGCATAACACAAATACACCAAATTTATAGTGGTTGGAGTAATCCAGCTCCTACATTCACTACCCAAGATACCACTTGGGATTTCCACTATATTCAAACCCGAATACAGTAGGATTGTTTTACAGGATCACAATCCAAAATCTCTACACTTTGATATTACGGGATCACCAAAGAAAACCCAACACCCTTTGGTTTTGACAGGCTCACCAAAAAAATCCAACTTGGTTTTCACAGGATCACCAAGAACCTAACCCTTGGTTTTAACAACGCTCACCAAGAACCTATTTGGTTTTTCAATCGAGTTCACCAATAACCCAACAATTCAAAGATTAAATTGAAAATAAATACAACAAAAATGACAAACTCAAGTTGTCGGATAGTTGCTGGTGCAACTTGTTGGAAGTCCTCTTGAGTGCACTTGAATAAGCTTTAATGACTTCAGTGGCTTCTTCCTAAAATTGCTTCAAGCTTCAAATTTAGAGTTGGTGAAAACTTGAAAGCTTGACTTGAATACTCTTGTGCTCCTATGCTGTTGATTGGTAGGATATTCAATGAAGCTCTCTTTTATTTGAAGAACTTTCTTATTGATTGCTTTGAGGTAGTTCAAATCCTTCAAATTTAAAGTCTTCTATCATCCCAAGGTAGTTCTAGTCGTTGTAGACCGTTGGAGAATGATTTATGACCGTTGGAGCACCTTTTAGCATTCAAAAATAAATTCTAGAACTAGTCGTTAGATACCTGAAAATGATGTTCGAGTCGGCTCGGATTCCTTCGAGTCGGCTCGGATCCTTCGAGTCGATAGGTCGAGTCGCCAAATCTTTAATGCAGTCGGCTCTATGTCTCAGAATGCAAAATGTCACTCTGGACAAGTCAGCTCTTGATAGCTCAGGTCATCTCGAACTTGAAACTTGAAAAACATGAACTCGAGGAGTCGGCTCTTCTTCTCAGGTTCGGAAAAACCTTACTCTGGAAGAGTCGGCTCGATGCAGCTCGGGTTGGCTCGCTTTCTCGGGCTTTCAAAATTAGTTCTGGCAGAGTCGGCTCTTTCTAGGTCGGGTCAGCTCACTTGGCTATTCTCAGAAAATTTCAGGAAATGGACTCTGGAGGAGTCGGCTCGGACTGATTCCAGTCGACTCGGATTCACTAGAGTTGGCTCACTTTTCATCGAGTCGGCTTGGATTGCTGCATTCCAGAATTCTTGCTGCGTGCCAGTAAGTAGAGTCAGCTCTTCTTCACTTGGGTCGGCTCGAGTGTCTTCTTCAGGATTTTTACAATTGAACTTAAAGAAAACTCTCATCAACTCTTTTACAATTTTACATAAACCAACTCAAAATGAAATTTAAGGCGCGTACACACTCACAGAAGTAACCCTTTTTACTTGATTTTTCTTAGCATTTTCATTGGGTTCTTCTTTACGAAAACATTTACAATACAACTCAAACAAGAAAGTAGAAATGTAGGAGTTGAAGTTTGAACATGTTATACATCCTATAAAAACTTGTCAAACACTTGAAGAGTTGTCAGAAATAAATGTACATACTCCAATGTTTGGTTATCATCAAAATCACTTGTGGGTCAACAATCTTTCCCTTTTTGATGATGATAAAACACTGGGCATGAAAAGTTCTTTACACTTTACATGTATAACAGTATTTGAAACATAAATATTCACATGTATCAGAGCTAATTGGATTTAAAAAAATATTAGAGCTCAAGAGACGATATCACTATATATCATCAAAGTGTTAAACTTTTCATGCTTTAAAATGTATTATAAATAGCACCAGATATGGAGTATCAGAGAGTTAAAATATGCAAATGTAATCAGAGCATTAAGATTAATTTGAATACAAGTTAGAGCAAAACTATCCAAGAGAATCTCCCCCTTTCTCTAGATTTTAAAGTAATTTAAGCAGTGCAATTATTTTTGTGCTCCCCCTGCTTCATTGTTTTTATGCACTTCAAGAGTAGTTGGTAATAAGCTCAACCATATATCAAAAATTTTCAAGGAAGCAACCAAAGTATGTCAGATATTTTCTATGTAAGCTCTTTTTCTCATTTTTCATATTAGCCCATATTACTTTCTCTCCATTTTTGTCAATCAATCAAAAAGATGATTTCAAATAAAGCTCAGAATTTAAAATAGATTGAGAAAGTTTTTAATATTTGTTTGAAATAATTTCACATTCTCAAATTTGAAATTCTAATTAAAATTTTATTACAGTTGTACTATAACAAATTCAATTGCTAAACATATAACTTCCATTTCATTAAAAAGTTTGCAAGATACAATAAGAAAGTACATTGTAACTGTAAAAGATAACAAGTGGAACAACGAAATTACACCCAAAAGACTAACCAAGCAATCTAATCTTCTTCTTCTTTCTCAGTTGAAGAAGAGGAGCCTACCTCTATGACTCTATCAGAGGTCTTAGTTTTCAGGGGTTTAAACCTTAAATCCCTGAATCTAGTTCTAACGGGGGCTCTAAAAACTTTGGTCTTCTTGGCTTTGGGTTCTTTCTTGGTCTTAGTAGGTTTAGGTGGATCAGATGAAGGAATAAGAGTGTCAAGTGACTCTTTGATGATCTATTCAGGAGCATCTTCAATGGGAGCAGTTTCCTTCTGAGATTGCAGTAAAATGCTTCTGATTTCTTCCTTAAAATCCTTCATTTCTTTTTCCACTTTCTGCTGGTGAAGCTCTTGTTAAGATCTTAATTCCTGCAATTTGATGTCAACTATTTTTCTGATTTCCTCAATTGCAGAATTCATATGATCAGTCAGAGAATTAGAGATATTTTCCATCTTTTGAAGTATTAAGTTTCTGAGTTCAAATGGAGTAACCATTGGTTCCTCAGTCCTTTCTTCATCAGCAACTTCATCTTCATCAGAAAAGGTAGCAGCAGCTTGACTAAGCATCTTCTTAATCCACTCTCCTTCTTGTAATTTGTATCCCATTCTTTTTAGAAAGCTGAAGGAGTAGATATCAAAGTGATGTAGTGGCTTGCCTATCTCATTTGATAAGTCAACTCCTGCCTTTTCAAATAACAGAGTGAAGACCATACCGTAAGGTAGATAGGCTTTGACCTTTCTTGCTGCTTCAGTCATTTGGATCATCATTATGTAGGGAAGGTTGAGAGGCTTTTCCTCAATCAAGTGTCCCATTATGATCATATCCTTCTCACTGACCTAGTCAAAGCGGCCAGTTCTTGGAAGAAATATTCTACTGATCATACTGTGTAGCAACCTCATTTCCCTTGACAGTAGATTCGCTTGAACATGTCGGACTGTGCTCACTTCTTCCTTTTCCAAAATGAGTTTCAGTAGATTCGGTAGAAGAAGTTTAGTAGCACCGTTCGTTGGCATGTGTAGTATCTTGCTCAATCTTTCTTCATCTATCTCAATGATTTCTCCTTGACCATAGATTCCAAATGAAATTCTTTAATAATAATATTCTCATAAAATGTCCATACCAGTGAGGAGTAGGTTAATGTATCCAGAGAATAGAAATGCTTCCACCCTTGGCTTTCTATCCAGTGTCCGATTTTCATTCCCATTTCTTCTAGGAATGCAAAGTAAATCCTTCTTCCGCAGGTGACAGGTCGGTTGATCATTGAGACATGCTGTCCAGGAGGAGAAGAAGTTTCTTTATCTTGTTGGACTGGAGAGGACATTTTTCTCTTTTCCTTTCTTTCTCTTACATCTGTACTGCGATCGCTTGATTCACCAAGTTGAAGAACTCTCTTCGCAGATCTTCGAGGAGCCATTGCAGAGGAATCAAAGAATTTTAGGCTCTAGGGAATGATTTTAGGAAGGATGGTAAAGTTTTCGAGAGAAGTGGAGTATGTTCAAAGCAAAGTGAGGGAGTGAAGTACTTAGAAAAGACAAATAAGACTTTCCTAAATAGTAATTTTTCGACTTCCGAGTCAGCTCGCTCAGCCCTAGAAACATTCGAGTCGGCTCAACCAAAGCAAACTCAGAGCAGTCAAAACACCGAGTCCGCTAAGAACAAACTTAGTCGGCTCGATCAGAGCAAGAGTATAATACTCAGAGATTTGAGCTGGCTCAACCAGAGCAAAATTGCTCGAGTCGACTCGAACTAAAACTTTTCATATGAAATCAAATGGTCCAGAAGTTTAGTTCAATACACTGAGAAATTCAGGGAAAGATGTTCAAAGATCATGAATAACTGTAGGAGGCTTTCTAGATAATTTTCCTTAGTTCTTAACAGAAATTAAATTTATTAGATCTAGAAAGCATAACATAGCCCTAATTCTCTTCTAATCAACTCAAATCTATCCTGATTTAGTGGCTTGGTAAAGATATCAGCTAGTTATTTTTTGTTGGGATAAATTATAGTTCTATGTCACCATTCAAAACATGGTCTTTAATGAAATGATGTCTAATTTCTATGTGCTTTGTCCTAGAATGCTGAATAAGATTTTCAGAATAATTTATAGCACTTGTGTTATCACACTTAATAGAAATTTTTCATTGTGAAACACTAAAATCTTCTAGTTCTTGTTTAATCCACAATACTTGTGTACAACAACTCTTTGCAGCAACATACTCTGCCTCAGCAGTAGAAAGTGCTACCAAGTTTTGTTTCTTGCAGTGCCATGAGATTAAATTTAATCCTAGAAATTGACAAGTACCACTAGTATTTTTTTATCTACTTTACAACCAGTATAATCAGCATCAGAAAATCTGATTAAATTTAAAGATGATTCTTTTGAAAACCAAAGATCGAGATTACGTGTACCTTTCAAGTATCTTAATATTCTTTTAACAGCAAGCATATGTATTTCTTTGGGATTACATTGAAATCTAGCACATACACATACACTATACAAGATATCTGGTCTACTTGCAGTTAGATATAATAAGGATTCGATCATACCTCGATATAGCTTTTGGTCAACATTGGATCCACTTTCATCTTTATCTAATTTGCAGGATGGGTTCATGGGTGTGTTCATTTGTTTGCTTGTCTCCATACCAAACTTCTTGATGATTTCTTTGATATATTTGGATTGGTTGATGAAGATCCCTTCCTTTAATTGTTTTACTTGAAGTCCGAGAAAGTAATTCAGTTCACCCATTATGCTCATTTCAAATTCTCCGTGCATTAGCTTAGCAAATTCTTCACAAAAACTTTCATTAGTTGCACCAAAAATAATATCATCAACATAAATTTGTACAACTAATATATCATTATTTTTCTTCTTAATGAAAAGCGTTTTATCAACATTTCCTCTTAAAAAATTATTTTCAATTAAGAAAGTGCTAAGTCTATTATACCAGGCTCTAGGGGCTTGTTTCAAACCATATAAAGCTTTATTGAGTTTAAACACATGGTTTGGAAAAGCATGATTTTCAAAACCTGGTGGTTGTTCTACAAAAACTTGTTCGACGATAAAATCATTTAAAAATAAACTTTTCACATCCATTTCAAAAAGTTTAAAATTCATGTAGCAAGCAAATGCAAGAAGTAATCTAATAGCTTATAATCTTACTACAGGTGCATAAGTTTCATCAAAATCTATACCTTCTTCTTGACTATATCTCTTAGCCACTAATCTATCTTTGTTTATAATAACATTTCCTTATTCATCTAATTTATTCCTATAGACCTATTTGGTTCCTATAATTGGGTGGTCTTTAGGTCTATCAACTAATGTCCAAACCTTATTCCTTTCAAATTGGTTCAGTTCTTCATGCATGGCTAACATCCAGTTTGGGTCATTTTTTGCTTCTTCTAAGCTTTGTGGTTCAATTTGAGATACGAAGGCTAGGTAATCATGTGCAGTCCTATGTGCAGATCTAGTCCTTATAACTTGAGAAAGATCACCAATGATTAATTCTTTAAGATGGGAAGTAGCGTACCTCCATTCAGTTGGTAGATCAGTATGATCCTTACTTACCATTTCTTCTCCTTCTTCTGTTGGTCTTTCTTAAATACTCATATCTTCCATCTCCTTTTGAATGGTACCTGCATCATTATCAATACACTCATCTTTTCTAGATGGTGATAGGTTAGTTTCATCAAAAATGATATGCATTGACTCTTCAACAGTAAGAGTCCTTTTATTAAAAACCCTATATGCTTTGCTATGAAGTGAATAACCAAAGAAAATAGCTTCATCAGATTTAGCATCAAATTTTTCTAGATTATCCTTACCATTATTAAGTACAATGCATTTGCATCCAAACACATGAAAATAATTTATATTGGATTTCTTTTCATTCCAAAGCTCATAGGGGATTTTCTTCAAAATAGGACGGATCAAGACGTGGTTTAAAATATAACATGCAGTGTTCACCACTTCTGCCTAAAAGTACCTTAGAAGATTACCTTCACACAACATTGTTCTGGCCATTTCTTCTAAAGTCCTATTTTTTCTCTCTACAACACCATTTTATTATGGTATTTTAGGAGCGGAGAAGTTGTGATTAATACCATTTTCAATACAATAATCATCAAAAAATTGATTTTCAAACTCAGTGTCGTGATCACTCCTAATTGAAATTATCAAAAGATTTTTCTGATTTGAAACTTTCTTGTGAGTTTTTCTAAATATTTTAAAAGTTTCATCTTTGTATGCAATAAACAAAACCCATGTAAATCTGGAAAAATCATCTACAATCACAAGGGCATATTTCATACCTCCTAGGCTTGTGGTCCTAGTTGGTCCAAATAAATCCATGTAAAGTAGTTCTAAAGGTCTAGAAGTTGAAATCGGATTTTTCGATTTAAATCTCCCCTTAGTTTGTTTACCCATTTGGCATGCATCACAAATATGATCAAAATCAACTTTAAACTTAGGCATGCCTCTAACAAGATTTTTGAAAATTAATTTGGCAATTGTATGCATGCTAGCATGACCTAATCGTCTATGCCATAATAAGCAAGACTCCTTGGTCTTAGTATTCATTGCAACTAAACTATAGCTACTTGACATGGCAAGATCATTTAGATCTACCACATAAATATTTTCTAGTCTATGTCCAATGAATTTACTGCTAGAATCAAGAGAGTTTGTTACTATATACATAGATGATTCGAAGATAACTTTGAAGCTTTTATCATATAATTGACTAATACTCAAAAGATTGTGCTTCAACTTATCTACTAGCAATACATTTTCAATAAAAGTACAAGAAATTATTTTGATCTTACCAATTCCAATTATTTTTTCCTTGTCATTGTCTCCAAATATAACCATACCTCCTTCTTTCATTTTCAGGGTGATGAATTGATTATTATCACCCGTCATATTCCTTGAACAGCTGCTATCGAGATACCATTTTTTCTTTAATTTCTGGGCTGCAAGACATTCCTGCAAGAAAATCAAGGAGTGCTTGTAGGTACCCAAGTAACTTGGGTCCTTTGAGGTTAGTTGAGGTGGTCCCTTTGGGAACCCAGATTTTTCTTGTATTATGGACATTTCTAATAGTATTGTAGTTGAAGGCTTTATGTCCTAACTTTTTGCAAGCAAAACATTTAATTTTAGAATTTTGGAATGATTATGACTTTGAAATTCTGGATGCAGAAATAGCAGGTTTTGCATTTAAATTCTTAGGAACATATGAAGCAGGTTTTGAAATGGAAATAGAGTCTTTTGTAACAAAGGTTTTATGAGAAGTAAACTTGGAACAAAATCCTTTTGTCTCAGAAAAGTAGTAGCTGAAACATAATTTAAATTTGAAGCATTAAAACCTATTCCAGCTTTGTTTCCAGAAATTCTTTGTTCTTTAAGAATTAACTCAAGCTTATTAGAAGATAAAGTTAATTTTTCAACAAGTGGCTTAAATTTTTCAACCTCCTTTTTCAGTTCATTGTTTTCTTTTATCAAAACATTATTTTTATCTTGAACTTCTCCATTCTCAATTTTCAAAGCATTACATTTTTCAGAAAAGGTATGAAATTCTTTTTACAATAATCTGTTCTTATCTAAAATTTCATTTTTCTCTTTGAGTAAATAATCATTGATATGCTTTAATGATCTAATCTTTACTCCTACTTTTTAAATTCAGATAGCAAATCATGGAATGCAGAATTTAATTCTTCAAAAGTAAATTCAACTTGAGCATCAAGGGAATTTACCTAATCCTCGAGACCCATTAGACATAGATTTTCTGTTTTGGTGGTCTCTTCTTCTTCAGCTGAAGTGGAGTCTTCATTATTGCTCCACGTGACAACCATCACTTTCTTTTTTTTCTTTCTGAAGAATTTCTTTAGTTGAGGACAATCCAGACGAATGTGCCCCGATTTCTTACATTCATAGCAGGTGGGGACTTGCTCCTTATCTTTATCTTTGTCCTTGTCCTTTTCTTTTGAATGCTCTCCTCATTTATGAAATTTCTGTTATATCTATCTTTCTTCTTTCCCATAAGCTTTTTGAATCTCCTCACGACCATTGCAAAGTCTTCATCTTCAAGATCATCTTCGGAGAAGAAGGGGTCATCTTCAGTCTCTTCATCATCTTTTGATTCTAATGCAGCTTTGAATGCGATTGTCTTTTTCTTTTTTTGATCATCATTCGTTCTATGCTGCATGGATAATTCATGAGTAATGAGAGATCCCATTAATTCATCCATTGATAAAACGTTTAAATCTTTGGCTTCCTGAATGGCAATGACTTTAGGATCCCATTTGTTAGAAAGTGATCTCAAGATTTTTTGTACTAAATCAGCATTTGAATATATCCTGCCAAGACTTCTCAAACCGTTAATAATATCTATAAATCTAGTGTACATGGCAGAAATACTTTCATTAGGCTCCATCTTAAATAATTCATAATTGTGCACTAAAAGATTTATCTTTGAGATTTTCACTTGTGAAGTTCCTTCATGGGTCACCTCAAGTTTATCCCAAATTTCCTTTGCTGAGGAGCAAATGGAAATTCGATTAAACTCGTTTGAATGCAAAGCACAGTAAAGCAAGTTCATGGCTTTGGCATTCAATTCTCCTAATTTCATGTCGTGTTCATCCCAGTCCTCTTCAGGCTTAGAGACATCCATGCCATCAACTTTGATCATGGGAATACTTGGCCCTTTAAGAATGACCTTCCACAATTGAAAATCAATAGCTTGAATATAGATTTTCATTCGTGCTTTCCAATATGCATAATTTGTGCCTGTGAATATTGGGGGTCTATTAGTTGACTGGCCTTCCACCAAGGATGTACTCATGGGATGAGCCATCAATCTTTACTCTAATGTAATCAGAGATACCGCTCTGATACCAGTTGTTGCCCAGGTGGCTATCCAAGAGGGGGGTGATCTAGAAATTTAAAAAAATTAAAGCAAGTAATGTGCAATTCAAAATCCTTTGCAAGTGGTAGGTGCTGTGATAGAGTTATAAAATGTAGAAGCTAAACAGAGTAGAGAAAGCACAATACAAACACACCAAATTTATAGTGGTTCGGAGCAACCCAGCCCTACGTCCACTACCCAAGATACCACTTGGGGTTTCCACTATATTCACACCCGAATACAGTAGCATTGTTTTACAGGATCACAATCCAAAACCTCTACACTTTGGTTTTATGGGATCACCAAAGAAAACCCAACACCCTTTGGTTTTGACAGGCTCACCAAAGAAACCCAACTTTGTTTTCACAGGATCACCAAGAACCTAACCCTTGGTTTTAACAAGGCTCACCAAGAACCTATTGGATTTTTCAACTGGGTTCACCAATAATCCACAATTCAAAGACTGAATTGAAAATAAATGTAACAAAAATGACAAACTCAAGTTATCGGATAGTTGCCGGTGCAGCTTGTTGGAAGTCCACTTGAATGCACTTGAATAAGCTTTAATGATTTCAATGGCTTCTTCCTAAAATTGCTTCAAGCTTCAGATTTAGAGTTGGTGAAGACTTGAAAGCTTGACTTGAATGCTCTTGTACTGTTGATTGGTAGGATATTCAATGAAGCTCTATTTTCTTTGAAGAACTTTCTTATTGATTGCTTTGAGGTAGTTCAAATCCTTCAAATAGTCTTCCATCATCCCAAGGCAGTTCTAGCTGTTGTAGACCATTGGGAAATGATTTGTGACCATTAGAGCACCTTTTAGCATTCAAAAATAAATTCTAGAACTAACCATTAAATACCTAAAAATGATGTTCGAGTCAGCTCGGATTCCTTCGAGTCGACTCGGATCCTTCGAGTCGATAGGTCGAGTCGTCAAATCTTCAATGCAGTCGGTTCTATGTCTTTGGGCACAGAATGTCACTCTGGATGAGTCGGCTCTTGCTAGCTCAGGTCAGCTCGAACTTGAAACTTGAAAAACCTAAACTCGAGGAGTCGGCTCTTTTCATCTTGGGTCAGCTCTTCTTCTCAGGTTCGGATTAACCTTACTCTGGAAGAGTCGGCTCGATGCAGTTTGGGTCGGCTCGCTTTCTCAAGCTTTCGAAATTAGGTTTGACAGAGTCGGCTCTTTCTAGGTCGGGTCGGCTCACCTGGCTATTCTCAGAAAACTTCAGGAAATGGACTCTGGAGGAGTTAGCTTGGACTGATTTCAGTCGACTCGGATTCACTAGAGTCGGCTCGCATTTCATCGAGTCGACTCAGATTGCTGTGTTCCAGAATCCTTGCTGTGTGCCAGTAAGTAGAGTCGGCTCTTCTTCACTTGGGTCGGCACGAGTATCTTCTTCAGGATTTTTATAATTAAACTTAAAGAAAACTCTCACCAACTCTTTTATAATTTTACATAAACCAACTCAAAATGAAATCTAAGGCACACACACACTCATAGAAGTAACCCTTTTTACTTGATTTTTCTTAGCATTTTCATTGGGTTCTTCTTTACAAAAACATTTACAACACAACTCAAACAAGAATGTAGAAATGTAGGAGTTGAAGTTTGAATATGTTATACATCCTACAAAAACTTGTCAAATACTTGAAGGTTTGTCAGAAATAAAGGTACATGCTCCAATGTTTGATTATCATCAAAATCACTTGTGGGGTCAACAGAAGGGGTTCCTGCTCTCCTCCTAGTCTTCCTGGAAGAAGAAGATCAACCAAGAATCCCGGAGAGCTAGCACTCCGAGGGAGTTGATCAGAGTCGAGCCCAGGTGTGGATATCCTATAGAGGCTAGATGCGTGTGTGGCTCGAGCACCCCCTCCTCCTTCTCACAGCTCTTCATAGCTTCTCTCCAGTACTCTCAGATATATAAAGGTATGACCTTTATATTTATGTTCATTTCTTGTTTTGATGTAATATGCATGCTAGATTATTATGCTAGATCCTGTTGCAGGTAGATCGGTATATTGTTTAGATCTATCTATCGAGCCTTTCACTGTGCATGTCTAAAAAATATTTTAAAAAGCATATCTTCTATCCTCTTTTCTTGCATATTGTATGCTGAGTGTGGGTGTTTTTCACCTTCAATGGTATCAGAGCGATAGGTTCTTTTTGTAATATAATGATGCTAGCATGCTAATAACATCTCCTTTCCTTCTTAAGTACTTGGATTGAGTGTTTCACCATGGCCGTCTAGTCATAGGAGAGAAGTAGGGCTACAAGACCCTCTCTTCCCATTCAATGGGGTCTCCTATGACATGTAGGGGTGCCGCTATGAGTGACTCTTGAAAAGAAAAATAAGAAAGAAAATTGTAGATTAAAAATGTTTTAATCTAATGAAATGATCATAAAATAACTTTAGATAAGATCTAAGAGTTATTTTTTATCGATTTTGCTTGAATGTTTAGAGAAACATTTGATTTGAAATCACTATTTTTTCATTGTCTCAGGCTATGAGTCGACACTTGGCCTTTGAAGTGTCGACTCATGAGAAAATTTCTTGAGATCTGATTTCTGTTTTTCTTTTGAGACAGGTTGAAGTATCGACACTTGACCCTGAAGTGTCGACACTTGATCATGAAGTGTTGATACTTGACCTTTGAAGTATCGAAAATTGAGTGCACGCCAGAAAACATGTTGTTTTGTTTTCTGTTCCTTATCTCAGGCCTTGAGTCAACACTTGCTCTTGAAGTGTCGACACTTGGATTGAAAAATTCTGAAAAATAGTGAATTCAAATTTTAATTTTTGTAAAATTATTTTACATGATAAATTAAAATTATTTTAATTTATTTGAGACTGTTGAACTTAATTTTGAGTTAAGAATGATTAAGAACTCTAGGAATGTGATTCAAAGATTTTAAGTCATTTCAATAAGCCTTAAGGATCATGGGTTAGCTTCTATTAGGTCCTTAATTGGGTTAGACCTAAGTTTAGATGCGTTGGACTAATTAGAGAACTAATCTAATCAAATGTGAGTTAGGATTTCTTCTCTAATTCTATCTAATAGTTAGATTGATTAGTCCATAATCTAAATGGACCTAATTTGTGGTTCGGTGGAAAGCCCGAGTCTTTAGGCTAGTCTAATCAAGTCTGATGAATCGATTGGTATCAAGGTAGTTTGGCATTGTGATCATGGTTCTTTGGGGCTACCTCTTACCTGGCCAACTCTTTTGGTGTCTAAGGCAAGATGGTTAATGGCGGAACCTAACCCATGATCTCACTTACTTGGCCAATATGGTCGATCAGGATTGATTAGATAGCTCATTAACTCGTGTTAACCCTTGTCACCTAGGTTAATTAGTTTTGACTGATTTTAGGTGCCCATGGATCATTAGTTATGTGTAACCCTCCTTGAATACTGATGTGGTCAGTGGGAGGTTGATCCATGTCTTCTCTTCTCTTCATCTGTCATATTAAAATTAAAAACTCTCTAAATTATTAGGTCCTTAAAAGGACAAAGTTATAGGGATAACCAAGTCCTAGCCTCCCATTAAGTGGGATAGTAATGTGTCTAGTAGTTTGGCGTTCATCGGCAGATCCAAAGATCGGGTGTTCATCGGGCTATTGGAATTACTATTTCTAATATGATGGCTCAGTGCGACTCTCTTAATGGTGGTCAGGTAGGCCGGCCAAAGTCGATCTTGACCATTCGTTAGTTATAAGTATTGAATTTTGTCATGTTAATGGTTGGATCTAACCAGGACCTTCAATAGGAGGCCCAAAGGCCGATTGAAGTACCCCTTGGGGCAAAATCCAATTACTAGAGGTTACATAGAGAAGTGATCGGTTGAAGAACCTACCTTTAGACATGCATGGATGGGCCGACCAAAGTCAGGCTCATGTGTTGTCTATTGGACTCTAGTACCCGCTAAGAATTAAAGTAATTCCTTGGATTGGAGGTAGAGGCTACCAATCTGTGCAAAATAGTGGGAGGGACCTTTAGACTAAAGTCCATGTCTTTAGGTTAATAATTCATATACACTAATTAATTTTTGGTTTTCCTTTTAGATGTCTTCCAACTTGCCGCTCCGATCTCTTCTCGACAATGAGAAGCTCAATGGACCCAACTTCGATAGCTGGTATCAAAGACTCAGGATTGTCCTGAAGCACGAACATATCCTGTATGTGATATTGGATCTAGCACCTGAGATCCCTACTGTCAATGCTCGGGATTCGATCAGAGACACTTATCAGAAGTGGCTCTCTGACGGGACCACTATCCGATGCATCATATTGGCTATAATGAACGATGAGTTTAGTCACAAATTTGAGGAAGCCCAGCCGGAAGAAATCCTTCAAAGGTTTAAGGAGTCTTTTGGAACACCAGACGACGTTGAGAGGTACAGGGTCTCCTGTGCTATCTACAATGCGCAGATGCATGATGGGGCCTAAGTCACTGATCATGTACTGTACATGACCGAGATGATTGAGCACCTAGGCAAGCTTGGATGTCCCTTGCATGAACAGCTTGAAAAAGATGTGATTTTGAATTCTCTCCCCTCCTCCTATCTAGATTTTCTCGATCATTACAGAATGAATAAGCCTGCAGTTAACTACCATGGTCTGTTGGGGTTGCTGCAGACTTATAAGAAAGACCACCAGTTGAATAAAGGGATAATGAATCTAGTGGGATGTTCTTCGGGAGGGCGTCGTCCCTTTAAGTAAAGGAAGAAGAAAAATAATAAAGGAAAAAATGTGCTTAGTGCTTCTAGGCCCAGTCAGGCCAAGAAAGTGAAGGCTGATCAAAGCCAGGTGGAGTGCTTCTTCTGCAAGAAGCGGGGTCATTGGAAGTGGAACTGTCCTCTTTATATAGCATCACTTGACCCGAACAGGTCCAAGAAGAGAAAGGTGCATGATGGTCTTGGACAAGGTATTTATATGATAACACCTTGTAGTTTCTCTGTTTGTATACTACTAACTGGATATTGGATACAGGAAGTCCAATTCATATTTGCAATTCTTTGTAGAGACTTCAAGTTAGTAGAAGATTCGAGGACGATGAGAGGTTCTTGAACGTGGGAAATGGAAGCCGAGTTCCAGTTTTGGCATTGGGAGTCCTTAAACTTGTTTTCGAGTCCTGTACTATCGTTTTGAACCAGTGTCATTTTTGTTCTTTTATTTTGAATGTCATTTCTGTAGGCCAGTTGGCCATGTATGGTTATGAACTATTAATAAAGAATGACATTTGTAAAATCATTTTGAAAGATTCTATTGTTTTGAATGGACAAATGCATGATGGAATCTATGTACTGTCGCGACCTGTTAGTGGTGCAAACACCAGAGGCACCAGAATAAGATAGAGGCTTTTCAACCCTCTATGGATTGATCAATAATTTATGAGTCCATCTGTAATAAGGGCTTAGCCCATCTGAGTCCATTTTAGTTGTTATTTGTGTCTTTTGAGTTGTTATTTTAGTTCTGTACTAGTCAGCTCATGTTGAGCTAGTTCAGTCCAATGCTAGTCAGCTCATGTTGAGCTAATTTTTTTTTTAAAACCTGTCCAAGCATACTGAAGACTCAAGACCACATCATACAAGTGAAGACCAAGTCCAACTAGATTGAAGACATGGAAGTTTAGCCCAAGTCCAACCTAGCTTGAAGATTTGAAGACCCCAGGAGGAAAATCAGAAACCCTGATTCCTTGCAGATGCCCTCCAGATGCCCAGATTCCCTTCCAGATGCCAAAGTATATTCATAGACCAAGGAATCCATGATTTTAGAGGTCCATCTACATCCTAGCCCAAAGAAATCAAGCTCAGGTGCCAAGCCCAAGACCTTAAGAAGCAAGATACCAGGGAATATTCCTGCTACCTAGCTACCAGGCCACCCCAGCTTCCAGAGGCCCAAGCCTATGTGCCCGAGCCCCTTTGGACCGGCCTCTTGCTACTACTAGAAGCCCAACACGCCCCCCTAGGCATCCTTGGAGTGTTGACCAAGTCAAGAGAGTTTTTAGGGATTTTTTCTACCTAATGTTTCCTTATTTTCTAGCTAGGGTTTGAGAGGGAAAATGATTCTTATGTAATGTCTAATGTACCCTTACTTGGAGCCCAAGGTTAAGAGTCTATCTAAGGGACCCTAGCCTCTTATATGAAACTTGATTTTTCATATGAAATAAACCTTGAGTTCTTATATTGTTTTGTATGATTACCATGTTGTGTGCATAAAGGGGTTTGAGAGTTCTTCTTCCCGGTGTTTGCAACCATCTTCCTGCCGCCAACCATCCTTCCAGCCCCCTCCAAAACTTTCTTCCCTTTGCTATTTTTCTTTGTTTTCTTAATTTCCTCTAAGTTTTCTAACCCTTGACAGGTTGTTTGCAGGTCCCTGAGTTTC
Source organism: Areca catechu (assembly GCA_021397845.1). Lineage (NCBI taxonomy): Eukaryota > Viridiplantae > Streptophyta > Magnoliopsida > Arecales > Arecaceae > Areca > Areca catechu. The sequence goes on along the minus strand of CM038046.1, from coordinate 48,247,414 downwards.
TACAAATCCAACGACTCCAGCCAAGCCTCAATCGGACCACAAAGCAGAAAGCCGGGTATCCGCGGGTCTTTGGCTCGGTTTTCCAGGCCGCATCCATCGAGGAATGAGAGATTCCTTCGCTGTGATCTTCACCGGGCACTTCAGACATTGTTAGGTACACCCCCTCTACCTCTAGTCTTTATATTGTAGGAGAACTTGCCCTAACCGAGGCTTCTCTGCCCCGGCGATCCTTCTTTAGTACTTTTCTAGGTTCTAATCTGGATGCTTGGCTTCAAAAATTCATACAAAATTTTTACAATTAATTTTGATCTAAAATTTAGGAATTAATCACCTAACCCCATATATAAAACATACAAAAAGAATTACATGCATCTTAGTCCTGCATCATTTGGTATCAGAGCTTAGATTAGGGCTTGTTTTCTACAATTTTTTAGTCCGTATATGCTCTATTAATTTAGTTATTTCTCCCTGTTTTGAACTTCAAAAATTCTGAAATCTATTTTTATGAATTCATAATAAGTCAAAGTATTTTCCAGAATTTTTTCAGATTTTATTTCGATCTTTGAATTTTCTTCAAGCCGAAATATAGCCTGTAAATTTTTGGCTCTGTTTTTTTTTCAGCAAGACAAGTTTGGAAGTTTTATGGTTTTGCTTAGCATCTTTTGCATATCTTTTAATTTTAGTATATTTCTTGCATATTAGGCCATAATTTTCAAGTTTTCTTCTATTTAAGAAAATACCAAAATATATATTATATATATATATATATATATATATATTCCTCCAAAAATATCAAAAACATCTAAACCCTAATTTGCATCCTCATTTGCTTGCCATCATTGCATAATTTACTTTCAAGGGCACTCTTGCTATATCAGATGGGGGGAGGATTTGATCACCTCTCCTTAGCCCAAAACCACATCCCCTACATTCAGTCCCAAGCCTAACTTAAAATTGATTAGATTTAATTTGCCCTAGTGGGCTAGGGACACCAACTGGTCTGGTCCAGGCTAATGTTAGATCACTGTGTCGAGTTAACCTATGTGTGCCTTGTGCTTAGTGTCTAGAACGGTGGTTCAAGGATTCAATCCCGAAGGGCTTGTGTGCTGGTCCGCCTACCTGGCCAATCTCTGATTGGTGTCTAGGATTGGCAATCAAGAACCTAACACTCCCCTTACACCTGCCTGGCTGAGTACAGGATTACTATAGGCTAGTTTGCCACCATGATTGAGCATCTAGTTTGGACTCTAGGTCTAGTCAGCTGTAGTCAGTCTGATCGAGTCTTGCATGAGCACTAGATCAGGGTTTTCATATCACCCACCATCTCTACTTTTGGCTGAACCCATGGATAACCTTGAAGCCCAGATTAATGCACTCACTGAGCAACTAACCCAATCCATGGCCCAGATGGCTACACAAATAACTACCTAGTTAATTACCCACAGTTGACCCAGACCAATAGCCTCAACCCAACTCAACCTAGTGAAACCATCGAGTCCAACCCTATGAGAACCCACTACTCTGACCCATATAGGGAGTCCAATCCTAGGAGAACCCAATATTCTGACCCATATAAGGAGCCCAACCCTAGGAGAACCCCTTACCATGATCCCTACCATGAGGTTAAACCTAGGAGAGACCATCGCCATGACCCTTATTATTATACTGAACCTAGGAGGATCCCAAACCCTGATCCCCACAGTGAGGTTGAACCTAGGAGAGCCCATCGTCATGACCCTTATTATGATACTGAACCTAGGAGGACCCCAAACCCTGATCCCTACCGTGAGGTTGAACCTAGGAGAGACCATCGCCATGACCCTTATTAATTATACTGAACCTAGGAGGACCCCAAACCCTGATCCCCACCATGATGTTGAACCTAGGAGAGCCCATCATCATGACCCTTATTATGATACTGAACCTAGAAGGACCCCAAACCTTGATCCCTACTATGAGGTTGAACCTAGGAGAGCCCATCGTCATGACCCATACTATGATACTGAACCTAGGAGGACCCCAAACCCTGATCCATACCTTGAGGCTGAACCTAGGAGAGCCCATCGTCATGACCCAATCCCCAAGGTTAGTCCTAGAAGACCCAATCAGGATTTTGTAGACCAAGAAGATAGATCCTATTTACCCTCTCCATATAAGCCTAGTATACCCACAACCTATAGATCTTATGACCCAAATCCTCTGACTCTAGAATCTACGAACCCATATCCCATGAGTCCAGTAGACCCAAGACCCATAGAGCTGAACCCAAATCCTATGATCCTAGATCTTATAATCCCGTGACCTATAGATCTGCACCCTTGTCCTATGAGCCTAGGGAGCCCATAACCCCTAGGTATCAATCTAGTACTAGTCAGGTTTTCCTTAGTCAACTTAAACCCCATAGGATTAGTACCCCTAAATATGAGCCCAGTAGTGAGCCACTACCCCTTAGGCAACCTGAACCTACTAGGATTAGTGCCCATAATCAGAAACTAGGACCTAGCCAATTTTTCCCTAGCCGACCTTCTCCAACCATTCCTGAGATTGACAAGGCTTACATTAATGCGGAAGTGTATGAAGCTGATGCGAGCCTAGTGGATGAGTATGAAGGAGAAGAGGACACACCTTTAGTAGACCTAGAATTAGCTGACCCAGTAGATACCCAGGTAGAAACTAACCCAGAGCTAGTTGACCTTGATCACATCCAACCTAAAGCTATAGTGGAAGAACAATTAGAGGAAGAGAACTCTGATACTAGGATTTTACCTGAGGAAACACTAGAAAAGGATCTAATTGTAGAGCCTATTCCTAAATTCCATGAACAAGAAGACTTTAGTCAGGATTTGGCTTACTTAACCCATTGCCCTCAGGATGAATCCCTTCCTGCCATTCCTATTGAAGATCTCTTCCCAGAAATTGTTAACCCATCCTTCCATAGCATGGACCTTTTCTTGCCCATAGATATACCACAACCTCGTAAGGTTAGCCTCATTAGTCTAGGATTAGTCCCTGACATCCCTTCTTTTATCCTACTTTATCCAACTAACCTTGAACCTTTTTCCCTACCCTACTAGACTAATTTTGAATCCACTTCCTATTTTCTGCCCTTTCCAGACACCTCCAGCATTTCTAGGGTCATTAGATTGTATTTAGCTGAGATTAGCATACTGCATGCATTCATCATGCATGTTAGGTTTGCATCTTACTTCTGGCATACTCTTTGGAATTTGCTAGGAGTTCACTGTAAATTTTCATGTGCATGTCAAGCTAGGATCAAACCTAGAGAACCTATAATCTATTAGGTTTAGATCCAAAGAGTTCAATAAAATTTCCTTCGATAGGAATGCATAGTCGAGTCTGTTAGGTGTCAGTATGAGTTCTTTGCATCATTTGTTAGGAGTCTGCATGTACCTAGCATGTTCACCACCCGCACTAATCTTAAAACAACTGACTAATTCCTGAAGAAGGGTCAAAGAATTTGATATAGTGGATTCTATATTAGTTAGGCTTAGGCCTAAAAGAAGCTTCATGCTCGTAGAGCCGGATCTTTAAAGTGATAGAGAAGGTTGGATCAAATGCCTAGGTGTTAGACTTGCCTTTGGATTTGGGCATTAGTTCTACCTTCAATATTATAGACCTGGTTGAGTACAGGAAACCGGCAGCGATACCTAGTGAGGCTTTTGGACCTATCCCCTTCTGTTGTGAGTGATCCTAACCTAGAGTGTCCACTAACAAATTTGGCCTGAGAGAGGAGAGCGGATCGAGCGTATCCTGGATGATCAAGCCATCATGACCTAGGGCCGTGGCTATCAACGCTTCCTGGTCCGATGGTAAGGCCGGCAAGAGTCGAACAATTCATGGATTTCTCAAGAGGACTTGCAATGCCTCAACCCAGACCTTCTTGAGAGATATGTGAACCAGTCTGATCTTCATTCGACAGGGTCGAGTTCCTCCCACCCCGGGAGAATTGGTGCAGACACCAGAGGCACCATAATAAGATAGAGGCTTTTCAACCCTCTATGGATTGATCAATAATTTATGAGTCCATCTGTAATAAGGGCTTAGCCCATCTGAGTCCATTTTAGTTGTTATTTGTGTCTTTTGAGTTGTTATTTTAGTTCTATACTAGTCAGCTCATGTTGAGCTAGTTCAGTCCAATGCTAGTCAACTCATGTTGAGCTAATTTTATTTTTTTGAGTCCTGTCCAAGCATACTGAAGACTCAAGACCATATCATACAAGTAAAGACCAAGTCCAACTAGATTGAAGACATGGAAGTTTAGCCCAAGTCCAACCCAGCTTGAAGATTTGAAGACCCCAAGAGGAAAATCAAAAATTTTGATTCCTTGCAGATGCCCAGATTCCCTTCCAGATGCCAAAATATATTCATAGATCAAGGCATCCATGATTTTAGAGGTCTATCTACATCCTAGCCTAAAGAAATCAAGCCTAGGCGCCAAGCCCAAGCCCTTAGGAAGCAAGATACCAAGGAATATTCCTGCTACCTGGCTACCAGGCCACCCCAGCTTCTAGAGGCCCAAGAACATGCGCCCGAGCCCCTTTGGGCCAGCCTCTTACTACTCCTAGAAGCCCAACACGCCCCCTAGGCATCCTTGGAGTGTTGACCAAGTCAAGAGAGTTTTTAGGGATTTTTTCTACCTAATGTTTCCTTATTTTCTGGCTAGGATTTGAGAGGGAAAAGGATTCTTATGTAATGTCTAATGTACCCTTACTTGGAGCCCAAGGTTAAGGGTCTATTTAAGGGACCCTAGCCTCTTGTATGAAACTTGATTTTTGATATGAAATAAGCCTTGAGTTCTTATATTGTTTTGTGTGATTACCCTGCTGTGTGCATAAAGGGGTTTGAGAGTTCTTCTTCCCGGTGTTTGTAGCCATCTTCCTGCCACCAACCATCCTTCCAGCCCCCTCCAAAACTTTCTTCCCTTTGCTATTTTTCTTTGTTTTCTTGATTTTCTCTGAGTTTTCTAACCCCTGACAGGTCGTTTGCAGGTCCCTGAGTTCCTACGAATCCAATGACTCCAGCCAAGCCTCAATCGAACCACCGAGCAAAAAGCCGGGTATCCATAGGTCTTTGGCTCGATTTTCTAGGCCGCATCCGTCAAGGAATGAGAGATCCCTTCACTGTGATCTTCACCGGGCACTTCAGACATTGTCAGGTACACCCCCTCTACCTCCAATCTTTATATTGTAGGAGAACTTGCCCTAACCGAGGCTTCTTAGCCCCGACGATCCTTCTTTAGTACTTTTCTAGGTTCAAATCTGCATGCTTGGCTTCAAAAATTCATAAAAAAATCTCTACAATTAATTTTAATCTAAAATTTAGGAATTAATCACCTAACCCCATATATAAAACATACAAAAAGAGTTGCATGCATATTAGTCCCGCATCAGTTAGTATAATGTATACATCTAGCAAACGCCCTAGGATAGATAATGTCAGTGAAGCATACCTATGGCATTGTAGGCTAGGTCATATTAATAGGAACAGGATAAGCAGGATGAAAATCGAGGGTCTCCTCGATTTTAGTGAAGATAGTTCACTTCCAACCTGTGAGTCCTGTCTTCTTGGAAAAATAACAAAGTCACCTTTTACTGAAAAAGGTGAACGAGTCAATAAAATTCTAAGTCTGATACATACTGATGTATGTGGACCCATGAATATTTGTGCCAGAGAAGGGTACAGTTATTTCATTACTTTTACAGATGACCTTTCGAAGTATGGTTGTCTTCTTGATGAGACATAAATCTGAATCGTTTGAAATGTTCAAACGATACCGTAATGAAGTAGAAAAACAAACTAGAATGTATATCAAAACCCTTCAATCTGATCAAGAAGGTGAATATTTTTCCGACGAGTTTCTAATATATCTTGAAGAAAATGGGATTCTCTCTTAATGGACGCCTCCAAGGATACCCCAGTTAAATGGAGTGTCTAAGAGGAGAAATCGAACCCTGTTAGACATGGTTCAGTCCATGATGGGCTTTGCTTCTCTACCGATATCCTTTTGGGGATATGCTTTAGAATCAACCTGTTATCTTCTGAATAGGGCTCCAAGTAAGTCCGTTAGTAAAATACCATATGAGATGTGGACTGGACGTAAGCCGACACTTTCATACCTTCGGGTCTGGGGGTGCTCGGCTTATGTAAAACATTTGGAAATGGAAAAACTTGGACCTAGGTCTGACCAGTGCCTATTTGTTGGGTATCCAAAGGAGTCTAAGGGGTATTACTTCTACTTAGCTGAGGAACAAAAGTTATTCGTCAGTCTTAGGGCTATCTTTTTGGAAAAGGAGTTCCTTGGTGAAGGAACTGTAGCTGCTAAGATTGAACTTAGTGAAGTTCAACAAGTAAAAGAACCGTCACACTTAAGGGATAACATAGAACCAGCTGTGATTAGATCACACCTAGAGCCCACTCAGGAACCATTAAGGAGATCCGGTAGAGTACCAAGCCGACCGGACAGATACTATGATTTCTTGGTCCGGGACAGTGATCCTATTAAACTTGATGAGAATAATAAGGATCCGATCACCTATATGGATGCATTGAAAAGGTCCGACTCTGAGAAATGGCTTGGAGCCATGAAATCCAAAATAGAGTCCATGGAGATCAACAATGTATGGACATTGGTTGATCCACCTGAAGGGATAAAACCCATTGAGTGCAAATGGATTTTCAAGAGGAAAAGGGGCACAGACGGAAAGGCAAAGACCTATAAAGCTCGTCTGGTTGCTAAGGGGTATCATCAACATTATAGTATTGACTATGATGAGACATTCTCTCCTATGGCAATGCTCAAATCCATTCGGATTATGCTTGCTTTTGCAGCACACTTTGACTATGAAATCTAGAAAATAGATGTCCGAACAACTTTCCTGAATGGTGAGCTGGAAGAAGAGGTATATATGATACAACCTGAAGGGTTCACATCCATAGATGAGTCAAAGGTGTGCAGGCTTTAAAAGTCCATCTATGGACTGAAGCAAGTATCAAGGAGTTGGAACATGCAATTTGATAAGTGTATCAAGTCGTATGGCTTCGTTAGGAATGAAGAAGAATCTTGCATTTACAAATGGGCTAATGGTTCTGTGATTATATTCCTTGTGCTGTATGTGGATGACATTTTTTTAATCGAGAATGACATCCCAGCACTGCAAGGAATAAAGGTTGGTTGTCATCTCAGCTCTCTATGAAAGACTTGGGTGAAGCTTCTTACATACTAGGTATGAAGATCTATAGAGATAGATCTAAGAGGCTTCTGGGACTGTCCCAGTCTACGTACATTGGCACCGTGCTAAAATGGTTCAGCATGGAAAATTCCAAGAAAGGCTATCTCTCAATAGGCACTGGAATTGATCTCTCTAAAAGGAATTGTGCGACAACTCCTGAGGAGAGAGAGCATATGAGTAGAATTCTATATGCTTCGGCAGTGGGTTCTATCATATACACCATGCCATGTACTAGACCAGATATGGCATATTCACTAGGTGTAGTGAACAGATACCAGTCTGATCCACGTGAAGCTCATTGGAAAGTGGTAAAGACCATCCTTAAGTATTTACAAAATACTAAGGACCAATGGCTAATTTATGGAGAATCTGACTTGAAACTTGTTGGGTATACTGACTCCAGTTTCCAGTCAGATAAAGATGATAGCAAGAGTATGTCAGGTTGTCTTTACCCTAAATGAAGGAGCTGTCTGCTGGAAATGTTCCAAGTAGCCTACTGTGGTGGACTCGGTATGCGAAGCAGAGTACATTGCAGCATCTGATACAGCGAAGGAAGCTGTATAGTTGCGAAAGTTCCTTGGTAAGCTGGAAGTGGCACCTTCCCTTGATGGTCCTGTTCTGGTGTACTGTGACAACACTGGAGCCATTGCTCAAGCCAAAGAGCCAAAGTCTCATCACCGCACAAAGCATATTCCGCGGAGATATCACCTTATGCGAGAGATCATGGAACGATATGACATCGACCTTCTAAAGATCGATGGAAAGGAGAACCTGGCTGACCCCTTCACTAAAGCCATCGGAGTTCAAGAGTTCAACTATTGTAAAAGGAAAATGGGAATGAGATTCTGTACTGTTTGGCTTTAGTCCAAGTGGGAGTTATTGGGAATTGTGTCCCAAAGCCAATCGTCTAGGCTGTAGATAGTTGAGCTATCTTTGTATATGAATTCCTTTTAATAAATAAAAGTTATTTTTTGGCTATCCATCATATTTAATTTTCATGCAAAGAACTCTTGTGTGATGGAGTCCTTAGAACTACATTATTTGATATAGAAAGGGTATATCAAGTAGTTCTTAAACTGTTTCATAATCAAATGACACATTGTTATAGGACGACAATGTATCAAGTGTAGGTTGTTGTATGTCACATTTGTTGGTTGTTCTCTTAACCAAGGAGTGTGGAGACACTGGTATGACATGCAAGTAAAATGTGTGACATCTCACTGATCATGACCATCTGTAGAGCTCCCTTCTGCCAAAAGGGTACTCGTAAAGGGATATGGATATATGTGTCTCTCAGATCTGAGGTCACCATGGTAGCTTGCAAGCAACTCACTGTACTTTGGTACCGAACTACCTGGATTTTTAATCCAGTGATGGAAGGTTTTTGGGTGAAGTCAAGTACTTGTGAAGCAGTGGTGGATCAAGATGGAATTGACCTCTCCAAATAGTTTGGAGTGAATAACTCACTATGTCTCAATTTAGCAAAATCTTGGCCAGGGTAGTTCTTATGAGGAGTCACAGAATTTGTGAGGTTGAGACATGATCTGGATAAACCAAATTAGGGTTGGCAGTCTAACCCTAGGTCATCCTGAGCATTGTAAGGTCAAAGGAATGAATTATGCGGCAACCATATGCCAGAGGTTCTTGTGAGGTGCTTTGCATCTTCAACCTATCCGAACATCGGGTATCATTACTAGATGAGGACTTTGACTGGTACTAAAAATGTTCCAGTACTACCGGCTTAGTGTTCGAACCTATGAGGTCATACACCATAAAGGATTTCTATCTGATCTTATGACTAATCGATGTTTGGGAATAGTTTATTGTCACCCGAAGTCAATATGATTGGCTTTGTTCCAAGTGTCGACACTTTGAGATTTTCAGGTGTCGACACTTGGCAATTTTTGAGTGTCGACACTTTCTGTGATGAACAGTTTTCTAGGAGGATTTCGTGGAGATTTTTTGGACAGGTCTTGACATGGTATAAATTTTGAATTCAAACCAGTTTTGGCTTCAAGGTTTTATGGTATGAAAGTCATACATGCCTTAATGGGTTAGACCTATTTGGTATGGCCTTGATCCTCTCCTTCATTCTCTCCTCTCATCTCTCCTCCTTCCTTCTTCTCCCTCTCCCTACTGCCCCTATAAATGAAGGTCATTATGGTGGTTGCAGAGGGTTACAAGAACTGTAACAGATTTTTGGGAGAAGAAGATTGAGAAGGGTAGTGAGAGCTTTAGGGATTGTGTTTGTGCGACCTAACAATCAAGCTAGGTCTTGGGAAGAGAGGTTTTGTTAAGGGGTTCCTGCTCTCCTCCTAATCTTCCTAGAAGAAGAAGATCGGCCAAGGATCCCGAAGAGCTAGCACTCCGAGGGAGTTGATCAGAGTCGAGCCCAGGTGTGGATATCCTGTAAAGGCCAGATGCGTGTGTGGCTCGAGCGCCCTCCTCCTTCTCACAGCTCTTCACAGCTTCCTCAGTACTCTTAGAGGTATAGAGGTATGACCTTTATATTTATGTTTCATTCTTATTTTGATGTTATATGCATGCTAGATTATTATGCTAGATCCTGTTGCAGATAAATCGGTAGATCGTTTAAATCTATCTACCGAGCCTTCCGTTGTGCATGTCTAAAAAATGTTTTAAAATGCATATCTTATGCTCTCTTTTCTTACATATTATATGCTGGGTGTGGGTGTTTTTCACCTTCACTGAGATGATAGTCGAGGCACGGATACCATTATGATCGAAGGCATGTATACCACCATGATCCGAGGTGATTGTTGAGACATGGATGTTATTATGATCAAAGGCATGTATGCCATTATGATCTGAGGTGATAACGTGGCATATACCATTATAATCGAAGGCACATGTGCCACTACAATCCAAGGTGATAGTTGAGGTATGGATGCCTTTATAATCAAAGGCACGTATGCCACTATGATCCAAGGCTATAACCAAGGCATGGAAACTATTATGATTAAAGGCATGTATGCCACTACGACCTAAGGTAATAGCCAAGGCACAAATGTCAAAGATCGAAAGCACCAAAATGTGAGGTGCCCGAAAACAAAATCTTAACCTTATCTTAACTAAAAATGGTTATCTGAACCACAAGAGGTTATCTTAGCCTTATCTTAACTAAAAATGTTCATTTTAACTAAACGAGGTTATCTTAAGTTTATATTAATAAAAAATAAGTATATCTTAATACTATAAATAAGTAAGAGGGGATCTTCCAAAAGTAGACTTACAACAACACTCACTAAAGCTCATTTTTACTCTGAAGCATGTTTTACCCTGACGAATGCTCATACTTATGTTAGCACTTGCCACTCTTATTAGCTTCATTGTTGCCCAAATTTACAACTAACTAGAGCACCGAAGGGTCCTGATGGAGACTGAGAGTCTATTTTATTTTATTTTACTTGAGTCCATTAGTCCTGTGTCACTTGAGTCAAAGTGAGCCAATTGAGTCCTGTAAAAAAGTGAGACAACTGAGTCCAGTTGAGTCCACTTAGTTAGGTCCAGTCATTTTTAGTTCAGTCAAGTCTGATCGAGTTCATTCAGGTCATGTTCAAGAGGAGAGTCAGTAGACCAAGAGATTCACCAGGCCCTCCAACCAAAGCTGGCCTTCATGCACTTGGGCCCTTTCATGCCACCAGGCCCGCAAAAGAGAGCTTCAATCCAAGACAAAGGCCCACTGTTGACCAGGTCCACCAGGATTTCTTGGCCCATAAGTCAGGGTTTCTTGGTCCTCAAGTCATGTACCCTGGGGTGAATCTATAAATACCACCCCTTCCCTCTTGTATGAAGAATCTTTTTCTTATGAATACAAATTTAAAAAATTATTTTGGTCTGAGTTTTGAGTTTTCTTCGGATTGGTGTGGGTGTGATGCCCGGGTTCCTGTTCTTGAGTGCAAGCCCTTATCCCCTGGTGACTTCTATGCTCGCCAGCAATCCCCTGCTTCCCCGTCCCGCATCAACTTGGTATCAAAGCCCAGCGGATTAGGGTTATCTCTTCCTCCCAACTTCATATCGTTGTCCCATTCAGATTTTCCTATGCAAGACTCCTCAAACCTCGGTCAGCCATCAAGGTCCATCAACGCCCTACATCTGCCTCCCTCCTGTGACCCCAATGCCCCATCGTCATCTTCCGCCCAAACCCACAATAGCCAATGCCCATGCACTGTCATCGTCCGCTGCTTCTCCCAGATCGAGGCCCTAGTCGACAAGATCCTCGCCGGTGCCTACAACCGAGCCCCTCTCCTCTCTACCGCCCGTGAAGCCCATCTCCAGCACCATCTCCAATCAAGTCTCCCTTGCGACCGTGACTCCTGCGACCACCACCCATCCGCCACCGATGCTGATTGGACACCCAAAAAGAGCATATCGATGCCGCCTGTCGGTCTCTCTCATGTATGGATCGCCCATCTTCGATTGACGCCTTCCATGGTCGCTGCATGCCCACTGCCACTGCCCATGCTGCAGTTCCAAACATACCAGCTCCGCACGATGTCGCTGACACCGGAACCCCCCCTATCCGACCATCTCCCACCCATGCCAGCATCATCCTCGGCCCAGCACCAACACTGGCGAGCCCCACTGGACTTCCTCCCCTGCTCCATCTTGCAATGGCATGTGAAGAGGATGCCATCGACATTCTCAGCACCATTGCCAATGAAGCCCGCCAGTGAAGCCTCCCCGCTATGATGCCTGCTCTCCGGTGCCATCGCCAGTGAGATCCGGCCAGAAGACCCCCTGCTCCGTTCAACCCCTTCAGTCCGTGGAGAAGGAACTATTGGCACGAATGTGAAAGCAGTTCACGTTCCTAATGTTGACTTTAGATTCTACACAGATCTCAAAGCATGACTTCATGGATCTCAACGCTACATGCTGCACACTCCTCAAAGCACACGATCCTTAGAGCTGCACGATCTTCAGTGCTGCATGATTTCTAGAGCTGCACAATTTCTGGAGCTGCACAATCCTCATAGCAGTGGGAATTTTAGAGCTGCATGGATTTCTGAGTCACACGAATCTTGCATAGCTCTCATAGCATAGCTGATTAAAAAAATAATAATAAAATAAAATAAAATAAAAAGGTGAGTCTAGTCTCTTTTAATTTGATTGGTTTCAGTTCCATCAAACCCCCACTCATCCAAACTCAATAGAGTCGAATTCTCCCCACATTAGGGGAATGATGGGGACCGAGAGTCTATTTTATTTTATTTGAGTCCATTAGTCCTATGTCACTTGAGTCAAAGTGAGCCAATTGAGTCCTGTAATAAAGTGAGACAACTGAGTCCAGTTGAGTCCACTTAGTTAGTTCCAGTCATTTTAGTTCAGTCAAGTCCGATCGAGTTCATTCAAATCATGTTCAAGAGAATAGTCAGCAGACCAGGAGATTCACCAGGCCCTCCAACCAGAGCTGGCCTTCATGCACTTGGGCCCTTTCATGCCACCAGGCCCGCAAAAGAGAGCTTCAGTCCAAGACAAAGGCCCACTATTGACTAGGTCCACCAGGGTTTCTTGGTCTACAAGTCAGGGTTTCTTAGCCCTCAAGTCATGTACCTTGGGGTGAATCTATAAATACCACCCCTCCCCTCTTGTATGAAGAATCTTTTCTTATGAATACAAATTAAAAAAATTATTTTGGTCTGAGTTTTGAGTTTTTCTCCGGATTGGAGTAGGTGTGATGCCCGGGTTCTTGTTCTTGAGTGCAAGCCCTAATCCCCTGGTGACTTCTATGCTCGCCAGCGATCTCCCGCTTCCCCATCCCACATTAGGTCCCCTATTAGAAAACCATTGATCGAGTGAGACTTTTCTTGCAAGAGGCACCAAGCACGGCCTAGGAGCAGAATCATGCCTCACCAAAAATACTTGCAAAGGACCACCGAGCTTCATTTGAAGGATTGGATTGGGGATTTGGTCACAATAGAATGGCATGACATAAAGGGAGAGAATATATAGAGGTTGAGAAGATCATGGTGAGAACTAGAGCTCAAAAATGCCTCCATTAGTAATACCAAGCAATCTTCTTGCCATAAAGGATGACTCAGCCAAGAAATCGAGCCCAGTGCTCCTCAGCTAGTAGATCGATAGTATCTACTTGCCATCTTGGTGCAGCAGGTGCAAACGCTGACCACAATAGTGCAAGGCTTGTAGTATGCAGTTCCAAATCAGTAGTAGTGGGCCACTACAAAACAATGACAATAGCTAGAGATTTATCCTATTCCTGTTGCTACCACTTGACCTGGCCAATGATCTTCTCTCAAAAGATCTCCAAACCAACCAACTTTCCACCGACATTGGTCACTATCACAATGACAAGCAAGTCCAAGGCATGAAGATCAATGACGAGGAAGAGAGCGAATGTGAGGAAAATGCCCCCATTCTTTGTATGACTCCTCTTAGGATGGATCGACTTATGGACTTCCCTAGTGGTTTGTTGAATCTCGATGACTATGATCGCAAACTATGAGAAATTGATCGATAGTTTACAGACCTCCAGGGAGCAAGTAGGGGCCCGACAAAGTTCAACACCTATCCTCTCTTTTCTTGATGAATAATGGAAGAATCCATTCCTACTTAGTCAAGATGCCTCAACTGAAGCCCAATGATGGCACCACTGATTCATTGGACCACTTAGAGAGCTACAAAGCTTCCATGATGATTCAAGGTACTATAGATACCTTACTCTACCTAGCCTTTCTAGCCACTCTATGAAAAGCTACTCGAGCTTGGTACTCTAGACTTTAGCCAAAGAGTGTCAACTCCTTTAAGCAATTGGAGAAGCAATTTATGGCATACATCAATGCTAGACGAAGCATGCTGCAAGATCTCGATAGCTTCTTCTTAATCTGACAACAAGATGGGAAGTCACTAAAGGATTATGTAGCTCTGATATGGAGGCAAGGGGGTTAGGGCTAGGGATACTGGATGCTAATAAGGATGCTTATGATGCAAAAGGAATTCTTTTAGGGTTGATGATTTTTTTTTTTTTTATGTTTCTTGTTGTTCTTCTTCGTTGTTTAGGGTTTCGATTCCCGATCACAAGCAAAGATAAGAAATATGAAGAGCAGTAATGGAAGCTTACGCTAGCAGTTCAAAGCCCTAAAAGTAAGAATGAGAACAGGACCCCGGGATTAAGAAACCCCGGTAGGACTAGCTCGACCTACAATATCTACTTAAAAGATAAAGAGAAGGCAAACCTCAAACTTCTGAAGAGCCCGGTGCAGAGATCACTCAACTCTGTGGATGTGGCCTGGATGCCCGAGCAGTCGAACCCATGGGAGCTCTGGCTTTGGGTTCGGAGGTCGCGATGGCAAAGCTGACTGTCTCCAATGCTCGAGATGCCAGGAAGGACCTATAGGCAAACAAAAGAAAGGTCAGTGGAATGTGGAGATGTACGAAAAGGAATTGAACTGGAGTTGGGAAGGGGCTACGAGCCCGGTGTCCAGCTGGATTCCGAAGTCGAAGTTGGAGATAACTTGGGGCTTCGCACCCCGCGATGTCCCAGAGGACGAAGGAATGTGGCCTCACACCACACGACATCCTGGGGGACGAAGGATTCGCGATGCCCTGGGGCGACGGACAGGTGGCCTCACACCACTCGACGTCCCTGGGGACGAAGGCAATTCCACTCGAACCTAGCCTAAGAGACAATGGTTGGAGGGTGGAAAAAACTCAAACTTTCATGAATCACTCAATCATTCATTCATTCATTCATTCATTATTTCTACAAGGGAGGGATTGGGTCCTTTAAATAGGCACCCAAGGCCCTTTTGAAATTCAAATTACAAGACTCATGGTGGCGCCCAAAAAATTTTCCACAACCCATCTCTTTGGCAGACCAAATATTTGGAGTTGGGTGTGGCATGAGCAAAGGCTTGGAGAGGGGGATTAGTCCCTTGACTTCCTTCCTTAGCATGCTTATTTTAGGAAGAAGGAGTGGGGCATGGCTTGCTTGGAGGGATGTGTTTCCTTGGGCTCTTCACGCCATCTTCTAGGATTGATTCTTGGCCAACCAAGGGAGAACTCCATGGGGCATTGCATGGTTGAGGGCTTGATGAGGGGAGTGTGTCCTTTGACCTTCCTTCCTTGCAAGATCACTTTGGGAAGAAAGCTTGAGAGGAGGCTTGCTTTGAGGCTTGGTTCCTTCAAGGATCTTCAATGCCCTCTTTAGATGGAACAAGGCGTGATGTGGGGGAGGGAAGAGGGGGATGTTGTCCAATGCATGTGGAAAGCATGAGGATACCACTTTGTTTCCCTTCTTGGATGCCCAAGTGGCAGCTGATGTGGCACCACGTAGGTAGCTGAGGTGGCACCTGAGTTGGCATTATCCCAAGTAGAAGGGGTGGGTTGGCCCACCAGAACTTGATTTGGTGAAGAAAACCAGAGTGACTTCAATTGGGCTTGGGCCCAGTCCAAACTTACACTTGAACAAATACAGGACTCATGACTTAACTTGACCCAAATTGGTCAAGGTATAGGACTAAACAACTTTGACAAGAAATTATAACAATGTTTTTGGGCTCAAGACCATATTACAGGACTCATAGAAAGGGGGAACCCTAATTTGAGATCCACAGAGGGTTGAGGAGCCTCTGTCGAATCCTGGTGCTCACACCAGTTCTCCCGGGGTGGGAGGAACTCGACCCTGTCGAGTAAGGGTTAGCTTGGCTTTGATATCTTTCCAGGATGTCGGGGTCGATGCACTGCAAGTCCTCCTGTGTGATCCATGAGTCATCGGATTTGGGTCGGCCTTGCCATCGGACCAGGTAATGCTGGTAGCCTTTGCCCCGGGTAGTGAAGGCTTGGTCATCCAGGACACGCTCGATCCGCTCTCCTCACTCAGGTATATTTGGAGGTGGACACTCAGGTTCAGGTTCACTCTCAAAAGGGAGGTCAGGCCCAAACGGCTCACTGGGTATGTTTGCGGGTTCTCTATACTCAACTAAGTCAGAGATATTGAATGTCGAGCTAATTCCGTAATCCGGAGGTAGTTCTAGCACATAGGCGTTAGGGCCCATTCTCCTAATTACTTTAAAGGGACCCGCCCCACGAGCGTGAAGCTTCTTAACGGTTCCCGGTGGAAACCATTGAGGCCAAAGCTTAATCATTACAAAATCCCCTATTTCAAACTCTTTTGCTTGCTTTCGGGAATCAGCCAGCCTTTTATATGTGTTATTACTTATATTAATTTTCTGGCTAATTTCTTTATGCTTGTCCCTAATATGCTGTGCAAGTGAATCAGCTGACTCGGAGATACGTGCATGGATGGGTAGGGGAATTAGGTCAAGAGGTCGGTTAGGCTTGTAATGAAAGACAACTTCAAAAGGACTCTTCCTGGTGGTCCTATTTACAGAGCTGTTATAGGCGAACTCAGCTCGAGGTAAAAGAAGATCCCAGTTTCCTGTATGTTCACCTATCAAGCATCTAAGAAGGTTTCCCAGGCTGCGGTTGACCACCTCAGTTTGTCCGTCGGTTTGCGGGTGGTAGGCAGTGGAGAATTGGAGCTTGGTTCCTAGAAGGTGCCAAAGGGTTTTCCAGAAATAGCTAGTAAAGCGGACATCCCTATCGGACACTATAGTCTTGGGTAGGCCATGTAACTTGACCACATGATCCAGAAAAAGCTTGGCAACTTTGGAAGCATCTAGGGTTTGGGAGCAGGGTATAAAATGAGCCATTTTAGAAAACCTATCCACTACTACAAAGACAGAATCGTGCTTCCTTGCGGTCTTGGGTAATCCTACCACAAAATCCATGCTGAGGTCTTGCCAAGGGTGGCTAGGTACGGGCAAGGGGGTGTACAGGCCAGTATTCTATTTCTGCTGCTTGGCCACAGCACAGGTTCGGCACCTAGAGATGACATTGGCTACATCTTTCTTAAGGCTAGGCCAAAAGAACTAGTCTTCTACAGCTAGAATGGTCTTCTCCCTACCAAAGTGACCAGCTAGGCCTCCCGCATGGGTTTCCCATACTAAAAAATCTCGGAGTGAGGTCTTGGGAATGCACAACTTATTACCCTTGAAAAGATAACCCTCCTGTAAGGTATAGTCACTATGGGCACTAAAAGGTTCTTGAAGCTTAGACTGGAAGATCTCACTGAAGTCAGGACAAGAGTCATATTGCTCCTTAAGTCGGTCAAATCCTACAACCTCAATCCTAACTGTGTTCAATAAAAGGGCACGACGGCTAAGGGCATCGCTACCTTATTTTCAGTACCAGCTCGATGTTTAAGCACAAAGGTATAGGCTTGGATATACTCGACCCACTTAGCGTGCCTAGGGTTCAATCTCTTCTGGGAGTTCAGGTATCGAAGGTTTTCATGGTCTGAAAACAGGACAAACTCATGGGATAAAAGGTAGTGCCTCCAATACCTAAGGCTTGGACGACTGCATAAAACTCCTTATCATAAGTCGAGTACTTAAGTTTGGCTTCATTAAGTTTTTCGCTAAAGAATGCCACAAGGTGATTTTCTTGACTAAGAACTCCACCAATCCTAACTCCCGAAGCATCACAAGCAACCTCGAAAACCTTAGAAAAATCTGGCAATCTCAGGACAGGTGCTTGTACCATTCTATCCTTAATTTCAAGGAAGGCTTTGTCTGCAGCTTTAGTCCATTGAAAACCTTCCTTCCTGATGCAGTCAGTTATCGGTGCGACAATTGAACTAAATCCCTGAATGAATCGTCTGTAAAATATGGCTAGGCCATGGAAACTACGTACATCATGGATGCTAGCAGGGACAGGCCACTCAACTATAGATCTAACCTTCTCGGGGTCGGCTGAAACTCCTTTAGGGGTAACTACAAAGCCTAAGAAGATAACCCTTGTTGTCAAAAACTCACACTTCTTAGGGTTGGCGTAAAGGCTATTTTCCCTAAGGGTTTGGTAGACTAGCCTTAGGTGGTGAAGATGGTCCTCTTTGGTCTTGCTATAGATCAAGATATCATCAAAATACACTACAAGGAATTTTCCAGTGAACTCGCGCAAGACTTGGGTCATGACTCTCATAAAGGTACCGGGCGCATTAGACAACCTGAAAGGTATCACTACCCATTCAAACAGACCATCCTTAGTTTTAAAGGATGTTTTCCATTCATCCCCCGGTCGAATTCTAATCTGGTGGTAACCACTCTTGAGGTCTATCTTAGAAAAGACAGTGGCACCGGCCATCATATCGAGCATATCATCCAGGCGGGGAATAGGAAACCTATATTTGATTGTAATTTTGTTGATAGCCCTGCTATCAACACACATCCTCCAGGTCCCATCTTTCTTAGGGGTAAGTAGGGTAGGGACAGCACAAGGACTTAAACTCTCCCTAAGAAAACCCTTCCTAAGTAGCTCACCCACTTGTTTCTGAAGCTCCTGATATTCAGTGGGGTTCATCCTATAGTGGGGAAGGTTGGGCAAAGTGGATCCTGGGACCAAATCTATAGCATGTTGGATGTCCCTAAGGGGAGGCAGTTGATCAGGTAACTCTTCCGGGAAAACATCCTCAAACTCTTTCAGAGTCTTCACTACCTCTTGGGGGTGTTCTACATTGGATGGCTCGTGACTCTCCTTGGTGGCTAGAATCCAAACAGGGGCTCCCTCTAAAATCTCATTCTCTAGCTCCTTAGGTGTGATCAGGTTGACTTCAGCTTTCTTCTCCTTAAGGTAGCTAGATCCTTTCTTGACGGGGTCCTTAGGCTGCATTGGGTTGATTGTGATCTTTTTCCCTTGGTGGAGTAAGACACAGGTATTGGATCGACCATAAAGGGTGGCATCATGGTCGAAAAGCCAGGGTCATCCTAGAATGATACTGGTGCGGGCACCAGACTCAGAAGAAGACTTCAGGGCTCCATCTGGATCTCTGATTGACCTTGCCCGAAGAATTAGGGTTTTCTGGTTTGTAATAAGGGTTGACTTGGTCAACTCAATTTTAGTCTTGAGTCTGTAATTTAAATTTTGTTGAGTCATGTTGACTCGGTACAAGTCCTAGTAGTGGCCTAGGTCTTCTCCAGGTTGGTGCCACCTTTTTCAAGTCAAGGTCCAGGGTGCCACATTTTTCTCCCAAGCTCAAGTAAGTGGGAGCCACACTCCCAGCCACACACCTGAGTCCAGGGGGTGCCACATCTCCATCCAGTATGCTCTGGTCCCCACACCACAAGATAGCAGGTCCCTTCTCTCATGAGCCACTTAAGGATAAGACAATCTGGGATCCACAATTCAAGGGGGCGGCCAAAGAGTTTCCATAAGAGCCAAGCTATGAAAAGAAAGGAGCAAAGCTTGGGGAGGAAGGTTAGGAGGTGCCCAAATACTTCCAAATAAGACCGAGCATGGAAGGAAAAATATTTTTTCTTGAAGAGCAAGGCTAGGAGACGCCACCCACTTTCCTTTAGAAGCCACCAATCAGCATTTTTGGAACCTTTTGGCCGGCCATATGTGTGGGAATTGATCCTACAAACCTAATTTGAAGATCCACCCTATTAGTCCCACATGGAAAGATGTAAAACCCTGCTCTCTTGTAAAGTCCTATAAATTAAACCCTTCTTGTAAATTTGAAAGTAATCTGATGAATGAATCCAATTTATGTGTGAGCAAACTCTATGTTTTCTCTCTTCCGCACTTGCATCCAGGTGTTGACCTCCATGAGGGAGTAAATCCGGGTTCCCCAGGAACCTTGAGGAGGTGTGAGATCTCCAACCCCAAAACCCTAGGTTAGCCACTTCACTCCAAAACCCTAGCCGCCCATCATTCTCCTCAATCCACCAAACCCTAGCCTACCCCACCTCCCATGGCTACTCTCTCCAAGTCAAGGCCGACCACCGGTATCCGGGTCCAGTCCGGATACTTCAGATTCAGAGCAAATTCCAGAGGGAGCCAGACAACCTTTAGGAGAATCCGGATTTCAGCAACATCAGCTTTCAAGTTCTTCTATCTGGTAAATCCTTCCTTGAGTATCTGGTTCCATAAATTGTTCTTCTTATTTCCCAGATCTTGAGTTCAGGAGAAGCCAACTCTGCCAAAGGACCAGTATTGAAGGATCCATTGCGAAGATATCTGAATCCAGGGATCCAACAATCTGCTCAAGAGAGTCCTTCCACTAAACTCTGTGAAGATCATTGCCTGGTCTGTAACCCTTCTCTTCTCTTTACTTCTGTCCTGTTGAAAGTTCAGAGCGAAACCCTAGGTCTGGGAGTTTCTCAACCCCCAGCGATCCTTTACTTCTGAACTACTCTGATAACCTAGTTTCTTTAAATTGTGCTTTCAATTATTACATAGTTTCTGTCAATTTAGTTTAACTTTCCTTTGAGTCAAAGCCGACTTCTTAAAATATATATATATATAAAAAATACATTAATTTTAATTTGCTTCCACATTCCACATATTCGTTCTGCATCATTTTTGGTTTCAGAGCATTCGTTCTGCATCATTTTTGGTATCTGAGCCCTGTCTAGGATTTCTGTCTTGTTTGCTTTTTTGAGTGTCTCTCCTTTTTACTTTGTCTGCTCGAAGTAGACTCCCCAAGACGTCCGGTCCTAGGAACGAAGCGAGGTGCAAACCTCCTCTTCCCATTCCACGGGGTGTTCCTACGGCGTGTAGGGGATCCGCTGGGTTACAACTTCGTAGCAGGAATTGTAAATGGGGGAAGCACTCTATTTTCAGTCTGTAACTATCCTGTTACAGGAATTGTTTCTCATTGTAAGTAATTCCAAATTATGTGATTTTTATTTTGCTGGAACCAACATAATTGAAGCTATTTTATATAATTTTTCTGTGATTTATTAGTTTCTGTGAAATTTCTGAGAGTTAAATTACTGCAACTCTGTTTCTGTATTTCTGCAATTCAATTTTTTTGAGTGATCATCTCCTAATTCATCTTAAGGGCATTTGAGCATCTAAGATAAGGGGAGGAGTTGATAACCTCTCCTTAGCCCAAAACCACCACCCACTCATTCGATCCTAAGCCTAATTTTAAAATTTATTAGACTTAATTTGCCCAAGTGGGCTAGGGACACCAACAAGTCGGGTCTAGGCTAGTGTTGAGTCAGTTTGTCTAGTTACTCTGGTGTGCTTTGTACTCAGTGTCTAGAACGGTGGTTCAGGGATTCTATCCCGAAGGGCTTGTGTGCTGGTCCGCCTACCTGGCCAATCAGTGATTGGTGTCTAGGATTGGCAATTAGGGACCTAACACTCCCCTTACACCTGCCTGGCTGAGTCCCGAGTTACTACAGGCTAGCTTGCCACTCTGATTGGGCATCTAGTTTGGGCTCTAGGTCTAGTTAGCCCATAGTCATTTCAGTTGAGTCTCATTTTGTGTGTTTGCTAGCGTCATCTTGTCTACCCGGAATGGAGTACCCTACCAACCTGGTCAAACCCAACCTGATTTAGAAGCCATGGTTAGAGCTCTTACTGAGAGTATGAACAAATTGAGTCAGGATGTGACTGCCACTGTTGCCCAGTTTAAAGAACAAGTCCATGAGAATTTTGCCCAGCTTAGGGATCGAATCCAAGTACTTGAGGAACCTAGGCATCAGAATTGGACTCCTGACCCAGATTTTAATGTGCCTCAACCTCACCCACACCAGGAGCCTAGAAGACCTTTATACAGAGATCCTGAACCTAATCATAGGAGGCCTGACCCAGAACCTGAAGATAGAGATGATAGGTTCATTCGGAACATCAAATTAAATGCACCCACTTTTGATGGTAGCTTAAACCCTAAGGTGTATTCTGATTGGAAGGGTGAGATGGACCAGTACTTTGAGTGGTATGCCATGTCTGAGGAAAGGAAGTTCAAGTTTGCCAAGATGAAGTTAGTACGTCAAGCTAGGTTATACTGGGGGAACATTGAGCTGACCACTAGAAGACGAAATGTAGAGCCCATAACCACTTGGCAGGGTATGAAAGAGAAGCTTAGAGATAAGTACCTACCCATTTCATACCAGCAGAATCTGTTAGACCAATGGCAGACTTTGAAACAAGGGAACCGATCTGTATCAGACTACATAACCACCTTTGATGAATACCTGATGAGATGTGATGTGAGTGAAGCCCATGAGGTCACTTTGTCTAGGTTTAGGGCTGGACTTAGGGAAGACATAAAGAGGGAGTTATTTCTGAGAGAGGTTACTAACCTAGACCAAGCCTATCAGATTGCACTGAACACTGAGAAGTTTCAAAGATGACCCATGCCTTCTAGGGTTAGTGCCCCAATCCCAAGAAATGGACCTAGCCAAGTTACCCCTAGCAAGCCTAATCAGGGTATTCCCACCCCTAGGCCCATGGACAAAGGTAAGGCACCTGACACCCAGAGATCCCCTAGTATCATCTATTTTAAGTGCCAGAAGCCCGGTCATATCTCCAACCAGTGCACAGCCATAGCTTGTTTTAAGTACCATAAGGTAGGTCATGTTTCTAGTCAGTGCCCTCGTAGATCCCTTTACATAGAAGAAGGAGAAGAAGAGAATTCCGGGCCCAATGAAGAGTTTGAAGAAGAAGTTTATGAGGCCGAAATGAATTTGGTCGATGAGTTTGAAGGAGAGGAGGAATCCACAGAGTCTGACCAATTAGGGGTTGTGAGATGCATCCTGTCCCAGAATAGAGTTCAGGAAGATTGGCGTAGGACTAACATCCTACAGACTTTCCTTAAACTAGGGGATAAGGTATGTAAAATCATCATAGATAGTGGGAGCTGTGTGAATGCCATTTCTGCTAACACTGTCAAAATGTTAGGCTTAACCCCAGTCCCCCACCCCAACCCCTATAGGGTTTCTTGGGTAGACTCTACCTCTATACCCATCCAGTATAGATGTCAGGTCCAAATCCAAATGCAATCCTATCAAGAGAAGATTTGGTGTGACGTCTTGCCCATGGGGGTGAGTAGTATAATTCTTGGAAGACCTTGGTTATATGATCATGATGCCACCCTCTAAGGAAAATCCAATAACTGTGTCTTTAGTTTTAATGGGAAGAAAATCACAATCCATTCAGTCCCTCCTAAGGACAAGGTAGCTAAAGGACCCAATAAGGTCAGAGAAATGAAGACTGGAGTGAACCTAATTAGTGCTAAGGATCTAGAACAAGAAATTCATAGTGGTTCACCTATTTGGATGTTGACTGCTAAGGAACTTAGGACTCCTACACCCTCAGAGCCCCCTCAGGAAGTTAAACCTTTGTTAGAAGAATTTGAGGATGTTTTTCCCGAGGATCTGCCAGACCACCTTCCACCTCTTAGGGATATCCAGCATTCCATAGATTTAGTCCCAGGAGCTACTTTACCCAACTTGCCCCATTATATGATGAATCCATCTGAGCATAAGGAACTGCAAAAGCAGGTTGGAGAATTGTTGAGGAAGGGGTTCATTAGAGAGAGTCTTAGCCCTTGTGCAGTCCCTGCACTTCTAACCCCGAAGAAGGATGGCATGTGGAGGATGTGTATTGATAGTCGTGCCATCAACAAAATCACAATCAAGTATAGGTTCTCTATCCCTACACTAGATGACATGCTAGATATGATGGCCGGTGCAATGGTTTTTTCTAAAATTGATCTCAAGAGCGGCTATCATCAGGTTAGGATTAGACCAGGGGATGAGTGGAAAACCGCTTTCAAAACTAAGGATGGTCTCTATGAATGGGTTGTTATGCCTTTTGGGTTGTCCAATGCTCCTAGTACTTTCATGAGGATTATGACCCAGGTACTCAGAGCTTTCATAGGGAAGTTTGTAGTGGTCTATTTTGATGACATCCTGATCTATAGTAAGACCCCTGCAGATCACCTAGGCCACCTTAGACAAGTCTGCCAAGTTTTGAGGAATGATAGTCTCTACGGTAATCTCAAAAAGTATGAATTCTTGACCAATAGAATTATCTTCCTTGGTTTTGTAGTAACCCCTGACGGCGTGGCTGCCGATCCAGAAAAGATTAGGTCCATAGTAGAATGGCCAGAGCCGACCAGTGTGCATGAAGTCAGAAGTTTCCACGGCTTGGCTACCTTCTATAGGCGATTCATCAAGGGGTTTAGTACTGTAGTTGCTCCTATCACAGACTGTATTAGGAAGGGAGAATTCCAGTGGACTAAAGCAGCCCATAAAGCCTTCCTAGATCTTAAGGATAGGATGACCCAGGCACCCATTTTGAGGTTACCCGACTTTTCAAAGGTATTTGAGGTTGCCTGTGATGCTTCAGGAGTAGGTATAGGTGGAGTCCTAAGCCAAGAGAACCATCCCGTAGCATTCTTTAGTGAAAACTTAATGATGCTAAGCTTAGGTATTCTACCTATGATAAGGAATTTTATGCGGTAGTGCAAGCTTTGCATTACTGGAGACATTATTTGCTACCGCAAGAATTTGTGCTGTTTTCGGACCATGAGGCTCTTAGATTCCTGAATTCCTAGAAGAAGCTTAACCCTAGGCATGCTAAGTGGGTTGAGTATATCCAGTCCTATACTTTTGTTTTGAAACATAAGGCTGGGTCTGAAAATAAGGTAGCTGATGCCCTTAGTCGTCGATCTTTGTTATTGAATTCTGTTAGGGCTGAAGTCATAGGGTTTGAGCAGATCAAAGAGGAATATGAGTCGTGTCCGGATTTTAAGACTGTATACCAAGATCTAACTCAAGGACCATCTAGTGATCATAAGGATTATACCCTTTTAGATGGCTTTCTGTTCTTTAAGAATAGGCTTTGCATCCCTAGAACTTCTCTTAGGGAATTTTTGATTTGATTTGGGAAATTCATGCTGGAGGTTTAGCTGGCCATTTCAGAAAAGACAAGACCACCCTGGCTATTGAAGACCACTTTTTCTAGCCTAGCTTAAAAAGAGATGTAGCACACATTGTGGCTAGGTGTCGGACCTGCGCTGTTGCCAAACAGCGAAAACAGAACACTGGCCTTTATACCCCACTCCCTGTCCCAGATCGTCCCTAGCAAGATGTGAGCATTGACTTTGTGTTAGGTTTGCCTAAGACCCAGAGGAGGCATGACTCTATCTGTGTTGTAGTCGACCGATTTTCCAAGATGGCCCATTTCTTGCCTTGTTCTCAAACATTTGATGCGTCTAAGGTAGCCACCCTGTTCTTTAATGAGATAGTTCGACTCCATGGCCTACCTAAGACAATTATTTCCGATAGGGATGTCCGGTTCACCAGCTATTTCTGGAAAACCCTTTGGCATAAGTTAGGGACAAAATTTAAGTTTTCAACTGCTTATCATCCCCAAACTGATGGCCAAACCGAAGTAGTAAACTGTAGTTTAGGCAATCTGTTAAGATGTCTTGTTGGTGAAAACAATAGGAACTGGGATTTGTACTTACCTAGGGCTGAATTTGCATACAATGACTCGGTCAATAGGTCTACATGTAAGAGTCCATTTGAAATTGTGCATGGTTACAAACCTCACACACCTCTTGACCTAGCTCCTTTACCAGTCCACACACGAGTCTCCGAGTCTGCCGAAGTTTTCGCACAGCATATAAAAGACTTGCATAAAGAAATTCATGCCAAAATAAACATAAGTAATGAAACTTATAAGAAGTTGGCTGATTCTCAAAGGCGAGTCAAAACTTTTAATGAGGGAGATTATGTAATGATTAGGTTAAGGCCTGAATGGTTTCCTCCTGGAACCGTTAGAAAGTTACATGCTAGAGGAGCTGGACCATTTAGAGTGGTGAAGAGAGTAGGATCCAATGCCTATGTGCTCGAGTTGCCTCCAGAACTAGGCATTAGCTCTACTTTCAACATTACAGACCTAGTAGAGTATAGAGAGCCAGTTGTGATTCCCAGTGAGCCTTTTGAGCCTAATTCTGCTCTTGAGAGTGAACCCAACCCTGTGTGTCCACCAACAAACTGGCCTGTGAGGAAAGAGTAGATTGAAAAGATCCTGGATGATCAGGTTATCTCTACTCGTAATCGAGGATACCAAAGATACCTGGTCCGCAGGCAAGGAAGGCCAGATTCTGATGAATCTTGGATCTCCCGAGAAGAATTACAAGAATTGGACCCAGACCTCTTGAAGAGATACCAGAGCCAACTTGATCCATACTCGACAGGGTCGAGTTCCTCCCACCCCGGGAGAATTGGTGCGGGCACCAGACTCAGAAGAAGACTTCAGGGCTCCATCTGGATCTCTGATTGACCTTGCCCAAAGAATTAGGATTTTCTGGTTTGTAATAAGGGTTGACTTGGTCAAATCAATTTTAGTCTTGAGTTTGTAATATAGATTTTGTTGAGTCATGTTGACTCGGTACAAGTCCTAGTAGTGGCCTAGGTCATCTCCAGGTTGGTGCCACCTTTTTCAAGTCAAGGTCCAGGGTGCCACATTTTTCTCCCAAGCTCAAGTAAGTGGGAGCCACACTCCCAGCCACACGCCTGAGTCCAGGGGACACCACATCTGCATCCAGTATGCTCTGGTCCCCACACCACAAGATAGCAGGTCCCTTCTCTCATGCACCACTTAAGGAGAAGACAATCTGGGATCCACAATTCAAGGGGGCGGCCAAAGAGTTTCCATAAGAGCCAAGCTATGAAAAGAAAGGAGCAAAGCTTGGGGAGGAAGGTTAGGAGGTGCCCAAATACTTCCAAATAAGACCGAGCATGGAAGGAAAAATATTTTTTCTTGAAGAGCAAGGCTAGGAGGCGCCACCCACTTTCCTTTTGAAGCCACCAATCAGCATTTTTGGAACCTTTTGGCCGGCCATATGTGTGGGAATTGATCCTACAAACCTAATTTGAAGATCCACCCTATTAGTCCCACATGGGAAGATGTAAAACCCTGCTCTCTTGTAAAGTCCTATAAATTAAACCCTTCTTATAAATTTGAAAGTAATCTGATGAATGAATCCAATTTATGTGTGAGCAAACTCTGTGTTTTCTCTCTTCCGCACTTGCATCCAGGTGTTGACCTCCATGAGGGAGTAAATCCGGGTTCCCCAGGAACCTTGAGGAGGTGTGAGATCTCCAACCCCAAAACCCTAGGTTAGCCACTTCACTCCAAAACCCTAGCCGCCCATCATTCTCCTCAATCCACCAAACCCTAGCCTACCCCACCTCCCACGGCCACTCTCTCCAAGTCAAGGCCGACCACCGGCATCCGGGTCCAGTCCAGATACTTCAGATTCAGAGCAAATTCCAGAGGGAGCCAGATCAACCTTTAGGAGAATCTGGATTTTAGCAACATCAGCTTTCAAGTTCTTCTATCTGGTAAATCCTTCCTTGAGTATCTGGTTCCATAAATTGTTCTTCTTATTTCTTAGATCTTGAGTTCAGGAGAAGCCAACTCTGCCAAAGGACCAGTATTGAAGGATCCATTGTGAAGATATCTAAATCCGGGGATCCAACAATCTGCTCAAGAGAGTCCTTCCACTAAACTCTGTGAAGATCATTGCCTGGTCTGTAACCCTTTTCTTCTCTTTACTTCTGTCCTGTTGAAAGTTCAGAGCGAAACCCTAGGTCTGGGAGTTTCTCAACCCCCAGCGATCCTTTATTCTAAACTACTCTGATAACCTAGTTTCTTTAAATTGTGCTTTCAATTATTACATAGTTTCTGTCAATTTAGTTTAACTTTCCTTTGAGTCAAAGACGACTTCTTAAAATATATATATAAAAAAAAATACATTAATTTTAATTTGCTTCCGCATTCCACATATTCGTTCTGCATCATTTTTGGTTTTAGAGCATTCGTTCTACATCAGATACTACCCACACCCATGGGTAAGACGTCACACCAGATCGATTCTTCATAGGAACTCATTTTGATCTTGATCTGGCACCTAGACTTTACAGGGATCGAAGTTGAATCTATCCAGGACACTTTGTAAGGGTTGGGGTGGGGTACTGTGGCTAGTCCTAAAGATTTGACTGTACTCAAGGAAAGGGCATTAACACAGCTTCCACTATCAATGATGACCTTACAAACCTTATCTCCTAGATTGATTAGGGTCTGTAGGATGTTGGTCCTATGCCAGTCTTCCTAACTATGTTTTGGGCTAGGATGCATCGGACTACCCCTACAAGGTCTTCAGATTCATATACTTCTTCCTCTTCCTCGTACCCTTCCAACAACTAGTTTTCGGGGTCATAGACATCCTCTTCAGGTTCTAGGGTTGGTTCGGGTTCAGTCTCAGTTGGTTCTTCTATGAATAGGGCAGAGACGGTGTACTGGCTAGCAAAATGTCCAGGTTTATGACACCTAAAGCATTAACCTTGGGAATCAGGTCTCTTCTGGACTTCAACAGCCTTACCCTTTTCTTCTCTACTATACTAGGGTCGGTTCAGGTTGGGACGACTAAGACTGGGTCGGGCTGGGTTTAGTCGACTTGGGTCAGCTCGGTTTGGGTTTGGTCAACTCGGGTAAGCTTGATTGTAACCTTGGGTGGATCCAGGGATACGGCTCGGGTTTCTAAAGGGCTCAGGTCTTCTATAGGTGGGAGCTCTCTGGAAACGCTCACAAAGCCTAGCAACTTGGTAAGCCTCTTCCAAGGTTCTGGTTGATCTAAAATACAGCTCTCTCTGGATGTCTGGGTGTAGGCCAGCCCTAAACCTAGACAGGGTCACCTCAGGTGATTCAACAACCTTAC
Organism: Areca catechu; assembly: GCA_021397845.1. Taxonomy (NCBI): domain Eukaryota; kingdom Viridiplantae; phylum Streptophyta; class Magnoliopsida; order Arecales; family Arecaceae; genus Areca; species Areca catechu. The sequence continues at coordinate 48,218,596 of CM038046.1, read as the reverse complement.
ATCGCATAACATATTCATCAAGCTTGGCGATGTAATCAGCCACACTCTTACTCCCTTGACTTAAGGTCTGCCATTGGTCCAACAGTTTCTGGGTGTAAGACGTAGGTAAGTATTTCCTCCTAAGCTTTTATCTCATCTCCCCCAAGGCGGTTATGGGTAATTGACCTTTCTGATCTATGTAGTTCTCAACACTGTTCCAGAACAACCTAGCTTGGTGAACCAATCTAAGCTTAGCAAACTTAAACTTTGTTCTCTCAGACATAGAGTACCAATCAAAATACTGCTCCATGGCAGACTCCCAATCTTCATACAACCTGGGATCTAAGCTACCATCGAAAGTGGGTGCCTCAAGCTTGATGCTCCTAAGGGCTCTTTCTTCACAGTCCTCCAGATTGGGTCTCCTAGGATGGGTATCAACAAAGGGGTCAGGGTCTCTCCCAAAGTCATCCTCAAAGTAGGGGTCTTGTGGCAGGTTCCTCCTTGGGTGAGGGGACTCAGGACTGGGTTCAGGTCGGGGCCTAGCAGCTTCCTCTAAGGGTCTCAGTCTGGTCTCCATCTGGTCCAGTCTATTGATCAACTGGGTCATGGATTGGGTAAAGGCTCCAATGTCGGCTCATAGTTGGTCCATTGTGTCAATAGAGGGTGGAGAAGGTGGGTGAAAAGAGGTTCATGATCTAGTGCTCATGTAACAAAATGATGCTACGGTTTGCTAGACCTAGGAGATCTCTCCAAATGTAAAGTCAAGAAGATGAACCTGGAAGTAGTAACTTGGCACCTGGCCAGGTGAGTGGAGGTTCCTCTTTGCTTGCCTAGACACCAATTAAGAATTGGCCAGGTAAGCGAACCAACCCACTTCCCTTCGGGCTCTAGTCCCTGAACCACTTGCCTAGACACCAGCTACACAAGCACACACCAACAAGCAATCTAGCTTGGCTCGGCACTTGGGTTGACCCGACTTCGTGGGTGTCCCTAGCTCACTAGAGCAGATTAAGCGTCTAATTGATTTTAGTTAATGGCTAGGGTTCGATATGCCGGGTGGTGGTTTTTGGGCTAGGGACAGGTAATGAAATCCTGACCCTATGTTAAATTGACGCCCTTAAGATATGTTATGTAAAATGAAGTACAAGAATGACTAATGAAATGACTTAAAAAAAAAAAAATTTTTTTGTTCTTTTGTGTCTTTTGGATGGGTGAATGCTAAACAAAATGCAGGAACTAAAACATGCAAGAAACTAGCTAGATGGAGGAATGAATCAAAATGAGATGCTTGCTGAAATTTCAGACCTGAGATTTTCTCGGGCAGTATTTCGGCTCGTAGAAACTCTACAAACTGAAATAAAATCTGAGAAAATAGAAAAAGATACTTTGAAATGAATGCGATCTAACAAAATAGAAATTATGAAATTTAGATGGCTCTACAGGGAGAAACAATCCAATAATCAGACCATATACGGACTGACCAAAATGCAGAAAATGAAACTAATGCACTAGTCCTAGCCTTGCTATGATACCAGAAATGATGTGGAGGCAAGGGGGTTAGGGCTAAAGATGCTGGATGATAATAAGGATGCTTACGATGCAAAAGGAATTATTTTAGGATTGATGATTTTTTTTTTTTTATGTTTCTTGTTGTTCTTCTTCGTTGTTTAGGGTTTCGATTCCCGATCACAAGCAAAGATAAGAAATATGAAGAGCAGTAATTGAAGCTTACGCTAGCAGTTCAAAGCCCTAAAAGTAAGAACAAGAATAGGACCCCGGGATTAAGAAACCCCGGTAGGACTAGCTCGACCTACAATATCTACTTAGGAGATAAAGAGAAGGCAAACCTCAAACTTCTGAAGCACCCGGTGCAGAGATCGCTCAACTCGACGGATGCGGCCTGGATGCCCGAGCAGTCGAACCCGTGGGAGCTCTGGCTTTGGGTCCGGAGGTCACAATGGCAAAGGTGACTGTCTCCAATGCTCGAGATGCCAAGGAGGACCTGTAGGCAAACAAAAGAAAGGTCAGTGGAATGTGGAGATGTACGGAAAGGAATTGAACTGGAGTTGGGAAGGGGCTTCGAGCCCGGTGCCCTGCTGGATTTTGAAGTCAAAGTTGGAGATAACTTGGGGCCTCGTACCCCGCGATGTCTCAGAGGACGAAGGAATGTGTCCTCACACCATACAACATCCTGGAGGATGAAGGATTCGCGATGCCCTGGGGCGACGGACAGGTGGCCTCACACCACTCGACGTCCCTGGGGAAGAAGGCAATTCCACTCGAACCTAGCCTAAGAGACAATGGTTGGAGTGTGGAAGAAACTCAAACTTTCATGAATCACTCAATCATTCATTCATTCATTCATTCATTCATTCATTCATTCATTAGTTCTACAAGGGAGGGATTGGGTCCTTTAAATAGGCACCCAAGGCCCTTTTGAAATTCAAATTACAAGACTCATGGTGGCGCCCAAAAAATTTTCCACATCCCATCTCTTTGGCCGACCAAATATTTGGAGTTGGGCGTGGCATGAGCAAAGGCTTGGAGAGGGGGATTGGTCCCTTGACTTCCTTCCTTAGCATTCTTATTTTGGGAAGAAGGAGTGGGGCATGGCTTGCTAGGAGGGATGTGTTCCCTTGGGCTCTTCACGCCATCTTCTAGGATTGATTCTTGGCCGACCAAGGGAGAACTTCATGAGGCGTTGCACGGTTGAGGGCTTGAAAAGGGGAGTGTGTCCTTTGACCTTCCTTCCTTGCAAGATCACTTTGGGAAGAAAGCTTGAGAGGAGGCTTGCTTTGAGGCTTGGTTCCTTCAAGGATCTTCAACGCCCTCTTTAGATGGAACAAGGCATGATGTGGGGGAGGGAAGAGGGGGATGTTGTCCAAGGCATGTGGAAAGCATGAGGATGCCACTTTGTTTCCCTTCTTGGATGCCCAAGTGGCAGCTGATGTGGCACCACGTAGGTAGCTGAGGTGGCACCTGAGTTGGCATTATCCCAAGTAGAAGGGATGGGTTGGCCCACCAGAACTTGATTTGGTGAAGAAAACCAGAGTGACTTCAATTGGGCTTGGGCCCAGTCCAAACTCATACTCGAACAAATACAGGACTCATGACCTAACTTGACCCAAATTGGTCAAGATACAGGACTAAACAACTTTGACAAGAAATTATAACAATGTTTTTGAGCTCAAGGCCTTATTACAGGACTCAAAGAAAGGGGAAACCCTAATCTGAGATCCACAGAGGGTTGAGGAGCCTCTGTCGAATCCTGGTGACCACACCAAGCTAGCTTCAAAGTGGCCACATTGGAGATCTATCGTCTCAACAAATCTGTAACCATGTTGGCCATAAAAAGGGGACTGCATCCTTCTCAATTTGCTTTCTCTCTAGATAAGATATTTTCTAAATCTTATTCAAAACTCCTAAGATGCACTCAAAAATATATTTGCACAGAGAAAGGTGCACTCAGACAGCGAGAAGCTGAAGAAAGATCCAAGAAGAAGCAAGCCCAAGAAGGATTGGGCAGGAGTCAAGTCAAGAAATATGACTTCCCGCACTGACAAAGTCCTAGGCCAAAGGGTCCAATTAATAAATATAGTGATTACACCACTTAGCCTCTAGAACTAAAATCCTCATAAAGATTGAGGAAGACAAGTACCTAAGGAGGCCTCACCCGTAGAAAGCTCCACCAAATACCCATGATAAGAGCAAATATTATCGGTTTCATCGTGACTATGGTCACATTATCAAAAAATATATCCAACTGAAGGATAAGATTGAAACTCTTAATCTGTGGGGCTATATCAAAAAATACGTCTGTGGAGGAAGAGCTCGATTTAATGCCCTAAATGCCAACCAGCAACAAGTAGAGGGAAAGGTCAAAAATTAACCAAAAGTTGAAGTGGACAAGATGATCTCAAAAGGCATCCAGTCTAGGGGGCTAGCACATGAAGAAAGCTCTTCAAAGAGGCAGAGGGGTGACAATGTAATCTCATATTCAGATGATGATTTGTAGGAGTTTAAACTCCTCATGATAAAGATGTTATCATGTCTATGATAATAAAAAATTATGATATAAAATAAGTACTTGTTGATAATGGAAACTCTACAAATGTGTTATTCTACCATGCTATCTCTTAGATAAAATTATCTGAAGATCAACCAAGGAGAGTAATGACTCCTTTATTGGGATTTTTTAGGAACTTAGTCAGGGTTGAAGGTGATATTACTCTGGTGCGGGAACCAGAATCAGAAGAAGACTTCAGGGTTCCATCTGGATCTCTGAATGACCTTGCCCAAAGATTAGGGTTTGTAATAAGGGTTGACCTGGTCAACCAGATTATTTTATTTTTTTGAGTCTGCATTTCATTTTGTTGAGTCATGTTGACTCAGTCTAAGTCCAAGTCAAGTCCTGGTTGGCGCCATTCCCTAAGGCGTCATTTTTTCCTCCAAGGCCAAATGCAAGTGGACGCCACTCTCCCAGGACTAGTTGGCGCCACATTTCATCCCAGTGTCCCTGGTCCCCACGCCCAAGAGAGCAAGAAAATTTTCTTAGGAGAAGTCAAGGAAGGCACCCACAAGCTGCCAAAAGTAACCAAGCTAAAGGAGCAGGGGATTTTTCTTGGAGAGGACTTCAATGTAGGCGCCCACACCTACCTAAAGTACCTGGCTATGAATGGAAGGAGCCTAGTCTTGGGGAGAAAGACTAGGAGATGAGTATTTTCTTCCACGAAAGAGCAAGTCATGGAAGGAAAACCCATGACTTAAGGAGAAGAACTAGGAGGTGCCCCACATACCTGCCATATGAAGCCATCACCTTGCATTTGAGGCCGCCCACTCCAAGGAAAGAAGCCTAGTCGGTCAAGGGAAAGTTTGTCATGCTTAGGATGAATGTTTAGTCCCACATGGGAAGTAGTGTAATTTTGTTTCTCTTGCAAGGTCTATATATTGGACCCTTATGTAATCTTTTGATTAGAATGAGTAAATGAAATCTTTTCTTGTGTTGAGCAACCTTGTGTTCTCTTCTTCAGCACTTCTTTGAGTGTTGAGCTCCGTGAGGGAGTAAATCCGGGTTCCATTGGAGCCTTGAAGAGGTGAGAGATCTCGAAAGTTACCAAAACCCTGCCCCGCATTCATCCCTGGCCGCCAACCCTAATTTCCTTTCATCATCCTAGCCGCCAACACCCAAATTCCTAAACCCTATTCCCACTTCATTCAAGGCCGCCATCTCCTTCTCCAAGCCATTGCCCACTATATCAAGCCCTAGGTCCTTTTCATCTGCAAGCCGCCGCCCTACCAGCCAAACCCTAAATCCACTCCATCTTCCACCACCACCTCCATACTCTTCCCTCATCTTCAAAGTTCGAGCAGTCCGGAGCTATCCCAGGTAAAGGTCTCTTCCTTAAGTTTCTTACATCCTTATCTTGTTCTTCATCCTTTTCAGATCCAGAGTACGAGAAGAAGGCCAACCTTGCCATAGGACTACAATCCGAGGATCCATTGCGAAGATACCCCCGTCTCCAAGGATCCTACAATCTGCTCGAGAGTGTCCTTCAATTGAAGCAAAGAGAGATATCACAGTTAGGTATAAAACCTTCTCTTCTCTCTTCATCTGTTTCTTGAAAGAGGAGTAAACCCTAGGTCTGGGGGTTTCTCAATCCCCAGCGATCCTACTTCTTTATTACTCTAATAATCTACTCTTTTGAATTGTGCTTTCTTTCAGTGCATATTTTCTTTCAATATTAGCTAGCCTTGTTTTTGAGTCAAGCCAACTTCTAACAAAACACACAAAAAAAAAAAATATAGTCTTAATTTACTTCCGCATCGCATCATCTTATTTGTTCTGCATCATTTTTGGTATCAGAGCCCTGTCTAGGGTTCTTGTTTGTTTAATTGTTTTTTCGTTCCTTTTTACTTTTGCTGCCTGGAGTAGACTCCCCTGGCCGTCCGGTCCTAGGAACAAGCGAGATGCAAGCCTCCTCCTCCCATTCCACAGGGGTTCCTAGGGCGTGTAGGGGTGCCACTGGGTTATAACTTCTAGGCATGGATTGTAAACGGGATACACGTTCTGTTTTCTGCCAGTAACTATCCTGTTATTTGAATTGTTTCTCCCTGTCAAAAATTCTAAATTAAGTAATTCTTATTTTGCTAGAACCAGTATAATTGAAGGTAATTTATATAAAATTTTCATGATTTATTAATTTCTATAGATTTTCGGAGATCAATTTTACTGATGTTCTGCTTTTTTATTTTCTGCAAGCTATTTTTTTATTTGAGTGTGCATAAATTGAATCTATCTTAAGGGCACCGAAGTTGCAACATAAGGGGAGGATTGAGGCCCTCTCCTTAGCCCGAAACAACCTCCCGTGCATTCGAACCTAAGCCTTTAATCTTAAAATTAATTAGACCTAATTTGCCCTGGTGGGCTAGGGACACCAACTGGTCGGGTCTAGGCTAGTGTTGAGTCAGTTTGTCTAGTTACTCTATGTGTGCTTTGTACTCAGTGTCTAGAACGGTGGTTTAGGGATTCTATCCAAAAGGGCTTGTGTGCTGGTACGCCTACCTGGCCAATCAGTGATTGGTGTCTAGGATTGGCAATTAGGGACCTAACACTCCCCTTACACCTGCCTGGCTGAGTCCCGAGTTACTACAGGCTAGCTTGCCACTCTGATTGGGCATCTAGTTTGGGCTCTAGGTCTAGTTAGCCTGTAGTCGTTTCAGTCGAGTCTCATTTGGTGTGCTTGCTTGCATCATCATGTCCACCCGGAACGGAGTATCCTACCAACCTGATCAAACCCAACCTGATTTAGAGGCCATGATTAGAACTCTTACCGAAAGTATGACCAAATTGAGTCAGGATATGACTGATACTGTTGCCCAGTTTAGGGATCAAGTCCGTGAGGATCTTACCCAGCTTAGGGATCGAGTCCAAGTACTTGAGGAACCTAGACATCAGAATTGGACTCCTGACCCAGATTTTAATGTGCCTTAACCTCACCCACACCAAGAGCCTAGAAGACCTTTATACAGAGATCCTGAACCTAATCATAGGAGGCCTGACCCAGAGCCTGAAGATAGAGATGATAGGTTCATCCGGAACATCAAATTAGATGCACCCACTTTTGATGGTAGCTTAAACCCTAAGGTGTATTCTGATTAGGAGGGTGAGATGGACCAGTACTTTGAGTGGTATACCATGTCTGAGGAAAGGAAGTTCAAGTTTGCCAAGATGAAGTTAGTGTGTCAAGCTAGGTTATACTAGGGGAACATTGAGCTAACCACTAGGAGACGAAATGTTGAGCCCATAACCACTTGGCAGGGTATGAAAGAGAAGCTTAGAGATAAGTACCTACCCATTTTATACCAACCGAATCTGTTAGACCAATGGCAAACCTTGAAACAAGGGAACCGATCTGTCTCAGACTACATAGCCACCTTTGATGAGTACTTGATGAGATGTGATGTGAGTGAAGCCCATGAGGTCACTTTGTCTAGATTTAGGGCTGGACTTAGGGAAGACATTAAGAGAGAGTTGTTTCTAAGAGAGGTTACTGACCTAGACCAAGCCTATCAAATTGCACTGAACACTGAGAAATTTCAGAGAGGACCTATACCTTCTAGGGTTAGTGCCCCAATCCCAAGAAATGGACCTAGCCAAGTTACCCCTAGCAAACCTTTTCAGGGTATTCCCACCACTAGGCCCATGGACAAAGGTAAGGCACCTGACACCCAGAGAACCCCTAGTTCTAGTATCACATGTTTTAAGTGTCAGAAACCAGGTCATATCTCCAGCCAGTGTATAGCCATAGCCTGTTTTAAGTGCCATAGGGTAGGTCATGTTTCTAGTCAGTGCCCACGTAGATCCCTTTACATAGAAGAGGGAGAGGAAGTGAATTCTGGCCCAATGAGGAATTTGAAGAAGAAGTTTATGAGGCCATAATGAACTTGGTTGATGAGTATGAAGGAGAGGAGGAACCCACAGAGTCTGACCAGTTAGGAGTTGTGAGATGCATCCTGTCCCAGAGTAGAGTTCAGGAGGATTGGCGTAAGACTAACATCCTACAGACTTTCCTTAAATTAGGAGATAAGGTATGTAAGATAATCATAGATAGTGGGAGCTGTGTGAATGACATTTCTGCTAGCACTGTCAAAATATTAGGCTTAACCCCAGTCCCCCACCCCAACCCCTATAAGGTTTCTTGGGTAGACTCTACCTCTATACCCATCCAGTCTAGATGTCAGGTCCAAATCCAGATGCAATCCTATCAAGAGAAGATTTGGTGTGATGTCTTACCCATGGGAGTGAGCAGTATAATTCTTGGGAGACCTTGGTTATATGATCATGATGCCACCCTCTTAGGAAAATCCAATACCTGTGTCTTTAGTTTTAATGGGAAAAAGATCACAATCCATTCAGTCCCTCCTAAGGACAAGGTAGCTAAAGGACCCAATAAGGTCAAAGAGATGAAGACTGGAGTGAACCTAATTAGTGCTAAGGATCTAGAACAAGAAATTCATAGTGGTTCACCTATTTGGATGTTGACTGCTAAGGAACTTAGGACTCCTACACCCTCAGAGCCTCCTCAGGAAGTTAGGCCTTTGTTAGAAGAATTTGAGGATGTTTTTCCCAAGGATCTGCCAGACCACCTTCCACCTCTTAGGGATATCCAGCATTCCATAGATTTAATCTCAGGAGTTACTTTACCCAACTTGCCCCATTATAGGATGAATCCATCTGAGCATGAGGAACTGCAAAAGTAGGTTGGAGAATTGTTGAGGAAGGGGTTCATTAGAGAGAGTCTTAGCCCTTGTGCAGTCCCTGCACTACTGATCCCAAAGAAAGATGGCACGTGGAGGATGTGTGTTGATAGTCGTGCCATCAACAAAATCATAATCAAGTATAGGTTCCCCATCCCTAGACTAGATGACATGCTAGATATGATGGCCGGTGCAATGGTTTTTTCCAAAATTGATCTCAAGAGCGGCTATCATCAGGTTAGAATTAGACTAGGGGATGAGTGGAAAACCGCTTTCAAAACTAAGGATGGTCTCTACGAATGGGTTTTTATGCCTTTTGGGTTGTCCAATGCCCCTAGTACTTTCATGAGGATTATGACCCAAGTGCTTAGAGCTTTCATAGGGAAGTTTGTAGTGGTCTATTTCGATGACATCCTGATCTATATTAAAACCCCTGCAGACCACCTAGGCCACCTTAGACAAGTCTGCCAAGTTTTGAGGAATGATAGTCTCTATGTTAATCTCAAGAAGTGTGAATTCATGACTAGTAGAGTTATCTTCCTTGGTTTTGTAGTAACCCCTGATGGCGTGACTGCCGATCCAGAGAAGATTAGGTCCATAGTAGAATGGCCAGAGCCGACCAGTGTGCATGAAGTTAGGAGTTTCCACGGCTTGGCTACCTTCTATAGACGACTCATCAAGGGGTTTAGTACTGTAGTTGCTCCTATCATAGACTGTATTAGGAAGGGAGAATTTCAATGGACTAAAGCAGCCCATAAAGCCTTCCTAGATCTTAAGGATAGGATGACCCAGGCACCCATTTTGAGGTTACCCGACTTTTCTAAAGTATTTGAGGTTGCCTGTGATGCTTTAGGTGTAGGTATAGGTGGAGTCCTAAGCTAAGAGAATCATCCCGTAGCATTCTTTAGTGAAAAACATAATGATGCTAAGCTTAGATATTCTACCTATGATAAAGAATTTTATGCGGTAGTGCAAGCTTTGCGTTACTGGAGACATTATTTGCTACCGCAGGAATTTGTGCTGTTTTCGGACCATGAGGCTCTTAGATTCCTGAATTCCCAGAAGAAGCTTAACCCTAGGCATGCTAAGTGGGTAGAGTATATCCAGTCCTATACTTTTATTTTGAAACATAAGGCTGGGAATGAAAATAAGGTAGCTGATGCCCTTAGTCATCGATCTTTGTTATTGAATTTTGTTAGGGCTGAAGTCGTAGGGTTTTAGCAGATCAAAGAGGAATATGAGTCATGTCCGGATTTTAAGACTGTGTATCAGGATCTAGCTCAAGGACCATCTAGTGATCATAAGGATTATTCCCTTTTAGATGGCTTTCTGTTCTTTAAGAATAGGCTTTGCATCCCTAGAACTTCTCTTAGGGAATTTTGATTTGGGAAATTCATGCTGGGGGTCTAGCAGGCCATTTTGGAAAAGACAAGACCACCCTGGCTGTTGAAGACCACTTTTTCTGGCCTAGCTTAAAAAGAGATATAGCACACATTGTGGCTAGGTGTCGGACCTGCGCTGTTGCCAAACAGCGAAAATAGAACACCGGCCTTTATACCCCACTCCCTGTCCCAGATCATCCTTTGCAAGATGTGAGTATGGACTTTGTGTTAGGTTTGCCTAAGACCCAGAGGAGGCATGACTCTATCTGTGTCGTAGTCGACCGATTTTCTAAGATGGCCCACTTCTTGCCTTGTTCCCAGACTTTTGATGCGTCTAAGGTAGCCACCCTGTTCTTTAATGAGATAGTTAGACTCCATGGCCTACCTAAGATAATTATTTCTGATAAGGATGTCCGGTTCACCAGCTATTTTTGGAAAACCCTTTGGCATAAGTTAGGGACAAAACTTAAGTTTTCAACTGCCTATCATCCCCAAACTAATGGCCAAATCGAGGTAGTGAACTGTAGCTTAGGCAATCTGCTAAGATGTCTTGTTGGTGAAAACATTAGGAATTGGGATTTGTACTTACCTAGGGCTGAATTTGCATACACTCGGTCAATAGGTCTACAGGTAAGAGTCCATTTGAAATTGTGCATGGGTACAAACCTCACACACCTCTTGACCTAGCCCCTTTACCAGTCCACACACAAGTCTCCGAGTCTGCTGATGTTTTTGCACAGCATATAAAAGACTTGCATAAAGAAATTCATGCCAAAATAAATTTAAGTAATAAAACTTATAAGAAGTTGGCTGATTCTCAAAGGTGAGTCAAAACTTTTGTTGAGGGAGACTATGTAATGATTAGGTTAAGGCCTGAATGGTCCTCCTGGAACCGTTAAAAAGTTACATGCTAGAGGAGCTGGACCATTTAGAGTGGTGAAGAGAGTAGGATCCAATGCCTATGTGCTCGAGTTGCCTCCAGAACTAGGCATTTGCCCCACTTTCAACATTACAGACCTAGTAGAGTATAGAGAGCCAGCTGTGATTCCCAGTGAGCCTTTTGAGCCTAATCCTGTTCTTGAGAGTGAACCCAACCCTGTGTGTCCACCAACAAACTGGCCAGTGAGGAAAGACAGATTGAAAAGATCCTGGACGATCAGGTTATCTCTACTCGTAATCGAGGATACCAAAGATACCTGGTCCACTGGCAAGGAAGGCCAGATTCTGATCTCCCGAGATGAATTACAAGAGCTGGATCCAGATCTCTTGGAGAGATACCAGAGCCAATTTGAGCCTTACTCGACAGGGTCGAGTTCCTCCCACCCCGGGAGAATTGGTGCGGGCACCAGAATCAGAAGAAGACTTCAGGGTTCCATCTGGATCTCTGAATGACCTTGCCCGAAGATTAGGGTTTGTAATAAAGGTTGACCTGGTCAACATGATTATTTTATTTCTTTGAGTCTGCATTTCATTTTGTTGAGTCATGTTGACTTAGTCTAAGTCCAAGTCAAGTCCTGGTTGGCGCCATTCCCTAGGGCATCATTTTTTCTTCCAAGGCCAAATGCAAGTTGACGCCACACTCCCAAGACCAGTTGGCACCACATTTCATCCCAGTGTCCCTGGTCCCCACGCCCAAGAGAGCAAGAAAATTTTCTTAGGAGAAGTCAAGGAAGGCGCCCACAAGCTGCCAAAAGTAACCAAGCTAAAGGAGCAGGGGATTTTTCTTGGAGAGGACTTCAAGGTAGGCGCCCACACCTGCCTAAAGTACCTGGCTATGAATGGAAGGAGCCTAGTCTTGGGGAGAAAGACTAAGAGATGAGTATTTTCTTCCAAGAAAGAGCAAGTCATGGAAGGAAAACCCATGACTAAAGGAGAAGAACTAGGAGGTGCCCCACATACCTGCATATGAAGCCATCACCTTGTATTTGAGGCCGCCCACTCCAAGGAAAGAAGCTTGGTTGGTCAAGGGAAAGTTTTTCATGCTTAGGATGAATGTTTAGTCCCACATGGAAAGTAGTGTAATTTTGTTTCTCTTGCAAGGTCTATATATTGGACCTTTATGTAATCTTTTGATTAGAATGTGTAAATGAAATCTTTTCTTGTGTTGAGCAACCTTGTGTTCTCTTCTTCCACACTTCTTTGAGTGTTGAGCTCCGTGAGGGAGTAAATCCGGGTTCCATTGGAGCCTTGAAGAGGTGAGAGATCTGCAAAGTTACCAAAACCCTGCCCCGCTTTCATCCCTGGCCACCAACCCTAATTTCCTTTCATCATCCTAGCCGCCAACACCCAAATTCCTAAACCCTATTCCCACTTCATTCAAGGCCACCATCTCCTTCTCCAAGCCACCGCCCACTATATCAAGCCCTAGGTCATTTTCATCTGCAAGCCGCCACCCTACCAGCCAAACCCTAAATCCACTCCATCTTTCACCGCCACCTCCATACTCTTCCCTCATCTTCAAAGTTCGAGCACTCCGGAGCTATCCCAGGTAAAGGTCTCTTCCTTGAGTTTCTTACATTCTTATCTTGTTCTTCGTCCTTTCCAGATCCAGAGTACGAGAAGAAGGCCAACCTTGCCATAGGACTACAATCCGAGGATCCATTGCGAAGATACCCCGTCTCCAAGGATCCTACAATTTACTTGAGAGTGTCCTTCAATTGAAGCAAAGAGAGATATCACAGTCAGGTATAAAACCTTCTCTTCTCTCTTCATTTGTTTCTTGAAAGAGGAGTAAACCCTAGGTCTGGGGGTTTCTCAATCCCCAGCGATCCTACTTCTTTATTACTCTGATAATCTACTCTTTTGAATTGTGCTTTCTTTCAATGCATATTTTCTTTCAATATTAGTTAGCCTTGTTTTTGAGTCAAGCCAACTTCTAACAAAACACACCAAAAAAAAAAAAAAAAGTCTTAATTTACTTCCGCATCGCATCATCTTATTTGTTCTGCATCACACTCTTCCCATCACAATATGAAGGCCACCTTGAAAAGCACGATTCAATTCACATTCACGATTATCCGGGCACCTTCGATATATAATGCCATCCTTGGATGATAGGATTGAATCTATTATGGGCAATTATTTCAACTTATCATCTCCATGTTTGATTCCCTACAAGGAATGGTATTGGAAAAATGTGTGGAGATCAATAGATGGCCTGATAATGTTTCATGGTTGCCATGGAAGTGTAAAAAATTGATGAAGCATTGGCATCTAATCATCTAGACCAAAGAGAACCAAAAAAAAGGTGAACTGGCTGAGCAGCTGATTTCTATTCCATTGAAAAAGGAAGACCCAACAAAAAATATGTAACTCAGGTCTTTCTTATCTGATGAAGATAGAAGCAGACTAATAGAGTTCCTACAGCACAATGTTAACATATTTGCTTGGTCGCCATCATACATGCCAGGAATTCTACTAGAAGTGATTAGTCATAAATTAAATGTTGATCGAAGCATAAGCCAGTTCAAAAAGAAGAGGAATTTTGCTTCTAAAAGATAAAAGGCTATCGACGAGGAAGTTGACAAGCTTTTGGCTGCCAAGTTTACTTGAGAAGTTCATTATCATGACTAGCTAGCTAATGTTGTGATGGTCAAAAAGATCAATAAAACATAGCAAATCTGCATCACAAAGCATACCCAAAGGATAGCTTCTAAAGATTGGCTAGCTTATTGATGTAACTCTAGATACAAGCTTCATGAATGCCTTCTCTAGTTATAATCAAATCAATATGGCTCTTGAAGATGAAGAAAATACAATCTTCGTGACCAAAAAAGGTATTTATTGCTACAAAGTAATGCCTTTTGGTTTGAAAAATATAGGGACAATCTATTAACGACTAATCAACAAAGTCTTCAAAGATCAAATTGGACAAAACATAGAAGTACATATCAATGATATGCTTGTCAAGAGTTTTAAGGAATCCGACCGCATTCAAGACTTGGATGAAGCTTTTGGTGCTCTCCGATGGTACCAGATAAAGCTAAATCTGAGTAAGTGTGCCTTCAGGATAACCGCTAGCAAATTTCTTAAATTTTTTATCACTGAGCGAGGCATCGAGGTAAATCCAAAGAAAATTTAGGCAATCCTAAATATGAGGACTCCAACTTCTAAAAATGAAGTATAATGACTGACCGGGTACATTGCAGCCCTTTGTCAGTTTATTTCGAAGTCAGCCGAATGATACCTACATTTCTTCAAGGTTCTATGTATAATTTTACATGGACAGAGCAATGCCATCAGACTTTCAAAGAATTGAAGAAGTTCCTCGGGTCTCCGCCATGACTTAGCAAACCAATGTAAGGAAAGAGCTATACCTATATCTGGCTATATCTCTAGAAACTACAAGCTCGGTACTTATTTAGGTGGACGATAAAGGATCTCAAAAACCTATCTATTATACTAGCTAAGTACTTCATGACACTAAGACTGGGTACTCTAAAGCTAAAACAATTATTTATGCTCTTATTATTTCTATGCAATATTTCAGACTCTACTTTCAAGCTCATTTTATAGTGTTAATTGATCAACCACTAAAGTCATTCTATAACGATCGAATACTTTTGAGAGGATGGCCAAGTAGACTATCAAACTTGGTGACTTTAATATAACCTACCCGCCACCATCATCCTTGAAGGCCCAAATTTTGGCCTACTTTGTGGTTGAATGCACATGGCTTGACAAAAAGTTCGAGGAGGAATTAATCGAATAATTGAGTCTTGATTAAACTTGGATCCTATACGTGGATAGTGCTTCAAATTTTCAAGGAAGTGGAGCTAATTTGATTCTAACAAATTCAAAAGAAGTAGTCACTGAATTGCTTTTCACTTTTTTTTGAAAATAACTAATAATCAAGCTGAGTATGAAACCTTGATAGCTGGGCCATGAATTACCAAAAAAATTAAAATAAGAAGCATACAAGTATTGATCAATTCACAACTAATAGCCAGTCAAGTAATTGGCGATTATGAAGCTTAGGATTCTACTATGATCAAGTATCTTGACAGGCTTCTAGACATTATAGAAATTATTTTAGCTTTATCTTAACTTAAAATGGTTATTTTAATTGAAAGAGATTATCATAAGTTATCTTAACCAAAAATGATTATATCTGAATACCATAAATAGATAAGAGAAGATCTTCCAAAAGTATGCTTATAACCACACTCACTGAAGCTCATTTTTACTTTGAAGCATGTTTTACCCTGACGATCACTTATGTTAGCACTTGCCACTTTCTTTAGCTTCACTATTATCCAAATTTTTATCTAACTTAAGCATCAGAGGATCTCCCATTAGAAAACCATCATCGAATGGGACTTTTCTTGCAGGAACGCCGAGTGTTGCGTAGGAGCAGAATCATGTTTCATTGAAAATACTTACAAAGGACCATCGAGCTTCATCCGATAGATTGGATTGAAGATTTGGCCACAACAATATTTTAAAATTTAATAGAAAATAAAAATATATATTTTATATTTAAAAACAAAATATAAAAGTCATGCTCAATGGCATCTATTATTCTAGGCTCGTTTCTCGCATGGCTATTATTTAGAAAGTGAAAGGGGGAGATGACAGCGACAACCCTGCTTGGTTTTATGTAATGGGTCCATAAAGAAGAAGAAGAAGGTGCATGGGAGACAAATTTGATGTATAAGTAGAAGAAAAAAAAAAAAAAGGGAAATCGGGAGGAAAAAAATAAATGAAAGAAGGAATGACTTCAAGAAAGCAAAAATGGGTTGGGAGAGCATATTTTAGTAGAAATGAAATTTTGAAAAAACAAAAAGGAACTAATAAATTAATAAATAAATAAATAAGAAAAAGGATGGGTGGGGGGGGGGGGGGGGGGGGGGGGATAGGGTAGGAAGGCGATGCACGGATTTTTTTGTTTTGTTCATTATATGCGGGATGATTGATTTCTAAGGAGTAAACCTCCTATTTTAAATGTTGGGAAGCACATGGCCCCATTCCGCTTTGTCTGCACATGAATAGCAGTCCTACATTTATCCAACTGGGCATTGGGTTTCCGCCCTGCCCATCATATGATAAAAGGACAACAAAACCGCGACCCACTTTTACTCAAAATAATGAGATTGCCTCGCAAGTATCACATCCCTACTTTAGGTGACACATCATTGTTGGAGTCTCCCTATTTTTTCTTATTATTTGTTCATAAAATATTAAATCTTTTTACATCAAATCTTTTAGGTTTTTATTTTCAATTTTTCTTAAAATACGAGAGACCTAGTTTTTTCAGTCTTAGCAATACAAAATTAACAACAATCTATACTTATTAGACTCTGGCCAGCAATGTTCGTTACAAAAAAAACTTTCACATCCTTTCTTTACTAATATATGAAAATTATAATTAAAAAGTGAAATATATAAATCATTGCATCTCCAATCTCTATGTGCTAAATATCTCAAATTAGTTAGCAGTATTTTAAGAAAAAAAATCTCTATTTATAATTTTTTTTTAAATTTAAAATAAATAAAATATAATTAAACTTTCTAACATACATAATTTTGTCTTGCTTATTCCAATTTTTGGAACCTTTTATTAATATTTTCAAAAACTTGATAGTGTCTATAGTGAACGAGCGAGACAAGCAGGATAGAGGGGTATGGTCCAATCCATATGGCTCTCTCATAAAAATCGAGCTTAGAATCTTGAAAGTAGAGGATTGGACCACGGCCCACCAATGGAAAGTGACAAAAGATTGCGGATCTTCACGAGGTTGCACGGGTCACACTGTTCCTTTTCTTTTGGTACGTTGCCATGCTGTTCTTTAAGCTTTGCACTTGTGCTCCTGCAAATGCCTCCATGAATTGGGTGGCTCTGCCTCTTTTATATAAAAAGATAAATGGATAAGAAAAGTTAATCCAATGTGATTAATTATTATGACACAAATTCCTTTGTGCAAACCATCTTCTTTGTTAGATTTGGTTTAGTTTGAAAATAAGAAAATTGCATCAAAAATTTAATAAAGTTTAGCGAGTAGAATTTGCATTCTAAGTGTTGAGTGTAATTCTTATACTAAAACAGTTTTGTATACCATCCAAAGAATTTCTTTCACTCAAAACATAAATGAGAAAAGTTAATCCTATCTGATCAATTATAATGATAAAAGCTCCCCTGGTGAAAACCAACATCTTTGTTAGATTTAGTTTAGTTTGAAAGCAAGAAAATTGCTTCTAAAATTAAATAAAGGTTAATGAGCAGAATTTGCATTCCAACTATCAAGTATAATTCTTATACTAAAACAGTTTCATATTCCATCCACAGGATTTCTTTCACTCAAAACAAAAATGAGAAAAGTTAATCCTATTTTTTTCAATTATAATGATACAAGCTCCCTAGTGCAAACCAGCATCTTTGTTAGATTTAGTTTAGTTTAAAAATAGGAAAATTGCATCTAAAATTAAATAAAGGTTGGTGAGTAGGACTTGCATTCTAAGTGACGTATAATTCTTATACTAAAGCAGTTAATACTCCAGGCATGGAATTGCTTCCACTCAAAATAGAAAGAGAAAAGTTAGTCCTATCTGATCAATTATAATGATACAAGCTCCCTTGTGCAAACCAGTATTTTTTGTTAGATTTATTTTAAATTAAAAATAGGAATATTGCATCTAACCTAATAGGCAAATCATATAAAATGGTCCAAAATAAATGAAATCATGACTGTAAATATCACCTGTCATTTAACGTCCACAAACAAATTGTATCATAACAAAGCCCCTATCCTAAGAACTTTTAATCACCATTAAGCTTGCCATTTTAGGTTAAGCTGTGGGTTGGGTCAACAAAAAGATAAGCAGCCCAATTCCTATCAATTGTACATTCAAATTTACGGACTGAATGGCTTGTAATAGGCCAAATTATCACAAAGCAATATTAGAAAGCTAAAAATAATTGAACCCTTTTAAACAAAAATTCACCTCAAGAGGAAGTCTACATCTTCTAGTAGCATTTATTATTTCATCAACCAATTTTTCAAATTATTTTTTTTCATGTAAGCATGCAGGAGACGAGCTTTGAAAGGTCACTCCACATTTCAAAGCTTCATATTTGGGGCCAAGTAATAATATTATGTTAGAAGCCTCCTAGTCTTACTAATCACATTCTCAATTCTCAATTATCACAAATCATCATCTAGCATCATCATTTTGATTTCCAAATTTGAGGGAATGCTTTGACAACGCATGCATAAGAAAAGCAAATGTTTAACCATCTCACTCAAAACTCATGTCAAAACTATTTTAACTTGATACAAATTTGTTGTACTCAATTGGCTTTTTCTGAGGTGAACAGGAGCTACGGCCCTCCGGTCGAATGGCTAACCCACCCCTGTCAAGGCCAGGCTGACCCGTTCCTGCTGAGGTCCGTCGGGCCCATTCTACCAGAAGTCCGACTGGCAGACCCACTGAAGAAGAGGTCCGAACGACCCACTTCCGCCAGGGTCCGTTCGGTCCATCCCACCAAAAGTCCGACCGGCCGATCCACTGAAGTAGAGGTCCGAACGACCCGCTTCCATCATGGTCCGACTGGTTTACTCCTATAGAAGGCCTGACTGATGTTCTCCCTCGGACGATCGACCGACCCAATTCTGCTAGGTCTGACTGGTTCTTCCTTTGTCGAAGTATGATCGACTTGCTCCCACTACGAAAGTAACTTGAGAGCTCCAAAAGCTCCTTCCAGCTGGTACCAGAATTCTGTTACAACAAACATCGCGACGTGCCCACGTCGTGGAGCTACCTAGCCACCATCCTGATTCTCCTAGGGACAAATCGGGCACTCTAAGCCCGCCTCCTAACAGAATTTGGCAATATTTTATGCCTATATAAAGCAGACGGGGGACCTCGTTTAAAGGGCTAAGTATTCACTTCCTTCTCCATTCGATTCCTCTATTCTGTTGCCCTCAAACTCCCGCTAACTTAAGCATCGGAGTGTCCCCCGCCAAAATATCACCGGCCTTCGGGGACTTTGTTGCAGGTACCGGGAGAGGAGCGCTCCAGCACAGCCGACCGAGCCCGGTCGGGGAGAAGATGCTGCAACAAATTGGTGCTAGAAGGAGGGCCCTGAACCTTCGACCCAGGTCCATTTCTTCCCTTCTCTAAATGGAGGAATCTGTTTACTTAATCTGATAATGGAAAAAGGAAGAGCCCATAGCACCTCCACCAGGAGGGGTCACTCCCTATTCAGGTCTGAAGGACCTCTCAAGGAGAATGACGCCGCCACCACCGCCGCCGTCGCTGAGCCCACTATCACCATGGGACTACAATAGTTCCAGATACTCTTGAACTGCATTGATATGCTCACTACTACGGTTCAACACCTCAAGGAAGCGACCAACAACCAGCAGCAGCCACCTGCAGTGTCTTGCACCGACCGTCAGCCTTTTGCTAGGGGAAGCCGACTGCAGGAGGTCCCTCAACCTCTTTCCCACATGTTCCGAAGCCCCAAAGGTCCTTGGGGGCCTGTGTTGATGGGAAAGGGATGAGGTCGGCCTCACCTTCTTTTGCTGACTCCATCCCTCATGATGTTCGGTACTTTGCTGAAGCTCCGAAGGACTATACCAGCAAGATTTTGCACATGAAAGAGCACATCGCCGAAATTGTTAATCGACAGAAAGCCAAAGGGGAATAGCCGTATGACTCGCGCCCACCTTTCTCTATCAAAATCCTGTGGGAGACAATCCCCCATCACTTCAAAATTTCCCAGGTGGACCCCTACGATGGCACCACCAACCATTAGACCATCTGGGCACCTACAAGGCCTATATAATGGTACAGGGCTTCTCCGACGCCCTCCACTACATTGCTTTCCCAGCAACCTTGAAGAAAACTGCTCGGATGTGGTTCTCCGCCATCCGACCAGGTACGATCCACTCTTTCTCTCAGATTGAAAATATTTTTCTCTCCCATTTTAGGACCTGTAGTGAGACCCCAAGAAACTCCGACTGCCTCTTCCTCGTGCTGCAAAAGGAGGGAGAGATGCTCTGTGACTACATGGCCCATTTCATCTCAGCAGCCATGGAGATCCCGGATTTGAACGAGGCGGTAGCTATGTCGGCCTTCAAAAGAAGGCTCCGCTCATCCAGGCTCACCTTCTTCCTGGATAAGGGATTTCCGACGAGCTACACCGAGCTACTGGCCAGGGCACAGAAATACGCCCTGGTAGAGGAGCAATCAATGAGTCGGTGCCATGCTGAAGAGAGGTCGGCTCCCAAGAAGCAAAGCGACAAGGCACCCGAAGTCTGACCCCCCAGTGATGGCAACCAGTCTGCCCAGCACCGAAGTCCAAAGCTGAGGACTTCCCCAGGAGGTTTGAGACCTATGCACCACTCTCCCTTTTGAGAAAGAAGATCCTCCTAGAGATCGAGAATGAGACTTTCCTACAAAGGCCTTGACCAATGAGGGGCCCCTCTGCATCCAGAAATAAAGATAAATACTGTCGGTTCCACCGGGACCATGGGCACAACAATGAAGAGTGCATCCAGCTGAAGGATGCCATTGAAGACCTCATCAAGAGGGGGTACCTGCACAAGTACGTCCGACCCCGCCGGGATCGGGCCGAAGCCTCAACTGCTAGAGACCCTCCGGAGGAGGCAAAGCTTCCTAACCAGCGCCCGACTGGTGGGGATTTCAGTATGCTACATCGGCGATCCGATTGGAGGTATAAAGAGGACCTGGACATTGTCAAGAGGTCAAGGGGCTCCAATGCAATCACCTTTTCTGACGAAGATCTCCTGGAATCCCATGTCTCTGAAAATGACCCTGTAGTTCTGTCGGTAGTAATTGCCAACTATGATATAAAGCGAATCCTTATTGATAATGGAAGTTGTACGGAAGTCTTACTGTATGATGCCTTTGTCATAATAAACTTGTCTAGATCAAAGCTGCAAGAATCTCCCACGCCGCTAACTGGCTTTAGGAAAACTCTGTTGGAGTTGAAGAAGAAATAACTCTTACCGTAACCATCGGGATGGAGCCTTTTCAGAAAACTCTTCCCATCAACTTTGTGGTTGTATATACGACCTCGTCCTACAATGCCATTTTGGGCCGACCGGCCCTCAACAGGTTTTGGGCCATTGTATCCACTTACCATTTGTTGACGAAGTTCCCGACCAGGAACGGGGTCAGAGTTATGAGGGGAGATCATAGGATGGCTAGACAGTGCCTAACTATTTAGGATCGACAATTGGATGGCCGTCCTGCTCTAGAGCAACTTGACCTAAGGGCCGAAGCCGACAACCATGGTCAGCCAGATGAAAGAATCCTATTTGTTCCCCTCCGGGAGGATGACCCCACTAAGGTCCTCCAAATTGGGAGCACACTTAGTGGGGAGGTCAGACTGTAGCTAATTGACTTCCTGAGGAGCAATGCTGATATCTTTGCTTGGTCGACATCGGACATATTGGGTATTCCGTCGGATGTCATCACTCACCAGCTTAAGATGGACCCAACCTACAGACCCGTCTGACAGAAAAAGAGGAGCTTCGCTGTCGAAAGACAAAAGGCCATTGATGAGGAAGTAAAGAAGCTCTCTGATGCTGGCTTCATCAAGGAAGCCCACTATCCTGAATAGCTAGCAAATGTTGTCATGGTGAAAAAGGCTAATAGAAAGTGGAGGATCTGTGTAGACTACACCGACCTCAACAAGGCTTGTCCGAAGGACAGCTTCCACTACCAAAGATTGATCAACTAGTGGATGCCATGGCCGACCATCAGCTCTTGAGCTTCATGGATGCCTTCTCCGGCTACAACCAGATTAGGATGCACCCGAAGGATAAGGAGAAGATGGCCTTTGTCACGGACAAAGAACTGTATTGTTACAAGATAATGCCCTTCAGCTTGAAGAATACATGTGCCACTTTCCAAAGGCTAATCAACCAGGTCTTCGAAGGGCAGCTTCGAAGAAAGATGGAGGCGTATGTAGATGATATGATAGTTAAGAGCCTCCACAGGGCCGACCACATCAAGGACTTGCAAGAATTCTTCGAAGCATTGAGACGCCATCGGATGAAGCTGAATCCTGCCAAGTGCACTTTTGGGGTGACTTCGAAAAAGTTCCTCGGCTTCTTGGTCACACGAAGAGGAATGAAGTCAACCTTGACAAGATCAGAGCTGTTATTGAAATGGGACATCCGACCAACAAGAAGCAAGTGCAAGAGCTTACAGGCCGGATAGCTTCTCTCAATCGTTTAATCTCTCGGTCGGCTGGGAAGTCCCTACCATTTTTAAAGACATTGCACCGGTCTGACCACTTCCACTGGATCGACGAGTGTCGGTCGACTTTTGAAGCTTTGAAAGAGTATTTGAAGAACCCTCCATTACTGGCCAAGCCAACGGTGGGGGAGCCTTTGTATCTCTACCTGTCGATGTCGGACAAGGCAGTCAGCTCCGTCCTCGTGTGAATGGGGGAAGATGGTCGACAGAAACCTATCTATTACATCAGTAAAGTCCTCCATGATGTCGAGGCAAGGTATCCCAAAATGCAGAAGCCGGTTTATTCCTTGGTCATAGCGGCAAAGCGACTCCAACCCTACTTCCAGAAGCATCCGATCGTCATGCTGACTGACCAACCCCACAAGGCA
The DNA here is from genome assembly GCA_021397845.1 of Areca catechu. Lineage (NCBI taxonomy): Eukaryota > Viridiplantae > Streptophyta > Magnoliopsida > Arecales > Arecaceae > Areca > Areca catechu. The sequence goes on along the minus strand of CM038046.1, from coordinate 48,195,879 downwards.
ATCCTTCGAAGCCCTGACACCTCCGATCGGCTCACCAAGTGGGCCATCAAACTGGGCGAGTTCAACATCTCTTTCAAATTCCGATCGGCTTTGAAGGCTCAAGTAATCGCTGACTTCATTATAGAGTGCACCTAGAAGCCACAAGCGACCTCACCAGCAGCTGAAGCACCCAAAACCGATCCCATGGAAGAGGCCGAGCTTGCTTGGACCCTTCTTGTGGACAGGGCATCCAACCTTACAGGCTGTGGGGCCAGTTTGATTCTGGCCGATGTCGACGGACAAAGCTTGGAGTATGCCCTGCACTTTTCATTTCAGGTATCAAATAACCAGGTGGAGTATGAAGCTCTACTTGTGGGCTAAAGATAGCCAATGAGTTAGGCATTGGCAGAATCCGGGCTTTCTCCAACTCTCAGCTGGTGGTCAACCAAGTGAAGGGCAAATTTGAAGCAAGAGATCCGACCTTGGTCAAGTACTTAAACAATGTACAAAGCCTCATATCTCGGTTTAAATTCTTTGAAATTCATCATGTACCTTGACTGCAGAACTCCCGGGTAGATGCTTTGTCATGATTGGCTACGGCCATCACCAACACCTCCGACCGAACTTTTGTGGAGTACCTGCAGCGCCCAAGTATTATTGAAGAGTCGACCAAGGTCCACCAAGTCAAACAGGAAGCTTCATGGATGGACCCAATCCTTACATTCCTGATTAAATGAACCCTTTCAAAAGATCCGACCAAAGCCAAGATGTGCATTGGGAAGCTTCTAAGTACATCATCCTTGATGGCGTCCTCTACAAGCGATCGTTCTCATAGCCGCTACTGAAGTGTTTGGATCGACTAACGTAGACTATGCACTCAGAGAAGTACATGAAGGCATCTACGGCAACCACCTTGGGGGAAGATCCTTGGCCTACAAGATCGTCCGATAGGGATACTATTGGCCTACAATTTAGAAAGACGTGTCGGACTTCGTCCGAAGGTGCGATGTGTGTCAAAGGTATTCTAATATTCAAAGAAGGCCCGCCGGCCAGCTGACTTCGCTTACTGCACCTTGGTCATTTGCACAGTGGGGATGGACATCCTGGGCCCCTTCCCCCCGGCATCCGGCCAACAAAAACTCTTCCTTGTGGCCATTGATTACTTTACCAAATGGGTGGAGGCTGAGCTACTAGCATAAATAACAGAGGCCAAGATGGAGAATTTTGTCCAAAACTGCATCGTCTTCCGATTTGGCATTCCACAAACAATCATCACTGATAATGGAAAGCAATTTGACAACCCTAAGTTCCAGGACTTCTGCCACCAATATCACATCTCCCATCGACTTACGTTGGTCGGCCACCCTCAGTCCAATGGAGAAGTTGAGGTCACCAATCGGACGATCCTACATGGACTAAAGACCCGACTGAATGATGCCCAGGGACTTTGGATAGAAGAACTTCACTTAGTGCTTTGGGCTTATCGGACAACCGTCCAAACGGTGATCGAGGAGACCTCATTCAACCTGACCTACAGAAGTGAAGCAGTCATCCCCGTGGAAGTATCTTTGTAGTCCCTGCGGATTGATCACTTTGCCGAGCCAACCAACTCAGAGCAACTAAGGGCCGACCTAGATCTACTTGAAGAAACTAGGCTCTGCACAAGCTTGAAGATGGTGGCTTATCATTAGAAGATGGCCAGATATTACAATTCACTGGTCAAAGCATGAACTTTCCAGGTCGGAGATCTGGTCTTGCAGAGGACGGAGATTTCAAGGCCAACCAAGCAGGGAAAATGCTTCCCCAATTGGAAAGGCCCTTATCGAGTTGTTGAAGTAATTCAAGCCAGAACCTACCGGCTCAAACATTTGGACGGACGACAAATAGCACATCCATGGAATATAGACAACCTTCGCAAGTATTATCAATAAAGTCAACAACTTCTTCTATGAAGCACTTCCGAAAGTCTGATCCCAGTTGGCAAAGGCTCTAGGGTAGCCCACTTCCAAAAGTCCGACCCGGTCGGCAAAGGCTCTAAGGTAGCCCACTTCTGAAAGTCCGACCCCAGTCGGCAAAGGCTCTAGGGCAGCCTACTTTCGAAAGTCTGACCCCGGTCGGCAAAGGCTCTAGGGCAGCCCACTTCCAAAAGTCCGACCCTAGTCAGCAAAGGCTCTAGGGCAGCCCACTTTCGAAAGTCTGACCCCGGTCGGCAAAGGCTCTAGGGCAGCCCACTTCCAAAAGTCCGATCCTGATCGACAAAGGCTATAAGGCAGCCCACTTCCGAAAGTCAACCCCGGTCGGCAAAGGCTCTAGGGCAGCCTATTTCCAAAAGTCCGATCCCATTTGGCAATAATTTCAAAACAATCCACATGGGGACCTAGCCTTGTGTTTGGACAAGCCAACAGATCAGCATTCAGAAAAATTCTTTAGTGCCTAGGTTCGACTGAGCTACTGTCCATCAGCCATTCTACGAATCTCAAGTTTGGACGAGCCAACGGATCAGCACTTAGACAAACTCTAAGTGCCTAGGTTCGGACTGAGCTACTGTCCATCAGCCATTCTATGGATCTCAAGGTCGAATAAGTCGACCGAAAACACTTAGAAACTTTCGAAAGGAAAGAGCTTCGACACAACCGACATTGTACACATGAAAACATATACACAAGAGATGACAAAAGTTCTTCTATTATAGCAAAAGGAGTTCTTTACATCAAAAGGGGGTCAGACCTTTACAAACACCTTAGGTCTGATCCACAGAAGGTACAGCTGGGGTTTCGACTTCAACCCCACCCGGTACAGCTGAAGTTCCCACCAGGACGTCCGCCGTCCCTATGGCCACCTCAACTTGGGCGACGGCCCCAACCTCTTCTATGCCGACTTCAGCCCAGGGCTCGGCCTCACCACCAGTTGGATAATCCTCTTCCTCAATTGGTCCACTTAGCTAGGCTCCAAATAGGTCAAGTCTCGGAACAGTCCAGCCATCTTCTTCAAGCAGTCATCATAGCCTTCTGAATAGAACATCGACGCTGCTTCTTCTACTTCTTCAGTAAAGTTAGTGGAGGCCTTGTACTTTGCCATGGCATCACGGGCCTGCTCCGCCGCTAGTTCCTTGACTTCCTTTAGTTGGATCGCCCACTTCGCTGCTGCTGCCTGATTAGCCTAGGCCCTCTTGTCGGCCTCGGCGAACCTTTCTTCCTCCTCTCTCAGTCGACGGACGAGAGAGTTAACCTTTGCCTCTTTCTTCTTTAGCCTAGCCTCCCAGTCGGCTTGCTGATCCTACATCTCCCTCGATGACTCGGCTTCATCCTGGACAATCGATAACCTCTCCTCCATGGTCTTCAAAGATGCCTCCGCTGTTGCTCGGGCCGCCTCTAATTCCTAGACCTTTTGGCCAAGGTTTTGGCTGTAAATAGAAGCGACCAAAGCCGTCGTCCATCAAGGAGATTCCATGGAGAAGCTGCAAGAAGAAGATTGAATTAGTAATGTGCAAGGCAATAAAGGAGAAAAGTACACGGGCGCAAAGTGGGTGTCTTACCCTCATAAGATTGCGATAGGAGTCCTTGGCCAAGTCACTCAGATTTAATTGAATGAACAGCTCCTAGACGGCATTTGTCATTGCCCCTCTGAGGAAACTTCGCACCCTCGTCGAGTTGCTCAGAGCATGCCAGTACTGGTGTGCCTCCTAACGGACTTCCTCGCCCGCCTCTTCTCCTCCCACCACTCCTTTGGCCGCCTCTCCTTTGGTCGTCTCTCCTCCAGCCATCCCCTTTCCTTTGTCTGTGAGAGGGATCGCTTCCACCGGTTCGACGGGTGTTGGGGCAGAGGCCGCCACTATGCTGGATGACTCCAGCTGCTCCTGCTCTATTTGGGCAGTTGATTGCTCGATGGGAGTCGAAGATCATGGCACCCTCAGTGCCTCCGATAGGGGGACATCATCCTTATCCGAGTCTGCTGCCACTACAGATGCCGGCTGCTCCTCCTCTCACCTCTTCTTCGGTCTCTCCATGGTCGGCTCCGTTGCTGGGACGATCCTCTTCCGCACTGCCCGCTGAATGACTCTGGCTTTATCGATCTTCATTCTTCTTCATGTTCCAAAGAAAGATTAAGGCAAGCAAAAGGAGGACGCACAACAAGATAAATAAAGTAAATGCGAGGGAGAAGGTCGATCAGCCCCGGTGGCCCACTTTCCTACCTAGGAATCTCTAGCGGCTGACCCCTGCCTGGTGAAGGACATCCTCCCCAAGCAGTTCATACACCATGGTCAGACCGGCCCCGTCTATCTCGTTAAAGCTAGCTTGGTCGGCCATCAAGATCGCCCTCCCCTCACAGAGCCTCGACCTCAGCTCTTTCCATAGTGGCTCGAAACCCCAGGGATGAAGACTGTCTACAAAGAAGAATTTGGCCTTCCATCCGTGGATGGCCGACGGAAGGCACTTCATGATCCTTCAGCCAGGGCAGGGACAAAACATCCACCACTCCTGACTCCTGAAATCCTTCTTCAAGAGGAAAAAATTACCGAAGAGGCATAGCCTAGGTTCAGTTTCGGCTCTATAACATAGCATTATGAAGCAGCAAATCGCCCGAATGTTATTCGGGGCCAGCTGCGCCAGGGTCACTCTATAGAAGTTAAAGACTTGTACAAATAAAAGGGTGCAATAGAAACCTTAGGCCGGCCTTGATATGGGCTTCGTACATCGAAAAGTTTCCTAGTCCTAAGGGATTGTTCGCTCTACGCTCTCAGCCTAGAACAAAAAGATGTAAGGTCGAGGGAATGTTGTACACCACCCTAAGGTTTTCAACCCGTTCCCGGGTCATCACCGACTCGATTTCACTCGGACCTAGCTCCCTACGTCTATGGATCGGATCTCGACTACTGGACACCATTAGTACGAAAGAAGATGAAGGACCGGGGGACTGATCTGGGGTCGGGTTCCTAGAAGACTGGAGATTGCGAAGGAGGAAGAAGCTCTCTTTCTCTCGTGGGGCGCAGTCACAGCAAGAAGTCCTTCCTGAGCACCTCGCCCCTCCTTTAATAGGTCTCGGAGGGGCGCTTTCCTTTGCCCCATGGGTGTTGTAACCATCCCATCGATAGAAGGGACTCTCCACGCTGCAGAAATTGAGGTAACTAGCTGATGGGAACTGGCAGGTGGCCATCCGTGTAAAGGCCAGATCAATGGTGAAAAGATTGCCCTGGGAGTAACGTCGGCCACTCAGATGCTACCACGTTGCATGGCTCATCCCTGCATTCCACCCGTCGCACAGGCCAACCTGACCCTTCATCATGACACCTCCTTTGCATTAACTACAGCTCCTATGCACCCAATGCGAGGTTGACACTTGTTCCTAGCACCGATCGTGAGAGATTCGAAGCGATCAGACGTGATGTTCCTGATCAAGCTTGCAGTTGTCTCGAGGATGGACGCGACCTGTACAAAGATGATGCTCCTGTCCTTTGAAGTCATGTGCCCCCTCAAAGGCCAGGAGCATGAGGGCAACTGTTGTACTCAATTGACTTTTTCTAAGGTGAACGGAGCTATGGCCCTCCGGTCGAACGGCTGACCCACCCCTGTTAAGGCCAGGCTGAACTGTTCCTGCAAAGGTCCGTCGGGCCCATTCCACCAGAAGTCCAACCGACCGACCCACTGAAGAAGTGGTCCAAATGACCCACTTCTGCCAGGGTCCGTTCGGTCCATCCCACTAGAAGTTCGATCAGCCGACCCACTGAAATAAAGGTCAAATGACCCGCTTCCATCAAGGTCCAACTGGTTCACTCATACAAAAGGCCTAACTGATGTTCTCCCTCAGACGACCAACCGACCCACTTCTGTTGGGTCTGACTGGTTCTTCCTTTGTCGAAGTCCAACCGACTTGCTCCCACTACGAAAGTAACTTGAGAGCTCCAGAAGCTCCTTCCAGCTGGTACTAGAATTCTGTTACAATGGACATCGTGACGTGCCTACGTCCTGGAGCCACCTGGCCACCATCCTGATTCTCTTAGGGGCAAATCGGGCACTCTCAACCCGCCTCCTAATAGAATTTGGTAGTATTCTATGTCTATATAAAGCAAACGGAGGACCTCGTTTAAAGGGCTAAGTATTCTCTTCCTTCTTCATTCGATTCCTCCATTCTATTGTCCTCAAGCTCCTGCTAACTTAAGCATTGAAGTGTCCCCTGTCGGAACACCACCGGCCTTTAGGGACTTTACTGCAGGTACCGGGAGAGGAGCGCTCCAGCATAGTCAACTGAGCCCGGTCCAGAAAAAGACACTGCAACAGATTGGTGCTAGAAGCTCTCTTTCTCTTGCGGGGCGCAATCATAACAAGAAGTCCTTCCTGAGCGCCTCGCCCCCCTTTTGTAGGTCTCTGGAGGGGCGTTTTCCTTCGCCCCGCAGGCATTGTAACCATTCCATCGGCAGACGCGACTCTCCATGCCACAGAAATCGAGGCGACTGGCTGATGAGAACTGGTAGGCGGTGATCCATGTAAAGGCCAGATCAATGGCGAAAAGATTGCCCCGGGAGTGACGTCGGTCGCTCAGATGCTACCGTTGCGCGGCTCATCCCTGCATTCCACCTATCGTGTAGGCCAACCTGGCCCTTCATCATGATACCTCCTCTGCATTAACTGCAGCTCCCACGTACCCAATGCGAGGTCAACACTTGTCCTTAGCACCGATTATGCAAGATTCGACACGATCAGATGTGATGTTCCTGATTAGGCTTGCGATTGTCTCAAGGACGGACATGACCTGTACAAAGACAGTGCTCCTGTCCTTCAAAGTCACATGCCCCCTCAAAGGCCAGGAGCATGGGGGGCAATTGTTGTACTCAATTGGCTTTTTATGAGGTGAACCGGAGCTACGGCCCTCTAGTCGAACGGCTGACCCACCACTGTCAAGGCCAGGCTGACCGTTCCTGCTGAGGTCTTCGAGCCCATTCCACCAGAAGTCTGATCGACCGACCCACTGAAGAAGAGGTCCGAACGACCCACTTCCGCCAAGGTCAGTTTGGTCCTTCCCACCAGAAGTCCAACTGGCCGACCCTCTGAAGCAGAAGTCCGAACGACCTGTTTCCATCAAGGTCCGACTAGTTTACTCCTACAGAAGGCCTGACTGATGTTCTCCCTCGGACGACCCACCAACCCACTTCTACTGGGTCTGACTGGTTCTTCCTTTGTCGAAGTCCGACCGACTTGCTCCCACTACGGAAGTAACATGAGAGCTCCAGAAGCTCCTTCTAGCTGGTACCAAATTTTGTTACAATGGACATCACGATGTGCCTACATCCTGGAGCCACCTAACCACCATCTTGATTCTCCTAGGGGAAAATCGGGCACTCTCAGCCCACCTCCTAACAAAATTTGGCAGTATTCTATGCCTATATAAAGCAGAAGGGGGACCTCGTTTAAAGGGCTAAGTATTCTCTTCCTTCTCCATTTGATTGCTCCTCTATTGCCCTCAAGCTCATACAAACTTAAGCATCGTAGTGTCCCCCACCGGAACACCACCGGTCTTCGGGGACTTTGTTGCAGGTACTGGCAATGGAGTGCTCCAGCATAGCCGATCGAGCATGGTTTGGGAAAAGATACTACAACAGATTGGTACTAGAAGCTCTCTTTCTCTCACGGGGCGTAGTCGTAGCATGAAGTCCTTCCTGAGCACCTCGCCTGATGCAAAACGAAAGAAGAGATGATGTGATGCGGAAGTAAATTAAGACTATTTTTTTTTTTTATATATTTTCAGAAGTCGGCTTTGACTCAAAGGAAAGTTAAACTAAATTGAAAGAAACTATGTAATAATTGAAAGCACAATTTAAAGAAACTAAGTTATCAGAGTAGTTCAAAAGTAAAGGATCGCTGGGAGTTGAGAAACTCCCAGACCTAGGGTTTCGCTCTGAACTTTCAACAGGACAGAAGTAAAGAGAAGAGAAGGGTTACAGACCAGGCAGTGATCTTCACAGAGTTTAGTGGAAGGACTCTCTTGAGCAGATTGTTGGATCCCCGATTTCAGATATCTTCGCAATGGATCCTCCAATACTGGTCCTTTGGTAGAGTTGGCTTCTCCTGAACTCAAGATCTGGGAAAGAAGAAGAACAATTTATAGAACCAGATACTCAAGGAAGGATTTACCAGATAGAAGAACTTGAAAGTTGATGTTGTTGAAGTCCTGATTCTCCTGCATGCTGATCTGGCTTCCTCTGGGATTTGCTCCGTATTCGAAGCAGCCGAACTGGACCTAGATGCTGGTGGTCGGCCACTACTTGGAGAGAGGGGCCGTGAGAGATGGGGGGGTAGGCTAGGGTTTGGTGGAAAGAAGAGGATGATGGGTGGCTAGGGTTTGGAGTTGAAGTGGCTAACCTAGGGTTTTGGGGTTAGAGATCTCACACCTCCTCAAGGTTCCTGGGGAACCCGGATTTACTCCCTCACGGAGCTCAACACCTGGATGCAAGTGCGGAAGAGAGAAACACAAAGTTTGCTCACACATAAATTGGATTCATTCATCAGTTATCCTTTAAAACTTACAAGAGGGGTTTATTTTATAGATCTTTACAAGAGGTCAGGGTTTTACATCTTCCCATATGGGACTAATAGGATGGATCTTCAAATTAGGCTTGTAGAATCAAATCCTTCTCATATGGCCGGCCAAGAGCTTCCATAAGTGTTGATTGGCGGCTCCAAATGGTAAGTAGGTGGCGCCTCCTAGCCTTGCTCTTCAAGAAAAATTTTTTTCCTTCCATGCTTGGTTTTATTTGGAAGTATTTGGGTGCCTCCTAGTTTTGCTCCCCAAGTTTTGGCTTCTTCCTTTCATGGCTCAACTCTTTTGGACACCTCCTTTTCTTTCTCCCCAAGTCATGGCTCTTCCCAACTTTGCTTTGGTCTTTTTAGGCATGGATTGGGCCCCCTTGAAGTGCTCCCCAAGAAATGCCTCTTTCCTCCTTTAGCTTGGCCTTTAAGGTATATATGGGGCGCCTCCTTGATTTTGGCTTCAAGAAAAATTCTTGCTCCCTTGGGTGTGGGGACCAAGACACTGGATGGAGATGTGGCACCCCCTGGACTCTGGCGTGTGGCTGGGAGTGTGGCGCCCACTTACTTGAGCTTGGGAGAAAAATGTGGCACCCTGGACCTTGACTTGAAAAAGGTGGCACCAACCTGGAGAAGACCTAGGCCACTACAAGGACTTGTACTGAGTCAACATGACTAACAAAATTTAAATTACAGACTCAAGACTAAAATTGAGTTGACCAAATCAACCCTTATTACAAAACCAGAAAACCCTAATTCTTCGGGCAAGGTCAATCAGAGATCCAGATGGAGCCCTGAAGTCTTCTTCTAAGTCTAGTGCCCACACCAATTCTCCCGAGGTGGGAGGAACTCGACCCTGTCGAGTATGGATCAAGCTGGCTCTGGTATCTCTCCAAGAGGTCTGGGTCCAATTCTTGTAATTCTTCTTGGGAGATCCAAGAGTCATTAGAATCTGGCCTTCCTTGCCAGCGGACCAGGTATCTTTGGTATCCTCGATTACGAGTAGAGATAACCTGATCATCCAGGATCTTTTCAATCTGCTCTTTCCTCACAGGCCAGTTTGTTGGTGGACACACAGGGTTGGGTTCACTCTCAAGAGCAGGATTAGGCTCAAAAGGCTCATTGGGAATCATAGCTGGCTCTCTATACTCTACTATGTCTGTAATGTTGAAAGTGGAGCTAATGCCTAGTTCTGAAGGCAACTCGAGCACATAGGCATTTGACCCTACTCTCTTCACCACTCTAAATGGTCCAGCTCCTCTAGCATGTAACTTTCTAATGGTTCCAGGAGGAAACCGTTCAGGCCTTAACCTAATCATTACATAGTCTCCCTCAACAAAAGTTTTGACTCGCCTTTGAGAATCAGCCAACTTCTTATAAGTTTCATTACTTAAATTTATTTTGGCATGAATTCCTTTATGCAAGTCCTTTACATGCTATACAAGTTCATCAAGAGACTTGTGTGTGTGGGCTAATAGTGAAATCAGATCAAGTGGTGTGTGAGGCTTGTATCCATGAACAATTTCAAAGGGACTCTAGCCTATAGACCTATTGATCGAAACATTGAATGCAATTTAGCCCTGGACAAAATACAAATCCCAATTCCTGGTGCTCTCAATCAAACCAAAATCTGAGCCAAAGCCTAGTAAAGGGTCAAGAAAAACTAAACTAGACTAATGACGTATTCCTAAAGAATGGACTTTATTCCAAAGAAACCCTAGTCTAAACATAACAAACTAAGGCTCTCTAGGTTTGACCTTGGGTCGGAGGATGGCATGCAGAGCATGAAAACTTATCATGGGTGCCTAGTAGGTGCCATAAGGTCTTCCAGAAGTATGTGGCAAACCTAATAGGTTCTAAGGAGTCTTGCAACCTAGAAATCTCAGTAAAGTGTAATCCCATAGCTCTAGACACATGAGAAGATTCAGGGAAGGGTAGGAAATAAGAATCAGAGTTTTGAGGTGGCTTATAGGAAACAAGAAACATACCTTGGTTATTCAGGACGACCTTAAAATGAGGACATTATTCTATAGGTGAACTCATCCAAACCTCATGATTTGCTCTAGGAGGGTCTACAAGTGCAAGTTCTAGGTAGGCTGGGTGCTCCTAGAAGGTGGAAGGTTATCAGGAAGGTCTTTGGAATGTTTATCTAGAAAGTCCTCTAAGCTACTGTCTTTTTCTTGTTCTTGGACCTTCTCAATGGGCAATTCTTGTGAACCCCTTCCTTCTTCACACTTCTCTACCAGATTTGACTCAGGGGTGTCTTCTTTGGATTCCTAATGAGTTCAGGGGTATTCTCACTTAAACTTTCATTAAGTGTAATTTCCACTTCCTGAACTTCCTCAAAAGGGTCTTCTCTTAGGGTTAGCTCCTGAATTCCTTGAGTGGCAGGAGTCCCCTCAATAACCCCATTAGGTAGGAGTTGGTTAATTGAATTATCGGGAGAGATATCCTCAAATTCTTCTTCTTCATATTCATCTATCAAACTTATGTCAGGCTCATATATTTCTTCCTCAATTTCACTAAAAGGTTCTAATCTATTCTCCTTTGATTCCTCTTTAAGTATGGCTCTGGTCGGGTCAACTAATTTTGGGATGGCCATGCCTAACTCCTTTTCAGTGTTATCCTTCTGGTCAAGAGGTGACACAAGTGGGAATTGACAAACAAAAGTCTGGTTCACTACGGATGTCGGATCAATCGAAACTTGACTCAAGTTGGTAGAGGTTGGCTTTAAGTCCAATGTACTTGATTGGTTATATCTTAAAGACCACTCATAGTCTTGGGCTTCTTGGTAGGCTCGGTCTAACTTATTGGTCTTTTCAAGGCATAGCTTCCTATAAATGTCAGGGTGTAACCCAACCCTAAACCTCGATGTGATCTGAGCTTCGGTCTCAATGGTATTTCATTTCATGTCATACCACTGGAAGTCCTCGATATATTTAGACACAGGCCTATTACCTTGTCGCAATTGGTACCATTGGTCTAAAAGTCTTTTCTCATAGGATCTACCTAGGTACCTATCTCTCAACTTACTTCTCATATCTCTCCAAGTATATATTTCTTCTTTTCTTTGATAACACTCATGCTTAATAGCATACCAATACGACCTAACATGTTTGGTGAACTTGGTTTTGGCCAACCTAACTTGTCCTAATTCCGATATGTTAGTGCACTTAAAATACCAATCCATTTGTTCTTCCCACTTAATATATGTCTCTTGTCTTCCATCAAAAGTGGGTGCATAAGGTTCGGTGTTCCTAACAGGTCCCTTTTCTGAGTCAACCAAGTATGGATATAGGCTCCTAGGGTTATGCTTGGGATCACGGTATAAGGTCCTCCTAGGCTCCTGGTGTGGGTGCGGTTGAGGCACATTAAAATCTGGATCAGGAGTCCAATTCTGATGTCTAGTTCCTCAAGTACTTGGACTTGATCCCTAAGCTGGGTAAGATCCTCACGGACTGGATTCCTAAACTGGGCAACAATATCAGTCATATCCTGACTCAATTTGTTCATGCTTTCGGTAAGAGTTCTAACCATGGCCTCTAAATCAGGTTAGGTTTGACCAGGTTGGTAGGGTACTCCGTTCCGGGTAGACATGATAATGCAAGCAAACACACCAAATGAGACTCGACTGAAACGACTACGGGCTAACTAGACCATAGAGCCCAAACTAGATGCCCAATCAGAGTGGCAAGCTAGCCTGTAGTAACTCGGGACTCAGCCAGGCAGGTGTAAGGGGAGTGTTAGGTCCCTAAATGCCAATCCTAGACACCAATCAAGATTGGCCAGGTAGGCGGACCAGCACACAAGCCCTTCGGGATAGAATCCCTGAACCAACATTCTAGACACTGAGTACAAAGCACACACAGAGTAACTAGACAAACTGACTCAACACTAGCCTAGACCCGACTTGTTGGTGTCCCTAGCCCACTAGGGCAAATTAAGTCTAATAAATTTTAAACTTAGGCTTAGGATCGAATGAATGGGTGGTGGTTTTGGGCTAAGGAGAGGTTATCAACTCCTCCCCTTATCTTAGATGCTCAATTGCCCTTAAGATGAATTAGGAGATGATCACTCAAAAAATTGAATTGCAGAAACACAGAAACAGAGTTGCTATAATTTAACTCTCAGAAATTCCACATAAACCAATAAATTACAGTAAAATTATGTAATATAGTTTCAATTATACTGGTTCCAGCAAAACAAAAATCATGCAATTTGGAGTTACCTGCAATGAAAAACAATTCCTGCAACAGGGCCGTTATAGATTGAAAACAGAATGCTTCCCCCGTTTACAATTCCTGCTACGAAGTTGTAACCCAGCGGATCCCCTACACGCCCTAGGAACACCCCGTGGAATGGAAAGAGGAGGCATGCACATCGCTTGTTCCTAGGACCGGATGTCTTGGGGAGTCTACTCGAGCAGACAAAGTAAAAAAGAGAGACACTCAAAACATGCAAGCAAGTCAGAAACCGTAGACAGGGCTCTGATACCAAAAATGATGCAGAACGAAAGCTCTGATACCAAAAATGATGCAGAACGGAAGCTCTGATACCAAAAATGATGCAGAAAGAAAGAAGAGATGATGCGATGCGGAAGTAAATTAAGACTAATTCTTTTTCCTTTTTTTTTTATATTTTCAGAAGTCGGCTTTGACTCAAAGGAAAGTTAAACTAAATTGAAAGAAACTATGTAATAATTGAAAGCACAATTTAAAGAAACTAGGTTATCAAAGTAGTTCAAAAGTAAAGGATCGCTGGGGGTTGAGAAACTCCCAGACCTAGGGTTTCCCTCTGAACTTTCAACAGGACAGAAGTAAAGAGAAGAGAAGGGTTACAGACCAGGCAGTGATCTTCACAGAGTTTAGTGGAAGGACTCTCTTGAGCAGATTGTTGGATCCCCAGATTCAGATATCTTCGTAATGGATCCTCCAATACTGGTCCTTTGGCAGAGTTGCCTTCTCCTGAACTCAAGATCTGGGAAAGAAGAAGAGCAATTTATGGAACCAGATACTCAAGGAAGGATTTACCAAATAGAAGAACTTGAAAGTTGATGTTGTTGAAGTCCTGATTCTCCTGGATGCTGATCTGGCTTCCTCTGGGATTTGCTCCGTATTCGAAGCAGCCGAACTGGACCTGGATGCTGGTGGTCGGCCACTACTTGGAGAGAGGGGCCGTGAGAGATGGGGGGGTAGGCTAGGGTTTGGTGGAAAGAAGAGGATGATGGACGGATAGGGTTTGGAGTTGAAGTGGCTAACCTAGGGTTTTGGGGTTGGAGATCTCATACCTCCTCAAGGTTCCTAGGGAACCTGGATTTACTCCCTCACGGAGCTCAACACCTGGATGCAAGTCCGGAAGAGAGAAACACAAAGTTTGCTCACACATAAATTGGATTCATTCATCAGTTATCCTTTAAAACTTACAAGAGGGATTTATTTTATAGATCTTTACAAGAGGTCAGGGTTTTACATCTTCCCATGTGGGACTAATAGGATGGATCTTCAAATTAGGCTTGTAGAATCAAATCCTTCTCATATGGCCGGCCAAGAGCTTCCATAAGTGTTGATTGGCGGCTCCAAATGGTAAGTAGGTGGCGCCTCCTAGCCTTGCTCTTCAAAAAAATTTTTCCTTCCATGCTTGGTTTTATTTGGAAGTATTTGGGCGCCTCCTAGTTTTTCTCCCCAAGTTTTGGCTTCTTCCTTTCATGGCTCAACTCTTTTGGACACCTCCTTTTCTTTCTCTCCAAGTCATGGCTCTTCCCAACTTTGCTTTGGTCTTTTTAGGAATGGATTGGGCGCCCCCTTGAAGTGCTCCCCAAGAAATGCCTCTTTCCTCCTTTAGCTTGGCCTTTTAAGGTATATATGGGGTGCCTCCTTGATTTTGGCTTCAAGAAAAATTCTTGCTCCCTTGGGTGTGGGGACCAAGACACTGGGATGGAGATGTGGCACCCCCTGGACTCTGGCGTGTGGCTGGGAGTGTGGCGCCCACTTACTTGAGCTTGGGAGAAAAATGTGGCACCCTGGACCTGGACTTGAAAAAGGTGGCACCAACCTGGAGAAGACCTAGGCCACTACTAGGACTTGTACTGAGTCAACATGACTCAACAAAATTTAAATTACAGACTCAAGACTAAAATTGATTTGACCAAGTCAACCCTTATTACAAAACTAGAAAACCCTAATTCTTCGGGCAAGGTCAATCAGAGATCCAGATGGAGCCCTGAATCTTCTTCTGAGTCTGGTGCCCGCACCATTGCCTCCCTTTTATAGGTCTCCGGTAGGGCGCTTTCCTTCGCCCCATGGGCATTGTAACCGTCCCATTGGTAGACGCGACTCTCCATGCCACAGAAATCGAGACGACTAGCTAATGGGAACTGGCAGGTGGCGATCCGTGTAAAGGGCAGATCAACGGTGAAAAGATTGCCCCGAGAGTGATGTCGGTCACTCAAATGCTGCCACATTGCACAGCTCAATCCCTGCATTCCAACCGTCGCACAGGCCAACCTGTCCCTTCATCATGATGCCTCCTTTGATTAACTATAGCTCCCACGCACCCAGTGCGAGGTCGACACCTGTCCCTAGCACCGATCGTGTGAGATTCGAAGCGATCAGACGCGATGTTCCTAATCAAGCTTGTGGTTGTCTCGAGGATGGACGCGACCTATACAAAGACGGTGCTCCTGTCCTTCAAAGTCACGTGCCCCCTCAAAGGCCAGGAGCAGGGGGGTAACTGTTGTACTCAATTGGCTTTTTCTAAGGTGAACCGGAGCTACAGCCTGACAGTCGAACGGTTGACCCACCCCTATCAAGGCCAGGCTGATATGTTCCTGCTGAGGTACATCGGGCCCATTCCACCAGAAGTCCAACTGGCCGACCCACTAAAGAAGAGGTCCGAATGACCCACTTTTGCCAGGATTCATTCGGTCCATCCCACCAGAAGTTCGACTAGCCGACCCACTGAAGTAGAGGTCCGAACGACCCGCTTCCATCAAGGTCCGACTGGTTTACTCCTATAGAGGGCATGACTGATGTTCTCCCTCGGACGACCGACCGACCCACTTCTGCTAGGCCTGACTGGTTCTTCCTTTGTCGAAGTCCGACCGACTTGCTCCCACTACGGAAGTAACTTGAGAGCTCCAGAAGCTCCTTTCAGCTAGTACCAGAATTCTGTTACAATGGACATCGCGACGTGCCCACATCCTGGAGCCACCTAGCCACCATCCTGATTCTCCTAGAGGCAAATTGGGCACTCTCAGCCCTCCTCCTAATAGAATTTGGCAGTATTCTATGTCTATATAAAGCAGACGGGGGACCTCATTTAAAGGGCTAAGTATTCTCTTCCTTCTCCATTCGATTCCTCCATTTTGTCGCCCTCAAGCTCCCGCTAACTTAAGCATCGGAGTGTCCCCCATCGGAACACCACCGGCCTTCGGGGACTTTGTTGTAGGTACCAGGACAGGAGCTCTCCAGCACAACCGACCGAGCCCGGTCCGGGAGAAGGCACTGCAACAAAACTCAACATTTTCAAATGAATTTAAAATAAATATAGAATTTTGTATTGAACTATGCTAAATTTATAAGCTAAAAATATGGATAGATGCATGCGATGAATCGGTGTAAATTTTATAGGCTCAAAATATATATGTAGATTTTAGGAGCTCAAGATGGAGACTAAACTCCTAGGAGAGGGTAAGTATTTTCAACATTGTTATCCATCGAATCTAGATACAAATTATGGGAGCATTTTGTAGACTAAATCATGAGCAAACTAGTTAATCCGGATCCATATGGAATGAAAAGGCTACAAATACTATCTATTATCATTTTCTATTGTTAACAAATTGAAGTGCCAGAGATAGTGTGGTCAACATACTCTTCGAGAATCGGCTCATGAACTTTAAGGATCGACTTGTCTTTTCCTTGAGTCGACTCAAGAAAGTTTCAATTTGTGGTGTCCTCTATCTTTTACTTGAGACCATTTTAAAATCAACTCAGTTGATTTTGAAATCAATGCTTAGACTACTAGGGTCACCTTATAGAAAGGCTATTTTTCAAAGCTTTTTGTCTCTCCCTAGAGATTGTCTTGGATCAACTTAACTAATTTTGGGGTCGACTCGTAGGTGTGTGCCAATCTATTCCAACATCTATTCCAACATTAGGTTGACTCATGACTTCTCAGGGTTAACTCCTAAACCCTTTAAAAAATGTAATTTTTTGATTTAGTCTATGGGTATTTAGGAGTCGGCTCCTCACCATTTAGCGTCAACTCTTCTAGCTTAGAAATCTGAAATTTTATCATGACTTCCTTTTGACTTAGTGTTTTGAATGGGTTCCTTCTCCATTTGACTAGCTTATCTTAAGCTCATTTTAGCCTCCTACATCCAATTTTAAACACACAATTAAAAATCTCATATTCAAGTATTTTTGTATCATCAAAATCAAACCTTTTGGGTCAACATTCTCCTCCTTTTTCATGACAACAAAACCTTTGAGTACCCAAAAAAAATCGTGTGTTATAGCCAATGTGTTCATTTTACAAAAGATTTCAAGAAAAAAGTATACTTCTAAAATACATGTTCTTGACAAAATAATCTCTCAATTAAATGATTTCCTTGCTTGATACCAATTTCTTATTCCCAAGTAGGATGTTTTCTGTTTTACTTGCTTGATACCATTTATCATTTTTGATACTTCTTGATACTATGAACTCATTTTTCAATTCTTATTTCAACTTATCCATTGGCCACTTTATCTTTATTTCTCAATTTTATGTTTATTTCTCGCTTTTATTGATTTTCAACTAATCTTTATCTCACAATTTTATCTTTATTTCTTCCTCTTTTTTGTCATTATCACAAACAAGTAGCATAAATAAGGTAAATAACTTTGTCGTGAGGATACATATGCACAATAACAAAGTGTCAATACATCATATGATAAGATATCTAACAACATAATTGATGTGGCAAGATCACTGACATGGGGGAGCTGACAGGCGCCATGTCAAAGGAAGTCGCCACGTCGGATGCCACGTCAATTCTCCTGCCCGGACTCCTCCACCGAGTTGAGCTCCCTCGAGACAACGAGCCGAGCTCCGTCCTCAACCAGGTCGGTCCCGCGAGCTCGGGACGCCTAGGCCGGAGCCGCACTCTGCCCTCCAGAGCGAGACCCTCAGAGATCGAGCCCTGTGGTCAGAGTCGAGCTCAGCCCTCCTCCGCCACGTAGAGCCTCTTCGAGGCTGAGCCCTCTGGATCGGGCCCGCACTCTGCCCTCCAGAGCAAGACCCTCGGAGATCGAGCCCTGTGGTCGGAGTCGAGCTCATCTCTCCTCCGCCACGTGGAGCCTCTCTAACGTCGAGCCCTCTGGACCGGGCTCGCACTCTGCCCTCCAGAGCAAGACCCTTGGAGATCAAGCCCTGTGGTCGGAGTCAAGCTCAGCCCTCCTCCGCCACGTGGAGCCTCTCCGAGGCCGAGCCCTCTGGACCAGGCCCGCACTCTGCCCTCCAAAGCAAGACCCTCGGAGATCGAGCCCTGTGGTCGAAGTTGAGCTCAGCCCTCCTCCACCATGTGGAGCCTCTCCAAGGCCGAGCCCTCTGGACCGGGCCCGCACTCTGCCCTCCAGAGCGAGATCCTCGAAGATCGAGCCCTGTGGTCGGAGTCGAGCTCAGCCCTCCTCCATCATGTGGAGCCTCTCCGAGGCTGAGCCCTTTAGACTGGGCCCGCACTCTGCTCTCCTCCATCGAGGTGATCTCGCAAGCTCAGGGCATCTAGGTCAGAGCGAGCCCTGCCATTCTAGCTCAACCCCAGCTCAGACATGAACACCACCATCCCAAGACATCGGCGAGCTGCCCGAGGACTACACTAGGACACCTGCCAGACCCCACTGACCGTCTGCAGCCGCTGGTTACACCAGAAAGGGGAGAAACCCACTGATCGAGGTGCCACGCTCCTCACCAACCACCTGGACCACCCAAGAGAGGAAGTCAACCAGGAGATTCGAATCCCAGGGCAGTGGCCCATCGATTGAGGTATTGCTAGGTTTCCCGAAATGAGGCGACCAAGGGAAATGTCAAGCACATGACAGCTTTCCTTATCACGGATTGGAAAAGATTCCTCGGGACACCGCCGCACGTGCCTGACAGCCCGGTGGAGATCCCAAGATGAATGCCCAACGGTAACCTAATCTACAAAATTTGGAGGTAACAACCACAATACAAGCAAAGCACAGGCCATACCCCTTAAACACAAGTGTAAGCTCAACCAAAAAAAAGCAGGCACCATCAGCATCCTCAAGCAAGGTCGGGCAGAAGGCCCACACAGAGACTCCCTCTAGCCATGCCACTCTTCCCCCGACACACTTGCATCCCACTCTCACACTAATCACTACTCCTAGTGTAGAGTCCATCAAGAGGGGCTCGACCAGGAGGATCTGTTTCCCTGGGTTGTCACTGACTTGATCGTCGAAGTGCCCCGCCGGAAACCCCGGCCTGGGTCACTAACCCCTGTCTTGCAGGTCCAGGACCACCGGATGGCGAGACAGTGAAGGAGGTGCGCTCTAACACCGACAGCAGCTACAGGCCATGGCGATCTTGGTGGTAACAGATTGGCGCACCAGGTAGGGGGGAAGCATGAGCAGTCCTTGATCCAGGTCAAGCCCTCCACCTCTTCTGCAAGCAGTTCGACGGAAGGATGGTGACAACACGAGTAAGGGAGGCTTCCACCAGCTGTGCGGGGGACTCCCCGTCCTGGGGGAACCCGCACCACCAAGAGGTGGAGCCACCCATTCTGGTTCAACCACCTCCACCGGAATCCCAGCTAGCCACACTCACCCAGCAGATGCAAATCCTCCCCATGGCAATGCGCTAGCTTCAGCAACAACACCAGTCCCTGGCTACCCACCAATAGCCGGGGACACCTACGGCCCACGCCGCGGCCCCCCGCGACATCCTGCATTCCTTCCAAGGAAGGCCTTCGTAGCCACGGGCCACTACTGATAACCGGGACAGCCATCAAACTCCGGTAAAAAGGCAACGAGCTGGCTCTACCGACAGGGAGAGCCGCTCACCAAACCTCGGGTGGGCGGTGCCCAGACCCCATCGAGGCAAAAAGAGCAAGACCCCCCATCACGGACACCGTGCACCCATGTCATGTTCTCCGTCTCCCTCAGTGGAGGGGTCTACTAATGAAGCCATCAGGCGCATAGCGGAGCACCTGGAAAAGCATGAACACAAGCTGGCAGATTTCCCACCAGTTTGCCAACATGCAGGGCTCAGCTAGCGAGCCAGCGGGCTACGATGCCCGTCCTCCTTTCTCCCAAGAAATTTAAGCGAAGCCGATCCCGCACCGGTTCCAGATGCCGCAAGTGGATCCATACGACGGGACCACCGACCCCTGGACCACCTGGAAAGCTACCGGACCCTCATGAGGGTCCAGGGTGCCATCAATGCTCTCCTTTGCATCACCTTTCCTAGTACTCTTCGAAAGGCGGCTCGAGTGTGGTTCACCCGTTGGAGCTCGAGAACATCAACTCTTTTGCCCAGCTAGGGCAGAAGTTCGTGGCCCACTTCGATGCCTATCAGAAGTTGCCACAGGAGGGAGACAGCCTCTTCTCCATCCAGCAACAGGACCGCGAGCCCCTGCGGGACTGCGTGGCCCATTTCAAGGCCACTACGTTGGAGATTTACAACCTTGATGAGCCAGTTGCCATGCTGACACTGAAGGTAGGGCTTAGGACCTCCCGCCTGACCTACTCGCTAGATAAGAAGCCCCGCAAGACTTATTCCGAGCTCCTCCTTCGAGCCCAAAAGTACATCCATGCCGAGGAGGTGGATTGAACGAGGTGGGAGCTGATGGGAAGCCACTAAAGAAACAGGCCCCCACCGAGATGCCCAGAACCTGGAAGCCAGCAACCCAGGCTCCAAACTCTCGGAGGGACCAGCCAAGACCAAAAGGAGCTCCCATTCCTGAGGAGGGTTACACCCCTCTCCTCGCTCCAAGGACAAAAATCCTCATGGAAATCGAAGGCAAGGATTACCTGAGATGCCCGCCTCTGATGAAGTCCTCCACCGGCCATGATAAAACGAAGTACTGTCGCTTTCACCGTGACCACGGCCACGACACCGAGGAATGCCTCAACCTCAAGTGGGAAATCGAAGAACTCATCAAGAGGGGCTACCTCAAGAGGTTCATAGGGGGCAGACCGCAGGTAGAATCCCAGGCGCTCGTCGCTCTCCCGCTGGCTCCAACTATCAACAACCGCCCTACCGAGAAGCGGTGGGCATGATCTCCTAGGGAGCTGCGCGTGAGCCTAAAAGGGCTCGGGGGGTAGGGGATCCTGAGAATGTACTCCCCTTTATGAGGGAAGGGAAAAACGGGAGAAAAAATATAAATAATGATACCATGGTCGTCGAGATGATGATCGCAAGGCATCCTGTAAAATGCATCATGGTTGATAGTGGAAGCTCCATAGATGTATTTTTTTACGATGCCTTCTCCAGGATGAACCTTTCTCCCGATCAACTCAAACCTGTGCATGCACCCCTTGTCGGTTTCACGGGTGACTCTGTAAGGATAGTGGGAGAGATCACTCTCCCAGTCATCGCCAGGACCCCACCTCAGCAGAGCACCATTATGATGACTTTAACGGTTGTCAGGCTTCCTTCCGCCTACAACATGATCTTGGACCGACCTGGGCTCAACTTGCTCGATGTCGTTGTCTCCACTAAGAGGCTACTTGTACAATTCCCCACTCCCTATAGTGTCGGAGAAATGAGGGGAGCGCTCCAGCCAGTGCAGCATTGCTTCCAAACCCTCCCTGGGGCCAAGGTCCCCGAGGACGACCCCAAGGTAGATGATCTCGACCAAATGTCCCAAGACCCCAGGGGCAGCCCGATCGAGTGTCTACTCTCTTATCCACTTGAAGATGATCCCATGAAGATGGTGCAAATTGGAACCCAGCTACCCGAGGAGGAGAGGGCCCAACTGCTAGAGTTTCTACGGGCGAGCATGGATGTGTTTGCCTGGACAACAGCAGACATGCCAGGTATTCCTCCTGACATCATTACTCACAAATTAAGTGTTGACCTAAAGCACAGGCTAGTTCGATAAAAGAAGAGAAGCTTCATCCCGGAGAGGCAGGCAGCTATCAAGGAGGAAGTTGACAAACTCCTAGCTACTGGTTTTGTTCGAGAAGTCCAGTATCCGAGCTGGCTGGCGAATGTAGTCATGGTAAGGAAGAGCAATGGCAAGTAGAGGATCTATGTAGACTACACCGACCTCAACAAAGCTTGTCCAAAGGACAGCTTCCCTCTGCCGAAGATTGACCAGCTGGTGGACGCCACCTCTGGCCACAGGCTACTCTCCATCATGGATGCATTCTCTGGGTACAACCAGATCCGTATGCACCTAGAGGATGAGGAGCACACCGCCTTCATCACCATCCAGGGGACGTACTGCTACAGGATGATGCCCTTCAGTCTGAAGAATGCAGGAGCTACATACTAGCGCCTGGTCAATAAGGTCTTCAAGGACGAAATTGGTTGGAACATGCAAGTATATGTGGATGACATGCTCGTCATGAGCAAGCCGAGCTCGAGCCACATCGCCAACCTTGCCGAATCCTTCCACAACCTGCGACAATATCAGATGAAGCTGAATCCATTGAAGTGCGCTTTTGGGGTGGCAGTGGGAAAGTTCCTCAGCTTCATGGTCACCTAGAGAAGCATCGAAGTGAACTCGAAAAAGATTTAGGCAATCATCGACATGGAGCACCCGACCTCCAAGAAGCAGGTCCAGCACCTAACGGGATGTGTCGCCACCCTCAGCAGATTCATCTCGAGGTCGGCTGAACGTTGCCTTCCATTCTTCAAGGCGCTGTGCAAGATGCACGACTCCACCTGGACGGAGGAGTGTAGAACATCCTTCGAGGAGCTGAAAAAATTCCTCACCTCTCCCCCATTGCTCTCCAGGCCAGAGGAGGGGGAGGAGCTCCTCCTCTATCTAGCAGTTACACCAGGAGCCGTCAGCTCGATGCTCGTCCGCGCAGACGAGGACAAATCCCAGAAGCCGGTGTACTATACCAGCAAAATCCTCCATGATGCGGAGATCAGGTATACTCGCTCCGAGAAACTCATTTCTGTACTAATAATGTCTGCTAAGCGTCTCAGGCCCTATTTCCATGCACACCCAATAGTGGTTGTGATGGACTAGCCGCTGAGGACCATACTCAGCCGACCCGAAACTTCCAAGAGATTGGCCAAGTGGTCCCTGCGGCTCAGAAAATTTGACATAGTGTATCGACCGAGGCCTTAACAGAAGGCCCAAGTCCTAGCTGACTTCGTGGTCGAGTGCACCGGGTTCGTCGAGGAGCCGGAGCAGACAATAGCAGAGCTCGGACTAGGAGAGGAGCCTTGGATCCTCCACATGGATGGAGCATCTAATTTCGGCGGGAGCGGAGCAGGCCTCATCCTCTCCAACAGCGATGGGGTTATGACAGAATATGCCCTTCGCTTCAAATTCCACCACAAACAACCAGGTGGAGTACAAGGCACTCCTCACGGGTCTAAGAGTCTCCCATGAGCTGGGTATGCAAAATCTAAAAGTCTTCACCGACTCTCAGTTGGTTGCCGGACAAGTCTCTGGAGAGTATGAAGCCAAGGATGCCCAGATGATGAAGTACCTAGAGCGGGTCTGCCCGAGCACGGCAGGCTTCTGGCGCTTCAGCATCTTTCACATCCCTAATGGAGAAAATGCGCACGCAAATGCACTATCCAGGCTCGCGACCCTGCCAGATTCATCACTGGGACACGCCTATGTCGAGTATCTCAAAGGTCCCAGCTACGAAAGCTTAGAAGAGGTGCATCAAGTCTCCCCCGAGCCAAGCTGGATGGACAAGTACATCAGGTACATCACCAATGGTTCCTTACCTGAGGATCGGGTAGAAGCAGCCCTCGTCAAGAAGAAAGCCACCCGGTTCATTCTGATGGAGGGCCAGCTCTACCTCTGATCCTTCTCCTATCCACTCCTGAGGTGCCTCAGGCCCGCCGAGGCAACCTTCGTGCTCCAAGAAATACATGAAGGCCTCTGCAAAAACCATGTGGGAGGGAGAACACTGGCTTCTAATTCCCTTTGTCAGGGATACTTCTAGGAGACCATGAGGGAGGACGCTGCCGACTTCGTTAAAAGATGCAACAAGTGCAGTGCCATGCAAACATACAACGCTAGTCGGCGGTGCCGATCTCCCAGCTCTCAGCCCCTTGGCCTTTCGTCCAATGGGGAATGGATATCCTGGGGCTGTTCTGATGTAGAACAAATAAGATGATGCGATGCGGAAGTAAATTAAGACTAATTTTTTTTTTTTTTTGTGTTTTGTTAGAAGTTGGCTTGACTAAAAAACAAGGCTAACTAATATTGAAATAAAATATGCACCGAAAGAAAGCACAATTCAAAAGAGTAGATTATCAGAGTAATAAAGAAGTAGGATCGCTGGGGATTGAGAAACCCCCAGACCTAGGGTTTACTCCTCTTTCAAGAAACAGACGAAGAGAGAAGAGAAGGTTTTATACCTGACTGTGATATCTCTCTTTGTTTCAATTGAAGGACACTCTAGAGCAGATTGTATGATCCTTGGAGACGGGGTATCTTCGCAATGGATCCTCGGATTGTAGTCCTATGGCAAGGTTGGCCTTCTTCTCGTACTCTGGATCTGGAAAAGATGAAGAACAAGATAAGGATGTAAGAAACTCAAGGAAGAGACCTTTACCTGGGATAGCTCCGGACTGCTCCAACTTTGAAGATGAGGGAAGAGTATGGAGGTGGCGGTGGAAGATGGAGTGGATTTAGGGTTTGGCTGGTAGGGCGGCGGCTGGCAGATGAAAAGGACCTAGGGCTTGATATGGTGGGCGGTGGCTTGGAGAAGGAGATGGCGGCTTTGAATGAAGTGGGAATAGGGTTTAGGAATTTGGGTGTTGGCGGCTAGGATGATGAAAGGAAATTAGGGTTGGTGGCTAGGGATGAAAGCGGGGCAAGGTTTTGGTAACTTTGGAGATCTCTAACCTCCTCAAGGCTCCAATGGAACCCGGATTTACTCCCTCACGGAGCTCAACACTCAAAAAAGTATGGAAGAAGAGAACACAAGGTTTCTTAACACAAGAAAAGATTTCATTTACTCATTCTAATCAAAAGATCACATAAGGGTCTAATATATAGACCTTGCAAGAGAAACAAAATTACACTACTTTCCATGTGGGACTAAACATTCATCCTAAGCATGAAAAACTTTCCCTTGACCGACCAGGCTTCTTTCCTTAGAGTGGGCAGCCTCAAATGCAAGGTGATGGCTTCATATGGCAGGTATGTGGGGCACCTCCTAGTTCTTCTCCTTAAGTCATGGATTTTTCTTCCATGACTTGCTCTTTCTTGGAAGAAAATACTCATCTCCTACTCTTTCTCCCTGAGACTAGGCTCCTTCCATTCATAGCCAGGTACTTTAGGCAGGTGTGGGCGCCTACCTTG
Organism: Areca catechu; assembly: GCA_021397845.1. Lineage (NCBI taxonomy): Eukaryota > Viridiplantae > Streptophyta > Magnoliopsida > Arecales > Arecaceae > Areca > Areca catechu. The sequence continues at coordinate 48,170,871 of CM038046.1, read as the reverse complement.
AAGTCCTCTCTAAGAAAAATCCCCTGCTCCTTTAGCTTGGTTACTTTTGGCAGCTTGTAGGTTCCTTCCTTGACTTCTCCTAAAAAAATTTTCTTGCACTCTTGGGGGTGGGGACCAGGGACACTGGGATGAAATGTGTGCCAACTGGTCCTAGGAGTGTGGCTGGGAGTGTGGCGTCCACTTGCATTTGGCCTTGGAAGAAAAAATGATGCCCTAGGGAATGGTGCCAACCAGGACTTGACTTGGACTTAGACTGAGTCAACATGACTCAACAAAATGAAATACAAACCAAAGAAATAAAATAATCTGGTTGACCAGGTCAACCCTTATTACAAACCCTAATCTTCGGGCAAGGTCATTCAGAGATCCAGATGGAACCCTGAAGTCTTCTTCTGATTCTGGTGCCTGCACCAATTCTACCGGGGTGGGAGGAACTCGACCCTGTCGAGTAAGGCTCAAGTTGGCTCTGGTATCTCTCCAAGAGATCTGGATCCAGCTCTTGTAATTCATCTCGGGAGATCCAAGAGTCATCAGAATCTGGCCTTCCTTGCCACGGACCAGGTATCTTTGGTATCCTCGATTACGAGTAGAGATAACCTGATCATCCAGGATCTTTTCAATCTGTTCTTTCCTCACTGGCCAGTTTGTTGGTGGACACACAGGGTTGGGTTCACTCTCAAGAACAGGATTAGGCTCAAAAGGCTCACTGGGAATCACAGCTGGCTCTCTATACTCTACTAGGTCTGTAATGTTGAAAGTGGGGCTAATGCCTAGTTCTGGAGGCAACTCGAGCATATAGGCATTGGATCCTACTCTCTTCACCACTCTAAATGGTCCAGCTCCTCTAGCATGTAACTTTCTAACGGTTCCAGGAGGAAACCGTTCAGGCCTTAACCTAATCATTACATAGTCTCCCTCAACAAAAGTTTTGACTCGCCTTTGAGAATAAGCCAACTTCTTATAAGTTTCATTACTTAAATTTATTTTGGCATGAATTTCTTTATGCAAGTCTTTTATATGCTGTGCAAAAACTTCAGCAGACTCGAAGACTCGTGTGTGGGATGGTAAAGGGGCTAGGTCAAGTGGTGTGGGAGGTTTGTACCCATGCACAATTTCAAATGGACTCTTACCTGTAGACCTATTGACCGAGTCATTGTATGCAAATTCAGCCCTAGGTAAGTACAAATCCCAATTCCTAGTGTTTTCACCCACAAGACATCTTAGCAAATTGCCTAAGCTACGGTTCACTACCTGGTTTGGCTATCAGTTTGGGGATGATAGGTAGTTGAAAACTTAAGTTTTGTCACTAACTTATGCCAAAGGGTTTTCCAAAAATAGCTGGTGAACCGGACATCCCTAAGAGGTGGAAGGTGGTCTGGCAGATCCTCGAGAAAAACATCCTCAAATTCTTCTAACAAAGGCCTAACTTCCTGAGGAGGCTCTGAGGGTGTAAGAGTCCTAAGTTCCATTAGCAGCCAGCATCCAAATGGGTGAACCACTATGAATTTCTTGTTCTAGATCCTTAGCACTAATTAGGTTCACTCCAGTCTTCATCTCTTTGACCTTATTGGGTCCTTTAGCTACCTTGTCCTTAGGAGGGACTGAATGGACTGTGATCTTTTTCCCATTAAAACTAAAGACACAGGTATTGGATTTTTCTAAGAGGGTGGCATCATGATCATATAACCAAGGTCTCCCAAGAATTATACTGCTCATCCCCATGGGTAAGACATCATACCAAATCTTTTCTTGATAGGATTGCATCTGGATTTGGACCTGACATCTAGACTGGATGGGTATAGAGGTAGAGTCTACCTAAGAAACCTTATAGGGGTTGGGGTGGGGGACTGGGGTTAAGCCTAACTTTTTGACAGTGCTAGCAGAAATGGCATTCACACAGCTCCCACTATCTATGATGATCTTACATACCTTATCCCCTAATTTAAGGAAAGTCTGTAGGATGTTAGTCCTACGCCAATCTCCTGAACTCTACTCTGGGATAGGATGCATCTCACAACTCCTAACTGGTCAAACTCTGTGGGTTCCTCCTCTCCTTCATACTCATCAACCAAGTTCATTCCGGCCTCATAAACTTCTTCTTCAAATTCCTCATTGGCCCAGAATTCTCTTTCTCTCCCTCTTCTATGTAAAGGGATCTACGTGGGCACTGGCTAGAAACATGACCTACCCTATGGCACTTAAAACAGGCTATGGTTGTACACTGGCTGGAGATATGACCTGGTTTCTGACACTTAAAATAGGTGATACTAGAACTAGGGGTTCTCTGGGTGTCAGGTGCCTTACCTTTGTCCATGGGCCTAGGGGTGGGAATACCCTGAAAAGGTTTGCTAGGGTAACTTGGCTAGGTCCATTTCTTGGGATTGGGGCACTAACCCTAGAAGGTATAGGTCCTCTCTGAAATTTTTCAGTGTTCAGTGCAATCTGATAGGCTTGGTCTAGGTCAATAACCTCTCTCAGAAACAACTCCCTCTTAATGTATTCCCTAAGTCTAGCCCTAAATTTAGACAAAGTGACCTCATGGGCTTCACTCACATCACATCTCATCAAGTACTCATCAAAGGTGGCTATGTAGTCTGAGACAGATCGGTTCCCTTGTTTCAAGGTTTGCCATTGGTCTAACAAATTCTGCTGGTATGAAATGGGTAGGTACTTATCTCTAAGCTTCTCTTTTATACCCTGCCAAGTGGTTATGGGCTCAACATTTCGTCTCCTAGTGGTTAGCTCAATGTTCCCCTAGTATAACCTAGCTTGACGCACTAACTTCACCTTGGCAAACTTGAACTTCCTTTCCTCAGACATGGTATACCACTCAAAGTACTGGTCCATCTCACCCTCCCAATCAGAATACACCTTAGGGTTTAAGCTACCATCAAAAGTGGGTGCATCTAATTTGATGTTCCGGATGAACCTATCATCTCTATCTTCAGGCTCTGGGTCAGGCCTCCTATGATTAGGTTCAGGATCTCTGTATAAAGGTCTTCTAGGCTCCTGGTGTGGGTGAGGTTGAGGCACATTAAAATCTGGGTCAGGAGTCCAATTCTGATGTCTAGGTTCCTCAAGTACTTGGACTCGATCCCTAAGCTGGGTAAGATCCTCACGGACTTGATCCCTAAACTGGGCAACAGTATCAGTCATATCCTGACTCAATTTGGTCATACTTTTGGTAAGAGTTCAAATCATGGCCTCTAAATCAGGTTGGGTTTGACCAGGTTGGTAGGGTACTCCATTCCGGGTGGACATGATGATGCAAGCAAGCACACCAAATGAGACTCGACTGAAACAACTACGGGCTAACTAGACCTAGAGCCCAAACTAGATGCCCAATCAGAGTGGCAAGCTAGCCTGTAGTAACTCGGGACTCAACCAGGCAGGTGTAAGGGGAGTGTTAGGTCCCTAATTGCCAATCCTAGACACCAATCAGTGATTGGCCAGGTAGGCTGGTCCAGCACACAAGCCCTTCAGGATAGAATCCCTGAACCACCATTCTAGACACTGAGTACAAAGCACACACAGAGTAACTAGACAAACTGACTCAACACTAGCCTAGACCCGACCAGTTGGTGTCCCTAGCCCACTAGGGCAAATTAGGTCTAATTAATTTTAAGATTTAAAGGCTTAGGTTCGAATGCATGGGAGGTGGTTTGGGGCTAAGGAGAGGGTCTCAATCCTTCCCTTATGTTGCAACTTCGGTGCCCTTAAGATAGATTCAATTTATGCACACTCAAATAAAAAAATAGCTTGCAGAAAATAAAAAGCAGAACAGCAGTAAAATTGATCTCAGAAAATCTAAAGAAATTAATAAATTATAAAAATTTTATGTAAATTACTTTCAATTATACTGGTTCCAGCAAAATAAGAGTTACTTAATTTAGAATTTTTTGCAAGGAGAAACAACTTGAATAACAGGGTAGTTACTGGCAGAAAATAGAACGTATGTCCCGTTTACAATCCCTGCCTAGAAGTTATAACCCAGCGGCACCCCTACACGCCCTAGGAACCCCTGTGGAATGGGAGGAGGAGGCTTGCATCTCGCTTGTTCCTAGGATCGGACAGCCAGGGGAGTCTACTCCAGGCAGCAAAAGTAAAAAGGAACGAAAAAAAAATAATCAAACAAGCAAGAACCCTAGACAAGGCTCTGATACCAAAAATGATGCAGAACAAATAAGATGATGCGATGCGGAAGTAAATTAAGACTTTTTTTTTTTTTTTTTGTTAGAAGTTAGCTTGACTCAAAAACAAGGCTAACTAACATTGAAAGAAAATATGCACTGAAAGAAAGCACAATTCAAAAGATTAGATTATCAGAGTAATAAAGAAGTAGGATCGCTGGGGATTGAGAAACCCCAGACCTAGGGTTTACTCCTCTTTCAAGAAACAGACGAAGAGAGAAGAGAAGGTTTTATACCTGACTGTGATATCTCTCTTTGCTTCAATTGAAGGACACTCTCGAGCAGATTGTAGGATCCTTGGAGACGGGGTATCTTCGTAATGGATCCTCGGATTGTAGTCCTATGGCAAGGTTGGCCTTTTTCTCATACTCTAGATCTGGAAAAGATGAAGAACAAGATAAGGATGTAAGAAACTCAAGGAAGAGACCTTTACCTGGGATAGCTCCGGACTGCTCGAACTTTGAAGATGAGGGAAAGTATGGAGGTGGCGGTGGAAGATGGAGTAGATTTAGGGTTTGGCTGGTAGGGCGGCGGCTTGCAGATGAAAAGGACCCAGGGCTTGATATGGTGGGCGGTGGCTTGGAGAAGGAGATGGCGGCCTTGAATGAAGTGGGAATAGGGTTTAGGAATTTGGGTGTTGGCGGCTAGGATGATGAAAGGAAATTAGGGTTGGCGGCCAGGGATGAAAGCGGGGCAGGGTTTTGGTAACTTTGGAGATCTCTCACCTCCTCAAGGCTCCAATGAAACCTGGATTTACTCCCTCATGGAGCTCAACACTCAAAGAAGTGCGGAAGAAGAGAACACAAGGTTGCTCAACACAAGAAAAGATTTCATTTACTCATTCTAATCAAAAGATTACATAAGGGTCCAATATATAGACCTTGCAAGAGAAACAAAATTACACTACTTCCCATGTGGGACAAAACATTCATCCTAAGCATGAAAGACTTTCCGTTTACCGACCAGGCTTTTTTCCTTGGAGTGGGTGGCCTCAAATGCAAGGTGATGGCTTCTTATGGCAGGTATGTGGGGCACCTCCTAGTTCTTCTCCTTAAGTCTTGGGTTTTCCTTCCATGACTTGCTCTTTCTTGGAAGAAAATACTCATCTCCTAGTCTTTCTCCCCAAGACTAGGCTTCTTCCATTCATAGCTAGGTACTTTAGGCAGGTGTGGGCACCTACCTTGAAGTCCTCTCCAAGAAAAATCCCCTGCTCCTTTAGCTTGGTTACTTTTGGCAGCTTGTGGGCGCCTTCTTTGACTCTCCTAAGAAGATTTTCTTGCTCTCATAGGCGTGGGGACCAGGGACACTGGGATGAAATGTGGCGCCAACTTGTCCTGGGAGTGTGGCGTCCACTTGCATTTGGCCTTGGAAGAAAAAATGATGCCCTAGGGAATGGCGCCAACCAGGACTTGACTTGGACTTAGACTGAGTCAACATGACTCAACAAAATGAAATGCAGACTCAAAGAAATAAAATAATATGGTTGACCAGGTCAACCCTTATTACAAACCCTAATCTTCAGGCAAGGTCATTCAGAGATCCAGATGGAACCCTGAAGTCTTCTTCTGATTCTGGTGCCCGCACCACGTTCCCTCCTGCACCAGGGCAACGAAGATTTTTGCTAGTGGCGATCGACTACTTCACCAAGTGGGTCGAAGCAGAGCCACTGGCCTAGATCGCGGAAGCCAACATCCGCCAGTTCTTTTGGAAGTCAATTATCTGCCACTTCAGACTCCCCCGTTGTATCATCACTGACAAGGGGTGACAGTTCAATAACCAGGAGTTCGAAGGGTTCTGCATCGAGCACGACATCCAACATCGATTCATCTCGGTAGCTCCCCTCAAACAAATGGAGAAGCCGAAGTGACCAATTAGACCATCCTCCAAGGACTCAACACCAGGCTGGACCAAGCTAAGGGCAGGTGGGCGGAAGAACTCCTAAGCATTCTATGGGCCTACCACACAATGCCCAGAATGGCAACGACGAGATGCCCTTCAACCTTGCTTTTGGTGCCGAGGCGGTCATCCCGGTCAAGCTCAGCGTGCCCACTCTACGAGTGCAATAGTATGACGAGGTGCAGAACTCGGCACACTTCCTGCACAACCTAGATCTCCTCGAAGAAGCAAGGGATAAAGCATGGCTACGAATGGTGGCATACCAGTAACAAGTAGCCTGGTACTACAATGCCCGAGGTCAGGCCAAAAGCTTTTAAACCCGGAGAATTGGTGCTACGCTGGACAAAGGCATCTCAACCTCGAGAGCATGGCAAACTCTCACCGAACTGGGAAGGCCCCTACAAGGTGGCTGAGGCCCTCTCACAAGGGGCTTATTACCTCGAAGATCTTGACGGCGTCAGGTTCCCTCGAACGTGGAACTCCTGTAACTTGTGGAGATACTATCAATAATGTAAGGTTTCCCATTAATAATAATGATAATAGTTTTTCCTTGCACAAGTATCTATCTGTCTTGCAGGAAAACATCATCAACGCCTTCGAGCCCAGCTTTGAGGCACCAAGACCTGCACCCCGCTCTCAGGCAACCCAAGACCGGAGCTTAGATCTCCGGCCAAGGGACCTTCGAGCCAAGCTACTCTCAATCATCAAAATCTTCGAGCCCAGCTCCGAGATGCCAACCCAAGACCGGAGCCCAGATCTCCGACCAAGGGACCTTCGAGCCATGCTGCTCCCAATCATCAACGCCTCGAGCCCAGCTCCAAGATGCTAACCCACGACCGGAGCTCAGATCTCCGGCCAAGGGACCTTCGAGCCAAGCTGCTCTCGATCATCAACGTCTTCGAGCCTAGCTCCGAGATGCCAACCCAAGATCGGAGCTCAGATCTCCAGCCAAGGGACCTTCGAGCCAAGCTACTCCCAATCATCAACGCCTCCAAGCCAAGCTCCGAGATGCCAACCAAGACTGGAGCTCAAATCTTCGGCCAAGGGACCTTCGAGCCAAGCTGCTCTCAATCATCAACATCTCTGAGCCCAGCTCCGAGACGCCAACCCAAGACCAGAGCCCATATCTCTGGCCAAGGGACCTTCGAGCCAAGCAGCTACTATCAACGCCTTGAGCCTAGCTCCAAAGCACCAAAGACCTAAGCCCAGCTCTCAGCAATCCCTAGACCGGGGCCTAGTGCTCTGGCCAGGAAGGCCTCAAGCTTAGCTCCAAGGATCCAAGACCTGAGAACAGCCCCCAAGCACCTTGGACCGGGGCCCAGCTCTCCGGCCAAGGAACCAACGAGCCTAACTGCTCGCAACTGCCAGAACCTTGCACCCGATTCGCCAACACCAAAGCCTGGTAATTAAGCTCCAAGCAAGGTGAGACCCTCTTCTCTGATCTCCCCACTCATCTAAAAAAAAAGAAGAAGAAGAAAAAGAGAAAGAACAAAGAAAGAGAGGGAGGGGAGGGAAAGAAAGAGAAAAAGAGGGAAGGACGGGTTGCAAGAAAGTTCAAATTTTATTGATCAAGAGCCAGTTGTAAATATTTTACAGGACCCCGACATGCTGGGAGACCCCGACCAAGCACAAAAAGAAAACAAAGTAAAAAAGAAAAGAGAAAGGACTACTCTGCACCGGCTGGCCCCCCTGTTGAGTCTTGAGGCTGAGAGGTCCCGCCTTCAGGGACCTCCGGTTGGATGGCTCCAACCTCCGATGGCCCGGCCTCGGCTGGCATCAGAGGCTCGGAAGCCACAGCTTCCTTGATGATGACCTCCTCATCAAGCTGCTTATCCGAGGTCGAGGGTACCTGAGATGATCACGGTCTTTATCGGGAACAGACGCCTTGATTCGACCGTGCAAGAATATGAAGCCTTTATAAAAGGAGTCCGACGTCGTCTGATGAATCTCGGCGATGAACTCCTCCGAGGCCTTGAACTTGGCAATGGCCTTCCCAGCATCCTTTTTGCCTCGGAGGCTCCCTTCTTTGCCTCGGCAGCCTCCAACCTAGCAGCCTCCGCCGACTTGGCCACCATCTCTGCCACCTTCTCAGCCACGACCAACCTTTCTTTCCCTGTCGCCAGCTCCGCCTAGGCAGTTCGGGAGGCCTCCTTGTGCCAATCAGCCTCGGCACTGTACCACTTCAGCTTCTTCTCGATGATGGAGAGATCGTCAACAACCTTCTTTGAGTGACTCCGCTCTAGGTCAAGGGCCTCCAGGAGTTTTCTCTCTCATCCCTCAACGTCAACGAGCTGCTTCTCCAGGTCCCCGACCTTCTGCTCGAGTGCCCTGTTCGCCCCGGCCTTCTCCTTTAGATCGATCTTCAAAGACTCGATCTCCGTCACTTGTTGTCGCTCGATACGCTCCCAGTTTTGACAGCAGCCCCTGATGAAGAGGGCCTCGGCACCGATCTGCACCATGAAAAGAGGTCAGCAAAAAAAAAAAAAAGGGAAGAAAGGGATAACTCACCAAGTAAAGCTGGGGGAAGATGGCGTTGAGGACGTCGTTCAACCTAAGTCTGGCCATCTCCTCCCGGTCGCATGTTTGGATTGAAAAATCCATCAAGCGCTCGGCTAGCGTGGGACTCAGGAGGACAGGCTCCCCAATCCCATCTTGAAGGGGAGACGACGTCGCGCCTCCTCTCTCCTACTCTCTCCTAGAGTAGGCGGCCTTGCCCCACTAGCCACAGGGCCCCTGGAGGCAGGCTGAGGAACTGATACCAGTGCAGGCGGTGCCTCAGTCACAGCCTTGGTCACGGCTTGAACCTCCTCATCCCCGACCTCGATCACAGGCAGACTCGGAGGACGGAAGGATGCAGCGGCAGTAGCTGCGGCCCTTGCCCGAGCTACTACCTCGGGCTCCACGGTGGGGACCGCCCCCTGACGACCGAGCCGCTCTAGGATCTTTTGGGCCTCTTGCTGGACCGGCCCCAGCACCGTAGACACCGCCCTCTCCACTGGTGCAGGGGCAGCTCGGTCGCCCTTGAACTCTGACCAACCGAAGCAGCAGGGCTCGGGCCGGCCACCATGGCAGGAGCAGCCGCAGGCACGCTCTCATCTCGGACCTGCCTCGCCTGAGGATCCTCGACCAGCCCAGTCGACAGTCTCTTCCGGGTGATCGCTAGCAGGTCACTCTCTATAAAAATCATCCCTGCATGCAAGTCATAACAGTTAGAGCTCGTAAGAAGCAATGTAAGAAATGAAAGGAAGAAAAAGAAAAATTCAGGTCAAACTCACCCAACCCATTCATTGGGTCGACCCCGGCGTCGGAGAGGTTCTGCTCTGATAACAGGACCTCGAGGGAAGGGATTTGGGTGGTGTGGAGCTGCTTATAGTCATCCCGGTCAGCCGCATCGACCATAGAATTTCGGTTGGGGGACTGGTCCGGATCGCTCCAGACCCAGTCGACCCCCTCAACCGCGACAAAAAAGAATTTGCTCTTCCATCCCTTGATGGAAGAGGGGAGCTCGAATCTAATGCCCTTCAGGCTGGAGGACAAGGACCACCACCCATCCTCGATCGGGTGGTGCTTCAAGGCAAAGAAAGCCTTGAACAAAGTGAACCGGGCAACAAACCCGTGGAGGTGATAGAGCACAACGAAGGAGAAGATGACCCTAATGGCGTTTGGCACTAACTGGGCAGGGACCAAACAATAGTTGTCCAAGATGGACATGAAGAAAGGATGGAAGGGAAAGCAGAGACCCCCTAAAAAGGTCTCCTCATAAAAAGCAATGTGGCTTGGGCCACTGGAAGTGACTCGTTCCCCTGGACGAGGGATCATAAGCCAAACAGAATGTGGGATGCCATAGACATCCTGAATGGTCCCCAGTTCCTTGGCGGTGATCATCGAGGTGACCCCGCTAGGACTTGTGGACCGGGCAGACTCAGGAACAGGTACAGAAGAAGGAGGAGGGAGAGAAGGACCAGACCCCGATTTTCTGATGAGCACTGGACCAGGAGAATGCGTCCTACTGAACTCGAAGCATGTCGCATCCTCCTCCTCACCAGAGTAAGAAGAAGACGTCGGCCTCCACTCGAAGGGACTGGCCTCGCCCTGATCGGTGGAGGGGCGGAAGCCCGGGCCAAAGCGGGACATCCTCGAGAACAAGAGAAGTGAAGGACTCGAGGTAAAGGATGAAAGAATGGACTCGACTCGAAGGAAACCCTAGACCCGGAGGAAGGACCCTACTCTGGCAAAGGGAGAAGAAAAAAGGGACTAACCTGGTTCTTTAGAAGATATGAGGCAACTAGGAGGAAGAAGAAAGCTCGAACACAGCAGCAGGCATGGAGAATTCAAAAGAATGGATATTTCGGGTAGGCCCTCTTTTCATTTCGAAATGACCCGATGGATCCGTACCGCTACGACCCCTCCGCCAACAGATCCATGCCACATGTTGCCCATCGACAAAAATAGCATCCCAGCCGCTCTGAATTTTGTGCAAACATAACTACTCCTCGGACATGGCCACGTGGTGCCCCTGTATTGGCCTGTAGGACCGTCTCACGAAGCACCAGCAATCATGGCCATCATTGTGCCAGATCTCCATCTTTCCATGTCAGCATCATAATTACTCCCTTCGGCCCGAGCACTACGCACTAACGAGCCTCGGGAGTGGGGGGCAAATGATATGGCGAGATCGCTAACATGGGGGAGCTAACAGGCGCCATGTCAAAGAAAGCTGCCACGTTGGATGCCACGTCAATTCTCTTACCTGGACTCCTCCACCGAGCTGAGCTCCCTCGAGACAATGAGCCGAGCTCTGTCCTCTGCCAATTCGGTCCCGCGAGCTCGGGATGCCTAGGCTGGAGCCGCACTCTGCCCTCCAGAGCGAAACCCTCAGAGATCGAGCCCTGTGGTCAGAGTCGAGCTCAGCCCTCCTCCGCCACGTGGAGCCTCTCCGAGGCTAAGCCCTATAGACCGACCCGCACTCTGCCCTCTAAAGCGAGACCCTTGGAGATCGAGCCCTGTGGTCGGAGTCGAGCTCAGCCCTCCTCCGCCACGTGGAGCCTCTCCGAGGCCGAGCCCTCTAGACCGGGCCCGCACTCTGCCCTCCAGAACGAGATCCTCGGAGATCGAGCCCTGTGGTCGGAGTCGAGCTCAGCCCTCCTCCGCCATGTGGAGCCTCTCCGAGGCTAAGCCCTCTAGATCGGGCCCGCACTCTGCCCTCCAGAGCGAGACCCTCGGAGATCGAGCCCTATGGTCAGAGTCGAGCTCAGCCCTCCTCCACCATGTGGAGCCTCTCCGAGGCCGAGCCCTCTGGACTGGGCCCGCACTTGCCCTCCAGAGAGAGATCCTCGGAGATCGAGCCCTATTGTCGGAGTCGAGCTCAGCCCTCCTCCACCAAGTGGAGCCTCTCTGAGATCGAGCCCTCTAGACCGAGCCCGCACTCTGCTCTCCTCCACTGAGGCAATCCCGCAAGCTCGAGGCATCTAGGTCGGAGCGAGCCCTGCCATTCCAGCTTAGCCCTAGCTCAGATGTGAACATCGCCATCCCAGGACACTGGCGAGCCACCCGAGGACTACACTGGGACACCTGCCAGACCCCACTAACCGCCTGCAACTGCCGGTTACACCAGAAAGGAGAGAAACCCACTGATCGAGGCGCCACGCTCCTCACCAACCACCTGGACCACCCGAGAGAGGAAGTCAACTAGGAGATTCGAATCCCAAGGGCGGCGGCCCACCGATCGAGGTACTGCCAGGTTTCCCAGAATGAGACGACCAAGGGAATGTCAGAGCACATGATAGCTTCCCTTATCATGGATCAGGAAAGGCTCCTCGGGACACCGCCGCACGTGCCTGACAGCCCAGTGAAGATCCCAAGATGAATGCCCAACGGTAACCTAATCTACAAAATTTGGAGATAACAACCACAATACAAGCAAGGCACAAGCCATACCCCTTAAACACAAGTGCAAGCTCAACCAAAAAAGAGCACGGCACCACCAGCATCCTTAAGCAAGGTCGGGTAGAAGGGCCACACAGAGACTCCCTCTAGCTAGGCCACTCTTTTTCCGATACACTTGCATCCCATTCTCATACTAATCACTCCTCCTAGTGTGGAGTCCATCAAGAGGGGCTCGACCAGGAGGATCTGTTTTCCTAGGTCATCACTGACTTGATCGTCGGAGTGCCTCCATCGAAAACCCTGGCCCGAGTCACTAACACCTGTCTTGCAGGTCTAGGACCACCGGACGATGAGACAGCGAAGGAGGTGCGCTCCATCGCCGATAATAGCTACAAGCCACAGCGATCTTGGCGGCAACAATAATCAACTAAGACATCTAAGGGTCAAATTGTATGAAATCTATTGTGCCCAAACAAATTACAACGATGCTTGGGCTTGAGCTAGATCAAATGAAAAATAGGTTGAGCTAATTAATCTTCATCTTCATAGAGGTTATGTGCATTGAAGTGCTCCTGCTTCCAAGCTCGTCAATGGTGTTTGGACTAGACAGATATGATCTGAAGAAAAATTGAGTAGAAGGTGCTCCGAAATCAGAATCCCTCTCTTCATCGCGCTCATTGATATTTTATAGACTTAGACTTAACCATTTCCAGCCAACTACAGTTATAAATGATTAATTTGTTAAGATATCAACACGTGCAATAAGCATTATCCATAGTTGATCAGCGATATTTCGGATGTCGAACAACTTCACGTCGTTTGAACATTAATCAGCATTGCCTCTTCTAAGAGTTAATCAGCCTTACGCTGCTTGGGCCTTGATCAGCCTCATGTCTCTTAGGCATTGATCAGCTTTACGCCTCTAGGACATCGATCATCTTTATGCCTCGGCTTTACGTCTCTTGGGTGTTGATCAACTTTATGCCTCTTAAGCATTGATCGACTTTATGCCTCTTGGGCGTTGATCAGCTTTACGCCTCTTGGGCATTGATCGGCCTTACACCTTTTGGTCAACCAGATTCAACCCCTATCAGATCAACATGAATAGACCAAATATGTCATATCCCAACACTAGTCCCCCCAGTTTTTGAATTCATTAATAATAAGTCAGAAACTGTTAGAAGCCACTATTCTTGGATAGCACGCTTTGATGACATGTCAATCTGAGAGGCGGTTATAAAAACCAACAACCGTATCCCACCATTATCATGGCAATTTTTGAAATCCACAAAAAGTCAAAAGATCTTCATCATAAAATAAATGCAGATATCCCATCAGCAGCACATTGCCATCAGATCATGAATAGTCATTTTGACTCTTCAAAAACTATACCTTCTCACCAGATATTACGGACAGGTGGCAAGATCTGAATCAATCCCATTATTCGAGAAAAATTTTAGATCGTCGAAGGACAGTATATAAACACCATCTTTCCCAGAAAATAGGTTTTCCACCATTTCAGTCTCTTCATCTTAGAAGCAAGAGAAAACCTCTCAGGTCGGCCTCCTTTCTTTTCTACTCTTTTTTAAAGTTAATCTTCCTCCGCTCCTTCCTTTCTCTATGGCTAAATCTTAAAGGTCATTCGTACCGATAATCCTGAAGAATCTACTACTCATAAATAGAAAAAATAAGCCGAATCAGTAAAAATAGGTGATGTTAGGTCTTCTTTAATAGAACACTGAATTCTAGCCTTGAAACAGTACTATAACATTTCAGATGATTATGCTGTAGTCCTTTTGAATTCTGAAGAGCAAATATATCGGCCTCCACCTGGTAGCCTGACAATTTACAAAGAACATTTAAGAGCTGGTCTTAGATCTCCGACTCATCCCTTTTTCCTTATAATCCTTAGATTATACCACATATTACCAGCCCAATTAACTCCCAATAGTATCCAAATAATCTGCGCTTTCTTGATTCTTTACAAAGACGCAAAATAATCCCCAAAACTTTTCTTTTACTACCTTATTCATACTGAAACAAGACTTCCATGGCCATGGGTGGTGGGTAATCAATCCATGCCATGATCGAAAATTTATCTTGGGGCTTCTATCAGCCATTCATGGTTGGAAGCCTTGCTTCTTCTACATCATCTCCAAAATTCTTGGGATTTCACCATTAGCCATAGGGAACCTCGATTAACTCCCAATGATGGCAAGAAAATTTTGACTACCGACCAAGAAGATTATGAGAAGCTCACGGGAATGAAGATTCCCCCAATAAAAGAACTTCTCAATGAAAGAGGACTTTTTTTGGCTGAAATCAGCCCTAATCCCTCTTTAGATTTTTATTGCTGATATTATCTCTTCATATTTTTACTAGCAATCAATCCTGTTATTTAAATTTTAAATCATTGTAGATATATCAGTCATGGTGGATGTTCGGAAGCTTTGAAAACTATCAAAGAAAAGAAGAGCAGAAGTCACCCCCTCCGACCAAGAAGAAGGAAGAATCAAGAGACCGAAAAGATAAAGCCAACAACTTCAATAGCATCAGCAGATCCTACTTCTCTTATACTAATAGCAAGTGCATCAGAAGATGACGAAATATCGTTATCGGCATCTCTTCAACCTCCAGTACAAGAAAGATGATCAATTGAAACTCAGAAGCCAGTCCATCATTATTTCCCATTGACCGAACTGATAAGGAAAAATCTCCGATGATGGAGGAAGAAGAAAGAGTACCAGCTATAGAAGTTATAGCGGATTTCATGTATATGTTGATGATTTCGGTCTAAATGATCCAATGTTGGCTCATCGCCTCTTAAGGTCCACCATCATTCCGAAAGACTTGGAGATTACCAAGTCCTAACAAATTGACGACACAGTTTTATTGCTTCATCCAGCACTGTTGAAAGTATGAAATCAACTTGCACTTTAACAGTTAAAGAGTCAATCATTTTTCTTTCTTTAATACATCTGACCAATTTGATATACAAATGCATAGGTTATCCATGGAATTAACATCATGGATGAAAGTCTAAGAAACTTCGATCAATTATGCCGAACTATGTGCAATGAGGTAAACATTGTAAGGGCAGAAAAAGAGGTTGCTGAAGAACTAAAGAATGCCATGAAAAGAAATTAGAAGAAATAGCAACCAAAACATCAGCTTTAGAAGCAGAGCTGATCAAAGCACGATAAAAAATGAACATCATGGAGTCAAAACTGAAAAAGAAGAAAAAGAAAATCCGATCGATGTCCGTCAGCTTGGAAAAAGCCGAGGGAAAAATCTTAGCAGCTAAAAACAAAGCTGTAGCGGCTGAAGAAAAAGCTTTAATAGAAACAAAGAGAGCTGAACAAGCTGTTGAAGAGGCCATTAATGAAGCCGTAAAAAAGTTTGTTCAATCAAAGGCTTTTGAAGACATACTCTATGAAGCGGGAGTTGAGAGCTACGACCTTGGTCGGGCCGACTGTTTAAAGAAAGTAAAGAAATTTTATTTTAATCTAGATACTTCAAAGATAGAAGAAGATTCTGATGAAGAAGATTCTGAAGAAGAAGATCATATTGGAGAACTAGTCGAAGACCAGCCGAAGAATCGATCAGTGATCAAACCAAAGAACCAACATTAGGCTCCCAAATTGATGAAGAAACGAAAATAGTTCCTATTGCAAGTCAAGTCAAAATAGAAGAAATGTAACTGAAAATAATGTAAATGATCAATCTATATGAATGATGTAGGAACTTACTTTATCTTCAATATGAAATGAAAAGATCTTTCCTTTGACAATTTCTATCAAATTTTGAATAAAGTAAATGCCTTTTCCTCTCTTCTTTCTCTTTTTTTTTTAAAAAAAAAAAGTAGATACAATAGATTATTTCAATGAAAATCAAAGAGTTCCAACGTTTATAAATAGAAATCTACTAAGTACAAAATCATCGGTTTATACAAGGAAACTTTCGAGAAAGATCGATTTAATCACGAAATTATCCGAATAAGATTATGAACACTGATTATCATACAGAAAAATTTAATCAAATTAATTCCAAACAAGTTCAAAGAACGGGAATCTTCAACGAGATAAGTTGATCAGAAAGCATAATTTCTAACTTCTCCTGAGGAAGAAGTTATCACTTAACAAACATTTAGAAAAATTAATCTCTAAATCAACCAGATCCCTAATTTACTTATAGATAGTATAATATTTCAATCAAATTTACCAAACATCTTTTCCTTTCTTCTTGTATTTCAAGAAGAAGAATCCTTCATAAGAGATTTTTCCAAATGAAGTTCAATAAGTCATCATATCAACTTTATAAAATGCCATTTTCTTATTGGAAGAGCAGTCATTCAGCAAGTCGTATAATCGCATTTGTCAGTATTTCAAAGACCATATAAGATTTGAATTAAAATTCAAATCAAATACCATTATATATATTTTTGTAACTGACTTTCTGAAGATCAGAAATGGTGCACGGATTCCCACCAAATCAAGATCCCAAACATGTCAAGATCTCAAGATATCTTGAAATTTAGACCATAAATCACGATCATTGACACTCTCTATATAAAGAGGTTTCAAGTTGGGACATTTGAACCACTTTCTTCTCAAATATCTTGAGTTTCTTTTCTCCATTGAAACTCTTTGTTTCAAGAAATACTTCCAAGAAGAAGTCTTCATTGTATTTGAAAAATGGAATCAGACGGCAAGAAACTTCTTCAAACACACAAGAGGAAGGCCAAACCTATACAATTCAGAGAAGAAAGATCTTGTGTAAGAAGGAGACATTTATCAAGAAGTACTTCCAATAAGCCAGAATCTTCTGAATATGTTGCATCTTCATCCGAGAAAGAGAAACAAGGGCTTTTCATTCCTCTTTCAAAAGAACCAGAGTGTAATCCATCTGATAAACATACTTCAATAGAAAAAGGCAAGGCTCCTATAGAGGAATCATCCGATCTGAACAACGAAGATAAAGACATTCAAATGCTCATTGCTGATACGAGCGTTAACATTCCAAAGCTGGCAAAAATCATACTACAAATCCACCATTCTTCGGAAAGACCGGGAGACAACCATCAAACATGGAGTAAAAGAAATTATATCCTCCATTTATCCAGGAATAATAAAGGTAGATACCATCTTTTTCGTTTCAAAATAATTTATTTTTATTCTAATGTCATCCTGAATCTTTTGTTCAGTTTATCAATGACATTTCCATGATTGAAGAAAGCTGGTACCAAACAATTAACCTTCAAGCAGATCTTCAGAAGTAGTTAGCTTCGGCCAAGGAAGAAAAGGACAAAGCTGATGCTAATCGGGTAGCCTTGGAGTCAAGGGTTATCCGATTGACTGCAACTACCTTGTCATTGAGGAATCAACTAAGAATAATAGAAAAACATGCAATGGATCTTTTGGCCGATGTAGAAAAAAGAAGGGAAAAACTTCAGCAGGCTGATAAAGCCATAGAAGAAAAGACTAATGCATATAAGAAAGTACTAGACCAAAAATCCAAAATGGAAGAAAGAATAACACTTCTTGAAAAGAAGCTGGAACAAGCCGAACAAGAAAATGCTTCAATGACCCAAGGGAGGCTTCTCGTAATTGAAGAATTCAAAAAATCCGAAACATTCAATGACAAAATGGACAAAATAGGAGCCAAGGGCTATGAATTCGGCTTTGAAGATTGTATCAATAAGGTCAAAAAACTATATCCTGACCTTGACATTTCCTCTATCTCCATGGATGATCTTGTAGAAGAAGAAGAATAATAAGAACCAATCGATAATCCTGTAGTTTTCCCTGTTAAAGAAACATCTGAACAAGAGAAAACTTCATGTGATCAAACCAACGAGAAAGTTAAAATAGCACTTGTAATCATAAATTCTTTGCAACTTCTTATGAATCAATGCTCAGCATTGTATGTTTTGCTTCTTTTTTTTATATATCAAGCTAGCTATAATGATCAGTTCAATATACGAAACCAGCTTTCCAATATCTTTGATATTCTAAAGTTGTGACATTAATGGAGTGGCAATTTAAGCCAACTATCATTGCTTGTGTCATGGTTGACTTATCAGGTCATCCTTCCAATCGATTGGTTATTCCGATGTTAACGTACTGATGAGTTAGTGTATCGACCAACTCGATTTGTCAGATTATGGTTAGCTTATCAGGTCAACCTTTCGATCAATCAGTTATTCTGATCATAAAATACTAATAAGTTAATGGGTCAGAATAACTCGATTTATCGGATTATGATTAGCTTATCAGGCCAACCCTTTGATCGATCGTTATTCTAATCATAAAATATCGATGAGTTAGTAGGTCAGACCAACTCGATTTATCGGATTATGGTTAGCTTATCATGCAATCTTTTTGATCGATCAATTATTCTGATCATAAAATACTGATGAGTTAGTGGGTCAGACCAACTCGATTTATCGGATTATGGTTAGCTTATCAGGCCAACCTTTCGATTGATCAGTTATTCTGATCATAAAATATCGATGGGTTAGTGGGTCAGACCAACTCGTTTTGTCGGATTATGGTTAGCTTATCAAGCCAACCTTTCTTTTCTCTCTTTTTTTCTAGAGAATATTTCAACTTCATATTTTTCCTTCATATGAAAGGAATAAAAGAGAAAAAATCTCTTTATTAAATAATATTTATGAAGATTTTCAATATTCCATGGTCTAGCCATTAGATAACCATCCAGACTTTCAAGTCGATAGGTCGCTGGTCGTACAACTTCAGTGATATGTTAAGGGCCTTCCTAATTGGAGCAAGTTTGCCTGTTCAGTTGGTCGGGATATTATTGTCCGGTGCAGAACAAGGTCACCAATCCTAAAGATTCGAGCCTTGACTCTTGAATTATAATATCGTGCCACTCTTTGTCGATACGCTGCCATTTTTAATTGTGCCTGCAATATAAAATTTTCAAGCAGATCCAAGTCAATTCTCCTTTGGTCAGCATTATTCGACGCTTCAAAGCAGTCCGTTCTTCTAGAGCGAAGAACAATCTCTATAGGTAACATAGCTTCACTCCCATAAGCAAGGTTGAACAGAGATTCTCCTATCATAGATTGGGGAGTCGTTTGGTAAGCCCATAAAATAGAATAAAGTTTATCAGCCCAAGATCCTTCGACTTCATTCAATCGGGTCTTCAATCCATGAAGGATTGTTCGATTAGTTACCTCAGCTTCTCCATTAGCTTGTGGATGTCCAACGGATGTCAATTTATGAAGAATGTTATATTGAGCACAGAAATCTCTAAATTTTTTATTATCAAACTGCCTTCCATTATTAGTAATGATAGCATGAGGGATTCTAAACGTATATATGATAAAATTTTGATGAATATTTCAACTTTTGCTTTAGTAATTAGAGCTAAAGGCTCGGCTTCTATCCATTTGGTAAAATAATCAATAGCAACAATCAGAAATTTTTGTTGCCTAGAAGCTGAAGGAAACGGACCAAGTATATCCATTCCCCACTGAGCAAATGACTAAGGAGCCATTAACTATGTTAGATAACTGGTAGGATGCCTTTGTATATTTGTATACCTTTGACAGGAATCACATCTTTTTACAAAATCCATTGCATCCTTTTGTATAGTCGGCCAGTAATATCCTTGCCTTATGATTTTATAAGCTAATGACCTTCCTTCCAAATGATCACCGCATATTCCTTCATGCACTTCCCTAAAAGCATAATCGGCATATGAAGGAGATAAACATTTCAATAGCGGCTGGAAAAATGATTTTTTATATAACAGGCCATCTAAGATAACATATTAAGAAGCAATCTTTCGGAGTTGTTTAGCTTCTACAGTATTTTCGGGCAATATCACTTCAGTCAGATATTTAATTATAGGACCCATCCAACCCAATTCCGGCTCTATTTGAAGAACCTTTTTTTTTCATTTACCAAAATACTCGGGGTCTCCAAGTGCTCCACAAAAGTTCGACCCATTAGATCAGACGTAGAAGTAGCCAATCTGGATAATGAATCGGCTCAAGAATTTTCAGTTCTAGGGGCATGACTGATGTCCCAAAAATCAAATAAAGCTCCAAATTCTCGAACTTTCTTCAAGTACAAAGCTAAAGTGGCATCGCAAACCTTAAAATCTTCTTTTACTTGGTTGACGACTAATTGCGAATCAGATAATACCTTTAACCTTCGAACATTTAATTCCTTTGTAATTTTCAAACCAGCCAGGAGGGCTTCATATTCGGCTTGATTATTAGAGTCTTTGAAAGAGAATCGGAGTGCATACTCTATGATATCTCCATTTGGATTGGATAAGATCAATCTAGCCCCATAACTAGAAGAATTTGAAGCTCCATCTACATGTAACATCCAGGGTGTATCGGTCCTTTCCATTCCATCAGAGGGCTGGACTTCTTTTTCATGGTCACTCCAAGTAAATTTAGCTATGAAATTAGCCAGTACTTGAGCCTTCATAGCAGATCGAGGCCGATAAATAATATCATATTCACTTAATTTTACTACCCATTTCGCTATCTGACCAGAAGTATCAGGACATTGTAGAATAGTCCTTAAAGGTTAATCAGTCAACACAATAATTCGATGAGATTGAAAATATGGCCTGAGGCATTTGGCCAATATAACCAAGGTAAACAATCTTCTGAAGTTTTGGATACCTTGTCTCTGCATCATGAAGGACTTTGCTGATATAATAAATGGACTTATGCGACTCATCAGATTCCTTTCTCACCAACATAGAACTGATAGCTTCATCAGATGTAGCTAAATAAAGATACAGATCTTCTCCTTCTTGAGATTTAGACAATATGATCAGATTCGCCAAATACTTCTTAAGTTCTTCAAATGCTAATCGACAATTATCTGACCAATTAAAGTCCTTGGTCTGTCATAAAGCTTTGAAGAAAGGCAAACATCTATCAGCCGAACAAAAGATAAATCGACTTAATGAAGCGATTCATCCAGTCAACTATTGAATTTCTTTCTTATTAGCTGGATGCCTCATGTCCAATATGGCTCGAATCTTTTTTAGATTAGCTTTAATCCCTCGCTTCATAATCATGAAGCCTAAAAACTTCCCAGAAGTTACACCAAAAATACATTTGGTCGGATTTAACTTCATACGATTTTGTCATAGAATATCAAAGGCTATCTATAAATCTTTAATATGATCATCAGACTGATTATCCTTGATGATGATATCATCTACATATACTTCCATAGTCTTTCCAATTTAATCTTCAAAGATCTTGTTCACTAACCTCTGATAAGTAGCTTCGGTATTTTTAAGACCAAATGGCATTACTTTGTAACAATATATATCCTGATCTGTGATAAAGGATGTCTTTTCTTCATCTTCTGGATTCATTCGTATATGATTATATCCAAAGAAAGCATCTATGAAACTTAAAAATTTATGCCCAACCATTGCATCAACGAGTTGATCAATTTTTGGCAAAGAAAAACTATCTTTTGGACATCCCTTGTTGAGATCAGTATAATCTATACTTATTCTCCATTTTTCATTTGCTTTCCTTACCATTACAACATTGGCAAGCAAGTCAGGATAATGAACCTCCTTAATAAATCCAGCATCAAGTAATTAGGTTACTTCTTCATTGATAACTCTTTGTCTCTTTGGGGCAAAATTTTGTTTCTTTTGTCGAACAGGTTGATTAAGTGGATCAACCTTGAGTTCATGCATAATCACTTCAGGAGGAAAGCCTAACATATCGGCAGCCTTCCACGCAAATATGTTAGCATTTTTTTGTAGAAAATCAATCAACTTCTTCCTTTGGTTTTCAGTAAGTAAACTTCCAATCTGAACAGCTTTAGTAGGATCATCTTTTATCAAAAAAGCATGAATAGTTCTTTCTATTGACACGCTTACCCCTTCAGTCGGATCACGCAGATCCACTTGCTCAAAAACTGAGTTGTTGATCGATTGTTGATTTTGAATCGTTAAACATTGATGAGCCATCTGTTGATTTTCTCTTATCTCTCCAATCCCATTTGGGTTGGAAATTTCATCAATAAATGATATGCCGACATGATGGCTTGGAACTTATTTAGAGCAGGTCTTTCCAATATTGCATTATACACAGAGAAAATTTGAACAACCATGAAAGTAAGAGGAAAAGTCCTTTGCTTTAGCGTTGTTCCGAGGGTTACGGGAAGTGTAATTTCTCCCTCCACTCCTACGGAATTTCTGCCAAATCTAGTTAATGGCATATGAATTCTTCGTAGCTTATTAGTGGGTAAATTCATCTTGGCAAAAGCATCATAAAGCAAGACTTCAGTGGAACTTCCATTATCAACCAGAATTCTGTGTACATCATAGTTCGCAATTATTGCGAAAATTACTACAAGATCATTATGCAGCATTTGGACATCTTGTAAGTCATCATCAGAAAAACTAATGCTTCTTCGAAGTCTCTTGATGCTCCGATCATCTTCATAATATGCTTGGTGAATCATTCCGACCGAACCATCAGTCGGATATTGATTTGGGAACTCCGTCCCATCAGTGATCATTCTTGGGGCATTGGCCTTGGTACTGTTACTTCAATTGGTCGGTTTTGATTTTAGTTTCGGACATATCTGCCCAAATAATCTCATTTGATCAGATCTTCAATCTCGTCTTTTAGTTGGATACACTCCTCCGTTGTGTGTCCATGATCACGATGAAACCGACAGTATTTGACTTTGTTGCGCACAGTAGGTGGAGCTCTCATTGGCCTTGGCCTTTGAAGAAAATTTTCTTTCTCAATTTCCATCAGAATATTCTCTCTCGGAAGAGTCAAGGAAGTATAAGTGTCAAATCTACTGACGTAGTTCCAGCCGACCAAGTTCTTCGGTCTCTGACCTTGCCGTTGAATTGATCGGACTCCAGGGGATCGGAAGTCATCTTCCTTGGAATTCTTTTTACTTGGCCCCGATTTTCTTTCTACCTATCACCGACTCAGGGCTTGTTCTTCAGCCTGAGTGTACTTTTGGGCACGGGCCAGTAGTTCAAAATAATTGGTCGAAAATTTTTTATCTAAAAAGAATGTGAACCTAGAGGCTCACAATCCCTTCTTCATAGCTGACATTGCCATGTATTCATTGAGATCTGGAATCTCCAGTGTGGCAAAATTAAACCTTGTTATATAGTCTTTCAAAGACTTGCCTTCTGATTGTTGAATGAAGAATAAACTGTCAGAGTTTCTGGACATTTTTCTGCTTGTTCTGAAGTAAGAGACGAACAACTTTTCTAACTGACTGAAAGAATGAATGGTATCCGGCTGGAGGCTTGAATATCACATTCTCGCAGATTTCTTTAAAGTTGCTGGGAAAGAAAGATAGTGGAGTGCGTTTGATGCTCCTTGGATCAACATGTGGGCTTTAAAGCTATCCAGATGATCCAAGGAATCAGACGATCCATCATACAACTCAATCTGTGGAACTTTGAAATGGTGAGGAATTCTTTCCTCCATAATCTTCTTGGAAAAAGGGGGTAAGATATCGCAGCTTGGTGTCGTATCCTCTATTTTCCTCTGCTCAATAACTCTGGCAATCTATTGCTCTAGCTTTCTGAATTTCTTATCAAAATTATTTGCCCTTGTAAGGTTTAAAGCTTGAGCACTATCAGGAGTTGATCCCCAGAGGATGTCGAAGGAGATCGTGGGCATTTCCCCTTGTTTTGTTTCTTGGTGTGATGATAAGATCGGTGATGTTGCTTGGAAGGAGATTGTTGACCTGAAGAATATTGATAAGAGGAATATCTTCTTGGACTAAGATGTCTACTTACCTGAAGAGAAGGTCGCCGGCTACTTCTTGATATAGCAGGTCACGACAATTCCTTTACAGCGATTTCTTGGAGATTTTGCACTGCCGTAGTGAGCACCTCTACCTTGTCCAACAAAGTATTTAACCTTTTTTGATCCACATTTACAGCAGGAAGAACTTCCATCCTCTCATCAAGAATGGGATCGTTCTCCTTTGGAGGATGTGGAATGTCTTCAACAAGGAGATTCTGATTCCTACCTTTCATCATATTTTCTTTCAGATTCTTGAGACTTTTTCACTGACTC
The DNA here is from genome assembly GCA_021397845.1 of Areca catechu. NCBI lineage: Eukaryota > Viridiplantae > Streptophyta > Magnoliopsida > Arecales > Arecaceae > Areca > Areca catechu. The sequence continues at coordinate 48,146,817 of CM038046.1, read as the reverse complement.
CCCCTACCTGGCACACCAATCTGTTGTGTCCAAACAAATTATAATGACGCTTGGGCTTGAGCTAGATCAAATGAAAAACAGGTTGAGCTAATTAATCTTCATCTCCTTGGAGGTTCTGTGCATTGAAGTGCTCCTTCTTCTAAGCTCGTCAATGGTGTTTGGACTAGACAAATATGATCCGGAGAAAAATTGAGTGGAAGGTGCTCCGGAATTAGAATCTCTCTCTTCGTCGTGCTCACCGGTATTTATAGACTTCAGACTTAACCGTTTCCAGCCAACTACAGCTGTAAACGGTTAATTTGTTAAGACATCAACATGTGCAATAAGCATTATCCATAGTCGATCAATGATTTTCCGGATGTCGAACAACTTCATGTCATTTGAACATTGATCAGCTTTGCCTCTTCTGAGAATTAACCGGCCTTACGCCTCTTGGACGTTGATCAGCCTCATGCCTCTTGGGCATTAATCAGCCTTATGCCTCTAGGGCATCGGTCATCTTTACGCCTCGGCTTTACACCTCTTAGACATTGATCGGCTTTATGCCTCTTGGGCGTTGATCGGCTTTACGCCTCTTGGGCGTTGATTGGCTTTATGCCTCTTGGGCATTGATCGGCCTTACACCTTTTGATCAACCAGATTCAATCCCTATCAGATCAATATGAATAGACCAAATGTGCCATATCCCAACAAAATCTAACACTAAGAGCTACCCTAGACGACTATTTCATGGAAGATGATAAGCTACAATGAGGGTAATGAATGATAAATGATTGATAAATCTCCTGGATCTATGGACAATATGAAGGTCGAGTGGCCCCAATCTTCTGGACAAATTGGCTGATGATGTCAACGAGGACAAGGGCAGCAATAGATGAAGTGAGAGATGCATTCAATCACCTCGACTCATCTCGAAGCTCTCCTAACACTACAGCAAAACAGGGTTATCCCGACCTTTTTCTGGTGATGCTTCTAGGAAGCGTTGGGAAGAACCAGAACCCGCCGACGGTTTTTGAAAGCACCAGCAAAACTAAAAGTCCGCCGATGCTTTAAAGCATCGGCAATTAATCCTGAGTTTTACCGACGCTTTTAAGTGTCGCCGGACCATCCCGCTTAGACTTGGGACATTTACCGATGCTTATAAGCGTCGCGGAGTCCAGGGACCTTTGCCGACGCTTATAAGCGTCGCCGGATCCGACATTTGCCGACGCTTTTAAGCGTTGCCGAAGTCCAGGACCTTTACCGACGCTTTAAAGCATCGCCACAGTTTGGGACCTTTGCCGACGCTTTTAAGCGTCGCTGGACTACACATTTGCCATCACTAAATGCCGACGCTTTAAAGCGTCGCTAGATTTACCGACGCTTTTTTCAAGCATCGGTAAGTTGCGTCCCAACGCTTGCATAGGCGATGCTTTAACGATGCTTTACAAAACGTCGGGAGATTATTTAGCGACGCTTAAAAGCATCGAAAAACGTCAAAAAAAGCGTCGGTAAAGTCCAGATTCACTGTAGTGCAAACTGTATAGGTGCATGACAAGCATAATGGACTGGTTGCATGAAGCAACGATTTGATGGTCTCTAAAATAATAAAGTTCTCTAAAAGACGCAGGGATGTTATAATAGAAAAAGGCATATTCGATCAGGGATGAAATAAAATTCTTTGTTTTACATTACAAAGGTTAATGACGAGAGGAGGCTAAGATTAGATCAGTTGCATAACTAAGATTTACCCTTAACATTAGACCTTACACCAGTTTTGCTTATATTTACATAACAATAATTTACATTCCTTTTATACAATATATATTAAATTATTATGTTATATTTTATCATATACAATCCACATTATATATGTGCAACTGCAAACCAAATAGTCTAAAGGTTGCAAATTTATATTCAATATCATAAGAAGAAATAGAATCCTTCCTTGATACACAGGAAAAGGAAAGTAACAACAAAATCTAATTAAACCCGTGTTTGGGCAATATTTCAAGTCATCAAACAGAACACGTCAAGGATCTTTTAAAGAATGAAAGAACAAGGATGATTAAAAAAGCAAACAACAATCTCTAGTACAAGATGAAATATTCAGCAAACTATCATCTCATAGCATCCGATCATAAGCCCTAACATACCAAACTTCTTATTCACAGTTGCCTTCATGTTTGATAACCCCACCAGGATGTCCAAAACTGGATACTGAACTTCGCGTATCTAAATAGAACAGCCAGTTGTCACAAACACCCAGCAAAAAATCCATCCAATTAGTTAACTCCAACTAAAATCTACCTGTTGTAGTAGATTCTGGCTTGAGATCGGAGAAGAAGTTGGTTAGCTGGGATTGCCACTGGAGTCACCTACAAAAAAGATCCACAACTAGGATTGACCCTAGTGCAGACACTCCAATACTTAAATCAGAGATCTGGAAGAGAAAGAAAGTAATGAACATGAAAAAAGAATTGCTTACCGAAGGTTCTCAAGACTTTGGCTATTTATAGCAAAGGACTGAGGCAAAATGGACAGCTCCAAACATATCAAACTGTGATTATGCTGTTATGACGTCGCATCCATGATTTGCTCCCAGGATTCATGGAGGCTACAGTTACGGGCAGCGTTATCAAAAAGGATAGCTATTCTTGCGATGTAGGCAATCTACAATTTGAAACCTCAAGGGCTAATCACATGAGAAGGGGTATACCGGAAGCCGCGCCTGATGAACGCTACGTACTGCATCTTTGGAGCATGACTCGGCTAGCCAATGGGTCGGAAGACAAGGATTCAACATCTAGTGGCCGGCTACAAAGACACCTCAAAAATAAGCTCTTGGTTGGCAAGTAGGGATATAAATGGATTTGATTGGATCGGGTCATGAGCGATCCCGATCTAACATGGTTCTTTAATCAGATCTTGATATTTGACCCATATCCATCCTAATAAAAAATTTGATCAGGTTAGGTCATATTCATGATTAAATTTCTTGATTTAATGGATCAGGTCAAATCTGCCTATAATCTGATCCCATTCTATAAAATGTTGATCTCAATCTATAAAATATGGATCCGGTTCGGTCCGGGTCCAATGTAGGAACCCACCATTGACCTAACGCCATCGAAGTCCACCCGAAAACCCTACTGTTAGATGTTACCGATGATGGACACCCCTTTGTCAGTCCCTGCGAAGGCAAAGCAAAAGGTCCCCTTGGTGTCCACCGGGATTAGGTAGTTCTCTGCTAGCAGGGACATCGGTGCCTCACTGCCGAGATGCATTACCATAGTCGGCACCTTCACCTCTGTCTTCCCGGTGAGGTTGTATCATGTCTCAAATAGCGCGAACCTGCCCGACGCCTCCCTCAGCTCTGCCACCCCGGCCTTGAATGCGTCTCGCAGCGTCGCATATGCCAGCCGCATCAGCCACATCACCGACATCCCTGAGTCCATGATCACCTCTCCCCTCCCTGTCTCTGGGCCCAATTGAAGGTCCACTACCAAGACTTCGGCCACCCAGGAACCCCCCACGTTGATGCTCGTCAGCTCCACATAGTAGAACGTATCCATTTTCATGTTCTGCAACATCGACGTGAACACCACCGCTCTCGGCAAGGGCACTGCCAAGTCACCGAACACCACTGACGAGGACTTCACCGATAAGGAGGCAGAGCCGGAGAAGGTTCGGTCCACCAGACAGTAGGAGAACCAATAGCTAAAGCACCGGCCAGCCTAGGATGGGAAGGAGAGGCTCCCTTGGCCAAGCCCTAGCAGCCCTGCGGTTGCCACGAAGATCCCCTTGTTGTCATGGCCACATCCCAACACAATCCATGCCACCCGAACATTGCCACGGAAGGTCAGGGTCTCCATTGAGAACTCGCCTATGGTAATTGACCCATCGCCATAGGAGACAAGGTAGAGGCACGACCGACGGCTAGTGTCGCACCCAACGACATCAAGCCGACAGCAGAGCAATGCCTCATAGGGGACGGTGGCATAGGAGCGGGACCTGTAGGGATCGAAGATGGGATCTGTCTGGGAGTTGGGAGTAGCAATGCCTGCAGGGCACGCACTGGAGCTACGCCATAAACTGCCAGTGCCGAGCACCATGTTCAGGTATCTCACCAGTGTGCCAATCCTGATTGGGTTGGGTTTGGGTTTGGATTTAGATGAGTCATTGTAATGAGTTTGGATCATATACTGAGTTTAGATTGGGTCGGGTCATTTATCTTAAGATCCAAATCAACTCAAAAGTCTCAACAGATTGAGTTAGATCAGGTCGAGTCGAGTCTGAATTCATTAAATCAATACTTTATCCAAAAAATAGAATTGGTTCAATTTTAGAACCCGACCCGGCTCCATGGGTCATCTAAATAGATTTATGTCAGGTCTAGCCAGGTTGGTTCGGGTCAGGTCATGGGTCAACCCAACCCATTTGTAACCTTACTGATAAGTGGGTCAGCAAGTGGCGTACCTATCTCTGGAGTTTGATTATGAATCTATATCAGCCTATATCCAAGGTATCCAAAATATCCCGGTAACACTTATCTGAGGTATCCGAGGTACCTTTATAACACTTATCCTCTACTCCTTAGTATAAACCAAAGTGGATTAGACAAGGGAGTAATACCGAAGATATGCCTCAGATCTTGAAAGATTTGGGAGTAGTTCATGGTGAATCAACATTATTTAACGCAAATGGTGCCTAGTCATCATAACTATTAATTATTGTCGGAATCGAAGCGACTCCACCCTCCTATTGCCACCAAAGGGTAATTAAAGGATTTTATAATAAAAAAGGGTCTTTCTGTCTTTACCCTTCTTCTCTATTTAAATCTACTTCCTTTCCCCTCTAGGGCTCACCCAGAAACTCCCTTATCCAAATTTCTCCCCTTCTTTCCTTGAAGCAAGATGAATCTAAGAGACCATGCTGTGCTCAAGAGGGCACTTCTAAGGAATCGGGTCAAGATGGCCATGCCGGCGATTGCTCCCTTGGCAGTGCTATCCTTGACACCGGTTGGATCCCTAGTTGTATTGCCCATGGTGCTGGCTCCGATGGAGGAAGATGTTGCATTATCGACCACCCAGGTTCCATCATTGTTGGGTGGAGGTGGTGGGCAGCCCGAAGCAGTCCCAATGGAGGTTGAAACATTTCCACATCAACGGATAAAGCCTTTGTGCTGGAGGCAGTTATGCCACTGGAGAGGGTTTCGATAGAAGTTGGTGATATTACGTTTCCACCAGAAGGAGTGTTGGGCATGAACGGTGCATCAATTTTCAATCCACATGCTGAGACAGTCGACATGGGGAGCTTACCGATGACTCACTCACAAGCTAGGTTGATTGGTACAACTTTGGCATAGTGAACCTGTCTTTGGATGAGCTGCATGTGCCGGTAGCAAAGGAAGCTAAAGCCCATGCAAAAGAGGTTGAAGTCAGTGCTTTAGAGGTGGCGCAGATGGAGGCTTCCGCTCCAAAAGCAATAAAGAAAGGAGCCTAAGCTCTCGAAGCAACAAAGAAAGGGCATGAGCTCCTAGAGCTACAAAATCAGAGCATTGGCCAAGCACAGCATGAGAAGGAGAAGCTACACAACTAGAAGGCCAGCCTGAGGCAACACAAGCAGAGTTCCATAGGGCCGCCTAGAGGCTGATGGGACTTCTACTACCTGTAGAAGAGTTTGCTAGGGCAAATGCTTTAGACATTGGATGCCTTTGGTGCATTCATGTTGGTGAGTGAATTACTTTCTTATTCCTTATGGTACCTTGACTGGTTTGTATATCATTCACCATTTTGCTTGGGGCTTTGCATAGCTAGGGCACCATTTGGCTCATTTTATGAGGATGGCTTCCTGGTATAAGAAAAGGTGGACCAACTTGGGTACCGGCTAGAGCTGGAAAACGTAGCCACCACCTAGTTGACAAGGGAGGTAGAGGCTGCAAAGAAGCCTTTCGAGAGGCCCAAGAAAAAGTTGACCGCGGGGATGTAGCAATAACCTGGGTGGAAGCCTGAATAAAGGAACTGGAATATCAAGCCAACGAGGCTGAAAAGGAGTGCTCAAATGCTCAGGAGCAAGTAAGGCACCTGAGATTAGATCTAGAATAGTAGAGGAAGAAGGGTCGAGTCATCACTCTTACCAAGGCTCATTCATCTAGAAGCTCCCAGCAGTAGCTCGTCCAAGGGAAACTGGTTTGGCTATTAGCGGGGGCTAGCTAGTCATCAAGATATCTAAGCTCCATCAAAGGCTTCGGTCATTCGACTCAAAGGCCAAACATATAGAGGAGATGCTGAAGGGTGAGGAGGAGAGTAGGTCTTCTCTCCGCCACTAGCTTGCTGACCAGGAGTTGCTAACTGTCTTTGCCGACAAAAGGGCTGAGAGGCTAGAGAAAGTTGGAGCTAACATCATTTCTGAGGCCTACCAGAAGGGCTTCCTTGTAGGCTTCAAATGGTGCAAGTCCATGGCTGGGACCTATCTTCTCACCCTAGGCATCAATCCTCCAAGAGTTGATCCTTCGAATGAGAGTTTGAGGGCTAAGGTGAATAACCACATGCTAATGTTCATGAAGGGCCTCGACTTGCTGCCTTCCATCTTCAAGACTTGCCTGGCCACCCAGATTGATCCCGTAGTACGGTCCGAGGAAGATAGAAGCCCAGCACCTAAATAAGCACCTCTATTTCTACTTTATCTTTCTTTTTCCAATGTATTTTCTTCCTTTTTATTTCCAATGTAATCACTCTTCCTTTATAATGATATTTTGGATTTAATGAAAGTAGAATTTTCATGAAATTCTTGACTCCTCATTGTGTACTTTGGTATGCTTTCTGAATTCCGAACTTTGACATGATATAATGGAAAACTTCTTGCCAAACCTGAGCCAAATACCTCCTAGATTGAAGTGCCTTCTTGGTTCTAGGCCATTAAGTCTTTGCTCAGAACTTAGGCATGAGTCATTCTGAGCCAGTAATTTTAGATGTTAGGTTGAGAATTCAATTCTGATCTCAAACTTAGATTTTTTAGAAGAATTATGTTCATAGGGGGTTGCTCCGACCCATAATCTAAACTTTTTTGTGCAGATGATGGATACACAAATCGAATCCAACCGAAAATCCAAACCAGAGTAAATTGGTTCTGACCTAGAGTTTGATCTGAAACTCATTATACTGGGATCCAAACTGGGGTGACGCTGGTTGGGATTTGGACCATTCCCACATGGTGAAAGGCGGTGCTGCTTTGAATTCCATGTAAAGCATGATCCACCTGTTATTGCAAATAACCACCAGATCTACCACGAAGTTTATGTCTAGCAAGGATACACCATGTGTCGCCTATCCAACCACTATCTGCTGGGCTTTGCCTTTTTGCCATCCATGCATTAATTCTTCTAAGAGAAGATGCTTCATGGGACCACAGGATTTTAGCTCTAATTAAACCCTTCTACTAGGTCTATACTGGTTCCTTAGGGTTTTCCTATCATCTTCCTCCTGTGGACTCTAGGTTTCCTGCTTCTCTAGTTTTCTCCTATCCTTGCAAGTTTTTGATTATTCTTTACTTTATCAATTTTCAAAATGAGTGCCTTTAAGAAATCCTGAGCCTTAGCAACAGTTAATCCGGAGGAGAAAGAGCTGGAGGTGGACTTTGACCCAATGGAAATCTAATCAAAAATCATGGACATAGATATGATCAAACTCCAAGACAAGTTTTTGATCCCTCCAGAGTTCTAACTAGAAGTCCCAGCGGTCATAACCGGGCCTGCTAGCCACCCCCGGGCTAGTTGAGCCTTTACAAGGAGAGCTTTAGGGTCAGGCTAAGGCTTCCCCTCCATCCTTTTTTCATTACCCTTCTTAGATATTTTGATGCGTTGCCATTGACATTTTTCCTTAAATCATGGCAGCACATCGGTGGTTTTACTACAGTTTGCTTTTTGGCTAGGATTACCCCTAGCATTCTCCTTTTTTATTTTTTATATACCTTCAAAAAGCATCCCGAGTCCACTGTGTGGTGGTATGCCTTACCTCGGAAAGGCGTTCATCGGCTGATCTTAGGTACCCCTTTTGCCATCCATGACTTAAAGGAACACTACTTCTTTGTTTCCAAAACCTCCAGCAAAGCTTAAGGCTTTGTTGACCAGGATAAGCCCTGGAAATCAGCCCTTACAGATCCTAGTTTGGATCAATGCCGGATGGAGGAGTTCCAGACCCTGTGCAACTTTTAAGTGCCATCCCTGAAAGAACTTCTTTCAGAGTAGATGTTGTTTAACATCAGGGTCAGCCTAGCCAACTCTCAAGGTATGCATAGATTTGAACTCCATCTGGCATATTCCTGCATGATTCATTTAATTGGTACTAACCTCAAATCGTTCTTATTGCAGAAATGGATAAGGATGCAAGGAAGCCAGGGCATGAAGAGGCAAGGAGGCCAGAGCGGGAACATAGGCAAACTCCCAAATGAAGGAGGCATGATAATCATGGGGCTGGCTGCTGCATTCACTTCAAGAGCAGGAGTCCTCCTGCACTGCCAGCTTCTTGAAGACATTCAAGGCTAGAGCATCTTGCCTGTTGGGTCACCATTACGCTCCTAGTTTCCTCTCAAACTCTCCACAGCCAGCCCATCACCATTGTAATTCTGATAGCCTCTCTGTCTCCCCAAGCATGGGTGACCAAGGGTCTGAAACTCAAGGGAGTCATCGGGGTTCCCCTCCTCACTAGGCTGAAGCAAGGCCAAATGCTCTTGCCCCCAAGGCTGAGGTAGAATCCAGTCCTACTCCCCTGGATCAAGGAAAGTAGGTGGTGGAGGAGCCCACCACTTTGGATGACCCCTTCCCCCTCCAAGCCTAAGAGGGTGTGCCAGGTGTGGCTCCGACCTGCCTTAGTGTAGGGGCTTCTATGCTAGAGGACTACAAGCTTGTGCATGAAGCCTTCTCCAGACTTCTCTTTCTTGTCATTGCAAGCATAGTCCTAGATGTGCCTCAGGTCACCAAGCACCAGGAGATGATAAAGTGCTTCATCAAGGTAAAGCAGTATGCTCATGAGTTTCGAAACTTTCACACACATGCATACAATTTTGATTATTAACCAACCTTTTTCGGTAGATGGCCCTGTATATGAGTAACTATTTCGAGGATAATAGAGATTTTTCGATTAGACCATGCAGCTTAATCTGCAATCTGCTGGTCCTCACTGATATGCTCAATATATCCTCTCGGACCGCAGTGATCTAATCTCTCAGTCTGTCCTTGAATGCAGAATCTGTCCCTGAAGAATGCCGAGGAGCTGGAGTAGAAGGAGGTGTAACAGGCTCGAACTCAAACCATACAAATGGTGCTCATATGGGAGTCATCTATGGAGCAGGTATAGAAGGTCTTGCCTTAGCTGCCTTGATCTCATCCTCCTCATCAGGCTCCTAGCCTAACTCTCTCGTAGTCCATCTACCTCCAACCTTTCTGAAACCCATCCAATGAAGTGACTTCTCCCCATAGGTGTTTGTGTGCAGAATCTCTTTGGAGGCCTCGCCCTCCAAGGGTATCCCATAAGCATGAAAGATATGGGTCAATCCCATCCCGTAGGGTAAACATTATCTTTTCTGGGTGGCTACCTCACCCATCTGATGAATCATCAACATAGGAAGGTTGATGGTTGTCCTCTGAGTCAGGGTCACCATTAACACTAGCTCATGCTTAGTAATAAAGTCAAATCAACCCGTCTTCGAAACCAAGATGTGAGCAATTATGTGGTGCAGCAACCTTATCTCCATCGATAACTGACTAGCAGAAACAATGGATATCCCTCTAATGTCATCCCGCTCCAAGATACATCTGAAGGCAGCATCTCTATCAACGACACACCTGGCTACCAAACCTCGCTGGGGAATCTCCCAAATCTGACTGACTATCTCAGGGGTGATTGGAACTATACTCCTCTAACTTGAGCAATCCATGTGATACCATCAGTAGCCATACTACCATAAAACTCTCTCACCAAATGAGGGTAGTAGCACTCTCTCATAGTGCAGAATGGGACCAAGCCAGCAGATCTCTAATCACAAAGCCCTCCGAGTCTAGAAAAGGTAGATCAATCCTCTTTTCGTAGGCAATAACCTTCCTTGCCACTCACTCGGCTACTGGGGAAAGCTGTGGAGGTGGTGCTCTCGCTACCGCATGAGCCTCGACCTCATCTCTCTACTCAGCTGGATCCTATCGAGCTTTAGATCTTCTTTCTCTGGAGCTAGCTTCACCCTACTCAAAATGGGACCTCTTCTTATAGAAAGCAACTTGTTTTCTCAGACCCATGGCCACCAAAACTGCAAGGAACAGTTGGGATTGAGGGAGAGAATGGGGATTTAGCCAAAAATGGAAGGATAGAGAGGTGAAAACACTATTTGGAGATGATGGGAGATGATTGGGGACCACTACGAAGAGAGAAAAGTGAAAAACAAATGGAAAAGGCCGGCCGGTGATGCCCTAGTTAAACAGTCCAATCGATTGTGAGTCAACACGTACAATTTGCTCAAGTGTCAACACTTCGGTGAGTCGACACTTAGGCAAAGTTTAAGTGTTGACACTTGGTCAAAAGGTCAGAAAAAAATCAGGAAAAATTTCAAAAAATTTGCAAAAATCAAGGGGGTGTCTAGGAATTATACTTAGTAATATTTGAGAGATTTTAGAACATTTGAAAGAATTCAACAAAGAATTTGAAAGGGTTTCAATCAAAAGGGTCAATGATACCTAATTATCTTCTAATCATGCAGAACCTATCTTCACTAAGGGGTTTAGTGAAAATGTCTACTAATTGCCTATCAGTATATACAAAATCAAGCATTACATCACCATTTTGTACATGGTCTCTTATGAAATGATGTCTTATTTTAATGTGTTTGCTTCTTGAGTGTTGAACTAGATTTTTAGTTAAATTGATTGCACTTATGTTATCACATCTTATGGGAGTTTTATTTAACTTAATACCAAAGTCTTCGATTTGTTGTTTGATCTATAAGATTTGAGTACAACTTCTAGCTGCTATATATTTGGCTTTTGCTGTAGATAGAGCAACTGAATTTTATTTCTTACTAAACCATGAAATCAAATTAATTTCAAGAAATTGACAAGTTCCACTAGTGCTTTTCCTATCTAGTTTGCAACCAGCAAAGTCAGCATCAGAATAGGCAATCAATTCTATTGATGAATCTTTAGAATACCATAGTCCAATATCAATTATGCCAGATAAATATCTAAGTATACACTTAACAACCAATAAATGAGATTCTTTAAGAGCAGACTAATTCTAGCACACATACATATGCTAAATATAATATCTGGCTTACTGCAGTTAAGTACAGTAATGAATCAATGATACTCCTATATAATTTTTTATCAATATTTTTACCTGATTCATCTTTGTCAAGTTTACAAGAAGGGCTCATAGGTGTACCTAATGGCTTGGTTGTCTCCATCCCAATCTTCTTCAAGATTTTTTTGTGTATTTAGCTTGGTTGATGAAGATCCCTTCTCTAGTTTGCTTGATTTGGAGTCCAAGGAAGAAGCTTAGTTCTCCTATCATACTCATCTCAAACTCTCCCTACATAAGCTTGGCAAACTCTTGACAAAGTGTTTCATTAATAGCACCAAAAATGATATTATCAACATAAACTTGTACTACTAAGAGATCATCATTTTTCTTTTTCAAATATACTGCAGTATCTACATTGCCTCTAGAAAAGTCATTTTCAAATAGAAATTTACTTAATCTATCAAACCAAGCTCTTGGAGCTTGTTTTAAACCATATAAAGTCTTATGAAGTTTAAAAATATAGTTAGGATATGCATGATTTTCAAAACTAGGAAATTGTTCAACGTACACTTCTTCTTTAATAAAACTATTTAAAACTATACTTTTGACATCCATTTGAAATAATTTAAAATTTATAAAGTAAGCAAAAGCAAGCAATAATCTAATTGATTTTAATCTAGCAATTGGTGCAAAAATTTTATCAAAATCAATACCCTCTTCTTGATTATAATCTTTCGCTACCAATCTAGCTTTATTTCTAGTTACTACTCCATTTTCATCAAGTTTATTTATGAAAACCTATTTAGTTCCAATTATTGAAACATTAGAAGGTCTTTTAACTAAAGTCTAAACTCTGTTTCTTTTGAATTAAATTAATTCATCTTGCATGACATTTATCCAATTAGCATCTTTTTCAGCTTCTTCAATTGATTTAGGTTCAACTTGTGATACAAATACTAAATAATCACACACATTTCTTAGTGAAGAACGAGTACTTACCCCTTTTGATGGATCACCAATTATAAGTTCTTTAGGATATCAATGGGCATACCTCCATTCTCTAGGTAATGGCTTGGTTGTTGATGAAGCTCCAACTTCTTGTACTTGTTCTTCTTCATGGTTTTGACCACCTTCTTGCTCTTTGGAAAGTCCTTCATTGATTATCAATTTTTTAATCCTTTGGATACCTATTTCATCATTAAGAGTATCTTCTTTTCTAAAAGATTTTTTGTTAGTTTCTTCAAAAACAACATGAATGGGCTCTTCAACAAGAAGTATTCTTTTATTGAAGATCCTGTATGCCTTGCTAGAAGTAGAGTATCTTAAGAAGATATCCTCATCTGACTTGGTATCAAATTTACTTAGATTGTCTTTACAAATGTTTAGAATGAAACAACGACATCCAAATATACGAAAATACTTGATAGTTGATTTTCTACATTTCCAAAGTTCATAAGGCATTTTCTTTAAAATCGGTCAAGTCAAAACATGATTTAAAATATAACAAGTAGTATTTATGGCTTCTACCTAAAAATATCTAGGTAAATCATTTTTACAAAGCATTGTGCATGCCATTTCATCTAGTGTCCTATTCTTTTTTCTACCATCTCATTTTGTTGAGGTGTCCTAGATGTAGAAAAGTTGTAATGAATTTCATTTTCATTGCAAAATATTTTAAAATTATGATTTTCAAAGTTGGGACCATGATCACTACATAAAGACATAATTGAAATACCTTTTTTATTTGAAACTTTCTTATGAAACTTGATGAATGCAGAAAATATTTCATAATATGAGCTAAAAACATTATCCATGTAAAACGTGAGAAATCATCTACAATAACTAGACTATACTTCTTGCCTGCTAAACTAGTTATTCTAGTAGGTCTAAAGAGGTCCATATGAAGTAATTCTAAGGGTCTAGATGTAGAGACTGCTCCTTTTGGTTTGAAAGATGATTTTGTTTATTTTTCAAGTTCACATGCATTACAAATCTTATCATTTTCAAAAGTAAATTTTGGCAAATCTTTTATAAGATTCTTTTTGTTCAATTTGGAAAGTAAATGCATACTTGCATGCCCTAATCTATGATGCCAAAGCCAATTAGTTTCATTGATCTTGGCTTCCATGCCACAAGGCATTGACCATTTTGCATAGATAGATCATCAAGATCAATCATGTAAATGTTTCCATGCCTATGACCAATGAACTGATACCATTGTCATCAAGACTAGATACAATGTACATAGAATATTCAAAAATCACTTTGAAACCTTTATCATAGAATTGGCTTATGCTAAGCAAATTATGTTTTAAACCATCAACAAGTAGAACATTATCAACATAAGTAGAAGGGATGATATGGACTTTACCAATACCGATAATTTTACTCTTTCCATTATCACCAATATCATATTTCTACCATTTAGAGTCTCAAGAGATGTGAATTGCTTTACATCTTCGATCATGTGTCTTGAGCAACCACTATCAAGGTACCACAATCTTCTTTTCTCCTTAGTTGCAAGATACACTACAAAAATAAATCAGGTATAGACTTTAGGTACCCAAGTCATCTTGGTCCTTTGGGGTTAGTTGATGTGATTCCTTTTGGAATCCAAACTTTTCTAACACTATTTAATTTTCTTCTATCATACATGTAAGATTTATGTCCTAACTTACCACAAGAATAAGATGTAATGCTACATGATGCAGGAACAAAAAAAATTTTAAAATATTTCTGTTGTTTCTAAGGTTTAAAACATATGCCTGCTTTGTTGAAAACTATTCTTTGACTATTCAAAAGCATGTTAAGTCTTTCTGAACTATAGATAAATTTTTTAACAAATGGTTTCACTTTTTCAAGTTCTTCTTTGTATTTCTTATTTCCTTGCAAAAGTTCTTTGTTTTGTTTGATAAGTTTTTCATTTGTTACAAAAACTTTGCCCTTCTTCAAAGCATCTTTTTCTTTCAAAAGATCTTCCTTTTCATTTTTCAATAAGGTAGTTTGATCATTCAATTTTTTGTTTTCTTGAAGTAGGCTATCATTATCTTTCAAAAAATTATCATTTGTTTTAGAAAGCTCCAAGTTTTATTTTTTCAATTCTTTGTTTTTCAATTTAAATTTTTGATACTTTACAATAAGTTCATCAAAAATATCATTTAATTCTTCAAAAGTAAATTCATTTTTGGATTCAGACCTTACCTGTTCTTCATTTGCTATGAAGCAGATATTGGGCACCTCTTGCTGCTCTTCATCAGAGCTTGAGTCTTCACTCTCACTCCACATTACCATCATTTTTTGGCCTTCTTGAGAGTAGGGCAATCCATTTTCTAATGACCCAACTTTTTACACTCAAAACATATTGATTGCTCCCTTTCCTTTTTCTTTTTCTTTCTCTTTATTGGGCTCTCCTTTTTGAAGCTTCTTCTTGTAGTTGTGCTTTTTCTTTCTCATGAATCTCTTAAATTTTCTTGAGATAAAAGTCATTTCATCTTTCTCATCTTTCTCATTGGAATCATCACTAGAATCCTCCTTGTTTGTGGACTTGAATGCAATAGTCTTCTTTTTCTTGTCATTGTCCACCACCTTCTACTTTAGGGACAGCTCATATGTCATAAGTGATCCCAAGAGCTACTCAAGAGGAAGAGTATTGACATCCTTGACTTCTTCAATAGCGGTGACTTTTGGATTGCATGTTGATGGAAGAGACCTGAGAATTTTGTTGACAAGTTCAACATTAGATAAAACTTTTCCCAAACTCCTCATACCATTAACAATATTAGTAAACCTAGTATACATTTCACTAATTAATTTATTTGGTTCCATCCTAAATATTTTATAAGTATGGATGAGCATGTTAACTTTAGAAGTTTTCACTTGATGTGCACCCTCATGAGTAACTTCAAGTATATCCTAAGTTTTCTTGGCAGAGGAACAATTTGATATCCTATTAAATTCATTAGGATCTAATGCATAAAATAATAGATTCATAGCCTTTTCATTAAGCTCAGCTTGCTTAATATCATTCTCATTCTAATCTTCTTCTAATTTGGGAGTGGGAATGCTATTAATCAAAATAGTAAGCTGATGAGGACCTTTAATTATGGTCTTCCAAATATTATAATATATGGCTTGAATGTAGATGCGCATGCATGTCTTCCAGTACATGTAATTTGTGCCATTAAAAAGTGGAAGACGGTTTGAGGCTTGACCCTCAACAATACCAACACTAATTTGGGCTACCATTTTATCTTTGACTCAAGATTATTAAACTTATACATTGAGTACCAAGCTCTGATACCACTTGTTGTCCAGCGTAGCAACCCAAAAGGGGGATGAATTAGGTTTTTAAAAATTTAAACAAGTATGTTCTGAACTATTGTATTTGTATAACAATGTGAGTGTGCTGAATATAATCTAAATGATATTCTTTAAAGAATAAAGAGCAATGCTAGAAAGAGTAAAGAGAAAACAAACCACACACATAAATACAAGAAGTTTATAGTGGTTCGGTGCACTCCAAGCACCTACATCCACTTCCCAAGCTATCTCTTGGGAATTTCACTATAATCTACCAAAGATTACAGCCAACTTATTTTCAAGGGCTCACAAGTCAAACCCATAGTTGGTTTTCTTACTTAAGCTCACCAACAACCTTTCCCACAAGCCAACCCTAGGCTTGTATTCCAATTCACAGCTTAGAAGGGCCTAACCCCTAGTTTCAATAGCCTTGAAACTAGTAACAACAAATAAAACCAAAAGTATAGATTTAAGCACAAGAATAAAGCTCTCAAAAGAGCAAAAATAATGTTGATGAAGCTCTTCTTGAATGCTTGAGTTGTCTTCTTCTTCTTGGAAGCTTTCAATGAACACTTTTGGATATTGATTTGAAGGCTCAACAACGAGATTGAAGGCTATTCAGTTGGAATCTTCTTTTTAGCTCACTCTTATCTTTTCAATAGCTTTCTCAAAAGATAAGATTTGTCTCTTGTGTCTCTTCTTTCTCTCTTGTGTCTTCAATGAGTTTGGTGAGTCATTAATACAATAAAAACCTCCAAAAAATTATTTATGACCATTGGAAAAGATAAACTAGCCATTTTGGATCGTTTGGATCAATTTTGAACTTCTGAAAATATAGTCGTTAATGTTGTCAGAACCTGTGAGTCGACCTGTGAGTCAACACTTGGGTCGATACTTGGGTCAACACTTGGATTAACACCAAGTGTAATTCTTGAAATCCAAGGTTCTGCTTCATTTTTAGTCTTAGGCTATGAGTCGATCTGTGAGTTGATACTTAAACTTGTGAGTCGACACTTAAATCGATACTTGAGTCAGCACTTGACAAAAATTCAAGAATGATACTATTCTGTAACTTTTTTATCTCAGGCCATAAGTCGATCTGTGAGTCGACCTGTGAGTCGATACTTGAGTCAACCTTCATTGAAGTTCAAAAAATAATATTCTGTCCATTTTCATTCTCAAGCCTTGAGTCGATCTGTGAGTCGACACTTGGCATGCCCACAAAGATTTTGCGTGCCAATCTTCAAAGGTGTCGACACTTGCCTTCACGAGTCGACACTAAGGTCAACACTTGGTCAGTGCCATTTCCAAATTATATGCCAAGCTCCAAAACTCTAAAAATTGTCCAATAAACTTCTAATTTCTTCTTCATAAAGACCAAAGTAATCAATTTCATGGCTTTCCAAGGTGGGAAGACTTCTAAAACTTTGAAATTTATCTTGCTTTGATGTCAATGACTTAGATGCTTTTGTGTAAGGAATTTGATGTACCTATAACCTAGAATTCATAACTTCAATTGAAATATTAGTACAAAATATATACTCAACATTTTGTTATTCATCAAAATCAAGGGCCAAAGTTAATAGTATGGATTATTAAAAATTTAAGTCTGTCACTAGAAAACATCACTTTTCCTTACCGTTTATTGATCAAATCCTAGAATGGCTTGCAGTACAAAGCTTCTTTTGCTTTCTGGATGGCTACTCAGGATACAATCAAATCCTATCTTTCTTGATGACCAAGAGAAAACCACCTTCACCTATCTTTGGCATGTTCACTTATTAATGCATGCCCTTTGGCATTTGCAATGCACCCGCTACATTTTAGCGGTGTATATTAGCCATATTCTCTGACGTGGTAGATAAGTTCCTAGAAGTTTTTATGGATAATTTTTCTATATTGGTACCATATTTGAGGATTGTCTTCAGAACTTATTTAAGGTATTAGAACAATATAAGGAGACAAACCTTGTCCTTAGTTGGGAAAAGAGCCACTTTATGATTCAAGAAGGGATTGTATTGGGGCACGTTGTATCAAAAGGGAGATTGAGATAGATAAAGCCAAAATGGAGGTAATATCAACACTACCACCCCCAACCTCGATTTGATAAGTACGATCTTTTCTAGGTCATGTCAGATTTTATAGATGCTTCATCAAAGATTTTAGCAAAATTTTGAGACCCTTGTGCAATCTACTAGCCAAGGACACACCACTTATCTTTAATGAAGAATGTCTAAAGCCTTTCACACATTACGAACTGCTTTGACAACCGCACTAATTATAAAACCCCTTGACAGATCCTACCATTCAAGATCATGTGTGATGCTTTCGATTTTGCAATAAGGTGTCGTCTTAGGCCAAAAATTCAATAAGGAGCCACATGTGATCTACTATGCTAGTAAGACTCTTTCTGATGCCCAATTGAACTACACCACAATCACAAAAGAGTTGCTAGCCATAGTATTCGCTCTTGAAAAGTTTTGCTCATATCTACTAGGATCCAAGGTTCTGATTAACTCTAATCATTCAGCTCTAAAATACTTGCTTTCAAAAAAGATACTAAACCATGATTGATCAGATGGATCTTTCTTTTACAAGAATTTAATCTAGAGATTCATGATAAGAAGGGATCAAAAATATAGTAGCTGATCACATTTCTAGAATCTTGGTTGAACACACAACGAGCATAGAAGAGGTCAAGAAAAAATTTCTTGATGAACAACTTTTTGTAATCTCCTACAACCAACCTCCATGGTTCTCCCATATTATTAATTACTTGGCAACAAGACAAATACCTCCCCACTAGACAAAACAGGAGAAAGAAAAATTCTTCTCACTAGTTAAACATTATTTTTGAGAGGAACTGTATTATTTAAATGTTGTCCTAACTAGGTAATTCATCGTTGTGTCCCTAAGAGTGAAGTCCAAAATATTCTCACTTTTTACCGCTCTTGTCATGCAGGGGCCACTTTAGTGGAAAAAAAATTGCTACAAAATATTGCGAAGTGGGTTTTTCTAGCCAACATTTTTTAAGGAAGCACATGAGTTTGGCTGACACTGCTTACGGAGCCAATAAACAGGAAATATATCAAGGACATGATGCAATTAACCCCCATATTGATAGTATAAATCTTCGATGTTTAGGGAATTGATTTCATGGAACCCTTTCCGATCTCATTCGGGTTCAAATACATCATAGTAGCAGTGGGCTATGTGTCTAAATGGGTGGAGGTGATAGCTACATAGACTAATGATAATAAGGTTATAATTAGTTTTATCCAATGAAATATCATTAGTCGATTCGATTTTTCAGGGTGATCTTTAGTGATAGGGGGACTCAATTCATAAATAAGCAATTCAAAGCACTAATAAAAAAATAGAATATCACACACAAAGTTGCCATACTATATCACCCCCAAACTAGTGGTTAGGTAGAGGTGTCAAATAGGAAGATTAAACATATCTTAAAAAGACTATTCGGCCTGATAGAAAAGGCTGGTCTTTGCACTTAGATGATGCACTATGGGCCTACCGAATAGCCTTCAAAACCCCTATCAGCATGTCAGCCTACCAATTAGTCAACGGTAAAGCATGCCATCTACCAGTTGAGTTAGAATATCATGCATTCTGGATCATTCGAACGTTCAATTTTGACATGCAGAATGAAGGTTCTAATTAGAACTTAATGAACTTGAAGAGTTGTGCAATGATACGTATAAGAGTTCATGAATTTCTAAAGCTCGAACTAAAGCATTTCATGACAAATACATCTCTCAGAAGTCATTCTAGCCAAACCAAAAAGTGTGGCTCTTCAATTCTAGATTATGCCTCTTCCCTGGTAAACTTCACTCCCGATGGGATGGACCATTCATTGTCACACAAGTATTTTCACATGGAGCAATAGAAATAAAAGAACCTTAGAATGGCAACACATTTAAGGTTAATGGTCAACACTTGAAGCCATATGTGGATGGAATTACACCAAGAAATGAATCGATACCATCTATCGATGGATGCAATCTATAATGAATAATGAGCTCAATGTTTGGCTGAAGACATTAAACTTAGTACTAGTTAGGAGGCAACCCAACTATCTCATTTTCTTTTTAGTATAGTTATAGGAATAGGAACTTAGATGGAAGAACAAGAGCCCGCTACTTCATGAAGTTTTTTTCAACTCCTGAAGCACACTTATCCAGGTGCATTCTCTTCTTGTTACCCAGTGAAGCAACCCAAGAGAGGGGGTGAATTGGGTTTTAAAACTTTTTGCAAAGATTAAATTCAAGTGCTAGTATGTTTGCAAGTGTTTGTGCTTGATAAAAGTATGAAGTAGAAATAAAGAAGTAAATACAGAAATAGAAATAAGTAATCACAAACATAAGAAATTTATAGTGGTTTGGTGCACTCCAAGCACCTACATCCACTCCCTAAGTTTTTCTTGAGAATTTCACTATAATTCACAAGATTACAGCCAACTTATTTTTGGGCTCACAAGTCAAAACCCAACTTATTTTAACCGGGCTCACAAGTCAAAATCCCTTGTTGGTTTTGTCACTTAGGCTTACCAACAACCTTGATGATTTTCACACAAGGCTAACCAACAACCTAGTTGGTTTTCATACAAGCTCACTAATAACCTGGTTGGTTTTTACATAAAACCTAACTAACAACCTAGTTGATTTTCACACAAAGACTCACCGACAACCTCAATACTAGTTTTAATCTCCTTGAAACTAGTAACAACAAAAATTCAAATACAAGAGTAAGAATACACAAAGCTTTCCAAACAAAAGCAAATATAAGAATACACAAAGCTTTCTAAACAAAAGCAAATATTTCGATGAAGCTCTTGAATGATGTTGAGAAGCTTATCTTCAAGTTGTTGAAGCCTCAATTAATAATTGAAGATCTGACTTTGGAAGCTCATTTTAATACTTGAATGCTTGAAGGCTCGACTCTTTCAAAGTATTGAATCCTTAAAGTATATGAAATTTTTCTTTAAAGAATAACTTCCTTCTTATGTTTGGTGGTGTTTAAATAGCTTTCCAATCATTAAAAAACTATTTATAGTCATTGGAGAAAAAAACTAGCCATTAGAAATAAATTAGAGAAGTTCTGCTCTTCAGAAAATAGCCATTACAATGCTGTTAAACCAGCAAGGTTGACACTTCAGTCCAAAAGTCGACATTTCAAACCTGCAAGTATTGACACTTCAGTCCATGAGTTGACACTTCAAACCTACAAGTGTCGACACTTTAGTCCATGAGTCGAACTTGATCAAAATCCTAAAATCAGCATATTCTGTCTTCTTTTTGGTCTCAGGCCTTGAGTCGACACTTGCTTGACCATGAGTCGATTCATGTATCGACACTTGATTTTCATGAGTCGACACTTGGCTGAAACATTGTTGAAACTTGTCCAAATTTAAGATTTGAGTTCTTCAAAGCCTTCCTTAAAGTCCATTAGTTTTGGTAACTTCTTCAACTATTTGACAAACTTTTTAAATTTTTCAACACTTTAACTTTGATGAGTACTTTAATCTGATAAACAAACTTTAAACATATAATTAGTACTCATATATACTTAATATTTTATCATTCATCAAAATCAAAACCAGAGTCAACATTTCTTTTCTTTTATATATTTATTTTCTTTTCTACTCCATTGAAGATAATGTTGATTAAGTTGGGGGGAACGAAAAATAACTTTACTTAGATCCTCGAGTTCGGTTAGAAATAATTATGTTGTATGTACCCAATTGTTATCTCAAGTTCGATTTACATAGATAGCCTAATCAATACTTGATTAACGGTCTAGATAATTTTAGTGATGCTGAGGGATAAATTATTAAAGAAACTCAATAAATGGTAAGGTTTAGATCAGAAATATTTTTATGGAGCAATTCTAGAACCTTCTGATCATTGATCTCAATAAAGAATCTACTTTATGGGAGTATAAATAAAAAGGTCAAGTATGCTAAAGTTTTTTCTTTAAAAAAAAGAAAGAAAGAAAGTCAGTCTCACCTCATAACTTTTATTGAACTATTATTGACAACCGGGCCCCTTCACCTAAGTAAGCATTATGGATCACGTTAAAAGGTAAGAAGGCCAAGCAATCTATTAAGCAATGGTACCTTACTGAGTAATAGGACCCCTTCACTTAAGTAAGCATTATGGTTCATGTCAAAAGATGGGGATGCTAATACTTAAGAGGCTAAGACATTGCACTGCACTTTTTTTAAAAGAAAAGAAGAAGAAAATAGAGAGGGAAACCAACTGACAAAAAGATATTGCACTAAACCTTTGGCAAGTTAGAGGATTCAAAGAATGAGGCAGAAAGTTGATAAAAGAAGAACTCTAGAAGTTTTTATGGGCTTCATTGCTTTGGTCCTTCTAATAGGACCAGAATCTTGACTTACAAGAAGCCTGGACATTCAGCTTCTAGAGTCATGGCCCTATAGTCCTAAAGTTTCCTTCTAATGAGAATTAGCCTCGCCAACACTTTTCATAGAATTCTAGTCTTGTCTTTGTCTATCTGACTATATCTTGATATTTTGCATAATATGTGATAATTACATCATATACATATATATATAAGTATTAATTTAAGAATTAAATTATCTTTATTTAATTAAAAATAATATTTTATATATCATTTGTAGAAAAAAAGATTATCAATTCAAAGAGTTCAATTTATGGATTCAAATAAAACAAGTTTGAAGAAAATCAGACTTAAAATGAGCCTAGAATTGAAGTTTGAGATTTATTAAGGAACTGCACAAATTCTAAAGCAATCAGTCCATAGTGGACTGGCTACCTGGTTCACAAGACATCAGCTCGGCTCATGGTTGCCATTAGTCATGGTCCATGGCTAAGCTTTGTGGGCCACGAGCTATTTCAATGTGCCACCGACCACGATGATGGCCGATGACCACCCCACGATGTCTAGTGAGGTCCACGATGCGGCGAAGAAGGCGGCAATGCATAGATTCGGCAACCTTAGCTCTTGATCATTCCAAATGATCCTTGGCCATGATGACAACCAAGACCACCCCATGACATTCGGGTGATGGCGGTGCCAGATGGCTCCAGCAAAGCTTTTATGATAGCTAATCAAGTGATGGAGGGATCAGTTTCGATGATGGGGCAAGTGATCAAAAGGAAATAAATGGAAGTCATAGTGCACCAGGCAATAGGGGTTTTGATGGTGACTTCGATAGTGGTCCCGATGGTGGCGGTGCATGAGCAGTTCTGGCAAAAGATCCAAGCTCCGGTGGCATAAGGGCGATGATGGCTTAGTTGATTGAAGGAAGAAGATAGCATCATGATTCTGCCATTGGATCTCAATCCAATGGCCAAAATCAAACCCAATTAGCATTTTGCTTGATCATGGGTGATATAGTAATTTTTGCACACTTGATCCAAATCCAAGGGCTAAAAGGATGTTGACTAGTCAAACATTAGTTAGAACGAGAACCATAAACCTAACACTACTGGGATTGGATATATTCATATCTAACCATTGAGTCTGATAAAAGAAAATTTTAGCCACTCTTTTGATTCTTGTATTTAGTCCCATACCAAAAAAACATGAAGGCCTCTTCCCTGTTAAACCCTATAAAAAGGCTCCTATGCCTCTACTAGAGGCATACTCCCTAGAATCCCTCTAAAGCCTTTATATAGAGGGATAGGAGGGGATCAACTTAGGAGCGATTTAGAGCAAAAGTTCAGGAGGGAAGAGGAGATTTTGTACTAGGCAGAGCGAGGATCTTTTGTTCTTCAATCTCTTGTATTTTCTTAGTATGCAATAAAAGAGTTTGTTTTTAATTATGAGTTCATTATTTATTCTGTTTTATTTGCTCTTTATTATGCTTTATTATTAAATTAAGTTTAGAAATAACTCTTGCTTTCTGGAGATGTGCTATGATCTGTTACGGATACAGGGCATGCCAAAAAAAGAAGAGTTGAATACCTAGTGCCTCCCAGAGTTGTGCCGTGATCTATGAATATGGAACATACCAAGGGAAGACAGGTAAATCTCTAAAATTAATTATATTTTAATTATAAAAGAAATATAACTTGTCAATGCAATATCAACTCATAACTCCTGAAATAATCTCTTTTACTCACTTCATTATTAAAAGTAGTTTATTTCTTGCTTATTTTTATTTTTAAGCAATAACAATTACTTTCTTTCCTTTAAAAGTCGTAACTTAGCCCTAAGGTCCCTAAGAATACGATTCTGACTTATCCTAGCTATAGAGTTGAGTTGGTGAATTATTTTTGACTGCCCATGATAGTGATCAATATGCATTTTGTATTCTAGTATTTGCAAAAATATCAATTTTGTATTGATACATATATCTATATATATTGTGTTATCTTTACTTTTTGTATATCATGAAATTCTATGTGAATGAAAATCTTTCCTTATGTGATGATTGCTCTGATACATTGAAATGCTATTAATCTCAATTAATCATACACATAAACAAGGGGAGCTTATAACAAAAGAAGGGAGTAGAAATATTAATAAAAAGCAAAAACTTAAGCTATTGCATTAGTTGATCGAATGATGACAAAAAGGAGAAGTAGAAATATTGTATATAAGCAAATAAAAGTTAACTACATATGAAAGGGGAAGAAAAACTAAAAATTTAAGCCTATTTTTCATCTCTTGATCTATTTTGATACATTAGTGATACTCCCCGATACATTCATTTTATATGATGATATATCTCGATATATTCTGATATATATTGAAACTTCTATCCTACATGCTCTAATGCATTAATATATGCTCTAATATATTGAAACATTTCTCGATACATTATCGATATATAAGTAAATACCCTGAAACATTGATATTCAAGCATGATTTTACAATTCTAATACATCAATACTCTGATACATCAGTTTATTATGAACAATTATGTTCCTATACGATCATACTCTGATATTTTGAGAAACATTATCAATAAATTACTTTAATATCTTGACAAACTAAAAAAATTAATCTTATTCTGATACCAAGATTCATAATTAAAACTCACATGCTTTGATACTCTAAACTTTATGTGCTAATATATTTAATATTTTATCATTTAAAAAAGAAAGAGATTGTTAACTCCCGTCTTGATTTTGATGAATGACGTAATGTTTGAGTATATATGAGGTACTAATATCATGTTAGAGTTTCAAGATCAATATTTTAGGCACCCTTCAAATCAAATAAAAGATGAACTCAATAATCAAGATAATTATGTCTTTTGGATGTCTTTATAATATGGAAAAACCAAGAAAATCTTAAGTTATTGAAAACTTGAAAGTTGGAATGGAAGAAATAATGTTAGAGCTTCAAAATCTCATGATTGGAATATATTTTTCAAATAGCACAGGTCAAGTGTAGACTTAAAGAAGTAGTGAGTTTACCTTCAAAAAAGATTTAGAAAAAAAAGAAGTTTGGCATGCAAAGTTTCAGCCAGCATGCTCAAGTATTGATACATGGTGATAAAGTATCAACTAAAGGAATTAACTCAAGGGTCAACTCAAGCACCAAGTACCGAAATCATAGAAAATAATAAAAAGTAGAATTTCTAGCACATGCTCAAGTATTGATACCTGAACTTAAAGTGTTGACTCAAAGTTTGACTCAAGAATTAGTCATGCTCCAAGTACCAAGATCATAAGATAATCCAAAAAGCAAAATTTTTTAGAATAGCTCATGTGTCAATACCTGGACTTGAAGTGTCAACTCAAGATCTCGACTCATAGACTCAAATGTCGACACTTCAGCTTCTGACAGCATAGTAATGGCTATATTTTCTGAACTACAAAAAGCTATATAAAGGTTCAAATAGTTAGTTTTCACTCTCTAGCAGCCATAAATAGATTTTTAAAGGTTCCAAGTGTATTTATTCTACAGCACGCATATTGAAGAAGTAAGAGAAACTAAAAAAATCAAAGACAAAACTAATACTTCTAGGAGAGAATCTTTTGAAGCACAAGTATCCAAACAAAAACTTAGTTCTTAAAGAGTGTGCCATCGATTCTCAACCACTAGCCTTCAATCAATCATTAGAGGCTTTTTAGAAAAGAAGACAACTCAAAGAGATTCCATCAAGAGCTTCATCGATTTTTCTTTTATTCTTTTTGAGAGCTTTTGGTTTCATTATTTATTGTACTTTATTTTTGAGTTGTAACTAGTTTCAAGGAGATTGAAACTAGGGAATAGGCATATCTAAGCATTGGAATTGGATTGTAAGCCTAGGGTTGGCTTGTTATGAGGTTGTAGTTGGTGAGACTAAAGGAAAACCAATCGGGTTAGGTTTGTGAGCCTGAAAAGTAAACTAGCTATAATCTTAAAAGATTATAGTAAAATTTCTAAGAAATTCTTGGAGAGTGGACATAGGTGCTTGGGGTGCACCAAACCACTATAAACCTTATATCTTTGTTGAGCCTTGCTTCCATCTTCTTCCTCTCTCAAGTATTGCATATAATTATAATCTACATATATACATTGCAAAACAATCACTTCGCTACCTTTCAAAATCAATATATACTTATCAAAAATTTTTAGAAACCCAATTCACCCCCCTTTTGAGTTGCTTCATTAAGCAACATTTGTCCCCTAAGCAATTTGCAGTCAAACCATGGAGAGGAATCTCCCTAACATGGCTAAGCATCTCTTTGCTAACAGGGATCAAAATCTCTCTCACCACTACTATCCATCCAACTCCACCTTTTGCCATTGAGCCATAGAGTCCCCTGATCAAGTGAGGAAAGTCTTTCTAATATGAAGCAAAAAACCTCACACCCTGTCGATCAAATCCAGTCCCCAATCAAAAAGCCCTCGCGATTAAAGTATCCAAAGTCAATGCACCGCCCGCATGCTATGGCCTTGCCGAGGGCCCTCTCTACCGTGAATGAAAGAGGACAAGGTCAGGTCTCTCTCCTTCCCTTTGGGTCATGCCTCGCCTTGGAGTATCGTTCCCCATCGCTAGATCAACTGAAAATGGGATGAGGGCATTTGGATATGCGGGTCAATTGCTTTTGTAGTCCCATAGCACTTGAAAAGGAAAAGAATGAGCAAGGATCCGACAAATGGAGGGTCAAGATCAAACAATTTACTATTTAAAAAGGATTTGGATAGTTTTTAGAAGGTTTAAGAGTGAGAAAATGGAAAGAAAAGTGAGAAATGGGATCATGGCCATGCCCTAAAATATTGAGTTACTATCGGTGAGTCGATACTTGAAATTATCCTTATAAGTCAACACTTTAGTGAGTCGACACTTGGGTGAAAAATGCAAGTACCGACACTTGGGCAAATTTGAATAGAAATTGATTTTTCTTCAAAAGAAAAGAGATTAGGGAGGTTTCACTAATAATATTAGGAGGTCTAGAGTGGTTCAAGAAGGTACGTTTTCAATTGAATTGAGATTGCTAAGAGTTAGGTTTGAGAGAAGATAAAAAATCTACTCAAAGGGATCTATGACTCTTAGTTCTTTTCTAAGCATGCAAAATCTATTTTTATTAAGAAGTTTGGTAAAAATATCTACAATTATCGATCGATACACACAAAGTCAAGCAATACATCATTGTTTTGTGCATGCTCTTTTTTGAAGTAATGTCTTATTCTAATGTATTTGCTTCTTGAATATTGAACAGGATTTTTAGTTAGATTAATTATACTTGTATTATCATATCTTATTAAAATTTTATTTAATTTGATAACAAAATCTTCGAGTTATTATTTAATCAACAAGATTTGAGCACAATAACTTCCAACTGCTATATATTCAGCCTTAATAGTAAATGGTGCAACTAAATTTTATTTCTTGCTAAACCAAGAAATTAAATTCACTCCAAGATATTGATAGGTTATATTAGTACTCTTTCTAACTTATATCCAGCAAAATCAGTATCTAAATATGGAATAAGCTCAATTAATGATTATCTATAATACCATAATCTAATATTAATAATACTAGATATATATATCTAAGTATGCATTTAAAAGCCAATAAATATGATTTCTTAGGATTTAACTGATATCTAGCATACATGCAAATACTAAACATGATGTTTGACCTACTTACAATAAGATATAATAAAAATTCAATGACACCTCTATATAATTTTTTATCAATACTTTTATCGTTCTCAACTTTGTCAAGCTTACAAAAGGGGCTCATAGATATGCCAAGTAATTTTGTTATCTCCATCCCAAACTTTTTTAATATCTCTCTAGTATACATAACTTGGTTAATGAAGATCCCTTTTTTAGTTTGCTTGATTTGGAGTTTGAAAAAGAAGTTTTGGCTTTTATATCATGCTCATCTTAAACTCCTCTTGCATTAACTTGACAAACTCTTGACAAAGAACTTCATTAGTTATACCAAATATAATATCATCAATATATATTTGTACTACTAATGAATCATCATTCTTTCTTTTCAAAAATAAGGTAGTATCTATATTTTCTCTTATAAAATTACTTTCAAGTAAAAATTTGCTTAGTCTATCATACCATGCATGTCAAACTTGTTTTAAACCATAAAGAGCTTTATGAATTTTAAAATATGATTTAGATAAGTATGATCTTCAAAACTAGGTGGTTGTTCAACATAAACTTGTATTGCTATGTATCCATTTAAAAATACATTTTTGGCATTCATTTGGTATAATTTGAAATCCATGAAACATGTAAAAGCAAGTAACAATCTAATAACCTCTAATATGATAACAGGTGTAAAAGTTTTATCAAAATCAATACCTTCTTTTTGATCATATCCTTTAACAACTAGTCTAGCTTTATTTTTAGTTACAGTCATTTTCATATAGCTTATTTCTAAAAACTCATTTAGTGCCTATTAGATAGCAAAATATCTTATGTTATTTTCTAAAATATCATACTCTGTCTTAATCATATTAGGAATATTACTGCAATCTTATTAGGAATCACATATTATCATATATAATAATTTTGTACTCTATTTAAAGGCCTTTAGGGCCTCAATATCAATGAATAATAATTGTTTCCTTCCTCTAAACACAGTATCAGAGTCTCCCTTCCCTTCACAACTCTAATTAG
Organism: Areca catechu; assembly: GCA_021397845.1. Lineage (NCBI taxonomy): Eukaryota > Viridiplantae > Streptophyta > Magnoliopsida > Arecales > Arecaceae > Areca > Areca catechu. The sequence goes on along the minus strand of CM038046.1, from coordinate 48,118,162 downwards.
TCCTCCTTCGAGATCTTCCCTTCAAAAGGAGATATAGGCCCACTACCGGATCCCCATTCAAGATCCCCCTCCGAAGTCAAAGAGGGAACTCTGCTATCCTCTGTCTTCCTGCAGCCCACCACCATAATTGAGACTCCTAAGCTTGGACAAATCCATGGAAAGAATCCCAACTGTAAGCACCGCTTCTCCTCCACACCAAACAACCTCATCTCAGAAATTCCTCTCCATAGATCCCCCTCTATCATCAATGCCCAGATCCCCTGTTCGACCACTCAAAGCCTCCCACCTGATCCAGATTCATGAAAGGAAAAAACAAAAAGAAAAGAAAAATAAAAAAAAATAAGAAAGCACACTAAGGGAAGTCATTTGTAGTCACTCAGAACCTCCCTCTCTCCTCCCTGTTGCTTGCCCTGACTATTATCCTTTGTGCCCCCTACTGCCACCACTAAAAAGGAAAAAAAGTTTACTCAGCCCTACTATAGTCGCATCATCATCAGAGATGAAGCATTGTGGCATCCCATCTCGTCGATAGCTCGCTCCTTATGTCCTTGCCTTATGTAACCACCACAAACCTGGATCAAGCCATAAATCACCAAGATCTATCCAGAATGAAATCTCTTCGATTATGTCTTTCTTCTCCCCTGCTCCACCTCCTCCACCATGATCCAAAGTTGGTATCCTTGCCGAAGCTCTTATTGAGCTACTGGTGGGTTTCCATGACCATGTGAAAGCAGGCTCGATCGCTGGCAAGCAAGCCAAGTCGTTGTCTATTCTAGACTTACCCAACTTTCTTCATGTTCTTTCCCACTTCATCATCGGTCACCTCTATCTCTGCCACCATTGCAACCTCATCGAAAGCCAAACCTCTGGCCCGCACCCACCACTGCTACCATAGTGATCCTCCACCTCTTACTCTCCTCCCTCTTCTCCCGCTCGTGCCCAGTGATCTATGTCTCCGCCTATGATTCCATTGCTTGTAATGCCCTTTTTAGGGCCAACATGGATGGCTTGGCCACCAATTTTGACTCCCTTTGCATTCCCTGGTGTAAGCCCTTTAAATTTATCCTCTTCATCTTCCTATCTATGGTAATGAGGGTTTCTTAAGATCAAAACATGGTAAAATAGTAGAGAGGACAACAAAGGATCTACTCAAAGGCTTGGAAGAGATTGTGATGATATATGAGACCCATCCAATCAAGAACAACAAGTTTGGGATGGGCTTTGATCAAAGCTTTGGACTCTGGTTCATGGCCCATAGACTCAAGCTTGATCTGATGATTGAGAGTGGTGCATTCAAGGGGCATTCTACATTGGTCCTTTGACAAGCAATGCCAGAGACATGGATTATATCACTTTTGCCTCGACACCTAGAGAAGTATCTAAAGAAGGGGCAAGCCTATGTTGATGTGAACTGCACTTACTTTATTAGCAAAGAATAATTTTTTGAATTTTGGAAGTGTCAATAGGGTGAGTGTTATGAAGAAGCATGGGATTTTAGATCTCAGTTAGGTGCTTGTATTCTTTGATGACCATCAAAATGAGCTGAAGAGCCTGGATTATTATTTTATTTTAAAAATAAAGCTAATTGCCACCATGGAGTTGATCCTTACTTGTGTGATCGAGTGCATCCTCAAGTACTAACTCAAGACCTTATCCCGTGACCAATTTAAACTCCATGGCTGCACCACCTAGCTCTCAATCTTGACATTAATGGTGTGATTCTCTGCATGTGTTATCTATGCCTTATCTATACCATCAAGTTGACTAATGATAGGTTCTCTTCCATAATCTTCACCTTCTCTATATAGTGTTCTGGATTTTTTTCTCTCATGTTGTTGTCATCGTTATGCTCGACTCTTTATACCATTATCTTTGAAAATGCAGAAGTCCACTCCTTTGGATACCCTAATCAAGTTGATTGGTGCTCATTTATCCTCAGGACTTAAGCCTTCCATCTCTTTGTACCGATACTCATCTTGCCACCTTCTCGCTGATAAAGAGACAATGACCAACTCTATGGATAAGCATGAAGATGATATACAACTCCTACCTTGCAGAAAGATAATTATATAGCTCTCACCTTACTATAAGTGACAAGAAGATGATTATGTAGCTCTTAGCTAATCTTGTTCACTTACTCAACCCAGGAAGATGATTATATAGCTCTTACCTGGCTTTCTTTATCTACTCTCCTGGACATAAAAGAGGTATAAATATTATGATCCTGTTACTCGATGATACTTTGTTTTAGCTGATATTACTTTCTTTTAGTCTATCTTATTCTTCTCTCCTTCTGAGAAATAAGTAGATCCTTATCTGGACCTTCTCTTCCAACTTCGGCTCTATTGTTATGAGGAGTTCCTTCCTTGGATCCTGAGCAACCTCTGGAGACTCTGCCAATAATTCATCCTATTTTGTAAGATTTAGACACCTTACACCAGTTTAGCAAATAGCTCGCAGACATCTTCACCAAAGCACTTAACTCTATTTTCAGCTTTCTAATATATGTTCCAAGCTAGCCTTAGTTAATGTATACACTTCAGCTTGAAGGGGAGTGTTAGAGAGCAAGATATCTTATATTATTTTCTAAAACATCATACTCTATCTTAGTCATATTAGGAATATTGTTGTAGTTCTATCACGAGTCACATGTTATCATATATGATAATCTTGTACTCTATTTAAAGGCCTTTAGGACCCTATATTAATGAACAACAATCTTTTCATTTCTTTTAATAGTGTCAATTATTGAAGATTAGGTGGTCTTTCTACTAAAGTCTAAATCTTATTCTTTCAAACTGATTTAGTTCTTCTTGAATTGTATTTATTCAATTAAGATCTTTTTCAACTTCTTTAATACTTTTAGGTTCAATATAAAATATGAAAACTAAATAATCACAAATATTTCTATAAGAAGATCGAGTTCTTACCTTTTTTGATGGATTATCTGTGATTAGTTTTTTAGGATTTCCATGGGCATACCTCTACTCTTTAGGTAAATTATTTTATCTTAAAGAGGTTCTTTCTTCTTCCTCCTTTTGATCTTTTTTAGGGTCTTTGGAGGGTGTATCCTTTAATATTAAGTTTTCCATTCTTTGAAGACCTGTGTCATCATCCAAAATATCTTCTTTTTTAGAAGATTTATTATTAGATTCATTAAAAACTATATGCATAGATTCTTAACAACTAGGATTCTCTTGTTGAAGACTCTATATATCTTGCTAGATATGGAGTATCATAAAAAGATACCCTCATCTAACTTAGTATCAAATTTACTTAAGTTATTTTTTTATTATTTAATATCAGAGGTGGACCACCGGGGGGGCAGGGGGCCTTGGCCCCCTAAATTTTTCATAATCTACATAGTTAGGTAAGTTTATTTAAGGTAAACAAGTATTTGGCCCCCCTCCCTCAAATTTCTAAAATCAATCCAAAATAATCCCAAAAAAATCGATAACAAAATTCAAAAAAAAATCAAAACCGAGTTAAATCAGTAATTTTTCAAAGAGTTTTATTTAAAAGAATTGGCAAACAAACCTGGGTTGAGAGGCGTCGCCATGACACCGTCCCTATCTCCTTCTCCAGTTCTCCTCCAAAATCTCGAAGCGACGAAGGCAACAACGCCAGCGAGCGAAGCCCAAACCGGCAAACCCGGTCCCCATCCCATTGGTCGTGAGGCATGACCACATGAGTAGTGACTCCAGTGAGCCATTTGCCCATCTCTCCATACAACCGCCATCGACAAAGGAGACAACCGGGACAATCCCAACCATCGCAATGCCACACCACCCGTCGGTCGCTGCTAGCTTTCAACAGTGCACTGACCGCCGATGGCTAAGGCCAACTCCTCTCTTCGTCCGTTCGTCACCACCATCACTGGGCTCGGTTCCTCCCATGGTTCAACGCGGTGAGCCGGTGACGCACCGTAGATGCCGAAGCTGACGGTGCTTTCGGGTTCCGGCCAACGTCCGTTTCTACAATGCTGTCCTTAATTGATGCAGTGATAGGTGAGTCCGTGTCTCTGTGAGTGGTTTTTATCTTTGATGAGTACAATGTTTTGGATTTTTTTTTGGGTCTTGGTTCTTTCTAGCTTCTCTAGTAAAATTTATGCTCTTTGACTTTAAATATTATTAATTAATTTATGATTTCGTAAACTTGGAAATCCTAGTTGAGTTGTTTTGGATGAGTTCCATGCCTTTCGGCCAATATAATTGGAGACCTGTTACGGATTTTACTAGGTTCTTCTTTTTGATAAAATTATTGATTAGAGGCTTCTCTCTATCATTTTTTTTTGCAAGTCATTCGGATTGCTCCTAGTTTTATTTTAAAAAAGATTTGTATAGATTTGTATTATAGAAGTTTTTGATGAAAGATTTGTATTAGAGAAGTTAAGATAGGTGACACTGAGAGAGGTTGCACATTAGAAAACAAAGACAAAACACAACATACACATCATAATAAGTTAATAACCATTTAATATTGATTAACTCCCAAATAATCTCTCATGGAACATATTCTTGTTGACTCTCTTGGTTCACCCTGTTGTTTTGGTATTCCATTGCATTATTGTTTTGGTACTCTTGTTGTTTTTTCTAGGGTAAAGATGGTAAATTATTATGATTTGGTTTGTTCTTGTTGTTATTCGATTCGATTTATTTTTGTTATGTTGTTTTTATCAATGGTAGAGTCCCACTTCCATTATACAAGCCTAGCCTAGTATCTCTAAGCTATTAAAAGTTGTATCAAGATTTTAAATCTTGCAGGCTGGGGCTATCCCAATTTTTTTCATGTGATGGGATGTGTTGTTGTCCTATCCTATGCCGACACTTAGAACAGGGAATGTTCCAAGATATATTGATCGGGATGCTACGATGCTAGTGAAATAGCACTGTCCCCATGGTACCCGATCTTGGTATCCCGCAGGACCTCCCATTGGGACTTGAAATCCGGCCTCCATCTCTATTTGTGCGTTGGTGCCGGACTGCCGGTGTTGTGACCAAAAGCAACAGTCGATAGACGGGCAAAGCCACAGACAGAGAGTGGGCGACATTCGGTCTGGCCCCTTTCTGGGCCTCAATCTCCCCACTTAGGCTCTTAGGTAATATCAATTATTTATCTGATTTTCAATTCAATTATTAAGTAAAGTAGATATTTTAGCATAAATGTTCATGAATGTCTAAAAGTTAATTATACTGTCAATTATTTTCTTATAATTTTATTCATATTATAGGTTAGTTGAAAAATTAGTGATTTTTTCAAGAAAAAAGTAGCATAAAAAATTGATGGTGGAGCTACGCTGCCTGCATTTGAGATTGAGGCTAAGACTGAACTTCATCAACCAATTTCAAGAATAGACACTATTCCTACAGAAGAAAGGCCATATAAAAAAGTAAATATTGGAACTAATTATATTGATATCAATGAATTGGAAAAAGATCCTGGAATGCGCAAACAAATTTGGAAATATCCTGTGAATCAACATGATGAAATTCGACGTGCCTATATTAGTTTTGGTCCTTATCAACCAATATTGGACAAGTATGATCCCATTGGTTCAGAAAATCATCGTAGACATTTTCAATCATATTGGTTCAATCAGCATCCTAGTTGGCTCAAATATTCTCCAACTATAAATGATGCTTATTATTTTGTTTGCTATCTCTTTTCTAAGCCAGGTGAAAGAAAAAGCAAATTTATAGAAGGTATGGATTTCAAAATTAGAAAAAAATAAATGATGGAGAAAATTATTCATTTCTTGGACATGTGAGAAAAAATCTCAATTCCTCACATAATATTGCTATGAAGAGCTATCATGATCTGATAAAGAGAGGCAACATATTCAAAAAGTAATTGATAAGCAAACCTTTGAACTAATTGCTCAAAATCGTTTACAGCTTAAGACCTCAGTGGATGCAATTAGATGGCTTACATTTCAGGCTTGTGCTTTTCGAGGACACGATGAACATCCAAATTCAAAAAATCGAGGTAATTTTTTTGAACTACTCAAGATTTTAGCATGTTATAATGAGAATGTTGGGAAAGTTATTTTGGAAAATGCTCCTAGTTATGCTTCTTATACTTCACCAAAGATACAAAAAAAAATTCTATAATTTTTTTCAAGAAAAGTAAGAAGAGCCATAAAGGATGAAATTGGTGATGCCAAATGTTGTATAATTGTTGATGAAGCTCGAGATAAATCAAGAAAAGAACAAATGGCTATTATTTTAAGATTTATTTACAAGAATGGATTCATAACAAAGCGATTCTTTGATATTGTCCTTATTTCAGATACAACTTCTATGACTCTTAGAGATGCTATTTATAATGTTCTCTCAAGAAATAATTTAAGTATTAAACATATCAGAGGTCAAGGTTATGATGGGGCTAGCAATATGCATGGTGAATGGAATGGTTTGAAAGATTTGATTTATAATAATTGTCCATATGCTTATTATATCCACTGCTTCGCTCAGAGACTTCAATTAGCATTGGTGGTTGCATCAAGAGAGGTTAATATTATTCATTAATTTTTCAATGATTTGCTGAATATTGTTAATATTGTAAATGCATATACAAAATGTAATGATAAATTGAGAGCAAGACAAGAAGCCGACATTGCAAATTCATTAGCTATTAATGAGCTTGAATCTTGAAATAGATTGATAGTTTACAAAGACCTGGTGAGATTAGATGGAGTTCATATTTGAATTCTGTTCGTAGCTTGAAAAGCTTTTCTCAGTTACTTGTTCTGTTCTTGAGGATATTACTCGTAATGGAGTTGGTTATATTTAACATGGAGATGCCGATGGTGCATTACATTGCTTGACATCATTTTAATTTATTTTTATATTGTATTTGATGATAGAAAGTTTAGAGATAACTGATGATCTTTGCCAAGCTTTACAAATAAAGTCCCAAGACATTCTCAATGCAATGCATTTGATAAAAAGTACAAAGGTTTTACTTCAAAAGTTAAGAGAAGATGGATGGGCAAGTTTATTGAACAATGTAATATTATTTTATGAGAAATATAAGATTGATGTTCTAGATATGACTGCTACTTATAAGCATGGTGGTCGAGGTCGTCGATAAAGTGATATTACAAATGAGCATCATTTTCAAGTTGATATATTTAATGCTACTATTAATACTCAATTTCATGAATTACATAGTATATTCAGTGATGATGCGGTTGAATTATTAATTTTTAGCAGTGCTTTGGACCCAAGGGGTAGTTACGGGTTATTCAATTTAGAGAGTATATATCAGCTTGCAAAGAAATTTTATCCAGAAGACTTCAGTGAGAATGAAAGAATACTTTTGATAAATCAATTACAACATTATCAAATTGATATTTCAAAGAATCTTGAGATCCAGAATATGTCTATAATTTTAGAATTATGTCAAGGATTGGTGAGAACAAGAAAATTATATATTTGTCCACTCATTGATAGACTGATTCATCTAGTATTAACTTTTTCCATTTCAACTGCTACATAGAAAGAGCATTTTCAGCAATGAAGATTATCAAAACCAGATTACACAACAAAATAGAAGACTACAGTTACTTATATTGAAAAGGAGATAGCAGAAAATTTTATAGTAGATTCTATTATTAATGAATTTAATTCTATAAAACAACATCAAGTTCAATTCAAATAATATTTATAAAAAATAATATTTTTTTATTGATTATTTATTAATATTTTTTGGCCCTCCTAGAAAAGTGTGGTCCAACCTTGTTTAATATAAAACATCGGTATTTGAAAATATAAAAATATTTTATTCTAGGTTTTCTACCTTTCAAAGTTTATATGGCATTTTTTTTTAAATTAGACGGATCAAAACATGGTTTAAAATGTAACATGTGTTGATAAATCTATCCTAATGCCAATTGTATAGCTTATAGACAATTGATTTTGTATTGAATTATTATGAATAAAAGTTATTTTTGATAGTTCATCATATTGCATCTTCTTGTAATGAACTCTTTTGTGACGAAATCTTTGGAACTACATTATTATATGTTAAAGAGAGGAATTATCATATGGTTATTAAACCTGTTCATAGCCAAATGATACATTGTTATAAGACACTGTTATGGATCAAGTGTAGGTCATTGTATGCCATATAGATTGGTTGTCCTCTTAACTAAGGAGAGTAAAGACACAGTTATAGCATGCAAGTGAATTGCAGGCATTTCACTGAACATAACCCACCTGCCATACCAGTATAGAGACACTAGTATGGCAAAAGAGTGTAGAGACTCTTCAGCCAAGTGTTGCTCATGAAGGAATATGGATATAAGTATCCTTTAGACCTGAGAACACTATTGTGGCTTGCAAGCAATGTACTATACTTTGGTACTGTCTACCTAGATATCTAATCAAGTGACGGAAGGTTTTTAGATGCAGTCAAGTACTTGTGGAGTTGATGTATAAATTGATATGGGATTGACCCCTCCGAGTATTGGAGTGAATGTCTCATCGTATTTTAATTTAGCAAAACCTTGGCCAGAATAGTTCTTGTGAGGAGTCACAAGACTTATGAGGTTGAGACATATTATTGATGAACTGTATAATGGTCGATAGTTAAACCCTGAAGTCATCCTGAGCAGTAAGGGTCAAAGGGATGAATTATATGGAAACCACATACTAGAGGTTCCTAATTGTTGCTTTACAACTTTTGACCTATCCAGACATTAGGTGTCACTGCTAGATAGAGACTTCGATTGGTACAGGAAGGTTCTTGTACTACCAGCTTAGTGTTTGAATATATAGGATCACACACAATAAGAGTTTTTACATGATCTGATGGCTAATTAATGATTATAAATTATTTTGGGATTTAATTATCAATATGATTGATAATAGACTTTGAGTCAACACTTCCAAGTATCGATACTTTGGTGGGCCGACACTTGAGATTTTTTCAAGTGTTGACTTATCATTGTTGCAAAAATTATGACAAAATTTTTTCACTAAAAATTAGTGAATTATTGGAGGATTAACCAGCAATTGGATTGCTGGTTAACTCAATTTGATTAAGTAGTAAAATTTGGATCAACTAATATGGTTTGGTTTGAACTCGAGTTGAGTCCAATTAAATTGGACCTAACCCATGCACCCTGGCCCATATTTTGACTTTGAATTTTTTTTGAATTCAAATAGGTTTCTGGATTCAAATTCAAACTTGAATTTTGAATTCAAATTTGAATTTGAACTTGAATTTGGAATTCAAGATCTTAACCTAACCACCCTAGCTTTTCTCACCTTATCCCTCCCTAATCCACTCAACCTCCTAACCACTTAGGTGCCTCTTTTTAAAGGGATGTGCTGGTGAGGTGGAGAGGTTAATGAATCAAATGAGTGGTTTTAGGCTAAAAATTTTCTACCTTAAAGAAAAAATAGCATGGGGAAGAGAGGAAAGGGCTTGGGTGTGAGCTACCTAGTATTTTCACTAGGTTCTAGGAAGAGTGAACAAGGAAGGGGTTTTCCAGCATAATCTTCCACCACCTCCTCTCCTCCAAGGTCCTTCTTTCATTCTTGAAGCATCCCAGCATGTGAAGAAGAAGGAGATCAACCATTAAGGTTCCAGAGGAGCTAGCATTCTAAGGGAACTTATCAGGATAGTACTCTTGCATGGATCACCTGTAGTGGTCAGACACACTATGTGGCTCATGGAGTTTCTACAAAACCTTCCAGCGATGGAAAATGTCGATGACTTGCAAGAAGGTGATGACGAGATCATTATGCTAAAGATATAGTCTACAGTACCATGTTTGTTGCATAGATATAGTCTATACAAAGGTTTGTAGGTTTACATTTCAGCTTGATTTACAAACTTTATATCATGCCAGGATCCTGCTATAGATGTTTAAATGATTAGATCATTTGCATGCATAGATTAATTTGATTAATCTTTTACTTTTACTATTTATATTAATTCAAAAAGTTTTAAAAATGCATGTTAGAAACTCTGCACTTTTCCTTCAACATGCTGTGTTAATAGCTTCTGTCCAAAAATATCTTGGGAGGTCATTTTCATATATCATGGTATGTGCCATTTCTTCTAAAGTCTTATTTTTTCTTTTTTACAACTCTATTTTGTTGAAGTATCCTAGGTACAGAAAAATTATGAACAATACCTTTTTATTAAATCTTAGTTTTCAAACTTGGTTTCATGATCTCTATGGATACAAATAATTAAAGTAATTTCCACATTTGAAACCTTTTGATAAAACTTAGTGAAAGCTGAAAAAGTTTCATCCTCATGTACTGAAAACATAACCCATGTAAAACATGTGAAATCATGTACAATAACTAGACCATATTTCTTTCCTCCTAAACTAGTAATCCTTATGGGTCCAAATAAATCCATATGAAGTAATTCCAAGGGTCTAAATATAGAAACTATGCCTTTTTTACATAAAAGAATTTTTGGTTTGTTTTTCAAATTGACATATATCATAAATTTTGTTTTTTTCAAAGATGAGTTTTGAAAAATCTTTTACAAGATCTTTTTTGTTTAATTTAATAAATAAATACATACTAGTATATCCTAATCAGGATGCCACAACCAACTAGTCTCATTGACTTTAACTTCTATTACAACTAGATATTAACCATCTTGCATAGGAAAATCATTAAGATCTATCATGTAGATGTTTTTATGTCTATGTCCAATGAACATGATTCCATTATCATTGAGTCTAGAAACAATACATAATAAAGATTCAAAAATTAATTAAAAACCTTTATCATAAAATTGACTAATGCTAAGTAGATTATGTTTTAATCCTTCTATAAGCAAAATATTTTTTATATAGGTAGAGGGGGTGATACACACTGTACTAATTCCAATGATTTTATCTTTTTCATTATTATCAAATATCACATTTCTTCCATTTATAGCTTCAAGAGATATGAATTGCTTCATATCTCGGGTCATGTCTTGAGCAACTACTATTTAGATACCAAAAGTATTTTCTATTTATTAGTTGCTAGACACATCTACAAAAGTAATCAAGTGAAAACTTTAGATATCCAAGCCATCTTGGATCCTTAGGATTAGTAGAGGTGGTTCCTTTCAAAACCCAAACCTTCTTAACACTATATAGTTTTCTACGATCACATAAGCTTTATGTTTTAATCTACCACAACAATGACATGCAATACTAAAGAATACAGGAACAAAGAAGTTTTTAAAATATTTTTACTATTTTTGTTATGTAAAATCTAATCCAACTTTATTAGAAATAGCTCTTTGACTATTCAAAAGCATTTCTAGTTTTTTGAAGCTATATGTGAACTTTTCAATGAAAGATTTGACTTTGTTCAGTTCTTCTTTCAACCTCTTATTCTCTTGAGTTAATGCTTTATTTTCTCTTGAAAGCTTTTAATTTGTAAAAGCAATCTTTTGTTTCTTTGAATCTTTGTTCTCTTGAGTTAATCTTTCATTTTCTTTTGATAACTCTTCCTTTTCATGTATCAAAGCAAGCTTTTGATCCTTTAATTCTTAGTTCTCTTAAGTTAAGGTTTGGTTTTTTTTTAATAGTTTATCTTTTTCATTTATAACCCAATAATTTCTTTCTTCATTTTCTTATTTCTTAGTTTAAGCTTTTTGAAATCATTCATGAGTTCAAAAAATGTATCTTGAAGTTCCTCAAATATAAAATCAATTTTGGTTTCAAACCTTACCTCTTTCTCATGGGTCATGAAGCATAGATTTGCAACTTCTTATATTTTCTTCTCAGAGCTAGAGTCCTTGCTTTCACTCCATGTTGATATCATTACCTTTTTGTATTTCCTTAAGACTTTCTTAAAAAGGAGGCAGCCCATCTTATAGTAATCCGACGTTTTACAATCGAAGCAACTATGTTGCTCCTTCTCTTTTTTATTTTCCTTCTCCTTGCTTGGCTCTCCTTTATAAGGCTTTTTTTTATAGCTATGCTTCTTTTTCCTTATTAACATTCTGAACTTTCTTGACATAAGTGTGTCTTATCATTTTTATCTCCCTCATCTAAGTATTCACTTGATTCTTCCTTGATAGTTATAGATTTAAGGATAATAGTCTTCTTTTTCTTCTTATTTTTGATAATCTTTTGCTTCAAGGATAGCTCGTAGGTCATAAGTGAACCAAGGAGTTGCTCAAGGGGAGGTATGTCAAGATCTTTGGCCTCTTATATAGAAGTGACCTTTGCATCCCATGATGTTGAAGAGACCTGAGAATTTTGTTAATAAGTTTAACATTAGAATAAGACTTATTTAAACCTTTCAAGCTATTTATGATGTTAGTAAATCTAGTGTACATTCCAGTTATAGTTTCACTAGGCTCCACCCTAAATATTTCATAAGTATGAACAAGCATATTAATCTTAGATTATTTCACTTGATTAGTGTTGTCGCCAAGATCGTCGTGGCCTGTAGCTGCCGTCGACATCAGCTCACCTCTCATCTTCTCGGGATTGACCTGCACTTCTGAGCCTGTGAAAAACAAGGTCAGACACCCGGGCCAAAGATTCCGACGAGGGCACTCCAACGGTCAAGTCAGTGATAATCCAGAGGAACAGATCCTCCTGGTCGAGCCCTCTTGATGGACTCCACACAAGGAGGAGTGAGTGGTGTGAGAGTGGGGGTGCGAGTATGCTGGGAGAGATGACAGCCAAGCTGGGTCGGCCCTCTCTTGTGGCTTCTTACCCTTCACCCGCTTGGATCAGAGCTTTTTGGTTAAGCTAGCATTTGCGTATGCTTGTCTGTTGTTTGTTGTTGTTTGGTTTGGTTTTGTTGTTACCTCTCCACTGGGGTTGCTGAAGGTTCTTTTAAGTTCAGGTGACCATTGAGCGCCTACCTTGGGATCTCCCCCATGCTGTCAGGCACGTGCGGTGGTGTTCCATGCCATGAATGGGATGTCTTTATCGATCGTGATGAGGGAAACTATCACGTGCACTGACATTCCTTCCGGTCATCCCATTCCGGGAAGCTTGGTAGTGCCTCAATCGGGGGGCTGCCGCCCCCGGGATTCGAATCTCCTGGTTGACTTTCTCTTTCGGGTGGTGCAGGTGATTGGTGAAGAGCATGGCACCTTGGTCAAGGAGCTCCTTCCTCTCCTGGTGTAAGCGATGGCCGCAGACAGTTATTATGACCTGACGAGTGTTTCCTGATGGTCTTCAGGCCGCTCGCCGATGTCTCGGGGAGATGGCTCCATCCCCTTGGTGTTTCGGGGCACCGTCCAAGTTGGCTGCCGGGCTGGAGAGCTGGGACTCGACTCTGACTCGGGGGGCTCGACCTAGCGGAGGAGGCTGGGCTCGACTCCAGCTCAGGGGGCTCGACCTTGGAGGGGCTCGACCCAGCGGAGGAGGGCTTGACTCCTGCTCAGAGGGCTCGACCTCAGAGGGGCTCGACCTAGCGGAGGAGGGCTGACCTCAACTCCGGTCCAGGGGTCTCATGCTCAGAGGGGCTCGATCTGGCAGAGGAGGTCGACACGCAACTCCAACCCAGAGGGCTCGACCTCGGAGGGGCTCGACCTAATGGAGGAGGGTTGAGCTCGACTCCGGTTCAGGGGGCTCAGCCTCGGAGGGGCTCAATCTAGCGAAGGAAGTTGCTCGACTCCAGCCTAGGTGCCCCGAGCTCGCGGGTAACGACCTGGCGGAGGACGGAGCTTGACTTTGATGGGCTGCCTCGCTAATCCAGGGGAGCTCGGCCCAATCAAAGGAGTCCAAGATGGGGTGTCCACCATGGTGAATGTTATGACAAGGCATCTGACTGGGAATGCATATCAGCACGTCAGCTTCTCATCATAACATTTGCCCCCCACTCCCAAGTCCCGTTAGCGTGGGGCGCTCAGGGTGAAGGGAGTAAATGCACTGCTAACATGGAAAGGTGGGGATCTAGCATAATGATGGTCATGATTGGTGGCGTCTGGGAAAGAGATTTCTCCAGCCTACCCAGAGGAGCCACGTGGACATGTCCAAGGAGCAGTTATTACGGGCATAGAATCCGAAACGATCACAATCGAACCCAGACGTCAGTCCTGTGATGCATGATGCATGACACGGATCCAATGGTGGGGGGATTGTAACGGTACGGTCGGGCGCTGGTCACTTCGAAAGAAAAGGTGGCCTTTTTCGAAATACGTCTTCTTTCGAATCCTTCTTGCATGCCATTATACCGAGGCTCTTTTTTCGTCTATCTAGCCATTCTTGCCTTCCAGAGCTCCCCACAGGTCAGTCTCTCCTTCTAGTCTCCTTTCTCCTCACCTTAGTTGAGTAGGACCTTTCTTCCCAGGGCTAGGTTTACCCCCTGACTTTCATCCACTTCCCTCTTCCTTCCTTGATCTTCTTCGCTATGTTCCGTTTCAGGCCAGGTTTCTGTCCTTCAACCAATCAGGAGGAAGCCAGACCTTCTAGGTCGAGACCGCCATCATCTTCTTCTTTTGATGAAGAGGGAGATGGGGCGTGCTTCAAGCTTAGAGGGAGGCGTTGCCTTGGTGGGATAGTTATCAGGGAGCCCGGTCTTAACCCCTCTTGTCCTTCTCATCCTCTTCCCCCAACTGAACCCATTGAACCCGTCTCTGAGCCTGTCCGATCAACAGGTCCCGGCAGGATCGCTTCGACGATCTCTGCTGAGAAACTAGGGACCATCCGGGATGTCTATGGCATCACGTACTCCATCCGGCTTTTAATCCCCCGACCAAGGGACTGGGTTACTTCCAGCAGCCCGGGCCGAATTTCTTTCTATGAGGAGACATTCTCAGGAGGGCTCCGCTTCCCTTTCCATCCATTCTTTTTGTCTGTGCTGGGCAACTACCGCTTGGTCCCTACTCAACTAGTCCCCAATGCCATAAGGACTATCTTCTGCATCATCGTGCTCTGCCACTTCCATGGGATCGTCGCCCATTTTTCTCTTTTCAAAGCCTTCTTCACTCTAAAACACCACCCCACCAAAGATGGGTGGTGGTCCCTCTCTTCTCGTCCGAGGGGGATCAAATTTGAACTTCCCTCTTCCATCAAAGGATGGAAGAGTAAATTCTTCTTTGCTATAGTCAAGGGGATTGACTGGGTGTGGAGTGACCCGAATCGAACCCCCAACAGAAACTCTGTAGTCGAAGCAGCCGACAAGGATGTTTACGAGCTGCTCCAAACTGCTCATATTCCTTCTCTTGAGGTTCTATTATCAGAGTAGAACCTTGCCGAGGCTGGGGTCAGCCCAACAGGGGAGTTGGGTGAGTTCGGCTCGAGTCCATTTTATCTCTTTTAATCTGTTTCTCTCGGGCCAGTATTGACATTATGTCTTCTGCATGCAGGTATGAGGTCCTCTGTGGAAGACCTGCTCTCGATCACCTAGAAGAGGCCTCTGGCGAGATTGGCAGAGGAGCCATCTCCGAAGAGGGCTCGTGGTGAGGGCACATCGGCGACCGCCCCCACGGAGCAGATCGAGCCGAGGAGGAGAGAATCCGAGGCTACTCCTACATAGGCGAGGGAAGTAGCGGCTGCCACACCTAAGCCAGAGTGGAGGGTGACCGGGTCTGCGATGGAGTGTCCGAGGCGACGAGAGCCGGCCCCTGCCTCGGAGCCTGAGGTGGTTATCTGGGCCAGGGCCGCCGCTGTAGCCGTCACCATCATGTCGCCCCCTCCTCTCAAGCTTGTCATCGTTGAGGAGGAGGACCGGGAAGGAGCAGATCCGGCACCGGGGGCACCACTGGAAAGGGTGCCAAGCTCCCAACCGGCCCTCGAGGCCTCTACCGATGGTGGAGCAGGTGATTCCACCTTGGGGGCAAGTAAGAGGGAGAGAGACTATCATCGGGTCACATTCAGAATGAGGCCTGACATCTCATTGCTTCGGGATCTGAAGCTAGCCGAATGCATGATGGGTTTCTCCATCCAATCGTGTGATTGGTGGGAGATGGCAGGGAAGGTACTGGGGGACGCGATCAGCAGCATCTTCCCCCTTCTCTTTAAGGTAAGTGGATTTAACCTTCTAGGGCTCTCTTTCCTTTTCCCTTCTCCTTTTTTCTCCCTTTGACATCTTGTTTGGTGCAGGTCGGAGTCGAGAAGCTCCTTATCAGGGACTGCAGCCAGAACTGGTTGAAGAATGACCAGCAACATGCAGCCGAGGTTGAGACCCTGAAGGTCGAGCTGAAGGAGAAATTTGATGCCTCCCGAGAGCTCCGTCTGAGGAATGAGGAGCTCCAAAAGGGGCTCGCAAGCACCGAGAGGCACTCAGAGGAGCTCCAAGATGAGCTCAACCAAGATTGGAGCCGGTTGAAGAGCAAGGCCGGAGAGCTTGCGGCCACGGAGAAGAGGCTGAGCTCATTCAACATCGAGGCGGTCTGGTAGAAGAGGATCATGCGGTCCCTCCAGGCCGAGCTAGATGCAGCAAAGGAGAAGCTGGCCATGGCCAAGAGGGAGACAGCGAAGGTGGCCAGGTTGGTAGAGGCGGCAAGGGAACAAGCCACTGAGGCGAGGAAGGAGGCTGAGGGGGTTGTAGATAGGTACAAGGCCTCGGAGGAGTTCGTCGCCGAGTTCAATCAGAAAACGTCGGAGTCCTTCTTCAAAAGCTTTATGTACCTACATGACTGAATCGAGGGGTTCGTCCCTGATGAGGGCTGCAGCTGGCTCCAGTTCCCTCGAGCTCTAGGCATGGTTTCGGGTGTTGCAGAGAAATCAGCCGTCATCCCTGAACTTTCCCCATCAGTGTTGGTTGTCGAGGCCGGAGCTGAGCAGTCCGAGACCCCGGGGGAATGGACTTCTCTGCCGCACAACCCTACTGACGAGGATGCCTGAGTGGATTTCTATTTTCTCCTTTTTCAGCATTGGCCCGGGTCGCTCGGCATGTCGGGGGCCCAAGAATATTTGTAAATGAACAACCGTTTTTCAATGGAATGAGTTTTCTCAACTATTTTGATTTGGGCACCTCTGGCCTCAACCTCTTCCTCTTCTCCCTTCCTTTCTCTTTTCTTTTTCTTTCTTTCTTTTTTTTTACATATATATATACATGCGATGGGATAAGAAGAGAGGTTTCTGCCTTGTTGCTGGATGTCCTGGGCTCCAGTGCTATAGAGCTAAACTCTGGGCTTCGGCATCTCGGAGCTGGACTCAGAAACTTAGCAGTTGGAGATCTAAGCTCCGGGTCTTTGTGTCTCGGAGCTGGGCTCAAAGGTTTAGTGGCCGAAGGTCTGAGCTCCGGGCTTTAAGGACTCGGCGCTGGGCTCTGAGACTTAATGGCCAGAAAGCTTGGTTCTGGACTTTGATATCTTGTAGCTGGGCTTGAAGACTTGGTGACCGGAGAGCTTGGCTCCGGGCTTTGAGGTCTCGGTGCTGGGCTCTGGGACCTAGTGGTCGAAAAGCTTGGTTCCAGGCTTTGATGTCTTGGAGCTGGACTCGAAGACTTAGTGGCTAGAGAGCTTGGCTCCGGACTTTGAGGTCTCGGTGCTGGGCTCTGGGACCTAATGGCTGGAAAGCTTGGTTCGGGCTTTGATGTCTTGGAGCCAGGCTCGAAGACTTGGTGGCCGGAGAGCTTGGCTCTGGGCTTTGAGGTCTCAGTGCTGGGTTCTGGGACCTAGTGGCTGGAAAGCTTGGTTCTGGGCTTTGATGTCTTGAAGCTGGGCTTGAAGACTTTGTGGCCGGAGAGCTTGGCTTCGGGCTTTGAGATCTCGGTGCTGGGCTTTGGGACCTAGTAGCTGGAAAGCTTGGTTTCGGGCTTTAATGTCTTGGAGCTGAGATCGAAGACTTGGTGGCCGGAGAGCTTGGCTCCTGGCTTTGAGGTCCGGTGCTGGGCTCTGGGACCTGGTGGCCAAAAAGCTTGGTTCCGGACTTTGATGTCTTAGAGCTGGGCTTGAAGACTTGGTGGCCGGAGATCTGAGCTCCATCCTTGGCATCCTGGAGCTGGGCTCAAAGACTTGGAGGCCGGAGATCTGAGCTCCGAGCTTTGGCATCCTGGAGCTGGGCTCGAAGACTTGGTGATGGGGACATCAGCCTGCATGAATCTTGGAGCAGCACAAATTTTGGAGCAGCAAATAAATTTGAAAAATAAATTTAGGATTTATCTTTTATTTAAAATTTAAATTAGGATTTTGTTGGTTAGGATTGAGATATGGATAGGCTTATCTTATCCTATCTTGTATTTAAATTTGAGTTATCCCTATCCTGTATTCAAATTCAAATGAGGGTTATGGAGCTTATAAATAACCCCTCATTCCTATTGTAAAAAGGCAGATGAAATTGAATTTTTGGGATTTGGTTTGTCAGTTGGTTTGGCAGTTGTTGTTCAGGGCTATGGCCCATTATGTCTTCACCTGCGGGTGTTGATGTTGTCTTTGTCCTTCGGGACATCGTAGGGGCGTGATGCCCTAGTTATCCCCCCATCTTCGTTTTCTTCCACGTTCTTTGAAATCCCCCTCATGGCTCCAGGAGTGACCTGGGTGGCAGGTGAAATACCCTGGGCTCCGCGTGTAGTGAGATGGGTGGTAGGTGACATACCCTAGACTGCATGTAGTGAGGTGGGTGGTAGGTATAATGCCCTAGAGGTGTGAAGTCTCTCTGTGAGAGTGGGTTTCAGGGTTTGTGGTAGTCCATCCTCGTTATCCTCCATCCCTATCATTTTTCCTTCGTCACCATCATAAAGAAATCAGAAAATAGAAAAAAAATAGGATACCCTAATCTTCGGCGAATAATGGGGACATCAGCCTGCACGAATCTCGAAGCAGCATGAATTTTGGAGCAGCAAATAAATTTGAAGAATAAATTTAGGATTTATCTTTTATTTGAAATTTAAATTAGAATTTTGTTGGTTAGGATTGAGATATGGATAGGCTTATCTTATCCTATCTTGTATTTAAATTTGAGTTATCCCTATCATGTATTCAAATTCAAATGAGGGTTATGGAGCTTATATATAACCCCTCATTCCTATTGTAAAAGGATAGAAGAAATTGAATTTTTGGGATTTGGTTTGTCAGTTGGTTTGGTAGTTGTTGTTTAGGGCTATGGCCCATTATGTCTTCACCTGCGGGTGTTGATGTTGTCTTTGTCCTTCGGGACATCGTAGGGGCGTGATGCCCTAGTTATCCCCCCATCTTCGTTTTCCTCCACGTTCTTTGAAATCTCCCTCATGGCTCCAGGAGTGACCTGGGTGGTAGGTGAAATACCCTGGGCTCCGCGTGTAGTGAGATGGGTGGTAGGTGAGATACCCTAGACTGCATGTAGTGAGGTGGGTGGTAGGTATAATGCCCTAGAGGTATGAAGTCTCTTTGTGAGAGTGGGTTTTAGGGTTCGTGGTAGTCCATCCTCATTATCCTCCATCCCTATTATTTTTCATTCATCACCATCATAAAGAAATCAGAAAATAGAAAAAAAATAGGATACCCTAATCTTCGACGACTTCTCAGCTCACCGACGATCCTATCCCTATCTCGTGCCTCATCACTTGGTGGCCGGAGAGCTTGGCTCTAGGCTTGGATGTCCTGGAGCTGGGCTCAAAGACTTAGTGGTCGAAGATCTGAGCTCCGGGCTTGGATGTCCTAGAGCCGGGCTCGAAGACTTGGTGGCCGGAGATCTGAGCTCTGGACTTTGGTGTCCTGGAGCTGGGCTCGAAGACTTGGTGGCCGGAGAGCTTGGCTCCGGGCTTGGATGTCCTGGAGCTGGGCTCGAAGACTTGGTGGCCGGAGATCTAAGCTCCGGGCTTTGGCATCCTGGAGCTAGGCTCGAAGACTTGGTGGCTGGAGAGCTTAGTGTGGTCGTGAGTAATTTATGGTAGTGAGTAATTTGTGGTTGTGAATAATTTTTTGCCTATTTGTTAGGCAGTTATTCCTTTTGTATATTCCCCTATTTATTAGGTAGTTATTCCTTTTGTATATTCCCTAATAAGATTGGTCCTAGATTATATATATGTAATAGGGGTTAAATGTTTATACATACAAAATGGAGAGAATTCTTTCTTCTACATGGTATTAGAGCCCTAGGGTTTGATTCCGGGGTACTGTACGGCTTTACCTTCCCTCGGCCGTGGTCCTTACCTCCGATCCCCGGTGACGGCCCATCTCCGAAATCAGGTGGAGCCGAGGTCCTCGTTGGCTCATTGGCCTCCTCGTCGTCATGCCCAGCCGCCGAGAGTCTTATTTCCCTGCAGTCTCAGCTGTTCGCCGAACGACAACGGAGAGAGACCATCGCCGCCTCGCCATCATCCTCCACCGACTCGGCTATTCGCCGAACGACGATGGAGAGAGAGAGGAGACGGGCTGTCACCTCTCCTGCTGCACCCCTCGGTCCTGCTGTCCTCGTTCTCGGATCCCACCGCCGTCGACGAAGACGGCTTCGTCTCCGCTTAGGGTTCCACCAGCTCCGGTTACTCCAGCACTCTGCCAGCCCTCTCTCAGGTCCAGCCCCTTCCAGTCCAGCCCCGCGTGCTACCCCTCGGTCCTGCTCTCCTCATTCTCGGATTCCACCGTCGCCGACGAAGACGGCTTCGTCTCCGCTTAGGGTTCCACCGGCTCTAGTTTCTCCGGCACTCTGCCAGCCCTCTCTCCGATCCAGCCCCTTCCGGTCCAGCCTCGCGTGCTACCCCTGGGCCATGACCTCCTACAATTCCTGCTGTGATCCTTCACCGTTCCCGGATCCACCGTCCGCTGCAGCACTCGCCGCCCTCACCGGCACTCTATCCCAGCCCTGCGTCGTAACGGTGCCGGCTCGTCCCTGCTGCCAGCTATCGAGGAGTTTTTGGAATCATGCGACACCCTCGGCCGCGTGTGCCTGGAGCCATCTCCAGCTGCCAAAGAGTGCATGTGGTTCAGTGTCCTGTGGAGGACCAAGGCTAGCAGCGCCCCTTCCACGCAACTCTGATTCCTCCAAAAAATACTCGATCAATACCAGCTGCTCTCATGGCTGATAAACAGCCGATCATTGCAACTGACCAAGCAGATTCTAGTGCCTCTGCTACTGCCATTCTGGCAGACTTGACTGCTGCGATGAAGCAGCTCTTGACCCAGCAGACCGCGCCCCCGCATGTTAAACCTCCAGTTGCACCAATTGCTATTAAACTTGATGGAAAAAATTATGGCGTTTGGTCCCAGGTTGTTGAGATGTATGTTTCAGGTAAGGACAAACTGGGCTATTTGAATGGTAATTCTCCTGAACCCCCTCCTACTGATCCATTGTTTAGACAATGGAAGATTGATGATTCTACGGTGAAAGGTTGGCTCGTTAATTCTATAGACCCAGCCTTGATACCGAACTTTATTCGGTTTCCTACTGCCAAAGCTGTATGGGATGCTATGGCAACGACCTTTTTTGATGGATCTGACACCTCTCAAATCTATGATGTTAAAAGGCAGGTTTCTCGATTGAAGCAAGGTGGTGGACCTATCGAGAAATATTACAATGATCTTCAAGGGCTCTGGCATGAGATTGACTTCCGCCGTCCTAATCCTATGCAATGTCCAGCTGATATTTTGAAGTACAATGCCATTATCAATGAAGATCGGGTTTATACCTTTTTAGATGGTCTCGATGATCGCCTGGATAATGTTCGTGCTGATATTATAAAGAAGGATCCATTTCCAACTATTGAGCAAGCTTATGCCCGAGTCAGGGGAGAAGATATGCGCCAATCTGTCATGCTCTCCACTCCTGTCGAGGTTACCTCTGGTTCCGCCATGGTGTCCCAGCGGGGCAAGGGTAATCAGTTAGTGCTTTCTGCCTGGGGACCTCGGCCAAAACCTGATATGCCAATTCAATCTGAGGGATGCTCTCACTGTGGAAACCCTAAACATACAGCAGTATCTTGTTTTAAACTGCACGGTTATCCGGACTGGTGGGATGATTTTCAGAACAAGAAGAAGAAACCAGGCTCCAAAAAGGGACAGAATGGAGGGCAAGCCTCCTTAGTTACTAGTGGCTTATCATTAATTCCTATGGAGCCTGAATCTGCTAATGCCAAGTCTCTTGAAGGTAATTATGGGTTTGTCTTTACTAATCGACATAGTGATCATGGGTGGATAATTGATTCTGGTGCTACAGATCATATGACTCCGAAATCTGGTGACCTTCTTACATCCACTACACCACGTCGAGATCATATAAACAATGCTACTGGACATGACTTTCCTGTGACAGCGGCTGGGCGTGTGTCTGTCACGCCTTCCCTCTCTCTATCTCATACCTTGCTTGTTCCTTCATTATCTAATCGTCTATTATCAGTTGGACAGCTTACTAGTGAGCTGAACTGTGTTGTGCTTATGTACCCTGACTTTTGCCTGTTTCAGGACATTCTCACGAAGGAGATTATTGGGCGTGGTACTAAGAGGGAGGGGCTGTGTTTTGTGGATGAAATAACTTCTGGACGGACCTATCACTCTCATGGACGGTTAACTCAAGAGAAGGAACTTTGGTTATGGCATCGTCGGTTAGGTCACCCATCCTTTGGATATTTACGGCACTTGTTTTCCAAGGTATTTCATGGTCTATCGAACTCTAGTTTTCAGTGTGATACATGTATTTTGGCAAAGAGCCATCGCACTTGTTTTCCTCCTAATTTAAATAAAAGTTCTTTTCCTTTTTCCTTAATTCACTCCGATGTATGGGGTGCTTCTCCTATTACTACTATATCTGGGTTTCGATGGTTTATCATCTTTGTCGATGATTGCACACGTATAACTTGGCTATATTTGATGAAACATAAAAATGAGACTGAAGCTATCTTCCGGACTTTCCACCATATGATTCAGACTCAGTTTGGGGCCAAACTTCAGGTTCTCAGATCTGATAATGGTGGGGAATACTTAAGTAAACCTCTTGCAGCTTATTTTCAAGAACATGGTTTAATTCATCAAACCTCGTGCCCTCAGACTCCTCAGCAAAATGGTATCGCTGAGCGCAAGAATCGTCATCTTCTTGAAACCACTCGGGCGCTTTTGGAAGGTAACCATGTTCCCCATCGGTTCTGGGATTCTGCCATAGTTACAGCTACTTATTTGTTGAATCGCATGCCTTCCCGCATTCTGAAGTATCGCACGCCAATGCAAGCACTTGCTGCCCATGTGTCTCTTCCTTCGGTTCTCACCTTGCCTCCTAAAGTATTTGGATGTGTCGCTTATGTCCATCTTCACAAAAATCAGCGAACCAAACTTGACCCATGTGCTGTTAAATGTATTTTTCTTGGTTATGGCCCTTCTCAGAAAGGGTACCGGTGTTATGATCTTACCGACAAGCGTACATATGTCACCATGGATGTAACCTTTATCGAGACAGAGTTTTATTTTCCTCCCCCCAGTGTCCGGTTCAGGGGGAGACTAGTTGCAGAACCAGACAGTGGTGGGAGGTAGGAATTGCAGGAGCGACAGATGGGTATGCTCGGCCACATGATTCTAAGGCTGCACAATCAGACAACACTGAATTATTGTATGAATCCGAACAAGAACAACAGCAACAGCCCTCCTTATCTCCGCCCTCTTCGCCCTCTTCAATACCACTCCAAACTCCTGAGAATGTACCTGAGGTAAGTTCTTCTACTGTACTTGATCCTTTTGAAGATACTGATATGCTTACTGGTTATAAGCTACCCGATAGGCATAATAGGGGCAAACCACCAAATCGGTATTCCCCAGATGTAGAGGACCGCCGATCTCGATATCCTATTGCAGACTATGTATCTTCCAAAAGGCTGTCCACCCCACTACAAGACTTCGTGATTACTATTTCCTCAGTTCAAGTTCCAAACAGAGTTGAAGAAGCCATGAAGGATCCGAAATGGCTTCAAGCAATGAAGATAGAGATGGAGGCTTTGGAGAAAAATCAAACTTGGAAACTTGTAGAACTACCAAAGAATAAAAAACCAGTTGGATGTAGGTGGGTGTTCACCGTCAAACATAAGGCAGATGGCACTATTGAGAGGTACAAGGCACGACTGGTAGCTAAAGGGTATACACAGACTTATGGGGTGGATTATCAGGAAACATTCTCTCCAGTTGCAAAGTTAGACACTATAAGAGTGTTGTTATCTCTGGCTGCAAACTTGGACTGGCCTTTGCATCAATTTGATGTAAAGAATGCTTTTTTTCATGGGGATTTAGAGGAGGAAATCTATATGGAGCTTCCACCTGGATACAGATGCGCTGATAAACCGAACATGGTGTGTAAGCTGAAAAGATCTTTGTATGGGTTGAAGCAGTCCCCTCATGCATGGTTTGGTCGCTTTAGCTCAGCTATGAAAGGGTATGGATACTCCCAAAGTAACTCAGATCATACTTTGTTCTTAAAATGTACTCAAGGAAAAAGGACTGCTCTTATCATATATGTTGACGACATGATTATTACAGGCAATGATAATGCAGAGATTATGAGACTGCAGGAATTATTATCTAGGGAGTTTGAGATGAAGAATTTGGGAGGTATGAAATATTTCCTGGGAATCGAAGTTGCTAGGTCAAAGGAGGGAATTTATTTGTCTCAACGAAAGTATGTTCTTGATCTTTTGACCGAAGTTGGCATGCTAGATTGCAAGCCTGCCGACACTCCTATGGGAAAAAACTGGAAGCTTGGAGAATATCCTGATCAGACTCCTACTAATAAAGAGAAATACCAAAGGTTAGTAGGTCGTTTGATTTATTTATCACATACACGTCCTGATATTGCTCATGCAACAAGTGTGGTGAGTCAGTTCATGCATGCACCAAGTGAAGATCATATGAATACTATGTGGCATATCATTCGATATTTGAAGTCGGCTCCAGGAAAGGGGTTGCTATTTGCCAAAAATGGCCACATTGAAATAGAAGGTTACACAGATGCAAATTGGGCTGGAAGTGTGACAGACAGGAGGTCTACTTCAGGGTATCTTACATTTGTGGGAGGCAATCTTGTCACATGGAGAAGTAAGAAACAAAAGGTTGTAGCTCGGTCTAGTGCAAAAGCTGAATTCAGAGGTATAGCAAAGGGGTTATGTGAACTTCTAAGGCTTCGGAAGCTACTCACTGAGCTCGGGTATCCACCAGGTTTAGAAATTAAATTATTTTGTGATAATAAAGCAGCTATAAACATTGCTCATAATCCAGTTCAACATGATAGAACCAAACATGTGGAGATTGACAGACATTTCATCAAAGAGAATGTGGAGGCAAAATTAATCAAGTTACCTTTCATCAAATCTGAAGACCAGTTAGCTGATATATTAACAAAGGCTCAGTCTAGCAGAGAATTTCATCGCTCACTTATCAAGTTAGGTATCAAAGATATCTTTGCACCCACTTGAGGGGGAGTGTGGTCGTGAGTAATTTATGGTAGTGAGTAATTTGTGGTCGTGAATAATTTTTTGCCTATTTGTTAGGCAGTTATTCCTTTTGTATATTCCCCTATTTGTTAGGTAGTTATTCCTTTTGTATATTCCCTAATTAGATTGGTCCTAGATTATATATATGTAATAGGGGTTAAATGTTTATACATACAAAATGGAGAGAATTCTTTCTTCTACACTTAGCTCCGGGCTTGGATGTCTTGGAGCTGGGCTCGAAGACTTGGTGGCCAGAGAGCTGAGCTCTGGGCTTTGGCGCCGGACCTGGGGTCTGGCGGAAGTTCTCCTGCAAGGAAAGAAACGTTTGCACAAGGAGAACCTTAATTATCGATGAGAAAGAACCTTACGCTATTGGTGTCGGAGAACCGGGCCCCGCATTTTGGCATCGGAGAGTTGGCCTCCGAGTTTTGGCATGCCGAACCTTGGGCCAGGTGGCGATATTCCTGCAAGGCGAAAGGCGATCTATGCAAAAGAAGGCCTTTATTATTTTAAAGGGTGAGCCTTACATTACTGATAATACTTCCTCAGGTTGCAGGCGTTCCATATTCGCGAGAATCTGGCACCGCCCAGATTCGCGAGGTAGTAGGCTCCATGCAGAAGAGCTTCGACCACCTTAACAAGACCTTCCCAGTTTGGTGAGAGCTTGCCGCACTCCCGAGGTTGAGATGCTTCAGCTCGGCAGAGACCAGGTCACCAATCCGAAAGATCTTAGGTCTTACTCGGGCATTATAGTATTGGGTAACTCATTGCCGGTATGCTGCCATCCGGAGTCGAGCATTGTCTCTGGTCTCCTCGAGGAGGTCCAAGTTGAGTAGAAGGTGCACTGAGTTCTGCAATTCATCATATTGTTGCACCTGCAACATAGGCAAGCCAAGCTCAACTGGGATAATGACCTCAGCGCCGAAGACAAGGTCGAAGGGTGTCTCATCCGTCGCTGTCATGGGCGTCGTGTGGTAAGCCCAGAGAATACTTGGGAGTTCTTCTGCCCACCTGCCCTTGGCCTGGTCCAGTTTGGTCCTAAACCCCTAGAGAATGGTCTGGTTGGTCACTTCGGCTTCTTCGTTTGTTTGAGAGTGGGTGACAGAGGTAAAGCAGTGTTGGATGCCATGCTCGGCACAAAAATCTTTGAACTCCCGATTGTTGAACTGCCGTCCGTTGTCGATGATGATGCAGTGGGGGAGTCCGAAGCGGTATATTATTGACTTCTAGAAGAATTGGTGGACCTTAGCTTCCGTGATCCGTGCCAGTGGCTCCGCTTCCACCCATTTGGTGAAGTAGTCGATAGCCACTAGCAAGAACCTCCGTTGTCCTGGTGCTGGGAGAAATGGCCTTAAGATGTCCATTCCCCATTGGGCGAAGGGCCAAGGGGTGGAGAGCTATGAGATTGGCGCCGCCGGTTGATGCTGTATATGAGCATGGTGCTGGCATTTATTGCATCTCTTCACGAAGTCAGCGGCATCCTCCCTCATTGTCTCCCAAAAATATCCCTGGCGGAGAGCGTTGTATGCCAACGTCCTTCCTCCCACGTGGTTTCCGTATAGGCCTTCATGTATCTCCTGGAGAACGAAGGCTGCCTCTGCTGGTCTCAGGCACTTTAAGAGCGGGTATGAGTAGGATCGGTGGTAGAGCTGTCCTTCCATTAGGACAAACCGGAGGCTTTCTTTTTGACGAGGCTGGCCTCCGTGCAGATCTTGGGCAAAGTGCCATCAACGATGTATCTGATGTACCTATCCATCCAACTTGACTCCGGGGTGACTTGGTGCACCTCCTCGGGAGCTTCGTAGCTTGGATTTTCGAGGTGCTCAATGTATGCACGCCCCAGTGATGAGTCCAGCAAGGTTGCGAGTCTCGATAGTGCATCTGCACGAGCGTTCTCCCCATGGGGGATGTGAAAGATGTTGAAGCATCAGAAGCCTGTCATGCACGAGCGGACTCGCTCCAGGTACTTCATCATCTGGGGATCTCTAGCTTCATACTCTCCGAAAACTTGTCCAGCCACCAGTTGGGAGTCGATAAAGACCTTCAAGTTCTGGATGCCTAGCTCGCGTGAGACCTTTAGGCCCACGAGGAGCACCTCGTACTCCACCTGGTTATTTATCATGAAAAATTTGAAATGGAGGGCACACTCCGCCACGACCCCATCGCTATTGGCGAGAATGAGTCCTGCTCTACTTCCACCAGAGTTGGATGCGCCATCCACATGGAGGACCTAAGGTTCCTCCTCCGTGCCGGGCTTAACTTGATGCTCCGTGGAAGTCTGCTCCAGCTCCTCGTCGAGTCCCGTGCACTCGACTAGAAAGTCAGCTAAGACTTGGGCTTTCTGTGATGACCTCGGTTGGTATGCGATATCGAACTCGCTCAGCGTCAGGGTCCATTTTGCCAACCGCCCGGATGTTTCGGGATGGCTGAGTATGGTTCTCAGCGGCTGGTCCGTTATCACCACAATGGGATTCACTTGGAAGTAGGGCCTGAGGTCAGCAGATATTATTAGAGCAAAAATAAGTTTTTCGGAGAGGGTATACCTGATCTCTGCGTCATGGAGAATTTTGCTGGTGTAGTATACTGGCTTCTGAGATCCATCCTTGTCTGCACATACGAGGACCGAGCTGACGGCTCCAGGTGTGACCGCCAGGTAGAGCAGGAGCTCCTCCCCTTCCTCCAGTCTGGAGAGCAGCGGGGGATAAGCCAGGAACTCCTTCAGTTCTTCAAAGGCTACCCTGCACTCCTCCGTCCAGGTGAAGTCGTGCATCTTGCGCAGCGCCTTGAAGAAGGGAAGGCAGCGATCGGCTGACCTCAAGATGAACCGGCTTAGGGCTGCAATATGCCCCGTCAAGCGATGGACCTAATTCTTGATGTCGGGTGCTCCATGTCGACGATCACCTGGATCTTCTCCGGGTTTGCTTCAATGCCCCTCTGAGTGACCATGAAGCCAAGGAACTTCCCTGTCACCACTCCAAAGGTGCACTTTGCTGGGTTCAATTTTATTTGGTGCCTTCGAAGAATATTGAAGGCTTCGGCGAGGTCGATGACATGGTCTGAGCTTGGCTTGCTCATGACAAGCATGTCATCCATGTACACTTGCATGTTTCAGCCAATCTGATTTTTGAAGACCTTGTTGACCAGATGCTGGTACGTGCCCCAGCATTCTTCAGACCAAAGGACATCATCTTGTAGCAGTACGTCCCTTGGTCAGTGATGAAGGCGGTATGCTCCTCGTCCTCTGGGTGCATCTGGATCTGATTGTATCCGAAGAATGCATCCATAAAGGAGAGCAGTCGATGACCCGAGGTGGCATCCACAAGTTGATCAATCTTTGGTAGGGAGAAACTATCCTTCGGGCATGCCTTGTTGAGGTCGGTGTAATCCACGCAGATCCTTCACTTACTGTTATTCTTCTTCACCATCACCACATTCGTAAGCCAACTCGGGTATTGTACCTCCCGGATGAAACCGGCAACAAGGAGTTTGTCGACTTCCTATTTGATTGCCGTGTGCCTCTCAGGGGCAAAGCTCCTCTTTTTCTATCAAACTGGCCTGCACCTTAGATTAACGCACAGTTTGTGGGTGATGATGTCAGGGGGAATACCTGGCTATCGGTCGCTGTCCATGCGAACACATCTATGTTCACTCATAGGAACTCCAATAGGTGGGTCCTTTCCTCTTCCTATAGCTGGGCCCCAATCTGCACCATCTTTTCCTGGTCAGCTCCAAGCAGAAAAGATAGTAGGCGCTCGGTCGGGTGACCCCTGGGGTCTTGCACCCTTTGGTCGAGCTCGTCCACCCTTGGATCTTCCTCAGGGACTTCGATCCTAGGAGAGTCTGGAAACAGTGTTGGAGCGGCTGGGGTGCACCTCTCATTTCACCGACTCCGTAAGGAGTTGGGAACTGCACCAGCAACCATCTCGTGGAGATGACGGTGTCAAGCAGATTGAGCCCGGGTCGGTCGAGAATCACATTGTAGGCCGAAGGCAGTCTAACTACTGTGAAGGTCATCATGACTGTGCTCTGCCAAGGTGGGGTCCTGGCAGTGACTGAGAGAGTGATCTCTCCCTCAACCCTCACTGAATCCCCTATGAAATCGATAAGGGGTGTGTGCACAGGTCTGAGCTATGCAGGAGACAAATTCATTCTGGAGAAGGCATCATAAAAAAGCATATCTGTAGAGCTTCCACTATCAACCATGATGCATTTTACAAGATGCTTTGCGATCGTCATTTCGATGACCACGGCATCGTTATTTATATTTTCTCCCCAATCTCCCCCTTCCCTCATAAAAGGGAGTACATGTTCAGACTGCCCTGCCCCCTGGGCCTTCTTGGGCGCGCGCTCGGCTCCCCAGCATATCATCCCCACCGGCTTCTCGGTAGGATGGTTGTCGACTGCTGGTACCGGCGGGAGAGCGACGAGCGCCTAAGATTCTGCTTGAGGTCTACCCCCCACGTACCTCCCGAGGTAGCCTCTTTTGATGAGTTCTTCGATCTCCTTCTTGAGGTTGCAGCATTCCTCGGTATCGTGGCCGTGGTCACGATGGTAGCGATAATACTTTATCTTGTCACTACTAGAGGATGGCCTCATTGGAGGTGGGCGCTTCAGGTACGGCTCACCCACGATCTCCATCAGGATTTTCATCCTCGGGGCGAGCAAGGGGTGAGTGTCTCCTCTGGGACTAGAGTGCACCTCGGTCTCGGCCCCTGGCGGAAGTTCGGAAGCAGAGGCCCTGGCTTCCACGTCTCGGACATCTCGACGGGAGCTAGCTTTTTCGATGGCTTTCCATCCAGCTTCCTCCTCGTATGGTCTGCCTCCTCGGCACGGACGTACTTTTGAGCTCGGAGTAGCTCTTAGAGGGTTTCTTATCGAGCGAGTAGGTCAGACGGGAGGTCCTGAGCCCTCGCTTTAGGGCCAACATGGTGACTGGCTCTTCAAGATTATAAATATCCAAAGTGGCAACTTTGAAGCAAGCCACATAGTCTCGTAGGGGCTCACGGTCCTATTACTGGATGGAGAAGAGGCTATCTGCCTCTCGTGGCACCTTCTGACAGGCATCGAAATGGGCCACAAACTTCCACTCTAGCTGAGCGAAAGAACCAATGGTTTCAGCTCGAGACGGGTGAACCAGACTCGAGCCACCTTCCGAAGGGTTGCTAGGAAGGCGATGCAAAGAAGGGCGTCAGTGGACTCTTGGACCCTCATGAGGGCCTTGTAGCTTTCCAGGTGGTCCAGGGGGTCGGTGGTCCCATCGTAGGGATCCACCTATGGCATCCAAAATCGATTGGAAATCGATTCCTCTTGTATTTCTCAGGAGAATGGGGGATGGGCGTCATAGCCCGTTGGCTCGTTAATGGAGCCCTGCATGTTCGTAAATCGGCAAGATAACTCTGCTAGCTTGCACTCGTACTCCTCCAGGCGCTTCTCGGCTATGCGCCTGATGGCTTCATCGGTAGAACCTTCTGCTGAAAGAGACGCAGAAGGTGACATGGGTGCACAGTGCTCATGAAGGGCGGACTTGCCTTTTTGACCTCGGCAGGGTTTGGTCGTTGCCCGCTCAAGGGTTAGAGAGCGGCTCTCCCTGTCGGCAGACCCAGGTCATTATCTTTTTGCCGGAGTCTGATAACTACCCTGGGGGTCGGTGGTGGCCCGCAGCTACAAAGGCCTTCCTTGGAAGGAACGCAGGCTATCGCGGGGTGCTGCAGTGTGGGCCGCGGGGGTCCCTGGCTGCTGATGGGTAGCCAAGGACCGTTGCTAGTGCTGGAGCTGGCACACTGCCATAGCAAAAATTTGCATCTACTGGGTGAGAGCGGCCAGCTAAGATTCCACCGGAGGTGGTTGAGGTAGCGCAAGCGGTTCGACTTCCGGGATGTGCAGGTTTCCTTGAGAAGGAGAGTCTCCCGCACGGCTGGTGGAAACTTCTCTCACTCATGTCATCACCATCCTCCTGATCGAACTTCTTGTAGAGGGACTGGCTTTTGGGATCTCTTGCTCATGTCGTTCCCTTCCTGGCATGCCAATCTGTTGCTGCCAAGATCGTCGTGGCCCGTAGCTGCCATCGACGTCGGCTCACCTCTCGTCTTCTCGGGATTGACCTGTACTTCTGAGCCTGCAAAAAATAAGGTCAGATACCCGGGCCGGAGATTTTGGCGAGGGCACTCCAATGGTCAAGTCAGTGACGATCCAGGAGAACAGATCCTCCTGGTCGAGCCTTTTTGATGGACTCCATGCAAGAAGGAGTGAGTGGTGTGAGAGTGGGGGTGAGAGTGTGCTGGGAGGATGACAGCCAAGCTGGGTCGGCCCTCTTTTGTGGCTTCTTGCCCTTCGCCCGCTTGGATCAGAGCTTTTTGGTTAAGCTAGCATTTGTGTATGCTTGTCTGTTATTTGTTGTTGTTTGGTTTGGTTTTGTTGTTACCTCTCCACTAGGGGTGCTGAAGGTTCTTTTAAGTTCAAGTGACCGTTGAGTTCCTACCTTGGGATCTCCCCCATGCTGTCAGGCATGTGCGGCGGTGTTCCATGCCATGGACGGGTCATCTTTCTCGATTCGTGATGAGGAAAACTATCGCATGCTCTGACATTCCTTATGGTTGCCCCATTCCGGGAAGCCTGGCAGTGCCTCGATCGGGGGGTCGCTATCCCTGGAATTCGAATCTCCTGGTTGACTTCCTCTTTCGGGTGGTGCAGGTGATTGGTGAAGAGCATAGTGCCTTGGTCAGGGAGCTCCTTCCTCTCCTGGTATAACCGGTGGCCATAGATAGTTATTGTAACCTGACGAGTGTTTCCTGATGGTCTTCGGGCCGCTCGCCAGTGTCTCGGGGAGGTGGCTCTGCCCCCTTGGTGTTTCGGGGCACCATCCAAGTTGGCTACCGGGCTGGAGAGCTGGGACTCGGCTTCGACTCGGGGGGCTCGACTTGGCGGAGGAGGCTGGGCTCGACTCCGGCTTAGGGGGCTCGACCTCGAAGGGGCTCGACTCCTGCTCGGAGGGCTCAGCCTCGAAGGGGCTCGACCTGGCAGAGGAGGGCTAACCTCGACTCCGGTCCAGGGGTCTCAGCCTCGGAGGGGCTCGATCCGGCAAAGGAGGTCGACACACGACTCCAGCCTAGAGGGCTTGGCCTCGGAGGGGCTCGACCTGACAGAGGAGGGCAAAGCTCGACTCCGATTTAGGGGGCTCAGTCTCGGAGGGGCTCGATCTGGCGAAGGAAGTCGCTCGGCTCCGACCTAGGTGCCCCAAGCTCATGGGTGCCGACCTGGTGGAGGACGAAGCTTGGCTTTGACGGGCTACCTCGTTGATCCGAGGGAGCTCGGCCCGATCAAAGGAGTCCAAGATGGGGTGTCCACCATGGCAGATCTTATGACGTGGCATCTGACTGGGAATGCACATCAACACATCAGCTTCTCGCCATATCAATTAGTATCCTTATTGATAACTTCAAGTGTATCCAATATTTCTTTAGCTAAAAAATAAGTAGAAATCCTATTAAATTCACTAGGATTTAGCATAATATAAAACATTCATAGATTCAACATATAACTTAGCTTGTTTCATGTCATGCTCATCCCAATCATCTTCTAATTTGGGAGTAGCAATACCATTAACCATGATTGTAGATTTATGAGGTTTTTTGATTATAGTCTTCCAAATATTATAATTGATGGCTTGAATGTAAATGTGCATGCATGTTTCTAGTATGATAGTTTGTTCTATTGAACAAAGATGGATGATTTGATGATTATGCCTTGGCAATACAAGCACCAAATTAGGTTGCAATTTGATCTTTGATTTTTGATCATTAGATCAAATTCGTTGAGTACCAACTCTGATACTACTTGTTATCTAGTGAAGCAATCCAAGAGGGGGGTAAATTGGATTTTTCAAAAACTTTAGACAAGTATGTGCTGATTTTAAAAAATAGTGAAATGAAATTATAGCAAAGTATATATACTAATTGATGCTAAATGCAATGCTTGTATAAAGAAGTAAAGAAGGAGAGCAAAGCACAATCAAACACACAAGGTTTATAATGGTTCGGTGCACCCCAAGCACCTATACCCACTCTCCAAGAACTCCTTCAAAATTTTACTACAATCTTTCAAGATTACAACCAATTTATTTTTTAAGCTCACAAACATAATCAAGTTAGTTTTTTCTTAGGTTCATCAACTATAACCTTACAACAAGCCAACCTTATGCTTATAATCTAATTCCAAGGCTTGGATATATCTATCGCTCCCTTAATTTTAATCCTCTTAAAACTAGTTACAACTAAAAATAATAAAGTACAAGAGTAATAAAATCAAAAAGCTCTTTATAAGAGCAAAAAGAATATCTATGAAGCTCTTAAAGGAATATTTGAGTTATCTTCTGATAGAAAAATTTTCTAAGAGCCAATCATTGTTTGGGCCTTTTTGTAAACTTCCAACTCATATATGACATCATTATTTATAATAAAGGCATTTGATTCATCATATACTGTTGTGTCATATTTTTGACTATGATGAACCCCATAGAGTAGGACAATGGAATTAGGGTTATGATAAAATAACAGTGAGACCTAATTCCTATAAACCCTAATCTAGAATGTTCTTAGTTATTGGACCATCGATTCGGTGATCGATGAATCCGGTAAGACTAGCTTATCCTATGTTTGCTCAGTTGATGAGGGTGGTTGGTCTCACAGCCACTTGTGTAGAGACACTAATACAAGGATAAGGGTGCTCATTAGGTTATGAGTATACTGAACTGATCTGCACTAGGACTATCTTATGGAAGTCTTACTCCTTGTCAAAAGATAGGTCCCAGAGTAGAAGTTGTGCATGTGATCTTCAGACCTGAGGTAACCATGGTTCCTTGTGCACACTAAGCCATACTTTGGTTCATACTCATTCATGGCATTGCGACATGTACAGGGTGTTCTGGGTACGGTGGAAGGTGTACGAAGGATGTAAGTGGACCAACAAGGAATTGATCAATCCTGGTAAGAGGATATATTATCCCATGTAATCTCTTCAATGAGTGACTCAAGGAATCTTTGCAAAGTGGGATAAGATTAAAAGTAGCTTCTAATCAGTCATCAGCTGAGTCCTTATGATCGAGCTGAGATTTGATATGATTAAGTGTTAGGGTTTGACATTTATCCATACCCATCACTTAATCGGGATAATGGGAGATCAAAAGATTGAATTGCACGGTAACTTACTAATGAAGGGTATTTTGATAATTTTTATCAAATTTCTCATCTTCCGGGTAGGCATGACACATTGCTAGATGTTAATCATGTCTTATGGGTTTTCATGAACTAATTGGATTGGTTTCATGAGTCAATTCGATGTGTGATTCGAATTGGACAATTAGGTGAGCCGATTTGACCTAATTAGGTCAATCGGGTTTGATCAGATCAAATCGACTCAAACCTAAACCTACTGCTGGCTAGATGTGGAACCCAATGGGTCATACACGA
Source organism: Areca catechu (assembly GCA_021397845.1). Taxonomy (NCBI): domain Eukaryota; kingdom Viridiplantae; phylum Streptophyta; class Magnoliopsida; order Arecales; family Arecaceae; genus Areca; species Areca catechu. The sequence goes on along the minus strand of CM038046.1, from coordinate 48,083,439 downwards.
TAGAGAGTAGGCCAAGGAAGTTACTCATGGTTTAATTAGGGTCATGAGATCCTAATTGGTTAGCCAGATTGCATACTAGCATATGTAGGCTAACCCAATTCCTAACCCAATTGGATTGGGTCCGGTTGCTTGCTAATTGGGCTAACCTAATTAAGAGAAACCTAAATTAGGTTGACTCCTAAGTAGGGATAGCCAAATCAGAGCTTGATCTGATTTTATTTTGGACTTTTGGACGTTTTATTGAAGAGTCCATTTGAGTTGGGACTCTAGATGCCAAAATGATACCTTAGCATTCAAAAAGGCCTAGAAGAGTCTATAGTCCTCTGATCTGAAATATTTTTATATGGATGGAAAGAGGATTTAATGATCTTTCTTTTGACACCCATATTGTATATACTTTAACTAGTCAAAGGTTGCATGGGGTGTAGATAAAGTTGACCACGACATAAAGGGTTTCTTGGCATCTCTTGGCGCGCGCGGGAAATGAAGGTGTGCATAGAAGGACAAAAGTCCTTCTGCAGATGAAACACTTGAGTGTTTCATTTCAGTGGGTGCCTTCTCATCTTATCCCACACCTCTTGGATATATTTGACTAGTCAAGGCTTTTTGAAAGGGCGTGAAAAATGGATGGAAGCAAAAGCGTGCATGAAGAGACGCGTCTCTTCATATGGCGCGCACCCTGAAGCAGAGTCCTTCTGCTTTCAAGACTCTTCATATTCTCTGGTGTTTGGAGATTGAAGAGGCACCTCTTAGCTTCCCAGGGACCGGTACTTGCCATGTGGCAAGTCACAGATTGTCTAAGAAAATGGACGGATGCCAATATGTCTTTTGGTGTATGAGGAGACATATTGGATATGATTTTTCAGTCTTGAAAAATCATATCTGATAACCTGTTGGAGGACATATCACACGTCCCTCTTAAAACTATAAATAGGGGTGGTGATATGAGTTTCAGATCTTTTCTTTTTCACCATACAAAAAAAAAAGAGATATTCTGAGTGTTCTTCCACTTCTCCCTCCCTCCTTCTTACTTTAGGACAAGACTTGTCATGTTAAGACAAAGTCTTTTCTACTAGGACAAGGCTTAGTTTTAGGACATAAGCCTAAGGAGTCCTAGAGGAGGGTTGTCCTAAAACCAAGAGTAGTTTAGGACTGTGTCCAGAGAGCCCTACAGTAGGACAGGGTGTCCTACAGTGGTCAAAGGTCAAAAGGCTGACAAAAGAGTCCTGTTGAAGCAAGCAACCCCGGTAGGGATTCTTCCTTGGTACCATTCTCGTATGGATCACCGTTGGAGGGCTTGCACTTGTGAGCCTCATGGAAAAGATTGGATTTCAGCGATCCAGGTATGTATTCTGACTTCATTTATGTTTCGTTGATTGGTATTGCATAAGGGGTTCCTGGGAATTAGGGTTTTCTAGCCATATTAGGGTTTCATGCTTAGAATTTTGTTTTAAAATTCACTTCCGCATGTTGCATGATTCCCGGCACCCTGGGAGAATTCACATCATCTTCTTCAATGAAAAGTCTCTAATGATTGCTTTGATTATTGGTGGTTGAGAAATGATTGCACACTTTTTAAGAACTAGACTTTTTTTGAAAGTTTGCTTTTTAGAAGATTCTCTTGAAAGTATTAGCCTTCTCTTATATTCTCTTTCTTCAATATATTTGATGAAGAATAAATACTCTTAGAACCTTTAAAAATTTATTTATGATTGTTGGAGAGTGAAAAATAGCCATTTGATACAAAATTCAAACTTTTGGAGTTTTAAAAATATAGCTGTTACTGTACTATCAGAATCTGAAGTGTCGACTCACTAGTCCACGAGTCGACACTTCATAACCAAATGTTGACTCATATGCTATGACTGAAAAATTCTGCTCTCTAAAATTTTCTGTGATTTCAATACTTGGAGTATGAGTCGTCACCTGAGTCAACTCTTAAGTCGACATCTAAGTTGACCCTTGAGTTGACACTCCAAACCCTAGTGTTAACTCACAAGCCTATGCTAGAAATTCAGCCTTCTATTTTTTTCTACAACTATGACTCATAGACCTTGAGTCAATACTTCAAAGTCAAGTGTCGACTCATAGACTCGTGTCGACTGAAACTCTGTATGTCAATCCTCTTCTTCTCTGAGTCATTTCTGAAGGTCGACTCACCACTTCTTTATATCGACACTTGATATATGCCAAACCTTGAAACATGAAGCTTCAACTTAATTTTTTCCATGCCAACTCTCAAAAGTCCATTAAATCCATACTTTTTACTTTGAGAACTAGAACAATAAAATTTTTATGCTTGAAGATTGATCAACTAGTCTTTTCTTTCATTGAGTTTGTAGATGCCTAAAACAACAATATCAACACTCCAACAAAATATTAGTACCTTATATATATCAAATATTTTATTAGTCATCAAAATCAAGGTTGGAATCAACAGGAAAGATGCCAGGAGACTATTGCATACTGACCGGTATAATGAGAGGTCTCTCTGCCATATGGGTTACTAAAAGGTGGATGATAGATGGGCACGCCGTATATCTGAACAAAGACCTACTGCTTTTGATACTTCAGACAAGGATGGAGATGAGGACAAAGATAATGATGATGACGAGGAAGCTAATGTTGAGGAGGAGCTACATGCTAACACTGCACCCTCAAATTTGGCACAGGCTATTGGAGCTTCGATTGAGCATATTCCTACATAGCCAACCAATCCTAGGACACCACCTACTGCACCTACCTTTACCAAACCTTCTATACCTACTTTTACTAAGATTTCTTTGGAGCAATTCACTCAGTTTTATGATGTTTTGATAGTCAAGATCAGCTCCATGATTGGTGACTTGAGACAAGAGTTCACACAGAGTTATCAGGGTGTCACTAGGAGTTACCATGAGCTAAGAGAGGACTTAAGGAAGCTTACCCTTAGAATGGAGGTGGTAGAGCAGAGTCAAAGGACTCAGGGGAGCACATCAAATAGATCTAGATGACCTAAGAGTTGATTTTGGCCGCATAAGAGGAGCTATAGATAGATTTGCATGAGAGCAGGCTGAGACCGTAACATCTATCCAGCAAGGGATTCACAGGATCGAGTTCGAGCATAGATCCATCCTTTTAGGGTTCACTAGATCTAGGTCTTATTTTGGTAGACATCCACTCAACCACCCAGACCTACACCCCAGGCTACTCCCACCAAGCCTCCCTTTTCTACCAATATACAACTGGCATAGGATTCCGTAGACCTCCTACTACTAGACCAGCTTCTTGGACCCGTAATGCCAAGGGTCCCATATCTCATTCTGCCTCTATTTCTAGGACTTATGCCCCTCCTACCATTGATCTTCAAAATGATAGTGATTAGGGCACTAGGTCATGTTCTATGTATTAGGCCATATATATGTTTGGATTACCATGATCCATGTTTTGATATAATATCATGTTTATGTTTGTATTATAGTGAACATTTTGTGTAAATTTTTATATCATGACTTATATCATCTTTTGTATCATGTATCAATAGTTTATATGAATGATATGACATTACCTTCACTTTTTATGCTTGACAATTAAGTTTGAAATGTATTATCCTATCATACTTTACCAAATGCATTTAACCTATTTGCTGATGAATATAAGGGTAAGAGGAAAGATGAGATTTGTTGTACCCATCCAGCCAATCCTAGGTTGGGCCGGCTAAGGAGTCTGACCGGCTGGCTCATGGGAGGAGTGGTCCGAATGACCCACCTCCCTCAAGGCCCTACCGATCGGCTCTCGCGAGGATCCCGACTGATTCCCCCACTGAGGGACCCATAGGGCCGACCAACTTGAAGGTAATCCTCTCCCGTCAAGGTATGGCTGCCCCCCTCTGAGGGAGGGCCTCTTGGAGTTGTCGGAGGCCCCTCCCCTTCGGCGGGACATTTGGCTTCCTCGGAGCTCCTGGCGGACCCGTGGTCGGCCGGACAACTCACCCTCGCTAGGTCTGACGGCCTGTCATAGTCTTGGAAGCTCCAGAAGCTTCTTTCATCATCTACCAGATGGCTTCTCCAAACCCCTTCGACGGGTACTCCCTGTCGGTCGAACGACAGGCCCACCTGAGTCCGACCGACCCGTGGCCCTTCTCGGAACTACTCGAAAGCTCCAGAAGCTCCTCCCCAGTCGGTACCAGAATTCTGTTGTAACGGATTCCACGACGTGGCCATGCCCCCATGCCATCTGGCCATCACTCTGATTCTCCTAGGGGCAAATCGGGACGTTTCAACATGCCCCCTAACAGAATTTGGCAGTATTTGTGCCTATTAATAGCACCCTGGGGACCTCTGTTCAAAGCGAGGTACTCTCTTCCCTCTCCGCGCTACCCTCTCTCAGTCTTCTCCATTCTGTTGCTCCAAAATCCTCGCTAACTTAAGCATCGAAGTGTCCCCCGCCGGAGCACCTCCGGCGCCTAGGGGACTTTGTGCAGGTCAACCGGTGGAGGAGCTCTCCAGTGCAGCCATCCGAGCCCGGTCCGGGAGGAGACGTGGCAACAAGATTTAAAAATATATGAAAAAGGAGAGAATGAAATGTTAAGGGAGAGAATAAGAGTATGAATGAGAAAGCTAAGAGATGAGAAACCTTAAAGATGAGCTAAAGTTGGAATTGAAGCTTAAATTAAGGGGAAGTACTATTTTGATGCATTATCAATCTATACAGGCCCTATTATACTTCTCACTTCAAGCTTTGATACCTATTTTAAGTAATTTTGATACATCTCCTTAGATCTAATACAAATTCATTAACTCTGATACATTTCATTTTAAGCTCTAATACGGATTCTTAAACTTTAATATAAACTAAATTTGCTACGACACATTATTGATATATCATACATAAGCTCTGATCCATATAAATTTCAAAGCTCTGATACACTCTATAGAAAAATCTGCTTTGATACGTTATATATACTCTAATATATAAGACCTTCATATTTCTATAGCTATAATACTCCTTTTATATTGTAAAGTCTTTTATATACAAAGCTCTGATACATTTTATATTGCGAGTTTTTAATATCCATGCTCATATTTTGTCATCATCAAAAATGAGGAGATTGTTGATCATAAGAATGATTTTGATGATTACAAAATATTGGAGCATGAACAGTATACTAATATCTTTTAAATGTTTAAGAATGTTTTTGAAGAAAGTAATGATGAATAGAGATCAGTATTTATCCATTGGAATAATTGATAAACTTCTATAGAAATTTTTTTAAATCATTGAAATTGTTTGAGAGCTCATGAGAGTCTTTGAAAGTCATTACAATATTTAGAAAGCTCAAATATATTTAAATGTAAGTAAAATAGAAGTTAGAAATTAAAATTTTGCCTGGACTAAAAGAGCCAACTCTCATGTAAGAGCCGACTTTGGCTCAACACGTAGAATTCAATGGCACGTAGAACTGGTACGGCATGCAAGCAAGCCAACTCATGGATAGAAGGTTAAAATTTTTCAAGATATACAAATGAGTCTTCTCTCACAAATGAGCCTTCTCTCTCAGAAATATAGAAGCATAGTTTTCTAGACATAGTGCAAAGGTGTCGACTCCCAAATTTCAAGCCAACTATTCCAGGAGAATAGAAAGTCTGATTTTTTGAAATAATGCAAGCAAGCTAACTCATAGCAGGTGAGCCAACTCGCAACCCTTCTAACAGAACGGTAAGGCTAGTTCCATAACTTCCGGATTTCATTTTTCAAAGCTTCTAATGGCTATTTTTGTCTACCAACGATTAGAAATGACTAAAAATAACTTTAAACCAATAGGAAAACATTTAGAAAAGTATAAAAGAATGGATAAAAGTCAGCATTTACAACATTCCTTAAGCAATCATTGAAACCATTTAAGACAAATAGAATATTCAGTGAGCTATCACTTGAAAATTCAAGAGTAACTTCACTTCTTTCCACCAACTCTCTTGAGGCATTAAGTATGGAACAAGGAGGGAATGAAGATCAACTTTTAAAGCTTTTAAGTAGCTATAAGTCAAGCTTCATCAGCAATATTCAGTTCTTTTAAAGTTTGTTTCATGTTGCTCTATTTTGACTATTTTGTGTTGTTACAAGTCCAGCAACGGGCTGAGACTTAGAATTGGATTTAAGATTTTGATTAGCTAGTCTTGGAAAGTCAAGTAGATTATTTATTAACCTGGAAAATAAATGTTTATATTGGATTTTGATTTGAGTCCAAAAAAAAAAATAAACCGATTGCATTCTTGCAAGAATATAATGAAAATTTAAAGAGACCCTTGGATAGTGAATGTAGGAGCTGGGATTGCTCCAAACTACTATAAATTTGTTATATTTAGATGATTATCTCTCTCTCTCTTTCATTCATATAGCTTCAGTACTTCACATAATATTTGGCTTACATTTTGGTTAAAGTTTTCAAAGCACATGCTTGTCTTAAATTATCAAAATCCAATTCACTCCCTCCTCTTTTGGGTTGTTGATATGGGCGACACTCTCAATTTCTATTTACTTTTTTTTAAAAAAATCAAGATAGAAGATATAGACAAACGAGCAATAATATTACAATGATCAATATAGTTTAATTATTTGTATTAGTGCATGACACAGCAAGATCATTATTCGTTGTTGCCGATGCTTTGACCTCTATTGTTTGTAATCTAAATGAGAATTATATTTAGATCTTGAAATTCCCTTTTGATGTTTAGGACCGAGCAATAGTTAATACTAGAGGAGATATAATTGCCCGTGTAGTGGTAACTAGGGTTGGCCCCTTTTCCTGTAAAAGGACAAGGAAATCGCTGCTAGCCCCTTGACATCCACACACAAAGCCTTATATGAGCTCATGTGTCATCTCCAAAGTTAATTTGTCATAGAAATTAACTACCTAAAGAGAATTTTCCTCTTTTTTTGGAAAAATATTAAAAGAGAACTATTTGGATACTTAAAAGAGAGTTAGTCATGCAAAAACTTACCAACAACCACTATGGAGGAACTTATGTGCAAAAGTTAATCCAAGAGAACGTAAACCTCAATGGCAAATTTTCTTTTTCACATCATAGGAAGGTAAGAAGATTTCATTTACACTCATTTTCTATAACATCTCTATAAACATGTATATTTGATCACACCGGCTTGGAGCTCTCTCTCTCTCTCAATGCTTCGACTTACTCTAGAGTTATCTTATTAATTATCAATTATTTGACATTCAATTATTTTATACTTCTATTTTTTAAATTTTTTGTAATTGATGAATCTTACCGTGTATCCTCTTGTTATTATGAATCTATGATAGTGATTGTTGTCTTGTGTATGATAATGATTGTATGAAGACAATTATCACCAAGAAACATTAGATGAAGCTCAAGAGATCCTAGAGACAGCATATGAAATCCATCCACACAACCCTTTCCCCCACCCCAAGCTCTCTTTGAGCTCGCCTCCACGCTACCATCAATCGATCCTCCAATTTCCTGCAGCCAATCTCAACTAGCTTGATGCATTCCATCTTCTCTATTTGTCCTCCTATCTCTTTTGTGGGGCATTTCTAGAAGCATATCATTCGTGCATGAGAGAGCAAACAGTAATATTGAATTTTACTCAGAAATAAAGACCTACCATCCAAAAAGATGGAAGTAGCAAATATAGCGCCTTAGAACATTCCCCTTAAAAATTACTGTTTTTAACTAATCTGGTAGATTCAGATATCAATGAAATCCTACTTTATTGACTCATTTTCAGCCCTAGGCCTAGTCCGCCAAGTCAGGATGGTGAACAAATATTAAAATCTTGGTAAACCACATAGAATGCCTCAAATGTCTTGGATGCAACTTCCTCAGCAAGGAGTCAACGCAAGCACAAAAATTGGCATAATCGACAAATTTCCTTCGCAAGAAATAAAAGTTCTGACCATCAAAGGCCCCTCTCTCTGACTATCCGAATTGTAAACTTTATAATACTAAACTTCATTTAATCCCAATTCTCATGATATGGTGCTTTTTTTCACTGTAAGAAGTTGATATTGGTTACCATTTTTCACTTATGTTTATATCTTTGAATCACATAGAACGTCGGCCTTCTATTTTTCTTTTTATTTTTCAGGCAAAGAAGAACAAAGACAATCAGCAGATCTTTTAAGCAAGATGCAGGAGTACGTAGGTCAAATTGTTGAAATGGTCATGCAATCGCAGTCAGCTCAGATAATGTGCTAGACTACAGAGCAAAATGTTTGGCATTTTGCTCAGATAATGTGCTAGATCTTATAAGCAAGGAAACCTAAGACCTTCCCCCCTTTGTTTGGAACTGTCATGTCCCATTGACCACAACAACAGAAAACCAATATTTTCCATTACCTGGTGACTCCTGTGAGATTTTTCAAGACATGAGTAGCTGTCACCAGTCATTAAATAATTATACATGAGAAGTGGCAACTCCAATTCGAAAAAGACTGTATTTATCAGGTTATTTTAACAAAAAAAAAAAAAAAATCAAGTGGATGAGTCAGCTAACCATGCTAGGCAAATGTGATAAAGGGGAGCCAAAGCATAAAAAAGTGTGATCAAATGAGAGAGAATATTGATGTTCATGCTGCAGTATAGTAACAGTCTCCCAATATCAGTTGGGAGAACTTCTCATTTTGCTCTCATGCAAGCAATTGTTTAGCTAATTGGGACAAACTTTTAATCAGATGGATGTAAAGAATGTAAAGCAATCAAGAGTGTCAGGATCAAGAAATTCATATTATAACAATAAAGAACGAGAATGGAGATAGGCTTGAGGACCAGGGACAAGTTGCAGACATCTGTATTATTGTAATAGAGAAGACCCAATTCTTGCTGCAGGTGGGATTTTGCATGTAAATAATGGCTCTATATGAATTCCTCTCATATTTTATGCAGGTTTGGTGGTAGCCCCACTTGGGGGTTTTAGGTTCATGATGTTTCTGCTTCTCATTTATTCACTTTGCCATTAAAAAAAAAAAAAATCTAAACTTACAGCATTTAGCACTTTGTTTTGAATGCTGTGACTGAAGTGATGGTGGTCAAGTGATGATCATGCCCCTTCTTTCGGAGCTTAAAGAGGCCTAGTATCTGTGCAGTTGCATGAAACAAACCCCCGTATCCAGTATGGAAAGGTCCAACCATGCTTTTCTTGACCTTGGCCACCATCTATAAAACACGAGAGGAAAAAAAAAATGCATCATAGCATTGGTATAAGTATAGTAAAAAAGCTAAAAAATGCTCTGTTTTATGGATTTTGTTGGTGTGCAACCATGAGTACCCATCAAAACCAGATGCCAGTTTGATGCAGCTGCAACTGGTGGTAATCTTTCAACTAGCAGCTGCACTGCATACCATGGTAAAAGGATTTGGTTATGGGAAACTACAAAACAAATCCAATTGGCCCACATATCTACTCTCAATAGTTCAATTGAGTGTAGGGTTTCATTTATATGAATTAGAAGCACCAAAATACAGGAATGGTTCTACAGAAGCACAGCGTCACATTGAGGTGAAACATTATTATGGTCCTCTTCAGCACTCAGAGGAGGTTAGAACCATGCACTGACAAACAAAAAGGCTTAAAACTGGAACTGCATCTCCTTTGTGTATCCCAAATCATCCAGGTGGGAAGCCATAGCCTTGTTCATGGGAGGTGGGCCACATCTCAGAATCTGCCAATCATCCAACAGACATTCAAGCTTTTAAAAACAGAGAAATTAGGAACTAATCAGGCATAAACATTAGAGGATTTGATAGATTTTGTAACCCTGGTTACAACTGCATATGTGCTCTTAATTGTCCATAAGAATATATTACAACATAATACCTGGATGCCAGGTGCTGGTGCAGGACAATGAGCTTGAATCATTTCCTTCGAAACAAAACCAACACCACCATTCCATTGATCAGGGGGCTGATAAATTAGCAAGCATGATCATCAAGAGTCAGATAAAAATGTACCCAATAAAAGGATATAGAGAGACCCAAGACACAGCAACAGGAAAAGGAAATTGAAAAAGTGTAACAGAAACAACAGCTAACAAGCATAGAAAACAATTTAAGCTACTCATAAAACCATCTTCTGCATTACTTCATACTAGCAGCAAACCAAGGCATATACAGAATTTGGTGAATGGTAGGTACAAAGCACATAATACAAACTTTCAAGGGAGATCAATCTGCAGGAAGTAGACCTGATTTAACACGTAGTAGACTTTGAAGCGAGTTGGGTAGTTGCTGGCAAGGCCGTCAAGTTCTTCCTGCATTTATTAGCAGTAAATAAAATCAACATGCTTCTGATAAAAGCAAAATACAGACATATGCCAGTAATTAACGAACTAATAAAGTTCAATAATTACAAAAACTAACCTCCAGTTAGGAAAAATTTAACCTCAATAAAATTTTAAAACAAGATTGCAGTTTAGGTAAATGCTACCTTCAGAAGGATATCTTCATAAGTGACATTCGCATAGATAAGATAAACCTTCGTTTTGTCCTTTGAGTTTTCCATTATTGCTCTTGACACCTGGATTTATGCAGATTGAGAAATAGAAGAATACAATTAAAATGATTAAAGTTGTCTAGGTCCACTCATACCACAAAGACATGCAATTCAAGCCAATTTACCTGAAACATTGGAGTTATACCAGATCCCCCAGCTATCATTCCAAATGCTCTGACTTGCCCAGGTTGGTATGTAAAACGTCCCTAGAAGCATAGAAGGCACTATATGTTATCTGATACAATCTTAACCATGTAAAAAATGCAGGTATAGAGGCACTAATTAGGCAACTTTTTTAGAAGACAGCATTGAGACCACTTCATTCAAATGCATGATTACCCAAGTATGTTAAACACTGAATGATGCTAGAGTACAATCTGATCTATGTATGACTAAAAGAGAATACATTCCAGACAGAAAAATAGATATAAGCATTAACATGTCCTTTCAACAGAACAATATAAATGGCAAGTTTAAGTGCCAAAAATTTGTTCCCTGCTGCAGGAGCTTACAATAACATTTTCCTTTCCATCAGTTAGTCTTTCAAAGACTCTGGCAGACCACTCACCGCCCAAAGTTGCCTTTGCCACAAAATCAGTACCAATATCCAAATGGCTAGTGTTAGGTTTAGAGCTTGCCTCAATTTTTCATACTCCTATCCATTAAGCAGACCTCAGATAAATGAGATAGAGTTCTTGGTTGGGATGAGTATAAACAGTTGTACTGCAATGAAACCAGCATTTCATTCTCATTATTAGCAGAGAAAGTTTTGAAGCTGTGCTCGAGCTCTACTACTAGGGTTAGTATTCATGACTCAAAGACAACTATATTCTATATCAATTCTTGCCCTCTTCCTTCCTGTTATGGACTCATTCACCTTGAAGGATCAAAACACAGTTCCATGAGCTTAAATTGCATAACACAGTGACCACCCTATCAGACAATTAAACTTCAAGGTTTTATGGCAAACCTCTTTTTTGTCTACGGACTCTATAACCAAAATTTGGCAAGAACATTGCATCATGACATGAAACAACTTGTTATGACTGACAAACACTTAATTTATGCATCAAATATTGTATTAAATTATATTTATTTATTGAAATTTGATGCTTTTACGTCTCGTTTGCAAGAAATTAGAAGTTTGGGTCCATTTGATCAACTAAACTCTAAATTGGCTTAGATTCAAGTAAACCTGCGAGAAGGATTAATTTCTATATTAAAGCCACTTTGAAAACAAGTAGGAGCAAGATTAAATACTCAAGCACACTAAATGAGCGTGATACATGGAATGCATACATGAAAGCAAGTGGGACCAAGGATGCATTAATTGCAATCCTTTTGAGTTTGAAACAAAAGGACTGGGAGTGGAATGCGTGGGAGCCAGGTAAAAGTTTTAAATGGGCCATTAAGAACCTGACACATAAAAGATCTTGGAAGTGGGATTTGGATGGTTTGGAAGCTGGGAGTGCTCCATGGATTTGAACGTGAACATGCTTGGGTGCTTGGCGCATGGGCTGTGGACTCGGTCAAAGCAACAACATGAATTGAATTTTGGATGAGACCGTGGCTTAGCATGTGGAAGTGGAAAGTGGGTGCAGTCCAGGAGAACGAGATCGCAATCTGCACAATTCCACACAGTCCACAGAAATGTCGCGGTCCACACAGAAGGTCGCAGCTCAAAGAACATTTGCTCATGCGGTCTACAAGCAAGTTAACATGGTCTATGGGGAATTTTCGTGGTCCACGTGGTGCAGGAGATTGGGGCTTGACCCAATGGTCCAAAATCTAGCCGGCTGGAGAAGAACTCTAGGACTGTTTCTCATGCGGTCCGAGGGCTCTGAACTGATGCGGAAGGTGGGATTTGCAGAACAAAGCATGGGATTTGCAGAACAATGATTTCCTGGCTATTGGAGTTCGATGCAGGACAGGGAACAAGCAATTGGCTGATGGAGTTTGATGCAGAATGGAACAGACACAATGGATGATGGAACCTGAAGTGAAATGGCACGGATCGCAGGAAACAAATGCTGAACTTCCTTTCTGGCAGGAATGGAAGAACAGCGGGATTTTCTCCTTGGAAGACAGCAAAGGGGGTTAGGATTACTCTGAACACGGAACAAATTGGATGCGTTACAGACGCATCTTGCTGCCTTTAAAAGGGGCAGCAGTGCACAGATTGAGGTTGTTGAGTATTACACCTTCCATGCCCATAAATTCAGAAGGCTGTTGCCCTCCACCTTCTCCCACTTCGCCATGCTATCAAATTCTAGCCGCCATCACCAAAAACATTTCCACCTAAGTCCTCCCTCCTTCGTGCCATCCGCACCACCTGTTTCTCCTCCGTGCAGATCTGAATTCCAGTGGAATCTGAGCCAAGAGGACAAAGATGATTCTACAATCCATGGAGAGCTGAGCCTTAGTCTCAGGAAGAAGATAATACTTGCAACAGATTTGCTTCTTATGTATACCTTTTGTATTTCTGTTTACATGCAATTAATGAATCTTTTGATTTCTTTTCAGTTAAAGGTGCTTCGTTATCATATGCTGTATTATTAGGTTTGGTTATTCAAACAATCTATACTCCCTAAAGACACGCTGTGATCTAAGGATACAGGGTATACTCAAAGAAATAGGTTATGTAGTTGAATAACATATCTTCCCAAGAGACGAGTCGTGACTTAAGGGTGTGCTCGAGAAGGAAGAGTAAAGTTAGAACAATTTGAACTTCACACACCACCATTGCACCATATAAAGGAGTACCAGATCTGTTTTACAAAGTAGATTCGAATTCCCAAGGTCTTTTATCAATTGAATCACTTTCATCACTTAGAATTACTTTGCTATTGCCTCGTAGATTTCTTAAATTTTCATACAAAAGCATTCCTTCTCTCTCATTTCAAAATAACCAATCCATACTTATCTCAACTCACCCTAGCCTCATAGGAGTTAGAGTTTATATTTGACCACCCCGCAACAAGCGATCAATGACTTCCCAAAGACCATTTATGAAATGAAATGAAGACCACACCTTTTGCAGAAGAGGTTATGGACCTTAGAACCTTGGCAAAATTGATTACAATGTCATTAATCTGTCTTAAGAAATATTTTGCAAAGAATCACTGGTTTTTTGTGGGCTATTCTGACATGTATATTGGGATTTTCTGGTCAACATTTTTTAGTGCATAATCATGACTTATAATAGATCAGAAAATGCTAGTCACCACTTTATACAAAATGTTTGTGCATGGATTGAAGAACACCATGAATAAAATGAGTCATATAAAAGGAAGAGAACTACCCCCATGCAAGCCACCAAGGAACTCACAGTTTTAGCTGCTGGATTCGGTTATGGATTGGCATAGATTAACCCAAATTTAACTAGTCACCGACTGACCATCCCATCCAAATAGAATAACAAATTAACCACTATTTCCTTGCAACACAATCACTACAAGGAAAACAATCATTCAAAATAAATGCATGAGTTCATGGTAGTTAATATTTATTGGTACAGCAGCTTGACTGAAGCAAAAGCATGTTGTGCTTTGTTGTTACTTAATATAAAGTGAATGATAACAAATCAATTTTTTCCTTTATGCCCTCATAAATCCGCCAGTTTAGGTGGGTAGCACCAGGTAAAATAAGTTTTTTATAAAAAAAGAATTTGCCTATAAAGTGGCCAATACTGTGCTGTATTAGGAGCAATCCAAAAGACATTACTATGAAAGAATCCACTGAATACCATCTCCAGGTGCAAACAAGGGTAGGACATGGTCAGATTGTACTTGAGGTTGACCTTTCTGACTAGTTTGAAAAGAACTATTAAATATCATCTGGCATTAAGAAGTCTCATGCAATGCTTATTTCATTGTTTAATACAGTTACAGGCAGGAAGAAAAAAAGGAAAAAACCAGATGAGCTCAAAAGAAAAATTGCTAAATTTGATTGCAGAATGGAGATGATAATTTATGCTGAAGTTAAAAAAATTGGAAAAATAACTAGTGAGAGTAGAATTTTTTTTGAAAATGAAAAACTTCTAAGTACCAAAGATGTAGAAGTGTGAATCAAGGTTTCGGAACCGATATCAGAGATCATTCCAACCAGTCGGTGGTAGAAGTCATTATGGCCTGCACCAGACCGGACCGGCACGAATCAACACAAAAATGAAAGGACAAACCGGGGAGGAAAAGAGAGAGGAAGAGAGAGAAAAGGAAGGGGAGGAAAGGGGGCGATGCTGCCGGAGGGCCGCCGAGGCCTTTGCAGCTCCATGTTGCCCAGTAGGGCTTTCAATAAAGGGAGATAGATAGAGCAGGGAGTGAAGGAATTGAACAGCAAGCAAGGCACCAAAGATCGTGGCCGGAGAGTTGCCAAGAGTTGCTATGGCTGCTGGGCGACGGAAAAAGCTCCCATAGAGCCGTAGCAGCCAATAAAGGCAAGAACCCACTGTTTATCATTGTTTTTTATTTTTTTAAAAACGATGATGTACCATGAAGCTGGCAAATCCATTGTCGGATTCACTATTCTTCTTTTTAAAAAAAGCCCAATGAACAGGGACTTCTCACTCTTATTCCGAACCCATGGAGGCCACGAGAGCTTTTCTGCCACTCTGTCAACTCTGTCACGGACTTAGCTATTGGCTTGTCGCAAGGGGTGCCAGCATGGACGTGGCATGGTGCTGTGAAGGGTTGGCCTGGCAAAGAATTTGCAATGATTCTCGATACCTTGGAACCCCAAGGGTGGAGTTTAGCTGGATGCCTTGTTGGGATAGTGAGGAGAGTAATGGTTCGCCAGGGAATGGCATAGTCATGGCATGATATCAGGAGGCTCGGGAGGCTTGAAATTTGGCATGGCGATGGTTCGCCAAGATGTGTTGTGACTCGAAGAATCCTCTTGGTTTTGAGGGATGCAGGGCTTTGGCCATATTCCCGACTCCCCCAGGCCCATAGGATACGGGTCCACCGTGGCATTGTTGCAAGGCAAGGTGGTGCCACTCCTGGATGATTTCGTGTGGAGACATTCGAGGCAATATTGGTCGGACGAGTTGGCCACACTGTATGAGGATGGAGATTTTCAAGAGGTTGAGCCTCGAGAAATTGTCCGGGCTATTTTATACGTTCTTGAGCTCTGTAGTGGAGTAAAAAGATGATAAAAGACTAGTCGAGCAAGGGTTTGACCTACCTGAATAGGCAAGTCTCATGAGTATTTGCTGGATGTTGTCTCATGGAGATCTATGGGAGCCGATCGACCATGGAGTGCAAGTGTGGCTTAAAAAAGTTCGATTGGATATATGCCTTGGAGCTGGGCCAAGGATCAAGGATGACTAAGTGGGTCATGCCGAGGAGAGGATAGCAGGATGCAAGGACCAACCAATCAAAGATATTTACTTAATAGGCATACTTGGATGCCAATATCATAGCAGTACACTGGTTGCGAACAGGCCGAGGACATAGAATGTTGGACGGTATGGTTGTAGATTAATGGGGACATCAGAGGCCCCAGACTTTGGCAGAGGCATTTCAACCTTATGTGGTTATCAAATAAGAGTTTAGAATGTGAGCCCAAGTTTTGTTCAATTTGTAATTAGGGTTTAGTCAATTTGAATGAGTTCATTTGAGTTTTGTAAGTCCATTGGAGTCCTGTCCACACTTGAGTCCTGTATTTAGAATACCAAGTCAGTTGAGTCAGATCAAGTTTTGAGTCCTGTAAGTTTTGAAGTTCATCAGTCAAGTCAGCTCATGTTGAGCTAGTCATTTTCTGAATCCTGTAAATTTTATAGTGAGTCCAGTTAAATTTTGCAAGTAGAAAACTCAAGATAATCGAAGATCCAGCCAGCTTAAAGTCATGGAGCCACACTTAAAAACCATGGAAGACCCAACAAGAAAATTTGAAGGCCCTGGAACCCTGGACCGCAGCCTGGAGCATGCTGGGCTACCCAAGGCCCATGAGGAGCATCAAGAGGGGCGCCAACCCTTATGGTCACCCCCCTTGGTCGGCCTCCCTTAGAGTCACCCCTCTTTGGCCGACCAAGAGAAGGAGAGGGAGAGAGAGAGGCTCAGTCAAAAGTGAAGAGCCCTAGTATGTCTTTGTATGGGTTTAGGACTAATATAATTTCTCATGAATACCCTTATTTTAGCCCCAAGTTTGTAAGCCTATTTAAAGACCTCCCCTCATGTAATTTCAGAATATTGATGAATTAAATTTGAGTTATCTCTTCGCTGTGTGCCCTTGCAGTGTACATGCTGTGTGTGAGTTCTTGTTCATGCGCCCTGTCTCCATCTACAACATCAAAATCCTAACCACCCCTTCCTTCCAACCCTTGGCCGCCATCATCCAAGAGCCTTTCTTTTCCCTTCTTTCAATTATTCAGTCTTCATACTCTTAGTTTTCTAACCCCAGATGGTGATTTGTAGGTCCCTCAATTCCACGAGTCCGAAGATACCTTCTGATTAGCCGTTGGATCACCGAGCAGAAAGCCGCGAATCTGCAGGGTCAGAAGCTTGTTCTTCCAGGCCGCATTCGGGAGCATGAGCGATCTCTTCATGAAACGATCTTCAGCAGGCACTTCTACCGTTGCTAGGTACATCCCCTTGATTCATCAGTAGTGGTATTGTAGGAAAGCTAACCTGACCAGGATTTCTCAACCTTGGCGATCCTGCTTACCTATTACTTTATGATTTATTTCTGCATGCATGACTTCCAGAATTTTCATAGAATTATATACTTTGAATCTTGGCTTGAAATTCGGAATCTAAAATCTTAACTTCATGCTTAATCACAAAAAAATACTTTGCATGCATAAATCTTCCCGCATCATGGATCTTTAGAACCGTGACAATGCGCAATGATGTGCGAATAGGCCGTGAACATTGTCGAGCGGCATGGCCATTGATGGGAAGGCATGCTGGGGATGCAAGACCAGGATCGAAGCATAAGAGCTTGTGGGGAGGCTAGGAAAGGCAGAACCTGGGAGAGATTTGGAATGTGTCCGATCATTCATGGCTTTACAGAGTTATATGGCATGTCGGCTTGGCAGGTTGGCTAGGCGACACTGGAGATGATTTACCTGAGCCTCATGTAGAACAAAGGCATTGCCTGATCGTGTCTGCGAGTTTAGTCTGTGTATTCCTGAAAGGCAGCATGCTAGCTTGCGGATCAGTGACACAGTGGTTATGTCATGGACGAATGTACTCAGAGATTGGCGGACATCTTGGATGAACAGTACTTGGCTTAAGGGGCAAAACCATCGGGTTGGCATAGAGGTGCCGAGCTACAGAGCACTCTTGGGAAGAGTCTGATGGTTATGGCACGGAGGTAAGCATGAGCGTTGCAGTTAACCTGAGGGTCAGGTTGTTTGCGGGCACTTGAGAAGGTTGCATGGATTCAGTTCAACAGTGTTGCTAGGCAGGGGCATGGGGATGCATGCTTGTCTGTGGCTGGATTGATGCGCGTTTATCTGTATGTCCGAGGGAAGGACTCAAGAGGGCTGGCCTTGGTATGTGGCATGCCACGGCGCCACACGGGTATTTGAGCAAGAAAACACTCATCCCGTGACAAGTGGTATCAGAGCAAAGATTGCTCAATCGATGGTCGACATTGTGCTTATTATAGCTGCTGATACGGGGGTATCCAAAGCAGTAGATCCAGAAGAGCTGGAAGTCCAGCGTCAGAGGAGCTGGAAGTCCAGCGTCAGAGGAGCTGGATGTCTAAGTCTGTTGTGGATGTCAATGACTCAGAGTGGGAGAGCATGTTGCCGTGATGATGTGCTCGATGCTGAATGCTCAAGATTGCACATCGATTGCATGTGGATGGGAGCCCGTGAATGTGAAAGTCCACCAATGGTGGCTACAGGATGGAATTCAGGGTGAAGAGTGCTTTGAATGCTGAAGCACCTGGGCTATATGCAAAGTGCCACGCAGGGCATCTCGAGGGACTAGAATTTATAACAGTGCAAAGGAAGATGTAGCATCCGAATTTTTATAAGTGCAGGCTGTGGTGAAGACTTGGAGAGTCGAGGGACCCAGTGCACCAAAAATATGGGACATTTGAAAAGAGCCATCTCTTGTATGGGCGACTGTGGCGCGGAAGCACTTGAATGGCAAATTTGAATTGAACTTTAGTAGAATTGCCTCAGGGTGAAGGCAGAGAAAGCTGAGGTACTAGAGGCAGTAGAACTATTCGCAAGGTGAAAGCACTGGTATTGGACATGCTATGAAGCACTATCAAGCTCATATATCAGATGCAAGAGGGTGTCGAGGTACTGGAGTCAGAGGAGTGAGGCAGGCCAGTGGGGTAGCCTTACATTGGTACTTTGGACTCTAGGTGAAGATACAAAAGGCAACCAAGACAGGCTGAGTAGACCGGAAAGCAGCATGAATAGTAAGTTCAGCAGAGACAGACACTTGGTGCTTGGAGTGAAGACTATTATGTCGAGGGACTTGAGCAATGTGAAAGTGGCCTTGATCGGATATCAGGATCCCGTTTGGTAGCAGCTATGAATTTGCATTGGTATGGGACAGTGCAGAGAAATGGAGGCGACTTGTTAGTTTTGGCATCGTGGTGGTATGGAAGGTCCGAAGGCATGGTGCTAAACAAAAAGGTCAGAATTATCACAGGACCGCAGAGTGGGTATGAAGCAAGACCAAGCATTTGAGGATGAGTTACCAGGGGTGACTCATGGGGTTAGCCGCTTCTAGATCCAGTTGGACAAGAGTTAAGCCTCGGAGGCGGTCCAAGATGTGCCATGTTATATTGCTGGAAGTGAGCTTAAGATGGATGCTTTAGCAGAAGTAGTGGCCGCTCTTAGATTAGTATAATCGGGAGTTAAGCCTTGGAAGAGCTCGAGGAGTGCTGCAAGGACTTTCAACCAAAGTTGATGGTTAGAAGACCATCAAAGGAGCTTGGTGGATGCGGAGGCCGCTCCCAGATTGGGACGATCGGGAGTCAAGCCTTGGAGGAGTTCAAGGAATACCAAGCAATTGGATGGTCAGAGGATCGCAAAGAGCTTAGAAGATGCAGTGGCAGCTCTCAAGATCGAGGCAATCGGGAGTCAAGCCTTGGAAGAGTCCAAGAAGTGCCATGCAGTTTAGAAGGTCAGATGACCGCGGAGATGTCAAGGGCAGTGGCCGCTCTCAGATTGGGGCAATCGGGAGTCAAGCCAGGGAGGAGTCCAAGGAGTGCCAAGCAATTGGATGGTCAGAGGATCGCAAAGAGCTTAAAAGATGTAATGGCCGCTCTCAGATTGGGGCAATCAGGAGTCAAGCCTTGGAAGAGTCCAAGGAGTGCCATGCAGTTTAGAAGATTAGAGGACCACGAAGACATTAAGGACAGAGGCCGACATCAGTTTATGGGTTTTATGAAAGAGTCAATGTGGTGTGGATGATGGATTCTCAGTGGTGGAGAAAGGATCATGGACACCAAGGTCGAGGGGAGCTCTGACTTAAGGAACCATGGTTGCAGTGGCTACAGTAAACCTTGGTCATGGCGACCAATATTCCAAGCAGTGGTTTGGACGTCGACGAAGACGTTGACAATTTGAGTGGGGAAGAATTGTCACGGACTTAGCCATTGGCTTATCACAGGGGATGCCGGCATGGGCATGGCGTGGTGCTGCGAAGGGTTGGCTTGACAAAGAATTTACAATGCTCCTCAATACCTTGGAACCCCAGGGTTGGAGTCTAGCTGGATGCCTCGTTGGGATAGTGAGAGAAGTAATGGTTCGCCAGGGAATGGCATAGTCATGGCATGATATCGGGGGACTTGGGAGGCTTGATATTTGGCATGGCGGTAGTTCGCCAATATATGTGTTGTGACTCGAGAAATCCTCTTGATTTTGAGGGATGCAGGGCTTTGGCCATATTCCCGACTCCCCCAGGCTCGTAGGATACGGGTCCGCCGTGGCACAGTTGCAGGGCAAGGTAGTGCCATGCCCGGATGGTTTCGTGTGGAGACATTCAGGGCAATGTTGGTCGGACGACTTGGCCACATTGTACGGGAATGAGGATTTCCGAGAGGTTGAGCCTCGAGGAATTGTCCAGGCTACTCTATACGTTCTTGAGCTCTGTGGTTAAGCAAAAAGGCAATAGAGGACTAGTCGGGCAAGGATTTGGCCTACCTGAATAGGCAAGTCTCATGAGCATTTGCTGGATGTTGTCTCACGGGGATCCATGGAAGCCAGTCGGCCATGGAGTGCAAGTGTGGCTTAAAGAAGTTCGATCGGATATATGTCTTGGAGCTGGGCCAAGGATCAAGGGTTACTAGGTGGGTCATGCCAAGGAGAGGACAGTGGGATGCAAGAACCAGCCGGTCAAAGATATTTACTTAATGGGCAGACTTGAATGCCAATATCATGGCAGTGCACTGATTGCGAATAGGCCGACATAGAATATTGGATGGTATGGTTGCGGGTCTTTAGAACTGTGATAATGCGCAGTGATATGCAAACATGCCATGAACATTGTCGAGCGGTATGGCCATTGATGGGAAGGCATGCTGGGGATGCAAGATCGGGATCGGAGCACAAAAGCTTGTAGAGAAGCTGGGAAAGGCAGAACCTGGGAAAGCTTTGGAATGTGTCTGATCATTCATGGCTTTACGGAGTTATGTGACGTGTCGACTTGGTAGGTTGGCTAGGCGACATTGAAGATGGTTTACCTGAGCCTCATGCAGAGCGAAAGCATTGCCTGATCGTGTAATATGAGTTTGGTCTGTATATTCCTAAAGGGCAGCATGGCAGCTTGCGGATCAATGGCACAGTGGTTATGACATGGCACGGATGTACTTAAAGATTGGGGGACATCTTGGATGAGCAATACTTGGCTTGAGGGGCAAAGCCATTGGGTTGGCACAAAGGTGCCGAGTTGCAGAGCACTCTTGAGAAGAGTCCAATGGTTATGGGCACGGAGATACGCATGAGCATTGCAGTTAACCTGAGGGTCGGGTTGCTTGCGGATGCTTGAGTGTCGCATGGATTCAGTTCAACATCATTGTTAGGCAGGGGAATGGAGGTGTGTGCTTGGCTATGTGGCTAGATTGTTGCGTGTTTATCTGTATGTCCGAGGAAAGGACTCAGATGGGCTGGCCTTGGTGTGTGGCATGCCAGGGTGCAGCACGAGTGTTTAAGCAAGAAAACACTCACCCCGTGACAACTCAACAGCCACGGCAACCCCTAACAACTCTCTAGCACCCTCTCCAGTACCTTCCCCATGCTCTAGTACTCTCACTCCCCCTCTCTCTCTATCACTCTCGATTAAAAGCTGATAAGGGTAACACAAAGCTGTGAAGGCCTCTGTGGCCCTTTGGTAGCCTTAACAGGCCACCATCGGCCCTCCAATGGCAGTGTCCGCCTTTTCCCTTCCTTCTCTTTCTTCTTCTCTTTCCCTCTCTTTTCCTCTCCCTAGTCTAGTATTCCTTTTTCCATGTCGGAACCATCCCAGTTTGCCACCGATATGATTCAAAATGCTCCAAACTGGCCAGTTCAGTCCGGTTCCAAAAATCCTAGTGTGAACAATTATAAATGACAAAAGGGTTTGCTATGGTGCTTCCATGAAATCTGTACCATCTTTTTTGTTCTTCATTAATATGGACCTTTCACAGTTCACTTATTTATGGATTATCAAGATGACTGTTTTGAAGATAGGCCGTAGCCAGAGTATGAAGGAAAAGTACCAAGTGGCAAATATTGTAATTAAAGTTAAAGAAGAATGGCATTTCAGTTTGCATGCTGTGTGCCACTCTTCTTTTGGTCTGCCACATGTCCAAGACTTATACTCTAACTCAAATTGTCCCTCTCTCTCATCTCCTAGCACCATCCTGAACACCCACAATGGGGACCTCTTTTCGCTGATCTGACAATTTGCACACCTCCAATGGAACTATCACCGAGATCGTCCTTCTTTCCATCAATGCAATCACTGTCCCCTACTACTCAACATCTCCAGCCAAGGCATAGGTTGGATTCTTCAACTTCACCTCCTGGAGCAATGGCAGCCCTAAGGTTTCACCATCACCAACATCATTTCCTGGGTTGCCATTGTCAGTAACAGCTCCATGTAATCAAGAGTTCTCTGCTGACATTAAGCTCAGTGATGATCGGATCCTCCTCACTGTCAGCATCTATGACAACCCCTTCCTCACCCTTGGTGATGTTTCTTCCTCATCCCTCTACCTTGAGATCTCCCTCAACCCCTTGGCTTATGACTGTCAAACCAACACCTATGGCAGCCAAGGGTGCTACCATGCACAAGGCCATTGGTGTCAAGATGAACGTCGTCAATGGCCACATCCTCCAAGGTGGCAATGTGGAGCAGGCATTGGCATGGGAAAGATAATAGAAGGGAGAAAAATAAAATAATACTAAAAAATGCAACCATTTGCAACTAGTTACCTATCAAACTCTCACAATACCATCTAGAAACCAACAATCATGAATTCATGATTCATTCTAACACCTATCAAAATATAATATATATGCACCATAGGAAACCCATCACAAAAATATTGTCATTCATGATTTGTGAGGTTTGTTTTGAATGGGAATGGTCAATATCTGTGCTACATATTAAGAGGGGACCAAGGATTGTATTATTAAATAATATAGTATTTCACATACATGTAAAAAAACTGGCTTCATACAAACTTTACATTGAAAACTGCATGATATTAGTAGATACATGCTATTCTGTTATTCTCTAGTCTAAACCTTTGTCTTTATTTTCTTCTTCCCTCAGACTTCTCTATTTTAATATTTTTCTTTCTGATTTCTTAAGCTCTAAGCATAATTATATATATTACAACAGAAACTAGTTTCGAAGTTAATAGCAGCAGAAGCTGCAAACAAAAATATCCCCATAAAAAATAAAGTAGAATAACATAAAATAAAAAGGAGGGAGCGGGGGAGTAGAATGTTGTTTTCAAAATTACATCTCCCTCCCTCATCTCTTTTCCTTTCTTTCCCCTTCAGCATTAACAATACGACCATGAACAACCCCCCCCCTCCTCTCTCAAATGCAATAGCAATGCTTTCCAAATTTAAACATCCCAATAATCTATATGGATGGTGACAGATCTCCACAAAACTACTTTTCCAAACAGTGGTTTTATTTAAAAAGTTGTAAAAGCTAAAAATGAGTAAATAGTGAGCAGTGCTGCAGTAGAATACAAAACCAGAAATGGAAACAAAAAGAGAGGTAATGACAGGCCTATTATCCAACTGTTCACAAATATTTCCCAATGTTTTCAAAAGACAGACATTGTATGGAGGCAGTTGTGGTACCATATGATGCCTTAGCAGTATGTGGAAACTAGTAAATTCATAATAACAAGAAAAAAAAAAAATTAGAAATGACTCAGTAAAGATTAAAAATAATGAGAATACAATGCATGTGAATTTAGATAGAAATGATATGCATCTTTAATAATCAATTCAAACAAATGAACCAGTCTCCCTTGTCATGGACACCTCTGGCAATAGGGAAATTAATTTCACAAATCAACACTTGGTAGCCATAGTCTTCTATCTACCCTAGGCATCTGCATCAGAATCTTTTCAATCTCAAACCTATACTTGCTTTCAGCTTCCTTACTCGAAGTACTTCTAAAATTATCTGCTTCCCATACCTGCACTCACACCGCTCGCACACCCACTCCCAATTCTGGCAGCTAAAAGGTCCGATAGTATATCTTTGCAAAACAGTTAGTGTATACTCATGCATATACACCTATAAACACATTTGTGTATGCATATTACAATAACAAAAACATTTACACAAATACATACAACCAGGGATTGCAGTACCGTTCCATACTGCCGGGTACGGGGGCATACCGTACCGTACCGGCAGCTAGCCGGTACGATTCAGCCCAATAAAACGGTCCAGCATCCGGACCGTTAAAAAAATAAAAAAAATTAGTTTCCGTACTGGTACGTACCGCCCGATTCGGATCAGTACGGACTCGGTTCAGCCCAGTTCGGTCCATTTTATGTTTTAAATGCTTGGGAGGGGGAGAGAGATTATTTTTATAATAAAAAAAGGCTGGTATGCCTGCCGGTATGGTACGGTACTGACCATACCGTACTGTACCAGCCTCCTACTAATACGGCTCCCGGTACCGGTACCGGGAACCCTGCATACAACCATAAATATCTATATATGTCCATATGAATGTCACATGATTTATGTGTCAAGCTTTTTTTTCAAAACTTATTTGGCACAATAACATAGTGTCTTCATATCAGTAGTAAGTAGGCATTCATATGATATAACTTATATCTAGGCCAATTACTGATATAAACCAATATAATCCATATATTCTGGCCAATATGATATCAAAATATCAGTTGAGATTTTGTAGTTTGCTTCTTAGAGTTTTAAAATGATATATTAATTAGTAATTATTCAAACAGCTGCTCAACATGGAAGTTAATCTAAACATAGAAATTAATCTATTTACCATATTAACTAAGATCGAGGAAATTTAGGTTCCTATATTATCAGCCAATATTTCCAAGATCTCGATCCATCTCTGTATTTACCACCCATTAAGATGACTAAGATCTTGACAATTAGAAACCTTGGCTTTGATGAATGAATTTTTGAACCATATTTTTCTTTCTCTATTTCAAATATAATATATTATAATGTACTTTTATTCTACAGAAATTGACTATATATGCCCAAAAGTTTGCCTCCCCAAGGAGCAAGGAAACACAAAAAAGGCAACAAGTCAATGTTCCCAAGTAAACTTGACAAGTCAATGTTCCCAAGTAAACTTGACCAGAATTAGCAACTCTCAAGGTTAACCCATTATACATCAGGGCTCTTAGAGATGTTTAACTAGTTGACAAGTTCTAGAACTTATTTAGTTAAAGTCTACTTGTACCAACTCGAAATATCACCCATAAAAGGCTAGCTAGATATTGTAATTTGAGGTCCTTGGCCCTGCTCAAGTACTAAAGACCTCCCCCAACAAACACTCAATGTAGATTGAAGTCACCCTCGTGGGACCTCACTATTGCATTTAAGCCCAGGTGCCCTTACCAAAGAAGGGTTAGAAATAGAAACACCATGACAAGCTCATGGTTGGCCCTATAAAGACTCGTGTTATAATATTCCCATAGCCAGGTTGGCTCTGATACTATTTGTAATGACACAATCTCATCAAAAAAGACTAGCCAAAAGTTGTAATTTGTGGCCGTTAGTTTTGCTTAAGAACCTAAATCTCTCCAATGCACATCCGTTCCTAAAGGGCTTAAATGTGGGGGAGAGAGTCTATGAGGATAGTATAAGTATGTGCTTAGTCTAAGGTTTTCTATACCATTCCGAATCGGGTAGTATAGGAGCATACCGTGCCATGCTGGTTCAGCACCAGCATATGATATGGAAGGCATGCCAATACTCAGTACACCGAACTGTTTCCATACATACGGAATCTAATATCGAGATGGCAAATCTTGGCCTAGTCCCACATCAATTATGTGTTGGGGAGGTCTTGGTTCTTAATCAAGGCCCAGCACCCCATTTAAGAACTTCCGATTATCTTTTTTTTGGTGAGGCCCTCAATCATTTCACTATTAGATACCAAGGATAACAATCTTAGCCCTATCACTCAAAGACTTTCTAAAAACGACCAACACCAATTGAAACCACTGCATTCATAGATGAAGTAGGCATATTAATATGCAAGCACATCGATTGGCTTCACTTAGAGTTCCTTTTTGGGTGAGGTCCTCAGTCTTACATTATTAGACACCTAGTATAACAATCTTATCCCCATCATTCAATGATTAAGTTCCTCAAAATAGCCAATACTAATAGAATCTACTGCATTTATAGCTGAAACAGACATATCAATATGCAAACACATAGACTGGATTGACAAAGAGTCAAGAGGAAACTAATTAAGAACTAAGTATAAAACCTATTCTAGCAAGTCCAAAGTTGCCAAAGAAGAAGCATCAGTAAGCTTCAACATTCCACTTCAAGTTTCAAAGAATTTCACTTTACTACCAAAAAGAGTCACATCATCATGTTAAATTGGTGATGAGGAAAAATGATGCTTTAAATCCTTAAGCTCATATGTGCATTGCCAATTTCACAAAAATCCAAAGTCATAACTCGAAAATCTAGATAGCGAGAATTTTTAAGGGAAACATGATGTTACTGCATGCTAGTTCGGAAGGAACTAAGCTTGTGAGAAACTAAGGCTGTCAACAAACTAGCCCAAATCAGAGAAGGGAATTATAAGAGCAGATATTATAATTTAAACAGATGGTAGGATAGTATAAAAGGAGTGAATCTCAATAATACTTGAATCAGGATATTGCTAGAATGTAGATTATGGAGAAGATCCATTTTTCATGTGAATGGAAATAGGAAAGACTTAAAGAGAATTTCTACCATTTAACAAGTTAGGTGTTGCCGCCTAGATCGCCGTGGCCGGTAGCTCTTGTGTGGCCTAGGTGCGTGGGCTCCGTGCCAGCATCACCGGGCTCGTTGGTCGGAGACGATCAAGGGGAACATAGTCGTAGTTGGGATGAAAGGGGCTTGGTACTGTCGTGGCCCTCCTGTGGGCCTCTTCGGTGAGGAGTAATCTTCCTCCTTATTGTCCCTCCGCCGGGTGATACCTGCAAAACAGGGAAGACCTGTGCCGGGGATTCCGGCAAAGGCACTCCGATGATCAAGTCAGCGGGACAATCGAAGGAAATAAGGGACCTCTGAGAGAGAGAGCTCGGGAGGACTCTCTGCTGCCAGAGGGTGATGGATCCTGCCCGAATGAAGAGTGTGTCCCCTTTTCACTTACCTCTTCCCGCCGCTCTCATATAGACGAGCGGCTCTTGGTGTTCAGAGGGGCACGTTCTTCTTGGTATAGGCCTGTGAAGCCTCTGCAGGCCTGGGAGGCTTAGGTAAGCTGGTCAGCTTCCCCTTTCTTGATGGTTCAGGAGGTTGGTGGAGGAGCACAGCGCCTCGGATGTGGTGCTATTCACTAGTTAGTGCAAACGGTAGCTTAGAGAACTTAAATGCGTACCTTTCTTTGCAGGCGGCGTGTCAAGCGGCGCGTCCAGGACCCACGTGGAGGGGGATCCATGGAAAGAGCACCGGGCCCATGCGGATGGGCCCCTCGTGAAACACGCTGGGCCCACGTGAGACCGAACTGCGTGGTGCTCCCAGTGACCGAGCTGGGCTGTGACGCCAAAGTGCCAGGCTAGCCGGGACGCCGCTTCAAGTTGCCATGCGGGCACATGGATCGAGAGAAGGCCTGCAGGGACCTTCATGCACGTTGATTGAGGCGACGTGTGAGGCCACATGCACGTAGGCGCGAACCCATGCGTGCGGGTGAGGTCGCGCCGAACCGGAGTCGGGGGAGTCAGGCTGCGGGAGTTGGACCGTGAGACCAGTGCGGGCGTGCCACGAGCGCGTCGCGGGCATGCCGAGCTAGGCCGGAGCCGGAGCCAGGGCCGCCGCGGGCAGGGCAAAGCTGTGCGTGCTGCCGAACTAGGAGCCAGACCGCGGGACCGCTGTGGGCGTGCCACGAGCGCATCACGGGCGTGCCGAGCTGGGCCGGAGTCGGGGCCGCCACGGGCGGGGCGAAGCCGTGCGTGCTACCGAACTGGGAGCCGCCACGGTGGGGTCATGCCGGGCTGGCGCAGGGCCGAAGCTGGGGCCGGCCACGGGCGCGTCGAGCAGGACGCGGGCCGGCCACGGGCGCGTCGAGCAGGATGCGGGCGGGCCGCGCGAGCGCGCCACCGTCGGACGGGAAGTTTGGGGTCGGACTCTTCGTGGGCGAAGTCGACCGAATGAGCTGGGGCACCACGGATGTTCCTTCGGGCAAGCCCAGGCACGGGGCCAGGGTGCCGGAGCCACGACGCGATGCTTCGGGCGGAGCCGGACTCGCACGGGCTAGGGATGAGCTTCTGCACTGGGGAGTACGCTGACCTGGAAGTGGCCATCGCAGGGGTGCCTGGGCACGGTCGTGCCGTGGTCGGTGCGGAGCTGCACCTCCGGAGTCACCCTGTCCCCCAATGCGCCGAGCTGGTCCGGCACGAGGCCGCGGTGGGTGAACCAGCCGCTGGCGTGCCGCGGGTGATGCAAGAGCGGAGTGGGCGGAGGGGTGGACTGACGCGGGCCTGTGCTGTGGGCATGACCCTGGCATGGGCTCGGTCCAGTGGCGCGGGCGTGCCACAGGCGTGCGTTTGGGCGTGAGCTTACCTGGGCATAATTTGAGCCTGGCGCGGTAATGAGCTGACCTGGGCTGGACGGAGCCCAAGAGCGCTGGCCGAGGTGCCGACCTGATCTAGTTGAAGTGGGCTGGCCGAGCTGCCGACCTGGTCGAGGTGGGCTGGACTGCCACTAAGCTGGACTTCGCGCATGGCCGAGGTGAAGGCCGAGGCGGAAGAAGACGTCGCCGAGGTGAAGCCGAGGTGAGGCCGTGGTGGAGAAGTACTTAGCCGAGGTGGGGCCAAGGTACTGAGGCTCCCTGACGAGGTGGGGGCCGAGCCGAGCTGGGCTCGAAGGCCGAAGTGAGGCCGAGCACTGAGGTTCCCTGCCGAGGTGGGGCCGAGCCGAGCTGGGCTCGAAGGCCGAAGTGAGGCCGAGCACTGAGATTCCCTGCCGAGGTGGGGCCGAGCCGAGTTGGACTCGACGGCCGAAGCGGAGAAGTACGTGGCCGCGGCAGCCTCCAAGGAGGTCGCGTGTCAGGACCGAATGGATTTTGTACACTACCGTAACATTAGGTATTTGAGTTAGAAACTAATTTGACAAGGATGTAAAACGCAGTTTAATTTGGTTGCAATAGACTGCTTTGACAATGGAAAATTGATGGGATATGCTTGGGGTGTTCCAATTAAATATAACATTATAAACAATGAATACATCGAGTGACTGGACTAGAAGAATATGTATATCTAATCATGTGAGCAGAAGTGATACATAAAAGTAAAAAATATTACCATGAACTCATGAGAAATTAACTGCTGATATGCAACGAAAATCAGTATGCTCATTATGCCAAAAAGATACCCAACAAGGTTCCTTTCCTGCTTTTAACTGATATAAAGCATCCAAGATTAGAGTATATATGTCTCTGAAAAGATGAAGGGCAAATAAAGATGATCTAGTAGGAATCAAGAGAAAAACATCTTCCAAATGAATGCATTAACTAAAGGTATAAGGAGTAATATCAAGTTAGAGAACAACTTGTAAAAGGCAAGGAAGTTTTTGGTTCTTGAGGGGCTCCATGCCCTACAATTTAAATCTATCATAACAAGCTTAGATTTGATAATCAGGAGAAATCTTATTGAAACATAGTAGTTAATGATATTATGCCGATTAAAGAATGGTTAAATGCCAAAAAAATTACAAAAAAGGCAAAAAAGTCACAGATTAGTCAGAGAAAACAAGTGTATGTAAATAGGGCAAGGATGCAGGTGTGCACATGTATGCATTCACAGCATATCTTGACAGTCAACAGACATAAAAGCAAGAGCAATGATTGTTATCACGTTTATTCTGTTATGCAAGGATGCAAGCTGTATGATTGCTGATCATGGATGGGGCAAGCTAATGAATCACAGTTTCATGAGGATTACACAGTATAGCCAACAATTATCTAGCATCTCGGTGGTCTTCAGGGGTTCTGTTTTGAAGTTACGGCTAGCAATGTAGTCAAAAAGTGCAGTTTTCCTATGAGAAATATTTATAATGTGTAAAACCAGTGGCCTATGAAAGAGGACAAATTATGCAAATTTTGTGGTGGTCCACTTCAAAGAAATCCTTACAATTGTCAAGTATTGGTGTAACAAGAGATTTTTAATAAAGGCTGCTCTAATGGATTTGAAGTCTTGGGTAATACGAAAAGCACATGTGAGCTAGTGATTTTCTGGAGATGACAAGCATAGACATGGATTTCTAGCATAATGGGAAGCTTAAGCTAGACACAACAAATGTTCAATTGACCTAGAAAGACATATAAGGTAAACAAAATGTCCTTATGACAAAATGCATTCATAAAACAAAGACTTAAAGGAACACCAAGTGCAACAGACAAAAGCCCTCCTGTTATAATTAGATGAAGCTGAACATAACGGTGACTAACGGATCAATGTTCATTGAAATTACACACAAAATTTTAGATATCCTGTGTCTTTTCTCCATCAGAATGTGATAAATCACTACTTACATAACCTGCATGCAGATATGATATATAAATCCATGCCATACACCCATTGAATATTCAATATGAACTTTGAGATATGCAACCAGTCAAAACATATGCCACACCTTTTCCAAACTTCATTAACTTTTTGCAGCCATGTAACATGGTTGCACAAACAATGAACTGAATAGATAATGTAAGGATCATAATAAAGCATCTGAGAAAATTTGTGCTAACACAGAGCATGATAAGGTTCCACGGTTTCACAAATAAGAGCAGTCTCCTTTGTTCTTCCTCAGTTAATCTACATTTCATAGTACAGAGCATTAGACCAACATGACACTCAATATCAGTCTACTTTTCTTATTTCTATTGTTTATGGTTACAGGTATTTAAAGCAATCATGTATTCTACATCATTCACTCAAAATTTTTAAATGAAATAGTTTTGACACCTCTATTTTCCAGGGCAATGAATTAATGTTAATGAAACAGACACTCCACAAAAACAGAATGTTTTTAATGTAGTGAAACATCTGGTTGATTACATGCATTCCCAAAAGAAAATAAAAATGCATACCTTAGGGCCCTTTACAGATAAGTAATCTCCAACTCGCATTTCACGGAAATGATGGGACATTCGCCCTTGAGGATACATCTACACAATAAGAAAAAGTCAACTCTAGTGAATGATGCTGGATGACCCAAGGGCTATTGCTTTTAAGATGAATGGTAAAGAAATTGAGGCACTAATTTTTATGGTTTATATTCAGAAAATAATTGTGCCAAATTTCAATTGGGAAGCGCATACCTTTATAACAAGTTCAAAGTAACCAAGATCTGAGTCCAGAGTAGTTGGGGTATATGGTTTAATAACTTCTTCACCAAGACTGTCCTTTCCCCTATCAGAATCAATGATAGAATTTCAAGCACAATGAGAAAATCGCTCAATAAAATTTAAAATGTAAATTGTGATGTGGGTGTGAATGGCAAGCATGCAACCAAGATGAACCAACCGGCAACTGATATGTTGTCCAATAGGGAGACCCAGCACAGAAGTAGGTGTAGGAAGAGCAAACCGAAACTTGGCCACATTATGACTCAGCTGCCTTCTTTCCACGAGTTTGAAATCCTTGAAGTTTTCAGGGTCCAAGCAACCTGTCGTACTAAGAATATCATCCCAATGAATAAAGATTTCTATAGCATTTTCTTCCGAATAACCAATGACCATTAGAATTCACAAAAATAAAAATATAAAACCTAATTTCCTCAAACTGTATAAGAGCTTAGATATGTGAATGATGGAATTTTCAAGCAGACAACTAATCATCATCAAAAACCTATGAAACTACAGAGAAGTGATATACTTTAATAAGGTTAATTTTACTAATCTAAGACTTGCATAATTTTATTAAAAGAAAAAACTTTAGAGTTAAATCGTTCACTAACAAGAGGCATGATCTAGTTGTTTTCAACAGCATCCGACTTGTAAGAATTCCAAAATCTCGCATGGTGATCCACCATTCGACATATAGATAAAACCGCCATCCAGCATCCACCAAAACCTTGAACAAGCGTTTAAGACAAGCCAGTCACAGCCATCCCAAAAAAAACGAGAGAGCGAGACAAAAAAGTTGCGAACATTATTTACCACCAACGTTCGAAATACCAGGGTTTAAAGATCACAATACGATCGTTGAATGAATAGAAGACACCAACAAAGACATAAATCGGAAAAAACCGCGTTTTCTTTTGGAAAACCCACGGCTGAGGAGAAGAACGATCAAATCTAAACTCATGAGCGGCCGAACCCTTAAGTTTCTTCGTGAGGTAGAGGTAAGCGGCGCCGGCAGAGATGGCCACGACGGCGACGGCGATCCCAACAATCTCCACGCTATGGGCCTGCAATGACTCCATCATGGAATACTCTCCACCTACTTCTCCCCTCCTCTATATTTCTCCTTTTATTTTATAGTCGCCGTGAGAGAATGTTTGGGTTTGGTAGGGGAGAGAAGGGATGGTGAGAAATGGACAAGATTCGGGCCTCGGGGGTTGGTGCTTGGAATTCGAACGCATCTCTCTCTCTCTCGTAAGATTTGTGGAGGGGACCGGAGATTTGTACTTTTTTGTGTGGAGTGTTAAGTTTTGTGGTGGTAAGGGGTGGCTTTTCAGTGGGCCAAGCCAGTTTGTGTGAGGACCCATTTTCAGTTTCTGATGTTGCTGGTTGGAAGCTTTGTGGTGCAAGGAATGAGATCTTCCGTGTGGATTCCTTCCGCTCACTATAATCGTTAGTCAAACATGACTGCGGTAGTCCCAGCTATTACGGCTTCACCTCACAATTAACTGGCGGACTAATTCGAAAAATATTTTTTTTTAAAATAATATTTTATAATAAAATATTTTTTATACAGTATTTCGAATTATATACATGAAATTAAATTTTATACAAGAAAAATCGCGAGTCGCACCAGAATTTTATTAAAAATATGAATACAATTCACGATTTCACCCAATAACATTAAAAATTAATTTAAAAAATATATAAAATTAATTAAAAAAATTTTGAAATTATTAATTTTTTAAAAAAAAATTAATGATAAAATCGTGGGTTGTACCCGTTATTTCAATATGAAATCGCAAGTTCAACCCATGATTTCACCAAATAAATTTTTTCTTCCATAAAATTTAATAAAAAATAATAAAAAAATGATAAAAAAAATTTTAATTAATATTTTTTAAAAAAAATCTTAATTAGAAAGCACGGGTTGTAACTGCGATTTCACATTGAAATCAACCCGCAATTTTTCTACATAAATTATTTAATACATCAAAATTTAATAAAAAATATTAAAAAAATTAAAAAATTTTAAAAATTAATAAAAGTTTTTTAAAAAATAAAAAAATATTTTTTAAAATTTTGGACCGGTGGTTCGACCTGCTACCTATCTGACCCCCAGTCCTGCCAGGGTCTGGCCCCCGGTCCGGCCGTCGATCCTGCCACTTATATGATCCCCAGTCCTGCCACTTGTCCGATCGCAAGTTCGGTCGTTAGGGTCCGGCCACCAGGGTCCGACCACCGGTCCAGTCGCTGGTCTTGCCACCGGTCCGGTTGCTGGTCCTACCACCTATCCGATCATCGATCCAGCCGTTAAGGTCCGATCACCTGTCCTGTCACCAGTCCGACCGCCTGTCCTACCACCAGTCCGGCCCCTAGTCCTGCCACTGGTCCGACCGCCGGTCGGGCCACCGGTCAAACTGCAGGGCGAGCCATTGATCGAACCACCTGGCCGGCCACCGGTCGAACCACCGATCCAAAATTAAAAAAATTATTTTTTCTATTTTTTTAATTTTTTAAAAACTTTTATTATTTTTTAAATTTTTTATTAATTTTGTTATATTTTTTTATTAAATTTTGATGCAGGAAATGATTTATGTAGAAAAATTGCCGGTTGATTTCAAAGTAAAATCGCAGTTACAACCCATCATTTCTAATTAAGATTTTTTTAAAAAAATATTAATTTTAAAATTTTTTATCATTTTTTATATTTTTATTATTTTTGTATATTTTTTATTAAATTTTATGGATAAAAAAAATTATTTGGTGAAATCTTGGGTTGAACTCGTGATTTCATGTTAAAATCGCGGATACAATCCACAATTTTATCGTTAAATTTTTTTTTAAAAAAGTAATAATTTTAAAGTTTTTTTATTAATTTTTTATTAATTTTTTTTATATTTTTTAATTAATTTTAATGTTATTATGTGAAATCGTGAGTTGTATCCATGTTCTTAATGAAATCACGGTACAACTCACAATTTCTCTGGTACATAACCTAATTTTATAAATATAGTTTGAAATGCCATAGGAAAATATTTTATTAAAAAATATTATTTTAAAAAAATCTTCGAAAAATGATCTCCATTAAATTCAAAATAAACTTTGAAACCCGTGACCACCTTAAGATTTATAGACGCTAACATCTTAGTAATACCAAATTAATATATTCATTTTTATAATAAAAAAATGTTACAAAAATTTAGTATCTTGAATTAAATATTATCTAATAAAATGGGACCTACGGATAATTATGTTTGTTTTATCTCTCTATCCTTTTTTTTATAAAAAAATATGGATGCAACTGCTATGATAAGACGTGTATGCTTTCACGTAACACTAGCATATATAATGTATGTCATGTACAAATACTTTTTTTATTATTAATTATTTTTAAAATATAATATAATCATATAATAAACTAAGTTGAATGGGAAGATATATTAATTAAATTTTTACTATTAATTACACAACCGTAAAATATAGGAGCAAAATAGAAAGGTCATAATTTTTTATTTCCAAATTTATAAATTATCTATAGAAGGTGTTTAGTATATAAGATAATGATTCTAAAATCAACAATGATATAAATGGAAATAATAAGGTCAGAATATTTGCTTGCACTTCGATGAGCTTTTTGATATTATTGTAATTATCTTTGCACATAAAATCATTATCGAATTTAGAAATGTTAAAATTAGTGATTTGTTTTGGGACAAAAATGTTCTTGGTCCAACAAAAAAGAAAATTCCAAAAATTCTGATCTTTGGAAAATAGTTCAAGCTAGGAAGGGTTTGATAATCCCTAAATCTTTTTCCAGTTGGAATGGGCTTTGATTAATTTTTAGTCTTGCTAAATTGGTTTGAAATGACAGGTTTCGATAATCTAGTTTATATTCAAGTATTTTTTCATAATTATTTTGAGAATTCTATTTAATAGTTGCAAAATATATAAAATATATTTTAGATAATTTTGGTATTATATTGATGCGGGATGGATGCAAAGACTAATTCTAATAATTAAGAATTTAATTGTGATGAGCAATGTCAGCAAACTCAGATAAACTATCAAATTAATTTAACAAAAAATTATACTAAGTCTCTACTAGCTACCCGCAATATGATCAACATGCAATCACATAAAGAACCCTTATTCCAATGATTGAGAAACTACTGAAACTAGGATGTCTTGACTTCAATCAACCAGATCTAATAAGATTCGGATGGTTACTTACCAATAACGCTTTTCCCTCATCTGTTTCAGCAGATTTGGATTCAATTCTCGCGATCTCGTGGTAAGATTGCAAACTTCAGTCCTTCGGAGCAAATCTTCCCGTTGATAGTTGGATGACAAGGGAAATCTCCTCTTCTGATCGAGAACACTAGGGATCCTGCAAAGAACTGTGATTAGAACAATGAAATGGAATGGAAATCTAAAATGAGAGAGGGAAAGAAGGATGGTTGGCTTGGTTCTGGATCTGGACTAGATGTTGAAGATGATGGCACCTGGCTTCTGGATCAGGAGATAACTCAGACTTTAGTACTCCACACACACCAGTGCAATGCTTAACTAGCAGAGTACTCACACACTACAATTGCTTAACCAGCAATTGCACTCTCAACGCTTCCCCAGCAATTGGAGAAAGGAAACTGGCAGAGTTTCATTAATCAATCATAAGTTGGATACAAGGGATAGATTGGAGTGGTATTTATAGACCCTCCATACAAGGTAGTATGATAACATAGAATTCTTTTGAATACATGATAATTTAGAGATTATATTAGACTCTACTCTCCTTCTTGACCTTGATGAAGACTCTTTGTAATTTAAATTGAGTAGACCCCCCTTGTAATTGGACTTCTCCATGGCTTGGGCAGTGAATGAGGCTTTCCACAACTTTAAGAAGAAATGTGGTGACAAAATGAGATGAGATGGCACCTTAATTTCTTCTCAATTAGCGCTAATCCATCCTTGGCGTGAACTCCTTCCTGGTTTCAAATATGAATGGTAGGCAAGATAATAAAACTTCTCTTTAAATGTTGAATGGATTCCATGAGAACTGAACTCCTTTGAAATTTAGATGAACCTCTACTTATCCTTGGACTCTTCTCCCATTTAAATTTGAATGATTCCTTGGGTGGGCATCCATCTTGGAGTGGCCGATAATTTGAAGATGAAGGGGCGCTAGATGAGAAGTAGAATCCTTCTGCTTTACTTCTCTTAATGGTGTCTTCTTGGATTTTCAAATGGGTGATGAGAAGAAAGTTGGATGGCGCCTTTTTTGGATAAAGATGAACTTAAAATTGTCCCAATGTTTTGATGTCCCAATATCCTATTGTCTCGATGTCTGGATGTCCTAATGTCTCGATGTTCGGATGTCACGATATCTGGATGTTCCAATGTCCGGATGTCTAGTGAAAATTTTGGACAACCTTCTTTTGTCATAGAAGTGATCCACCAAGGTGATGATGACTTGGATCTTGGCTACTTATGAAACCCCTTGACTTATTCAAGTACTAATTACAAGACTTAAATTGACCAATTCACAAAACAAAGGAAACTAATGTTATTTACATGACTCAAGCTGAAATTAAAATACTTGGCTACTCATTGGTGATCCACAACGAGCTCGGAGGGTTTTGACGTCTCTTCCTAGCTCTGGTGTCCTCACCAATTCTTCCGGGATGGAAAGAACTCGACCTTGTCGAGTATGGGTTGACTCTGCTCTGGTAATGTTCTAGCAAGTCTGGGTTAATTCTTTGCAGATCCTCTCGAGTAATCTATGAATCATCAGATTCTGGTCTACCTTGCTATCAAACCAAGTAATGCTGATAATCCTTACTCCTAGTAGTGATAGTTTTGTCATCCAAAATCTGCTCGATCTTTTCTCGCCTTTCTAGTAATTTGGCTGGTGGACACTCAGGGGTAGGGTTACTCTCAAAGATGGAATCAGGTCCAAATGACTCACTAGGATCATTATTGGCTCCTTATACTCAACAAGATCTGATACATTGAAGGTTGGATTAATACCTAATTCAGGTGGTAATTCTAACACATAAGCATTAGACCCAATTTTCTTTATGATCTTGTATGGTCCTGCACTATGGGCATGTAGTTTTTTCATGGTTCCGGGTGAAAATCGTTTAGGGCGAAGCCTGATCATGACAGAGTCTCTCTCATTAAATTCTTTGAAACGTTTATGTGAGTTAGCCATATACTCATAAGATTCATTGCTTTCAATAATTTTCTTACTTATCTCTTTATGCAATTCCTTAATATGATTTGCATATAACTCATATCAACACCTAATGGACTCAACTATACATTCCTATCGAATGGAATTTATTAGGTCTACAACTACAACTTTGGGCTTGATTCCTAGTTGATGGATGATATGCAGATAAAAATTTAACGTTGACTCCTAATAAGTGCCATAAGGTCTTCCAAAAGTAGGTAGCAAATTAAATGGGCTCAAAGGACTGATAAAACATGCTAACCTCAACAAAATGCAACTGGATGGTTCTAAAAACATTGGAAGCCTCAGGAAAGGGTAGGAAATATGAAGTGGGTTTGACAACTGGGTCTAGATCATGGGGGTGACCTTAAAGTATGGACATGGATCTATAGGTAGCAAAAAGTCCACTTTAATGAAGAATGGGTCAGTAAGTTCAAGAAAGAGATCATTAATTGGAATCAAAGAGGTGACCTCATCCTGAGGGTACCAAATTAAAAAGATCATGTCTTCAATAAATTCCTCTGGTTCAAGAATTTCAGAACTAAGCTCTCCTATTTGGGTCTCTTCTAGGGTTTCCTCAGGTAAAGTCTCAGTAGTAGGATTAGGTTCTTCATGGTTCTTTTCTTCCAATACAGCTTCAATCTGGGTAGGGTCAGGGTCAACTAACTTTGGGTCTACCTCCTGTATCTCTTCATCTTCATATTCTTCCACCAACTTTTCCTCGGCTTCATATACTTCCTCTTCAATGGCATCTTGGTGGACCAATGGGGTAGTAGGAGTGGGTTGGCTAGGGAAAAATTGGCTAGTGTCTAGGGTAGCAGGGATGGGTCGGTTTAGGTTATGGTTGGGTCAGCTCTGTTGAGGAATGGGTCAACTCGGGTGGACTTGGCTAGATCCTAGGTTTTGATAAAGGGCACTAATCCTGGTGGGTTCAGGCCAATGGGTTCTTGGTCCAAGGGGAGTTGGTTTAGGTGAGCCAGGGTTAGTACGGGCCCTACGGGTTCTCTCTAGGTTGTCAAGTCGCTTATCCAGTCGGTCAAACCTATTTCCATCAGGGCACATTAGTCACTGAAGGTCCTTAGTAAAGTTTCTATAGTTGACTCCATGGTCAAATCAGACTGGGTTGGATTTGAGGCTACTGGTATTGGGCTTCTAATCTAGGGGTCATGCAATGCAATCCTAAGTTCTAGGGTTCCTAGACCTAGAGCTCAAGTAGAATGAGTTAACACAATTATATCTAATTCAACAATTAGCTCTTCCACTGGCCAAGTAAGAGGTGGGATGGTGGGAGGCTCCCCCTGCTTGACACAGGATCTTCATTAAAAACCACCAGTCCGCTTATGGCGTTTGCCTTTGGATCTCTAGCCTTAGACACCAACTTCCAATAATAATTGAAAGGTTGAGTGCACTAGTTCACTCACAAGACTCGAACCCGACATGTTGGTATCCCTAAGTGATGCGGCACGATGATGAGAATGCAATCTAAATGATGAATTGAGAAATGAGAGCAATGAAGCCTAATAACAGGTACTAAATTTCAGATCAAAAGTATTAAGGTAAAGCTATCAAGGAGCACGGAAATTTGGAACTTACGGTGCGATGTAGTTATTTAAATCCTAGAGAAGATTAGGGCTAATGATTATGGAATCTAAACCTAGGAAAACTGTCTTCAATAACCCAGACTTAAGAATATTAGAAGGGAATTGTTACCATGATGAGCACTCCTTGTTGGTGTA
The DNA here is from genome assembly GCA_021397845.1 of Areca catechu. NCBI lineage: Eukaryota > Viridiplantae > Streptophyta > Magnoliopsida > Arecales > Arecaceae > Areca > Areca catechu. The sequence continues at coordinate 48,043,974 of CM038046.1, read as the reverse complement.
GATTCGTTGAAGCAATCAAATAAACAAGCCCTGGATGAAAAGATGACTCTTCCATCGAAACAAGTTCTCACCATACTTGATCTTATGGCAATGACCCCCTTCTTGAACTCCGGATCGTAGAAGGAACCCTGCGCAATGAAGGAATTAGGACTAAGCTGATTTGAAGGAATACCAAATCAAAGTAGGAGGAAGGAATTAAGAAAACAAGTGGTCGTTGAAGGAAAGATGGGATCCTTGGAGAAGTCGTTGGCTTGGGAGGTAGAAGATCACACGCCAAGATTGAAACACAACCACACTACAAAACACTTGCTTCATAGAAAACTACTCCTTCTTGTTTCATCATCCAAAAGCTTTTTTTCTACCATGGGCGTACAAGAGGCTTTTAATGGCCTTTCAATCAATTTGAAATTCCCCATATCATGGAGAAATATTAGGGAGGGTTACATGGAATGTGGAGGATTTGGTGGAGGGTTACATGGAATGTGGAGGATTTGGTGGAGCTGGTTGCATGATATGTGGATGGAGTTGGCCGACCTCCTTTGAATTTGAAAACACTCCTTGGTCGACCACTTGTAGCTTTCATGTAATTTAAAATTTGAATGATGCCATGTGGCAGGTGAGGTGGCAATGATGTGGCGTGGCAAGGTGGCATGGTGACATGGCGCATCCTTCTCCATGGCACCCCTTGGAGATGACATGGCAAAGGTGATGTGACGTCCTCTGGTGATGAGTTGGCACCGGTGGTCCATGATGATGTGGCATTCCAAGTAAAGCTGGTCTGGCCTAATTTCAAGTAGCTCTTGAACTTTACTCAGTACAAAGCCTAATTGACTCTAATTGAACTCTTGATTGAATTATAATTGAACTTTAAAATCCCAAAAGAAAATAAAACAAGACTCAATAAACATACAGGACTCATACGAGACTTGAGTTCCTAGTCTCAATCCATAAAGAACTTGGTATTAGTTGAAGCTTCTTCTTTCTGAGCCTGGTGCCCCCACCACTAAGCTGTATTAAGTTGCTACTCAGTTTTAGATTAGGGCTAGGATAATGCAAGATGAGGTTGGTTATTTGTAGGCCAAGGAAAGGTAATGACCTCCTTCCCTTATCTTATGATATTATCGTCCTTAAAATAATTTCAAATAAGATGAATGCACAACCAAACAAACAAATTATCCAGATAAGATAACACTTGCAATTCAAAACTTAAACTTCAAATTTCAAATTTTAAATTTGAATTTTCAGATTTAAATTTTAAATTATTAAATTTTGAATTTCAAATTTTAAATTGCAGAAATTAAATATGCTGGAATTTAAATAGGCTGAAATAACTATATGCTGAAATTCTAGTGCAGAACTGTTCTTAGACAATAATCAAGCATAAAAAAATTCTACATATCGAATTAAATCATGAGAAAATTCTGAAAAACAAAATAAAATGTAATGAATCTAATAAAATAAGAATTAGAATTTTTTGATCTTCCCATATACAGAAATAATTAAAAAATAAACTATGTATTGGGATGGACATGATGTAGAAAATTAACCCTAAAGATGCCTATCTCTTTATTTTCTTCTTCAAAGGTCAATCATAGTTACACCCCTACATGTCATAGGAAATCTTCTTTGAATGAGATGTGAGGGTTTTGCAGCCCTACTTTTTTCTATGATCGCACGGCCATGGTGAAGCACCCGATCCAAGTACTTAAAGAGAAACTAAGTCCTAACCATGCTCTGATACCAAAGTTGATGCGAGATGGATGCAAAGACTAATTATAGTAATTAAGAATTTAATTATGATGAGCAATGACAGCAAACTCAGATAAACTATCAAAATAATTTAACAAAAAATTAGACTAAGTCTCTACTAACTACCCGCAATATGATCAGCATGCAATCACATAACGAACCCTGATTTCGATGATTGAGAAACCACCAAACTAGGAAGTCCTGACTTTAATCAATCAGATCTAATGAGATTTGGATGGTTACTTACCAATAACGCTTTTTCCTCCTCCATTTCAATAGATCTGATTCAATTCTCATGATCTCGCGGTAAGATTGCAAACTTCAGTCCTTCAGAGTAGATCTTTTCGTTGATGGTTGGATAGCAAGGAAAACCTCCTCTTCTAATCGAAAATACTAGGGATCCTGCAAAGAACTATGATTAGAATAATGGAAATAGAATGATAATCTGAAATGAGAGAGGGAAAGGATGGTTGGCTTGGTTTTGGATCTGGACTGGATGCTGAAGATGATGGTGCCTGGCCTCTGGATCTTGGACTCAAGAGATAACTCGGACTTTAGTACTCCACACACACCAGTGCAATGCTTAACCAGCAAAGCACTCACATACTATAATTGCTTAACCAGCAATTGCACTCTCAACACTTACCCAGCAATTGGAGAAAGGAAACTGGTAGAGTTTCGTTAATTAATCATAAGTTGGATACAAGGGGTAGATTGGAGTGGTATTTATAGACCCTCCATACAAGGTAGTATGATAACATAGAATTCTTTTGAATACATGATAATTTAGAGATTATATTAGACTCTACTCTCCTTCTTGACCTTGATGAAGACTCTTTGTAATTTAAATTGAGTAGACCCCCCTTGTAATTGGACTTCTCCAGAGCTTGGGTGGTGAATGAGGCTTTCCACGACTTTAAGAAGAAATGTGACGACAAAATGAGATGAGATGGCACCTTAATTTCTTTTTAATTAGTGCTAATCCATCCTTGGCATGAACTCCTTCCTGGTTTTAAATTTGAATGGTAGGCAAGATAATAAAACTTCTCTTTAAATGTTGAATGGATTCCATGAGAACTTGAACTCCTTTGAAATTTAGATAAACCTCCACTTATCCTTGGACTCTTCTCCCATTTAAATTTGAATGATTCCTTGGGTGGGTGCCCATCTTGGAGTGGGCAACAATTTGAGGATAAAGGGGCGCTAGATGAGAAGTAGAATCCTTCTGCTTTACTTCTCTTAATGGCGTCTCTTTGGATTTTCAAATGGACGATGAGAAGAGAGTTGGATGGTGCCTCTTTTGGATAAAGATGAACTTAAAATTATTCTAATGTCTTGATGTCCCAATGTCCCATTGTCTCGATGTATGGATGTCTCAATATCTCAATGTCTGGATGTCCAGATGTCTCGATGTCTGGAATTCCAATGTCCGGATGTCTGATAAAAATTTTGGACAACCTTCTTTTATCATAGAAGTGATCTACCAAGATGATGATGATTTGGATCTTGGCTACTTATGAAACCCTTGACTTATTCAAGTACTAATTATAAGACTAAAATTGACCAATTCACAAAACAAAGTAAACTAATTTTATTTATCGGACTCAAGCTGAAATTGAAATACTTGGCTACTCATTGGTGATCCACAACAAGCTCGGAAGGTTCCGTCTCTTCCTAACTCTGTTGTCCTCACCATATATAGTCAAGACAATTTTCTTATAGCATACCAAATAGATTGAATATGAGATCTAGAAATCTTTAATCACTAAAATATAGTATATCAAATATGACATCTTAGATGATAGAGATCAAATTATTCCTGAATAAGGACCATCTATGATCTAATATGACCATTATAGTCTTATCTGGACCACCAAACATCATCCTACTATAGAAGAAAAAAGAAAGTATCTAATTGATCTCTAAACCAAAGGTAAATGAACCTCTAATATGGAAGAAAACAAACCATATGCCAAAAGTCCAAAAAAATTAGTCATTCAAACAAAAAATCTAGCACAATAAAAGAAATACATCAACAACATGCCAATTTAAAATCAATCTAAAATCAAATCAAATAAAATTTTGAAACAAATCAACACCCAAATAAGGAAAATAAGCAAAGTGTTAAATAATCATTCCATCAAATTCAAATCTAGAAATTAATTCAACATGAGAAATATTGAATATTATGCAATGAACCCAGACTTAAATATTTAAAGGGCATAACATTTTAAATGCCAAGCAAACCGGTCAACAAAGAGATACAATAAGAAAAAAGGATTTTTTTACCTAGAGCTAAATTAATATAAGGACTGAATTTGATGCACTGAACTAAGATCCAAACATTGAAAACCATGACTTCTCCTGGCCAAGCCAACCAATCAGAATAATCAATAATTTCATGATACAATTAATTAGAACATTCATTAATTTTTCATTATTAATGTTAGTATACATATAATAAATAAAGAACTCTATATAAGCTAAGCATGTGTGTTGTTAATCAATCTGAACAATCAATAATTTTCTGCCTTTACTATCCATATTTTCAAAGCAAATAGAGTATCTATTATTATATATAACTAAATTTTTATTATCTTGATTTAAAGGTAGCCACGTGTTATTTTTTTATAGATTTTTCTTGCTCAATTTTTTAATGACTTTGACATTTAAACTTAAAATTTCAAATAAATTTATTTTCTCAAAATCTATTAATTTTTTTTACTTTTCATATTCTTTTATTTCTTTTCTTTCTTTTCTAATAAATCTTTAAATTTAAAATTTAAAATAAAAAATGTTATCGCCGACCCAAGCGATCCCTACGCGTCATTAAGATTCACCAGTTGGATTCCTTTTGGAGCCCTGCAAAACAAATGCACACATCAGAGGATTTCCGGTGGGGGACACTCCGATGCTTAGTCAGCAAGGATTCAAGTAACAAATATAGAATCTTAGAGAAAATAGGTAGGAATGGGAATACTTCACCTAGTTTTTCTTACTTACCCCGGAGGTCTCCTTTTACTGGTATTTATAGGCATTCGCCTTAACGAAATTCAGTTGGAAAGAGTTAATTTCAACGTTATTTCATTGAAATGACTTGGATCCGTTATAATGGTCAGTCGTTATTCTGTTGAGATAACCACCCCTTTTCTTGTTATCTCGATTCTTTTAGAATCAACTAGCATACTTAAGTTAGTCATATTTTATGAGTCCGTTAAATGTAACAAGTGGGTTGGACTAATGAATTTTAAAAGAGAGTCGACCAATTGTCGTCTTGTCAACTTGTTAACCTTTGAGCCTGACATGGTCTTTTGCTAACCTTCAAGCCTGTTAAGGCCTTTTATGAATCAATATGACCGGCCCATCATAACACTTACCCCCCACTCCCAGTTTCAAGATATATTGTTGCCTTGAAAAATGGGAGTTAATCATTGTTCATTTTCATGGTGCGGGCACCAGGATTAGACAGAGGCTCCTTAACCCTCTGTGGATCTCTGATTAGGGTTTTAATCTGTTGGGTACTGTAATAAGGCTTCAAGCCTGAGTAAGTTACTTTTGAGTCATGTAATTGGTTTCATATTTTTTTTGTTTTAGTCATGTATCTTGGCCAATTTGGTTAAGTTAGGGTCAGTGGGTCCTATAATTAGCTGAATTGGTTCCCAAGCCTAAATCAACTTGAAGATGGCCTCAAGCTTGTTTGAAGATGGATCCATATGTGGGCATTCAAGTCAAGACTAATAGTTGATGGATCAAGCCATCTCTCCATGCCAAGTAGGAGTGCCGCTTCAGGTCATGGAAGTGCCATATCAGCAAGTCACTTGGGCGGCCAAGACAAGATGGAAGTTTTCAAGGTCAATGTCATGTTGGACGCCCCATCACACCTCCGCTTGATCCAAGCCAAAAACATCCCTTCTCCACTCCCCATATCAAGCTTTTTTCCAAAGAATCATGGCCGGCCAAGGAAGGATCTTAAAATCAAATGAACATCCCTTGATTGTTGAAGACAACCTCTCCTCTTCACTCCCCCAAATCAAGCCATTCCACCAAATCAAGGTTGGCCAAAGGGGATTTTCAAATTTGAAGAGATCAAATTCAAATTTTTGGGTGCCCCTTGATGAAGACTTGTAACCATTTTTCATTTGAATTTTAAATAGGACTTAGGAGCTTATATAAAGGGCCCTACTTCTCTTGTAAAAATAGTTTTTATGAAATGAAAATTTGAGAAGTTTCTTCTTCCTTTAGCCCTTATCTTCTTAGACTAGGAACTCTATGAGAGAGTGCCTTTGTCCTTCGGGATATCGAGGGATGAGAGGCCCTGAGTTACCTTCTTCCTTCGCAAGCCACCAATCTATCTTCAAGCTTGGACACCCCTGGAAGATCCACTTGGATGCCCAACAAGAAGAGCCTTTCTCGACCACCATCCTCAACTCTTTTTCCCATTACTTCTTACTATTTTATACCCTCTTCTTGCTATTTTCTAATCCCTTCACTTGGATGCTCGTAGGTCCTCCTGGTGCCATGGACAAAAGAATCGGTCTTCCTTGCCTTCGGGACTATTGGATGAAAAGCCGGCGAATCCATAGGGTCGAAGGCTTGATCTTCCAGGCTGCATCCATGAGTGTGAGCGAACTCGACATCGGGCGCATCTGAATCTTCAAAATTTGCACTCTCTAGTCTCCTAAGTTGGTATTGTCTTAGAGCTAAGTCCTATCAGGGTTTCCCAATCCCGAGGTCCTTTTCTTATTACTGTTTAGGGGCTATGTCTGCATGCTAGAGTCTCTTATCATTATGCAAATCCCTAAATTTATTCTTACTTCGAATTTGGGAATCGGTCAATCCCCTCAAATATAAAATCAATAAAAGAAAATTATTTGCATGCATATCATCTCTCTTAGTAGTCCCGCATCATGTTTGGTATCATAGCTTCATCCCGCATCATTTCATATATTTATTTTTTCTTTTTTTTGCCTCGTCATCCATGTTCCTCGATGGGAGGGGAAAAGATATCTTTCAATGATGGCAAATAATTAACTCCTTTTTGGGTGTTACACCTTTGCCACGTATCGAACTTTCATAAGCAGCAAAACCATTCTCTTGGATCGAGGGGTCGTGTCGATTTTCTTTCTGTTGGTGCTTGATTGATATTCTGATTCGTGGTATAATCAGAGTCGTTAAAGTTGCTCAAAGACACGATCATAGCCATCATCATCTTTTTATATATGCCAGCCAGATTCTCATAGATCAAGACTGACATATTGGTTTTCCTCCTGTCGTATCATCTTCTTCTCTATCGATGTCATATCTTTGGTTAAGATCCTTATACATGGCATGATCAAAGGCACTCACACTATTCAAGGAAGAAATCATGGCCATTGCGGTCGCCTATATAAAGGGTTCTTCCCCTTTGAAGCCAGATCTTTACGCCATTCTCAGGTTCCAGCAACCTTAAGGAGTCTTTCATTTTTCTTTCCTTCTTCTTCCAAGTCCTTCCTCCTCTCAGGTCAGATCCTCTTTCCCTGCTCATCATGGTTAGGTCCTTAGGAGTTTCCATTATCGGTAGGTCCTCAACCGATAGGGGAGGAGATAAGTCTTCTAGTAGTCCTAGTCCTCCGAGGGGAAGAGGTCCCTATAGGGAAGAACCTGAGCTTGAGTCCATTAGGAGCAACCTTAGTGAGTCTATGGTTACTGTCCTGCAAAGTTATTACAAAATTTTGCAAGATTTTATTGCAGTAGTCCCTCATTTCAGTGAGAGATTAGATAGGTCTCCTACCAAAATATAGAAGTATATGAAGACCACCTAAAGGCAGGTCATCATTTTTCACTTTACTTTTTCTTTATTCGAATCTTCAACTTGTACCATATAGTTCCTATACAGTTGATTTCGAATAGTATTCGGATCATCTGTGCTTTCCTAGTCCTCTGTCATAACCTTCAGATAGAGCCTAGGACTTCTTTATTTTGCTCTTTCTTCATCTTGAAGAAAGACTTCCATGGCTGAGGGTGGTGGATTATCGGCCCCTGTCCCAATCAAAGATTTACCTCAGGGCTTTCATCGGCCATTCATGGATGGAAGCCCTGCTTCTTTTTTCCTATTTCTGTCCAACCATGGGGCTTTAGTACCGAGTGGAGAGAGCCTCGTCTAACCCCGAATGACGAAAAGAAGGTCTTCGTAGCCGACAAGGAGGACTACGAGAAGCTCTAAGGAGTTGAAGTCCCTCCAATGAAGGAACTGCTAAGCGACCAGAGTCTCTACCTCACTCAAGTTAGCATGTCTCCTTCCTTAGGTATATACCGTTGGATGATTACTTTGTTGTTTTTCCTTCTTTCTTTGTTTTCTTGAAACTAACTAATACTTTGCTTTCTCGCAGATGAAAAAATAAAGCCTAACACCCGAAGGCTTAGACAAGTGGTTAGGAAGGAATAGGTTGCACCTCCTCCTGTCGAATCGGAGGGTGTAAAGAAGGTCAAGAGGACTGCTGCTCCTCTAGAGGCTTCAACTAGGGGAGATACCCCCATCAAGGTGAGGTCAACTTCCGACGATGACAACATCCCACTAACGGAACTCTGTTCAAGAGTCGCTCCAGTCGTACAACCTTTGGAATGACCGATCGCACCTTTGGATGTCGGCACTTCTACATCCTAGCCCTGTCGATTAGATAAAGGCAAGGCTCCCTAGGTAGAGGCAGAGTCTAAAAGGGGCCAACCATCCGAAGAAGATTAGTTCATGGACTTCAACATCTACGCTGATGAAACAAGGCTGGACAACCCCGAACTAGCCCGACGGTTGTTGAAGGCCATCATCCTCCTGAAGGACTGGGAGATAACCAAGACTCGGCAATTGGATGATGTTGTTCCATCCATGTACCCGAGCTTCCTTAAGGTAACATATCTCATTTTCCTTCATAATAATATAATGAACATTATTGACTTATTATTTTTGTATTGCAGTTTATCCATGAGATCTCTTTGATTGAAGAGAGCATCTCTAGATTCATCAACCTAAGCCGAAGTCTTCATGATCAGTTGCAGTCAGTGAAGGCCAAAAAGAAGTAACTGAGGAGCTCAAGTAGGCTCTGGAAGGCAAGTTAGAGAATAGTGTCGCCACCAACCTTTCGTTAGAGAAAGAGTTGAAGGCGGCTCAAGCAAAGGTGGCTAAACTGGAAGCTAAACTCAAGAAGAAGAAGAGCTTCACTCGATGGAAGTTCTAATAAAAGAGGGCCTTCAAAAATCCAACGAAGCCCTGGCCTTGAAATCGGCAGCTGAGAAAAGGGCGACATTGGTGGAAGAAAAGATCCTTCAAGCTGTTCACCAGGCCATCAAAGATTACAAGAAGACTAAAGCCTTCGATGATGAGATGACCGAGGTCGGACTGGTAAGTTATCAAATAGGCTTCAAGCACTGTCAGAATAAAGTCACTAAACTTTATCCTAACTTAGATCTATCGGGCATCATCATGGCCAAAGAGGAAGGAGAAGATGATGATGAGCAACAGGTGACCAAAGAACCCGAAGCTACTGATTTTCCTGAGGTAGCTAATCGAACCGAAGGTCATCTAGAAGGAAATGTTGCTGAGGGCCAAGAACAATTATAACTTTTATTTTCTTTTTGTTTTTAAATGATATATATAAGTGTACTAGCTTTTGAAATATGAATGAAAGACTTCTTTTCCTAAATGTCTTCTCTACCTTCGAACTCCTTGGATACCTTCTTTGCTTCTTTGCTTGTGTGCATACGAAAAATTTCTAAGTATCAGCTCTTCGGCATTATACTTCAAGCATTTTTTCTGTAATGTCATTTTTTGCTAAGTACAAGCTCTTTAGCATATTAGCAATACTATCCTGATTAGGTCAGTATCTTAAGGAATATACACATAGGCTCGAGCACTGAGTCCTTGGTAGCCTTTATTCTTCTTTTATTGAATGGATCAATCAAGCTAGTTAATCAGGCTGACCTTTGTTGAGTGTATCGATTAAGTTGATTGATTAGACCAACTTCTTTTATCTGGTCAAATATACCGATTGGGCTAGTTGATTAGACCAACCTATACTTTGTCAGGTATGAGTCAATGGGCTAGACCAACTCTTTATCTATTAGAGATACTGATTGAGTCAGTGGGTCAGACAAACTCCATATTATGTACACCGATTGGGTCAGTTGCTTAGGCCAACCCTTATTTCGTCGGGTTTGAGCTAATGGATTAAACCAACTCTTTAAAAGCACCGATTGAGTCGGTTGATTAGACCAACCCTTTTTTTTATCAGATGGGAGTCAGTGAGTTAAATCAACCATTTATGACAAAGTACTTCTTCTAGAGAGAAGATCAAAGGGCTCTTTATTGATAATATTTGTGTAAATTTTTTACATTCCATGGCCGAGTCATCCAATAACCATCTAGACTTTTAACCCGGTAAGTTTCGGGTCGTATTACTTCAATGATTCGGTAAGATTCTTTCCAATTATGGGCAAGCTTTCCCTGCTCTATGGGTCGGGATATTTTGACTCTTCGTAGCCCCAAATCTCCAGGCCGAAAGGTTCTAACTTTCATCCATGAATTATAATACCGAGTAACCTTCTGTCGGCACATGGCCACTTTTAGTTATGCTTGGAGTCTTGTGCCTTCAAGCAGGTCCAAGTCGGCTCTTCTTTGCTGTGAATTTTTTAGTTCCTTAAATGGTCCATCCTCCTAGATCGGAGAGTGATTTCTATTGGTATCATTGCTTCGCTCCCGAATGTCAGGTTGAATGGTGATTCTCCAGTAATAGATTGGGAAGTTGTCTGATATGCCTAGAGAACTGAATTTAGTTCTTCGGTCCAGAATCCTTTTGCTTCATTTAACCTAGTTTTCAAGCCATGAGGAATCATTCAATTCGTCCCTTAGCTTCATCATTCAATTGAAGATGTCTGATGGAGGTCAGCTTATAAAGAATGTGGTACTCGGCACAGAAATCTTTGAACTTCTGATTGTCAAACTTGTTACCCAATGTAGCAACCCAAGAGGGGGATAAATTATATTTTTAAAAAATTTAAACTAAGTACGTGCTGAACTAATGTATTTGTGTAATAATGTGAATGTGCAGAATGTGATCTAAATGTAGTGCTTTAAATAATAAAGAGCAATGCTAGAGAAAGAAATGAAAAGGCAAACCATATACACAAACACAAGAAGTTTATAGTGTCTCGGTGTACTCCAAGCACTTACATCAACTATCCAAGCTATCTCTTGGAAATTTCACTATAATCTACCAAAAATTATAGCCAACTTGTTTTTAAGGGCTTACAAGTCAAACCCATAGTTGGTTTTTACACTCAGGCTCACCAACAACCTTTCCCACAAGCCAACCCTTGGCTTGTATTCCAATTTATGGCTTAGAAGGGCCCAACCCCTAGTTTCAATATCCTTGAAACTAGTTACAATAAATAAGACCAAAAATATAGTTTTAAGCATAAGAAAAAGCTCTCAAAGAGCAAAAATAATGTTGATGAAACTCTTCTTGAATGCTTGAGTTGTTTTCTTCTTCTTGGAAGCTTTCAATGATCACTTTTTGAAAATTGATTTGAAGGCTCAATAGCTAGAATGGAGGATTTTCACTTGGAATCTTTTTTTTAGCTCTCTTGTCTTTTCAATAGCTTTCTAGGATGATAGGAATTGTCTCTTGTGTATTCAATGAGTTTGGTGAGTGATAAATACATCAAAACCCTTCAAAAAACTGTTTGTAGTCATTGGAGAGGAGAAACTAGCCATTATGGACCATTTGAATCAATTCTGAACTTCTGAAAACATAGCTGTTACTGTTGTCAAAACTTGTGAGTTGACCTGTGAGTCGATACTAGGGTTGACACTTGGATCGACACCAGGTATAATTCTTGAAATCCATAGTTCTGTTTTATTTCTAGTCTTAGGCTATGAGTCGACCTATGAGTCAACACTTCAGCTTATGAGTAGACACTTGGATCGATATTTGAGTCAGCACTTGATAAAAAATTCAGGAATAACACTATTATATACTTTCATATCTTAGGCCATGATTCAATCTGTGAGTCGACCTGTAAGTCAATACTTGGGTCGACACTTGGTGTGCTGGCAGAATTTTTACGTGCCAGTTTTCAGAAGGTTGACAGTAGGCTTCATGAGTCTACACTTGAGTTGACACTAAGGTTGACACTTGATCTGTGCCAATTTCAAAGTGTATGCCAAGCTCAGAAACTCTTAATTTTTTTTCAATATACTTCCAATTGCTTCTTCATAATGACCAAATTGATCAATTTCTTGGCTTTCCAAAGTGAGAAGACTTCTTAAACTTTGAAATTCACCTTGTATTAATGTAAATGACTTTGATGCTTTTGTGTAAAGAATTTGATATACCTATAACCTAGAATTCATAACTTCAATTGAAATATTAGTACAAAATATATGCTTAACATTTTGTTATTCATCAAAATCAAGGGCCAAAGCTAACAAAACTATCTCCCATTGTCGGTGATGATGGCATAGGAGATTCCAAACTGGTAAATTATAGAGTTTCTGATGAAGCTCTCAACTTTTCCTTCAGTGATGTGGGCTTAAGGTTCAGCTTCAGTCCATTTAGTAAAGTAATCAATGTCTATGATCATAAATTTTCTTTGACTGGAGGTTGGAGAAAAAGGGTCGAGGTATCCATTCCCCATTGGATGAATGGCCACGGGCAATTAACTGAGTCAGTTGATTTGATAGGTGCCTTTAAATATTGGAATACCTTTGACATTGGCCACACCTCACAAAATCGATGACATTTTTCTGGATGGTCGGATAATAATATCCTTGGCATATAATTTTATAAGCCAGAGATCTGTCCCCTAGATGATCACCGTATATGCCTTTTGAACTTCTCTTAGGGCATAATCAGCATCCAAGGGCCCTAAGCACTTCAATAGAGATTGTGTAAAGGGCCTCTTATAAAGAGCACCCTCCAAGATAATGTATTGCAAGCCATCCATCGAAGTCATTTGGCTTCAGCAACATCCTCTGGTAATATCCCTTCGTTCAAATATTCGATGATCGAATCCATCCAACTAGGCTCTTGCTCCACTTGGTGTATTTCTAGACTTTCTTTCATTATACTAGGAACTTCTAGGTATTCAATAAAAATCCAACCAAGGGAGTCAGGAGTCATAGTAGCTAATCGAGATAGTGCATTGGCCTGAGAGTTCTCAATTCATGGAACATAAGATATATCAAAGAGTTTGAATTTGGTAATAAGATATCATACCTTTTCTAAATACTTCACCATAGCAGCATCACGAGCTTCAAACTCTTCTTTAACTTGGTTTACAACCAACTAGGAGTCTGAAAAGATCCTGATCTTCCAAACACCTAGTTTCCTAATGTTGTCGCCTAGATTGCCATGGCCTGTAGCTCTGACATGGCACGGACTCGTCAGGCTCCTGATGGGTGCTTGGTACTCTTCTCTGGTCAACTCTAGAACCGGCATGACCTACAAAAGAGAGGAGATCCAGGTCGGGGATTCTAGCAGGGACACTCTGTAATCAAGTCAGTTAGGACAATCAAGGAGAACAAAACCTCTACAATGGAGAGCTTAGGATCTCTCCGTGTAGAGGATGAAAGATAAGATGTAAGAAATGGAAAGACAGGATCGAGTAGAGATCAGAGAGCTGGGAGGTTTTCTTGGCTGGTTCCTTGCCCGTTTGCTCTTTGAGTCTTACCAGTGGCCTTTCTTTTTTCTTCTCAGGGATCCTTTCTTCTATTTTATATGAGAAGGATGGCCCATACCAAGTCTGGGGATTCATTAAGATGTCCCTTTCCTGGTATCCCTTTTGGGAGGGATTTCCTTTGTCCATGGCCTCCTCCCTATTGGACCGATCTTCGAAAGGAGATCCTTCTATTGGGGGGCATTCGCCATCATAGTACAGATATTGTCCCTCTGATGGTATAGTTTTCCATGGAGGGGTGGGCACCGTGTCGCTGAGACCCGAGCCATGATAGGGCATTCTCTATTCCAGGAGGTACAGTCGGAGTGTTGCAGGGCTTGGAGCCTTAATAGAATACTCCTCTTGAAGGAGGTACAGGTTTCATATCACGAGGGCTGGAGTCCCCCGGTTGCATGGTCCTGGATGTGGCGGCAAGCTACAGGACCTGGAGCCTGATGGAGCATGCATTGCATAGAACGTGCAGGTGACATGTCTGCAGAGTTTGAATTTCTGGTAGGGTGCGCACCACCTCCCGGAGGTTGCAGGTAGCTGAGAGCATCCATGGCATAATCTGAACCTCTGCTGATCTTCTATCTCTCTTGCTTATGGCAGGAACTTTGGCCTTAGCTAGATGTGCAGAGCTCTATCTCGGGAGCTAGGCCCTGGAAAGCATGAGCACGACCTCAACCGGGAGCTCAACCAAGGATGGGAGCTAACCTCGATCAGGGGCTCACCCTCGGAATGCATGAGCAAGTCCTCGACCGGAAGCTCAACCCTGGATGGGAGTTGACCTCGATTGGGGGCTCACCCTCGAATGCATGAGCACGTCCTTGGTCGGGAGCTCGACCTCGGATGGGAGCTGACCTCGACCGGGGGCTCGCCCTTGGAATGCATGAGCATGTCCTTGGCCAGGAGCTCATCCCCGGATGGGAGTTGACCTTGACTGGGGGCTTACCCTCGGAATGCATGAGCATGTCCTCAGTCGGGAGCTCAACCCTAGATGGGAGCTAACCTGGCCAAGGGCTCACCCTCGGAATGCATGAGCACGTCCTCGACCGGGAGCTCACCCCATATGGGAGCTGACTTCGACCAAGGGCTTGCCCTCGGAATGCATGAGCACATCCTCAACCAGGAGCTCAATCTCGGATAGGAGCTGACCTTGACGAGGGGCTCACCCTCGGAATGCATGAGCACGTCCTTGATCGAGAGCTCGACCCCAGATGGGAGCTGACCTCAACCGGGGGCTCACCTTCAACTCTTCATTTAGTCGCCGCATCCAGATGGCATCTTTTGCCAGCATGGCCATTAGCACGGGCTCCATGTCAGTGGTTATGCCACATCACCTGGTAATTCTAAGTCTTGCCAACAGGGTCTCATACTCCGTATGGTTATTTGATGCTCGAAAAGAGAAGCGAAGAGCATACTCTACAATATCTCTATTGGGGTTGGCTATAATCAGTCCCGCTCCATAACCAGAGGAGTTAGATGCTCCATCCACATGAAGTATCCACGTAGAATCAGAGTCCTCTTTAGCCTTTTCCATGTCCGCCTGGTATTCCTCCTCTCTATTACTCCAGGTGCATTCGACAATAAAGTTAGCTAATACTTGCGCTTTTATTGTCGGTCGTGGTTGGTATGTAATATCAAACTCACCCAACTTGATGGCCCATTTGGCTACCCTTCCTAAGGTGTCGGGGCATTGCAAGATGGCCCTCAGTGGCTAATCTATCAACATAATAATCGAATAAATATGGAAATATGGTCTCAAGTGTTTCGCTACTATTACCAAGGCATATATTAGTTTTTGTACCTTCAAATATCTCACCTCAACATCATGTAGTACCTTGCTAGTATAATAAATTGGTTTATGGATGACTTCAGGTTTCTTCTTGACTAGCATCCAGCTAATAGCTTTGTCTGAAGTAGAGAGATAGAGATATAAGTTTGCTCCTTCTTGGGGCTTTGAGAGCAATGGAGGATTAATTAGATATTTCTTTAATTCCTCGAAAGCTCATTGGCAACTTTCTGACCACTCAAAGTTTTTTGCTTGTCATAAGGCTTTGAAGAAAAATAAGCACCTTTCTGCTGATTGAGAGATGAATCGGCTTAAGGAGATGATGTTGCCAGTCAACTGTTGTACCTCCTTATTAGAAAGATGCCTAATATCAAGAATAGCTCAAATTTTTTCAGGGTTGGCTTCAATTCCTTGATTGGTGACAAGGAAACTGAGGAACTTTTCTAAAATCACTCCGAAGACATACTTAGTCAGATTTAATTTCATTCAATGGCTTCGTAATATACCGAAGGCTTCCTCTAGATCTCTGATATGATTAGTTGGTTGGATGCTTTTCACTATCATGTCATTGACATATGCCTTCATATTTCTCTTAAGCTACTTTTCAAAGATCTTGTTGACCTGCCACTAGTATGTTGCTCCCGCATTTTTCAATCCGAATATCATTACTTTATAACAATACAACCCCTTCTCAATTATGAAGGATATCTTTTCTTCATCCTTAGGGCTATTCGAATTTGATTATAGCTTGAGAAGGCATCTATGAAGCTTAAGAGCCTGTGTCCAATAGTAGCATCAACCAGTTGATCTATCTTCGGCAAGGAAAAACTATCTTTTTGGCAAGCCCTATTGAGGTCAGTATAATTAATATAAATTCTCTATTTGTCATTTGCCTTTTTACCATTACCACATTAGCAAGCCAATCCGAGTAATGAACCTCCTTTATGAATCCAGCATCAAGGAGCTTGCTTACTTCTTCATAATAACCTTCTGTCTCTCAAGGATAAAATTTTCTTCTTTTGCCGGATAGGTTGACATCTCGGTTTGACTTTTAACTGGTGGCTAATAACCTCTGATGGAATCCTGAGCATATCATTCACCGACTAAGCAAAAATGTCAGCATTCTTTTGTAGGAAGTTGGTCAGTTTTGCCTTCAATTCTTCATCCAGCATACTCCCAACCTTACAACCTTCGTTGGATCTTCCCTTTCTAGTGGCACAGGGATAGTCCTTTCCACCAGTTTACCACATCCTTCTATCTGATCTCTCTAATCTAGTTATTCTAGGATCATTTTGCCAACTAACTGTCTATCTTGAATCATCGGACATTGCCAGGCCACTCTTTAATCCCCTTTCATTTCTTCAATCTCATTTTTGGTCAAGAATCGTACCAACCGGTGATAGATCGATACGATTACTTAGAACTTATTTAAAGTTGGTCGTTATAGTATGGTGTTATATGCAGAAGATGTTCAAACGATCATCAAATTGATTGAGAGTGTTTTTTGCCAGAGTTCCATTCCAATAGTTACTGGAAGTGTTATCTCCCCCTCTACTCCTACTAAATTCCCTCTAGATCCAGTTAGGGGTATTGAGGTTTTTTGTAGTTTATCTCTTGATAAATTTATCTTGATAAAAGCATTATAGAGAAAGACCTCGGTTGAACTTCTATTATCTACCAAAATTCTTCTTACATCATAGTTTGTAATGATAGCAGAAACAACTATAGGATCATCATGAGGTACTTGGACTTCCCGTAAGTCGTCATCAAAAAAGCTGATAACATTGTTACTCTGAAGTCTTTTCAGGGCACCTTCTTCAGCCTCTTCCTCCCTGAAGCTCGATCGGTAGTATAACATACTGACCATTCCATCTATGGGTCATTGATTAGGAAGCTCCATGCCATCTGTAGTCTGCTTCTGGGTAGCAACCTTGGCCTGGCATTCTTGGTCATGGATATACTTTTTCAATTATCCATACTTAATCAAGCCTTCTATTTCATCTTTCAGTTGGATGCACTTTTCGGTAGTATGCCCATGGTCATGGTAAAATTGACAGTATTTGACCTTATTGCATGATGCTAGAGGCACTCGGATTGGCTGAGGTCTTTGGAGAAAGCTTTCATTCTCTATTTCCATTAATATCTTCTTTCTTGGGATAGATAGAGAAGTGTAGGTATCAAACTTGCGACCGGGTTCTTCGGCTTAGGGCTTCATTATGGGGTTGTAGTGTCATCATGGCCGGGAGGTTACAACTCATTATTTTTTTGGTTCTTTTCCTTTGGGACTATCCTTCCTTCTGCCTGGCATCGGCTTACTACCTGCTCTCAGCTAGTGCATATTTTTACGTGCATTCTAACAATTCAAAATAATTGGCAGAGAGCTTCTTGTACAGAGAGAGTGAATCTGGATGACTGGAGACCTTTCTTCATAGCAGATATAGCCACATGCTCATTAAGATCGGGGATTTTGAGTGTGGCAGAGTTAAAATGGACCACGTATTCTCTTAGAGTTTCGCCTTCTTGTTATTGAATGAAGAAGAGGCTATCTGAATTGCATGGCATTCTTTTCCTGATCCTGAAATGAGCCATAAATAATCTTTCTAATTGATCAAAGAAATGAATGGTACTTGGCCGAAGGCTCGAATATCACATCCATGCAGCCTTCTTTAGAGTCGTTGGGAAAGCAAGATAGTGGAGAGCATCAATTGCCCCTCAGATCATCAAATGGGCTTTGAAGCTGCCCAGATGATCGAGTGGATCAATGATTCCATCATAAGGTTCCAACTATTGGATCTTAAAATGACATGGAGTCACTTCTTCCATAATTCTCCTGTAGAATGGAGGTTGTAAATCATAGGCTATAAGTCACTCGTCATTCCTCCATTGATCATCAAGCTTAGCAATTTGTAGCTCTAATTTTTGGAATTTTCTTTTGAAGTCATCATGTCATCGAGTTCCCCTACTCTGATGGAAACTTCTTGGGATAGAGTCATTGAAAGATACAGAAAAGGACCTTTGGTGTTTCCTTCTAAGCCAGCTCTCTCCATATTCATGAAGTCGAGAGCCTTGTCACATAGGAAAACGTCAATTCAAGGAATGATGATGTCGAGAACATTAACTCGGCTCTCATCACTGAGCCTCTTCCAAAGGAGACCGATGGCTACATCTTGAGGCGATTGGTCATTGTTGCCCACTGATCATGTTTCTTGGAGATTCTAAATAGCAGTAGTCAGATCCTCCATTTTATCCACGAGAATGCTGATCTATTGTCATCCTATACTCATTGTGGGGGCAACATCATTGTCTTCCAAGGGTGGATGATTTTTCTAGGATAGCGGGCAACCTCTTCTAGCTGAAGCATTATGCTCTCTTCCTTTTACCATCTTCTCTGTCAAGATTCTTTTTCAAGATTTTTGTCCCCTACCTGGCATGCTAATCTATTGTTGCCAAACCCAAGCAATCCCTTCACACCGTCATGATTTGCTAGTTGGATTTCCTTTGGGGCCCTACAAAACAAACTCACACAACAAAGGATTTCTAGTAGGGGACACTCTGATGCTTAAGTCAGCAAGGATTCGAGTAACAGATATAGAATCTCAAAGAAGATAGGTAGGAATGAAAATACTTCAGCTAATTTTTCTTACTTATCCCTAGAGATCCCCTTTTACCGATATTTATAGGCATTCGTCTTAACATAATTCAGTTAGAAAGAGTTAGTTTCAACATTATTCAGTTAATAATGACTTGGATCCATTATAATGGTTAGTCATTATTCTGTTGAGATAACCACATCTTTTCTTGTTATCTCAATTCTTTTAGAATCGACTGGCATACTTAAGTCAGTCGGACTTTATGAGTCCGTCGGATATAACGAGTGGGTCGGACTAATAAATTTTAAAAGAGAGTCGGTCGATTGTCATCTCGTCAACTTGTTAACCTTTGGACCTGGCATGACCTTTTGTTAACATTCAGACTTGTTACAACTTTTTATGAATGAATCCAATCGGCCCATCAAAACAAAAAAAATATTTTATTTTCCTAAAATATTTCAATTTTTTCATTCCGTATTCTTTTATTTATTTTCATTTTTTCATAAATTAACCAAAAAATAGTAACAAAATAAAAAATTATTGATAACCATATAGCTCATGCATAGCATGGGTACAAATCTAGTTTTGCATGAATGTATGTATAAGAAATATTAATATGATACAGCATTTTGCATAGGTTGAGCTTTTAGAATACTAGTAGAATATTTTTCTTAACTCTTTGAGTTGGTTTTTTTTTTAAACTTTCCTTGTCTTCCCTGATATGCGATCATTTGAGACCATTGAATCAACAAGGAATACTCGAGAATTCCCATCAAATATATAAGAGATCAAGGATTTCCCGGTTTCACTACTACTATTTAATGTGTATGATACACATGGAACCTTAAGACAGACTTTTTTTCTTGGAACTTTCCTATAATTGTAATAGTTTGTTAGGCTTTTTCTTAAACTCTCTTATTGCTCAGCTAGTTATCATCTTTCCTCATGTGCCATCACATGAGATTGTTGAATAAATGGTGGACATTCAAAGGTTCCCAATATATATAGTAAGAGATGTTTTCAAGGTCTCCTTCTAATTTTGTTTTTCATTTTTTGATATTTTCAACAAATACACATTTAGATGTCAACAAATATGTATTGCTAATTTTCTACTTGAGTCCTTGAAAAAGCTTGTTTAGAGAATCCTAAATGTTTATCATTTTTCAAGAAAAATGGTCCAATCTTTTGTCAATATCAAAATTAAATCGATTAATAATTACTGAGTTTAAATAGCAAGGTCATATTTTTATATAAATTAGTAAGGTATGTGTAATGTACATTAAAGGAAAAAGGAGGAGAGGGAATAATTAATATATTTTAAAAATAAATAGGAGTGATGTTTTGGTATAAAAAATGATAGATAAAATATTGAGGAAATATTTCTTGATTTCAAAACTACTATTTTTATGTATAATATAAATTACTTTTAATGTTTTGGATTATTATATCTCTACCCTCAATTGCTTATAAGAATATTTTTCTATGTGTGCATTGACTTATATAATGTGGCAATTTATTTTTTCATATATTTGCATTCATTTGGAGTCATGTTGGTGTGAGAGCACAATGGTCTAATAAGGTTCAAAGCAAATCATTTTGAAAAAATAATTTTGATCTTTTTATAAATGTAAAAACAAGTATTTTAAAAAAAGAATTATTTTTTAATTTTATTTATATTTTTTTTTGATAAAGTAAAAGGGATAGGGGGATAAATCTCGGTGTAGCTATCCCCGCAGGTTCCCAACCTGTTAGGTAATGTTTGATTCGATGCAAGCTGCTCGAATTTGTGCAAGCTTTTCTCACCTAAAGGTGAGTATGTCAACCTGACATCACAAAGACACCGGCTGGTAGAACGGGGACAAAGAAGGAGATCCTGACCTTTCACTCACATCAATGATTGTGGATCCCTGGATAAATTCTGGATTCAAAATCTTTTTGAATATAAAGCCATCTCTCAATTTTAAGACTAAATATATAAATGAATAAAAGGTCATCCCGGATCAGCTTTGCATTAAATTAACTAAATCCTTCTTGAGTTTTGTAACGACAGCGGTTTTAAAAAATGGTGATCTTGTTTCAAATTTTTATTCAATTAACTAAATCCTTCTTGCATTTTGCAACTATAGTTAATTGTTAAGATCGATTTTTAATATTCATAATAGTATTTCCTAGGAAGTATCTAAGACTTGTTTTGGATCCATGATCACACGATAGTACTCCATGTTGGCCATTCACCCCGACCTCAAGCTCATATATCACGGGTCCTACAAACTTGATGATTGAAATTGATTCTTAGATGATGTTTGGTGAGCCAAATAGGATAATCATAATGATTTATGATTATTGATGTTTTGAATCCTGTGATGATCAAATTCCTATAAATCTAAGATAACTATATTTTATAGATCATAATCTAGTGATTAAAAATCTCCATATGCATAACCAATCTATTTGGTATTCCATAAAAATTCAAGATCATGAACTATATAATACCAAACTATTATTAATATTATTGTCGCCAAGATTACTGTAGCCTGTAGCTCCGACATGTCATGAATGCATCAGGTTCCCGTGGGGTGCTCGTCCCTCCCTTTCCTAGTTGGCTCCTTGGTCTGGCCGCCTTGCAAAAAAGAGGAGACCCAGGCTAGGGATTTTGACGGGGACACTCGGACGATCAAGTCAGACAGGACGATCAAGGAGAACAGAACATCTATGGTGGAGAGCTTGGGGGCTCTCCGTGTAGAGGGTGAAAGGTAGAATTGAGGTGGAAATGATCAAGTGGAGATTAGAGTGGAGAGCTTAGAAGGGTCTGCTGGGGGTTCCTTGCTTGCTCGCTCTCCATCTCTTTCTCGCCTATTTATTTTTTCTTCTCTCACCTCCTACTTTTCCTCTTTCTAACCTTATGTATGTGGGATGGCCCAAAGCAGATCTGGGGCTTTGTTCAGGTGTCCCTTTCCGCATGCCCTTTCTGGGAGGGGCTTACCTTTACCTGTGACCTCCCTCTTGTCGAACTGGTCCTTAGGAGAAGACCTTCCATTGGGGGTTTACGTCGGTGCGGTTCAGGTCTTGTCCCTCGGGTGGTACGGTTCCCTGTGGAAGGGACGGGCGCCGTGCATCTGAGCCTCCTGCCATGGTGAGGCATTTCTATTTCTAGAGGGATCGTTGGAGCATCACAAGGTCTTGGGGCCTTAATGGAGTACTCCTCTAGGGGAGGCTTAGGTATCGTGTCGTGGGATTTGAAGCCCCTAGTTGCACGGTCATCGACGTGGCGGTACATTATAGGGCCTGGAACCTGGTGGGCCGCATATTGTTCAAGGCATGTAAATGGTGTGTTGCAGAGTTTGAATTTATGGTAGGATGTGCGCAACCCTCCAGTGGTTACAAGCGACCGGTAACTTCCTTGCCGTGGTTTGATTTCTTGTTGACCCTTCTTTTACCGCCAACAGGAACTTTTGGCCCCTGTAAGGCAAACAGAAAGGGGGAGAGTCTCACCACCGACAGCATGAGCATGACCCTGGCCGGGAGCTGGCCTCAGGCTAGGGGGCTCGCCCTATGAGCATGACCCTGGTTGGGAGCTGACCTTGGCAGGAGGGCTCACCTTGGCAGCATTAGCACAACCCCAACAAGGAGTTAGCCTCAGGTAGGGTCTCGCCCTATGAGCATGACCCTCGCCTTGGCAGTATGAGCACAACCCCGGTCAAGAGCTGGCCTCAGGCGGGGGGCTCGCCCTATGAGCACGACCCTAGCTGGGAGCTAACCTCGATAGGAGGGCTTGCCTTGACAACATGAGCATGACCTCGGCCGGGAGCTGGCCTCAGGTGGGGGGCTCACCCTATGAGCATGACCCCGGATGGGAGCTGACCTCGATAGGAGGGCTCGCCTTGGCAGCATGAGCACGACCTCGATCGAGAGCTAGCCTCAAGCGGGGGCCTCATCCTATGAGCATGACCCTGACTGGGGTTAACCTCGGTAGCAGGGCTCGCCTTGACAGCATGAGCACAACCTCGATCGAGAGCTGGCCTTAAGCAGGGGCTTGCCCTATGAGCACGATCCCAGCTGGGAGCTGACCTCGATAAGAGGGCTCGTCTTGGCAGCATGAGCACGATCCCAGTTGGGAGCTAGCCTCAGGCGAGGGTCTAACCCTGACCATACCCAAACTGAAGCCATATTGGAAGTACAAGTGAAAAAAGAGATCCATGAGGAGTCTAACCCTACTGCTAGGACCTTACTTTAGAAAACATTAGAAGAGAATCAAGCCATAGAGCATAGTTTTGAATTTCATGAACCTAAAGTAATCAGTGAGGACTTGATTTTCCCAAACCAGCACCCTCAGGAAGAGTTCATCCCATTAGTCCTAATTGAAGATCTTTTTCCAGAAATTACTAGTTTATCCTTCCATAAGGCTGACCTTTATGTAACCAAATGTCCGACCCTTAAGGTTAACCCAGTTAGTCTAAGACTAATCCATGAGCCCTTTTCTTATTTCCTATCCTACCAAGTTATCCCCGAATCCACTTCCTATTTTCTACCCTTTCCTGAGATTTCCAATATTTCTAGGAACATTAGATTACATTTTATAGAGGTTAGCATATTACATACATTCATTGAGCATGTTAGATTTGCCATTTATTTTTGGAGAACATTATGGCATATATTAGGAATTCATGCTAAATTTTCATCAACATGTCATACATTAACCAAGGATAATTTTAAAAGAAGACTCAAGGAGTACACAGAAGGAGACTTTGTTATGGTTAGATTACGACCTGAATGGTTCCCACCTAGAACCATGAAAAAATTACATGCCCATAGTAGTAGATCATACAAAGTAATTAAGAAAATAGGACCTAATGCCTACGTACTTGAATTGCCACCTGAACTAGGCATTGGCTCTACTTTCAACGTTTCAGGCCTTATCGGGTATGGGGAGCCAACATTGATTCCTAGTGAGCCATTTGGGCCTAATCCTGTCTTTGAGAGTGAACCAACCCAAGTGTATCCACCTGCCATACCACCAGCCTGGAGAGACAAGATCGAACGGATCTTGGATGACAAGATCATCGCTACTTAGAGCAAAAATTACCAGCGATATCTGGTTCGTTGACAATGACGACCTGAGTCTGATGATTCTTGGATCACCAGAGAGGACTTGCAGAGAGTTGCCCCTGACTTACTAGAGTATTATAATAGTGGAATTGACCCATACCCGACAGGGTCAAGTTCCTACCACCTGGAAAGAATTAATGTGGGCACCAGGGCTAAAAGAAATTGACAGGTTGAACCCACATCCTTGTGGATCACCTGTGAGTAAAACCCTGAACCCAATCCTATTTATCATGTAAATATTTTATTTTAAATTTTGTTATTTTGGTTTAGTTAGGGTAAATCCTTTTTACCAATTATAATTAGGATTTTATTTATTTTGGGATAAAACCCTTTTTACCAAGTTGAGTCGAAACCCCAATTGAGTCAAACCCTATTTATCCAATTGGGATCTTAGTGGTTCAATTTAATTAGCCCTTTTTACCAACTTTAATTGGATTTTTATTTGAAAGCCTAATTAAGTATGGTTGGTTCAATTAGTTATTAGTTGGTTAAATCATGTGGTTAGTTATTTTTTGAGTCCAGGTAATTAGTTGAGTCATTGAGTCCTGTATTACAAGAGGGGATCCAAGACAACATCCCATGTACACCTAATTGAAGACTCAAGATAACCCATGTGCTAGCCCAAGTCACAACCTCTTCTTGGCACCACCTTTTCAAGGATTTGGACATCAACACATCTCATGTTTGGACATATCATTGGGACAACACCATTTGGACATTTCATTTTGGGACAAGAACACATGCCATGTCACTTTTGTTTGGACATCCCATATGCCATGTGTTTTATTATTTTTGGTCGGACAAATGAAAGCAAAATTGGCACCCTCCTTTTGAGATAAGTAAAGCAGAAGGACTCCCTAAGTTGGTGCCCTCCCACTCAATTTTCCATGCCAAAATTCAAGGAGTCGGCCACTCTTCCAAGGAGTTTCTTCTTGTCGCCCACTTCAAGGAAGAGTTCCAAGGTATTTGCTCACTTAAGGGAGGAAGGTTCAATGGTCTTCTACTTCAAGAGTTTCAAGCAATTAGGATGGAAGCTGCTTAAATCTCCTAAACTCAAGAGTTTTACTAAAACTCTTGAATCTTCTTCAATCCAAACTGAAGAGTCCACTCATATACAGAAGTCTAGATCAGCCCAACAAGCAAGAGTCCAAGATGCCCAAAAGTAGGACTCTAGGAGTTGTAGTCCAAGGGAGCACAAGACTAATATTTGTGTCCCTTATATCACTGGTTGGGGGTTTATAAATACCCCACCAGCCCCCCTTGTAATTCAATCAAATATTCATCAATATACAACAAAATTCTGTCGAATTTTATTCCTTTGCTGTGTGCATCGTGGGATGTGAGGCCCTTCTTATCCAGCCATCAAGAATCCAAATCCGCCATTTCTAAACCCCCCTTTCTTTCATTCTTTCCTTTCCATTGCTGCTTTTAATTTGTGTTTCTTTCTTTGTTGAGTGTGTAGGTGATCAAGAATCGAAGCTAGGTTTTCTTGCCTCCAAACCAGCATCGCTTGAAAGATCAGAGCCCGTAATCGAATTCTTGAAACCCTACTGTGAAGATCTTAAGAGTCCCATCATATCCAATTCAGAGGAGCGTATCTTCATTGGTAAAATATAAACTAATTCCCTCCTCATAATTTCTGACTCATTGAATAGATAATCCTAGTTTACAGTGGTTTCTCAGCCACCAAGTCCTATTTTTTCTAGTTTACTTTGTTAGGTTTACTTTGTAGGTAATAGCTAGTAGACCAGTCTTTCTTTATTAAATGCTTTGAGTCTCTAAAATTCTAAAAATCTAAAAAAAATTAAGCTATATTTTTTCTCTGTTAATTAGGTTTAAATATCAATAATTTAGTTTTGGTTTTCTGTCCTACATCATCTTGGATCCTAATTTTAAGGATGGTTATGCCAATATTAGGTTGGACGGTGATTTGAAAATTGAAAGGTGATTTAGAATTACTATTATATAGAATTATCATGATGTTGCCGCTGAATCTCCCGGATTGGACTTTCTTGACCAGGCTGGCTAGAGTGTGCGTCTCCCGGTTCCTGCAAAAAAGGTCCCACGGGCTAGTGGTGTTCCGGTGGAGGACACGTCGATGGCTAAGTTAGTGGGAGCCTTAGAGCAATAGAATGGAAGAATCAAAGGAGATAGCTCATGGGAAAAAAAAAGCATTCTTACTGCTCGGAGTCCCTATTTTACCTTATATAGGCACAGAACTTCACCAGAATCTATTAGGGGCCAGGTTGGGAATGGCCAATCTGTCCATAGAGAAACTTGGTAGTGGCCAAGTGGCACCAGATCGTGGGACTTGCAGAGTAACGGTGTCGAGATCGTGGGATCCCTAGAGTAATGGCATCGAGATGTCTGGATTCTATTGTAACGGAATCATGGTACCAGTTGGAAGGAACCTCTAGAGCCTCCAAGCCATCCTTGGAGCGGCAAGCCTCAGGCCAATATGGATCCAGCTGAAGTGGGTCGGTCGGATCTCTGGTGGGTCGGTCGAACCTCAAGTGGGTTGGTCAGATCCCTGGTGAGTCGGTCGAACTTCGGTGGGTCAGTCAAACCTTTGGTCTGACCCGATCGAAGGGCCATTGACTCTGACCTGGTTCGGAGGAAAGCTGATTGGGTATAATAGTTACCCCCTTGCTCTTGGCCTTCAGGAGGGCTTGTAGCTTCGAAGGGCGAGATCATCATTCTTGCATTGAATGCATTTGTCCTTGAGATGATTGCGGGTCTGATTGGGTATGTTGTGTTTGGTCATTTCCCACTTTGGAAACTCGTGCTCAGGATAGGTGCTGACAATGCATTGGAGGCGGAGGGACCGGTAGTTAATGCAGAAGGGGCGCAATGATGAGTGGTCAACCTGGCCCACTCGGTCGTCGGGCTTCGGAGGTGACTTGAGTAATATGGCGACATCTGGGTGGTTGGTGCCGTGCTAAGGGCGACCCCTCTGTCACTGATCTGGCGATCGATCATGCGGATCACGGCTTGAATGTGCTTCTTTCTGTCACATCGGCTTCCGCTGCATGGGGAGTCATACCGCTTGAAGCCTAGGTCATGGCACTCGAGAGACAGTGAGAACTGGTTCTCCCAGGGGCTATAAAAAGGAGGCATTGAGACTCTGGGTGGAGTTTCTTGCTGCATCTGCACTTGGAAAGAGAGCAACACATTCCACCATCTCTGTCCTCTTAGGAAACCGATCCTCAGGTTAGTCCTCTTTTCCTTCAAGCCTCATAGTAATGGCCTCCAATAGCCAGAGCTCCAACCGTAGGGAGAAGGAGCTAGGTCCCCATCAAATCTAGTCTGAATTGATGCGAGATCGGGTAGAGGCCCTTAGGGTTAGGTACAATATTCCCTCCATCCTGCACCTTACTATCCTGGACCGGGAGAGAGGGTGACTGAGCCACTGAGCCCTGGAGCCCTCCCGGTATATAAGGATCACCTGAAGGCTGGCCTTAGGTTCCCCTTATGTGACTTTTTCATCGAGGTCTTCAACCTTTATAGAATTACCCCTGCGCAGCTGATCTCGAATAGCATTCGGGCCATCAGCTACTTCATGGTTCTATGCCAGAGAGCTGGAGCAGAGCCTAGGACCTCCCTCTTTACCACCTTCTTTGTTCTAAAGAAAGACTTTAGAAGCAAAGAGTGGTGGGTGCTTAGCCCCTATCCCGAGCAGAAGATACTCGAAGGTCTTTCGTCAGCCATTCACGGATGGAAATCCAAGTTCTTCGTGCACAGCCTTTGGCCTTGGGGCTTTGACCTGTCATGGGGGAAACCAAGGCTAAGGCTAATGAAGGGAGGGCGGTGCTGATGGCTGACCAAGCTGACTTCAATAAGATGGAGGCGATCAGCATCACAATGGTGGCGGAGTTGTTTTGAGAGGATAGCCTCCACATGGCCGGAGTCAGCCTCCATGGATGCCTAGGTAGGGTAGAAGTCGTTGCCATCGGTCCCTTTTTCGTTATATAGGCTTTATTTTCTTCTTTACTCACTTCGATATTGCCCTTGCAATAGGAGAGAAGATGAAGCTCGATAGAGCGAGGGTAGTAGAGCGGGCGACAAAAAAGAGGGCTGCCCAGTTCGTGAAGCCGATTGCGAACAAGCCGAAGAAGCAATGGGCGGAGGAATGGCTCGCAATCGTAGTGGCATCAAAATCCAACGAGGATAATGTACCCTGTCGAAGCAGTTGGCAGCGAAGGCATCGGGACCTCTACCCACTATCAGGGAGTTGGCTGTCCGACTGGAGCTGACCATGTCGGAGCCAACTAAAGAGGGGACGGCCCCATCCTTGCTATCAACCGAGCAAACGGAGGTAGTCTGCCTCGCAGGTGAAGAGAGAGGGGCAGCCGAAGGGGTGGAGGCTGAAGAGGTTAGCCATGACATCTATTAGCACTGGCGTGCTCTTCACAACCCCTAGCAGGTGAGGGACCTACTGAAGGGGGCCATCATCGATGCCGACTAGGAGGAGACGAGTAAGCGTAAGATGAACGAGGTGGCTAGAGGTGCCTACCTCATCTGCTTAAGGTACGTCTATTATCCCTTTATTTTCTCCCTTTTTTTATCTCTTGTACATGACTGACATGGTCAGTTGCCTGCAGCTCCTCCACGAGGTCTCGATGATGGACAAGGGCCTCGGCAAGATGGTCCATGTGGTAGAGGCCTCAGCTGGGGAGGCCGAAGCACTGAAGGTGGCAAGAGTGGTGGTGCTGGCATCGTAGAAAGCTGCTGAGGAGGGACTTTCGGCCAGTTTGGCCAAAGTCGAGTCATTGAAGAATGTTGCCTAGGTGGCTACCCAAGAGGGGGGTGAATTGAAAATTTAAAAATTTAAAGCAAGTAATGTACATTTAAAAAATCCCTTAGAAGATGTTAGGTGCTGTGACAGAGTTATAAATTGTAGAAGCTAAAAAGGAGTAAAGAAGTATAATACAAACATACCAAATTTATAGTGGTTCAGAACAACCCAGCTCCTACGTCCACTATCCAAGATACCACTTGGGATTTTCACTATATTCACACCCAAATACAGTAGGATTATTTTACAGGATCACAATCCAAAGCCTTTACATTTTGATTTTACGAGATCACCAAAGAAAACCCAACACCCTTTGGTTTTAACAGGCTCACCAAAGAAACCTAGCTTGGTTTTATCAGGATCACCAAGAACCCAACTCTTGGTTTTTATGAAGGCTCACCAATAACCTATTTGGTTTTTCAACCGGGCTCACCAATAACCCAACAATTCAAAAATTGAATTGAAATAAATGCGACAAAAATGATAAACTCAATTTGTAGGATAGTTGCCGGTGTAGCTTGATGGAAGTCCACTTGAATGCACTTGAATAGACTTTAATTAATTCAATGGCTTCTTCTCAAAGTTTCTTCAAGCTTCAAATCAGAGTTGGTGAAGACTTGAAGATTAGCTTGAATGCTCTTGTACTTTTTTGCTGTTAGTAGGTAGAATATTCAATGAAGCTTTCTTAACTTTGAAGAACTTTTCAAAAACTTATCAAGAATTATCTTTTGGATGTTCAAATCCTTCAAATATAAGGTCTTCCATCACTGCAAGGCATTTAGAGATGTTTTTGACCATTGGGATGTGACTTGTGACCGTCGGAGCACTTTTTGGCATTCAAAAATAAATTCTAGAACTAGCCATTAAATACTTGGAAATGAAGTTCGAGTCGACTCGGATCCTTCGAGTCGACTCGGATCCTTCGAGTCGATAGGTCGAGTCACCAAATCTTCAGTGCAGTCGGCTCTTTGTCTCAGGGCGCAAAACATCACTCTAGATGAGTCGGCTCTTGATAGCTCGGGTCGGCTCGAACTTGAATCTTTGAAAAACTTGAACTCGAGGAGTCGGCTCTTTTCAGCTTGGGTTGACTCTTCTTCTCAGGTTCGAAAACCTCACTCTATAAGAGTCGGCTCGTTGCAGTTGGAATCGGCTCGTTTTCTCAGGTCTTCAAAATTTGGTCTGGCAGAGTCGGCTCTTTCTGGTTCGGGTTGGCTTGCCTGGCTGTTCTCAGAAATCTTCAGAAATGGGACTCTAGAGGGTCGGCTCAGATTGCTGCATTCCAAAATCCTTGCTGCGTGCCAGTAAGCAGAGTCGGCTCTTCAACAAGTTGGGTCGGCTCGAGTATCTTCTTCAGGATTTTTATATTTGAACTTAAAGAAAAACTCTTACCAACTCTTTACATTTTCAAACATTGGGTTCTTCTTTACAAAAACACATAATAACACAACCTAAACAAGAACACAGAGTTGTAAGAGTTGAAGTTTGAACATTTAATCCATCCTACAAAAACTTGTAAAATACTTGAAGAGTTGTCAGAAATAAATATATATGTTCCAATATTTGGTTATCATCAAAATCACTTATGGGGTCAACAATCTCCCCTTTTTGATGATGACAAAATACTGGGCATGAAAAAGCAATATAAAACTTTACATTTACTTGTATGACTATATTTGCAAGAGCATATAAACAAGTAAAACGAATTGACTTCAATTAGTGCCAAATTATGGAATGAGAATTAGGGCAATGAGAGATAATCTCCCCTCAATAAGATACTCCATGTTTTCACTTACTTTCTATGTATTTTCAGAGCTCAAAATGTTCAAGGGAACATTAAGTATCAGAGCCTTTTAAAAGGTTAAAACTTAAAACATTATGTGTCAAAAATATAATGTATCGGAGCTTAATTTGAGCTTAGCTTTCAAGCTTTATGCATTCGAACAAATATATGAATATATTTTACCCTTTTCATGCAATGATTTTACAACTTTCTCCTCTTTTTTATCAATCAATCAAAAAGGTAGAGTAGGAGTTAAGCTCAGATTTTGAAATAGAATGAGAAAGTATTTAAAACTTGTTTGAGATAATTTCACTTTCTCATATTCATCTTGAAACTCTAATTAAAAAATTAGTCATTGTATGAATAATTGAACATAAACATTCATTTGCATAGAGAAATAGAACAATTTAAGAGACAAAAGATGTACTTTTCATTTTATTTCAAAGAAGTTCAGTACAAAGTACAGAGTGAAGGGCAATACACTTAGTCACTATCTAAGTCTACTTTAGGATGTGAAGATTGACCGGGAATCTGAATGCTAGGTGGCAGAGAAGCAATTGGGTCAACAAATTGTGGTATATTATGGAATGCTTGAGGACTAATGTGTGGAGCAGGTTGTCTTGGATAAGCAGATTGTCCAGGAAAATATCTAGAAGAGGGAGGAGCACTTTGAGCAGCTTGGATATTTTCAATTTTAGACATCATTTCCATAAGAAGCTGTTCATAGATTTTAGTTCTGCTTCTATTTTCTTTGTGCTTCTAGAAGTAGCTAAATCTTCTATTTATTCTTTTATTTGTGCCACTTCCTTTTGCAATGTAATCATTTATGTGGCTTGAACATTAGCAAATGCTTTTGCTGAGTCTCTCAATCTTCCAAATTCACTTCTAATTATTCCAATGCCTTTGGTGTAGTCTTCCTTTATCCTTTTCCCTGCTTCAAGTGATCCCATTCTGATACTCAAATTATTCATTTCAGTTCTATAGGCTTCAAGAACCAGAGTAACAGAGCTTTTAGTAGATTCAAAACTTGATGCAATCAATTGAAGGATTGGCTGTAGATCAGTTTAGTTGCACCAGTTGCAGTCTTGGAGGTTTCAAGTGTGTCTATTTTTTTTTTAGATCATCTATCTATCCCCCAAACTGAGTTAGTCTATCATCAACTGATTTTTAAAGTTCTCCAAACATTTCAACCATAGAAGACTTTATAGATTCAGTCATGTTATTCATTTGCTGTGTCATGAAGTCTTATAACAATAAAGTGTCTATAGCAGGAATAGTAGTAGTATGACTGTGAACTGGAATATCAGTAGAATAAGTAAAAGTAGCTATACCATATGGCATATCAAGCATATCTGGTACTGAGATGTCTGGAAAAGTGGTGTCGAAGTCCATCTGGACTGGAGATCCCAACTGTGGCTGTGACTTGGGAATTTGCATTATAGTGCCTTCACCAGCCTCTAACTCTGCTTGTTCTTGAACCTCTTCATTTTTTTCAACTACTGGGGCATCAGTCTTATTTCTCCAGGTGCCATCTGATAATAAATATCCCATTCTTTGAAAGGTTTTGGCAGTATATATATCTGTATGTAGAAGTGTCTTGTTGTCCTCTCCTATTAAGTCTATGTTTGCATTTTGAAAGAATAAAGTGAGGACCATTCCATACGGCAGGCAAGCCTTGACTTTTCTTACTGCCTCCTTCATCTGGCTGATCATGATAGCTGGTAAATTAATTTTAGCACCATTAATTAGAAACTCCAAGAAGCACAAATCTCTTTCACTAATCCAATCAAAAAGTCCAGTTTTGGGTAAGAAGATCCTGCTAATAAAATTGTATATAACTCTCATCTCAATAGATAACATGCTTGCTTTGAGAATTCCTATTTCATTTACCTCAGTTCTCTCTAATACTATTTGCAGAGCTTTGGTTCTGTCTTTCAGTACTAAATGCTCTGTGCCTTCAAAAGGCATTTCCAAAACACTTTCCAAAACTTCAACAGATATAATTATCCTTCTTCCCTTAATAGATGATTCAATGAAGTTCTCTCCAAACCTTAAATTTTCATAGAAAATCCTTACTAGGTTTGGGTAGGTTTTAACATCTAGGGAGCACATGTTCCTCCATCCTTGATTCTCAATAAAATAACCAATCACAAAGCCTATCTCCTTCAGATATTCAAATAAAATCTATCTGCCAGTGGTGATTAGTCTCATACCTAGAGAGATTTGGTGACTGGGAGAAACTGGGCTAGGCTCTTCCTCAGACCGTGGTGGATTCTAGGAAACATTGTCCTCTCGAAATTTCGTCCTCCTTTCTTACGGAGCTGCTTCACCCTCTTGTCTTGATTTTTTCCCAACAGCTCTTTTTGGCACCATAGTGCATAGATATTCAAATTTCGAAGGGATTTTTGGGAAGATAGATGTATTTGGAAGGCTTTTTAGAGAGAAATATAATAGGGTTTAGGAATAAAAATGGGAAAAACAAACCCTACGGCACGAACTAAAAAGAGACGGCTCAACATCCGAGCCGACTCGACCAACAGTTCATCTACTCGAGTCGACTCGAGCAGAAGGAGCACAAAAATAATTTTTGGGATTTTAATCAAAGATCATTTTATCACAAGATTTGAATTAGGAAGTTATCTAGATAATTTGTCCTTAAGACTATGGGAGTATTTCTAGAGAGGGTCACATAATCCTAGTTCACTTCTAATTATTGCAAATTTATCAAAATTCAATGGTTTGGTAAACATATCGGTAAGTTGGTTTTCAGTTGGCACGTATTCAAGAATAATATCATTATTCAATACATGTTCTCTTATAAAATGGTGTCTAATTTCAATATGCTTGGTTCGTGAATGCTGAACAAGATTTTTTATCAAATTAATGGCACTTGTGTTATCACATTTGATTGGAATTTTAAATAGTATAACACCAAAATCTTCTAGTTGTTATTTAATCCATAATACTTAAGCACAACAATTACCAGCAGCAACGTACTCTGCCTTAGTAGTGGACAATGCTACGGAGTTTTGCTTCTGACAGTGCCATGAAATTAAATTCAACACTAGAAATTGGCATATACCACTAGTGCTCTTTCTATCAATTTTGCAACCAGCATAGTCAGCAACAGAAAAATCAATTAATTCAAAGATGATTCTTTAGAATACCAAAGACCTAAATTACTTGTACCTTTCAAGTATTTGAAAATTCTTTTAATAGCAAGCATATGTGTCTCTTTAGGATTGCATTGAAATCTAGCACAAACACATATACTGTACAAGATATCAGGTCTACTGGCTGTCAAATATAAAAGGGATCTGATCATACCTCTATAAAGCTTTTGGTCAACATTGGATCCACTTTCATCTTTGTCTAGTCTGTAGGTAGTGCTCATGGGTTGTTAGCCTATTTGCTTGTTTCCATGACAAATTTCTTGATCATCTCTTTGATGTACTTGGCTTGGTTTATAAAGATTCCTTCCTTCATTTGTTTGACTTGTAATCTAAGGAAGTAGTTGAGCTCACCCATAAGGCTCAATTCAAACTCACCTTACATCAGCTCAGCAAAATCTTCACAAAGATTTTCATTAGTTGCACCAAATATAATATCATCAATATAAATTTGTACAACTAACATATCATTTCCTTTGTTTTTAATAAAAGGGGTTTTATCAACATTTCTTCTTTTGAAATCATTTTCAAGTAAAAATTTGCTCAATCTATCATACTAGACCCTAAGTGATTGTTTCAAACCATATAAAGTTTTGTTCAATTTAAATACATGATTTGGAAAAGCATGATTTTCTAAACTTGGTGGCTGTTCTACAAAAATTTGTTCAGAAATAAATCCATTTAGAAAAGCACTTTTGACATCCATTTGAAAAAGTTTAAAGTTCATGTAGCAAGTAAATGCAAGAAGTAATCTAATAGCCTCAAGTCTTGCTACGGGAGCATAAGTTTCATCAAAATCAATACCCTCTTCTTGATTGTACCATTTTGCTACCAACCTTGCTTTATTCCTTATAACCTTACCATTCTCATTTAGTTTGTTTCTATAGATCCATTTGGTTCCTATAGATCCATTTGGTTCCTGTGATTGGATGGTCTGTAGGTCTACTAACTAGTATCCAAATATTATTCCTTTCAAACTGATTTAATTCATCATGCATGGCCATCATCCAGTTATGATCAGTTTCAGTCTCTTCTAAACTGTATGGTTCAATTTAAGAGACAAAGGCTAGGTAGTCATGTGCATCTCTATGTGCTGACCTAGTCCTAACACCATGAGAAGGATCATCAATAATTAAATCTTTGGGATGTGAAGTTACAAACCTCCATTCCTTTGATAAATCAGTATGATCCTTGCTTACCATTTCACTTCCATCTTGCGTTGGCTTGTTTTGAATGCTTAGATCTTCCATTTCCTTTTGTAGAGTACTTGCATCATTATCTACGCACTCATCTTTTCTAGATGGTGAGGGGTTAGCTTCATCAAAAATAACATGAATTGACTCTTCTATAGTAAGAGTCCTCTTGTTAAACACTCTATATGCTTTGCTATATGAGGAATAACCAAGGAATATAGATTCATCAGATTTTGCATCAAACTTTTCTAGGTTATCTTTGCTATTATTTAACACAAAGTATTTACACCCAAAAATATGAAAGTAATTGATATTTGGTTTTCTTCCATTCCAAAGTTCATAGGGGGTTTCTTTGAAATTGGTCGTATTAAAACTTGGTTTAATATATAACAGGCAGTGTTCACCGCTTATGCCCAAAAGTACTTTGAAAGATTGCCTTCATACAACATGGTTCTGGCCATTTCTTCCAGAGTCCTATTCTTCCTCTTACCATTTTGTTGTGGTGTTCTAGGAGCGGAAAGTTATGATCAATGCCGTGCTCAGTGTAATATTCATCAAAAAACTGATTTTGAAATTCAGTTCCATGATCACTTCTTATTGAAATAACGGAAAGATTTTTCTTATTTGAAACTTTCTTATGAAATTTTCTAAATACATCAAAAGTTTCATCTTTATGTGCAATAAATAATACCCATGTGAATCTAGAAAAGTCATCTATAATCACAAGGCCATATTTCATACCTCTTAGGCTTGTGGTCCTAGTTGGTCCAAATAAGTCCATGTGAAGTAGCTCAAGGGGTCTGGTTGTTGAAATAATATTTTTTGATTTAAAACTCCCCCTAGTTTGTTTGCCTAATTGACAAGAATCACATACATAATCAAGATCAACTTTAAAATATGGTAAACCTCTAACTAGATTCTTTGAGATTAATTTGGCAATTGTATGCATGCTAGCATGACCTAATCATCTATGCCATAATAAACATAACTCCTTGGTCTTAGCATTCAATGCCACTAGACTGGAACTACTAGTCATGGAAAGATTATTTAGATCTACCACATAGATGTTTCCAAGCCTATGACCAATGAATTTGTTGCTAGAATTAAGGAAGTTAGTTACTATACACATAGATGATTCAAAGATAACCTTGAAGCCTTTATCACAGAGTTGACTAATACTCAATAAATTATGCTTCAATTTATCTACTAGCAGTACATCTTTAATAAAAGTACAGGAGGTTATTTTGATCTTACCGATTCCAATTATTCTCCGCTTGCCATTATCTCCAAATGTAACCAATCCTCCTTCTTTCATTTGTAGGGTGATGAACTGTTCCTTGTCACCCGTTATATGCCTTGAACTGTCGCTATCAAGATACCATCTTTTCTTTATCTTTTGGGCTACAAGACATTCCTGCAAAACAATCAAAGAGTGATTTTAGGTACCCAAGCTAACTTGGGTCCTTTAGGGTTACAAAGTTGGTTCCCTTTGGAACCCAAAAGGTTTTATATTTCAATGCACCAATCATAGAATTTTTCAAATAATTGCATTGATAAGATTTATGCCCAAATCTACAACATGCATAACAAATAATTTTATCGTTTTTGAATGATGCATGCTTTGAAGCTATAAGAGATGCAGAAACAGAAATATTTGGTTTGAAAGATTTTTGCATAGAATTCTTAAGAACATATTTCAAGCCATTTGAAATAGATTTTGATGGAAAAACTTTTTGAAATTTAGCATTTGAAATTGAAGCTTTTGATAATTCAAATTTTGTTGCTGAAATTTCTTTATCATTTAAAGCATTAAATCCAATTCCATCTTAACTTTTAGAATCCTTTTGTTCTTTCAAAATTAGCTCAAGCTTATTAGAACTCAAAGTAAGTTTTTCAACTAAAGGCTTAAGCTTTTCAACCTCCCTTTTTAAATCGACATTTTCGGCAACTAAAATTCTATTTGTCTCCTTTAAAGCATTTTTTTCAATATTCAAAGTAATAACATTTTCAAAAAAGTTATTCAATTCTTTTTACAAAATTTATTCTTTTCAGAAACCTCATCCTTGTCTTTTAACAAAATATCATTTAGTTTCTTCAAGGATTTAATTTTAACCCCAGCTTTCTTGAATTCAATAAGTAAATCATGAAATGCAGAATTTAGTTTATCATATATAAATTCGGTTTGAAGCTCGGGGGATGATACCTCATTTTCAAGACCCATCAGACATAGATTTGCAGATTTTGTGATCTCTTCTTCTTCAGTAGATGAGGATGCTTTGCTGTCACTCCACGTCGCTACCATAGCTTTCTTTTTCTTTTTCTTAAATCCCTTTTTCAATAATGGATAATCTGGTCGGATGTGCCCTGGCATTTTATATTCATAACAGGTGAGCACTTCTTTTTCTTTCTCCTTTTTCTTGTCCTTCTTCTCACTGAAATCTTTGTTCTTGTGGAATTTTTTGAAGTGTCTTCCTTTTCTTCTTCCCAAGAACCTTCTAAATTTCCTGACGACCATGGCAACATCTTCATCTTCCATGCCGCTTTCAGTAGAGGAGCTTTCTTCTTCCAATTCTTCATCCTTTCTAGAATCCATAGCAGCTTTGAAGGTGATTGATTTCTTCTTCTTTTGATCATCTTTAGTTCGGTGATGCATGGTCAATTCATGTGTGATGAGAGATCCTAGCAGTTCATCCAGCAATAAGGTATTCAAATCTTTTGCTTCCTGGATGGCAGTTACTTTCGGATCCCATTTGTCCAGAAGAGATCTCAGAATCTTCTATACTAGATCTGCATCATTATACACTCTGCCAAGATTTTTTAAGCCATTAATAATATTAGTGAAATGAGAAAACATGGCAGAGATTGTTTCATTCGGTTTCATCTTGAATAGTTCGTAACTATGCACAAGAAGATTAATTTTAGAAGACTTCACTTGAGAAGTTATTTCATGAGTTACTTCGAGTTTATCCCAAATTTCCTTCGCAGAGGTGTAAATTAAAATTCGATTAAACTCATTACTATCCAAAGCATAATATAATAAGTTCATGGCTTTGGTATTTAACTCACCCATCTTCATGTCATGTTCGTCCCAATCCTCTTCAGGTTTAGGAATGTCCACTCCATCAATTTTAATCATGGAAATATAAGGACCCTTTAGTTAGACCTTCCATAACTGAAAATCAACTACTTGAACATAAATTCTCATTTTAGCTTTCTAATATGCATAATTTGTGCCAGTGAAGAGTGGAGGTCTATTAGTTGATTGGCCTTTCACCAAGGACATTTCATTGGATGAGCCATCAATCTTTACTCTAATGTATTCAGAGACACTACTCTGATACTAGTTGTTGCCCAGGTGGCTACCCAAGAGGGGGGTGAATTGGAAACTTAAAAATTTAAAGCAAGTAACGTGTAATTAAAAAATCCCTTAGAAGATGTTAGGTGCTGTGACAGAGTTATAAATTGCAAAAGCAAAAAAGGAGTAAAGAAGCACAACACAAACCCACCAAATTTATAGTGGTTCGGAGCAACTCAGCTCCTACGTCCACTATCCAAGATACCACTTGGGATTTTTACTATATTCACATCCAAATACAGTAGGATTGTTTTACAGGATCACAATCCAAAGCCTCTACATTTTGATTTTACGAGATCACCAAAGAAAACCCAACACCCTTTGGTTTTAACAGGCTCACCAAAGAAACCTAGCTTGGTTTTATCAGGATCACCAAGAACCCAACACTTGGTTTTTATGAAGGCTCACCAAGAACCTATTTGGTTTTTCAATAGGGCTCACCAATAACCCAACAATTCAAAAATTGAATTGAGATAAATGCAACAAAAATGACAAACTTAATTTGTAGGATAGTTGTCGGTGCAGCTTGATAGAAGTCCACTTGAATATACTTAAATAGGCTTTAATTGCTTCAATGGCTTCTTCCTAAAGTTGCTTCAAGGTTCAAATCAGAGTTGGTGAAGACTTGAAGACTAGCTTGAATGCTCTTGTGCTCTTTTGCTGTTGATGGGTAGAATATTCAATGAAGCTCTCTTAACTTTGAAAAACTTTTCAAAAACTTGTCAAGAATTATCTTTTGGATGTTCAAATCCTTCAAATATAAGGTCTTCCATCACTCCAAGGCAGTTAGAGATATTTTTGACCATTGGGATGTGACTTGTGACCGTTGGAGCATTTTTGGCATTCAAAAATAAATTCTGGAACTAGCCATTAGATACCTGGAAACGATGTTCGAGTCGGCTCAGATCCTCCGAGTCAATAGGTTGAGTCACTAAATCTTCAGTGCAGTCGGCTCTTTATCTCAAGGAGCAAAACATCACTCTAGATGAGTCGGCTCTTGATAGCTCAGGTCGGCTCGAACTTGAATCTTTGAAAAACTTGAACTCGAGGAGTCAGTTCCTTTCAGCTTGGGTTGGCTCTTCTTCTCAGGTTCGGAAAAACTCACTCTGGAAGAGTCGGCTTGATGCAGTTCGGGTCGATTCATTTTCTCAGGTCTTCAAAATTAGGTCTGGCAGAGTCGGCTCTTTCTGGTTCGGGTCGGCTCGCCTGGCTATTCTCAGAAATCTTCAAAAATGGGACTCTGAAGTAGTCGGCTCAGACTGATTCCAGTCTACTCAAATTCACTAGAGTCGGCTCACTTTCCATTGAGTCAGCTCGGATTGCTGCATTCCAGAATCCTTGCTGCGTGCCAGTAAGCGGAGTTGACTCTTCGACAAGTTGGGTCGGCTCGAGTATCTTCTTTAGGATTTTTACATTTGAACTTAAAGAAAAACTCTTACCAAATCTTTACATTTTCAGACATACCAACTCAAAACTAATTTCAAGGCGCACACACAGAGAAGTAACCCTTTTCACATAATTTTTTCTTAGCCTTTTTATTGGGTTCTTCTTTACAAAAATGCATTACAACACAATCCAAACAAGACAACAGAGGTGTAGGAGTTGAAGTTTGAACATTTAATCCATTCTACAAAAACTTGTAAAATACTTGAAGAGTTGTCAGAAATCAATATACATGCTCCAATGTTTGGTTATCATCAAAATCACTTATGGGATCAACAAAGAAGCAGGCAGAGGACCTGCAAACCTAGCTGACCACACGGGAGGCCCAGCTGAAGAAGAAAAAGTCTTGGACCCGTTGGCTGTTTGAAGAGGAGAAGTGGTCTGCCGATGCAGAGACGAGCGCGCGGTCTTACAAGGCACTGGGGGGGAAGTATCTGACCGACCTGAGGGAAGCGAAGGAGCTGGCAAACGAGCAAGTCCGCGATGCCGTAGCCGAATACAAGGCCTAAGTCAACTTCAACGATGAAATAGAGGAGGCTGGAGCGGCGAGCTACGACTACGGCTTCGACGACTGCCTGAAGAAGGTGGTTGAAGCTTTCCCAGAGCTTGACCTGTCCTCGATACAGCTGACGCACCCGTCAAAAGAAAGAGAGGGCTCGACCAACACCAGGGCCAACGCCCAGACCATTACCAATGCAAGACCGGTAGAGGCCTTTGTTGGGGCTCCAGATGTGGTGAAAGAGGTCAAAGCCGAAGCTCCCTCGATGAATGGGAAAGATCTTCCTCCTTTGTAAATTCTAGGCGAGACTTAGAACCATCTATAAAAGTCTGCCTATATCCTGTACCAAAATTTTTGATCAATAAAATAACATTTTGATGTTCATTTTCCATTTTGTCTCGCTGTAGTTGTCTTGTTTTCTTTCTTTGAATGGGCTATGCCTAGTTGAAGAAGGTGGCCGACCAAAGGCCCCTTATGGGGTTGCGAGCATCCCATCGGCTTCCAACTTAACCATTTGTAAAAAATATTTCTAAGTGTCGAGAGGTCGGCTTAGTCCAAACCCATCCCCTTTAAGAATGTTCATAAGGGATCCTCGAACTAGCTATTTGTAGGGAAATGCCTTAGGCATTTAAGGATCCCACAAAGTGCTTTCCGACGGAGGTTGGATTTGAGTGGGCTGCCCTAGAGCCTTTGCCGATCAGAATCAAACTTGAGTAGGCTATACTAGAGCCTTTGCCGATCAGGATCGAACTTGAGTGGGCTAAACTAGAGCCTTTGTCGATCGGAATCGGATTTGAGTGGGCTATACTAGAGCCTTTATCGATCAAAATCAGGTTTGAGTGGGCTGCCCTAGAGCCTTTGCCGATTGGGATCGAACTTGAGTGGGCTACACTAGAGCCTTTGCCGATCAGAATCATATTTTAGTGGGCTATACTAGAGCCTTGCCGATTGGAATCGGATTTGAGTGGGCTGCCCTGGAGCCTTTGCCGATCAGGATCGAACTTGAGTGGGCTACATTAGAGCCTTTGCCAATTAGATTCAGATTTGAGTGGGCTACACTAGAGTCTTTGCCGATCGGAGTCAGATTTGAGTGGGCTGTACTAGAGCCTTTACCTATCAGGATCGGACTTGAGTGGGCTATCCTAGAGCTTTTGTCGATCGAAATCGACTTCTTTGTAGAGTGAATTGCTATCTTTATTGATAATATTTGCTGAGGTTATCTACATTCCAAGGACATGCCACTTGGAATCCATATAAATGCTTGAGTCAGTAAGTTCCGGCCTGGATCACTTTGACAACCCGATAGGGGCCTTCCAAGTTAGGGGAGAGCTTTCCTTGTTCAGTTGGCCTAGATGTCTCTGATCTCTGCAGAACCAAGTCTCTAACCCGAAAGCTTCGAGCCCTGACTCGAGAGTTGTAATATCTAGCCATTCTTTGACGATAGGTCACCATCCTTAGGTTCGCTTGGAGTCGGGTCTACTCAAGTAAGTCGAGGTCAGCCATTCTCTATTCAGAATTGGCTGGTTTAGTGAAATGATCAATCTGGAAGGACTACAAGGAGACTTCTACCGGTATGACTACCTCACTCCCATAGGTGAGATTGAATGGAGTCTTTCCAGTCGCTGTACGGGAGGTAGTCCGATAGGTCTAGAGTACCGAATGAAGTTCTTCCGTCCAGAGTCCCTTGGCATCGTTCAGTCGGGTCTTCAACCCATGTAGGATCGTCTGATTGGTGACTTCGGCCTCCCCGTTGGATTGGGGGTGCCCGACTGAAGTTAACCAGTAAAAGATATGATACTGCTGGAAGAAATTCCAAAACTTTGGGTTGTCGAACTGTTTTCCATTGTCGGTGATGATTGCCAGCAGTATGCCGAACCGAAAGATGATGAAGTTTCGGATGAAGTTCTCCACCTTGGCTTCGGTGATCTACGCCAACGGCTCAGCTTTCACCCACTTGGTGAAGTAGTCGATGGCTACAATCAGGAACTTTCATTATCCGGATGCTGGGGGGAACAGCCCAAGGATGTCCATTCCCTATTGCACGAATGGCCAGGGGGTGGTCAGCGGGTTTAGTTAACTAGCTGGTCGTCTTTGAATATTGGAATACCTCTAGCATGCATCGCATTTTTTAACAAAGTCTGAAGTGTCTTTCTGAATGGTTGGCCAGTAAAAGCCTTGTCGGATGATCTTGTAGGCTAAAGATTTACCTCCCAGGTGATCGCCACATATGCCTTCGTGCACTTCTCTGAGTGCATAATCGATGTCCGACGATCCTAAGCACTTCAGTAGTGGTTGCATGAATGACCATTTATAGAGAATTTTGCTGAGGATGACGTACTTCGAGGCAGTCCAGCGCACATGCTTGGCTTCGATCTTATCTTCTGGCAAGGTTCCTTCGTTGAAGAATGCAAGGATGAGGTCCATCCAAGAGGCTTCTTGCTCCACTTGATGGATTCTTATTGTCTCTTCAGCAATGCTTGGGCTTTGTAGGTGCTCCACAAAGGTCCGGCCGGAGGGGTTAGCGACGACAGTGGCTAGCCGTGACAAGGCATCCGTCCGAGAATTTTATGCTCGAGGTATATGAAGTATCTCAAAAGATTTGAGTCGAGTCACGAAGCTCTATACCTTACTCAAGTACTTGGCAAGGGTCGGATCTCTCACCTCGAATTCAACCCTTATCTGGTTTACCACTAGCTAGAAATCCGAGAAGGCTCTGATTCGACCAATGCCTAGTTCGTCAGCCATCCTCAGTCCCACGAGGAGGGCTTCATACTCCGCCTGGTTATTTGATACTTGAAATGCGAAGCATATGGCATACTCTAGGCTTTGTCAGTTGGGGTTAGGCAGGATTAATCCTGCTCTGCAACCAGCAAGGTTAGATGCCCCGTCCACATGGAGTATCCAGAAGGGGTCTGACCCTTCGACAGTATTATCCCCAGGTGTGCCGACCGTTTGCAGAGGTGTCCCCTGTCTCCAGTACACTCTGCTATGAAGTTGGCGATCACCTGAGCCTTCATGGTCGATCGAGGCTGGAAGGAGATGTTAAATTTGCCAAGCTTTACGGCCCACTTGGCAAGCTGACCTGAGGCGTTGGGGCTCCTGAGGATTGCCTTGAGAGGTTGATCGATTAGGATGATGATTGGATGAACTTGGAAGTAGGGCCGTAGTCGCTTGGCTGCTACAATTAGGGAGTAGACAAGCTTCTACATCTTAAGATACCTTGTCTCGACATCGTGGAGTACCTTGTTGATGTAATAGACTGGCCTTTGCTGGTTGATCTACGTAATCTAGACAAGGACGGAGCTCATGGCCTCGTTCGATGCGGACAGGTATAAGTACAGGGACTCTCCTTCCAAGGACTTAGCATGCATGGGGGGAGTCTTCAGGTATGTCTCAGTGCTTCGAAGGCCGACCGACATTCATCAGTCCAGTGGAAGCGATCCGATTGT
Source organism: Areca catechu (assembly GCA_021397845.1). NCBI lineage: Eukaryota > Viridiplantae > Streptophyta > Magnoliopsida > Arecales > Arecaceae > Areca > Areca catechu. Next base: position 48,000,365 of record CM038046.1, on the reverse strand, counting down.
CGCAGCATTTTAAAGAAAGAGAGACACCTTTCAGCTAACCTAGAAATGAAGCGACTGAGAGAGGCAATCCGACCTGTGAGTTCTTGCATCTGCTTCTTGTTGATCGGATGCCCCATGTCGATGACAGCCCTAATTTTATCTAGATTGACCTCAATCCCTCGCTGAGTGACCAAAAAGTTGAGGAATTTTCTTGAGATCACCCCGAAGGTACACTTGGTGGGGTTTAATTTCATCCGGTGGCATCTCAGGGCGTCGAAGGACTCTTTCAGATCCTTGATGTGGTCGGCTCTTCGGAGGCTTTTGACTATCATGTCGTCAACATATGCCTCCATGTTTCTTCCAAGTTTTCCCTCGAAGACCTTGTTGATCAGTCTCTGGAATGTGGCTCCGACATTCTTTAGGCCGAAGGGCATCATCCTATAGCAGTATAGCCGAAGGCTGTCTTTTCCTCGTCTTCTGGGTCTATGCTATCTGGTTGTACCCAGAAAAGGCATAATGAAGCTTAGAAGTTGATGACCGGCAGTGGCGTCCACCAGTTGGTTGATCTTTGGTAAGGAAAAGCTGTCCTTTAGGCAGGCTTTGTTGAGGTCAGTGTAGTCCACACATATCCTCCACTTTTCGTTGGCCTTTCTCACCATCACGACATTCGTCAGCCAGTCGGGGTAGTGGGCTTCTCTGATGAATCCAACTTCGAGGATCTTCTTGACCTTTTCATCAACTGCCCTCTGCCTCTCAAGCTGAAGTTCTTCTTCTTCTGTCGGACAAGCTTGTAGGTAGGGTCCATCTTAAGCTGATGTGTTATGACTTCCGATGGGATGCCCGGCATGTCAGATGCCAACTAGGCGAAGACATCGGCATTGTCCCGTAGGAAGCTGACCGGCTCTGATTTGGCCTCTTCACTGAGTGTGCTCCCGATCTGCAGGACCATAGTAGGTCATCCTCCCTAAGAGAAACGAATAGGATCCTCTCGATCGGTTCTCCGCAGCAGTCTGTCTCGGACCTGGGATCAAGTTGTTCTAAGATGGAATGGTCTCCCGATTGTTTGTCCTGAATGGTCAAACATTGTCTGGCCATCCGGCGATCCCCTCTCATCACTCCGACCCTGTTTCGAGTCAGAAACTTCGCCAACAAGTGGTAAGTGGACACGATGGCTCGGAACTTGTTCAGAGCCAGTCGCCCTAAAATGGCGTTGTAGGCTGATGTCGTGCGGATGACCACAAAATTGATAGGGATGGTCTTTTGATAAGATTCTGATCCGATGGTCATGGGCAGAGTTATTTTTTCTTCTACGCCGACAGAGTTTTTCCCGAACCCGGTCAACGGTGTTGGGGATTCTTGCAGCCTAGTTCTAGGCAGATCATTCTGACAAAGGCATCATACAGCAAAACTTTGGTGGAACTTCCATTATCATTGAGGATCTTTCTTACATCATAATTGCCAATTACTGCCGACACAACAATGGGATCATTCCCGGAGACCTGGGTCTCTAGGAGGTATTCATCGGAGAAACTAATTACATTAGAACCTCGAGGCCTCTTTGAGATGTCCCGACCTCCCTCATCTCTCTAGTCGGACCGGCGGTGGAGCATGCTAACATTTCCGTCGGTGGGGCATTGGTTGGGCAGCTCCATTTCCTCCGGAAGGTTTTCTGGTAGTGGAAGTTTGGTGTGGGCACCAGGATCAGACTGAGGCTCCTCAACCCTCTGAGGATCTCGGATTAGGGTTTCATCTTTTGGGTCATGTAATTAGGCTTCAAGCCTATGTAATTCTTTACTTTAAGTCATGCACTTTTGTTTTTGTCCTCTACCTTGGCCAATGTGGTCAAGTTAGGTCAATAAACCTTGTATTTAGTTGAATTGATCCAAGCCCGAGTCTACTTGAAGATTGGACCCAAGCCTGTTCGAAGAAGAAGTGGACATTGAGTCTAATCTAATTACTATTGGGCCAAGCCATGAAGGATGCCAATTCAGCCCTAGGGCACCACCTCATCATCCTTTGTGGTGCCACTTCACCTTGCCAAGTGGGCGGCACAAATCTGGAAGATGTGCTGATTTCCTGGACGCCATCAAGCCAAAGGGGACAACATCACTTGATACAAACCTACCTTCCCTCCCCCTATCATGCTTATCTCCAAAGATGGGTGGGCGGCCAAGGAATGTCAATGGGAGTTGAAGATTGTGAAGACAAGTCCCTTGCTTCAAGCCCCCCATATCAAGCTATCTTTTCAAAATACTTGGTCAGCCATGGAAGGTCCAAAGGAGTTAAAGATATGAAGAGACAAGTCCCTTGCTTCAAGCCATCATATCAAGCTATCTTGCCAAAATACTTGGTCGGCCATGGAAGGTCAAAAGGAGTTAAAGATATGAAGAGACAAGTCCCTTGCTTCAAGCCCTCATATCAAGCTTTCTTCCTAAAATATATGACTAGCTATGGAAGGAAGATCAAGAGTCCAAGGGCGCCAAGATAACCTCCATCTTCCAAGCCCAAAGTCAAGCCATGCCATCAAAGACAATCAAGATGTTGGTCGGCCAAAGGAGAAAGAAAAAATCTAAATTTGGGTGCCCCCTTTTCATGAAGCTTTGTATTTTTCATTCAAATTTTGAATAGGTCTTAAGGTTCCTATATAAAGGACCTTACCCCCTCCCTTGTAATGTTAATTTTGATGAATGAAAGAAAAGATTTTGCGTGCTACTCTTCTAGTTGTTGCCTTTGTTCCTTAAGAACGTCAATCTCCGTAAGGGAGCGCCTTCGCCTTCGGGCATCGAGAGGTGTGAGGCCTCAAGTTACCTTCTTTTCCATGCAAGCCATCTTCCATCTTCGAGTTCAGTGGCCATCTGGATGATCCATCTTGGTGCATAGCAAGAAGATCCCCCATTCACCACCATCTTCAACTTTTCTTCCCTCATTGCTTCTTGTTTCTTGCTAACTCCCAACATTTATCTTGATTGCTCGTAGGTCCTCCAGGTGCCACGAATACGGAGTCGATCTCCCTTGCCTTTGCAACCTTTAGACGGAAAGCCAATGCATCCGCAGGGTTGAAGGCTAGATCATCTAGGCCGCATCCATGAGAGCGAGTGAACTCGGCATCGGGCGCATCAGAACTTTATAAGGTTTGGCACCGTAACTCCTAAGTTGGTATTGATCCGAGTGCTAAGTCCTATGGGGTTTCTTAATCCCGGGATCCTCTTCTTATCCTTGTTTAGGGGCTTACTTACTAGTTTGAAGTTTTTATTATTATAGAATCCTAGATCTACTCTCGCTTGTCTTCGAAAATCTTTCACTCCATTTAAAAACCTAAAATCACAAAAGAAAAAATCACTTGCATCATCATAGCATCTAGTTAGTCCTGCATCAAAGTTTTAGCCCGACTCCTCTGGGGTCGGACGTACTTGTGCAGGTACCCCCGCCTGATCAAATCTTCGATCGCATCCTTCAACTGGAGGCAATCTTCTATGCTGTGCCTATGGTCACGGTGAAACCGGTAGTACTTTTTTGCTTCTCGACATGGTGGGACTCCTCATCGGCCGGGACTTTTACAGGAAGGTCTCATTCTCTATCTCCATAAGGATTTTCTCCCTCGAGAGGGAGAGAGGTGTGTAAGTCTCAAACCTCCTAGGGAAGTCCTTCGACTTAAGGCTGCGGCGTCGAGCCGAGCTGGTGCCATCACTGGGAGGTCAGACTTCGAGAGCCCTATCACTCTTCCTCTTAGGAGCCAACCTCCCTTCAGCGTAGCATCGGCTTGCCGCTTGTTCTTCTACCAGGATGTATTTTTGGGCTCGGGCCAGTAGTTCGAAGTAGCTTGTTAGAAACTTTTTGTCCAGTGAGAAGGTGAGCCTGGACGATCGCAGGCCCTTCTTGAAAGCCGACATAGCTACGTGCTCGTTGAGGTCCGGGACCTCCATAGTCGCTGAATTAAATCGGGCCATGTATTTCCGGAGGGTTTCTCTTTCCTTCTGCTGCACGAGGAAGAGGCAATCCGTGTTCCTCGACACCCGGCTGCAGGTCCTGAAATGGGACAAGAAGAGTTTTTCCAGCTGGGGGAAGGAATGGATCGTACCTGGTCGGATGGTGGAAAACCACATCCGAGCCACCTTCTTAAGTGTTGTAGGGAAGGTGATGCAGTGGAGGGCATCGGAGGTGCCCTGTACCATCATGTGGGCCTTTTAAGTGCCCAGATGGTCCAGAGGGTCAGTGGTGCCATCGTAAGCATCCACCTGGGGGATCTTAAAGTGACGGGAGATAGTTTCCCCCATTATTTCTAGCGGAGAATGGCAGGCGAGAGTCGTACGCCAGCACTTCTTCTCCTTTTTGCCGATCGACGAGTTCAGCAATTTACTCCTCCATGCGTTGGAGCTTGCGGTGTAGTCCTTCGGGTCTTCATCACATCGCTGGTCATCGTCGAAGACTGAGTTCGTAGAAGAGTGTGAGGTGGACCTCACTCTCTTTCTGTTAGCATGAGTCCTCTGTGACCTTCGGGGCTCCGGGGTCACGTGGGAGCGGTGTCGAGGGACTCCTTGCTGTCGACTCCCTTCGGCAGCAGGTGGATGACTGGTTCTGGATGCCACAGGTAGCTGCTGTCTGTCATTGGCCGCATCTTGAAGGTTTTGAACCACGACGGCAAGGGTGTCGATGCAGTTTAGAAGGATCTGGAACTGCTGCTGTCCCAAGGTGATGGTAGGCTGGGCGGCATCATTTTCCCTAAGAGGTTCTCCCGAAGATGCCTGGGAGCGGCCTCTCCTGTTGGAGGTATTCTGAGCTCTTCCTTTCACCATCGTCTTGTCTAGTGGTGGTCCCTCCTGGTGGGGGCACCAGGCTCAGAAAGAAGAAGCTTCAACTAATACCAAGTTCTTTATGGATTGAGACTAGGAACTCAAGTCTCGTATGAGTCCTGTATGTTTATTGAGTCCTGTTTTATTTTCTTTTGGGATTTTAAAGTTCAATTAGAATTTAATCAAGAGTTCAATTAGAGTAAATTAGGCTTTGTACTGAGTCAAGTTCAAGAGCTACTTGAAATTAGGCCAGACCAGCTTTACTTGGAATGCCACATCATCATGGACCACCGGTGCCAACTCATCACCAGAGGATGCCACATCACCTTTGCCATGTCATCTCCAAGGGGCGCCATGGAGAAGGATGCGCCATGTCACCATGCCACCTTGCCACACCACATCATTGCCACCTCACCTGCCACGTGGATGTGGCTCATTCAAAGGAGGTCGGCCAACTCCATCCACAAATCATGCAACCAGCTCCACCAAATCCTCCACATTCCATGTAACCCTCCACCAAATCCTCCACATTTCATGTAACCCCCCTAATATTTCTCCATGATATGGGGAATTTCAAATAGATTGAAAGGCCATTAAAAGCCTCTTGTACGCCCATGGTAGAAGAAAGAAGCTTTTGGATGAAATGAAATTTAAGTGAAGTAGTAGTTGAAGAAGGTATTTTTTGGTAGTATCCTCTTGTTTTCTTTGGGTGTGTTTGATTTTCTCTTCTCAAGCTTTCAAGTGTCCAACACCAACATCCACCTCTAGGGATCCATGCCTCCATCGAAGTTCCCTTGCCTGTTTGGTTTCTTTGTTTTGATATCTTTCAAATTGGTCCCAGTCTAACCCGTTTATTGTGCAGGATCCTTCTACAATTCGGAGTTCAAGAAAGGGTTCTCTTGCCAAAGATCAATGTTGAATGAAACTAGTTTCTTTGGAATGCCAATCTTCCACTTCAGGGCTAATTCGTCTAAGAGCTTCAATGGATCTACCAGGGAGTGATCATCTTGGGTAAATAACACCTCCTAATCTCTTAAGTCTGAGTTATTGAAGATCGTTGCTAAGGTTTAAATTCAATATTCATTAGCCCTAATCTTCTCTAGGATTTAAATAACTACATTGAGGCGTAAGTTCCAAATTTCAGTACTCCTTCCATAGCTTTACCTTAGTACTTTTGATCTGAAATTTAGTACCTGTTAATAGGCTTCACTGCTCTCATTTCTCGATCCATCATTTAGATTGCATTCTCATCATCGTGCCGCGTCAAATTGGTATCAGAGCATGGTTGCATTAGGGTAGAATAGTTTTCTTTAAATCCGAGCAAGATCTAAAATTCACGCCTCCTGAGCGGGTGTACTCCAATACACTGTCACGACCCATGGGAATAATGAGCCCCTGGCCGGACGTGAATGTTTTAGATTGAAGTTTGGGTAAGCCATTGCACTTGTTTGATTAGGTTCTGTTTTTCTGAAAATTTGCATCTGTTTACTGTAATCCGTCTTCAACTCCAAAGGCAAGTCACTAGTATTTTGTTGAAATATTTTTTTCTTGTTTCTTTTTAAGTCAGTTATCACCATATTAAATTTCATCATCAGAAAAAAATTATAAAAAACATGAAAATTTCTGCAGTTCGACACTATCATTAGGGTTCTGTTCTATCCTTTTTATTTATCTTCATTTGTAGGATCTGCTTAGAGTAGTACAAATTTTAGTTTTAAAATTTCTTTCATATGCATTGAAACATATAAGTTAGAAATCCTCTGTGAATTTTTCAGAATTTTTGGACATTTTTTTCATCATGTTTTCCACAGCACTTTCAAACTGCAACACATTTCTGCAGCACCTTTGCATTTCATTCACCTCATGAGAAATCAAATTAAGGGCATCAATTTGACATAGGGTCGGGGTTTCATCACCTGTCCCTAGCCCAAAAATCACCAACCAGCATATCGATCCCAGCCCGTTAATTAAAATTGAGTAGAACGTTAATTGCCCTAGTGGGTTAGGGACACCAACAAGTTAGGTTCAGGTTAGGGTCAAGTTAACTGTGTCAGCTAATTAGTGTGTGCTTACTGGCTTGGTGTCTAGGATTGGTGCATCAGGGCTTGTGATTTGGTCCACCTACCTGGCCAATCTCAGATTGGTGTCTAAGATTGGCAATCAGGGACCTTCACTCCCCACCACCTACCTGGCTAAGTCCCATAAGTACTACTAGCTAGTTGGTTTACTTAATTATACCTCTAATTTGTGCTGTAGGTCTAGGAAACCTTAGCTTGAGCTTGAGTCTACTTGCATGCATGAAAACTAGATCAGGAGCCTCATATTCACCAGTCCAGACCTAGTCCAGTGTAGCCATGGATCCGAATCTTGAAACCATGCTGAAAGGCCTAAATGATCTAATGGCCCAATTGAACCAAAAGCTGGGTAAACAATTTTCCTTAGACCAACCAACTCCTACTATCCCATTAGCTCATATGAATGATAGGAGTAAGAACCCTGAAGTACAAGTTGAGTTCATGAATACTCAAGACTTAAGATATCCTCAAATTGAAGGGCTAGGAAAGGAAGAAGGCAAGTCTGAACCTAGTAAATATGTGTATGAGACTGACATAAGTTTAATAGATGAATATGAAGGGGAAGACTGTGAAGAGAACAACTTTAGTACCTTACCTGAGGAAACCTTTGGTAAAGAAAAGATTATTGAGCCTAGTCCTGAAACATCAGAACAACCAAAATTTAGTGAGGACTTAATTCCCGTAAGACAATGCCCTCAGGAAGAATCCAATACTTTAGCTTCGACACAATAACTCCTTCAGTTACTTGAGAAGAACCCAATCATTATTTTAGAAGACTTTGCCGATGACCTTCAACTACCTAGAAGCATCCCGCCCGTAGATCAATATTCAAATCTTAAGGTCATCATGAGTAACCAAGGTCTGTTTCAAGATTCCCCTAAATTACCCCAAGACTCGGATTCCTATTTCCTGCCTTTCCTTAAGTCTTATCCTAATTTTAGAGCCATTAAGTTTCATTTTGATGAGATTACTAGGTTGCATGAGCCTTTAAAGCACATTCCTTTTGCTACCTACTTTTGGAAAACCTTATGGCATTTGCTAGGAACCCATGGTAAATTCTCATGTGCATACCATAACAGGGTCAAACCTAGAGAGCCATTAATCTGTTAGGTTTAGGCCCTAGAGAGTCCAATAAAATTTTTCTTAATAAGGATGCCTAGTTCAGTCTGCATTTCATAGTGCTTGTGTAAGTTTCTAAGTATGCTGAGTCCTATGCATAGCATGTTAAGGATTTGCATCATGAAATAAATTTGAGCAATGAATCCTATAAACATAGGACTAATTCAAGAAAGAAAGTCAAGGAATTCTATGAGAGAGATCATGTTCCCATCCGGGACTTTCAAGAAACTACATACCCGTGGTGCAGGCCCCTTTAAAGTCCTAAAGAATATTAGATCTAATGCTTACATATTGGAATTACCTTCAGACCTAGGTATCAACCCGACCTTCAATGTCTCAGACTTGATAGAATATAAGGAACCCATGATGATACCTAGTGAGCCTTTTGGGCCTGACCATATTTTTGAGAGTGAACCATTACCCGAGTATCCACAAACAACCATTCCTCAAAAATGAGAGAAAACTGAACAAATCCTGGATAATAAGATTGTCACTACCAGAAACAAGGATTACTATCGATATTTGGTCCGTTGGCAAGGGAGACCAAAATCTGACGACTCCTGAATCACTAGAGAGGATTTGCAACGACTGGACCCGGACTTATTTGAACAATATCAAAGCCAGGCTGAACCATACTCGACAGGGTCGAGTTCTTCCCACCCAGGAAGAATTGGTGGGGGCACCAGGCTCAGAAAGAAGAAGCTTCAACTAATACCAAGTTCTTTATGGATTGAGACTAGGAACTCAAGTCTCGTATGAGTCCTGTGTGTTTATTGAGTCCTGTTTTATTTTCTTTTGGGATTTTAAAGTTCAATTAGAATTCAATCAAGAGTTTAATTAGAGTAAATTAGGCTTTGTACTGAGTCAAGTTCAAGAGCTACTTGAAATTTGGCCAGACCAGCTTTACTTGGAATGCCACATCATCATGGCCACCGGTGCCAACTCATCACCAGAGGATGCCACATCACCTTTGCCATGTCATCTCCAAGGGGCGCCATGGAGAAGGATGCGCCATGTCACCATGCCACCTTGCCATGCCACATCATTGCCACCTCACATGCCACGTGGATGTGGCTCATTCAAAGGAGGTCGGCCAACTCCATCCACAAATCATGCAACCAGCTCCACCAAATCCTCCACATTCCATGTAACCCTCCACCAAATCCTCCACATTTCATGTAACCCCCCTAATATTTCTCCATGATATGGGGAATTTCAAATGGATTGAAAGGCCATTAAAAACCTCTTGTACGCCCATGGTAGAAGAAAGAAGCTTTTTGGATGAAATGAAATTTAAGTGAAGTAGTAGTTGAAGAAGGTGTTTTTTTGGTAGTATCCTCTTGTTTTCTTTGGGTGTGTTTGATTTTCTCTTCTCAAGCTTTCAAGTGTCCAACGCCAACATCCACCTCTAGGGATCCATGCCTCCATTGAAGTTCCCTTGCCTGTTTGGTTTCTTTGTTTTGATATCTTTCAAATTGGTCCCAGTCTAATCCGTTTATTGTGCAGGATCCTTCTACAATTCGGAGTTCAAGAAAGGGTTCTCTTGCCAAAGATCAATGTTGAATGAAACTAGTTTCTTTGGAATGCCAATCTTCCACTTCAGGGCTAATTCGTCTAAGAGCTTCAATGGATCTACCAGGGAGTGATCATCTTGGGTAAATAACACCTCCTAATCTCTTAAGTCTGAGTTATTGAAGATCGTTGCTAAGGTTTAAATTCAATATTCATTAGCCCTAATCTTCTCTAGGATTTAAATAACTACATCGAGGCATAAGTTCCAAATTTCAGTGCTCCTTCCATAGCTTTACCTTAGTACTTTTGATCTGAAATTTAGTACATGTTAATAGGCTTCATTGCTCTCATTTCTCAATCCATCATTTAGATTGCATTCTCATCATCGTGCTGCGTCACCTCCTATCGAAGAAGGAACACAATGATGAAGGTTCAGGCCCCTTTCTCTAGCGCCAATTTGTTGCCGCTGAATCTCCCGGACCAAACTTCCTCAACCAGGCTGGCTGGAGTGCGCGTCTCTCGGTTCCTGCAAGAAAGGTCCCACGGGCCGGTGGTGTTCCGATGGGGGACACTCCGATGGCTAAGTTAGTGGGAGCCTTAGAGCAACAAAATGGAGAAATCAAAGGAGATAGCTCATGGGGAAAGAAAAGTTTTCTTATCGCTTGGAGTCCCTCTTTTACCTTATATAGGCACGAAACTTCACCAGAATCTGTTAGGGGCCAGGCTAGGAATGGCCAATCTGTCGCTAGAGGAATCTTGGTAGTGGCCAGATGGCACCAGATCGTGGGACCTGCAGAGTAACGGCGCCGAGATCGTGGGATCCGCAGAGTAATGGCACCGAGATGTCAGGATTCTGTTGTAACAGAATCCTGGCACCAGTTGGAAAGAATCTCTGGAGCCTTCGGGCCGTCCTTGGAGCGGCTCATCTCGGGCCGATATGGGCCCGGCTAAAATGGGTCGGTCGGACCTTTGGTGCGTCGGTCGGATTCCTGGTGAGTCGGTCGGACCTTCGATGGGTCAGCTGGATCTTTGGTTCGACCCGGCCAAAGGGCCGTCGGCTCCGATCTGGTTCGGAGGAAAGCCGATCGAGTATAACACATGATATAATTAGATATGATGATTTTATTATTTTTATTTATATTTTTTTTAATATTGAATTGGTTATTCCATATCAAATGCTTAGATATTTATTTCTGATATTGAATTGGTTCTCTTAACATCCATGTCGAAATAACAAGGTCAAACAAGTCAAGAAAATAAATGGGACTGGTTACATATGATCATAGTAATAAGCTTTTTCCCATCTATTCGCGGGTCCATATTTGCAGCGGTCTGAACCTAGAATCCGCCTACGGTTTTAGTCGGCCGCGACCGGCACCTGGTTTGGATTTTCAAAACAATGTTCCGTGACAGGAGCATTAGCTCAGCGGATTTCGAAACAAAAATTCTATGAGGATTTTTTTTTTTTTTTTTTGATAAGTCAAAAGTGGGAGGGATAAGACTTCAGACGTAGCTGCTCCCAGATGGTCTTCATCTTAGTCAGAAAATATTCGATACATGATATATATTATTTTTTATAATCGTTCTTCATCCGAAGATGAATACGTCAACCTGACTGTCACTAGTGACAGGTAAGTGAACGGAATTATATATATATATTCTTATTTTTTCATAACCACGGAATAACAAGAATTTCAGAATTATTTTATTAATTTCTTTTTATTTTTTTTTATTTTCGAATTATTTTTTCGTCGAAATGCATCCATACGAACTCGAATCCCACCCTCCCGATGATAAGCAAAGCTCACTACCACCCGCGCGCCGCCCAGTGACATCTACGAGGATTTCAACCACGCCGGGATTCCTCCCGCATCGGCCCTGGCCTTTCGGTCTTTTCAAACATCTAAAAACTCTTCAAGCTAAATTAAAGGCAGGCTAAATTAAAGGATTCAGGACACTTTCACTTTCAGCATCAACTTTGGAATATCTATGATTAAAATGCCAGGTCTCTTTGCACAAATCCATACTGCCCCGTTAATCTTCAAAGTTTCTACCACTATGATGATAGCGCCGGTGATAGAACCCTTGATAAAAGCACGGTTTTTTTTTTTTTTTTTTTGATCACGAGTCTGATGCATAATTTTTTTTTTGATAACTCGATTGAATTTTAAATTTTTAGATATAGATGGCTGAAAGACGGAGCGGCTGATAAGCCGATGTCATAGCGGGATTAAACTGACATACTCATCAATTGATAGAAAAATTATATAGAAAATATACTGCTCGTATCGAATAATTGTCTAAAAGTTTGGAAGTCCGTTGAAAAAACTATATCGATATTATTCCCTCCTATCTTTTTTTAATTATAAAAAAAAATCATAAAATTAAAAAAACTTCAAAGTTTCTCAACCATCTCATGCTCAGGCCTAACTAAAACGTACTGGACTCGGGTAGGCCGGACGGGTCGCCTGGTGTTTGAACAGATATTTTCACGGGTAAAAACTTGGCTCGGATTTCTCTTCTTCCTCCAACCTCTCATGTGCAACTTCAACCCTCTCTTATCTTTAAAAAATAATAAAAAAATCAATGGTATGGAATCTAAAATATATCATGATTTATTTAATGCTAAATCTGAATGGGAGAACTCTCCATTTATAAGGGTGTTGCGGCCACTGCTTAGTCTCAAGCAACCAAACTATCAACAACCATAATACCAAACCACCGATGGGAGAAGAGGTGGCAATCAGACAATCGACTAAGAAGCAAGCATACTGTCAATCGGACAGCCGGCTGCATCCAAAGCAAGAAAAAGATAGTGACTGACCGGCATTCCACCTAGCATCCTGAGTGAGTGAAAATTGATTAAGTTAGTTATTTCTTCGATTATCTCGAATGTCCTGTATCGAAAGATTGCAAACAGTCAGGTTCGATCGACATCCTCTCATGTACATCTACAAAATATTTACTTGGACCTGATTAGTTCTTAAAATATACTTGGACCCAATTTTACTAAACTTTTGGAGAACTAGAAAGTATTTTTTGACCTTCCAAAAATACTTTAGATAGCTAGAGTAGTGTTTACTAAGAAAATATAGAAGTTATTTTGGCTTTACTAAAAAGCTGAAACTATCTATTCGAGAGAAGTTTTATTTTGGAGCTTCTACCAAAAATATTTTAAAGATTACATCAGGAAGCTGTTTTGACTTTATTAAATATATTTAAATTAAAATGCAGTTACCAGATAGCAAATGGCTTTTTATAAAAGCTTTACTTTCCGACAGTTCTACTTTCTAAAAGCTCTATTATAAAAAGCCTAGCCAAACAGGATCTTAATCGGGTATGTTAGGACATAATGTCAAGGACCTTCTTTCTTGGTAGGGCTCTCTCCTTCTCTCAGCAAAGGTCTCTCATTCAGAGACAATTAAGTTACCAGATACTCGAAGCCAATGACACCCAAGTAAATGGAGAGGACTGACCGACCACAATTGTCCCAACAGGGATCATGGCCGACAAGCTTGTGATAAATAAGATAGTGGGGAGCAAGATCCTAATAGAACTAGCTATCCCAATAAAAAGTTATCAACCAAAATGATCCTAGAGAACAAGATCCCAACATCTCAATAGATTTCGTTGCATATGTCAGAGGAGAACACCTCCTAAACAACATGCAATTACTCCATATAACCCAATAAATTAGTAAGAGGGGATCCTCAATGAAAGTAATGCATCTCTACCACTTTCATGCTCTCAGTTATCTCTTGGTTTTCAACTCCAGCCACTGTTGCCCATCTTATCATCTTTTTGACTTGAGTATCTAAGGATCTCCTATTAATCACCATCGGTCAAGAGACTATTCTTGCAGGTTTTTATAGTGGAGCACCTAGGAGCAGCCCTCTATCCTTACCAAAGAAAATTGGAAGACCCTTAGGCATAGTCATAGGTTATTCAAGGATTCTAATCATAAAAATAATTAAAATACCTAATAATTTAGATTCTGAGTATAATTCTCACTGGATATAGATTGTAATACCTTGATCTATCTCTACGTAGTTATAAATTATTCAAAAATTTAAATTATAAATTTAACAACATGCACAAAACTTGAAGTAATGAAAAAAGGAATTTGATCCAGGAAGAAACAAATTATTATACTCAAGATCTAATTACATGAATAAGAAACTAAAATATAAAATACTAAAATAACTCCTCTACTCTCTTGGAGACTTGGAGGTTAGTTGCACATGGTGTTTCTGCAAGCATTAGAAAGATGAGGAAGAGGAATGGCCGCCGACCTCTCTCCCTTAAAGCCCCTTACATCAAGAAAAGGAAAATAAAATAAAAGAATAGTGAACTGTTGCCTCTATGCTTGTTGCTTTGTTTCTCCCCAGGTTTTCCTTTAATAGAGCTTCAAACAAGTCCAATTCGGTTCAAATTAGCCTTCACATCCTTGTATAATTGATCGTTGAATGCCTAGAAGCTTGTGGGTCATCAGATCTTGATCAAGCTACTAAAATCATGCCAGAGTGCATTGCATACTATCCTAGATCATGTTGGAATAAAGGCATGCCTTTGGATCATCTTTCTCTTGCTTTTGGAGTGTTGGACTATGCCCTAAATCATGCTGGATTTGCCTCTTATCGTCCTAGATCAGACCATATTCAATGCTAGCCATTGAATCTTGCTTCAAAACACATGGAAGCCATTCGATAGCACCAAAAGGGAGTCTGGTTGGTCATTTAAGTCCTTCAGCAAGACATCATTCTTTTCCATCTGTTAGATCATGGTCTCAATTGGCTTAGGGCCATTGGATCATGCCCAAAATGCTCCTGGATTCCTTCTTTCAACTAGCCACACTCCCAGTAGTTGGACCTTCCTTCCCATCGTCAGATCATGCCAAGAAGACCTCGTCATGCGTTGCCATTTTCATCGCCTATCATCAGTACTATCAAAGCCCCTGCTACTACTGCTACTATTGATGCTATCGAAGACCTCTTTCTTTGCCATCAGAACATCGATGCTCATCGTCTCCCTTTGTTGGCATTGCCCTTCACTGCTAGAATATCACCCTTCACCACCGGACCATCACCCTTCACCATTGGATTACCAGATTGCACGTGAGATCGCTGCCAACCATTGGATGGTGCAAACCAAAATCCTACTTCAAAGACCCTTCTGTGCACTGCAATAAAACACCGTGTAGTCACTGTTTTATGGGGCAGCAGACCGAGCAGCCAGTCTATGATAGACCGACTGCTTTAAAAAAAAAAATGGATTGCTTTTAGGTTGATTTTGACTTTATTTTGGACCTAATCTGAGTTGAATTTGGGCCTTCATTTGATATTTAATTTGAGCCCAATTTGTTTTCAATTTGATTCTTTTTAACCTACAAATCATACTCTTTATATTAAAAATTATCTTTCCTATAAAAGATAAACAAAAGTATCAATTCTTAATAAATATAGATGAATTAGTCCTTAAATTAATGCTTTTATTAGTATATTTGATATACTCATCACACCTTCTAATTTAAACTTTGCTTGTCCTTAAGTAAAGAAAGAATTTAGAATTAGATATCTTTTAACTTGGAGTGTCAAGTTTTACCGAGCATTTTTTTTAAGGGTTATTGATATTTAGTAGAGCAAAAGTAAGGTACATTATTGGAGTATTAATATTTATCAAATATGAAAGTTAAGTAAAGAACATTAAACTTTTTTTAAATTTTTTTAAAATTATCCATTTCTTTATCTCTAAATCATTAATCTACACATGGGCCAATATATTGTTACTTCAAATTTTATCATTTATTTATTATAGAAGCATCTTCATATTGCCCACTTTTTTACATATATAATAATGGTTACTTAGATGAAGGTACCAGATTACTCGGTGGAAGATCAATATTTAGATTTTTTTTTTTAACATTGTATTGTTATTGAGTGTCTTAACCCCTTAAGTTTTCTGTTTGATCCATGTAACAAGTTTTTAACCAATAACTTCCAAATCAGATAACTTCAGGGCACTAGGTATAAAATACTTCTTGGGCTTACTTGCTTAAATTAAACAGGTTACAAGTTAAGACTAGCCTTATAACAAGTTTCTATGCCTTTCTCACCTTTTAATGTGAATTTCAATGCTTGCATAAACAAGAAAGGTCAGTTACTTAGTAAGAAACACTTGGAAACTATTCTATTTTTGATTTTTTTAATGAAGAAATGTATAGTTATCCTATGCTAGCTCATAAAAGGTGAACTCTTTTTTAATACTCATAGGAGTACTTAGAAGTGCGAAAAAAAATTGTTTATGTTTTAGACTTAACTCCATATCGGGTTTTTAATACTTGATCCCTAAATATCTTACAAACTCTTTAATCTAAGCAACAATTTACTTTTTTTTAAAAAAATTACTTAGTTCATCTTGATTCTTAAGATAATCAGGTACCTAAACACTAAATACTAACTTATTCAAGGACTCAAAATTTTTTTAATTTTATTTATTCTCCCTCCTAACTTAATTGATATTGTTGTCAATGGATAAAAAAAATACAGTAAAGTGGGTAGAAATGAGAGATATCACTTGGGGTCAAACTTTGGAGTTGAAAATGATTTGGAGTGAGGATGACTTGAAAATATTATTCTAAGTCTTCAAAATGGAGTAGCTTTATTCATAAGATCTAAAAAAAAAAAGAAAGAAAGTAAGAAAATTGGATTGCCTCCCAATAAGCACTAAGTTTAATATCTTCAGTTTGATGCTATGATGGAGTCTCAATGATAAAGAATTTAGGTATGCCCCCCAAAGTTTCAAAATGATAGAGCCAATTAGAAGGCCTTGTCATGATAGAAAAATATTTGTATTCTATGATGATTAGCTCAAATAAAAAAAATGCACTGAGCAAGCATACTAGACTAGGATCTAAAAATATTATTATAGTATTCATGATGATGAGGAAGGGATTGTGTTTGTTGGCTGAGATTAGGGTTGGTAGTTTAAAAATTTCATCAACTATGGCTTTTGGTAGTTTAAAAATTTCATCAACTATGGCTTGATTTAATCCAATCCTAGTCTCTAGGATAATAGATCTTGACAACATCCCTTCTTGATCTATAGTTTAGCATGTTTTCCAAATTAACATGAAATCTACCTTCATACATTGCATTGGTGCCAAAATTTGTCAAGCACCAGAAGGAGAGCTAGAGATGCTGGAGCAAGAGGAGCAGGCCGGTCTCTAGGAAGAGGTACCTGTAAAAAAGTCCTATTGAGAACGGCCCTGGTGATGGCACTCTGATGGTCAAGTCAGTATTGATACCAACAGTGGGGAGTATAAGCAGGAATGCTTACATACCTCTGGGAGCTTGCCTCTAGCCTTTTTTATAAAGGGATAATCCAGGATATTTTAGGTGAGACCAAGATCCTGTCGGATCTGGTGAAGGACGGTTGGGCCTCCACGTGCTACTTAGGACCTTTTTGCTGGCAAAGAAGTGTCTTGTCTCCTCAAATGCATCCTTGTCATTAGTTTAAGATAAGCCACACTTTATTAAATAATGGCTCAAGTTATGGGATGTTCAAGCACGCTTATCGCTCTTGTAGAGATTCTGCAATAATTTAATGATTTTAGGATATGATGGAGAGCTTTGCTAGGTGCTGTTATGCAGAGGTGGTGATAAGTGTTAGAGTGATGCACTATGGGGGCTTAGAGTGGGCATGTTGCTAAGGCGGTACCGGCTAGCATTCTAGCCAAGCACCTTAGGAGCAGTCGACATGGCTTACTGATATTTTCTAACATAGAAATTGGCTTCTGCCATCATCCTCTCGAAGATTTTTGGCGAGCACCTTAGGGGTGGTTGGTAGGACTCGTTGATGCCTTGGAAGATAGGAATTAGCCTCTATTGTCATTTGCTTAGAGGCTTCTGGCTGAGAGCCTTAGGGGCAATTGGTTGGGCTCACTAATGCTTTGAGGTATAGGAATTGGACTCTGCCATCATCTAGTCTAAGATTTATAGCCGAGCACCTTAGGAATGGTTGGCAGGGCTTGCTGATGTCTTAGGATATAGGAATTGATTTCTACCATCATTCGCTTGAAGGTTTCTATCTGAGCACCTTAGGGACAATCGGTAGGGCTCACTGATGCTTGGGAACATAGAAACTGGGCTCTACCATCATCCACTCGGAGATTTCTGGCCAAGCACCTTAGTGGTGGTTGATAAGGCTTGCTGATGTCTTGGGGTATAAGAATTGGCCTTTATCATCATTCACTTGGAGGCTCTTGACTAAGTATCTTAGGGATGGTCGGTAGGGCTCCTTGATGCCTTGAGGTATAGGAATTGACCATTTTCATCATGTGCTCAAAGACTTCTGGTTGAGTGCCTTAGGAATGATCGGTAGGGCTCGTTGATGCCTTGGCCGGTTAGAGTGCATCATGTCCATCCATGCTTGTCTCAGTTGGTATCCTCGATCTAAGTGCATTTGCTTGGCCAATAGAGCCCTTGTATCGCCATGGGTTCCATATGCTTGATTCGACCATATTTTTCACCAATAGATACCTCTCTACTTTCAGATCTTGGATCCAGCTAGATCACATAAGTATTCTAAAAGAAAAGCATCAGGGTTATGGAAATCCTTGAGCTGGAGGTGCATCATCTACGAGGCTGATTCGAATAGGTAAGGTAATGATACGCCTCATCTTATATTTTTTGATGGTGCTTTGCAAGATGTGCTGTATTTACTTTTGGATGACTTATGATAGCTTGATCAGTGAGAATTCAGCATGCGACACCGTTGAGTACTCTAAAGCCGTCTGGGGCCTCTTCACCTTATTATTTGAAAGGACAAGTCTGCCTTTTCATGGTTTCTTTCATGTCTTGATCTTAGGATTTCTCCTCTTAGGGCCTTCGATTATTGTCTCCAATTTTGAGCGCCGACCTCCTTCTTACTTCTTGCTGTCCCCCTTAGAGAGTTCTGGTACCGTTGATCCTTTGCCTTATCCAAATATCAGGTCAGTTTTCTTTTCCTTATAGCAATTTTCCTTTCTTTTTATGATTCAAAGTAAATGTCGAGCCTTAAGGATCATTGGAAGGGGAAGACACCTAGGAGGGATGGGGTGAAAGGCCCCAATATCCATGGAAAGAACATGCTATACCAGCTACCATCAGCTAGAAGGTGTATCCATCTTCAGTAGATGAGGAGGATCTTTCTCTTATTTGGTTGGCATACTATGTACTGGGCGAGTTTGAATTAGAGCTACTAGGTCTAAGCGCTCGAGCCAATGATTCACCCCCCTGGTCATCTAGTAGTATACAAAGAGGCACTTGAGGCTGGGCTCAGGTTTCCTCTTTCCTCCTTTATTCTCAAGATCCTCCATTTTTGTGGAGTTTCATTGTTTGTCCTGACTTCCAATTCCATTCGATAAATTGTAGGATTCCAAGTTCTCTGCTCCCTAACCGAAATCCAATCAACCCTTTCTTTGTTCTAGGCTTTTTTACTACTTGGCTTCATCCTCATGCCAAGTTATGATGGTACCTTACTCTCCAAAAGGAGATAGAACCACTGATCAAAGGTGCTTGGACTGCTATTAAAGGATGGAAGGACCGCTTTTTGTTCATCTCCCGTCCCTCTTCAAATATTTGGGGTCTGTTGAATAGGGTCTGCCAAATTGGGGTCAGCTAGACATTTCCATCTTAAGTCCCTTGGAGCTTAGTGATGAGGAGGAAAGTCTCTTCATGATTCTTAAAGCCTTTAAAGCCCCTTAGCTATAGCTCCTTTTATCAAAGGAGTCCCTATTTAAGGCATGGCTCAGTTGACTTCCTGAAGGTGAATTTCGGGCTCCAGTCTCTTTTTTTCGGCCATTGTTTAGTCTTTGATCATCTTGTCAATGTGTAGGTATGACCCTGAATAGCTGGAATTGCTAAGGGAGGGTTTGACTCAGCAATTAAAAAGGAAGGGAAATGCCTCCTTGTCTATTCTAAAGAGAATTAAAATTTTTGAGCCTAAGTCGGCTAAAGTTGATTTGTCCAAGTCCACTCTTGTGGTGGTCGAGGTTGTTCTTGAAGTCTCCGACATCCCACCAAGGCTCACTCTGCCACCAACTTTATCGATCCCTCGGTTGTTTTCTTTCACTGCTCCAGTCCAAGGTGCTAAGAAGGTTGCCCCTAGCTCCAGGCCCTTAGCTAGTGGTCTGGAGGGTATATTCCCTCAAGATTGGAAGAAAATTTAGAACTCTTGAGAGTACCCTATTCCTTGGGAGAGTAGAATAAGCCTAGAATATGGACTTCCAAGACCTGAGGCACTAGTGTGTGGTGGCTCTTTAGTATGTACTTCTTCGTAAATACTTTACCTTTTTCATTTGATATTCCATACTGATGTTTAGCTAGACAGGTGATTCACTTCATTACGGACTTGCTGAACCAAGATTTGGATGGCCAAAAGACCTGTGAGTAGCAGTATGAGAATATCACCGAGGCTAACTAGAAGGCTAAGGCATTCCAA
This sequence comes from Areca catechu, assembly GCA_021397845.1. Taxonomy (NCBI): domain Eukaryota; kingdom Viridiplantae; phylum Streptophyta; class Magnoliopsida; order Arecales; family Arecaceae; genus Areca; species Areca catechu. The sequence goes on along the minus strand of CM038046.1, from coordinate 47,980,411 downwards.
ACTAAGGCCAAGTGAGGAAAGTGCTCACCAAATTTGAGACTAGTCTGGGCACTGCATAGAGTAGTTTGGCTAAGATGAAGGCCAACATGGTAATGGCAAGGGTCGATTTGGAGTTAAAGAGGCAAAAAAGAGAGGCCGAGGTAGCGACGATCGAGGGAAAACTGAGGTGAAAGGTAAAGGCTATTGCCACCACGATCACCTTCGGCATGTAGCTCGATGGGTCCCGGGACCATATAGATCACTTCGAGAGTCGCTGGATGTCTTGTCGGTGTGTGCTCCTAACTCGGATGATTTTGCAAAAAAGAAGAGATCCAGGTTTGGGATCCTGATGGGGACACTTCGACGGTCAAGTTAGTAGGACGATCGAGGATAATAGATCCTCAATCATAGAGGCTTGGGTGGCCACCGTGAAGAGGTCCTTTGGAAAGAAATGAACTCTCTAGCGATATATATGGTACTCGATGCTAGTGGGCTGGATGAGATATTCTAGCCGCCCATCCCTTCCTGAGAGGGGTGTAGGCTTAGTACGACCTTGTGGGATAAAGGTTGGAGTCCCGGTAGGGCCTCCTTTGCAACAGGTGTAGGCAGCATGTTGTGGTGTACTCTCCTAGGAGAGGGTGCAGGCCCAGTAGAATCTTGTGGGATAGAAACAAGAGTCCTGGCTAGGTCCTCTTGTAGTAGGTGCAGGTGGTGTGCTGGGGTGCACTCTCCTGGGAGAGGGTGCAGGCTCAGCAATACTTCATGGGATAGGAACCGGAGTCCTGATAAGGCCCCTTCTGTAATGGGTGCGGGACATGCTGCAAGACTTGTTTTCTTGAGGAGGGTGTAGATCCCATGGGGATCAGAGTCTTGACAGGAACTTGTATGTGGGAGAGGGATGACATGCCGCATGACTCCCTATTCTAGAAGAGCATGCCTCTATAGGAGGCACAAGGTAGGAGAGGCACCGTTCCTCCTTCATGACAAGTCCAGTGGAGATAGTGACCTCACTCTTTCCAATCACCATCTGGCCTTGTAGGAGCAAGACGGGGAGGGCATGTGCTTGTCTAGGGTCACTACATCCTTCAATCCTCTCTTCCTCCCCTGACCTATAGGATCCTTCCCTTTCTACGGCTGGGGTTCAAGCAAGCTAGGGATTCTACGCTGCCAGCAGCTCTGCTCTACTAGGAGCTCTGCTTTGCCAACAGCTCTGCTCTACTAGGAGCTCTGCTTTGCCAACATCTTTGCTCTACTAGGAGCTCTGCTCTGCCAAGAGCTTTACTCAACCAGGAGCTCTACTCGGTCAGGAGCTCTACTCAGCCAAGAGCTTTGCTCTGCCAGGAGCTCTACTCGACCAGGAGCTCTACTAGATTAAGGCACGGATCATGGGTGCCACATCAGTAGTCTGCCATATCAGATTCAGGCTGCCACATCATCCACCTGGATCACCATGTAGATGCCATGTCAGTGCCTAGCCACATTAGATTCTCCCCACTCCCAAGCCCAGAGCGCACCATGACTCCTTGGATTCAGGGTAAAGGGAGTAATGATGCTGCTGACATGGAGGGCACCATGCTTGCATCATTAAATACCTTGACCTTCGATGATTCGTAGATCGTGCTCATGCTAATCGAGAAGTGCCACATCAGCAGGGGTGGTGATCTGAAGTGATGTCCTCACATCTCCTGGTGCGGTGGTTCATGAGTCAAAGGATCTTGGATAGTAGGGATTGACATGCATTTGAATCTTATTGGTTGGTGAAATAGAGGGTCGCATCGATCGGCTACCTCAGCTTGAAAGAAAGTTTTGCCATCTCTTTCAGATAAGTGGCTTGTCCCTTTGTACCTTTTCAAAAACCTTCATGCGAAGAAGGAGAAATAGGGAAGAAAGTGGGGAGCTCCTCACTCATTCTTGGAAACCTCAATCTAGGGTCCCTTGTAGGTCATTCTTCCGTCCTTACCTTCTTCACTTCTGGTCTACATCGAGGGGGCGCCCCCTGCCCTTAGGTTTTCTTTCTCTCCTTCATTCCTTCCTCAGCCATGAGTTCCTTTAGAGGTGGACGTCATTCCCTGGAGCTCCCCTAGACCACCTCAGCATGGTGGAGCCATCCCAAGCGAGGCCTCCCTCCTTGGATAGTGAGGAGGAGGATGTTCCTTTTAGAGTCCCCCGTGATCCCCGTCGGATGGTGGACCCCAATACCTTGTCTTTGCCTCCCCCTCCTTCATCCTCCATCTAGGACCTGGCAGGTCCATCTAGCATCACTTCAATGATGACTAGGGTGGATGCCCTCCATCCCTAGAGCACTTGTGGGATCTCATATTTCATTCGAATCATGGCCTTAAATCCGGAGGAGTGGATTACCTCCTGCGGGCCAGGCCGGATCGCCTTGTATAAGGACTTTTTTCTCGCTAGCTTTTGGCTACCTCTCCATCCCTTTATTCTGTCTTTCTTGGACATTATAAGCTAGTTCTGGCCAAGCTCACCCCAAATTTCTCTAGGGTCATCTCTTCTTTCATCGTACTATGTCACTTCCATAGTATAGTCTCCCGCTTTACCTTGAAACTCCACCCCACAAATAAGGGGTGGTGGTTTGTAGCGCCCCATCCTAGGATGCTTAGATTTTACTTGCCCACTTCCATCATGGGATGGAAGAATAGATTATTCTTTGCCTCGATCGAAGAAGTCAACTGGGTTTAGAGTGATCCCGACCAGTCCCCCAATCAGAATGCCACAGTGGAGCCTGCTGATCAGGAGGGTATGATCAACTCATCACCTGAAGGTTCCATGCAGGCGGCACCTCCTCTCTGAGCAGAACCTGTTCAATGCTGGTATTAGCTTGATCCGGTCCTTAGGTAATATTTGAAATATGCATTCTTCAATGATTTTTGGTAACTAACTGACTCTTCTTGTTGATGCAGATATGAAGTTCTTTGTCAACAAAATCAAATAGATGACCCATAAGCGGTCATCATTGACGAGACCCCATGAAGAGCTAGTAAAAAAGCCTCATGGGGAATCGGAATAGAGGCCCCGCGGGGAGTCATCATCCAAGCCTTGGGAAGAGAGGGCCCAAGATGCCCCGGTGCCAGTTGCTGAGGCGATTCGGGAGTGTGACTCCAGGATCGAGAAGGAGCATTGAGCTGAGGGAGGGGCTCCTCCACCCCCTCTAGCGGCCTCTAAGGTCATCACCATCCCACCCTTTCCTGAGGCAACTATTGCCGTAGAACCGAGGGGCACCCAGACATCGCCCATGGCTACTGTAGCACCAGGGACTAGTTGGCAGACCCGATGCTAGCTGACGCTTCATCTACGGCCCCAGTCCCCGGAGTGGCTTGGGTATCGATGATGGTGCCCCCTCATGCATCGATCACCTCGATGCGGGCCTAGCTGAGAGGTTGCTAGGATTCATCCTGCAGCCTCGGGATCGCAAAGAGAGGGCCGGTCACTTGCTAGGCAACACCATCACATGGGTCTTCCCCCAACTCCTCATGGTAAGTCCCTTCCCTTTCTTCTTTCTTTCTTTCTTCTTTTTTTATCTCAGTTGAGCTCCAGACTTGTATGGCGGAGGGGCCAACTCACGATCTTTCTTGGTCCTTTATCTCAGGTCAGCCAAGATGCATTTTTGATCAAGGATGCATGCCAAGTGCTACTCTGGTAGGATGCAAAGTCCTGCAGTAGGGCCAATTGTACTGAAGCGAAGGCCAGGATCCTGGCAGAACAACTACTAGACTTGGAGGCCCAAGTGAAGAGCTTAGAGGCTGAGCTTGCGAGCGCTCAAGATTCTGTCACCGATCTCAAACTAAGCATGGGAGACTATCAGGCTATACTCGCAAAGAGAGTGGAGTACATTGCCCATTTGGAGAATAGCCTTGCCCTATCCACCTCCACCATGCTCCACCAGGAGGGACAGTTATGGAGCCTCCAAATGCTACTGGACATGGTGAAGGATCGGGCAAGGCTATTCTCCAAATGCCACTTGCTGCCATGATGGTGATGGAGGTGGCAAAGAAGGAAGCGGCCCAATCCATCATGTGGTACAAGGCCTTAGTGGAGTTCAAGGATGAGGTGAGGGAGGCCGTCTATGATACATTCTTTGAAGGTTTTGAAGAGTGCAAGAAGAAGATGGTCCAGCTCTTCCACCTCCTGGATTTGCACAACATCATCCCCGATGAGCTTGAAAGTGATGCGGGCAAGGCAAACCCACCTGCAGAAGCCATCCCAGCAAAACCCACTGAACCTGAGGCTGACCCAACTCCACCCCAAGTGTCCCAGGTGGTAGCGACTACCATGATGTCAGCCTGGCAAAGCTCGATGATAGGCTGTAATGTTGTCGTTTAGACACCACGACTATCAGTTTAATTAATCGATTTCTAAATTAAATGAAAAATATGTAGAAAGAGTAAGTTGGGTTAAATCCATGGAGAAGGTAGTGCATAAAAGAAATTAAAATCTTTGATTTTAATAGGAAAAGGAAAGAATGATTTGAAGTAAAAAAAAAGATGTTCAAAGTGCAACAAAGAAATAAAACACGGTATGTTCGATCCGCGAGTTGGATCTTAGCATCTACTTGCAAGAAGAATAAATAATAAAATTCTAAATTGCATAAAAAAAGATTTGATTATAAAGAACTAAAAATAATAACTAAATAAACTAAGAAAAATAGTAACAAAGACTGGAAGTAGATCGGCACAGCCTCATCAGGAAGATGGTTGACGAACTCTCTCTTCCTTCGTACTCTTCAGAGCAAACTGGCTTCCTCTGCTTCTCTTCCTTGGATCTTGATCTTGGAGATGGAGTAGGCTTGAAGATGTGTAGGGGGCAGAACTCTCCTCTTAGAGGCCAACCTATAATCCAAGCTATGCCCTCTATCGTTTACTATACCTTCTTTCCAGAATATTTTTTCTTGCAGCCAAGGGTCCTTAAATAGAGAAGACTAGACAGATTCCTTCACTTGTGACTGTCGGATTGGCTGTACTAGACAACTAAGATTTGTTGGTGTTGGTGGCTATGGATCGCACTTGGAACATGCCTGGGGCTCCATTACATCAGACTCATTAGCCATTGGATTAAAAGGTAATGGATGGATGGATGAAGGCTTAGGATCCTGGGACAGGGTAACAGCAACTAGCTTGGCCAAGGAGATGGGCGGTGGCATTAGGCAATGAGGAGTAGTAGCGGCCATTAATCATGATGGGCCCCTGGTGGTGATGGGTAGATAATGCAAGGGAGAGGGAGGAGGGGGCAATGGTGGCATCTCGTGGTGGCTTTGGTGATGGGAGGAGGAGGGCTGGTGATATGGGATGATGGTGGGTGGTTCAGGATGGCCAGTAATAGGAGGAAGACTGTGGAACAGGGGAGAGACAGGAAGCGGCACTTCAGCAAAATCTGGCAGGGCTCAGACATCGATGCTGGGTGGTAGAGATGGGCGGATCAAGCTGAGATGAGGGCGAGAGATGGGAGGTGGTATGTTCAGCAGCTTCTTCGAGAGGAGGATGGTGGCTGTAGATGGATCAGTGGCTGGTGGCTTCTCCCATGCTTTTTTGGCGAGTTGACGGTAGCGCGAGGCAATCTTCGGTGGTGTTTACAGTGGTGGAAGGCGATGCCTAGGAAGCCAGCGGTGAGGAATGGGTAGCAACTGGCATTTAGGTAGCTTCCCAGTGACTTTTCTAGTAAGGGATGGCTCCCGGCGATGAGGGGAAGCTCCCGGTGGTGAGGGAAGGCTCCCCAACGACTTCTCCGATGAGAACGATGTTTGGAAAGGAAGATGGTCCATGGACAGGGTCTGTGGACTGGCAACAATGGCTGCCTGTGGACTAGATGAGCTCCTATAGACCAAGCACTGGTCCATGGTGGACCGGTTGCTTTAAAATATGTACATTTTCTTTAATAAACTTCAAAATTAAATTTCAGGCTCGTTCAAACTCCGATTTGTATGCCGTTTATGCCATTAAACTCCAAAAATCAAGCTTTTCATAGTGACAGTCTTCTTTCCTATAAAATAATATATAAAATATTAATATATATAAAATAAATATAATTATTAAATTAATGCTTTTATATATGTACATAATATAATTATCATACCTCTAACTTGAACTTTGCTCATCCTCGAGTAAAGCAGATGAATTAGCTATGTATACAAATTTATCATTGAATTAAAAGTTGACTTAGGCAGTCCTAAAGATAGCTGATACCCGGCCAGACCATTAAAGAGGTACTTTATTGGATCACCGAGTCAACCCAATTGGTGGTTGAGTGTTGACCATAGAAATCTTTAGAGGTTTTCCTTACTATCTCCAACTTACTCTTTAAATCCTCTAACTTGATTTGAGTTGAGTTTGTTATCTTTCTATAATTTAGTCCTTTTAATTTTTTTATTTTTCAGAGAAGTCTAGTATAATGTCTTGACCTCTTAAGTATTAGCATACCACCTTTTGATGCGAACCATAATGCTTACTTCGATGAAAGGGCTCGGTACTCAGTAGGGTGCCATTTCTTAACGGATCTCTTGACCTTCTCACCTTTTAATGCAAACCATAATGCTTACTTAGGTGAAGCGGCTTGGTTACTCAATAAGAATTCAAGAAGAGCTGTGAGGTTAGACTAACTCTCTAATATATATTTTTTTATTATTTTTTAGGATTTTTTGTATATCTTAACATTTCTCCCTACTCTTAATAAGCATATTCTTATTAAGATAAGAAGGGAGAGATTTTGGAATCACTCCCAAAATTTAACTTGGTCAACACCCTATCATTTTTTGGGTTCTTAGTAATTTTCTCCTTGGTATCTCTAAAACTATCTAGGTTATTAATCAATCATTGATTAGGGTTCCTAATTAACTTCAAATGGAGACAAGATTTGGATACAAAATTGATTACTTCTGGTCATACTTGAGAACTTAATTAGATTAGTTATTCTTCCCCCTAACTTAATCAACATTACCTCAATGAAGAAGGAAAAAAAAGGGTACAATATATAAAAAGGATAGGAAGGAGTACACCAGGAGTGAATATGCTTTGGGAGTTGAAGAAGGCTTCGTAAAGTAGTGGGCTCTTGTACTTCCATCTAAGTTCTGTAATAATTATATAAAAAAATAAGATTGTTGGGTTATCTCCCAATAAGCCTAAGTTAATGTCTTCAACCAGACATTATGAGAAAGTCCAATAGATAATTAATTTTATTGTGTCCCTCATAATATCAAAAGGATAAGGCCAATCAGGAGACCTTGTCATCATGGTAGAAAAATGTTTATAGAGTACTCTATGATGATTAGCTCGACTCAATAAAGTAGACCGAGCAAGCATGTTATTCTAGGATTTAAAAATGTTATTATGGTTCATACGATACTTATAAAGGGATTATGTTTGTTAGGTTGAGATTGGAGGTGATAGCTTAAAAATTTCTTCACTTATGAGTTGATCTGCCCTACTCCCTTTCTCGAGTATGATATGTTTAGTCAACATTCCTTCCAATTTTAATGTTAGGCACCTTTTTCAGATTAATATTAAACCATCTCCATACATCATTTTAATATCATAGAAAGATTTTGGAGGCAGTCCTCAAAATTGGTGCCGAATATGAAAAAACCCATTATAAAATTTTAAGATCTTGATCCCATATTTTAGTGATATCCCACTTGATAGCTTCTTTATATGCTTTTAGAATACCACTAAGTTGGGCTTCCTGAGTAAGGTTCACTAGAAATGTCTCACTGGGTGCATCAGGAAGTGATTTCAGATTTAGATCAGGTGGTGACTCTAACAAGGGGCTATTATGGGCTAGGTGATGGCTCTTGTTGTTCATTAATCGAAAGGATTGTGTTGTTAGGTTGAGATTGGAGGTGGTAGTTTAAAAATTCTTCACTTATGAGTTGATCTGCCCTACTCCCTTCTCGAGTATGATATGTTTAGTCAACATTCCTTTCCATTTTAATGTTAGGCACCTTTTTCAAATTAATATTAACCTATCTCCATACATCATTTTAATATCATAGAAAGATTTTGGAGGCAGTCCTCAAAATTGGTGCCGAATATGAAAAAATCCATTATAAGATTTTTAAGATCTTGATCCCATATTTTAGTGATATCCCACTCGATAGCTTCTTTATATGCTTTTAGAATACCACTAAGTTGGGCTTCCTGAGTAAGGTTCACTAGAAATGTCTCACTGGTGCATCAGGAAGTGATTTCAGATTTAGATCAGGTGGTGACTCTAACAAGGGGCTATTATGGGCTAGGTGACGGCTCTGTGTTCATTAATCAAAAGTGGGATAGTTTCAAAGTAGGGTATTTGTATTGGGTTATTTACTTATGAGGAATACCCATCTACATTAAAATTATCCATCCTGAGTTGAGCCATACAGGGATCTAACACATCCTGAAAAAGAATTAGGGGGTGGCTTCCTCTATTGAGTCATGCATTTATGGTTCTTGGAAAGTCTCTATCAATTCCATCATTGCATCAATTTGTTCTCCCATTCTATTAAAAGGCATAGATGATTTTAGGGAACCAGGGAATGGGGCCATAGGTGAGTGGGATAATGATGGAATTAGTTTATCCTATAAGTTTAATTTCTTTATATATTTTTTTGCCTTAGCCAAATTATCTATATTGATCTTTATGGTTGTGTAAAGTTGTTCGAAGATCATTTCATTCTCGAGAGTCAGAGTTGATGTTGCAGAAAAAAATAGTGGTTTATTAAAATCTTGAACTAGGTATGGTCTCTTTAGGTTACTCTTGGGTTAACTACGCAGTTCACCTCCCTCATCTCTATTAAGCTTAATTAATCATTGGTCAATTTGATCCATTAGCTTATCGATAGATTGCTGTTGGGCTATAATCAGTTGTTGAAATTGGACAAACCTATCGACATCTAAGTTGGTCTGTAGGGAAGGTGGGTATGATGCTTGCTAAACCTTCTCTTCAAATAGTGGGCTATAATTAGTTGGAGAAGGTTGATAATACAAATGGGGCTGATCATAATAGGGTGCTTCTATAAACATGGACCCTTGGATAACCGGGATAAACACGGGATGTGGTTGCCATGAAATTTCTGGTTGAGCCCCCCAACCGAATTATAGGCATTAAGGTATAGGTTACCTCTTGAGTTGTAGGCTATTTGGGTTTGATCTAGATGAACTTGGTTATACATAAACTCAAGAGGTTGGTACATGGTTGGGACTCACTCTTAAAGGAGTGGGACTCGAATAGACTTTGTGTGCCAGGAGAAAAGGAAATTTACTGTAAGGATTCATGCCCTGGCACTAATTCAGTCTATCAAATTATTTTGATTATTTGGATATACAATCAAGATTTTAGATGAGAGAAATCCTTATTTATTTATAAATTATTTGTTTATTATTATTATTACTTTTCAAGAAGAGTAGTGAGATGAAGGAGAAGAGTTCTAAAAAAAGGATCTAAGAAGTCCTAGTGCTAAGAGAGAGAGTAGAAGAATTAGTTAGGGTTTGGTGTTATTTACAAACAAGTTAGCATAACATGGATTCTCTATCTTAGGGTGCCCTAATTTTAGATAGCTCATAACTTCCAAGGCAACCTTAGAGCCCTCCAAGTCAGAAACTAACTAATCAACTGGCTAGGTAAGGGTAAGATTGGCGAGGGTCTCCTGATTGCTTTCTTTAGACACCAATTAGATTGGTCAGGTCAATAAACGAAACCAATTAAAAATACCTTTCTTCAGGGCTACATCATCCTTGAACCCCCTTCCTAGATACCAGTTAATCAACCAATCCTCCCTCGGTCTAACTCTTTGGATGCCTTGTTTATTAAGCTCGAGTTTCTTAGGGGCTGGCATCTAATTGTTTAATTAATAGGCTTGGATCAATGCAGGATGCAAGGTGGTGGTTTATGGGCCAAAGAAGGCTTATCAACTCCCCATCTTATGTTGTTTATAGGTTAATACCTTTAAGATATTTTATGAAAATATGCAATGCAAAAAAGATATCCCAAACAAGTAAAAATCTTTTAAGTTTTAATTAGTTATACTATTTTAGTTAAGTATTATGCGATATATTTATTTTCTTTTTAGGTTATGTTAATTTAAGCAAAAGAATAGAAGGTAGGTTTTAATTTTTGGTTAGTTAGATATGAGAGGAAGAAGAAAACTAAATTAGATTAAATAAATAAGGTAACTAGATATTTTAAACTATAGCATAAATCAAATCTAGTATTTAAGGTAGTTATTAAAAGATTTAATATTTTTTAGGTTTATCTAAAAAGAAAAAAATTTTAAAGGATTTTTTTTAGATTAGTTTGAAAAGAAAGAAACTAACTAAAATCAAATAAAAATATTTTTTTCTTTTTATGTTTTGTTGAAAAGGAGGAAACTAATTCAAAGGAAGTAAATAAAAAAGAAATAAATCTGGGGTTAGGATTGATCTCACCAAAATTGTGAAACTTTCCTTCTCCTCTTTTTTTCTTTTTTTAATTTTTTTTTATCTATACAAAAAAATAAGAAGAAAAAATTAGTATGCTAAATTTACAAGAAATCAAAGAGATCAAGATGTTAGTGTTCCTGCCTTCCTCGATAATGGTGCTAAAAACTTGATAGGCCATGATATTGTTGTAAAGACACCACGACTATCAGTTTAAGTAACTGACTTCTAAATTAAATGAAGAACACATAGAAAGAGTGAGTCGGGTCGAATACATGAAGAAGGCAGTGCATAAAAAAAATTGAAATATTTAATTTCTTTTTAGGTTATGTTAATTTAAGCAAAAATAATAGAAGGTAGGTTTTAATTTTTGGTTAGTTAGATATGAGAGGAAGAAAACTAAATTAGGTTAAATAAATAAGGTAACTAGATATTCTAAATTAAGCAGAAATCAAATCTAGTATTTAAGATAGTTATTTAAAAGATTTAATATTTTTTAGGTTTATCTAAAAAGAAAAAAAATTAAAAGGATTTTTTTTAGATTAGTTTGAAAAGAAAGAAACTAACTAAAATCAAATAAAAATACTTTTTTTTTTATGTTATGTTGAAAAGGAGGAAACTAATTAAAAGAAAGTAAATAAAAAAGAAATAAATCTGTGGTTAGGATTGATCTCACCAAAATTGTGAAACTTTACTTCTCCTCTTTTTTTTCTTTTTTTAAATTTTTTTATCTATACAAAAAAATAACAAGAAAAAATTAGTATGCTAAATTTACAAGAAATCAAAGAGATCAAAGACGTTAGTGTTCCTGCCTTCCTCGACAATGGTGCTAAAACTTGATAGGCCACGATATTGTTGTAAAGACACCACGACTATCAGTTTAATTAACTGACTTCTAAATTAAATGAAGAACACATAGAAAGAGTGAGTCGGGTTGAATCCATGAAGAAGGCAATGCATAAAAAAAATTGAAATATTTAATTTCAATAGGAAAATGAAAGAATGATTTAAAGTAAAAAAAAGATGTTCAAAGTGCAATAAAGAAATAAAACTTGGTATGTTCGATCTGCTAGTCGAATCTTAGCATTACTTGCAAGAAGAATAAATAATAGAAATTTAAATTACATAAAAAAATTTGATTACAAGGAATTGAAAATAATAACTAAATAAACTAAGAAAAATAGTAGCAAAGAATGGAAATAGATCGACTTAGTCTCGTTAGGAAGATGGTCGACGAACTCCCTTCTTCCTTTATACTCCTTGGAGCAAACTAGCTTCTTCTACTTCTTCCTCCTTGGATCTTGATCTTGGAGATGAAGTAGGCTTGAAGATAGTGTAGGGAGCAGAACTCTCCTCCAAGAAACCTCACTCTTAGAGGCCAATTTGCAATCCAAGCTATGCCCTCTACCCTATATCGTACCCTCTCTCCAGGATGTCTTTTTTTGTTGCCCAAGGGTCCTTAGATAGAGAAGACTAGATAGACTCCTTCACTTGTGATCGTCGGATTGGCTGTATTAGATGGTAAGATTTGTTGGTGTTGGTGGCCACGGATCGTACTTGGAATGTGCTTGGGGCTTATCTACATCAGACTCATTAGCCATCGGATTAGGAGGTAATGGATGGATGGATGAAGGCTCAAGATCCTGGGACAAGGGGAATAGCGGCCAGTGATAGGCCACGATGTTGTCATTAAGATATCATGGCTATCAGTTTAAATAATCGACTTCTTAAAAAAATTAAAAATCCATAGAAAAGTTGAGTCAGGTTGAATCCATAGGGAAGGCGGTATGTTGAATATTTTAAAATTTTTGATTTAAGAAAGTGAATAGATTGAAGTCGGGGAAAAAAATTAAAAGTATAAAAAATAAATAACTTGGTATTAGGATCTACTATTTGATCCTAGCATCTACTTGCAATAAAAATAAAGAACATGAATTAAACGTGCAAGAAAATAAACTTTATATTAATTGAAACCAGGGTCCTACTACAAAATGCAATTAATAAAGTAAAAATAATTATAAAAAAACTATAACAAAGACCGAAAGTAAATCGGTACAGCCTCGTCGGGAAGATAGTTGATGAACTCCCTTGTTCTTGCATACTCCTCAGAGTAATCTGGCTTTCTTTGCTTTTTCCTCCTTGGATCTTGATCTTGGAGATGGAGTAGGCTTGAAGATGGTGTAGGGGGTAGAACTTTCCTCTAAGAAACCTCACTCTTAGAGGCCAACCTGCAACCCAAAGTTAAACCCTCTATCCTATACCGTACCCTCTCTCTAGGATGCATTTCTCTTATAGCAGAGGGTCCTTTAAATAGAGCTCATCTAGGGCATCCTTCCAGTCAAATTTGGAGTCAAGCGGGCTCCAAATTGGTTAGATATCATGTGAAGAATTCTAGGCCATCCGATCGATTGCTTGATGGGTTCATCGTGTTTCACTTTCCTTCTCTAGCAAAGAGAGTCTGATCTGGACTCTTGGATCTCCGAATCCTAGATCTCTTTTCGATTAGGACTCCACTTCTCCCATGGGTGGTGATGGGCATCGAGCGATTGCAAGCGGCGATGGACGATGGCGGGAATGGGGTGGCTGAGGTAGTGATGGTGGTGGCAGAGGAGAGGCACGGGCTAAGGAGGAGTGTGATGGCATTTGGTGGCTCCAAGGTGCTTCTTCGACTGGTGAGGGATTTGGTGGCAGTTCGGGGCGGCAGGGTGGAGGAAAAAGGGAGGCCAACGACCAGCAAGGGCAGTGAACAAAGAAAGGGGGATGATGCTGATCATGGCTTGCTTCAAGGTGTCTTCTCGGTGACTCTTCTGGCAAAGGATGACTCCCAGCAGTGAGGGGGAATGGTGGGAGGAAGTTTCAATGGCTGCAGGCTTGGAATAAGGGAGTTGGTCCATGATTTGGGTCATGGACCGGCAGCAATGGCTGCCGGTGGACCGCACAAGAGTTTATGAACCTAGCAATCGGTCCATGATGGACTGACTACTTTAATATTCATACAATTTATTTAATAAACTCGAAACTCTATTTTGGACTTATTTGGACTCTGATTTGTGTGTCGTCTATACTGTTGGCTCTAGAAATGAGCTCTTTATAATGACAGTCTTCTTTTCTTACATATAATGTATAAAAATATTAATTTGATATAAATAATGATAGTTTAATTATTAAATTAATACTTTTATATGTGTATATAATATAATTATCATACCTCCCAACTTGAACTTTGCTCGTCCTTGAGTAAAGTAGATGAATTAGCTATGTATACAAACTCATCCTCGAATTGAAAGTTGATTTAGACAGTCCTAAAGGCAGTTGATACCCAGCGAGACCATTAAAGAGGTACTTTACTAGATCACTATTTTAACCCAATTAGTGGTTGAGTGTTGATCATATAAATCTTTAGAGGTCTTCCTTACTATTTTCCCAACTTATTCTTTAAATCCTCTAACTTGTTTTAAGTCAGGTTTTTTATCTTTTTATACTTTAGTCTTTTTATTTTTTTCTTCTTTTTTTTGAGAAGTTCAGTGCAATATCTTGACCTCTTAAGCATTAGCATTCTTACCTTTTGATGCGAACCACAATGCTTACTTAGACGAAGGGGCCTGATTACTCAATAGGGTGCCATTGCTTAACAGATCTCTTGACCTTCTCACCTTTTGATGCGAACCACAAAGCTTACTTAGGTGAAGGGGCTTGGTTACTTAATAAGAGTTCAAGAATGGCTGTAAGGTTAGACTGACTCTCTCTTTTTTTTTGGATAAAGAACTTTTTGTATATCTCAACATTTCCATCCCTACTCTTAATAAGCAGATTCTTTATTGAGATAAGAAGAGAGAGAGTTTTGGAATCACTCCTAAAATTTAACTTGGTCAACATCCTACTATTTGTTGGATTTTCTTAGTGATTTGCTCCTTAGTATCTCTAAAACTATCTAGGCCATTAATCAATCATTGATTAAGGGCTTAATTAGCTTTAAATTGAGACAAAATTTGGATACAAAACTAATTTTTTCTGGTCATACTTGAGAACTTAATTAGATTAGTTATCCTCCCCCTGACACTATCCTCAATGGAGAAAGAAAATAAAGGATGTAATATATAAAAAGGAATAGGAAAGAGTATACTTGGAGTGAATGTGCTTCGAGAGTTGAAGAAGGCTTCATGAAGTAGCGGGCTCTTGTACTTCCATCTAAGTTCCTGTAATTATACTAAAAGGATAAGATTATTGGGTTGCCTCCTAACTAGTGCTAAGTTTAACATCTTCAACCAGACATTATGAGGGAGTCCAATAGATGATTAACTTTAATATGTCCCTTATAACATTAAAAGGATAGGGCCAATCAGGAGGCCTTATTATCATGGTAGAAAAACGTTTATAGAGTACTGATGTGGCACAATCGCTGACGTGGAGTAGTTGTCAGATGCCACGTCAGAGAAAGGTGCCATGCCAGGCACTTTACTCGAACTCCTTCGCTTGGTTGAGCTCCCTCGGAACAACGGGGCCACCCGTCAAAGCCGAGCTCCATCCTCCGCCAGGTCGGCACCTGCGAGCTCGAGGTGCCTAGGTCGGAGCTGAGCGACCTCCTTCGCCAGATAGAGCCCCTCCGAGGCTGAGCCCCCTGAGCCAGAGTCGAGCTCAGCCCTCCTCCGCTAGGTCGAGCCCTTCGGAGGTCGAGCCTCCCGGGTCGGAGTCGAGCCTCCCGGGTCGGAGTCGAGCCTTGCCCTTCCAGCTCGAACCCCCAGCTCGGGTGAAGGTACTGACAAGGAGGGAGACGACACCACCATCCTAGTACACCGGCGAGCCGCTCGAGGATCACAGTGAGACACCCACCATACCTTAATAACTACCTGCGGCCACTACTTACACCAAAAAGGGGAGAAGCCCTCTGACCGAGGTGCCATGCTCTTCACCAACCACCTAAACCACCCGAAAGAAGAAGTCAACCAGGAGATTCGAATCTCGGGGGTGGCGGCCTCCCAATCGAGGTACTGCCAAGCTTCCTGAAATGGGACGACCAGAAGGAATGTCAGAACATATGACAGCTTCCCTTATCACGATTGGGAAAGACGTCCTGTCCATTTCCCAGGACACCGCTGCATGTGCCTGACAGCCCAGCGAGGGTCCCGAGACAGGCACTCAATGGTCACCCAAACTACAAAGGATGTTTGACACCCCCAGAAGGGGGAGGTATGCAAGAGCAAATACAAGTGTAAGCTCAACCACAGAGCAATACACAACAAATCCAAGCAAGTCAAGGGAGAAAGGCCACACAGAGAATCCCTCTGGCTCGACCACCATCCTCTCGACACACTTGCACTCCATTCTTACACCATTTACTCCTCCTAGTGTGGAGTCCATCAAGAGAGGCTCGATCAGGAGGACCTATTCTCCTGGATCGTCACTGACTTGACTGTCGGAGTGCCCCCACCAGAATCCCGGCCCGGGTCACTAACCTCATTTTCGCAGGCTTGAAGGTGCAAGACATCCCAAGAGAACCAGAGGGACAATCCGACCTCGACGAGAGCTATGGGCCATGATGATCTTGGCGGCAAAAGATCAGACCTGTGCACACTCCCCTCGTTGGTTTCACAGGTGATTCTGTAAGGGTGGAGGGAGAAATTACTCTCCTAGTTACTGCCGGGACCCCACCTTGGCAGAGCACCATCATGGTAACTTTCACGGTTGTTAGGCTTCCTTCAACCTATAACGTGATTCTAGGCTGACCCGGGCTCAACCTGCTCGACGCCGTCGTCTCCACCAAGAGACTACTTGTGCAGTTCCCAACTCCCTACGGTGTCGGGGAGATGAGGGGGGCACCCTAGTCGATGCAGCATTGTTTCCAAACCCTCCCCGGGGCCAAGACTCTCGAGGGCGATCCCAGGGCAGACAATCTCGACCAAAGGGCTCAAGACCCTAGGGGAGGCCTGGTCGAACGCCTGCTCTCTTATCCACTTGGAAATGACCCTGCGAGGATGGTGCAGATTGGAGCCCATCTGTAGAATGAGGAGAAGGCCCACCTTTTGGAGTTCCTGCGGGTAAATGCAGATGTGTTCGCCTGGATGGCTGCGGACATGCCAGGTATTCATCCCGACGTCATCACTCACAAGTTGAGCATTGATCCAAAGTATAGGCTAGTCCGGCAGAAGAAAAGAAGCTTCACCCCAGAGAGGCAGGAGGCCATCAATGAGGAGGTAGACAAACTCCTCACCGTCGATTTCATTCGGAAGGTGTAGTATCCGAGCTGGCTGGCGAATGTGATGATGGTGAAGAAGAACAATGGCAAATGAAGGATCTGTGTAGACTACATTGACCTCAAAAAGGCATGCCCGAAGGATAGCTTCCTCCTGCTGAAGATCGATCAGCTGGTGGATGCCACCTCGGGGCACAGGCTGTTTTCATTTATGGATGCATTCTCTAGATATAATCAGATCCGGATGCACCCTGAGGACGAGGAGCACACCACCTTTGTCACTGACCAAGGGACATATTGCTACAGGATGATGCCCTTTGGCCTGAAGAACGCTGGAGCCACATACTAGCATCTAGTCAATAGGGTCATCAAAGACCAGATCGGCCGGAACATGCAGGTGTACGTGGATGACATACTTGTCATGAGCAAGCCAAGCTCGGACCATGTCGCTGACCTCGCTGAAGCCTTCCACAACCTCCAAGAGCACCAGATGAAGTTGAACCCCGCAAAATGAACCTTCGGAGTGGTGGCGGGAAAGTTCTTGGGCTTCATGGTCACTCAGAGGGGGATCGAAGCCAACCCGGAGAAGGTCCAAGCGATCATTGACATGGAGCACCCGACATCCAAGAAGCAGGTTCAGCGCTTGATGGGGCGCATCACCGTGCTGAGCCATTTCATCTTGAGGTAGGCCGATCGCTGCCTTCCCTTCTTCAAGGGCTATGCAAGATGCACAACTTCACCTGGACGGATGGTGCGGACACCAGAGGTACCAGAATAAGACAGAGGCTTCTCAACCCTCTATGGATCACTTAATGACATTCGAGTCCATTGTAATAAAGCTTTGTCCAATTAAGTTGTCTTTATTTAAGTCCTGTATTAGTCAGCTCATGTTGAGCTAGTTCAGTCCAGTGTTAGTCAGCTCATGTCGAGTTAATTTTTTTTTTTTGAGTCCTGTCCAAGCATACTGAAGACTCAAGATCACATCATACAAGTGAAGACCAAGTCCAACCAGATTGAAAACATGGAAGTTTAGCCCAAGTCCAACCCAGCTTGAAGACTTGAAGATCCCAGGAGGAGAAAATAAAAAATAAATACAAACCCTGAAGCTCTGGACCAGCCGGAAGCAAATTGGGCCAGCCTAGGCCCGGGAAGGAGCTAGGGCGCCAATCCTTATGGTGACTCTCCTCTTGGTCGGCCACTTAGGGTCACCCCCTTGGCCGACCAAGGCATGAAGAGGGGAGAGTTTAAGGGGATTTTGTCTTCCTAAGTTTTCTTATTTTTTAGCTAGGGTTTGGGTAGGAGTAGGATTCTTATGTAAAGACTAATGTGCCCTTACTTGGAGCCCAAGACTAAGAGTCTATTTAAAAGACCCTAGTCTCTTGTACGAGGATTAATTTTGATATATGAATTAAAACTTGAGTTCTCTTCAATTGCTTTGTGCTACCCTGCTTTGTGCTTAAGGGATTTTATTGGTGCTTTCTTCTTCCCAGTGTTGCAACAGATTCCTGCCACCAACCAACCTTCCAGAGCCCTGGCCGCCCCTTCTAAAACTTTATTACCCTGCTATTTTCTCTTGTTTCCTTATTTCCTTGTGAGGTTTCTAACCCCTGACAGGTCGTTTGCAGGTTCCCGAATTCCTACGAATCCAATGACCCCAGCCAAGCCTCAATTGGACCATCGAGCAGAAAGCCGGGTATCCACGGGTCTTTGGCTCGGTTTTCCAGGCCGCATCTATCGAGGAACGAGAGATCCCTTCACTGCAATCTTCATCGGGAGCATCAGATGTTGTCAAGTATACCCCCTCTGCCATCAGTAATTTTATTGTAGGAGAACTTGCCATAACCGAGGCTTCTCAGCCCTGGCGTTCCATCTTTACTGCTTTCTTAGGTCCTAATCTTTATGCTTAGCTTCTAAAATTCATATAGAATTCCCTATAACTTATTTTGATCCAATATTTGGGATTTAATCACTTCACCCCATATAAAAATCCACAAAAATAATTGCATGCATATTAGTCCCGCATCAACGGAGGAGTGCAGGATGGCCTTTGAGGAGCTGAAGGAATTCCTAGCTTCTCCCCCGCTGCTCTCCAGACCGGAAGAAGGGGAGGAGCTCCTACTCTATCTAGCGGTCAAACCTGGAGCCTTCAGCTCGGTTCTCGTCTATGCAGATGAGGACAAATCCCAGAAGCCAGTGTACTATACCAGTAAAATCCTCCGCGATGCGGAGATTAGGTATACTCGTTTCGAGAAACTCATTTTTGCACTAATAATGTCTGCTAAGCACCTCAGGCCCTATTTCCAAGCGCACCCAATTGTGGTCGTGATGGATCAGCCACTACGGACCATACTTTGCCACCCCAAGACCTCCGTGAGACTGGCCAAGTGGTCCCTGTTGCTCAGCGAGTTTGACATAACGTATCGGCCGAGGTCTTCACAGAAGGTCCAAGTCCTAGCCGACTTCATGGTCGAATGCACCGGGCTCATCGAGGAACCATAGCAGATAATAATGGAGCACCAAACAGAGCTTGGACTGAGGGAGGAACCCTGGATCCTCCATGTGGATGGTGCCTCCAATTCTGGTGGGAGCGGAGCTGGCCTCATCCTCGCCAACAGCGATGGGGCAGTAGCAGAGTGTGCCCTTCACTTCAAGTTTGTCGTAACAAACAACCAGGTGGAGTATGAGGCACTCCTCGCGGGTTTGAAAGTTTCCCGTGAGCTGGGCATGCAAAACTTGAATGTCTTTATCGATTCCCTACTGGTTGCCAGGCAAGTATCCGGAGAATATGAGGCCAGAGATCCCCATATGATGAAGTACCTGGATCGGGTCCGCTCCAGTATGGCAAGCTTCTGATGCTTTAGCATCTCCCATATCCCCCAAGGGAAGAATGCATGCGTGGATACACTGTCGAGGCTCGCGACCCTTCTGGACTCATCACTAGGATGTGCCTACATCGAGTACCTCGATAATCCAAGCTAGAAAGCTCAGAGGAGGTGCACCAGGTAACCCCCGAGCCGAGCTAGATGGATAGGTATGTCAGGTACATCACTGATGGCACCCTGCCAGAGGACAGCGCGGAAGCCGGCCTCGTCAAAAAAAAGGCCTCCTAGTTTGTTCTGATGGAAGGTCAGCTCTACCGTCGATCTCGCTCCTACCTGCTCCTGAAGTGTCTCGGGCCCGTAGAGGCGACCTTCGTACTCCAGGAGATATACGAAGGCCTCTGTGGGAACAATGTGGGAGGAAGAACATTGGCTTACAAAGCTCTCCACCAGGGATACTTCTGGGAGACCATGAGGGAGGACGCCGCCGACTTCATTAAAAGGTGTGACAAATGCTAGTGCCACACCCACATTCAATGCTAGCCGGCAGCACCGATCTCCCAGCTCTCATCCCCTTGGCCTTTTGCTCAATGGGGGATGGACATCCTAGGACCATATCTGGGCAACGAAGGTTCTTGCTAGTAGCGATCGACTACTTCACTAAGTGGATCGAAGCAGAACTGCTAGCTCGGATCACTGAAGCCAATGTCCGCCAATTCTTCTGGAAGTCGATTATCTGCTGCTTCAAACTCCCCCACTGCATCATCACCGACAATAGGTGATAATTTGATAGCCGGGAGTTCGAAGGGTTCTGCACTGAGCACGGCATCCGACATCGCTTCACCTCGATGGCTCATTCTCAAACAAATGGGGAGGCCGAGGTGACTAATCGGACCATCCTCCAAGGGCTCAGAACCCGGCTAGACCAAGCCAAGGGCGGATGGGCGGAAGAACTTCCAAGTGTTCTGTGGGCCTACAACACGATGCCCATAACGGCAACCGGTGAGATGCCCTTCAACCTTGTCTTCGGTACTGAGACAATCATCCCGGTTGAGCTTGGTGTGCCCACACTTCGAGTACAGCAGTACGACGAAGCGCAGAACTTGACACAACTTTTGCTCAACTTAGATCTCCTCGAAGAAACAAGGGACAAAGCTCAGCTCCGAATGGTGGACTACTGACAATGAATGGCCCGGTACTACAACGCACGGGTAAAGCCAAAAGTCTTCGGCTCGGAGACCTGGTGCTGCGTCGAGCTGAAGCATCTCAACCCCGGGAGTGCGGCAAGCTCTCGCCGAACTGGGAAGGCCCCTACAAAGTGGCTGAGGCCCTCTCACATGGGGCCTACAACCACGAGGATCTTGACGGCGTTAGGTTCCCTCAAACATGGAATGCCTACAATCTGAGAAGATACTATCAATAATGTAAGGCTTTCTTCAAGTAATAATAAAGATTTTTTTTGCACAAGTAGCTATCTGCCTTGTAAATAAAATCTCAAGCAAGTCTTCGAGCACAGCTCCAAGACACCAACTCCGGAGCCCAGCTCTTCGACCAACAAGTCTTCGAGCCTAGCTCCAAGACACCAACTTCGGAGCCCAACTCTCTGGCCAACAAGTCTTCGAGCCCAGCTCCAAGACACCAACTCTGGAGCCTAGCTCTCTGGCCAACAAGTCTTCGAGCCCAGCTCTAAGACACCAACTCCGGAGCTCAGCTCTCTGGCCAACAAGTCTCCGAGCCCAGCTCTAAGACACCAACTCCGGAGCCTAACTCTCTGGCCAACAAGTCTTCGAGCCCAACTCCAAGACACTAACTCCGGAGCCCAGCTCTCCGGCTAGCAAGTCTTCGAGCCCAGCTCCAAGACACCAACTCCGGAGCCCAGCTCTCTAGCCAACAAGTCTTCGAGCCCTGCTCCAAGACACCAACTTCAAAGCCCAGTTCTTCAGCCAACAAGTCTCTGAGCCTAGCTCCAAGACACCAACTCCGGAGCCCACCTCTCTGGCCAACAAGTCTTCGAGCCCAGCTCCAAGACACCAACTTTGGAGCCCAGCTCTCCGGCTAGCAAGTCTTTGATCCCAACTCCAAGACACCAACTCCGGAGCCCAGCTCTCTGGCCAACAAGTCTTCGAGCCCAGCTCCAAGACACCAACTCCGGAGCCCAGCTCTCCGGCCAACAAGTCTTCGAGCCCAGCTCCAAGACACCAACTCCGGAGCCCAGCTCTCCGGCCAACAAGTCTTCGAGCCTAGCTCTAAGACACCAACTTCGGACCCTAGCTCTCCGGTCAACAAGTCTTCGAGCCTAGCTCCAAGACACTAACTCCGGAGCCCAGCTCTCCGCGAACAAGTCTTCGAGCCCAACTCTAAGACACCAACTCCGGAGCCCAGCTCTCCGGCCAACAAGTCTTCGAGCCCAGCTCTAAGACACCAACTTCGGAGCCTAGCTCTCCGGTCAACAAGTCTTCGAGCCCAGCTCTAAGACACCAACTCTGGAGCCCAGCTCTCTGGCCAACAAGTCTTCGAGCCCAGCTCCAAGACGGCAACTCCTGAGCCCAGCTCTCAAGCAAACAAGACCCAGAGCCTAGCTCCAAGATGACAACTCCTGAGCCCAGCTCTCAAGCAAACAAGACCGGAGCCCAGCTCCAAGATGACAACTCCTGAGCCCAGCTCTCAGGCAAACAAGACCCGGAGCCTAGCTCTCCAAAAGATAAGTCATCGAGCCTAGCTCCAAGATGACAACTCCCGAGCCCAGCTCTCAGGTGAACAAGACCTGGGGCCCAGCTCTCCAAAAGACAAGTCTTCGAGCCCAGCTCCAAGACACCGATTCCTGAGCCCAGCTCTCAGGCCTTCAAGACCCGGGGCCCAGCTCTCCAGAAGACAAGTCTTCGAGCCTAGCTCCAAGACAAGACCTGAGCCCAGCTCTTAGGCAACCTTGGATCGGGGCCCAGCTCTCCGGCCAAGAAGTCTTCGAGCCTAGCTCCAAGACACCAAGACCTGAGCCCAGCTCTCAGGTAACCTTGGACCGGGGCCCAGCTCTCTGGCCGAGAAGTCTTTGAGCCCAGCTGCTCTCAAACTATCAAAGTCTTGAGCCCAACTCACCAACATTGAAGCCTGGAGGCCAAATCCTAGATAAGGTGGAACCCTCCACACATTTCAAAAAAAAAAAAAGAAGAAAAGAAAGAGAAGAAGGAAGGAAGGGGGAGAGAACCAAGGAGTACTCAGGACGAGGTAGTTGAAAAGACCCATTCCATTCATGAAATCTATTTACAAAACATCCTCGAGCCCCCAACACACCGGGTGACCCGAGTCAATTACAAAAAGAAGAAGACAAGAAAGACCTACTCTACTCGGGCTAGCCCCTAGCAGGGCTGCGAGGCTGTGAGGTTTCATCCTCGGAGGCCTCCAACTGCGCAGCCCCAGCCTTGACTGGCGGGGAGGGCTCAGGAGCAGCAGCTTCTTCAAAGTCTGCCTCCTGGCTCAGCTCCGCATCCGAAGCTCGAGGATAGCTGAGGTGGCTGCGACCCTCATTGGGGACAAATCCCTCAACCCGACCGTGCAGGTACATAAAGCCTTTGAAGAAGGAGTTTGACGCCGTTTGTTAGATCTCAGTGGTGAACTCCTTTGAAGCTCTATACCTGGCCACGGCCCCTTCAGCCTCCTTCCTCGCCTCAGCGGCCTGCTCTACCACCGTCTCCACCGACTTAACCACGTCCGTTGCCGCCTTCTCAGCTGCAGCCAGCTTTTCCTTCACCATCGCCAGTTCGATCTGAAAGGACTGTGCCCTCTCCTTCTGCTGAACTGCCTCGGTGTTGAACGAAGTCAATCTTTTCTCCGTGGCCACGAGTTCCTCGGCCTTTCTCTTTGACCGACCCCGCTCCTGGTCGAGGCTCTCTAGGAGCCCCTTCGCTCGCCCCTCAGAATCGACGAGCTACTTCTCGAGATCCTTGATCTTCTGACCAAGCACCCTGTTGGCATTGGTCCTCTCCTTCAGGTCGGCCCTAAGAGACTCGACCTCTACTGCTCACTACTGATCATTCTTCAGCCAGTTCCTGTAGCAATCTCTAATCAGGAGGACCTCGGTGCCGATCTACATCATGCAAAAGGTTAGCCAAAAAAAAAAAAAGAGAGAGAAGAAGAAAAAGAGAGGGAAATGAAAAGGGTAAAGCCGCTTACTGAGAAGAGCTAGGGGAAGATGCTGCTGATAGCATCCCGCAGACGCTGTCCGGCCTGAAGGAAAACCTAGTGCAGCAGAAGCCTACCCTAGGCATGCAACACTAGGGAGCAGGTATTGCATAATTAAAATTTTTAAGCATGCAGCGGAAAGTACCTACTCATGCACAAGATCTAACATATCATGATGCATGTAACACAATATACAGGCATGTATAGGCAAGTGCAATAATAATAAATCATGTGATAACAACTAGATCTAGGCATGCATGATAACCAAAATAAAATATACAAGAGAACTCTTTCAATCTTCAGAATTAATCAGCGACCAGTTGAACTCCTTCAACAGCAAATAAGATCTGCAACAGCAAGAAGAAATTGATCGATCCAAACTCTCAAGGTGTCCAAGAGTCCACCATCTAGAGTATCCACGCGCAGGGCTCTTGCTGATCCGACTCCCAAATGGATGCTAGTCCACCAGGAATCCATAAATTGGTCATGGCAATATGGAGCAGGGAATATCAAATAATCCACACTGACGGTCTTCTCCAAGACCGCTCAAACTCCACCTAAAGAGCACACACTGGAATACTTAAAATGATGGAAGGAATACATGGGATTAATGCAGATGCTCTGTTCTCTTCCAAAAGAAAACGCACGCCCAGTTTTCTCCTAAATCACAAGGCCGATTCCTCCCTCTCTCTTACATGCATGCTCTGTACTTCACATAAACCAATCTTATGGCCTGCTACCTCCAAAACTGTGAAGGCCTGGAACGCAATACCAAGCCTCTTATTCCTGTTTCTTCTCCTCACACGGCCAGCCACTCACATCGCAAGCCATGGCCTGCAACATAAAAACACCAGAGGCTCTCACAATGTATCCTTTGGTGTGAACCTTTTAAAGGACCACTCGATATATCCTCTCTATATCAAAGTCAGTGCAGTCCTAAGGACTTCATCTTATAAATAGAGTTCATTACAGGGAAATAAATAATGTGATGAGCTGCCAAAACAACATTTTATTAATTCATATATATATTATAATATTGAACACAACCGCCTACAACCTAGGCGATTAGCTTTGGGACACAATTCCCAACAACTCCCACTTGTACTAAAGCCAATCAGAACAGTATCTAATACCCATTTTCCTTTGTCGAACTCTTTGATTCTCGAGGGCTTTAGTGAAGGGTCAGCCAGATTTTCCTTTCCATCGATCTTCATAAGATTGATGTCGCCTCGTTCCACGATCTCTCACATGAGATGATAGCGCCGTAGAATATGCTTCGTGTGGTGAAATGACTTTGGCTCCTTAGCTTGAGCAATGGCCCCTATGCTGTCACAATACACATGAACAGGACCATCTAGGGAAGGTGCCACCCCTAGCTCTCCAAGGAATTTCCGCAACCACACGACTTTCTTTGCCGCATCTGATGCTGCAAAGTACTCTGCTTCACTTACCGAGTCTGCAATAATTGCTTGCTTGGAACTCTTCCAGCAGATCGCTCCTCCTTTCAGGATAAACACAAACCTTGACATACTCTTGCTATCATCTCTGTCAGACTGGAAACTGGAGTCAGTATACTCCACAAGTTTCAAGTCAGGTCTCCATAAATCAGCCATTGGTCCTTAGTATTTCTCAAATACTACAGGATGGTCTTAGCCACCTTCCAATGCGCCTCACTTGGGTCAGACTGGTATCTGCTCACTACTCCTAGTGAGTATGCCATGTCTGGTCTAGTACATGTCATAGCATACATGATAGAGCCCACTGCCGAAGCATAAGAAACTCTACTCATGCGCTTTCTTTCCTCAGGAGTTGTCGCACAATCCTTCTTAGAAAGAGTAATTCCACAACCTATCGGGAGATAGCCTTTCTTAGAATTTTCCATGCTGAACCGTTTCAACACGATATCAATGTACATAAACTGGGACAATCCCAGAAGCCTCTTAGATCTATCTCTATAGATCTTCATACCCAGTATGTAAGAAGCTTCACCCAAGTCCTTCATGGAGAAATGAGATGACAACCATACCTTTATTCCTTGCAATGCTGTGATGTCATTCCCGATTAAAAGAATGTCATCAACATACAATACCAGGAATACAATCATAGAACCATTAACCCACTTATAGATGCAGGATTCGTCTCCATTCCTAACGAAGCCATACGATTTGATACACCTATTAAATCGCATGTTCCAACTTCGAGATGCTTGCTTGAGTCCATAAATGGACCTCTGCAATTTGTACACTTTTGACTCGTCTGTGGATGTGAACCCTTCAGGCTATATCATATACACCTCCTCATCCAGCTCCCCATTCAGGAAAGTGGTTCGGTCATCCATCTACCAAACGTCATAGTCAAAATGTGCTGCCAAAGCAAGCATGATCCGAATGGACTTGAGCATTGCCATAGGAAAGAATGTCTCGTCATAATCGATACCATATCACTGACGATACCCCTTGGTAACCAGACGGACTTCATAGGTTTCCACCTTCCCATCTGCACCCCTTTTCTCTTGAAAATCCACTTGCACCCGATGGGTTTTATCCCTTCAGGTGGATCAACCAATGTCCATACATTATTGATCTCCATGGACTCCATCTCGGATCGCATGGCTCCAAGTCACGCCTTAGAGTCAGATCTCTGAAGTGCATCTATATAGGTGATCGGATCCTCATCATTCTCGTCGAGCTCAATGGGATCACTGTCCCGGACCAAGAAATCATAGTATCTGTCTGGCTGACGCGGTACTCTACCGGATCTCCTAATAATGGGTTCTGGGTGTGATTCAATCACAGCCAGTTCTATGATGTCCTTAGAGTGTGTAGGTTCTTCCACTGGTTGAACTTCACCAAGTTCAATCTTAGAGGCTATAGTTCATTCTCCAAGGAACTCCTTTTCCAAAAAGATAGCCCTAAGAGCAATGAACACTTTCTATTCATCCTCCAAGTAGAAGAAATACCCCTTTGTTTTCTTCGAGTACCTAATAAACAGGCACCGATCAGACCTAGGACCAAGTTTATCTGAGTCTAAATGCTTTACAAAAGCCGGACAACCCCAGACTCGAAGGTGTGAAATTGAGGGCTTACGTCTAGTCCATAGCTTATATGGAGTGGAGACAACAGACTTATTCAGAACTTTATTCAGCAAGTAACAAGCTGTCTCAAGTGCACATCCCCAGAAGGATAGCGGCAGAGTTACAAAGCCCATCATGGATCGAACCATGTCCAACAGGATTCGATCCCTCCTTTCGTACACACCATTCAATTGGGTGTACCTGGAGGAATCCATGGAGAGAGAATCCCATTCTCCTTAATATTTGTCATGAACTCACCGGATTAGGTATTCACCACCTCGATCAGATCGAAGGATTTTAATACTCTTTCCAGTTTGTTTCTTCACTTCATTATGATATCGTTTGAACATTTCAAACAACTCAAAATATGTCTCATAAAAAAGACAACCACACCTAGAAAGGTTGCCTGTAAATGTAATGAAATATATGTATCCACATCTAACACTTACTTTCATGGGTCTGCATACATCAATATGTATGAGTCTCAGAAATTCTGTAGCTCGTTCACCTTTTCCGGTAAAAGATGACTTGGTCATTTTACCAAGCAAACAGGTTTCACAAGTGGGCAGTAAGTCAAAATCACTGACCTCGGGAAGGCCATCTCCTTGCAACTTGTTATCCTATTATGGTTATCATGACCTAGCCTACAGTGCCATAGATACAGGTCATTGACATTTTCTATCCTTGGGCTATACGGGTTTAAGGACACCTGATAAAGAGGACAATTCCTCTTCCCATGCTTCTTACAATAGAAGCACTCTGCACTAGCTAGATCAGCTTTCACTTTCTTGGTCTGACTTGTGCTAGGAGCACTCTGCACCTTCTTTCCCTTACTTTTCTTCTTCCCTTTCTTAAAGGGATGACGACCTCTAGAACCTCCCACTAAATTCACCACCCCTTATTCAGTTGGTGGTCCTTCTCATAAATCGGCAACAACCCCATCAAACCATGGTAATTGACTGCAGGTTATTCATTCTATAATGATCGCGAGGGTTAAGATAGAAGGAGGGTAGAGAATTCAGAATCACATCCTTGCCGAGTTGCTCGTGCAAGGGACATCCAAGCTTGCCCAGTCGTTCGATCATCTCGATCATGTACAATACATGATCAGTAACCGAACCACCATTATCCATTTTGGCATTGTAGATGGCACAAGACACTTTGTACCGCTTCACATCATCTGGCGTGCCGAAAGATTCCTTCAACTTTTGAAAGATCTCGTCTGGCTAGGCCTCCTCGAATTCATGATTGAACTCGTCGTTCATAGCCACCAACATTATGTATCGGATTGTTGTCCGATCAGAAACCCACTTCAAATAAGTGTCCTGACCAAACTCTGAGCATTGGCAGAAGGGATTTCAGGTGCTGGATCCGTTATCACATAAAAGATCTGCTCGTTCTCCAGGACAATCCTCAATCTTCGATACCAGCTATCGAAATTGGGACCCTTTAACTTCTTGCTACCGAGAAGTGACCGGAGCGAAAGGTTTGAAGACTTCTGAAGGAAAATCTAAGACCATATCAGTATATGAATTAATCAATTAAATCAAAAGACTTGGACTTTAGTCTAAAGGTTCCTTTCACTAATTTTTCAGATTGGGAGCCTCTAACTTTAATCCATGAAATCATCATTTCATAGTGGGTACTGAAATCCAATAGACCACGTATGAGCCCGACTATGGCCAACTCACCCATACGCGCTTAAAGGTAGGTTCTCTAACCAATTGCTTCCCCAAGCAACTTCCAGTAATAAATTTTGCCCCACAGAACCCCCAATCGGCCTAAGGGCCTCCTATTGCAGGTCTCTGGTTAGGTCCAACCATCAATATGATGAATCCGATGCTTCCAGCTAATGAATGACCAAGCCTGACTTTGGCTGGCCCATCTGATCACCATTAAGAAGGTTACATTGAACCATCATCTATGGAAGAGTAATCCCGGTAACCGGATGCACACCCGTTCTATGGAACTGCCGATATACACCAAGCTAAAGGGCACATTACTAACCCACTCAATGGGAGGCTAAGACACCATCAACTCATTGACTTAGTCTTTGTTAGGACCTAATAATTTTAGAGGATTTTAATTAGATTGTGACTGAAGAATAGAGAGAAGAATATGGATCAACCTCCCACTGATCAAATCAATTCTCAGGAGGGTTGAATTAAATTCAATAAATTGGTCCATGGGCACCTTAAGATCAGTCAAGCTGATCAACTTGGGCGACATGGGTTAACTCGAATCAATAAGCTATTCTAATCAATTTTGGTTGACCGGATTAGCCAGGTAGGTGAGATCATGGGTGAGTATCCACCATTAATCGTCTTTCCTAGACACCAACCAAGCTGGCCAGGAAAGAGGTAGCCTCATGCAACCATGATCAGAAATGCCAAACCTGCCTAGACACCAATCGATTAGCTGGACTCGATTAGACCAGCCTAAGTACTCGGGCTTTGCACAGAGCCACTAATTAGATCCATTTTAGATGAATGGACTAACCCATCTAACTATTAGATAGATGCTAAAGAGAAATTTTTAATCAACATTTGATTAGTTCTTTTAAGTCCAATTCAACTAACCTTAGGTCTAACCCAATTAATGGACCCAATCAGACAGCTAACCCAGTTAACCCGGATGGCTTATTCAAATGATATTAGGTTTCATAAACCCTAATTAGACCTGTCATTTAATTAATCTTTAAATTCATAATTGTTAGATTATAAACCATCTTTTAATTAAAACATTTTTATTAAATTCATGTAAAACTCTTTTATATGTTTCATGCATCATATCTAGTTTCATCATATCAATTATAATATTGCAAGCCCTAAACATTTTAGACATGCTAATGTAAATGAATCAGGATTAAAACACTTTTAATACCATTGGTTTCCTTTAAGGATCCTTCTGAAAAGGCCAACACAGATGAACCGCCTCTTGCAATAAAAATTAGGGGTTTCAAATCCTGATTAATCTAGACACACGACCATGGTGAAGGTCTCAACTAGATTCCTAAAAGTAATACCTAATACATGCAATCATGATATGTTACACCGGAACCTGTGGCTCTAATGCCACTGAAGAAAACCTGATGCAGCAGGAGCCTACCCTAGGCATGCAACACTAGGGAGCAGGTATTGCATAATTAAAATTTTTAAGCATGCATCGGAAAGTAGCTACTCATGCACAGGATCTAACATATCATGATGCATGTAACACAATATACAGGCATGTATAGGCAAGTGCAATAATAATAAATCATATGATAACAACTAGATCTAGGTATGTATAATAACCAAAATAAAATATACAAGAGAACTCTTTCAGTCTTCAGAATTAATCAGCGACTGGTTGAACTCCTTCAATAGCAAATAAGATCTGCAACGGCAAGAAGAAATTGATTGATCCAAACTCTCGAGGTGTCCAAGCGTCCATCCTCTAGAGTATCCATGCGCAGGGCTCTTGCTGATCCGACTCCTAGATGAATGCTAGTCTACCTAAAATCTATAAACTGGTCACGGTAATGTGGAGCAGGGAATATTAAATAATCCACACCGACGGTCTTCTCCAAGACCGCTCAAACTCCACCTAAAGAGCACACACGGGAATACTTAAAATGATGGAAGGAATACGCGGGATTAATGCAAATGCTCTGTTCTCTTCCAAAAGAAAACTGCATGCCCAGATTTCTCCTAAATCACAAGGCCGGTTCCTCCCTCTCTCTTACATGCATGCTCTGTACTTCAGATAAACCAATCTTATGGATTGCTGCCTCCAAAACCGTGAAGGCTTGGAACGCAATACCAAGCCTCTTATTCCCTGTTGCTTCTCCTCACAAGCCACGGCCTGCAACATAAAAACACCAGAGGCTCTTACATGCACACCCAGCAGCCTATCCCTGTTGATTCTCCCTTTCTCACCCTCTTGGCTTCTTATTGTTCTCTCTTCTCTCTGGCACCCTGGCTTCAACCATCATGCTGTATTTATAGTCAGAGAATTCAATCCATGAAGGGAAGGGAAAATGCTTGGAAGAGCAGTCCAGATCGGTGTAAAAAGATTTTTACTAAGTGCAAACGAACTCTTGCTGTTGTAATTTCATACCAGAGAGAAAACCAAATAAATCCAAATAGCATATGGATAACCTTGATCGGGAACACCCATGAAGCAGAAAACACCGTGAAGACAAGGGACCAAGTGAGAGAAGACGCGTGCGGGAGAAGAACAAGCAGAGATCCAATCCGATCACTGTTCTTATCCCTCTGGCAATTGGTCAAAAAACAGGGACCAAGAAGGCAGGGAAACACCTGCAGCAAGCTAGAGACCGAGAGGAGGAACCGTGCAGGAGAAAAAACACCAAGAAACCCATTTTCGATGCAAGACTATTCATCATAATCTGAAAACCAGGCGGCGTTCAAACTCCACGTGATCTTATCCCATTTAGGCGGTAAACAGGGGAGCAACATGAGCAAGGAACCCATCAAACCGGTGATTCTTATGCCGGGAGAAATAACCATGTTAAAAACCCGGTTCAACAAACCAATTCCAAAAATCGGTTCATTAAACCTTGGTCCGACCAAACCCAATGAGTAATAACATCCGGTTCAGTCCTGGTCTACCAGGAACAATTCCTGGTTGACCCAAACCAATCCTGTTGATCCAAATCAGACCAGAAAATCCAATGTATGCTCAATCAGTCCATTTGACCTAATACCGATATGATTCTCAATCATTGATCGGTTCCTAGATCAGAAAGAAATCCTCGATGTTGTGTGACCTCATAGGCTCGAACCTAAATGGTAGCACTGGAACATTTCCAGTACCAGCACAAGATACCATCTAGCAATGGGTCCCGGCGTCTGGATAGGCCGAAGATGCGAGAGCAATCTATCGAACATCTGTCATATGGTTACCGTATAATTCATCCCTTTGACCTCCAATGCTTAAGATGACCTAGGGTTAGACTGCCAACCCTGACTAAGTCAATCCACAACATGTCTCAACCTTGCAAGTCCAGTGACTCCTCACTGGGACTACCTTGGTCAAGGATTTGCTAAATTGAGACACTGCGAGACATTCAATCCAAACAATTGGATAGGTCAATTCTATCTTGGTCCACCACTACTCCACAAGTACTTGCCTGTACCCAGAAACCTTCCGTCACCGGATTAGAAATCCAGGTAGTCCGGCACCAAAGCATAGGGAGTTGCTAGCAAGCTACCATGGTGACCTCAGGTCGGAGGGATACATATACCATATCCAATCGCGAGCAATCCTTTGACAGAAAGGAACTCTACGGAGTCACGTTCAATGAGATGTCACACATCCCACTTGCAGATCACATCAGTGTCACCACACTCCTTTGGTCAAGAGGACAACCAAACAATGTGAACCACAACAACCTATACTTGATACATTATCATCCTGTACAATGTATCCTTTTGTTGTGAACCTTTTAAAGGACCACTCGATATATCCTCTCTATATCAAAGTCAGTGCAGTCCTAAGGACTTCATCACATAAATAGAGTTCATTACAGGAAAATGGATAATGTGATGAGCTGCCAAAACAACATTTTATTAATTCATATACATATTATAATACTGAACACAACCTCCTACAACCTAGGCAATTGGCTTTGGGACACAATTCCCAACATGGCCATCTCCTGACGGTCTCATGCCTGGATGGAGAAATCCATCATGCGCTCCGCCAGTGCCTGGTTCAGAGAAAGAGCTCTCTGACCCCAGCTTAAAAGGGATTCGGCATTGCTCCCTTTCCCTCCTACCTGCCTCGGGAGCCCGGTCACTTGCCCCTCTGGTGGAAGCACGCTCCAGCGCGGGTTGGGAGCTCGGCCTCCTCTCAGGCGGTGCCTTGGCCACGAGTTCGACTCCCCCTCAAGCCTCCTCCTCCTCGACTTCAATGACAGTAGGCCCTGGTGAATGGGGGGACACGACGGCGGCAGAAGCGGTGACCCTGGCCCGGACTACCACCTCAGGCTTTGGGTAGGGGCCGTCTCTTATTGTCTCGATCGCTCTGGAACTTTCTGGACTGCCCGCTGATTTGGCCCTGGCACCACGGGCGTCGTTCTCTCCACCTGTGCAGGAGCGGCTTCAGTCTCCCCTCTGCTTGGCTCGGCCGGCGCGACGGGAGCGATCGCCGACGCACTCTCGCCCCGAGCCCATCTCGGTGGAGGCTCATCGACCAGCCCTATTGGCGGCCTCTTCCTAGTGATCGCCAGTAGGTCACTCTCCGTGAAGATCATACCTGTACACAAGCCATGCAATGATCAGAGCTTAGAAGGAAAAGTATGAAGAGCACAGAAGAAAATAAAGTTTGAGCTGAACTCACCCAACCCCCTCGTTTGGTCAATCCCAACTTCAGAGAGGTTCTGCTCTGACAGCAGAACCTCCGTGGAAGGGATCTATGCAGTGCGGAGCTACTCGTAATCATCCTGGTCAGTCGCATCAACTGCAGAGCTCTGATTTGGGGACTGGTCCGGGTTGCTCCAGGCCCAGTCGACTCCCTCAACCGTGACGAAGAAAAATTTGCTCTTCCATCCTTTGATAGAAGATGGGAGCTCAAACCTAATGCCCTTTGGACGAGAAGACAAGGACCACCACCCGTCCTCAGTGGGGTGGCGCTTTAGGATAAAGAATGCTCTAAACAAGGAGAACCAGGTGACAAACCCGTGGACATGACAGAGTACAATGAAAGAGAAAATGGTCCTAATAGCATTCGGGACCAGCTGAGCAGGGACAAGTCGGTAGTTATCCAGCACCGATAAGAAGAATGGGTGAAAGGGAAAGTGGAGCCCTTCAGAGAAGGTCTCCTCATAAAAAGCTATTCGGCTCGGGCTACTGGAAGTAACCTAGTCCCCTGGACAGGGGATTAAAAGCCGGACGGAGTATAGGATGCCATAGACATCCCGAATGGTCCCCAGTTCCTCAGCAGTGATCGTCGAAGCGATCCCGTCGGGACTTGTTGACCGGACAGGCTCGGGGATGGGTTCGAGCTGGGGAGGAGGATGAGAAGGACCAGAAGGGTTAAGGCTGGGCTCCCTAATGACAATACCGTCGGGGGGACACCTCCCCCTAAGCTTGAAGCGCGTCTCATCTCCCTCCTCATCATCATCAGAAGAAGAAGAGGGCGGCCTCGACCTAGAAGACCCGGCTTCGCCCTGGTTGGTAGAAGGATGAAAGTTAGGTCCAAAACGGGACATCTTTAGAGAAGAGGAGAGTAGGAGACTCAAGAAGAAGGAGGGACGGACTCGGTTTGGAGAAGGCTCTAGACTCGGAAGTAGAACCCTACCCTGATAAAAAGAAGAAGAGAAAGAAAACTAACCTGGTTTCTTAGAGGGTCTGAGGCAATCAGGGAGGAGAGGAAGCCTGGGTATGGCAGCGGGCACGAGGAATTCAAAAGAATGGATGTTTTCAGAAAAACTCCTTTTCATTTCAAAACGGCCCATCTCATCCATACCGTTACAGCCCCTCTACCAATGGACTCACGCCATGTGCATGCCATCAGTAAGTAAGATGTCCCAGCTGCTCTAAATCCCACACCGGCAATAACTACTCCTCGGACGTGGCCACGTGGCATCCCCGTAATGCCTGGAAAACCGTATCACGAAGCGCCGATGATCATAGCCATAATTGCATCGAATCTTCACCTTTCCATGTCAGCAATGCAATTACTCCCTTTGACCCAAGCGCCGTGCACTAACGAGCCTTGGAAGTGGGGGGCAAATGATGTGGCACAATCGCTGACGTGGAGTAGCTATCAGATGCCATGTCAGAGAAAGGCGCCATGCCAGGAACTTTACTCGGACTCCTTTGTCGGGCTGAGCTCCCTCGAAACAATGGGGCCACCCACCGAAGCCAAGCTCCATCCTTCGCTAGGTCAGCACCCACGAGCTCGGGGCACCTAGGCCAGAGCCGAGCAACCTCCTTCGCTAGATAAAGCCCCTCCGAGGTTGAGCCCCCTGAGCTGGAGTCGAGCTTAGCCCTCCTCCGCCAGGTCGAGCCCCTCCAAGGTCGAGCCCTTTGGGTAGGAGTCGTGTGTCGACCTCCTCCACCGGATCGAGCCCTCCGAGGCTGAGACCCCTAGACCGGAGTCGAGCTCAGCCCTCCTCCACCAGGTCGAGCCCCTCCGAGGTCGAGCCCTCCGAGCCGGAGTCGAGTCCTCCTTTGCCGGGACGAGCCTCTTCGAGGTCGAGCCCCTTGAGTCAGAGTCGAGCTCAGCACTCCTCCACCA
The DNA here is from genome assembly GCA_021397845.1 of Areca catechu. Classification (NCBI taxonomy): domain Eukaryota; kingdom Viridiplantae; phylum Streptophyta; class Magnoliopsida; order Arecales; family Arecaceae; genus Areca; species Areca catechu. The sequence continues at coordinate 47,945,527 of CM038046.1, read as the reverse complement.
AGTCGAGCCCAGCCCTCCTCCACCAAGTCGAGCCCTTCGGAGGTCGAGCCTCCTAGGTCGAGGCCGAGCCCTACCCTTCCAGCTCGACCCCCCAACTTAGGTGAAGGTACTGACAAGGAGGGAGACGACACCACCATCCTAGTATGCCGGCGAGCCACCCGAGGATCGCAATGAGACACCCACCAGGCCGCAATAACTACTTGCGGCCGCTACTTACACCGGAAAGGGAAGAAGCCCTCCGACCGAGGCGCCATGCTATTCACCAACCACCTGAACCACCCGGAAGAGGAAGTCAACCAAGAGATTTGATCCCGGGGGTGGTGGCCCCCCAATCGAGGCACTACCAAGCTTCCCGGAATGGGGCGACCAGAAGGAATGTCAGAACACATGACAGCTTTCCTTATCACGAATCAGGAAAGATGTCCCGTCCATGGCCCAGGACACCGCTGCACACGCCTGACAGCCTAGCGAGGGTCCCGAGATAGGTGCTTAACGGTCACCCAGACTACAAAGGATGTTAGACACCCCCAGAAAGGGGAGGTATGCAAGAGCAAACACAAGTGTAAGCTCAACCACAAAGCAATACACTACAAATCCAAGCAAGTCAAGGGAGAAAGGCCACACAGAGAATCCCTCTGGCTCGGCCACCATCCTCCCGACATACTTGCACTCCATTCTCACACCATTTACTCCTCCTAGCATGGAGTCCATCAAGAGGGGCTCGACTAGGAGGACCTATTCTCCTGGATCATCATTGACTTGACCCTCGGAGTGCCCCCGTCGGAATCCCTGGCCCGGGTCACTAACCTTATTTTTCCAGGCTCGAAGGTGCAGGACATCCCAAGAGAACCAGAGGGGCGATCTGACCTCGACGAGAGCTATGGGCCATGATGATCTTGGCGGCAACAAGTACTCTATGATGGTTAGCCCGAAGTAATAAAGTACACTGGGCAAGCATGTTATTCTAGGATTTAAAAATATATTATAGTTTATAAAATACTTAGGAAGGGATTGTTTATTGGGCCGAAATTAGAGGTGGTAGTTTAAAAATTTCTTCAATTATGGGTTGGTCTACCCTACTCCCCTTCTCAGGCGATGTATTTGGTCATGTCCTTCCATTTTAAATTTGTCACCTTTTCAAGATTAATATTAAAACTATCTCCATACCTCATTTTAATATCATGGAAAGATTTGGATGCAGTCCTCAAGATTGGTGTCGAATACGGAAAAATCAATTATAAAATTTTTGGATCTTGATCCTCATTTTAGTAATATCCCATCCGATAGCTTCTTACATGCTTTTAGAATATCTAAGTTGGGCTTCCTAGATAAGGTTCACTGGAAGAGTTTCAATGTGGGTGCGTCAGGAAGTGATTTCTATTTAGATCAGTGGTGATTGTAACAAGGAGGCATTAGCGGCTAGGTGATGGTCTGTTGTTCATCAATCCAAAGTGGCTGGTTTAAGTAGGGTATTTGGTTAGGTCATTACTTGTGAGGGATACCCATTTATGTTAAACTCATCTACCTGAGTTGAGCTAGATAGGGATCGAACAAATCCAGGGAAGGAATTATGGGGGTAGCCTCCTTTATGGGTTATGCATTATGGTCTTGGGAGGTCTCTACAATTCCATCATTAATCTATTCGTTCTCCCATCCTATTAAAAGACATTGATATTCTAGTTACTAGGGATTGGGGCATAGAGTGAGGGAGTAATGATGAAATTGGTTCGTTCTTACAAGTTAATTCCTCCATTTGTTGGCTTTGGCTCCTTAGTTTTGATGATTAACAAAAGGTTGAGTATATGTTTGGACTAATGTTTCATCTCAAGATAAAGTTCAGGACTTAGGTTATTCAAAAAGAGTACTAAGAGTACAATGATGAAACCAAGCTTGCCTGATTTGGAAAAGAGCTCTTCTACCTTGAACAAGATCAAATTTCTCATATTGGACCTTCCTGTTAAGAAGTAATTGACAAAAGAAACAAAGGCTTAGAGAAACTCAAGCATGGCACGCACCTCTCTAGAGTTTCAGAAAATTTCAGATCAGAGGTCGACCACCAGAGGTCGACTCATGAAGAAAAGAAAAGTTCAGCAAGGCCGGCACGGCAAAATTTCAGTGGCACGCTCCAGAGGTCGACCACCAGAGGTCAACACTGTCCAGAGGTCGACACCAGAGGTCGACTCATAGCCTGAGAATCAAACTGGGCAGAACTATGGTTTCTGGATTTTTGCCTAAGATAAACTGGAGGTCGACTCATGAGGTCGACACTTGATCCAGAGGTCGACTCATGAGGTCGACTCATGGCATAACGGCTAGTTTTTCTGAACTTTTGATTTGATTTCTAACGGCCATATTTTTGATTCTAACGGTCTTGTGGAGTTGTTTCAGCTTGAATGAGGTAATTAACCTCCACCAAACTTCAAAAAAGACAAGGAGACAAAGTGAAAAAGTTTAGAGTGAAAGTACAAAGCCTTCAATCAATTCCAAGCCAAAAAGAGTGAGAAAACCAAGAGATTCCTTAGCCAAAAGCTTTCCATCTTTGAGGAATCCAACTTTCAAGTTTTGGCATTTAGTGAGGTCCAAAGATTCCAAGAGAAAGGCTTGAAGAGTCTCCATCAAGAGCTACATCGAATTACTTTTTGCTCAAAAGGAGTTTGTCTTGTTTTATTCATTGTATTCATATTTTTTTGTCTTAGGCTAGTTTCAAGGGAATTTGAAACTAGTGTGAGGTTTGTTGGTGAGCCAATTGATAAAACCAACTAGGGTTGCTTGTAAGCCCGAAGCCAAAACAAGTGAGTGAGGTTTGTTGGTGAGCCAATTGATAAAACCAACTAGGGTTGCTTGTAAGCCCGAAGCCAAAAAAGTGTGTAAGGTTTTGACTTGTGAGCCTGGTAAAACAAGTCGGCTGTAATCTAAAGATTATAGTGGAAATTCCCAAGTGGAGCTTGGGGAGTGGATGTAGGTGCTAGGTGCACCGAACCACTATACTTCTTGTGTGTTTGCATTGCTTTACTCTTTATCTTCTTTTGCTCTTTAATTGTGTTTTATTTCATTGCTTCGTTGCACAATTACTTGAGCACTATCACTCTTCACCTTTGAACTTGATAGCACATATATTGCTTTAATTTTTAAAATACCCAATTCACCCCCCTCTTGGGCACCATATCTGGGCAACAAGTGGTATCAGAGCACGGTACTCTCTTGTAGGTCCAACGATCTTGAGTGAAAGATCATGGCCGCCCCAATTGGAATGGGTGTAGTTGAAGGACAAGCATCAAATCGCCCTCCTTTCTTTAATGGCACAAACTACACATACTGGAAAACTCGTATGCGTATTTATTTACAAGCTGTAGATTATCATATATGGAGAATAATTACTAAAGGGCCTCATCAGCCCACTCACTTGGTTAATGGCATTATCACCCCAAAATCTGAAGAAGAATGGGATGACAATGACATCAAACAAGCTGAGTTAAATGCTAAGGCGATGAATTTGCTATTCTGTGCACTTGACCCTAGTGAATTCAACAGAATATCAAATTGTATTTCCGCCAAAGAATTTGGGATACACTTGAGGTTACCCATGAGGGTACACACCAAGTGAAGACCACAAAGGTGAACATGCTCATTCATACATATGAGATGTTCAGGATGGAACCAACTGAAAGTATCAGTGAAATGTATACTAGATTTACAAATATAGTAAATGGTATGAGGAGTTTGGAAAAATTATATCTAATGGTGAACTGGTTAACAAACTTCTCAGGTCTCTTCCGGCTTCATGGGATGCGAAAGTAACAGCCATAGAAGAAGCCAAGGATGTCAATACTCTACCTCTTGAGCAGCTTCTTGGATCACTGATGACTTACGAGCTTTCACTAAAGCAGAAGACAGTGGACAATGACAAGAAAAAGAAAGCCATAGCCTTCAAGTCCACTACAAAGGAAGAGTCAAGTGATGAATCAGAAGAAGAAGCTGATGATGATGAGACAGCCCTCATTACAAGAAATTCAAAAGATTCATGAGAAAGAAGAAGGGCTTCTACAAGAAAAGGCCACAAAAAGGTGATCACAATAAAGAAAAAGAGAAAGAAAAAGAAAGGGATCCACCCATCTGCTTCGAGTGCAAGAAGCCTGGACATTATAAAACGGATTGCCCTTTGCTTAAAAGAGTCGAAGGATGTTGAGAAAGAAAGCCATGATGGCTACCTGGAGTGAGAGTGAGGACTCCAGCAGTGATGAAGAGCAGCAGGTAGTCGCCAACCTGTGTTTCATGGCCAATGAAGATAATGAGGTAAATTCTGAACCTGAAATTGAATTTACTTTCAATGAATTGCATGATGCTTTTGATGATTTAGTTATGGAATATGAAAAATTAAAACTGAAAAATAAGAAATTAAGAATGCTAAATCTTGAGCTTACCAAAAATTCAGAAAAGTTTTCAACTGAAATTGAAGATTTAATTCAAGAAAACAAGAAATTAACTGAACATGTAAAGACCTTGAAAATGATAAGGATAATCTTTTAAAAGAAAATGATTCTTTGAAAAATAATAGAAGTCTTAAAACTAATGAGAAAATTGAAAAACAAAACAAAGAACTATTGCTTCAAAACAAGAATTACAAAGAAGAGTTAGAAAAAGTAAAACCTTTTGTAGAAAAGTTTACTTTTAGTTCAGAAAAATTAAGCATGCTTTAAATAGTCAACATGCAGTGTTTAACAAAGCTGGACTTGGATTTAAGCCACACAATCAGCAAAAACTTTACAAAAACTTTTTCATACCTGCATCTTCTAATATTACCTGCTATGCATGTGGTAAGTTAGGACATAAATCATATATTGTAATAAAAGAAAATTAAATACCTTTGGAAAGATTTGGGTTCCAAAAGGAACCAATTTGACTAACCCTAAAGGACCCAAGATGACTTGGGTACCTAAAGTTTCAACTTGATTAATTTTGCAGGTGTGTCTTGCAACCAAAAAAAAGAAGAATGTGGTATCTGGATAGTGGTTGCTCAAGGCACATGACTGGGGATGTGAAGCAATTCTCATCACTAGCAGCTATTGATGGTGGAAACGTTACTTTTGGTGATAATGGAAAAGGCAAAATCGTCGGAATTGGTAAAATCCATATCACCCCGAATGCTTATGTAGATAATGTATTATTTGTTGATGGCTTGAAGCATAATCTTTTTAGCATTAGTCAGTTTTGTGATAAAGGTTTTAAAGTATTTTTGAATCATCTTTGTGCATGGTATCTAGTCTTGATGTCGATGGCATCAAGTTCACTGGTCATAGGCATGGAAACATTTACATGGTTGATCTTGATGATCTAGCCATGGAAAGTGGTCAATGCCTAGTGGCTAGGGAAGCCAAGGCAAGTGAAACTAGTTGGCTTTGGCATCGTAGGCTAGGGCATGCTAGTATGCAGTTGATTTCAAAATTAAGCAAAAAGAATCTTGTAAAAGAATTGCCAAAACTCACATTTGAAAAAGATAAGATTTGTGCTGCATGTCATTTGGAAACAAACTAAATCTACTTTCAAACCTAAAGGAGTAGTATCTACTACTAGACCCCTTGAATTATTGCATATGGACCTCTTTGGACCAACCAGAACAACTAGTTTGGGAGGTAAAAAATATGGGCTAGTAATTGTAGATGATTACTCACGATTTACTTGGGTGATGTTTTTAGCTCATAAAGATGAAACGTTTTCAGCTTTTGTTAATTTCATAAAAGGGTTTCAAACGAAAAAGATCTCACTATTGTTTCTTTGCGTAGTGATCATGGAACTGAATTTGACAATCATGATTTTGAAGCTTTTTGTAATGAAAATGGCATTAGTCATAATTTTTCTGCACCTAGGACACCTCAACAAAATGGGGTGGTAGAAAGAAAGAACAGGACACTTGAAGAAATGGCACGCACAATGCTTTGCGAAAATGATTTACCTAGATATTTTTGGCAGAAGCCATTAATACTTCCTGTTACATTTTAAATCGTGTTTTAATTCGGCCTATTTTGAAGAAAACACCATATGAGCTTTGGAAAAATCGAAAACCAAATCTTAGTATTTCGTGTATTTGGTTGCCGCTGTTTCATATTAAACAATGGCAAAGACAATATCAGTAAATTTGATGCCAAGTCAGATGAGGGTATCTTCTTAGGATACTCTACTTCTAGCAAGGCATACAGGGTCTTCAAACAGAAGAACTCTTCTGGTTGAAGAATCAATTCACGTAGTGTTTGATGAATCTAACGAAAAATCTTCTAGAAAAGAAGATTCTATTGATGATGAAACAGGTACAAAGAAGCTTGAACATTTGACAATCAATGAAGATGAGCCCAAAGGAGATGATGATCAAGAAAATGAAGATCAAACTCAAGAGATCAATGCAACTTCACCAAAACCTTTACCTAAAGAGTGGAGGTATGCACACGGACACCCAAAGAGCTAATAATTGGTGATCCGTCAAAGGAGTAAGTACACGCTCTTCTATTAGAAATGTTTGTGATTATTTAGCTTTTGTATCTCAGATAGAGCCTAAGTCAATTGAAGAAGCTGAAAAAGATTGTAACTGGATTAATGCTATGCAAGATGAACTAAATCAATTTAAAAGAAATAACGTTTGGACTTTAACTGAAAGACCCCTTAATGTTCTGTAATTGGCACAAAATGGGTTTTTAGAAATAAACTTGATGAACATGGTATTGTAACTAGAAACAAAGCTAGACTTGTTGCTAAAGGCTACAACCAGGAAGAAGGGATCGACTTTGATGAAACCTTTGCTCCTGTTGCTAGGCTAGAAGCAATTAGACTTTTACTTGCTTTTGCGTTTATGGATTTCAAGTTATTTCAAATGGATGTTAAGAGTGCTTTTTTAAATGGATTTATTGAAGAGGAGTTTATTTGAACAACCTCCTGGTTTTGAAAATCATGAATTTCCTAACCATGTTTTAAATTGCATAAAGCATTGTATGGTTTAAAAAGCAAGCTCCTAGAGCTTGGTATGATAGATTAAGTTCATTTTTGATGAAGAATGATTTTTCTAGAGGTAATGTAGATAATACATTGTTTTTGAAAAGAAAAATGATGATCTCTTAGTAGTACAAATCTATGTAGATGATATTATTTTGGTGCTGCTACTAACGAATGTCTTTGTCAAGAATTTGCAAAGTTAATGCAGAGTGAGTTCGAGATGAGCATGATGGGAGAACTCAACTTCTTCCTCGGACTCCAAATTAAGCAAACCAAAGAGGGGATCTCCATCAACCAAGCCAAGTACACAAGGGAAATATTGAAAAAGTTTGGGATGGAGACTACCAAACCAATAGGTACCCCTATGAGCTCTTCATGTAAATTAGACAAAGATGAATGTGGTAAATCAGTAGACCAAAAATTATATAGAGGCATGATTGGTTCACTGCTATATCTAACTGCCAGTAGACCAGATATAATGTTTAGTGTTTGTATGTGTGCACGTTTTCAGTCTGCTCCTAAAGAATCACATCTCTTAGCTGTAAAACGTATATTTAGATACTTATCTGGGTCAATCGAAATTGGTCTTTGGTACTCTAGAGAGTCATCATATGAATTAATTGCATATTCTGATGCTGATTTTGCTGGGTGTAAACTTGATCGTAAAAGTACTAGTGGAACTTGTCAATTCCTAGGAGTTAATTTGATTTCATGGAGCAGTAAGAAACAGAATTCGGTTGCTCTATCTACGGCGGAAGCCGAATATATAGCAGCTGGAAGCTGTTGTGCTCAGATTCTATGGATCAAACAACAACTCGAGGACTTTGGCATCAAACTAACTAAGACACCCATAAGATGTGATAATACTAGTGCAATCAATTTAACGAAAAATCCTGTACAACATTCAAGAAGCAAACATATTGAAATAAGACATCACTTCATAAGAGATCACGTTCAAAACTCTAATGTGTTGTTAGAATTTATTTGTACTGATTATCAATTGGCTGATATATTCACAAAACCATTGAATGAAGATAGATTTTGTATGATCAGAAGAGAACTGGGAGTCATTGATCCTTTTGCTTGAAACTCTTCAATTTTCATCAAAAATTCCTCAAAAATGATTTATAAATTCTCAAATATGTTTAAAGGTTATTTTTCTAAATTTTATCAAATTTTTTAAATTTTACAGAATTTTATTTTGGGTAATTTATTGTTGGAGGTCGACACTTTAATTTTCGGAGGTCGACACTTGAGGTCGACCCCTAAGGTTTTGGAGGTCGACACTTGAGGTCGACCCCTGAAATTTTTAGAGGTCGACACTTGAACGGAAATCTCCTTTTTAAAACCCGTCCGCAAGCCACATTTTCTCCATTTCTTTCCATTTCTCCTTCGTGTGGTCCCCTCCAACTTCCCTAAACCTCTAAACAGTGGATTTCCAACCTTCTCCTTCATCTTTTTGGGTAATCCTCTCCTCTCCTCTTGTTTTCCTTGGAACCAAACCATTTTTTGACCGTGTTCTTGGTTTGGACAACCGAAAGCTTTTGCATCTATCTACCCTCAAATCTCGGTTGTTTTTCAATTGAAATCACTTATTTCCTTCCTCCGTTTCTTACATTTTCTCCATTTACTCTCGATTTTCTCCATTTTCACAAACCCTATCTCACCATTTCACCATTTCCTCTTTTCTCAACCGTGAACCTCTCTTTCCCTCTTCTCTTGGTTCCTTTCCTCTTAGCCTTGCTTTATCGTACTTCTCCCTAATTTACCCCTCTTCCTTTCATATGGGTCCAAGAAAGCACTTGGCAGTAAGGAAAAGGAGATTGGAACAAGGCCAAGGTAGCACTGAGCGACGAAGAAAGGTCAGACATGAGCGTGAGCCGACCCCAGAGCCACCTGCACCAGTGCCAGCCAGCTTAGTACGGAAGAGCATTGCGAGTGGGAGGCGTGTGGATATACCTTTCTGGGATCAGCATCACTTTTTTATAGGAGATGTGCTGAGAGATGCAGGTCTGGTTCACTTCTGCACGATGACTGAGAGATTCTACCCAGACCTCATCAGGGAGTTCTATGGATCCATGGCCACTGATGGCATTGGATGGTCAGCTACTGTACGTGGGATCGAGATTCCAGTGACACCGGAGGTCATCAGTCGCGTTTGGAGGATTCCACTTCATGGCACTGCTGCCACTTCGATCAGCGACAGAGAGCATGCCTTCAGATGTATTCTAGAGCGTGAGGATGTTAGCGGCATTTCCACAGTAGCCGCTAACCAGCTTTCACTGGAGATGAGAGTGCTGCATCATATCATCGCCCGTATCTTGATTCCGAAGAGCGGGAGATTCGACTTTATCACTGAGCGTGAGTGGTGTTGATGGTGTCCCTGAGACAGCGGACTCCCATCAACCTTCCAGGATCATGCTTCAGCAGATGGGTGAGGCAGCATCTCACAGGAGACTAGTTCAGCCATATGGTATGGGGCTGACACAGCTATTCAGGGAGCATGGTGTTTCATTTGATGGTATACCCTTCAGTCAGCTGCAGCATACTGATACATATGGAGAGAAATCCCTGCATAGGATGGGATTTCGACTGATTGGTGACCGTTGGGTGCGACGAGAGTCTGGCCAGGAGCCAGATGAGGAGGATGAGATCCGAGCAGCTGAGGCAGGGCCTTCAGAGCCTACTGATCATGGTACACCTCCTCGCCCAGCACCAGAGTCAGAGACTGCGGAGCCTGAGCCATTCACACCACCACCCTCATCAGCTCCAGCACCTACTGCTACTGCTACACCACGGAGGACTACAGCGAGGATATCGGACTTTGAGCAGAGAGTGACTGATCACATTTCAGAGGTCCGGACAGAGATTGCTGGTGTACGACAGGAGCTACATGATCTGCGGATACACACAGATATGCGCATTGGAGCTCTCTCAGCTAGTGTAGATGCAGGATTCCGACAGATCCTCAGCCTACTGAGATTAGCACTGCCACCAGGGACTGTAGATCCGACAGTATCTCCTCCACATTCTGATGATGATGATGATGATGGCTCCAGTGGATACAGTGACAGTGATGGAGATCAGCCTGGAGCAGGTAGCTCTGATGTTCCACCTGCAGATCCGATTCCAGAGATTCCCCCTTCTACTGATCCTCCTTCTACTGATCTTCCCAGTACAGATCCTCCAGCTACAGATGTGCCAGTAGATACTGAGTTTACTGAGTCACTTTTTGAGACTATTACAGGGATTCCGGATGATAGAGATGAGCATACAGAGACAGATATTGATGATCCCACTGCTTATGAGCTAGTCAGCAGGCACACTCCAGCTCAGTCTACTCAGCATACTGATCCATTTACTCCTTCTGCTACTGCTTCTGTTAGGACACCTGTGGAGCCTTTTCCTCGGACCTATAGATCTCGTAGGAGTACCCCTAGGTCTGGTCCCTCTCTGAGGACTCGGAGTCTCACTCATAGGACTCCAAAATCCTCATCTAGGATCTCGGCTCCTATCTCTTTTGATATACCTTCTGATGAGGAGTAGCCTCATAGATTTACTTGATGTGTGTACTTAGTTTGCTTTGTATGATCTGATGTATCAGTGTTTTGTGCTTACTATGTAAGCAATTTGTAACTGAATACATTTATACACTTATCTATATTGTGATATTTTACTGTCTGATACCAGCTCTTAGCATTTATCTTTTTAAACCCTCAAGTTAGAATGTTTTTTTATCTCGAATGCACAAATTGAGGGGGAGCATGTATTTTATGCAACTAAGTATTCATTGCAATGGAATGGTTCATTTGTTTTATCTTACTACAAAGAATGCACTTTTTGATTCTTGACAAAAAGGGGGAGTATAGTAAAGTTTGTAAAGTATATATGGTAAAGTATGACTCTTCATAGAATAGAGTAGTAAAGCTATAATGGTCTTTCTTTTGACTCATAGAATGTTTTCACAAAAAGAAAGAAGTAAATGAAAAGTAAAATCTTTATATGTATAGTAAAGCTATTATGGTTCTTAACTTTTTGAATCATGAGAATGTTTTCACAAAAAAAATAAATAAATAGATGAAAAGTAAAATTTTTATGATATACTCATGCATGTGAGGTTTCTTTGAAAATTTTATTAGTGCTATATTTTGCTTTTGGACTTAATTGCATATATACTCAAGGTTTGTCATCATCAAAAAGGGGAGATTGTTGGCTTTGGCTCCTTAGTTTTGATGATTAACAAAAGGTTGAGTATATGTTTGGACTAATGTTTCATCTCAAGATAAAGTTTCAGGACTTAGGTTATTCAAAAGAGTACTAAGAGTACAATGATGAAACCAAGCTTGCCTGATTTGGAAAAGAGCTCTTCTACCTTGAACAAGATCAAATTTCTCATATTGGACCTTCCTGTTAAGAAGTAATTGACAAAAGAAACAAAGGCTTAGAGAAACTCAAGCATGGCACGCACCTCTCTAGAGTTTCAGAAAATTTCAGATCAGAGGTCGACCACCAGAGGTCGACACCTTGTCAAAGGTCGACCACCAGAGGTCGACTCATGAAGAGAAGAAAAGTTCAGCAAGGCCGGCACGGCAAAATTTCAGTGGCACGCTCCAGAGGTCGACCACCAGAGGTCAACACCTGTCCAGAGGTCGACACCAGAGGTCGACTCATAGCCTGAGAATTCAAACTGGGCAGAACTATGGTTTCTGGATTTTTGCCTAAGATAAACTGGAGGTCGACTCATGAGGTCGACACTTGATCCAGAGTCGACTCATGAGGTCGACTCATGGCATAACGGCTAGTTTTTCTGAACTTTTGATTTGATTTCTAACGGCCATAAACGGCCATATTTTTGATTCTAACGGTCTTGTGGAGTTGTTTCAGCTTGAATGAGGTATTTAACCTCCACCAAACTTCAAAAAAGACAAGGAGACAAAGTGAAAAAGTTAGAGTGAAAGTACAAAGCCTTCAATCAATTCCAAGCCAAAAAGAGTGAGAAAACCAGAGATTCCTTAGCCAAAAGCTTTCCATCTTTGAGGAATCCAACTTTCAAGTATTTGGCATTTAGTGAGGTCCAAAGATTCCAAGAGAAAGGCTTGAAGAGTCTCCATCAAGAGCTACATCGAATTACTTTTTGCTCAAAAGGAGTTTGTCTTGTTTTATTCATTGTATTCATATTTCTTTGTCTTAGGCTAGTTTCAAGGGAATTTGAAACTAGTGTGAGGTTTGTTGGTGAGCCAATTGAACCAACTAGGGTTGCTTGTAAGCCCGAAGCCAAAACAAGTGAGTGAGGTTTGTTGGTGAGCCAATTGATAAAACCAACTAGGGTGCTTGTAAGCCCGAAGCCAAAAAAGTGTGTAAGGTTTTGACTTGTGAGCCTGGTAAAACAAGTCGGCTGTAATCTAAAGATTATAGTGAAATTCCCAAGTGGAGCTTGGGGAGTGGATGTAGGTGCTAGGTGCACCGAACCACTATACTTCTTGTGTGTTTGCATTGCTTTACTCTTATCTTCTTTTGCTCTTTAATTGTTGTTTTATTTCATTGCTTCCGTTGCACAATTACTTGAGCACTATCACTCTTCACCTTTGAACTTGATAGCACATATATTGCTTTAATTTTTAAAATACCCAATTCACCCCCCTCTTGGGCACCATATCTGGGCAAAATCCATGTATTTTTCTACCTTAGCCAAATTATCTATATTGGTCTTTATGGTTGTGCAAAGTTGTTTTAAGACCAATTCATTCACGGGAGTCAGAGTTGATTATTCAAGAAAAGATAGAGGGTTATTAAAGTTTTGAGCTAGGTATGGTCCCTCTAGATTACTCTCGGGTTGATTAAGTGGTTCACCTCCCTCCTCTTTGTTAAGCTTAATTAATTATTGGTCAGTTTGATCCGTTAGCCTATTGATAGATTGCTGTTGGGCTATAATCATTTATTGAAATTGAGCTAACCTATCGACATCTAGGTTGGTATGTAGGAGAGCTGGGTATGGTGCTTGCTAAACCTTTTCTTTAAATAATGGGCTATAATTAGTTGGAGAAGGTTGATAATGGGGATAGGGTTGATCATAATAGGGTTCCTTTATAAACATAGATCCTTGGATAGTCGGGGTAACCACTGGGTATGGTTGCCATGAAAACTTTGGTTGAGCCCCCCAACCTGAATTATAGGCATTATAGTATGGATTGTTCTTGAGTTGTAGGTCGTTTGGGTTTGATCCTAATAAACTCGGTCATACTTAAACTCAATAGATTGGTACCTGGTGGGGTACTCACTCTCAAAGTGGGTGGGGCATGAATAAATTTGGTATGTCGGGAGAAAGGGTACTCTACTATAAGGATTCATACTCCTGGCACTGATTTAGTCTATCGGATTGTGTTGATCATTCGAATATGCAATCAAAATTTTAGATCAGAGCAATCCTTATTTATTTATATATTAATTATTATTATTTAATTTTTAAGAGGAGTGGTGAGATGAAGAAGGAAAAGAGTTATAAAGAAAGGGCCTAAGGAGTCCTAGAGCTAAGAGAGAGAAGAAGAATTAGTTAGGGTTTGGTGTTATTTACAAATAAGTTAGCATACATGGACTCTTTATCCTAGGGTTTCCTAATTCTAAACAACTCCTAACTGCCAAGGCAATCTTGGAGCCCTCCAAGTCAAAAACTAACTAATCAACTGGCCAGATAAGAATAAGATTGGTGGGGGTCCCCTCGTTGCTTTTCATAGATTGGCCAGGTCAGTCAATGAAATCAATTAAAAATCAACTTTCTTCAGGGCTATATCATCCTTGAACCCCTTTTCTAGACACCAGATAATCAGCTAATCCTGATCCGGCTAACTCTTCCGGGTGCCTTGTCCTATTGAGCTTGAGTTCCTTAGGGGTTGATGTCTAATTGATTTTAATTATTAGGCTTAGGTCAATGCAGGATGCAGGGTGGTGGTTTGTGGGCCAAGGAAGGGTTATCAGCTCCCTACCTTATGTTGTTTATGGGTTAATACCCTTAAAATATTTTATAAAAATATGCTATGCAAAATAAGAAAATATCCCAAATAGGTAATAGTCTTTTAGGGTTTAGTTAGTTACTCTATTTTAGTTACGTGTTATGAGGTGTTTGTGTTTTCTTTTTAGGTTATGTTATTTAAATAAGAGGGATAAAAGGGTAGGTTTTAATCTTTATTAATTACGGATAAAAAAAGGACTAAAATTAGGTTAAGCAAATAAAGAAACTATAGATTAAAACAAGACATCAACTCGATATTTAAAGCAGTTAAAAAAAAGTTAAATTTTTATTTAGGTCAATTCAAAAAAAGGAAGAAACTAAAAAAGGATTTTTTTTCTTTTATGTTAGTTTGAAAAAAAGGAAACTAATTAAAAGGAAGAAACTAAAAAAGATTTTTTTTATTAATTAGAAAAAGAGGATAGTAATAAAAAAATAAATCAAAAAAATTGGTATTTTTTTAAAAAAGATGGCTAATTAAAGGAAACAAAAAAAAATTTTTTTTGGTAAAATGAAAAGGAAAAAATTAATTAGAAGTAGCTAAGGAAAAAGGTAAGTAATCTAGGGTTAGGATTGATCTCACCAGATTTGTAAAAATTTCCTTCACCTCTTTTTTTCCTTTTTCCTTTTTTTGTTTTTTTTTGTAAAAAAAAATAAGAAAAAAATTAATACACTTGAATTTACAAGAAATCAAAGAAATAAAAATATTAGCATTCATGCCTTCCTCGGTAACGGTGCCAAAAACTTGATAGGCCATGATGTTGTCGTTAAGATACCATGGCTATCAATTTAAATTAACCAACTTCTTAAGAAAATTAAAAATTTCTAGAAAAGATGAATTGGGTCGAATCCATAGGGAAGGCAGTATGTTGAATGTTTTAAAATTTTTGATTTAAGAAAATGAATAGGTCGAAGTCGAGGAAATAAAATTAAACTATAAAAAATAAATAACTTAGTACTAAGATCTACTATTTAGATCCTAGCATTTACTGAAAATAAAAATAAAGAACATAAATTTAAAATTGCAAGAAAATAAACTTTATATTAATTGAAACCAGGGTCCTACTATAAAATACATTTAAATAAACTAAAAATAATTATAAAAAACTATAACAAAGACCGAAAGTAGATCGGCATAGCCTTATTGGAAAGATGGTCGACGAACTCCCTTCTTTCTTCGTACTCCTCGGAGCAAATTGGCTTTCTCTGCTTCTTCCTCCTTCGATCTTGATCTTGGAGATGGAGTAGGCTTGAAGATGGTAAAGGAGGCAGAACTCTCCTCTAAGAAACCTCACTCTTAGAGACCAACCAGCAATCCAAAGTTAAACCCTTTACCCTATACTGTACCATCTCTTCAGGATGCCTTTCTCTTGTAGTAGAGGGTCCTTTAAATAGAGCTCATCTAGGGCTTCCTCCTAGTCAAATTTGGACTCAATCAAGCTCCAAATCAATTAGATATCATGTAGAGAATTCTCGATCATTTGATCGATTTCTTAATGGGTTCATCACAGCTCACTTTCCTTCTCTGGTAGAGAGAGTCCAGATCTCCGAATCCTGGATCCCTCTTCGATTGGGACTCCACTTCTCTTATGGGTGGTGACGGGCATCAGGTGGTGGCGAGTGGTGGTGAGCGACGGTGTGTGGTGGACAGTGGTAGGAATGGGGTGGCTGAGGTAGTGATGGTGGTGGCAGAGGAGAGGCACATGCTGAGGAGGAGTGTGATGGTGTTTGGTGGCTCCAAGGTGGTTCTTTGGCTGGTGAGGGACTGGGTGATAATTTGGGGTGGCAAAAAAAGGGAGGCCATTGACCAGCAAGGTTGGCGGACAAAGAAAGGGGGACCATGTTGACCATGGCCGGCTTCAAGGTGGCTTCCTAGTGACTCTTCTGGTGAAGGATGACTCCCGATGGTGAGGGGGAACGGTGGAAGGAAGTTTCGGTGGCTGCACGCTCGGAACAAGGGAGCTGGTCCACGGTCTAGTCATTGACCTGCAGCAATGGCTGTCGGTGGACCGCATAAGAGTTTATGAACCCAGCAGTTGGTCCATGATGGACTGCCTGCTGTAATATTTATGTAATTTATTTAATAAACTTGAAACTCTAATTCTGGACTGATTTGAACTTCGATTTGACTACCGTCTATGCCGCTGGACTTCAAAATTGAGCTCTTTATAATGATGGTCTTCTTTCCTACAAATAATATACAAAAATATTAATTTAATATAAATAATGATAGTTTAATTATTAAATTAATACTTTTATATGTGTATATAATATAATTATCGATCAGCTTGGCCAAGGAGATGGGCGGTGGCATCAGGCGGTGAGGACCAGCAGTGGCCAATGATTGTGATGGGCCCCTAGTGGTGATGGGTAGATCGGGCGAGGGAGAGGGAGGAGGGGGCAATGGTGACGTCTTGTGGTGGCTTCGGTGATGGGAGGAGGATGGCCGGTGACATGGGATGACATGGGCGGTTGAGGATGACCAGCAATAAGCGAAAGATCATGGAATAGGGAAGAGACAGGAAGTGGCACTTCGACGGCATCTGGCAGGGCTCAGACGGCGAAGCTGGGTGGTGGAGATGGCTAGATCGGGCTGAGACGAAGGCTAGGATGGAGAGGTGGCATGTTCGGCAGCTTCTTCGGGAGGAGGATGGTGGCTACAGATGGATCGGTGGCGGTGGCTTCTTCCATGGTTTTCTCGATGAGTTGATGGCGACGAGAGGCAATCTCTGGTGGCATGGATGGTAGTGGAAGGTAGTGCCTGGGAGGATTTGATAGAAAGGAGGCCGACAGTGAGGGATGGGTAGCAACTAGCATTTGGGTAGCTTCTTGGTGACTTTTCCGATGAGGGACGGCTCCCGACGACGAGGGAAGGCTCCTCGATGGCTTCTTTAATGAGAACGACGTTCAAGAAAAATGATGGTCCATGGACATGATTTATGGACTAGCAGTAATGGCTACCTATGGACCAAACAAGCTTTTGTAGACCAAGCAACCGATCCATGATGGACGGCTACTTTAAAATATGTGCATTTTCTTAATAAACTTCAAAATTAAATTTTGGGCTCGTTCGAACTCTGATTCGTGTTTTGTTTGCACTGTTGGACTTCAAAAATCAAGCTCTTCATAATAATAGTCTTCTTTTCTATAAATAATATATAATAGATAATATATAAATCTATTAATTTAATATAAATAAATATACTTTAATTATTAAATTAATGCTTTTATATATGTATATAATATAATTATCACTCGGTGAGGGAGGTCATCGAGTGGATAATGGCCGAGATAGGGGTGATGATAGAAGCTGCTATGGAAGCCATCAAGTCTGGCGATACCCTAGTATCAACTTCTGGATCATGATCGACTTAGGGTTCTTCTGCTACTTTTTCTCTCTTTTTTTTCTTCTTTTTGTACTTGAAATGTTTTGATGAACTCCTCGACCTGTCGGGGAGTTCCCATTTTGTAAACCCTTTTTGAGCAATGAATCAGAATTTCTTGCCTAATTAATGCACTTTCTTCACTTCTTCTTCCTTTGGTGCCCGTCATCTAGTCTATTGGCTAGACAGTGGGGTAGTTGGATGATCCACTTGAGGAGGCGGTGCGTGGGAGCATCCTGCCAGGCCCCTCCTACTCCTGAGTCGATGAAGTTTAACCCGGGATAGGATAGGTGGTGGCGAGTTCCGTGGAACTGGTCACCAGCAATGATGGCATTATGGAGCATCTCGTCCCTCCCTTCGCTAGACACCGGGTCCAATGAGTGAGTGTGGAGCTATAGGGTAGGCCTCCCAAGGGGGCGGTGCCGTAGAGCTCTCCATCTTTCTTCACCAGACCTGGAATTTGATGGATGAGTGTAGGGCTAAAGAGCTTCCTGGCTTTCTTCATCAGATCGGGGGTATGATGGATGAGTGCAGGGCCATGGAGCTCCCGGCTTTCTTTGCCGAACTTGGGGTTCGATGAATAAGTGCAGGGCTATGGAGCTCCCGGTTTTCTTCATCGGATTTAGAGTCTGATGGATGAGCATGAGGCTATGAAGCTCTTGACTTTCTTTGCCGGCCCTAGGATCCGATTGATGAGTGTGGGGCTATGGAGCTCCAGGTTTTCTTTACCGGACCTGGGATCCGACGGATGGGTGTGGGGCTATGGAGCTCCTGGCTTTCTTCGCCAAACCTAGGGTTTGATGGATGAGTGTAGGGCTATGGAGCTCCCAGCCTTTTTTGCTAGACCTAAGATCCGATGGATGAGTGCGGGGCTATGGAGCTTCCCCGCTTTCTTTGCCAGACTTGGGATCCGATGGATGATTGCAGGGCTACAGAGCTTCTCGACTTTCTTTGTCGGACCTGGGGTCTGATGGATGAGTGTGAAGCTATGGAGCTCCTAGCTTTTTTTGCTAGACTTGGGGTCTAATGGATGAGTGCGAGGCTATGGAGCTTCGTGGCTTTCTTTGCAAGACCTGGGGTTCGATGGATGAGTGTGGGGCGATGGAGCTATGGAGCTTCTCGGCTTTCTTTGTCGAACCTAGAGTTTGATGGATGAGTGCGGGGCTATGGAGCTCCTAGCTTTTTTTGCCAGACCTGGGGTCTGACGGATGAGTGCAGGGCTATGGAGCTTCCTAGCTTTCTTCGCCAGACCTGGGGTTCGACGGATGAGTGCAGGGCTATGGAGCTTCCTAGCTTTCTTCGTTGGACCTGGGGTCCGATGTATGAGTACAGGGCTATGAAGCCTTAGGTTTCTTCGCCGGACTTGGGATCCGATGGATGAGTGTGGGGCTATGGAGCTCCCAGCTTTCTTCGCCAGACCTAGGGTTGACGGATAAGTGCTCTCCGAAAGGGTGAAGCCAAACCATCTTGCTATGGGGCATTCCATTCCATCTTTGAGTATGGGGTGTACATTATTGGTAATGCATCCTCAGGGTTCCTCGCATTCCATGTCTGTGGGATTTGGATGCCATCGAGCTCAGTTATCCTGTAAGCCCCTTGGTGCAAAGCTTTGACCACCTTATAAGGGCCTTCCCAATTAGGTGACAGCTTTCCACTCTCACCAAGTTGCGATTCTTCTGCCCGCCTTAGGATGAGGTCTCTCAGGGGAAAGGCTTTTAGCTTCACTCAGGAGTTATAATACCAGGCCACTCGCTGGCAGTATGCAACAATGTAGAGTGGGGCTTTGTCCCTTATCTCATCCAATAAGTCAAGGTTGAGTAGGAGATGTGCTAGATTGCTCGACTCGTCGAACTATTTTACCCTCAGTGTTGGCAAACCGATCTCCACTGGTAGCACTGCCTTAATGCTGAAGACCAGATTAAATGGTGTCTTGTCCATCGTAGCTAGAGGGGTGGTGTAGTAGGCCCACAACATGCTGGAAAGTTCTTGTTGCCTAGGTGGCTTACCCAAGAGGGAGGGTGAATTGAGTATTTAAAATTTTTGCAAGTATGTGCTCCTTTCTAAGTTCTTAGTGTGGTATGTGCTGTGAATTAAATTAACTACTGTGGAAGCAAGTAAGAACAGGAAACACAATTACAAACATAGCAAATTTTATAGTGGTTCGGAGCAACCTCGCTCCTACGTCCACTACCCAAGAAACAACTTGGAATTTTCACTATATTCACCCTTGGAATATAGCCAGATTGTTTTCACCGGCTCATAATCCAAAACCCAAACTTGGTTTTATCCCGGGCTCACCAAAAATCCAATACAATGTTAGTTTTAAACGGGATCACTAACAACCCACTACACTTGGTTTTCAAGGCTCACCAATAACCTTTACAAGCCCAAGCTATAGCCCTTGCTGTACTTGGAACAACTCAAAAGAAGAGTTAGAAAAATAAAGCAACAATATAAGAAACCGAAGTTGTCGAATGGTTGTAGTTGTAGCACTTGAGAAGTCCTCTTGATTGCACTTTGAATGCTCTTCAAGGCTTCTTAACTTTCTTAATGAATGCCTTAAGATTCTGATCAGAGTTGGTGAAGTCTTGAGTGCTTGCTTTGAATGCTCTCTTGAGTGTTCTTTCAAATATTCAATAAAAGCTCATTTATCTATCATTAACTTTTCCAAAAGTGATTTAAATCCTTTATTTATACTCCCTTCAATTGATTTCAAGTAGATATAGCCGTTGTAGACCGTTGGGATTCAAAATATAGCTGGAGACCGTTTTGGATTCAAAATAAGAGTTCTAGAACTACCCGTTACTTTCCTGGAACAGTCATTCGAGTCGGCTCAGATGGGTCGAGTTGGCTCGAATGGGTCGAGTCAGCTCGGTTCCTCAGGTAGGTCAAAACATAACTCTGGTCGAGTCGGCTTGCATGGCTGGTTCTTTAGAACTAAGATTTTCAACACTTTGGAAGAGTCGGTTCTTCAGTACTTGAGTTGGCTCGGTTGTCTGTCTAAGAAATTCTCACTCTGGACGAGTCAGCTCGGATACTTCGAGTCGGCTCAAATTCTTAAAACTTCAAAAAATATACTCTGCCTGAGTTGGCTCTTCAATCATGGGTCAGCTCGAATGTCTGCATGCCAGAAAACTAAGTGCCGTGCCAGACATCGATTCAGCTCCCTTGATTTAAGTCGGCTCTTATGACTTAGGTCCATAATTATTCAATATTCTTCAGACTTCTTCCAGTGACTTCAAATTAACTCAAAAACTTTCCAACTCCTTCAATGTCTGATTTTGAGAGTATTAAACTAGAAAACTATATAGAAGTAGCCCATTTTCATAAATACATGATTGATTTTTCTTTGGGCTCTTCTTTACATAGAGAATTTCTAAAGATAAACTTGTCATACACCAAGGTTATAGGAAGAATGGTTTTACATATAAAATATTATATAAAAACTTAGAAAATACTTGGAAAGAGTTAGTAATCAAATACATGCTCCAATGTTTGATTATCATCAAAATCATTCCAGGGGTCAACAATCTCTCCCTTTTTGATGAAGACAAAACTTGGGCATGGAAAAACTTTATAGTTATGAGAGTATAATCATTTAAACATATGTTGCCCAGGTGGCATTCCAAGAGGGTGGTGAATTGGGATAATAAAAAACTTGTAAGTATGTGCACTTAAAAATCTTTTAGTGTTAGTGTTGTTTAGATTATGCAACGAAAGCAAGTAAATTAACAATCACAAAAGAGTCAAGCAAACATGATCACAAACACAAAGAAATTAGAGTGGTTCAGAGCAACCCACTCCTACGTCCACTACCTAAGCACCACTTGGGATTTTCACTATATTCTAACAAGAATACAGTGGGATTGTTTTACCGGGATCACAATCCAAACTCAACACCCTTTGGTTTTTAAACCGGGCTCACCAAAGAAACCCAAGTACCCTTTGATTTTTACATCGGGCTCACCAAAGAAACCCAAGTACCCTTTGGTTTTTATACAAGGCTCACCAAAGAAACCCAACTTAGGTTTTAATAGGCTCACCTAATAACCTTTCAACACTCACAAGACATAGCCCCCTTGCTGCTCTTGGAGAAGATACAATATATTTCAAAAAGAAACTAGCAACTTTACAACAAACCCAAGTTGTTTAGTAGTTGCCGATGAAGCTCAAATTGAAGCCTTGCTTTAGATGTTCTTGAATGCTCTTAAAGCTGCTTATTGACTTCCTCAAAAATTAGATTCAATGATTGAAGATAAGCTGGTGAAGCTTTGAATCCTCTCTTGAATGCTCACTTGAAGTTGGTTAGTGAAAGACTTGAAATTCACTTGAATGCTCTTTTAATTTTTAATGAATAATCAAAGAATTCTCATAATCCATCATAAATACCTCCCTTTTATGGTTTTCAAACAGATCTAGCTGTTATAGGGCCTAGGGAGTCAAAATAGAGTGGTTGGAGCTTTCTTTGAATTCAAAAATTCAATTCTGGAACTAGCCGTTACAAGTTTGAACCCGACACTCAAGTTGGCTCGAAGTCTCAGACGATAGAAAATCAAACTTTGAACGAGTCAGCTCTTTTAGGTTGAGTCAGCTCAAAGTCTTAGTCAAGATAAACACAAACTCTGGATGAGTCGGCTCTTCTGGGTTGAGTCGGCTTGAAGCTCTGAGTTTTTGAAACCTTGAAACTCTCCTTGCCATGCCACAACATGAGTCGGCTCTTGGTCCATGAGTTGGCTGTTGATCCATGAGTCAGCTTTTGATCCATGAGTCAGCTCGAGCAGAACTTCTTCAAAATTTCAGCTAATTGAATCTCCAACCAATACAAGTCTTCCGAAACTTTAAAATAAGTTATAAAAGATATCCAACCTAATCAAACTCATTTTTACTAATTTATAGCCCTTTTTACAAGATTACAAGAATAAGAATTAGGGCTTTACAACTTTGAGATCTTCAATTCAATATACTTCATCAATTAATACAATTGCACTGGAATAAACTTTAGCTAAGTAGGAAATAAAATAACTTATGGATAAGTGCTTCCTATAAAAACTTCTTGAATAATTGAATAGGTTAGTCATAAATATATGATCCAATATTTTGTAATCATCAAAATCATTCCATGGGTCAACAATCTCCCCCTTTTGATGATGACAAAATACTGGGTATGAAAAGCTTTAAAAATACTTTACAGTTGCATGTATAGTAACATACTATGTACCGATATTCACATGTATCAATGTATATTCAAAATAGTATGTATTGGAATAGATGAAGTCTTATGATATAGTATCAGAGTTGAAATTAACTCGTGTCAAAGCAAAGTATCAACAATTAAGAACATGTCTCAGAGCAATAACGTTAACATACCAATCATAATGTATCAATCAATGTTTCCTCATTGATCAATAATTATATTTAGGAAAACTTTTCAATACTATTTCAATACTTTATATTCAAAAGAATTTTCAATAATTGCTCTACTTTAGTACTTTATATTCAAAAAAAATTTCAATCAATAATTGCTCCCCCTTTTTCATGTAACAATGTTAATTGCAATTCTTCTCATTTTTCTCAACTTCATGCACTTTCCCCCTTTTTGTCATCAACACAACATAATAATGATATACATTAGCAGGAACATATTTGAGATAAAAGCACTTCTCCCCTTTGACAAAATTCAAATCATTCATCCACAATTATTCATAAACATTCATATCACTCATCAATTATATCACAAGATCTCCAAACACACACATATATATAAAAGGAGTGTTAGTACAAGATGTGATACAATACAAAAGTGTCAATACACTACAAAATAGTATCACATGCAACAAAAGAAAGATCTAAACTCAAAAAGTAGGGCTAGACTCATCTTCACTAGAAGAAGAAGAAGAG
This sequence comes from Areca catechu, assembly GCA_021397845.1. Classification (NCBI taxonomy): domain Eukaryota; kingdom Viridiplantae; phylum Streptophyta; class Magnoliopsida; order Arecales; family Arecaceae; genus Areca; species Areca catechu. Next base: position 47,922,265 of record CM038046.1, on the reverse strand, counting down.
CCAATTTCTAAGATGCTAGACTATGGTTTGAACTTAGGAAACCTAAGCCTAAGGTCCCTAAGTCTAGTCCTAGTAGCAATGGGTGGTCTAGAAACTCTAGGTCTAGAAGGGGAAGATCCAGCAGAAATCAAGATCGGAGTCGGCTGCATTGAAGGAGGATCTGACAATACCAAAGTGCTAGTACTGGAAAGAATCTACATCGCTGGAGTATCTACGATATCAGTATGCTGCTCCTTAGTGACTGTAGGTAAATCAGTAGCCTGTGCGCTAGTACAATGCTCATCAAGTGTGCCAATAGTGTGCTCAGACTTTGCATGTCCAATATCAGTACCATCATCTGGTCTAGGTCCATCATCTAGTGGTGGAGGAGGTGTTGATGGTCCAGCTACATTGATCACACGAAGAACTGCTAAGATCTGTTGAAAACCATCCCTCATCTCAGTCTGTAATGCATCTATCCTAGCATCAGTCTTAGCTCTGCCTCATTGTAGAGTAGAGAGCTCATCTAAGATAGTCTGCAGTCTCTGATCATCATGCATACCACTAGTAACTAAATCTCTCATAGGTGATCGAGGTGATGTAGGTGCTGGCTCAGAGGGTCCAGCCTCATCAGAAGGTCACTCAGTCTCGATGTCCTATGGCTGTCCGATATGCTCATCATCAGAAGACTCCTCATCATCAGAATGTGCCACTCTCTATCCTGAGGTCTTCCAAATCCATCTATCTTCTACCTTATGAAAGCCCATCCTGTTTAGTGACTTGGCATTGTATTTGTCAGTATGCAATAAAGGTGTCCTATCCTCACCTGACAAATCAATACCAGCATCTTGGAAAAGTAAAGTAAACACCATGCCCTAAGGAAGACAGGCTCGTATCCTGCGAGCTGCTTCCCTCATCTGAGAAATCATAATATAAGGCAAGTTGAGGGCCTCCCCCTTAATCAAACATCTCATAAACATCATATATCTTTCACTTATCCAATCAAATCTTCCAGTTCTGGGTAAAAATACTCTACTAATAATGCTATGTAAGAGCCTCATCTCCAAATATAATAGGTTAGTTTGAACATGAATAATCCATGATACATCACTTCTTTCTAAAATAGTTCTTAAAGTCCTTTGTTTTTCTTTCATCATCAAAAACATTCTCCTTCTTTTGGAATTTGCAATAATGTACTTAATTTTTGTTCATCCACAACAATATTTTTCCCTTTAACAATAGATTCAAGATGAAATGTACCAAGAGATAATTTTTCAAAGAAATTTATGATCAAAGTTGGATAAGTAGGCAAATCAAGCATACAAAAATGTTTCCAACCCTGAGCATCAAGCCAATCACCTATCTTCAAGTTCTCTCCTTCTAGAAAATTGAAATCCACAGTTCTTCCAGAGGTTACCTATGATTTCCCATAAGAATAACCTGTCGAGGAGCATCTGGAGTATCGGTCGACTGCTACTCAAGCTGATCTTCAGTGGGTTGAGAAGTCGAAGCATCTAATCTTCATTTTGTCATCTATTCCTCCACAATGGATCGGATCACCTTCCTAGGTCTTTTTCTTACAACCTTCCTAGGTGCCATTGAGCTTGGATTAAGGTTTAGGAAGGGTTCTAGAGGAGTTTCTATAGCTTAGGAGAAGAAACGGTGGAGATAAACAGTGGAAATAGAAAGAAGTTAAAGAATGAAAGCTACGGAACCCTATTTAATAAAGTTCAAACCCATCCTTCGAGTCGGCTCGACAGAATAGGGGATTGCTCGAGTCGGCTCGAGCAAAAACAGAGGTTAAAGCTCAAAAGGTCAAACTAAAGGTTTCTATAGCTAAATTAGTACTAGGTGAAGTGGTCAATAGCTCTAAAATGAATTTGGAAGACTCTAGATAATTTTTCTTAATTTTAAAAAAATAGGTCAACAATCTTAATATGGATCACATAGACCTAACTCTCCTCTAATTTTTTTAAATCTATCTTGGCGAAGAGGCTTGGTAAAAACATCAGCTAGTTAGTTCTCAGCAGGGACAAATTTTAATTCTATGTTATTATTCAAAAAATGGTCTCTAATGAAATGATGCCTTATTTCTATATGCTTTGTTCTAGAATGCTGAATTGGATTTTTTGATAAATTAATAGTACTTGTATTATCACATTTGATAGGAATCTTAGATTGGATAACACCACAGTCTTCTAGCTATTGCTTAATCCACAACACTTGTGCACAACAACTCCCTGCAACCACTTATTCTACTTTAGTAGTGGATAGTGCTGCAAAATTCTATTTCCTACGGTGCCATGAAATTAAGTTAACACTTAGAAATTGGCATGTGCCATTGGTGCTTTTTCTATCAATCTTATAGCCACCATAGTCAGCATCCGAATAACTAATTAACTTTAAAGATGAATGCTTGGAATACCACAATTCTACATTATATGTGCCTTTAAGATATTTGATAATTCTTTTAATAGCAATAATGTGTGATTCTTTTGGATTTGATTGAAAACGAGCACACATATAAACACTAAATAGAAAATCAGGTATATTGGTAGTTAAATAAAGTAGAGATCCGATCATACCTCTATATACCTTTTGATCAACACTTGTGCCATTTTCATCTTTATCTAATCTACATGCAGGACTCATGGGTGTTCCAGCTTCCTTGCTTGATTCCATGCCAAACTTTTTGATAATCTCTTTAATGTATTTGGCTTGGTTAATTAGAACTCCTTTCTTCGATTGTTTGATTTGAAGTCCGAGGAAGTAGTTCAGCTCATCCATTAGACTCATTTTGAATTCACCCTGTATTAACTTAGCAAAATCTAGGCACAAAGATTTATCAGTGGATCAAAATATTATATCATTAACATAAATTTGAACAACCAAAATATCATTATTTTTCTTTTGAATAAATAAAGTAGTTCTACACTACCTCTTACAAAATTATTCTCAAGTAAAAATTTACTTAATCTGTCATACCAGGCTCTAGGTGCCTGTTTAAGACATATAAAGCCTTATTTAACTTGAAAACATGATTTGGAAATGAGTAATCAATAAAACCAGGCAATTGTTCTGCAAAAACTTCTTCGGATAAAAAACCATTTAGAAAAGTGCTTTTTACATCCATCTAAAATAATTTAAAGTTCATAAAACATGCATATGCCAGAAGTAATCTAATAGCCTCTAGTCTAGCTACTGGTGCATAGGTCTCATCAAAATCTATTCTCTCTTCTTGATTGTAATCTTGAGCTACCAATTTAGCCTTATTTCTAATTACATTACTTTGTTCATCTAGTTTGTTTCTATAGACCCATCTAGTATCTATAACAGTGTAGTCAGATGGTCTCTCTACAAGTATTCAAACATTGTTCTTTCTAAATTGGTTTAACTCATCATGCATAGCTAACATCCAATTAGGATCGGTTTCAGCTTTTTCTATGGTATGTGCTTCTACATGAGATATAAAAGTAATTAAATCATATGCATCCCTATGTGAAGCTCTAGTGCTAACACCTTGTGATGGATTTCCTATAATGAGTTCTTTGGTATGTAATTATACATACTTTCATTCTTTAGGTAGGTCTTCATGATTCTTGCTTACCACCTCTTCTTGTTCTTGTTCACTTGCTTGCTTGTCTTTGATAGTCATGTCCCTTAATCCATTTTTAAGTGTACTTGCATCATTATCAGCATAGTCTTCTTTTCTAGAAGATGCAATGTCAGTCTCATTGAAAATAATGTAAATAAACTCTTTAATAGTTAAATTTCTCTTATTGAATACTTGATAAGCTTTACTATTGGTTGAATAACCAAGGAAAATATACTCATCAGATTTAGTGTCAAACTTACCAAGGTTATCCTTACCATTGTTAAGTATAAAATATTTGCAACCAAAAACATAAAAATAATCAATGTTTGGCTTTCTATTGTTCCATAATTCATAGGGGGTTTTTGTTATAATAGGTATGATTAAAACTCTGTTTAAAATATAGCAAGCGGTATTTATAGCTTCTTCCCAAAAGTATCTTGAAAGATTTCCTTCACAAAGTATTGTTCGGGCCATCTCTTTCAAGGTCCCGTTCTTTCTCTCTACAACACCATTTTGCTGTGGTGTTCTAGGAGTGGAGAAGTTGTGGTCAATATCGTGCTTTGTGCAAAGGTGATCAAAATATTGATTTTCAAATTCCGTACCATGATCACTACGAATAGAAATAACAGAAAGATTTTTCAGATTTGAAACTTTTTTGTAAAATTTCTTAAAAGCTTTGAAAGTTTCATCTTTATGTGCAATAAATAAAACACAAGTGTATCTTGAAGAATCATCTATAATCATAAGACCGTACTTCATACCACCTAGGCTTGTTATCCTAGTGGGTCTGAATAGATCCATGTGAAGTAGCTCTAAAGGTCTAGTGGTAGAAATAATATTTTTGGATTTAAAACTTTCCCTATGCATCACAAACATAATTAAAATCTACTTTAACCTTTGGCAAACCTTTGACTAAATCTTTTGAAATAAGTTTTGCAATGGTATGTGTGCTAGGATGTCCAAGTCGTTTATGCCATAGTAGACTTGATTTCTTGCTCTTATCATTCACTACTACAAGACTTGTATTACTTGATATAGCTAGATTATTAAGATCTACCACATATATATTGCCAAGTCTATGTTCAATGAACTTTGTACTAGAGTTAAGAGGATCAACTACTATACACATTGAAGCCTTGAAGAAAACATTAAAGCCAATATCACATAGTTAACTGATACTTAACAGATTATGCTTTAATTTTTCTACTAGCAGTACATTCTCAATAAAGGTGGAAGGAGTAATTTTAATTTTACCAATACCAATTATCCTTTCTTTATGGTTGTCACTAAATATTACCATGCCACCATCTTTTTCTTCAAGGATGAAGAATTGATCTATATCACCCGTCATGTGTCTTGAACAGCCACTATCAAGATACCATCTTTTTTTTGTGTTCATGGCAGTAAGACATCCTTGCAAAACAATCAAGTAGTGGATTTAGGTATCCAAGCTTTCTTAGATCCTTGCAAGTTAGGATTGGTTCCTTTTGGAACCCAAATTTTCTTGATTTTCTTTTTATCATTATATTTCAAATGACACTCAAAAGCTTTATGACCTATATTATTACATGCATAGCAAATAATTCTTGACTTTGGATAAGAAGCATATGATGTAAACTTAGGTCCATATTGTTTTGATGCGATTAACTTTGGAGCATAAGAAATGGATGCAGAAAACTTATTTATATTTATACCTTTATATCCAACTCCAAACTTATTATTAGAATCTCTTTGATTTTTCAAAATCAATTTAAGTTTATTATAACTTAAAGTTAATTTTTCAACTAAGGGTTTTAGATTTTGAACTTCCTTTTGCAAATCAATATTTTCTTTTTGTAAAATTTTATTCTTTTCAAGAAGTTCTTCCTTTTCAAATTGGATGGTTTTAAGTCTTTCACAAGTCATACTTAATTCTCTTTGCAAAATTTTGTTTCTTTTTTAAACTTCATTTTTAACTTTTTCAAATGTATCACAGTTATTTTTTAAACTCTTTGTTGCCCATAAAGCAACCTAAGAGGGGGGGGGGGGGGGGGGGGTGAATTGGGTCTCAAAAAAAATTAAGCTAATCACAAGTTACAAACTTAATGGAAGCAAAGTAATCCAATCCAACAAATATATATATCAAGGTACTATGATTCAAATGCAATGCTTTAAGATATAGGTGCAGTGGAAATTAAAAGCAATAAACAAAGAGCAAAGAGAGAGATATCAAGTAATCACAAACATCAAAAGCTATAGTGGTTCGGTGCCAACAATGCACCTATATCCACTCCCCAAGATCTCCTTGGAAATTCACTATAATCACACGATTACAGCCGATTAGTTTTTCGGGCTCACTAATCAAAACCGACTTATTTTACAAGGCTCATAATTCATAACCTCTCTTGGTTTTACGGGCTTACCATGAACTTAATTGGTTTTTACAAGGCTAACCAACAACCTCCCTTGGTTTTCCGGGCTAACCAAGAACCTTAGTAGTTTTGCGGGCTAATTACCAACCTAATTGGTTTTCAAGGCTTACTAATAACCTCACTTGGTTTTACAATAGGCTAACCAAGAACCCTTACAAGAAATAAGGTTTAGAAATAAAGAACTAATGTAAGCTTTTAATAATAAAGAAAATAAGTTGATGTAGCTCAATGTAGAGTTGCTTTGCCCTTGTTGAAGCCTTTTGAATGTCCAAGTATGGATGATCTTCAACGCACTTGAAGGATCTTGAATGCTTGGAGGCTTCCTTTGACTTGAGAGTAGTTGAAACTTCAATGAATGGGAGTTAAAGCTCTCTTCTCTTCTCTTTTCTCAAAACTCTTTAAGGATATTCAATATATTGCATTTTGATATGATTTGGAGCATATAAATACCTTCCTAAGCCTCCAAAACTAAAATCTAGCCATTACACTTGAAAAACTAGTCGTTGGAGGGCATTTGGGCGAGTTCTGCACTTGAAAAAACTAGCCATTACTGTTGTCAGAACTCCATGTGTTGACACTTCCTCAGTTGAGTCGACACATAAGGTCGAAACATGTTTTTCTTGAGTCAACACATAGTTCAAAATGCTCCATTCAGATTCTCTGAAAATCTCAGATATGTCGACACCTTCTTAGTTAAGTCGACACCTTGCTTCCATGTGTCGACACTTCAACTGTTCCTTCAACTTCTATAAGTTATGTGGCTTGAAAGTCTCAGGCGATGTGTTGATCCATGTGTCGACACCTTGAGTCGACACATCAGGTCCATGTATTGACACTTCATCTGTGCCAATTGAAACTTTGCTGCGTACCGGCCTGAGTCGACACTTTATCTTTATATGTCGATACTTTATGTCATGTGTCGACACTTTGAGTCGACACATCACTGAAAAATACACAGAAACTGCTGATTTTGAGCTGAACAGGTTTCCACTTAACTTAGTTATCCATTCAACATCTCTTAAGTATCCAAGTCTTCTTTTGATCAATCTTTTCATTACAAACTTGGCTCCTTCAAAATAATTGGGCTTCTTCAGATTTTGTGAATACCCTTTCAATAAAAACACACTTAAAGCAAATCATTAGTCCTCAACTTATACTTAACTGTTTTGCTTATCATCAAAATCAATTAGTGGAGTCAACACTCTTCATTTTCAAACCAGCCTTTTTATATTCTATTAACAATTCACAAAAAGTATTATGAAGCTTATCATAGGTAAAATCTAAATTTGGTTCAGAAGTTATTACCTCATCCTCTAAACCCATAAGACAAATGTGAGCTGTCTTCGTTGTATCTTCTTCTTCTTCAGTTGATGTAGACTCATTACTGTCACTCCATGCTGCAAGCATTGCTTTCTTTTTCTTCCTCTTAAATAATTTTTTCTTGATTTCGGGACAATCAGGACGTATGTGTCATGGTTTCTAGCATTCATAACAGATTAGAAATTGATCTTTGTCTTTGTCCTTGTCCTTATCTTTTTCTTTATCCTTTCCATGGTCTCCCTTTTTGAATTGCTTTCTTCATCTATTGGTTCTTCTTCTTCCCATAAATCTTTTGAACTTTCTCATTACTAGAGTAGTTTCATCATCTTCCATATCATCATCATCAGAGATATCTGAATTTTCATCTTTATCTTCTTCAGTTGCTTTAAATGCAATGGTCTTTTTTCTTTTTGAATCTTCTTCAGTTTTCTGCTGCATGGCTAACTCATGTGTGATCAATGACCCCAACAGCTCATCCAATAGTAGTGTGTTTAGATCCTTTACCTCCTGAATAGTTATAACCTTTGCTTCCCATTTTTCTGCAAAGATCTCAAAATTTCTGCACTAAATCAGCATTAGTATAGGTCCTACCAAGACTTTTAAGACCATTTATAATGTTAGTAAAACATGAGAACATAGCAGGTATAGTTTTATTTGGCTCCATTTTGAATAACTTATGCTTATGCACAAGAAGGTTAATTTTAGAAGTCTTTACTTGTGATGTGCCCTCATGTATGATTTCGAGCTTATCCCAAATTTCTTTAGCAAAATTACATGTAAAAATTCTGTTGGATCCAAAGCATAATAAAGTAAATTCATGGCTTTGGCATTTAACTCAGCCTTTTTCATATCATTATTGTCCCATTCTTCTTCAAGTTTGGGAAGCTTAACATCATTAACTTTAATCGTGGATATGTGATGTCCTCTTAGAATTATCTTCCACAATTGGAAGTCTATGGCTTGAATGTATATTTTCATCCAAGCCTTCTAATATGTGTAATTAGTTTTAGTGAAACATTGAGGTCAAAGAGGTACTCATGGGATATGCCATCAGTCTTTATTCTAAGAAATTTTAGAGACTCTGCTCTGATACCACTTGTTGTCAGGTGGCTTCCCAAGAGGGGGGTGAATTAGGATAATAAAAAACTTGCAAGTATGTGCACTTAAAAATCTTTTAGTGTTAGTGTTGTGACAGATTATGCAATGGAAGCAAGTAAATTAACAATCACAAAGGAGTCAAGCAATCACAATCACAAACATAAAGAAATTAGAGTGGTTCGGAGCAACCCGCTCTACGTCCACTACCCAAGCACCACTTGAGATTTCGACTATATTCTAACAAGAATACAGTAGGATTGTTTTACTGAGATCACAATCCAAACCCAACACCCTTTGGTTTTTAAACTGGGCTCACCAAAGAAACCTAAGTACCCTTTGATTTTTACACCAGGCTCACCAAAGAAACCTAAGTACCCTTTGGTTTTTACACTGGGCTCACCAAAGAAACCTAACTTAGGTTTTAATAGGCTCACCTAATAACCTTTCAACACTCACAAGACACAGCCCTCTTGCTGCTATTGGTGAAGATACAAGATATTTCAAAAGAAAACTAGCAACTTTACAACAAACCCAAGCTATTTAGTAGTTACCGATGAAGCTCAAATTGAAGCCTTGCTTTAGATATTCTTGAATGCTCTTAAAGCTGCTTATTGGCTTCCTCAAAAATTAGATTCAATGATTGAAGATAAGTTGGTGAAGCTTTGAATCCTCTCTTGAATGCTTACTTGAAGTTGGTTAGTGAAAGACTTGAATTTCACTTGAATGCTCTTTTAATTTTTAATGAATAATCAAAGAATTCTCATAATCCATCATAAATACCTCCCTTTTATAGTTTTCAAACAGATCTAGCTATTGTAGGGCCTAGGAGTCGAAATAAAATCGTTGGAGCTTTCTTTGAATTCAAAAATTCAATTCTAGAACTAGCCATTACAAGTTTGAACCCGACACTTGAGTCGGCTCGAGATGGTTGAGTCGGCTCAAAGTCTCAGACAATAGAAAATCAAACTCTGAACGAGTCGGCTCTTCTGGGTCAAGTCAGCTCGAAGTCTCAGTCAAGATAAACATAAACTCTAGATGAGTCGGCTCTTCTAGGTTGAGTCGACTCGAAGTTCTGAGTTTCTGAAATCCTGAAACTCTCCTTATCGTGCCACAACAGGAGTCGGCTCTTGGTCCATGAGTCAGCTCTTGATCCATGAGTCAGCTCTTGATCCATGAGTCGGCTCTTGATCCATGGTTGGCTCGAGCAGAACTTCTTCAAAATTTTAGCCAATTGAATCTCCAACCAATACAAGTCTTCCAAAACTTCAAAATAAGTTACAAAAGATATCTAACCTAATCAAACTCATTTTTATTAATTTATAGTCCTTTTTACAAGATTACAAGAATAAGAATTAGGGCTTTACAACTTTGAGATCTTCAATTCAATACACTTCATCAATTAATACAATTGCACTAGAATAAACTTCAGCTAAGTAGAAAATAAAATAACTTATGGATAAGTGCTTCCTACAAAACTTCTTGAATAATTAAATAGGTTAGTCATAAATACATGCTTCAATGTTTTGTAATCATCAAAATCATTCCAAGGATCAACAATTGTAGGATCGATGCCCCACCAACTATCCAAAAGGAACATCCCTATTTAGAAGTGGCGGTTTATCTTTCTTAAAGCAGGCAGCATAGCAATCCGGGGCATACGAGTCGACCCGCCACGAGCACCGCAACACCAACCCAGCGTACTATCATCGAGCTGGCTCTTGCTTGGGGACAAGCACTGTAGCACTACCTAAGGGGCGTTGACGTGGCACCAGCCCCACCTTAACAGTGGCACCCACATTCCGTGGGCCCAGACTCCCCATCCGGATGAACCAAGAGGGTGTGAGCTGGCCCACCCAACAATCCCCCCTAGCGAAAAACCTCTCGAGAATTTCACCTGTGGGGATTCGAACCCGTGACCTGGCTCTAATACCAATGTGTAGGATCGACACCCCAACCAACTATCCAAAAGGAACGTCCCTATTTAGAAGTGGTGGTTTATCTTTCTTAAAGCAGGCAGTGCAGCAACCCCGGGGAGCACGAGTTGACCCCCCCACCGAGCACTGCAGCACCCCCAGCATACTATCATCGAGCGGCTCTCGCTTGGGGACGAGCACCGCAGCACCACCCAAGGGGCATTGACATGGCACCAGCCTCACCTTAATAGTGGCACCTACATTCCGTGGGCCCAAACCCCCATCCGGACGAACCAAGAGGGTGTGAGCTGGCCCACCCAACAACATATATATAAAAAAACTTGTGTATGACTTTTAAATTGAGATATATTCATGTCTATCAGCAAGTATCATGAATGTATTAAAAGTATTAGGGCTTATCAATAGAGTATCAAAGCTTTTGAATAGATCTAATGTGTATTAGAGTTAATATCTATCAAAAGCTGCTTTTGCCTATTATAAAATGAAGTCAATAATGTATCAGAGCTTAGGCAAAAAAGTATCAAGATAAAATGTATCAGAGCACAAAATGTATCAGACCTTAGGTATTAGAGAATATCAAAGTTGTTTCAAAAAATATCAGATCTATTATATCAAGATTGCATCAAAGCTATTAGAAACTAGAGATGAATTAGAGCAAGTTATGATCAGAGCAAAATTAACTTGATTAGAGCAAGTTTTTGCAACTTGTGAATAACAAGGATGACTTCCCCTGTTTCATTCAATCCAAGCATAGTTTCTATAGATTTGCCAAAAGATTGTACTAGTTTTCCATGCACATACAATTACTCCCCCTTTTTGTCATTAATCAAAAAGGGTTCAAAAGTAAATTACATTTTCTTTTTAAATAGTATAAAAAGATCAATATCATTATTTGAGATAATTTCGCTTTCTCATAGAATTCTTCAAGTTGAAATTCTTCATTAAAAATCAGTGAAGTGTTATTTTTGTCTTGTTAGGTTAATTGGAGATCATTCAAAGAAGCAATGAGATATAACAATAAGAAAGCTCATCATCAATGTACATAATGATTTGCAAAAGAAAGCATTTCATTACTTTTTGAAAGGAAGTACAATATATCTGAAAGTAATACATCTAAAAGATATATCAAAAAGATACAAACTAGTCTTCTTCCTCATTAAAGGAAGAACCAACTTCTAAAACAATAGAGGAGGTCTTGGTTTTCAAAGGTTTAAATCTAAGATCTCTATTTCTAGTCCTAGTTGGGCTTTGAAGGTTCATATTTCAGCCTAGGCGAAAGAACCAACTTCTAAAACAATAGAGGAGGTCTTGGTTTTCAAAGGTTTAAATCTAAGATCTCTATTTCTAGTCCTAGTTGGGGCTTTGAAGGTTCATATTTCAGCCTAGGCCTAGATTTAGGTTTAGTACTAGATAGGGTAGGCTCTACTTTAACATCAATAGGTATACAAGTTTCTGTTGGAGGTGGAGCAGGGGGCAGTGAAGAAATAAGAGTAGGATCACACTGTCCTACTGCAAAAGGAGGCGGTGATTGTGCAGGTGGCTCTGTAGATGCAGAAGCTCCTAAAGCCTTGATAGTAGAAGATAATCTCGATAAGAATACTCAGATAGTTAGAAGCTCGATAGAGAAGGCCTAAACTTCCTTCTGAAGACACTGAAACTCTATTGTATGCTGGGTGTTGAGAGCATATGCTGCTCCTCTCAATCTACCAAAATCAGCGTGCATGTCTCTAATATCAGCCTTAATGTCATCCTGCATTTGCGGTCTCTTCTCAACTGCCTCAACTCTGGAAGACAACTGACTCAGCTCAGTCCTGATACCCTAAAATCCAATCTCAACTATTTGATGAAGCTTGCCAAACATCGAGGTAAAGGTGCTCGTCAGGGACTCTGACAGCTGTCTCAGCTGCTGTGCTATGAAGGCCTATGAAGTAGTCAGAACTGAAGTAGATGGTCCTGGAGCATGTCCAACAGAAGGTGCAGGTGGTGTCCTGGGGCTGCCAGGCTGTCTCTCCTACTCTTCAGTCTCAATCTATGTACCATCATAATCATCACCTCAAACAGTATCAGTCTCAGTGTCAGTAGTTGGGTGCTCTATCTGGTCATCCTCATCCTCGTCCTCATCTGAAGGAGTAGTAGCTCTCTGTCCTGACATCCTTTTTGACCAAATTCCCTCAACTACATGGTAACCCATCCTTTGAAGGGATTTTGCCAAGTAAGTGTCAGTATGATGTAGAGGTCTACCATCCTCTCCAATAAGGTCTATCCCGACCTCCTGAAAGAGTAGTGTAAAGAACATTCCATAGGGCAGGCAAGCCTTTACTTTCCTGGCTGCCTCCCTCATCTATACCAACATAATATACTGTAGATTGAGGGCCTTCTCGTCAATCAAGTGCCTCATAAATACTAGGTCCCGTTCGCTCACCCAATCAAAGCGCCCAATCCTAGGCAAGAAGATCCTACTGATTATATTGTGCCGCAATCTCATTTCTAGTGAAAGCATATTAGCCTACACATTCTTAATGATGTCCACATTAGATCTTTCCAAAATAGCCTTAGAGTCCTCTGTTTATTCTTCAAAACTAAGTGGTTCACACCTTCATTTGGCATTTGCAAGATCCTACTTAAAATTTCTTCATCAACTTTTACCCTGACTCCTTTTACTATAGATTGAATGTGATATTCTCCCAAAGTTAGATTCTCAAAGAAATTTCTCACTAGATTAGGGTAGGTAGGGGTGTCTAATGAGTAGAAGTAGGTCCAACCCTAGTTCTCTATCCAATCTCCTATTCTCATTCCCAATTCCTCAAGAAATGAAAACAATATTCTTCTCCCACTAGTGACTAGACGGTTAGCCATTGAAATTACCTGTCCTTGGGGTGAAGGAGACTCATTTCCAAGTTCTTCTTCTTGTAGCTGTGCAGGAGTCGACTCTTCTTCCTTGCATTTACTTCTTCTTTCCTTTTATGCACTTGGTTCCACTCACCTTGCTCTCTTCTGTACAGCCATTCTTGGTGCCATTTGGGAAATCAAAGGTAGGAGTGGATGGATCTTAGTGGAGTGGGGTAGATGTGGTCCCTAATAGAAATTGAAGGGCTTAATCTTCGGTTAGGGCTAAAGGTAAGGTAGTTGCCCTAAAATAGTTTTATGATTTTTATATAAAAAGACCTAACCCAACAATCGAGTTGGCTTGGCCAAAAGCATGTCTGCTCGAGTCGACTCGAGCAAAAATGCTCAAAAAGGTTCTAAAAGGCTACAAAAAGAGTTCTAAGGATAGTAGCACACTAGATAAGGTGGTCATTGTCCTTAAATTGATGTAAAAGGTCTTCTAAATAATTTTTCTTAATTTTAGAAGAAAATAGGTTAAAAATCCTAAAACGGGTCACATAAACCTAATTCACTTTTAATCATTTCAAATCTTTCTTCATTAAGTGGCTTAGTAAAGATGTCAGTAAGTTGATTTTCAGTTGGAATGAATTCAAGTTAATATCTCCATTTTGTACATGATCCCTAATAAAGTGATGTTTAATTTCAATATGCTTTGTTCTAAATGCTAAATTAAATTTTTTGTAAGATTGATAGCACTTGTGTTATCACATTGATAGAAATTTTTGCTTGAATAACAGCGTAGTCTTCTAGTTGTTGCTTAATCCATAACAATTGTGCACAACAACTCTAGCAGCTACATATTCTGCCTTAATAGTGGATAGTGCTACAGAGTTTTATTTCTTACAGTGCCATGAAATTAAGTTCAACCCTAAAAATTGACAAGTACCGCTAGTACTTTTTCTATCAATTTTACATCCACCATAATCAGCATAAGAGAAACCAATTAAATTTAATTAAGATTGCTTAAGTACCATAAACCAATATTACTTATTCCTTTGAGATATTTTATGATTCTTTTAACATCAATTAAATATGATTCTTTAGGATTTGATTGAAATCTAGCATATATGCTTATGCTAAACAAGATATCAGGCCTACTTGTAGTTAAATACAACAATGATCCAATCATACCTCGATAAAGCTTTTGATCAATGTTGTTTCCATCTTCATCTTTATCTAATATGCAGGAGGGGCTCATGGGTGTGCTTATTTTTTTGGATGACTCCATACCAAACTTCTTAACAATTTCTTAATGTACTTTGCTTGGTTGATAAAAATCCCTTTCTTTGTTTGCTTAATTTGGAGTCCAAGAAAGTAGGTTAGTTCACCTATCAAGCTCATTTCAAATTCACCCTGCATCAATTCAGCAAATTTTCTACAAAGATTCTCGTTAGTTGCACCAAAAATAATATCATCTATATAAATCTGTACAACTAACATATCATTCTCTTTCTTCTTAATTAATAATATTGTATCTACATTACTTCTAACAAAATTATTTTCAAGTAAGAACTTACTTAATCTATCATACCAGGATCTTGGTGCTTCTTTTAATCCATACAATGCCTTATTAAGTTTAAAAACATGATTTGGAAAAGTATGACTTTCAAAACCTGATGGTTGTTCTACAAAAACTTCTTATAAAATGAAACCATTTAAAAATATACTTTTTACATCCATTTGAAATAATTTGAAATTCATGTAGCAAGCAAATGCAAGTAATAATCTAATGGCTTCTAATATTCCTACAGGTGCATAGGTTTCATCAAAATTTATTCCTTCTTCTTGGTTATAACCTTTAGTAACTAATCTTGCTTTATTTCTAATCACATTACCCTTTTCATCTAACTTATTCCTATAAACCCATTTAGTTCCTATTACTAGATGGTTTGAGGTCTATTTACTAAGATCCATACATTATTTCTTTCAAATTGGTTGAGTTCTTCATGCTTGGCCATCATCCAATTAGGATCATTTTTAGCTTCTTCTATGCTATGAGGTTCTACTTGGGAAACAAAAGCTAGATAATCATGTGCTTCTCTAAGTGTTGACCTAGTCCTAACACCTTGTGAGGGATCACTTATAATTAAATCTCTAGGATGTGAAGTAACATACCTTCATTCTCTTGGTAGATCACCATGATCTTTACTTACCATATCTTCTCCTTCTTGAGTTGGTTTGTCTTTTAGGCTCATGTCCTCCATCTCTTTATCAAGTGTACCTGCATCATTATCATACACTCTTCTTTTCTAGAAGATGAGGGGTTAGATTCATCAAAGATAACATGAACATATTCTTCTACTGTTAAAGTTTTTTTATTAAACACTCTATAAGCTTTGCTATTGATCGAATAACCCAGAAATATAGCTTCAACAAATTTAGCATCAAACTTTTCTAGGTTATCCTTTTCATTGTTTAACACAAAGCATTTACAACCAAATACATGAAAATAATGAATGCTTGGTTTTCTATCATTCCAAAGTTCATAGGGGGTTTTCTTTAAAATCGGTCTTATCAAAACATGATTCAAGATGTAGCAAGCAGTGTTCACCACTTCTGCCCAAAAGTATCTTGAAAGATTGCCTTCACATAACATTGTTCGAGCCATCTCTTTCAAAGTCCTATTCTTTCTCTCTACAACACCACTTTGCTATGGTGTTCTAAGAGCGAAGAAGTTGTGATCAATACCATTCTCAGTGCAATAATCATCAAAAACTAATTTTCAAATTCTATGCCATGATCACTTCTTATTGAAATAACTGAAAAATTTTTCTGATTCAAAGCTTTCTTGTAAAATTTTTGAAAAAATTTAAAAGCTTCATCCTTGTGCGTAATGAATAAAACCCAAGTAAATCTCAAAAAATTATCTACTATCACAAGTTTGTATTTCATACCACCTAGGCTTGTAGTCCTAGTTGGTCCAAATAGATCTATGTATAGTAGCTCAAGAAGTCTAGAAGTTGAAACCATATTTTTTGATTTAAAACCCCTCCTAGTTTGTTTACCTAGTTGGCATGCATCACAAACATATTCAAAATCAACTTTGAATTTAGGTAAACCTCTAACTAGATCTTTGAAAATCAATTTAGCAATTGTATTCATGCTAGCATGACCTAATCTCCTATGCCAAAGTAAGCTAAACTCCTTGGTTTTAGCATTTATTGCTATAAGACTTGTACCACTTGACATGGCTAGATCATTCAAATCTACTACATATGTGTTTCCAAGTTTATAACCTATGGCTTAGTGCTAGAATCAAGTGAGTTAGTTACAATGCACATTGAAGATTCAAAGACAACCTTGAAGCCTCTATCACATAATTAACTAATCTTAGTGAATTGTGCTTCAATTTGTCAACTAGCAATATATTTTCAATGAATGTAGAAAGGGGTTATTCTAATCTTACCGATGCCAATTATTTTTTCCTTGCCGTTGTCACCAAAAGTGACCATTCCTCCATCCTTCATTTCTAGGGTGATGAATTGTTCCTTGTCACCCGTCATATGTCTTGAATAGTCGCTGTCCAGATACCAACTTTTTTTGTATTCTAGGCTATAAGACATTCCTGCAAAATAGTCTGGAGTTCTTTTAGGTACCTAAGCTTTCTTGGATCCTTGCAGGTCAGTAGAAGTGGTTCCTTTGGGAATCCAAATCTTTCTAATCTTACATTTAACATTTCTTTTGAAATTGTATTGAAATGACTTATGACCAACCCCATTGCATGCATAACAAATAATTCTTGAATTTTACAAAGATACAAAAGTTGAAGCTTTAGATGCAGATGTAGAAGCATTTGATACAAATGACCTTTGATTTGAAAACTTAGGTACAAAAACTTTTGAAGGCATAAACTTTGTTTCTGAAATTCTATTTGTTTGCAAATAATTATAACCAATTCCAGCCTTGTTACTTGAATCTCTTTGATCTTTTAAAATCAATTCAAGTTTGTTTGAACTCAATGTTAGCTTTTCAACTAAAGGTTTAAGTTTTTCAACTTCTTTTTGCAAGCCAATATTTTCTTCATATAAAGCTTCAT
This sequence comes from Areca catechu, assembly GCA_021397845.1. Lineage (NCBI taxonomy): Eukaryota > Viridiplantae > Streptophyta > Magnoliopsida > Arecales > Arecaceae > Areca > Areca catechu. The sequence goes on along the minus strand of CM038046.1, from coordinate 47,905,006 downwards.
TCTTTTCAAGATAATCATTCTTTTCAACTTGCAAAGCTTTATATTTTTCAGAAAAGGTAGTCAATTTTTTTTGTAAAATCTTATTCTTTTATGAAATCTCTTCTTTTTCTTTCATCAAAATATCATTGCTATTTTTCAAAGACTTTATTTTCAAATGGCCTTTTTGTATTCAGTTAACAATTCATAAAATGCATTATTTAGCTCTTCAAAAAAATTCATCATGAGGATCAGGGGACATTACCTCATCTTCAAGATCCATTAGACATATGTTCGCTGTTTTGCTAGTCTCTTCTTCCTCATTTGAAGTGGACTCCTCACTATCGCTCCAAGTCACAACCATAGCTTTTTTCTTCTTCTTTTTGAAAGTTTTCTTTAAGTTCGGACAATCTGATCTGAAATGTCCAGGTTTCTTACATTCATAGCAAATGGACTGTTGTTCTTTATCTTTATCTTTTTCCTTGTCCTTGTCCTTATTGTATTCTCCTTTCTTATAGAACTTTCTTCAATGTCTTCCCTTTTTCTTGCCCATGAACTTTCTAAATCTCCTCACTACAAGTGCAATGTCTTCATCTTCAAGATCATCTTCAGAGGAGGGGCTTTCTTCATTGATTTCTTCTTCTTGTTTCTTCATCTCTGCAACAGCTTTGAAGACAATTGACTTTTTTTTTTATTTCATTTTTATGCTGCATAGTTAGCTCGTGAGTAATCAGGGATCCTAATAATTCATCCAGAGGTAGAGAATTCAAATCCTTCGCTTCCTGGATGGCAGTCACTTTAGGATCCCACTTGTCTGGAAGTGATCTCAAAATCTTTTGCACAAGATCTACATTAGAATAAATCCTGCCAAGACTATTCAAACCTTTAATAATATCTGTAAAATGTGAGAACATGGCAGAAAAAGTCTTATTGGGTTCCATCTTGAACATTCATAGTTATGTACAAGAAGATTAATTTTAGATGTTTTCACTTGGAAAGTTCCTTCATGGGTTACCTCAAGTTTATCCCAAATTTCTTTTGCTAATATGCAAGTAGAAATTTGATTAAACTCTTTGGCATCCAAAGCACAATATAACAAGTTCATGGCTTTGGCATTCAGCTCACCCATTTTCATGTCGGGTTCATCCCATTTCTCTTCAAGTTTTGGGACATCCACGTCATCAACTTTTTTCATGGGTGTGTGAGGTCCCTTAAGAATAACCTTCCATAATTGAAAGTCTACAGCTTATATATATATTTTCATTCGGGCTTTCTAGTAAGTGTAGTTAGTGCCTGTGAACAGTGGAGGTCTATTTATGGATTAGCCTTCAGCCAAAGAAGTACTCAAAGGGTTTGCCATATAATCTTTACTCTAAGTAAATTCAGAGACACTACTTTGATACCAATTGTTGCCCAGGTGGCTTATCCAAGAGGGTGGTGAATTGGGTATTTAAAATTTTTGCAAGTATGTGCTTCTTTTTAAGTTCTTAGTGTGGTATGTGCTTTGAATTAAATTAACTACTGCGGAAGCAAGTAAGAACAGGAAACATAATCACAAACACAGTAAATTTTATAGTGATTCGGAGCAACCTCGCTCCTACATCCACTATCCAAGATACCACTTGGAATTTTCACTATATTCACCCTTGAAATACAGCTGGATTGTTTTCATGGGCTCATAATCCAAAACCCAAACTTGGTTTTATCCCGGGCTCACCAAAAATCCAATATAATGTTAGTTTTAAATGAGATCACTAACAACCCATTACACATGGTTTTCAAGGATCACCAATAACCTTTACAAGTCCAAGCTACAACCCTTGCTGTACTTGGAACAACTCAAAAGAAGAGTTAGAAAAACAAAGCAACAATATGACAAACCAAAGTTGTCGGATGGTTGCAGTTGTAGCACTTGAGAAGCCCTCTTGATTGCACTTTGAATGCTCTTCAAGGCTTCTTGACTTTCTTAATGAATGCCTCAAGATTCTGATCAAAGTTGGTGAAGTCTTGAGTGCTTACTTTGAATGCTCTTTTGAGTGTTCTTTCAAATATTTAGTAAAAGCTCATTTATCTCTCATTAACTTCTCCAAAAATGATTTAAATCCCTTATTTATACTCCCTTCAAATTGATTACAAGTAGATATAGCCATTGTAGACCATTGTGATTCGAAATATAGCTATTGGACACCATTTTGGATTCAAAATAAGAGTTCTGGAACTAGCCGTTACTCATCTGGAATAGTCATTCAAGTCGGCTTGGATGGGTCGAGTTGGCTCGGTTCCTCAGGTAGGTCAAAACATAACTCTGGTTGAGTAGGGTCTTCTGCTTCGAGTTGGCTCACCTGGCTGTTCTTCAGAATTGAGATTTTCAATACTTTGCAAGAGTCTGCTCTTCAGTACTTGAGTCGGCTCGATTGTCTATCTGAGAAATTCTCACTCTGGAAAAGTCGGCTTGGATACTTCAAGTCAGCTTGAATTCTCAAAACTTCAGAAAACATACTCTACCCGAGATGACTCTTCAATCATGGGTCAGATCGAATGTCTGCATGCTAGAAAACTAAGTACTATGCCAGACATCGAGTCGGCTCTCTTGATTTATGTCGGCTCTTGTGACTTAGGTCCATAATTGTTTAATCTTCTTCAGACTTCTTCCAGTGACTTCAAATTAACTCAAAAACTTTTCAACTCCTTCAATGTCTGATCTCCAGAGTATTAAACTAGAAAACTATATAGAAGTAGCCCATTTTTATAAATATATGATTGATTTTTTTTTGGACTCTTCTTTACATAGAGAATTTCTAAAGATAAACTTGTCATACACCAAGATTATAGGAAGAATGGTTTTACATATAAAATATCCTACAAAAACTTAGAAAATACTTGGAAAGAGTTAGTAATCAAATATATGCTCCATTGTTTCGTTATCATCAAAATCATTCCAGAGATCAACAGTTCTTCCATCCACAGCCCTTCACTTCATCCAGCCGGGTGCGAAGTCCCTAGAGGATGGTGTGGTTAGTTACCTCGACCTCCCCATTAGTTTGCGAGTGGCCCATCGACATGAAGAAGTGGTAGATGCCTAGGTCGGCACAGAACTCTTTGAATGCCTGGTTGTCAAACTACTACCCATTGTCGGTGATGACAGTGTGGGGGAGACCAAAGCGGTAGATGATCGACTTCCCGAGGAAGGCTCTAGCTTTGGCCTCGATGATCCATGCTAGGAGCTCGGCCCCTATCCATTTGGTGAAGTAGTTGATGGTGACAATCAAATACCTGCACTGGCTAGATGCCAAAGAAAATGGTCTCAATATGTCCATTCCCCATTGGACAAATGGCCAGGGAGAGAAGAGTTGGTATACCAGTGAATCCGACAACCATTGGATGTGGGCTTGCCATTGGCAGCGATTGCACCTCCGCACGAACTTGATTGCATCTTCCTGCATGGTGTCCTAGTAATAGCCCTACCTTAAAGCTTTATATGCCAGCACACTGCCCCCATGTGATTTCCGTAGATACCTTTATGAATCTCTTGGAGGATGTAGGCGGCCTCGAAGGGTCTCAAGCACTTCAACAAGGGATAGGAATAAGATCTCAAGTAGAGTTGATCGTCCATCAGCATGAACTGAGTGACCTTTTGCTTCAAGAGGCTGGCTTATGTGTGGTTTTCAGGTAGATTACCTTCGACTATGTACCTGATGTAGGGGTCCATCTAGCTTGGCTCATGGGTAACTTGCTAGACCCGCTGGTCATCCTGAGGCTGGGTGCCTCTAGATACTTAATGAAGGTGCACCCCAGCAAGGAATTAGTCAAGGTTGCAAGCCTAGAGAGAGCATCGACACGAGTGTTCTCCCCCCAAGGAATGTGAGAGATACTAAAGTGTTGAAAGTTCGGCGTATGGGAGAGCAGCTCGTCTTGGTACCTCACCATAAGGGGATCCCGAGCCTCGAACTTGCCTATGACTTACCCAGCCATCAGTTGTGAATCAGTAAAGACCCTTAGGCTCATGACTCCCAGCTCGTGGGATACCCTTAGTGATGCGGGACTAAACATGCTAGGGTTTAGCATAAAGAAATTTCATATTATATTGATGGGGGACAGGGATAGGATCGTTGGTGAGCCTAGAAGTCACCAAAATTAGGGTATCATATTTTTTTTGGAATTTTTTTAGGTAAAGGGTGGCGAAGGAATAGTGGGGTTGGAAGATAGGGTTTGGAACTCATGGATTTTGGGACTCACCCTAACGAAGAGACCTCTCACCTCTAGGGCATTACACCCTCCTCGATACTTGGAGGTGCTAGGATGAATCTCAAAGGTCACGAGGGGATAAAGAAGATGGAATGGGAAGGGGGATAACTAGGGCATCACGCCCATGCCCGAAGGCGAAGGCAAGAAGAATCACTCTTCTAAAAACTCAAAATTCTATTTTCTTAAAAACTCTTTTTTCTTACAAAGGACTGAGGGTGGTATTTATAGACCTGTCCAACCTTCATTTGAATTTGAATAAAGGATAAAAGGATAGAGATTATTCAAATTCAAACACAAGATAGGATAAGACAAGCCTATCCATATCTCAATAATAACCAACCAAATCCTAATTCAAATCTCAAATAAAAAATAAATCCTAAATTAATTCTGGATATGTTTCGAGATTTGCACGGCTCCAAGATTTGTGCTTGCTCCGGGATTCATGCTGGTGAGGTCCCCATCATTTCCCTGAGGTGGGGGAAACTCGGCTCCGTCGAGTTAGGCTGGCTCTAGATGCACATAACCCAATTTAAAGTAAACAGGATTTATTCTAAGCTGGAATAAATCCGGGATATATGTGGAATAGCCAGAATAGCTAGAATAGCTATTTCAGTCTTCTCAATAGCCGCTCAAAAATTCAACTTGCATGCTTCTTGGAACAGGAGTTTTGATGCTTCATGGGGGAGGAGATCGGAGGTGTAGATGGCTTCAGGCGGATCGGAGGAAGGAGATCCAGTGATGGGGAAGGACCGGAGAAGGAGATCCGGCGACGGAGAAGCCAGGAGGAGGCTTACGGATGGGCTTCTTTAGACGAGTGAACAGGGGCTTCGTGGAACAGGGGATCTGGGTGGCTCTCGGTGGAGTGGTGGCTCGGAGAAGACGACGGTGATGGGGAGGTTGCGCTCCGGTGGAGATCGACTGGGCGGACGTCCGGCACGGTCACTGAGATCCGAGGACTAGGGGGGAGGGAAGATGCGCCTGGTTCGGGCAAGCACTCCGTGGAGGGAAGCTGGGGTTGTTGACGGCATCGCGACAGACTGGAGGAGGGACGCGTGGCGATGAGAGGCCGGAGGAGGGAGGTCGATGATGGAAGATGGAGGAGAGGTGGTGCGGGCACCAGACTCAGAAGAAGACTTCAGGGCTCCATCTGGATCTCTGATTGACCTTGCCTGAAGAATTAGGGTTTTCTGGTTTTGTAATAAGGGTTGACTTGGTCAACTCAATTTTAGTCTTGAGTCTGTATTTCCCTGCAATTTAAATTTTGTTGAGTCATGTTGACTCAGTACAAGTCCTAGTAGTGGTCTAGGTCTTCTCCAGGTTGGTGCCACTTTTTTTTTTAGTCAAGTCAAGGTCCAGGGTACTACATTTTTTCTCCCAGGCCTAAGCAAGTGGGTGCCACACTCCCAGCCACACGCCAGAGTCCAGGAGGCGCCACATCTCCATCCAGTGTCTTTGGTCCCTACACCACAAGAAGTAAGTTCCTTTTTTTCTTGCACCACTTGGGAGAGAAATCCATCAAGATACCTCAATCCAAGGAGGAGTCAATTTCTTTCCAGATAAACCCAAGCCAGGATGGCAAGAATTTTTCTTGAAGAGAGGATCAAGGAGGTGCCCCACAATGTTCCATAAAAATCCAAGTTATAAAAGGGAAGAGAGTATGTCTTGGGGAGGAATTCAAGGAGGTTCCCAAAAGTTTCCAAAAGTGCCAAAGCCATAAAAGGAAGAAGCCTAAACTTGTGGAGCAAGACTAGGAGGTGTCCAAATGAGCCAAACCATGAAGGGAAAATCCTTGATTCATGGAGAGATACTAGGAGACACCCACATAACCTGCCATTTGGAGCTGATTTTCAAGTTTTCTTGGGGTTTTTGGGCTGCCCACTCATGGAAGGAGTCTTGGGAAGAGAATTTGATGCCTAAAGTGTGGGTTAGTCCTATTAGCCCCACATGGGAAATGTATAAAATTTTATTTCTTTGTTATGTCTATATATCAACTCTATGTAACTCTTGAATTTAATGATGAATGAAATCAATTTCTGTGTGAGCAACTTTGTGTTTCTCTCTTCCGCACTTGTATTCAGGTGTTGAGCTCCGTGAGGGAGTAAATCCGGGTTTCCTAGGAACCTTGAGGAGGTGTGAGATCTCCAACCCCAAAATCCTACCAAAACCCTAGGTTAGCCACTTCAATTCCAAACCCTAGCTACCATCATCTTCTTCATTCCACCAATCATCCAAACCCTAATCTACCTCATCATCTCCGGCCCCTCTCTTCCAAGTAGAGGTTGACCACCAGCATCCAGTTCCAGATCGGCTACTTCGAATACAGAGCAAATCCCAGAGAAAGTCAGATCAGCATCCAGGAGAATCAGGATTTCAGCAACATCAATTTTTCAAGTTCTTCTTATCTGGTAAATCCTTTCTTTGAGTATCTGGTTCCTTAACTTGTTCTTCTTCTTTCCCAGATCCTGAGTTCAGGAGAAGCCAACTCTGCCAAAGGACCAGTATTGGAGGATCCATTGCGAAGATATCCAATCCGAGGATCCAACAATCTGCTCGAGAGAGTCCTTCCACCAAACTCTATGAAGATCAATGCCTGGTACATAACCCTTCCCTTCTCTTTAGTTCTGTCCTGTTGAAAGTTCAGAGCGAAACCCTAGGTCTGGGAGTTTCTCAACCCCCAGCGATCCTTTACTTTTGAACTACTCTGATAATCTAGTTTTTTTGAATTATGCTTTCAATTATTATATAGTTTCTTTCAATTTAGTTTAACTTTCATTTGAGTCAAAGCCGACTTATGAAAATATATAAAAAAAAGGAATTAGTCTTAATTTACTTCCGTATCGCATCATCTCTTTTGTTTTGCATCATTTTTGGTATCAGAGCATTCGTTCTGCATCATTTTGGTATCAGAGCTTTCGTTCTGCATCAATTTTGGTATCAAAGCCCTGTCTAGGGTTTCTGACTTGCTTGCATGTTTTGAGTGTCTCTCTTTTTTACTTTGTCTGCTCGAAGTAGACTCCCCAGGATGTCCGGTCCTAGGAATGAAGCGAGGTGCAAGCCTCGTCTTCCCATTCCATGGGGTATTCCTAGGGTGTGTAGGGGATCCGCTGGGTTACAACTTCGTAGTAGGAATTGTAAACGGGGGAAGCATTCTATTTTCAGTCTGTAACTGCCCTATTTTAGGAATTGTTTCTCATTACAGATAACTCCAAATTACATGATTTTTATTTTTCTAGAACCAGTATAATTGGAACTATTTTACATAATTTTACTGTAATTTATTGGTTTCTGTGACATTTCTGAGAGTTAAATTACAGCAATTCTATTTTTGTGTTTCTACAATTCAGTTTTTTTTTTGATTGATCATCTCCTAATTCATCTTAAGGGCAATTGAGCATCTAAGATAAGGGGAGGAGTTAATAACCTCTCCTTAGCCCCAAACCATCACCCATTCATTCGATCCTAAGCCTAATTTTAAAATTTATTAGACTTAATTTGCCCTAGTAGGCTAGGAACACCAACTGGTCAGGTCCAGCCTAGGGTTTAGTCAGTTTGTCTGGTTACTCTGTGTGTGCTTTGTACTCAGTGTCTAGAATGGTGATTCAGGGACTATGTCCCGAAGGACTTGTGTGCTGGTCCGCCTACCTGGCCAATCACTGATTGGTGTCTAGGATTGACAATTAGGGACCTAACACTCCCCTTACACCTGCCTGGCTGAGTCCCGAGTTACTACAGGCTAGCTTGCCACTCTGATTGGACATCTAGTTTGAGATCTAGGTCTAGTTAGCCCGTAGTCGTTTCAGTCGAGTCTCATTTGGTGTGCTTGCTTGCAACATCATGTCCACCCGGAACGGAGTACCCTACCAACCTGGTCAAACCTAACCTGATTTAGAGGCCATGATTAGAACTCTTACCGAAAGTATGACCAAATTGAGTCAGGATATGACTGATACTGTTGCCCAGTTTAGAGATCGAGCCCAGGTACTTGAGGAGCCTAGGCACCGAAATTGGACCCCTGACTCAGAATTTGGTAGACCCCAACCTCACCCATACCCAGAGCCTTGGAGACCTTTATACAGGGATCCTGAACCTAATCATTGGAGGTTTGATCTAAGAGCCTATGACCATGATCTTGCCCTTGAGTCTAGCCCTAAGAGCCTATACCCATACTTGGTTGACTCAGAGAAGGGACCGTTAGGAACACCGAACCTTATGCACCCACTTTTGATGGAAGACAAGAGACATATATTAAGTGGGAAGAACAAATGGATCGGTATTTTGAGTGCACTAACATATCAGAATTAGGACAAGTTAGGTTGGCCAAAACCAAGTTCACCAAACATGCTAGGTCGCATTGGTATGCTATTGAGCGTGAGTGTTATCAAAGAAAAGAGGAAATATATACTTGGAGAGATATGAGAAGTAAGTTGAGAGATAGGTACCTAGGTAGATCCTATGAGAAAAGACTTTTAGACCAATGGTACCAATTGCGACAAGGTAATAGGCCTGTGTCGAAATATATCGAGGACTTCCAGTGGTATGACATGAAATGTAATACCATTGAGACCGAAGCTCAGATCACATCGAGGTTTAGGATTGGGTTACACCCAGACATTTATAGGAAGCTATGCCTTGAAAAGACCAATAAGTTAGACCGAGCCTACCAAGAAGCCCAAGACTATGAGTGGTCTTTAAGAAATAACCAATCAAGTACTTTGGACTTAAAGCCAACCTCTACCAACTTGAGTCAAGTTCCGATTGATCCGACATCCGTAGTGAACCAGACTTTTGTTTGTCAATTCCCACTTGTGTCACCTCTTGACCAGAAGGATAACACTGAGAAGGAGTTAGGCATGGCCATCCCAAAATTAGTTGACCCGATCAGAGCCATACTTAAAGAGGAATCAAAGGAGAATAGATTAGAACCTTTCAGTGAGATTGAGGAAGAAATATATGAGCCTGACATAAGTTTGATAGATGAATATGAAGAAGAAGAATTTGAGGATATCTCTCCCGATAATTCAATTAACCAACTCCTACCTAATGGGGTTATTGAGGGGACCCCTGCCACTCAAGGAATTCAGGAGCTAACCCTAAGAGAAGACCCTTTTGAGGAAGTTCAAGAAGAGGAAATTACACCAAATGAAAGTTTAAGTGAGAATACCCCTGAACTCATTGAGGAATACAAAGAAGAAACCCCTGAGTCAAATCTGGTAGAGAAGTGTGAAGAAGGAAGGGGTTCACAAGAATTGCCCATTGAGAAGGTCCAAGAACAAGAAAAAGACAGTAGCTTAGAGGACTTTCTAGATAAACATTCTAAAGACCTTCCTGATAACCTTCCACCTTCTAGGAGCACCCAGCCTATCCTAGAACTTGCACTTGTAGACCCTCCTAGATCAAATCATGAGGTTTGGATGAGTGCACCTATAGAACAATGTCCTCATTTTAAGGTCGTCCTGAATAACCAAGGTTTGTTTCTTGTTTCCGATAAGCCACCTCAAAACTCTGATTCTTATTTCCTACCCTTCCCTGAATCTTCTCATGTTTCTAGAGCTATGGGATTACACTTTACCGAGATCTCTAGGTTGCAAGACTCCTTAGAACCTATTAGGTTTGCAACATACTTCTGGAAGACCTTATGGCACCTACTAGGCATCCATAATAAGTTTTCATGCTCTGCATGCCCTCCTCCGACCCAAGGTCAAACCTAGAGAGACTTAGTTTGTTAGGTTTAGACCTAGGGTTCCTTTGGAATAAAGTCCATTCTTTAGGAGTGCGTCGTCAGTCTAGTTTAGTTTTTCTTGACCCTTTACTAGGCTTTGGCTCAGATTTTGGTTTGATTGAGAGCACCAGGAATTGGGATTTGTATTTTGTCCAGGGCTGAAATTGCATTCAATGTTTCGATCAATAGGACTATAGGCTAGAGTCCCTTTGAAATTGTTCATGGATATAAGCCTCACACACCACTTGATCTGATTTCACTATTAGCCCACACACACATGTCTTTTGATGCACTTGCATAGCATGTAAAGGACTTGCATAAAGAAATTCATGCCAAAATAACTTTAAGTAATGAAACTTATAAGAAGTTGGTTGATTCTCAAAGACGAGTCAAAACTTTTGTTGAGGAAGACTATGTAATGATTAGGTTAAGGCCTGAGCGGTTTTTTCCTGGAACCATTAGAAAGTTACATGCTAAAGGAGCTGGACCATTTAGAGTAGTGAAGAGAGTAGGATCCAATGCCTATGTGCTCGAGTTGCCTCCAGAACTAGGCAATAGCTCTACTTTCAACATTACAGACTTAGTAGAGTATAGGGAGCCAGCTGTGATTCCTAGTAAGCCTTTGAAACCTAATCCTGTTATTGAGAGTGATCCCGACCTGTGTGTCCACCAACAAACTGGCCTGTGAGGAAAGAGCATATTGAAAAGATCCTGGATGATCAGGTTATCTCTACTCGTAATCGAGGATACCAAAGATACCTGGTCTGCTGGCAAGGAAGGCCAGATTCTGATGACTCTTGGATCTCCCGAGAAGAATTACAAGAATTGGACCCAGACCTCTTGGAGAGATACTAGAGCCAGCTTGATCCATACTCGACAGGGTCGAGTTCCTCCCACCCCGGGAGAATTGGTGCGGGCACCAGACTAAAAAGAAGACTTCAGGGCTCCATCTGGATCTCTGATTGACCTTGCCTGAAGAATTAGGATTTTATGGTTTTGTAATAAGGGTTGACTTGGTCAACTCAATTTCAGTCTTGAGTCTGTATTTCCCTGTAATTTAAATTTTGTTGAGTCATGTTGACGCAGTACAAGTCCTAGTAGTGGTCTAGGTCTTTTCCAGGTTTGTGCCATTTTTTTTTTTCAGTCAAGTCAAGGTCCAGGGTGCCACATTTTTTCTCCCAGGCCCAAGCAAGTGGGCGCCACACTCCCAGCCACACGCTAGAGTCCAGGAGGTGCCACATCTCCATCCAGTGTCTTTGGTCCCTACACCACAAGAAGTAAGTTCCTTTTTTTCTTGCACCACTTGGGAGAGAAATCCATCAAGATACCTCAATCCAAGGAGGAGCCAATTTCTTTCCAGATAAACCCAAGCCAGGATGGCAAGAATTTTTCTTGAAGAGAGGATCCCAGGAGGTGCCCCACAATGTTCCGTAAAAATCCAATTATAAAAGGGAAGAGAGCATATCTTGGGGAGGAATTCAAGGAGGTTCCCAAAAGTTTCCAAAAGTGCCAAAGCCATGAAAGGAAGAAGCCTAAACTTGTGGAGCAAGATTAGGAGGTGTCCAAATGAGCCAAACCATGAAGAAAAAATCGTTGATTCATGGAGAGATACTAGGAGACACCCCCATAACCGACCATTTGGAGCTGATTTTCAAGTTTTCTTGGAGTTTTTGGGCTGCCCACTCATGGAAGGAGTCTTGGGAAGAGAATTTGATGCCTAAAGTGTGGGTTAGTCCTATTAGTCCCACATGGAAAATGTATAAAATTTTATTTCTTTGTTATGTCTATATATTCAACTCTATGTAACTCTTGAATTTAATGATGAATGAAATCAATTTCTATGTGAGCAACTTTGTGTTTCTCTCTTCCGCACTTGTATTCAGGTGTTGAGCTCCGTGAGGGAGTAAATCCGGGTTCCCTAGGAACCTTGAGGAGGTGTGAGATCTCCAACCCCAAAATCCTACCAAAACCCTAGGTTAGCCACTTCAATTCCAAACCCTAGCTGCCATCATCTTCTTCATTCCACCAATCATCCAAACCCTAATCTACCTCATCATCTCCGGCCCCTCTCTTCCAAGTAGAGGCTGACCACCAGCATCCAGTTCCAGATCAGCTACTTCGAATACAGAGCAAATCCTAGAGAAAGTCAGATCAGCATCCAGGAGAATCAGGATTTCAGCAACATCAATTTTTCAAGTTCTTCTTATCTGGTAAATCCTTTCTTTGAGTATCTGGTTTCTTAACTTGTTCTTCTTCTTTCCCAGATCCTGAGTTCAGGAGAAGCCAACTCTGCCAAAGGACCAGTATTGGAGGATCCATTGCGAAGATATCCAATCCGAGGATCCAACAATCTGCTCGAGAGAGTCCTTCCATCAAACTCTGTGAAGATCAATGCCTGGTACATAACCCTTCCCTTCTCTTTAGTTCTATCCTATTGAAAGTTCAGAGTGAAACCCTAGGTCTGGGAGTTTCTCAACCCCCAGCGATCCTTTACTTCTGAACTACTCTGATAATCTAGTTTTTTTGAATTGTGGTTTCAATTATTATATAGTTTCTTTCAATTTAGTTTAACTTTCATTTGAGTCAAAGCCGACTTCTGAAAATATATAAAAAAAAGGAATTAGTCTTAATTTACTTCCGCATCGCATCATCTCTTTTGTTCTGCATCATTTTTGGTATCAGAGCATTCGTTCTGCATCATTTTGGTATCAGAGCTTTCGTTCTACATCAAGAGGGGATCTGGCTTTGTGAAGATCGGAGGAGGCATTGTTGGTGCTCGGGAGGACCCGGTGAGGGTTCACGGATGATCAAAAATTGGAGGAGTCGGCTTCGGAGGAGGAGCAGCAGCCGAGCAACCATCTGGAATGAAGCAGGGGAGAACTCAGGAGCAGGGGAGGTGAGCCGGGTTCGGAGACGACCGGGTGAGGGTGGTTAGGTGACTGTGTACTAGGATGAAGCTCACGGGCAGCAGGAGACCGGGGGGGGACTTCCGGACGGTAGGTGATCGGAGGGTTTCTCGGATAATGGGATCTGGAGGAGGGAGGCACGGGAAGACCGGGGAAGGTCGTCTGGTGTTGGGCGATGGAAGACCGGGAAAGGCTGGTTTGGCGGCTTGGGGTCGTCTGGAAGAACACCGAGGGACGGGAGCTTCTTTGATGGTGGAGCGATGCTCGGGGAAGATGGATGGGAGAACAATGGGATGACACACGATGGGATCGGCTGCAGGGAGCACCCGTGGGAGGCCAGCAGATGAAGGTGAAACTGCTGCTATGGGGGCACCGATCTGATGAGCTTCGGCCACGGCGATCGACTGTTTCTGTTTGCAGGCAGAAGGGACTGGTGGACGACAGCGAGCAAGGAGGATCCGACGGGGAGGCGACCAAGGGGTGCTGGACCGGGTTGAAGATGGAGGACGGGGATGATGAGGGCTGGCAGGAGAGAAGGGAATATGGGCTACCCTAATTTTTTTTGAGCTCTGATACCAAAATTGATGGGGGACAGGGATAGGATCCTTGGTGAGCCTAGAAGTCATCAAAATTAGGGTATCATATTTTTTTTGGAATTTTTTTAGGTAAAGGGTGGCGAAGGAATAGTGGGGCTAGAAGACAGGGTTTGGAACTCATGGACTTTGGGACTCATCCTAACGAAGAGACCTCTCACCTCTAGGGCATTACACCCTTCTCGATACTTGGAGGTGCTAGGATGAATCTCAAAGGTCACGAGGGGATAAAGAAGATGGAATGGGAAGGGGGATAATTAGGGCATCACGCCCATGCCCGAAGGCGAAGGCAAGAAGAATCACTCTTCTAAAAAATCAAATTTTTTTTTTCTTAAAAACTCTTTTTTCTTACAAAGGACTGAGGGTGGTATTTATAGACCAGTCCAACCTTCATTTGAATTTAAATACAGGATAAAAAGATATAGATTATTCAAATTCAAACACAAGATAGGATAAGATAAGCCTATCTATATCTCAATCATAACCAACCAAATCCTAATTCAGATTTCAAATAAAAAATAAATCCTAAATTTATTCTGGATATGTTCCGAGATTTGCATGGCTCCAAGATTTGTGCTTGCTCCGGGATTCATGCTGGTGAGGTCCCCATCATATATGATCAATAATTGTTAAATTTTATTGGGTTTGATTCCCAAAAAGGATAAGAGTAAATTAGGTTTTTCATGTAAGGACTATAGTTCTACCCACATGGTAAGATCTAACAAAGAAATAAAAGAAAGACAGGATCTTAGGATTAAGAAACCATTGATAAGGCATGCTCAAATTCAATAAAACAGAGCTATAGAGAAGGGATTGGTTTAACTACCTAGAAATGATGTCTTCTTCTTCGTAGAAGAGGTCTCTCTGCACTTTGGATCGGCGCCTTGATGAAAAAGCAACTTTCCCATGGATCTATCGACTTTTTATCAGCTGGTTTCGGGGGCAAGGAAGACTTTCTCCAAGGGTCATGGCACTGGAGGGATCTTGCAAACACTTAGGGTTAGGGATGTAAAAGATACAAAAAATAAAAAATTGGAAATAGGAAGTAGAGGAAAGGTAGGAGGGTGGCTGGCGGCTTGGCTGATGAAGATGCCTGGACTCTAGAGGGTGCCTTGGAGGCATGATGATGGTGGCCTGGCTTGATGTTCAAGGGTTGGCGGCGTAGGGTTTGGTAGTGGGATGGGCGGCCTAGGGTTTGAAGTGGGATGGGCGGCCTAGGGTTTGAGGGTGGCATCCTAGGTTGGAAGATGGAAGGGGTGGCCAAGAGTGGAAGATGATGGGCATCTAGGGTTTGATGAAGATGAAGGTTAGGCGGATTGCTGGGGTTGCACCTCACATACTCTCCTTGCGGAGTGAAAACGGGCCTCTCACCCTCTCCCTCACAGAGCGTCAATTCCTAAGCATGGAAATAAGAAGAAAAAGCTCTCATAATTTCATTCATCATTATTCTTACAAGAGGTGGGGGAAGGGGGTATTTATAGATCACCTAGTCTCCCTGTCTCAGTTGGATACAAGTTTGTGTCAAAGTTAGAGTACAAAGTTTGATTATAATAAGGAGATTGGAATCCTTGTAGGACTTGGACATCAACTCCTTGTTGGACTTGGAAACTTGACTCCTCTTGGGCTTGGATTGCTTGACTCCTTGCTGGGTTGGGAGGTTTGACTTTTCTTGTGGACTTGGACTAGGCTAGGGCACCAACTCCTTGGTGGATCTAGGCTGGGGTGCCACTTCTTCATGGGCTTGGACAGGGAAGTGCCATTCCATGCTGGGCTAGGAGGGGTGCCAATGCTGGTGGGCTTGGGAAGGGGCGCCAATGCTGGTGGGCTTGGGAAGGGGTGCCAATGCTGGTTGTGGACCTAGAGGGGGGCATGAAAGGGGCTAGGTGCATGGGCAGGGGTGGCTGGAGTAGGGGCTTGGTGACTCTCCACTTGAGTTTGACTTGAATGAAAATTACAGCACTCAAACTCACTTGACTGGACTTGAAACAATTGGACTTAATTGACTAAGTAGACTCAATTGATTCAATTGATTACAAGACTTAATTGACTTGATGAACTTAATTGACTCACTCTATTACAGGACTCAAGTGACTCTGGACTCAACTGACAAGTGAAAAACTTCCCAACACATTAATAGAGATCCAAATGAGCATGGCAATTTTTGTCTGGACCTAGTGTCCTCATCAATTCTCCTAGGATGGGAGGAACTCGACCCTATCGAGTAATGGTCAATCAGCTCTGGTACTGCTTTGAGAGGTCTGGGTTGAGGCATTGCAGATCCTCTCGAGTGATCCACGAGTTCTCAGATTCTGGTTGACCTTGCCAATAAACCAAGTAACGTTGGTAGCCATTATTCCGGGTACTAATGGCTTGATCATCCATGATATGCTCAATCCTTTTCCTCTCTCAGGTCAATTTGTTGGACACTCTGAGATGGGTTCACTCTCAAAGGAATGATTAGGCCCAAAAGGCTCACTTGGTATCATTGCTGGCTCCCTATACTCAATTAGGTCTGAGATATTGAAGGTTGAGCTAATGCCACATTCGGGTGGTAACTCGAGTACATGGGCATTAGATCTAACTTTCTTTATCACTTTGAAGGGTCCGGCTCCACAGGCATGTAACTTTCATGGTCCCCGGGGGAAACCGCTCAAGCCTAAGCCTAATCATTACATAATTTTCTCAGTGAACTCTTTAACCCTTTCAAAAATTAGTCATGTTTTTATAATTATCATTGCTTACATTAATCTTATGGCTAACTTCCTTATGCAGATCTTTAACATGCAGGGTAACTGACTCATACCAACACCTAAGGGTCAACTATGCATTCTGATGCGGGATGGAAATCGATGTAACCTGGTTATTTGAAAAACAGGGAAAAACATCTAACAAACTAGGACCGTGGGAGGGCTAAGAAGCCTCCCGGGACTAGGGCATACTAATACTAAAATCCTAAGATAGTTGATCTCTTTTTGTTTTCAATTTTCTGGGTGGATGTGGCGAAGGAAGGATGAAGATGGGGGACCGGGAAGTGGAACTCATGACCCTGAGACTCACTCTAGCGGGGGACGCACATAGAAAGTCAGGGGTCAAAGCCTAAAGCTACCCTCCTGAGGGATCACAGCACCAGCTACCCTGAGCATAAAGCTACCCTCCCGAAGGATCACCAAACCAGCTACCCTGAGCTCTCATCGAACCCATAATGCACATAGCAGGGCTCTCACATAGATGCGCTAGGATGACTCTCAAAAGACACGAGGGGATAAAGAAGACGAGATAGGGGATAATTAGGGTGCTCATCGGACCCATAATGCACACAGCAGGGAACGCCTCACACCCCTCATCGAACCCATAATGCACACAGCAGGGAATGAAGGCAAATGGGCCTCAGCTCAGGGTCAGAACCGGAACAAATGGCTAAACCAAAAATTTCATTCAACTCTCTCTCTGATTATTACAGGGGGAGAGGGGGCCTTTATATAGAAAAACCAAAACCCTCAGTTTCTTAGCCTCTAAGAAAACTAAGAAAGGAAAATAAATTACATCAAAATTCATGTTACATCAAAAGTTGTGCTGATCTGCTCTGAGAAGTATGTCGGCTTGATGATATGCTCCAGAAAGCGTGCTGCTCTGAAAATGGGACTGCTCTGAAATCCATGCAATCTCATCTCATGGCCGTGCGGAGGATTGATCTACCGATGGAGCACACGGCCGGTGACCGGGAAGCAGGCGACGGACGGGGCTGGCGAACGAAGAGCCGTGGTCGGCCGGTGGTGGGCTGCAGGTGGGGCGGCACACAAAAAACATCACGGCATGCCCAGCATGCCGTTTGGTCTCCCACGGCCGTGGGAGACCTCCTAGGTGCCGGCGTGGCCGGTGGACGGCGGGGAAGGCCGGGGACGGCGGGAAGGTGGTCGGCGGATAGGCGGGCGGCGGCGGCAGGTAGCCACGGCAGGCGACGGCGTAGGGACAGCTCGGCATGCACGACCGTGCCATTTGGGCTTCCCATGGCTGTGGGGCCCAAGGGCGCCGGTGGGGGCCCTCCGGTGGCCAGGCGTGAGCCGGCGGGCGGCAGGCGGGTGGCCGGTGATGGCGGCGGCCATGGGACGTGGGCGACGGTTGGTCTTCCCACGGTCGTTCGTCTTCCACGAGCGAGGGCGGCGGTCTGGTGGGGGCGGCCGGGGGTCGGGCGGCCCGGATCAGGGGCCGGAGGGGAAGGCGGCTAGGGTTTTGAAATTTTTTAAAATCACGGGAAGAAGATGGAATAAGGCTAGAATAAGGTAGGAATAATATTGGGATAAAGTTGGAATAGAGGGAATAGGTGGAATAGCAGGAATAGGAAAAAATAGAAAAATACGAGAAAATAAAAAAATAGAAAAATACCTGGACCTGCCCTTGATCCCCATCATTCTCATCGACCGTGAAGAACTCAACTCCGTCGAGTTCAAAAAATGGAGCACATCCTAATCCACAACTCGCTCTGATACCAATATTGATGGGAGACGGAAATCGATGTAACCTGGTTATTTGGAAAACAGGGAAAAACATCTAACAAACTAGGACCGTGGGAGGGCTAAGAAGCCTCCCGGGACTAGGGCATACTGACACTAAAATCCTAAGACAGCTGATTTATTTTTGTTTCCAATTTTTTGGGTGGATGTGGCGAAGGAAGGATGAAGATGGGGGACCGGGAAGTGGAACTCATGGCCCTGAGACTCACTCTAGCAGGGGACGCACACAGAAAGTCAGGGGTCAAAGCCTAAAGCTACCCTCCTGAGGGATCACAGCACTAGCTACCATGAGCATAAAGCTACCCTCCCGAAGGATCACAGCACCAGCTACCTTGAGCTCTCATCGAACCCATAATGCACATAGCAGGGCTCTCATATAGATGCGCTAGGATGACTCTCAAAAGACATGAGGGGATAAAGAAGACGAGATAGGGGATAACTAGGATGCTCATCGAACCCATAATGCACATAGCAGGGAACGCCACACACCCCTCATCGAACCCATAATGCACACAACAAGAAACGAAGGCAAACGGGCCTCAGCCCAGAACCATAATCGGAACAAATAGTTAAACCAAAAATTTCATTCAACTCTCTCTCTGATTATTACAGGGGGAGAGGGGGCCTTTATATAGAAAAACCAAAATCCTCAGTTTTTTAGCCTCTAATAAAACTAAAAAAGGAAAATAAATTACATCAAAATTCATGTTGCATCAAAAGTAGTGCTAATCTGCTTTGAGAAGCATGTCGACTTGATGATATGCTCCAGAAAGCGTGCTGCTCTGAAAATGGGACTGCTCTGAAATCCATGCAATCTCATCTCACGGCAGTGTAGAGGATTGATCTACTGACAGAGCACACGGGCGGTGACCGGGAAGCAGGTGGTGGACGGGGCCGGTGGACGATGAGCGGTAGTCGAGCATTGGTGGGCTGCAGGCGGGGTGGCACACGGGAAACAGCACGGCATTCCTAGCATGACGTTTGGTCTCCCACGGTCGTAGGAGACCTCCTGGGTGCTGGCGTGGCCGGTGGACGGCGGGGAAGGCCGGGGACGGTGGGAAGGTGGTCGGCGGATAGGTGGGCGGTGGCGGCAGGCGGCGGCGTAGGGACGGCACGGCAGGCGGCCACGGCGGGCGGCGGCATAGGGATGGCACGGCATGCACGGCTGTGCCATTTGGGCTTCCCACGGACGTGGGGCCCAAGGGCGACGGTGTGGGCCCTCCGACGATCGGGCGTGAGCCGGCGGGTGGGTGGCCGATGGCAGGCCAGTGGTGGCAGGTGGTGGCGGTGACCGTGGGACTTGGGCGATGGTTGGTCTTCCCACGACCGTTGTCTTCCACGGGCGAGGGCGGCGGCGGCGGTCCGGCGGGGGCGGTCGTCGGTCGTCGGTCGGGCATCCCGGATCAGGGGTTGGAGGGGGCGGCGGCTAGGGTTTTGAAATTTTTTTAAAATCACGGGTAGAAGATGGAATAAGGCTGGAATAAGGTAGGTATAATATTGGGATAAAGCTGGAATATAGGGAATAGGTGGAATAGCAGGAATAGGAAAAAATTAAAAAATACGAGAAAATAAAAAAAATAGAAAAATACCTGGACCTGCCCTGGATCACCATCATTCTCATTGACCGTGAAGAACTCGACTTCATTGAGTTTGAAAAATGGAGCACACCCTAATCCACAACTCACTCTGATACCAATATTGATGCGGGACGGAAATCGATGTAACCTGGTTATTTGAAAAACAGGGAAAAACATCTAACAAACTAGGACCGTGGGATGGCTAAGAAGCCTCCCGGGACTAGGGCATATTGACACTAAAATCCTAAGACAGCTGATCTATTTTTGTTTTCAATTTTCTAGGTGGATGTGGCGAAGGAAGGATGAAGATGGGGGACCGGGAAGTGGAACTTATGGCCCTGAGACTCACTCTAGTGGGGGACGTACATAGAAAGTCATGGGTCAAAGCCTAAAGCTACCCTCCTGAGGGATCACAGCACCAGCTACCCTGAGCATAAAGCTACCCTCCTGAAGGATCACAGCACCAGCTACCCTGAGCTCTCATCGAACCCATAATGCACATAGCAGGGCTCTCACATAGATGCGCTAGGATGACTCTTAAAAGACACAAGGGGATAAAGAAGACGAGATAGGGGATAACTAGGGTGCTCATCGAACCCATAATGCACACAGTAAGGAACGCCTCACACCCCTCATCGAACCCATAATGCACACAGCAGGGAACGAAGGCAAACGGGCCTCAGCACAGGATCAGAACCGGAACCAATGGCTAAACCAAAAATTTTATTCAACTCTCTCTCTGATTATTACAGGGGGAGAGGTGGCCTTTATATAAAAAAACCAAAACCCTCAGTTTCTTAGCCTCTAAGAAAACTAAAAAAGGAACATAAATTACATGAAAATTCGTGTTGCATCAAAAGTGGTGCTGATCTGCTCTGAGAAGCATGTCGGCTTGATGATCTGCTCCAGAAAGCATGCTGCTCTGAAAATGGGATTGCTCTAAAATCTGTACAATCTCATCTCATGGCCGTGCGGAGGATCGATCTACTGACGGAGCACATGATCGACGACTGGGAAGTAGGCGGCGGACGGGGCTGGCGGACGACGAGCGGTGGCCGGCCAGTGGTGGGCTGTAGGCGGGGCGGCACACGGGAAACAGCACGGCACGCCCAGCGTGCCGTTTGGTCTCCCACGGCTGTGGGAGACCTCCTGGTCACCGGCATTGCCGGTGGACGGTGGGGGTGGCCGGGGGTCGGGTGGCCCGGATCTGGGGCCGAAGGGGGCGGCGGCTAGGGTTTTGAAATTTTTTTAAAATCATGGGAAGATGATGGAATAAGGCTGGAATAAGGTAGGAATAATATTGGGATAAAGTTGGAATAGAGGGAATATGTGGAATGGCGGGAATAAGAAAAAATAAAAAAATACAAGAAAATAAGAAAAAAATAGAAAAATACCCGGACATGCCCTGGATCCCCATCACATTCCTATCAAAAGAAATTTATTAGGTCTTTAACTACAACTCTATGCTTGACCCTTGGTTGGTGGGTGACATGCAGACAAAAATTTTGCTTGGACTCCTAATAGATGCCATAAGGTCTTCCATAAATAGGTATCAAATCTAACATGCCCTAAGGATTGATACAACCTACTAATCTCAACAAAATGTAACCTGATGGTCCTAGAAGCATTGGAAGCCTTAGGGTAGGGTAGGAAGTAAGAAGAGGGACTGGTTCTGGATTCATGGAGATGACCTTAAGGTTTGGACATTGATCTATAGGCAGCAAAAAGTCTACCTTATGGAGGGATAAGTCAATAATTTCAGGGAAGAGATCTTCAATTGGGACTAAAGGAGTGAATTCTTCCTGAGGGTATCGAATTAAAGAAACCATATCCTCAATAATTTCCTCTGGTTCTTGAATTTCAGGACTAGGCTCTATAATTGGATTTTTGTCTAGCATTTCCCCAGGTAAGGCCTTAGTAGTAGCAGTGTCATGGTCCTTTTCCTTTAACTGTTCTTCCAACACAGCTTGATTTTGAGTATCTTCCTCAGGTATAGCTTCAATTTGGGTAATTTCTTGGTCAACTAATTCTGGGTCGGCCCTACAGACTTCTTCAATATTAGCCTTGTGAACCAATAGGGTAGCAGGGATGGGTCGGCTAGGGGAACTTGACTAGTACTTGGGTTATGTCTAGGGGTACTAATCCTATCAGGTTCGAGTCGATGGGTTATGGGTTCCATGGGTTCAGATCGATGGGTTATGGGTCTCTTGGGCTCATAAGACATGGATTCAGATCGATGGGTTATGGGTCCATTGAGCTCATAGGACATGGGCAGGTACCTTTCTCTCAGTTTGCTCTTCATGGCTCTCCAGGTAGCTATGGGCATATCTCCTCTTTGTCTAATTATTCTTTCAACATCCCCCCAGTATAGTCTAGCCTGGCGAACTAACTTGAGTTTAGCAAACTTAAATTTCCTTTCTTCGGTCTTCTCATCCTGTTCAAAGTACTGGTCCATACCTCTTTCCCAATCAAGGTAACCCTTAGGATCAAGATCGCCTCCAAAAGTAGGTGCTTTTAACCTAATATTCCTAATGGCTCTCTCATCCTGGTCCATGAAATCATGATTGGGTTATCTCTAAATAGGCTCCCAGATTGGGTCATAGCATGGGGTTCTCCTAGGGTTGGGAGGTGTGGGAAAAGGTGACTCAAGTTCAGGTTTACTATGTGTCTTATGGGTTCTCTCTAAGTTTCCAAGACGTTTATCCATCTGATCAAACCTATTATTCAATTGGATGCATGATTGGGTGAACTGTTCAGTCATGGTCCTAAGAAAGGTTTCATAGTTAGGTTCCGTGGTTAGACTGGGTTGGGGTTGAGACTGATCGGGTTAGACTCCTAATCTAGTGGTCATACAACAAGCACACATATCATTCTAGGGTTTACTAGACCTAGCAGCTCAAGTGAATGAGTCAGCTCAACTTATAACCAATCCAACAACTACCCTTTTTACTGGCCAAGTAAGAGGTGGGAGTGTGGGAGGCTCCCTCTACTCTCGTAGGGTCCTAATTAAGTAACCACAGCTCTACTTAGGGCGTTTGCCTCTGGACCTCTAGCCTAGACACCATATTCAAGAAATAACTGGAGGATTGGGTGTACTAGCTTTCTCAAAATACCATGAACTGGACCTGTTGGTGTTCTTAGTCAATTAGGTTGCTACTTGATTCTAATTAAGGCTTGGGTTCGAATGCAGGGTGGTAGTTCTAGACCAAGAAAAGGTGATGAAATCCTTCCCTTATCTGACAGAGTAGAAGTGTCCTTAAGTTAGTTTATGGATGCATGCACACGCTGGAAACTAAAATCATGAAAAATATACAGAAAATAAAATTTTAAAGATTAATATCAGTGAATTAAATGTAAAGAAAACTAAGTTTGGAAGGGTTTTAGTGCAAACAAATTTCAGCCCTAAACTAATGTTGCAGAAATTTCAGCAAGTCAGTTTTTGTTTTGTTAGGTTTTTTTGTTATGCAGATTTTTGTTTTGTTTTTCTTTTTTTTTGTGGAAAATGGAAGATCTAATGAAGATTAATGACTTTTAATTTTTTGCAAAGAAAACTAGGTTTTGGTGGTTTAATGCAAACTAAATTCAGCCCTAATCTAGTTGTGCAGAATTTCAGCAATGTAATTTTTTTTGTTTTAGGGTTTCGTATGCAGATTTTTTTTTGTTTTTCAGATCTGAAAATTAACATAAAATCTCAGAGAATAAGAAGACTAATTAGGAAATTGATTGATGCAAAAATTGATGAAAAACAGAAAGGTTTTAATGAAGAACTAGCCCTAGGTTTAGACTACTAATGTGCAGAATTCAGCATGCAAAAATTTTTTAGTATTTTTTGTTTAAGGAAATATGTAAGAACATGCCCTATCCTAATCTATGATACCAAAATTGATGCGGGACTAAACATGCTAGGGTTTAGCACAAAGAAATTTCAGATTATCTGAGAAATAATTTTCAGATTTATTTGGTTTGATTCCTAAAAAAGGATAAGAGTAAATTAGGTTTTTCATGTAAGGACTATAATTCTACCTACATAGCATGATCTAACAAAGAAATAAAAGAAAGACAGGATCCTAGGGTTTAGAATCCACTAATAAGGCATGCTCAAATTCAACAAAATAGAGCTATAAAGAAGGGATTGGTTCAACTACCTAACAATGATGTCTTCTTCATTGTAGAAGGGGTCTCTCTGCACTCTGGATCGGCACCTAGACGAAGAAGCAGCTTTCTTGTGGATCCACGAGCTTTTTATCAACTGGTTTCAGGGGCAAGGAAGACTTCCTCCTAGGGTCATGGCACTGGAGGGATCATGCAAACACTTAGGGCTAGGGATGTAGAAGATAAGAAAAATAAGAAATTGGAAATAAGAAGTAGAGGGAAGGCAGGAGGATGGCTTGCGGCTTGCTGATGAAGATGCCTGGACTCAGGAGGGTGGCCTGGAGACTTGATGATGGTGGCCTGGCTTGATGTTCAAGGGTTGGCGACCTAGGGTTTGGTAGTGGGATGGGTGGCCTAGTGTTTGAAGTGGGGTGGGTGGGCGGCCTAGGGTTTGAGGGTGGCGTCTTAGGTTGGAAGATGGAAGGGGCGGCCAAGAGTGGAAGATGATGGGCATCTAGGGTTTGATGAAGATGAAGGTTGGGCGGATTGCTGGGGTTGCACCTCACGTGCCCTCCTTGCGAATGAGCCTGTCACCCTCTCGCTCACGGAGCATCAATGCCTAAGCATAGAAATAAGAAGAAAAAACTCTTATAATCTCATTCATCATTATTCTTACAAGAGGGGGGGAGGGGGCATTTATAGATCACCCAGTCTCCCTATCTCAGTTGGATTACAAGTTTATGTCAAAGTTAGAGTATAAAGTTTGATTAGAATAAGGAGACTGGAGTCCTTGTAGGACTTGGACATCAACTCCTTATTGGACTTGGAAACTTGACTCCTCTTGGGCTTGGATTGCTTGACTCCTTGCTGGGTTGGGAGGTTTGACATTTCTTGTGGGCTTGGACTAGGCTGGGGCACCAACTCCTTGGTGGATATGGGCTGGGGCACCACTTCTTCATGGGCTTGGACAGGGAGGTGCCATTCCATGCTGGGCTAGGAGGGGTGCTAATGCTGGTGGGCTTGGGATGGGGTGCCAATGCTGGTGGGCTTGGGAAGGGGCGCCAATGCTGGTTATGGACCTGGAGGAGGCCATGAAAGGGGCCAGGCGCATGGGCTGGGGTGGCTGGAGTAGGGGCTTGGTGACTCTCCTCTTAAGCTTGACTTGAATGAAAATTACAGGACTCAAACTCACTTGACTGGACTTGAAACAAATAGACTTAATTGACTAAGTGGACTTAATTGATTCAATTGATTACAGGACTTAATTGACTTGATGAGCTCAATTGACTCACTTTATTACAGGACTCAAGTAACTCTGGACTCAATTGCCAAGTGACAGACTTCCCAACACATTAATAGAGATCCAAATGAGCATGGTAATTTTTGTCTGGACCTGGTGTCCTCATCACTTTGCCCTGCCAGGAGCGCCTCATCCTTGGCTTGATTATTGGTTGCTTTAAAAAGGAAGCATAGAGCATACTCGACCACCAGCCCTTCCTGGTTGGCGAGGATGAGATTGGTTCCACTCTGTTGCCTAGTAAGCAACCCAAGAGGGAGGATGAATTGGGTTTCTAAAATCTATTTGCAAGAATATGTGTGCCAATTCAACAATCAATACAAGTGCTAGTGAGATGCAAGTATAGTGTTCTTTTAAAGAGTATGTAGTGGAAATTTAAATTGCAATGAAAGTAAAAGCAAATAGAAAGAAACAATCAATCACAAACACAAAGCAAGTATAGTGGTTTGGTGCTCTCAAAGCTATCTACGTCCACTCCCCAAGATCCACTCGAGAATTCGCTATAATCACTTACGATTACAGCCGATTAGTTTTCCGGGCTCACTAATCAAAATCCCTTTTGGTTTTCACAAGGCTCACCAAAAGAAATCTCTTGGTTTTCAAAGGCTAACAAAAAATCTCCTTGGTTTTCAACTAGGCTAATCAAAAACCTTCTTGGTTTTCAACTAGGCTAACCAAAAACCTTCTTGGTTTTCAACTAGGCTAACCAAAAACATCCTTGGTTTTGTTCTTAGGCTCACCAAAAATCTTGATACAACTAAGTATGAAATGAAGTAGAGAATACAAGAAAAGCTTTTTAATAAAAGTTATTATCTCTTTGAAGCTTGATGAAGATGCATGTCTTCAATTCGATGAAGCCTCAATTAATGCTCAAAAGGTTGGAATTGAATGCTCTTGATTGCTTTGAATGCTTGAAAGCTTCTTTAGCTTGGAAGTAGTTGCTCTCAATAAATGTATGAGTGAATGAGCTTTCTTTTTTTCCTTTTTCACTTTTCTCTTCTTTCTTGTTGTTTATTGTTATTTCTTATTATATTCCATTTGAATTTCATCCACTTAAATACCATCCCAAGGTCTAAAAGTTGATTTATGACCGTTAGACATGAGAAACTAGCCGTTGGGAGCTAAAAGGGCCGAGTTCTATATTTGAAAAACTAGCCATGAGTCGACACTTAAGTCCCATGAGTCGACACATAGTTCAAAATTCAGCTTTGAGGCTCTCTAGAAATTTCAGGTGAGTCAACACTTCATCTGGTGAGTCGACACTTGAGGTGAGTCTTGAATTTTAGCATGTCCTGTAAAAAATTTATCTCAGGCTTTTACTCGATCCTTAAGTCAACACCTTTAGTCGACACTTGAATGGCATGAGTTGACACTTCAAGCATGTCATCTGAAACTTCTTTCTGCATGCCGACTTGAGTCGACGCTTGCATTATCATGAGTCGACACTTGAACTGTGAGTCGACACTTTGAGTCGACACTTCTGAAACTTCTTCAAAAATGACTGAAACTCTGTTGAATCCTTTTTCAACTAAACTCTTTAATTCCTTTCAAGTAAATCTTAGATACTTAAGTCCATTAAACATTGATGTTTCATCCATAGAAAGGGCTTCTTCAATCATTTGACAAGCAATTCAATTTGACTAACTTGATGAGTACCTTTTTCTTAATGAAAAAACACTTTAGCAAACTATTAGTACTCAATTATACTTAAGTATTTTTTTAATCATCAAAATCAATGATGGAGTCAACAATCTCTCCTTTTTTGATGATGATAAAACCTTAAAGTATAACACAAAAAAAAATTTTCAAACAAAATAAAGCTTTGTGCAATATATAAAAGATAAATACTCAATTGCAATGCATTAGGGCCATAATAAGATATAAGAATTAAAATTGCATACACCATGATACTCAACATGTGTTTCAGAATTAAAATAGATTTCATAGAAATAGTGAGTGAGATTAATATGGAAATCATCTATACTTGAGCTTCAACAAAAAACTTTCAACCAGAGATTGAAGAGTATAAAAGCTCCCCCTCAAAGGATGATTCGAAAAACTGATTTTCAAAGAATTTTCAAGAAAATGCAACTTAAAAAGATTGTTGATTTTCTTCTTAATGCTCCCCCTTACTCATTGCTCATATCTTTTTCATACCACTCATGCTCACTCTTTTGCTATTCTCATTTTACTCTCTTAATATTTCTTTTTATATACCATTTCTCTCTCTCTCTCTCTTTTGTTTTTCTTTTTCATATAGCTCTCCCCCTTTTTGTCATATTAAAAAAAGATTAAAGAGAAGATAGGATAATAATTATAGAAATGGAGCAATAATCATAAGAGTTAATATCCAAAGACAAAACATTGATATGAAAATTTCATTCATTGAAATCAGAATTTCATACATTGATACAAACTTTCGTAGATAGATACAAGATGGTAAACAAATATCGATGCACACATGTAATGTTGAAATGTAAGCTAACTAATATAGAGACTACCCTAAGAAGTACCCTCCTCATCAGAGGATCCAATCTCAATGGTCTGGTATCAATAGAAAGATGGGATCGTGGCCACATCGACCAGAGATCAGATATTTGGGTCGGGTAGGTCTTGATACAACATGACGGCCTCATCCTCTGCATCTGATATATGTCCTGCCTCTGGCTGGTATAGAAGAGATAGAGGCAATATCAGTAGCAGGAACATCACTGACCAGAGCAACTGTATCAAGAGGAAGGGGTGAAGGGTCAAAAATGGGTTCGGAATCAGGATGGTGGAGATCAGGAGTATAAAATCCAAGTTTCTTGATAAGGGAAGATGTATGCAAAGATGAAGAATGTAAGACTAGTGTACCAGAAGATAGAATGATAGGAGTAGGTGCAGGAATGGAAGAAGGATGTGGATCAGATCTGAAAGGAGAGGATAAAATTAGAGTCATAAGATATAAATAGGAAGGATTAAAAATGGGGCTCCTAGGAACACCTGTTGCTATCTGCAGCTCTGGCTCCATCATGAAATCTATCGCATCAAACTCTATGAAGTTAGATTGATCATCTACCATGTTAGGTCCTGGAGCTGATGGTGCTGGAGGTGAATCAGATGGAGCTAAAGGTAAAGGAGCTCTACCTAATGAAAGTCTAGCTAATGCAACTAAAATAGCAGAGATGCCATCACTCAATCCTCGATGGCTCTCCCTCATCTCCATATGCATCCTATCGATTCGCTAATGAATAATCATGACCTCAGTCTCTATGCGAGCGACCCTGTCCTCTAAACTATCTATAGCACCAGGGATATTTGTTTGTGTAAGAGTGGCTAGCTCGAGCTGAGAAGCAGGCTTTGGCTATGCCTCAGAAGTCTCTCTATGTAGCTCAGATGCCTTGCCTCTCCTAAAAAGATATGCTCCATCTCTGCCACCTCATCATCTCTATCAGTGGCTTGACCAGATATACGTTATCTCCACTGGCCTCGAACTAGATGGTACCCCATCCTATGAAGAGATATGATGTCATAGACGTTTATGTACAGTAGCTGTCTATAAGTTTCATTGTCTATGACCACTCCATAAGCTCTAAAGAGTATAGTCAATCTAATCCCGTAGGGAAGACACAATCTCTGGCTGATCGATGCCTCTATCAATTGATGTACCATAAGCACTGGGAGGCATACTGGAGTGCGTTGTATAAGAGACACCATGACCAAAAGCTCACGCTCTATGATGAAGTCTAATTGTTCGATCTTCGACAAAAGAATCTGGGCTACAATATGGTGCAGTAACCTCATCTTAGGCATCAATCTTGAAGCAACTATAGTGGCTCCCTCAGGAAGATCATCCATCTCAAAAATATATCGGAGTCACTGATCCTGTCCACTAGAGCATCCACAACAGATCCTCTTATAGGAATGGCCCATACTCGGCTTAGAATCTCTGCAAATACGGGGACATCTTTGCCATGGACCTGTGCTATCTAGCCATCACTACCTCAAGTAAGTAATATGTAGAACTCTCTAATCAATCCTGGATAGAATCTCTCTGATAATGAACAAAAAGGTGATAAACCTGCATCCCTCAGCACTGGCCAATCCGGAAGTGCTGCTGGTCTAGGAAATCAAAGTTCACTCATCGACCACTGATGATGGTCTTCGATCCCATCCTATTTGTTATAGAAACAGGGGGTCTGGCAAGAACATCAGGCTCATCTACTGCTCTATCCTCATGTCTAGCCTTGATTCTTCTCTCTTTCTCTTGAATGGAAGGTCTAGGATGCCGAACAACTTATTTTCTAGGTCTCATTCCAAGAAAATAATGGAGGACAACAAGAAAGGGGAGAAATTAGGGTTTTTACGGTGAAGAAATTAGGAAACAGGATGAAGAACAGTAGAAAACCAAAATGTACCTATCCCAAATGAAGAATTGAGCAATTGGAACAGAAACTTGGAGGGAAGGAGATGATGGAGCACTGTTTGGGGATGAGTCGGCTCGAATTGGAGTGAAAAATTTGAAGAAAATACTTCATTTTTCTATTTTATCTTGGTCTATAGCCGTTCAAGTATCGACTCATGACCTAGAGTCAAGTGTCGACACTTCCAAGTGTTGACCCTTCGACTTAAAATTGGAAAAAAATGAAAAAAGGACCATTGATCAAAATAGAATAGGATTTCAATGAATTTAGAGAGATTAAACATGATTTACAAGCAATTTTGATCAACCAAGAGTTAAAGATTGTGAAGAGATGAAATTTCAATCAAAAGGGTTGATGACCCTTAATTCTCTTCTAAGCATACTAAACCGATCCTCTTGGAGAGGTTTAGTCAATATGTTAGCTAGTTGCATTTTAGAACATACAAATCAAGCATAATATCATTATTTTCAACATGATTTCTAATAAAATGATGCCTAATTTCAATGTGTTTACTTCTAGAGTGATGAACAATATTTTTTGTTAAATTTATAGTACTAGTGTTATCACATTTTATGGGTGTCTTAGTTAGTTTAATTTCAAAATCTTCAAGTTGTTGCTTAATCCACAAGATTTGAGCACAACAACTTCCTGCTGTAATATACTCAGTCTTAGTTGTGGATAGTGCAACTGAAGTTTATTTCTTGCTAAACCAAGAGATTAAGTTAACTCCAAAAAATTGGCAAGTTCCACTTATACTTTTTCTATCTAATTTATACACAGCAAAGTCAACATCTGAATAACCAATCAAATCAATAGATGAATCTCTAGAATACCATAAACCAATATCAATTGTACCAGATAGATATCTAAGTATGTACTTAACAGCCAATAAATGAGGTTCTTTAGGATCAGACTGATATCTAGCACACATACAAATACTAAACATGATATCTGGTCTACTAGCAGTAAAATATAATAAAGAGCCAACCATTTCTCTATATAATTTCTGATCAATAGATTTACCATGCTCATCTTTATCAAGTTTACAAGAGGGGCTCATAGGTGTACCTATTATCTTGGTAGTCTCCATCCCAAATTTTTTAAGATTTCTCTTGTATACCTAGCTTGGTTGATGAAGATCCCATCTTTGGTTTGTTTGATTTGGTGCCCGAGGAAGAAATTAAGCTCTCCCATCATGCTCATCTCGAACTCACCCTGCATAAGCTTGGCAAACTCTTGACAAAGAATTTCATTAATAGCACTGATATAATGTCATCAACATAAATTTATATTACATATAGATCATCATTTTTTCTTTTTAGAAATAAAGTAGTATCAACATGGCCTCTAGAAAAATCATTTTTAATCAAGAATTTACTCAGCCTTTTATACCATGCTCGGGGTGCTTGCTTTAAACCATAGAGTGCCTTGTATAGTTTGAAAACATGATTAGGATGTGCATGATTTTCAAAACTAGGTGGTTGTTCAAGAAACACTTCTTCTTCAATAAAACCGTTTAGAAAAGCACTTTTGACATCCATTTAAAATAATTTAAAGTTCATGAAACATGCAAATGCTAATAATAGTCTAATTACCTCAAGTCTAGCAAAAGATTTCATCAAAATCAATTCCTTCCTCCTGATTGTAGCCTTTGGCAACTAGCCTAGCTTTATTTCTAGTAACAATAATATTTTTATCAAGTTTGTTTCTGAAAACCCATTTTGTACCAATAATTGAAACATTAGATGGTCTTTCAACTAAAGTCCAAACATTATTTCTTTTGAATTGATTTAGTTCATCTTGCACTGCATTAATCCAATTAGGATCTTTTTCAACTTCTTCAATACATTTTGGTTCAATTTGATAAATAAAAGCAATATAGTCATATTCATTTCTAATTGAAGATCTTGTTCTTACCCCTATTGATGGATCACCTAGGATTAATGACGGGGACATCAGGTCAACCCTAGTTCACTATGGATCCTAGAATTTTGAGTTCCTTAGCTATTTTTCAAATTTTATCTTTGAATCAAATAATCAAGTCCTGTTAGCCCTTTGAGTCCTATAAATAGCGCTTAAGTCATTGAAGTCATCTAGAGTCCTGTAATAAGGGTTAGTCATGAAAGCCCGATTGTGTCCTGTGAATAGGGTTTCATTCACTTTGAGTCCTGTAATGATGGCTTGGCCCATTTAGGCCCAAATTAGGGTTTGAGACCTATTTTTGATATCATTGAGTCATGTATTTAGAGTTTGATTCATACTATTAGGGTTTTGGATCAGTCTTGGGATATGGTTAGCTCAGTTGAGCTAAGTTGGTTGAGTCAGTTCAAGTTGAGCCATTTATCATTTTAAGTCTTATAGTCATGTCCAGTTCATTAAGTTAAGTCCAGTCTGAGAAGACTCAAGCTAGTAAAGGACCCCAGCTAGTGTGCCACTTTAGCAGCTGCATGGAGTCCCAGCCACATCTTAAATTGCACCACATTAGGATTACATGGAGGATCATATGAAGTCGACGCTGCATAAAGATTTGGTGTCCACATGCTAGCACACCCTTTCACCCTCCAGGCATGCCAACTCCATAGATCATCTAGCAAGGAAGGAAGGAAGGTCAAACGGATATACTTCAATCTTTCAAATCATGGAGGCTTGTCTTGGAATGATGTGGGCCTCTCCAAGCCTAAGATGGAATACGTTTGGCACCCCATGGTCCCCCCTTTTGGTTGGCCCATATATACCATAATTGGAGGTATTTTGTTTTGGAATATGTTTGGATTCTACCATGTATTCTAGAGGCACAATAGGAAGGTGTTGGGTGCACCTTATCATGAGGTTTTTCCATGTATTCCATTACTTGGGTCCTAAGTAATGAACATCTATATAAAGGACCCCTCTAATGTACTTTGGGGATGATGTTATGATTAATGAAAAAAAATTCTTTAGTCTCTTCTCAATTATCCTTTGCCTTTGTGCATGAAGCTCCATGAGGGAGTAAACTGCCTTTGTTCTTTGAGCATCGAGGGGTGTGAGGCCCTAGTTATCAAACCCTAGTCGCCCTGTTTCTTTCAGCCCAAAGATGCCCATCATCAACCCATCCTTGCCGCCACCTGCTTCCTCTCTCTTTCATGTTTCTTTTAGCCATCTAGCCATATTTTCTATCATTTTCTAATCCTCTTTAGGTGTTTTGCAGATCTCTCAAGTTTCATGCAAATCGGAGTCCGTTTGCCTAGCTTTCGGGCCAGTGGATAGAAAGCCGATGGATCCGCAGGGTCAGAGCTTGGTTCCCCAGGGCGCATCCGGGAGCATGAAGTGACCTCGTCAAGGAATCATCCATAAAAATTACTAGTTAAACACCTCCTAGCCTTCTAGAGCGAGTTATTGCAGAAGAGCTTACCCTACCGAGATTTCTTAGCCTTGGTAGTCCTGTTTTTTATCTCTTTTAAGGGTCTTTTTGCATGCTTACGGTCTAGAATTTCTATAGGATTACCCTTACATCCTTTTGACTTAAAATTTAGGAATTAGAATTTTAACTTAATGTCGAATCCATGAAAATTTCCTTGCATGCTAATTAGTCCTGCATCATTTGGTATCAGAGCATGCTTAGGACCTAGTTTTTTTGTTCTTTTAAGTCCTTCCTTTGAAGAAATCACGCCTCCTGAGAAGGGTATACGCGAGTATACTATCTGCCCATGAGAGTAATGAGCCTAGGCCGGATGTAATCACCTTAGAGCAAGGTTTTACATTTTTCTGCATTTATTTTAATTTTTTCATATTAAAATCTGCACCTAGGTTAAATTTCTGATTGTAGAACATCCTGCATATATTTTCTTCCCGTAATTGTTTCTGCATATAGGGATCTGATAAAAAAACTTGATTCTTGTTTTGCTGAATCCATCATATTTATTTCTATTTATCAGTAATTCTTCATGATTTATTTCAAGTTATAGATTTTCTGCATGCCTATTTTCTGCCCTAGAAAATTTCTGCACCTAATTTCAGCATGATAGAAATTCAGCATGTTTAGGGTTCTTTTTGCATAATTTTGGTATAATTTAATTTTCTGCAAATTTCTTGCATATTAGGTAATTTCTTTCATATTATATTTCTGCCAAAAAAAAAAATAAAAAAATAAAATAATTAGAAACCCTAATTGAGTTTTCATATATGTGCCATCATATGCATAAGCTACATTAAGGGCAAATTCAACATGTCAGATTGGAGGAGGATTTGATCCCCTTTCCCTAGCCCAAAACAACCACCCTTGCATTTGGACCCAAGCCTAATCTAAATCAAGTAGCAACCTAAGAGCTTAGGGACACCAACAGGTCGGGTTCAATCTTTGTGGGAAGACTAGTGCACCCAACCCATCATCTATTACTAGAAGCTGGTGTCTAAGGCTAGAGGTCTAGTGGTAAATGCCCTAAGTGGACTGGTGGTTACTTAATTAGGACCCTATAACAGGCAGGGGGAGCCTCCCACTACCCCACCTCTTACCTGACCAGTGGAAGGATTAGGTGTTGTGTCTTGTGTAAGTTAAGTCGACCCATTTTGTTTGGGCTCTAGGTCTAGGCAACCTTAGTCGGTTTGTCTTATGTGTGTTGCATGTCCACTAGATTAGGAGCCCATTAGGCCACCGCCCATGTCCAGTCTAGATTAGGAGCCCGTTAGTCTATCAGTCCATGTCCATCCCAGTCTAGTCATCGAGTCAGGGGTTCAGGCCTAATTGAGGGCCCTGTCAGAACAAATTACCCTAATGGGCCAATCACTTACCCAAGCGGAGGCCCAAGATGAGGCCCATAGGGCCCGTGCCAAAGTTAGACCCCCTAAGGCTCATATTAGACCTGACTCTCTTGAGCCCCATAGGCCTGATCGAATAGGTAAATATCCTTTGACCTATGAAGGAGCTCGTAGGACCCATGCTGAATTCAAATCCCCTAGGCCCAGTATCTTTGATCCACGAGCTTATCGTCATGATCTTACCCCTAAGTCTAACCCTAAAAGTCCATACCTATACTTGGTGGACCCAGAGAAAAGATCCTTTAGACACACCCAACCTTATGCACCCACTTTTGATGAAAGCCTAGATCTTGAGGTGTATATTGATTGGGAGGAAAGCATGGATCGATATTTTGAGTGGAATGAAATGTCGGAGTTAGGAAAAGTTAACTTTGCTACACTTGGGCTAATCCGACATGCCAAGCGATACTGGAAAGTTATTGAGGATGAATGTTATCAAAGAGGAGATGAAATACTTACTTGGAGATCCATGAGAAGTAGATTGAGAGAAAAGTATCTAGGTAGATTTTATGAGCACAAACTTTTAGACCAATGGTACAAATTGAGACAGGGTAATAAAATTGTGTCTGAATACATTGACCAATTTAATGAGTTTATTTGGAGATGTAACACAGTTGAACTTGAGTCTAAGATCATAGCTAGATTTCAAGATAGCCTACGTAGGGACATCCAGTGAGAACTATTCCATTAGAGAATTTATGACCTGGATGATGCCTATCGACTTGCTAGGAAATTTGAGTCATATCAGAGAGAACCCATGAACTATCGAGTTGAGCCCACTAGGATTAGTACCTCTGAACCCAAACCTAACCCTAGTCGACTTTTTTTAGACCAACCAACTCCTACTGCCCCATTAGTTCATATGAATGATAGGAGTGAGGAACCTGAAGAAGAGGAACAAGAGAGTGAACCCACTAAGGACCTAATAGAAAAAGATTCTGAACCCACTATAGAATTTGAAGGAGAAGTGACTAAGCCAGGATCAAACATAGCTGATGAAAGTCGGGTTTACCAAAATTGTCGATTGAGGAGGTCCGGGAACAAATCCCTAAGGAACAACCCCAAGAAGTAAACATTATTTTAGAGGACTTTCAAGATAAACTTTACAAAGACTTTCCTGCTAACCTTCTGCTGTTAATGGATTCCCAGCATACTCTAGAACTAGTTCTTGTACACAAGCACCCAGTTAATTTTCCTTAAGTATAGGAGCCTGTTGAACCATCTCTACCTTAAGGACTTCCATGCTACAATCCATATCCTAAAGTTTTGGAGAGGATATTTATTATCCCTAGAAATCTTACTATACCTGTACCAGAGGACTTTCAGGTTTTGTGATTTCCAGAAAATTTTAAGATTGAAACCAGAAAGGTGGATTGAATTTTGGGTGCACATCTTTAACATAGGGGACGAAGTAAGTATAGAGGATGAAGTGCTACCTAGTTTTAAGAATAAAAGATCCCTAGGCCTAATCCCACTGTTCATACATGCATAAATCTTTGCACAGCATCTGCATCAGGACAATAGCATTCACTTGAACACTGATAATAACATGGCTAATTCCCAAATACGAGTCTAAGAGTATGCTGAGGGAGATCATGTATAGATTAGGTCTAGACCTGAACAGTTTCCATTAGGAGCCATGAAGAAACTACATGCTTGTGAAGCTAGACCCTTAAAAGTGATAAGGATAGTTGACCCTAGTGCTTATGTCCTTAAGTCACCACCGGATTTTGGCATTAGCTCGACTTCCAATATCTTGAGCCTAGTTGTGTCTAGGGCACCAGCAATGACACCAAGTGAGATTTCTGGAACTCACCCTATTTTTGAGAGAGAAACCTTACATGAGTGTCCACAAAATTATCCTGGAAGAGGAATACGGATCAAGCGTGACCTGGATGGCCAAGCTGTTATGACCCAGGACCAAGGCTATCCATATAGTTTTGTCCGATGGCTAGGCCGACCAGACTCTGAGGGTTAGTGGGACACCCAAGAGGATCCGCAGCACCACGACCCAACCCTCTTACCCGCACCAGACTGACCCTTACTCGACAAGGTCGATGGTGGGGACACCAGAGCTAGAAAGAAGAATCCATGTCATCTTATCTCTATCAGTTGACCCAATCTGGTTTAATTAGTCTTTGGATCCATTTTGGGTTTTAATGGGACCTAAGTTATTTTGTATAGAGTTGATTAAGTCTACATAACATGAAAGAAGTTAAGAGGGGACCACATCCACATTTATTTGGCTACTTGAAAAAAGGAAGCCCCAAGAAAAAAAACCTTTCACGTATTCTCTCACCAAACAAAGAATTAAAATCGGTGGAAGGAGTTTTATGAAGATAGCAATTAAGGAGCTTTAAAGGTGGAGGGAGTTTCTTAAAGAAGGTAGCAATCAAGGAGTCTTAAATGAAGAATTAAATGGCACAAGCTTTGAAGGCATTAAATGGCACAAGCTTTGAAAGTATTAAATGGCACAAGTTTTGAAGGCATTCAAGAGAATTGGTTAAAGCTTTACTACTTTTTACAAATTCTCTTTCCTTCCCCACGAATTTTCTCTTGGAGGTGTTTTAAGTGGGCTCCACTCTCATTAAAATGCAGTAATTTAACTTCAATCGGCCAAGGAAAGAAAAAAGGGAGAAGATCAAATTGGAAGGTGGAAGATCAAGTCAAGATAACCATCTTTATGAAGCATTAGCACTTATTCCAAAAGCTTAATTATAATTCCCTCTTCTTTTATTTTGAATTTAAATTTCAACCCATCTTTCTACTTGTAATGAGGCTATAAATAGAGCCCAAAGCCCTTCTTTGTAAGCAATGATATTTTGAGTAATATAAAGTGCTGTTGCATTTTCTCCAATTCCTCCATAGCTAGTTTGCTTGAAGGTGCTAGGTGAGATGCCTAGAACAATTTGGGTGCGACGTCCAAGTTTCCAATTCCTCCATAGCTAGCTTGCTTGAAGGCACTAGGTGAGATGCCTAGAACAACTTGGGTGTGACGTCCAAGTTTCGTAGGGTGCGATGCTCTACAGTTATCGGTTCCGGTTCTTTTATCAAGTTTGCCATTTGAAGGTTCCTTAAGGTCTGCATCTAATCCTTTGAAGAGATTCTTGAAGCAAGTTGAAGAAGAAGATCCCGGAAGCATAATCAACCACCTTTTCAAGATCCAACTCTAAAGATCGGAGTCCTTGCTTTGGAACTGGTGTGACTGGATTCTAGACGCCAGATCGGTCGGTTTTGAAGTCGGGTTCGTCAACTCTAGAGTGTTATGATCTAGATCTTCAATCGAGAGAATTTCAAAGCATATTGGTAAATCTAAACCCCTTCCCTTCCTATAGATCTGAAACTTGAAAGTAGGTAACCTAGTCCAGGGTGGTTTCTCAATCACCGCGATCCTTCCTTACAGTTGTTTGACAAGATCCGCATGCGGGTAGGTAATTTCGATAACTAGTCACTTTATTTTCTTTAGGTCTTCTTATTTGCTTTTACTATTAGGATATCAGTTATTGCTCTTATATATATATATATATATATATATATATATATATATATATATATATATATATATATATATATAAATCAAGATAAGCATGGCACATCACTCATCACCATCCCATCCCGCATCAGTCGAGCTTCTCCCACCCCGGCATAATTGATGGGGACATCGGGTCAACCCTAGTTCATTATGGATCCCTAAATTTTGAGTCCCTTAGCCATTTTTCAAATTTTATCTTTAAGTCAAATAATCAAGTCTTGTTAGCCCTTTGAGTCCTGTAAGTAGGGCTTGAGTCATTGAAGTCATATGGAGTCCTATAATAAGGATTAAGTCATGAAAGCCCGGTTATGTCCTATGATTAGGGTTTCCATTCACTTTGAGTCCTGTAATGAGGGCTTGGCCCATTTAGGCCCAAATTAGGGCTTGAGTCCTATTTTTGATATCATTGAGTCCTGTATTTAGAGTTCGATTCATACCATTAGGATTTTGGATCAGTCTTGGGATATGTTCAGCTCAGTTGACCTAAGTTGGTTGAGTTAGCTCATGTTGAGCTATTTATCATTTTGAGTCTTGTAGTCATGTCCAGTTCATTAAGTTAAGTCCAGTCTAAGAAGACTCAAGCCAGTGAAGGATCCCAGGTAGTGTGCCACTTCAGCAACTGCATGGAGTCCTAGCCACACCTTGGATTGCCTCACACTAGGATTACATGGAGGATCACATGAAGTCGACCCATGCATAAAGATTTGGTGTCCATATGCCATCACACCCTTCCACCCTCCAGGCATGCCAACTCCACACAACATCAAGCTAGGAAGGAAGGTCAAACGGATATACTTCAATCCCGCAAATCATGGAGGCTTGTCTTGGAATGATGTTGGCCTCCCCAAGCCCAAGATGGAATATGTTTGGCACCCCATGGTCTCCCCCCTTTTGGCCGCCCCATATATACCATAATTGGAGGGATTTTGTTTTGGAATATGTTTGGATTCTATGATGTATTCTAGAGGCACAATAGGAAGGTGTTGGGCACCCCTTATCATGAGGTTTTTCCATGTATTTCATTACTTGGGTCCTAAGTAATGAACATCTATATAAAGGACTCCTCTCATGTACTTTGGTGATGATGTTATGATTAATGAAAAAAAAATTCTTGAGTCTCTTCTTAATTATCTTTTGCCTTTGTGCATCAAGATCCATAAGGGAGTAAACTACCTTTGCTCTTTGAGCATTGAGGGGTGTGAGGCCCTAGTTATAAAACCCTAGCCGCCTTGTTTCTTCCAGCCCAAAGATGCCCATCATCAACCCATCCTTGCCGCCACCTACTTCCTCTCTCTTCTATGTTTCCTTCAGCCATCTAGCCATCTTTCTATCATTTTCTAACCCTCTTTAGGTTTTGCAGATCCCTCAAATTTCATGCAAATCAGAGTCTGTTTGTCTAGCTTTCGGGCCAGCGGATAGAAAGCCGGTGGATCCACAAGGTCAGTGCTTGGTTCTCCAGGGCACATTCGGGAGCGTAAAGTGACCTCGTCAAGGAATCATCCATAAACATTGCTAGGTACACACCCCCTAGCCCTTTAGATTGAGTTATTGCAGAAGAGCTTGCCCTACCGGGGTTTCTTAGCCCTGGCGATCCTGTTTTTTATCTCTTTTGAGGGTCTTTTTACATGCTTATTCTTTAGAATTTTTATAGGATCACCCTTACATCTTTTTGACTTGAAACTCGAGAATTAAAATCTTAACTTAATGCTGAATCCATGAAAATTCCCTTCCATGCTAATTAGTCCTGCATCAATTAACTCCTTAGGATGTCCATGAGCATACCTCCACTCTTTGGATAGATCCGGATGCTTTGGTGTGGGTTGTATGACTTCTTCTCTTTCATTCTTATCTTGATCTTCTTCATTCTCTTGAGATGGTTGATTATTCAGAGTAAGCTTCTTTAGTTCTTCAGCACCTGCACATGTATCAGAAATATCCTCTTTTCTAGAGGATTTGTTAGCAGATTCTTCAAATACTATATGTATAGATTCCTCTACCACTAAAGTTCTCTTATTAAAGACTCTGTATGCCCTGCTTGATGTAAAGTATCCTAAGAAGATACCTTCATCAGACTTGGTATCAAATTTTTCTAAATTATCTTTACCATTATTCATAATAAAGCATTGACAACCGAAAACTTGAAAATATTTCAAAGTAGGTTTTCTTTATTTCCAAAGCTCATATAGAGTTTTCTTTAAAATTGTCGAATTAAAATATGATTTAAAATATAGCATGCGGTATTTACTGCTTCAGTCCAAAAATATCTTAGCAAATCATTTTCACAAAGTATTGTACGTGCCATTTCTTCTAAAGTACGACTTTTCTTTTCTACTACCCCATTCTGTTGAGGTGTCCTAGGTACAGAAAAATTATGTTCTATTCCTTTTTCATTACAAAAGTTCTCAAAATCTTAATTTTCAAATTCAGAACCATGGTCACTATAAATACAAATAACTGAAATACCTTTTTTATTGGAAACTTTTCGATAAAACTTAATAAAATCTGAAAATGATTCGTCTTTGTGAGCTAATAATAGAATCCATGTAAATCGAGAAAAGTCATCCACTATAACTAATACATATCTCTTGCCTCCTAGTCTAGATGTCCTAGTTGGTCCTAAGAGATCCTATGGAGTAGTTCTAATGGCCTAGAAGTTGAAATAAAATCTTTAGGTTTGAAAGATGTTTTTACTTATTTTCCAAATTGACATGCTTCACAAATTTTGTCTTTCTCAAAACTAAGTTTTGGTAAATCTCTTACTAAATCCTTTTTGCATAATTTTGATAATAAATACATGCTTGCATGACCTAATCTATGATGCCATAGCCAACTAGTCTCATTAATAGTGAAATTCATTACAACTAGGCATTCACCATTAGGCAAAGATAGATTATCCAAATTAACCAGATAGATATTACCATGCCTTTTTCCAATGAATTTCACTCTGATATTATCAGGACTAGTAATTATGTAAAAAGATGATTCAAAAATAACTTAAAAATCTTTATCACAATATTGGCTAATACTAAGTAGATTATGTCTCAAACCTTCAACTAAAAGAACATTATCAATCCAAGTAGAAGGAAAGATGTGAACCTTACCGATACTAAAAATCTTTCCTTTACCATTATCACCAAAGGTTACACTCCCTCTATTAGTACCTCAAGAGAGGTGAATTATTTCACATCTCTTGTCAAGTGTCTTGAGCAACCACTATCAAGATACCACAGTCTTTTCTTTTCTTTGGTTGCAAGACACACATGCAAAACAAATTAAGTTTTGATTTTAGATACCCAAACCAACTTGGGTCCTTTAGGGTCAGTACTTAAAGTGGTTCCTTTTAGAACCCAATTCTTTCTAGAATTGTTAATTTTTCTTAAATCATAATGGAATGCTTTATGACCTATCTTTTTGCAAGAAAAACATGTAATGCTTGATGATGCAGGAATAAAGAAATTTTTAAAATTTTTTTGCTACTTTTGGGGTTTAAAACTTAATCCAGCCTTGTTAAAAATAGCTCTTTGATTATTCAAAAGAAGATTTAACTTTTCAAAACTATAGGTGAATTTTGAACAAAGGGTTTTACCTTATCAAGCTCATCTTTATATTTTTTGTTTTCTACTTCAAGATCTTTATATTTCATCAAAAGCTCATTGTTTGAAACATTTACTTTAAGTCTTTTCAAAACTTCATTTTTTCATTGATCAATCTTTGTTTCATTTTTCTAAAACATCAATCTTATTTTTCAAATCATTAACTTCATCCAAAAGATAATTTTTTTCATGTGAGAAAGAGTTTGTATGCTTTTTTAACTTTCTATTTTCAGATATTATCAACTTATAATCATGCATTAACTCATAAAATGCAGTTCTTAATTCATCAAAAGTATAATCGGCTTCAAGATCAGAA
This sequence comes from Areca catechu, assembly GCA_021397845.1. NCBI lineage: Eukaryota > Viridiplantae > Streptophyta > Magnoliopsida > Arecales > Arecaceae > Areca > Areca catechu. The sequence continues at coordinate 47,863,449 of CM038046.1, read as the reverse complement.
TGTACCTCTTTCTTATGTTGTGCCATGAAGCAAAGATTTGTGACTTTAGTTAGTTCTTCATCTGAGCTGGAGTCCTCACTGTCACTCCAAGTTGCCATCATTGCTTTCTTTCGAAGCTTCTTCCTTGATTTCTTTAGGAGAGGGCAGTTATACTTGTAATGTCCAGGCTTCTTGCATTCGAAGCATATTGGTAGATCCTTCTCCTTGTCCTTTTCTTTCTCCTTTTCTTTTTTCTTTTCCTTGGTTGGAACTTTTTATTGTAAGGAAATTTCTTTTTTCTCATAAATTTTCTAAATTTTCTTGCTAATAGAGCTTCATCATCCTCATTTTCTTCTTCTTCTTCTAATTCTTCATTTGAGGATTCTTCTTGTGTTGTAGACTTAAAAGCTATACCTTTCTTCTTCTTGTCCATATCCATTGCTTTTTGCTTCAAGTTCAACTCATAAGTCATGAGTGAACCTACTAGCTACTCCAATGAAAGTTTCTCAACATCTTTGACTTCTTGTATGGCGGTCACTTTTGGATCTCAAGAAGTTGGAAGAGACCTGAGAATTTTGTTAACAAGATCGGCATTAGACATAATTTTACCTAGACTTCTCATGCCATTTACAATATTTGTGAAACTAGTGTACATATCAGTAATTGATTCATTAGGTTCCATGCGAAACATCTCATAAGTGTGCACAAGCATGTTAACCTTAGTATTTTTTATTTGATCGGTACCCTCATGAGTAACCTCAAGTGTATCCCATATTTCTTTAGCTGAGGTGCATGTGGAAATCCTATTGAACTTACTAGGATCTAATGCACAGTAAAGGAGATTCATTACTTTCGCATTGATCTCGGATTGTTTAATATCATTTTCATCCCAATCCTCTTCAAGCTTTGGGATGGAAATACGATTAACCACAACTAAAGAAATATGAGAACCTTTATCTACTACTTTTCATAAATTATAATCTATAGAATGCATGTAAATTCTCATTCTTGTTTTCCAATATGTATAATTAGAGCCATTAAAATAGGGTGGTCTATTTGAGGCTTGTCCCTTAACTATACTAGTACTAAGGGGGGCTGCCATAGATCTTTATTCAAGGCGATTAGACCTATATACTGAGAATGTGGCTCTGATACCACTTGTTGCCCAATAAGCAACCCAAGAGAGGGATGAATTGGGTTTCTAAAAACTATTTGCAAGAATGTGTGTGCCAATTCAATAATCAATACAAGTACTAGTGAGATGCAAGTGTTGTGTGCTCTTAAAGAGTATGTAGCAAAAATTTAAATTGCAATGCAAGTAAGGGCAAATACAAAGAAACAATCAATCACAAACATAAAGCAAGTATAGTGGTTCTGTGCTCTCAAAACTACCTACATCCACTCCCCAAGATCCACTCGGGAATTCACTATAATCACTCACGATTATAGCCGATTAGTTTTCTGGGCTCACTAATCAAAATTCCTTTTGGTTTTCCAAGGATCACCCAAAGAAACCTTTTGGTTTTCAAAGGCTAACCAAAAACCTCATTGATTTTCAACTAAGCTAACCAAAAATCTCCTTGGTTTTCAACTAGATAACCAAAAACCTCTTTGGTTTTGTTCTTAGGCTCACTAAAAACTTTTATACAACAAAGTATGAAATGAAGTAAAGAATACAAGGAAAGCTTTCTAATAAAAGCTATTATCTCTTTGAAGCTTGATGAAGATGCTTGTCTTCAATACGATGAAGCCTCAATCAATGCTTAAAAGGTTGGACTGAAATGCTCTTGATTTCTTTGAATGCTTGAAGGCTTTTTTAGCTTGGAAGTAGTTGCTCTCAATGAATGTGTGAGTGAATGAGCTTTCTTTTCTTCCTTTTTCACTTCTCTCTTCTTTATTATTGTTTCTTGTTATTTCTTGTTATATTCCATTTGAATTTCATCTACTTAAATACCATCCCAAGGCCTAAAAGTTGATTTATGACCATTAGACACGAGAAACTAACCGTTGGGAGCTAAAAGGCCGAGTTCTGTATTTGAAAAACTAGCCATTACTATTTCCAGAACTCTAAGTGTCGACACTTCAATCTTGTGAGTCGATACTTAGGGTCGACACTTAAGTCCTATGAGTCAACACCTAGTTCAAAATTTAGCTTTGAGGCTCTCTGAAAATCTCAGGTGAGTCAACACTTCATCTGGGGAGTCGACACTTGAGGTGAGTCTTAAATTTCAGCATGTTCTGTAAAAAATTTATCTTAAGCTTTGAATCGATCCTTGAGTCAATACTTGAATGGCATGAGTCGACACTTCAAGCATGCCATCTAAAACTTCTTTCTTCATGCTGGCTTGAGTCGATACTTGCACTATCATGAGTCGATACTTGAACTGTGAGTCGATACTTTGACTCCTCACTTGCTGAAACTTCTTCAAAATTGATTAAAACTCTACTGAATCCTTTTTCAACTGAACTCTTTAATTCCTTTCAAGCAAATCTTAGATACTTAAGTCCATTAAATATTGATGTTTCATTTATAGAAAGGACTTCTTCAATTATTTAACAAGCAATTCAATTTGACTAACTTGATGAGTACCTTTTTCTTAATGAAAATATACTTTAGCAAACTGTTAGTACTCAATTATACTTAAGTATTTTGTTAATCATCAAAATCAATAATGGAGTCAACACACTCTCCCTTGAGTTTGATGCACCATTAACATGGAGTATCCACATCATCTCTTCTTCGGGCGGACAACGTGCTGGCCGGGTGGCCCCTCCTCCAAGTCATGGTCTGTCCATGAGCACTCCACCAAGAAGTTGACCAATACTTAGGCCTTCTAAGATGGTCTCAATAGATATGAGATGTCAAATTTGCTAAACTTTATTGCCCATTTAGCTAGGCTCCTAGAGGTATCTAGCCGGCTTAGGATGGCTCTCAAAGGTTGATTGGTGAGGACCCTAATCGGGTGAGCTTGAAAGTAGGGTCTGAGATACTGAGCAGACATGATTAGTATAAAAATAACTTTTCAGGTCGAGTGTACCTGAGTTCTGCATCATACAGCACCTTGCTAGTATAGTAGACCAGCTTCTAGGTGCCATATGTATCAGTGCATACTAGCATTGAATTGACTGTGCCTGAGAATATGGCTAGGTAGAGGATGAGTTTCTCTCCAGCCTTCGATCTGAAAAGCAAGCGGGTTGAGGTGAGGAACTTCTTCAATCCCTCAAAAGCCATTTTGCACTCTTCGAACTAGGTGAAGGTGTGCATCTTGCATAGCACCTTGAAAAATGGTAGGCAGTGCTCGACCAAGCACAAAATGAACCGACTGAGTGCGGTAATGCAGCCGGTCAAGACTGGACCTCCTTCTTCGAGGTTGGGTGCTTCATGTCTACAATGGCCAAGATCTTCTCGGGATTCACCTTGATCCCATGCTGGATGCCCATGAAGCCCATGAATTTCCTGGCCACGATACCGAATGTGTACTTCGCCAGGTTCAACTTTATCCGGTGATGGTGTAGGTTATTGAAAGCCTCCATCAAATCAGTAACATGGCTTGATTCTTAGCCACTCATGATAGCATATCATCCACATAGACTTGTATGTTGTTACCTATCTGGTCCTTGAAGACCTTGTTGACCAGGTATTGGTAGGTTGCTCCCACGTTCTTTAGGCCAAATGGCATTACCTTGTAGCAAAACATTCCACTGTCCATCATGAATGCAGTATGCTTCTCATCCTCCAGGTCCATGTAGATCTGGTTGTACCTCGAGAATGTATCCGTGAAGCTAAGTAGCTGATGTCTCGATGTTGTATCCATAAGTTGGTCAATCTTAGGTAGTGGGAAACTATCCTCTAGACACATCCAATTAAGGTCGGTGTAGTCTACACAAATTCTCCACTTCCTACTCGCCTTCTTGATTATAACTACATTTGTGAGCCATCGAAGGTAACATACCTCTTGGATGAAGCCCATTGCAAGCAGCTTGTTGACCTCCTCATTTATCGCCTTCTATCACTCCGGTGCAAAACTTCTCTTCTTCTACCGGACCGATAAACACTTGTCATTGATATTTAGCTTGTAGGTGATCATATCAGGAGGGATCTCGGGCATGTCTGATACAACCCAGGCGAAGACATCCGTATTAGCCTGTAAGAAGCCTAGCAGCTGGCTCTTTCCTCCTCAGTCAGAACTCCCACTTGCACAGTCTTTATGGGGTCCTCATCAAGAGAAAATGATAGCAGGTGCTTGATGAGTCCCCCTCTTTCCTCTTGTTCTTTCTAATTAAGATGGTCCATGATGGGGCTCTCCTTAGCTTTTCAAACCCTGAGGATGGTTTGTAGGCAATGTTGGGCTGTTCACCGGTAACCTCTCATTTCTTTGATCCCATATGGGATCGAGAATTGTATAAGGAGTGTTGGGTTTGTCCTTTATTTTGATGATTAACAAAATGTTGAGTACATATTTTGTACTAATGTTTTAAATATAGTTATAAGTTTCAAGATACAGGCATCTCAAATTCTCAAAAGGAAAGTATCTTGAAGCTAGACAAAATTCATGTCTTAAAAAGTCTTCTCACCATGAAAAAGGGCTAAAAAATGTTCAATTATTCTTTACATAAGTGTATCTAAAGTTTGATTATATATCCTTATGTTTTTGAGAGATTTGGCACTCATTTTGGCAATTTCAGACTTAAGTGTCGACTCAAGTATTGCCAAGTATCAACACCTGAGTGAATGGCATGCAAAAATCCTTGTCTGGCATGCCAAGTGTCGACACTTGGAATTCAAGTGTCGACTCAAGGCTTGAGACTTTTTGAAAATCTAGAACATGCCATTTGGAGGATTTTTGAATCAAGTGTCGACACATGAGAACCAAGTGTCGACACTTGAGAGCCAAGTGTTGACTCATGGATTCTGATAGCTCTAACGGATCTATTTTTCAGAGTTGTAGATTTATCTTTTCAAGCTCCCAATAGCTAGTTTTGATCCTCTAATGGTCTCAAACTATTTTTTGGAAGTTTTTAAAGTATTTAAGCTTCATCAAACTCATTCATGAAGCATTGAACTCTATTGAACACTCAAAAGTTAATATTCCTTCAAGAACTTCACTTCAAAAGCCATAAAAAGAGAGATTCCCTGAAAAAGCTTACAAGCCTATCCTTTCATCCTTCCAAAAAGAGAGCTTGAAGAAGATTCCAAAGAGAAGACAAGACAATCATCTACTAGAGCCTCAAAGCTTCACATTCTACTCTTTGAAGAGAGTTTGTTATGCTTTATTTATTGTATCTCTGAATTTATTATTGTTTGACCTAGCTTTCAAGGATTTTTTGAAAGTAGGTTGTTGTGGTTGTTGGTGATCCAAAGGGACAAAATCAACTTGGATTTGACTTGTGAGCCCGAAGTCAAAACAAGTTGTAAAGGTTGTTGGTGAGCCTAGGTGACAAAACCAACTTAGGTTTTGACTTGTAAGCCTTGTAAAACAAGTCGGCTGTAATCTTGGAGAGATTATAGTGAAATTTCCAAGGGTGGCTTGGGGAGTGGATGTAAGTGCTTGGTTTGCACCAAACCACTATAAAACTTGTATTTGTGTGTGATTGCTATTCTTATTTCTTACTCTTAGCATTTAATTTTCTTATATCTGTTGCACATCTTTGAGTTATTCACATTGCTCACAAACACTTCAAAGACCGGTACATAATTGCTTCAATTTTTTAAAGACCCAATTCACCCCCCTCTTGGGCTCTATTTCTGGGCAACAAGTGGTATCAGAGCACCGGTACTCTACTTGTAGGTCCAACGATCTTGAGTAAAAGATCATGGCAGTCCCAATAAATATGGATGTTGTAGAAGGTCAAGCCTCTAACTGTCCCTCCTTATTTAATGGCACAAATTACACGTATTGGAAGAAACGCATGCGCATTTTCATTCAAGCCATTGATTGTAATCTTTGGAGAACTATTATCAAAGGTCCTTATCAGCCTACTATCTTGATTAATGGCATTCCCACTCCCAAAATGGAAGATGATTGGGATGAGAATGATATTAAGCAAATAGAGCTTAATGCGAAAGCTATGAATCTATTATTTTGCTCTTTGGATCTGAGTGAATTCAATAGAATCTCAAATTATCTCTTTGCAAAGAAAATATGGGACACACTTGAGGTTACCCATGAGGGTACACATCAAGTAAAAACTACTAAAGTTAACATGCTCATTCACACATATGAAATGTTCAAAATGGAACCTACTGAATCTATTAGTGAAATATATATCAGGTTCACTAATATTATGAATGGCATGAGAAGTTAAGGAAAGATTGTCTCTAATGGTGAACTTGTAAATAAACTCCTCAAGTCTCTTCCAGCTTCTTGGGATGCAAAGGTTACTACTATAGAAGAAGCCAAGGACGTCAATACTCTTCCTCTCGAGTAATTGTTGGGCTCATTGATGACCTATGAGCTCTCATTAAAGCAAAAGAATGTGGACGTTGATAAGAAGAAAAAAGTTATTGCTTTCAAGTCCACCATTAAAGAAGAGTCAAGCAAAGATTCTGAAGAAGAAGATGAAGAAGATGAGACAGCTCTCATGGCTAGAAAGTTTAAGAGGTTCATGAGAAAGAAAAAGTATAACTTCAAGAAGAAACCTCAAAAGGGAGAGCCTAACAAAGAGAAGGACAAAGAGAAAGAAAAGGAGCAGCCCATATATTTTGAATGCAAGAAACTGGGCCACTTCAAGATGGACTGCCCCCTACTCAAGAAAAGTAGAAGAATATTGAGAAAAAAAGCCATGATGGCAACCTGGAGCGACAGTGAGGATTCAAGCTCTGAAGAAGAATAACAAAAGGTTGCAAATTTTTGTCTAATAACCAACAATGATGAGGTAATATCTGAATTTGAAGAAGAGTTTACATTTGATGAGTTGCATGAAGTTTTTGATGAACTTGTTATCGAATTTCAAAAACTAAATCTGAAACATAAAGAACTAAAGAAGCAAAATCTGGATTTAGTCAAAACAAATGATAAATTTCTAATTGAAAATGATTGCTTGCTTCTTCAAAACAAAAAGCTAAATGATAAAATTATTCATCTTGAAAAAGAAAAAGAAGATTTGAAAAATAAAAACTCCCTTGCTTCAAATAAAAATTTTACAAAACAAAATAAGGAGATTTTGGAAGAAAACATGAAATATAAAAATGAACTTGAAAAATTAAAACCTTTTGTTGAAAAATTTACTTACAATTCTGAAAAACTAAATATGCTTTTAAACAACCAAAGAGGTATTTTCAACAAGGCTAGTTTGGGTTTCAAAATATAAAAGAAATAAAAATTTTTCAAGAATTTTTTTATGCTTGCTTCCTCTTCAATTACTTGTTATTTATGTGGTAAGGTAGGACATAAATCTTATTTATGTAATAAAAGGAAAATTAGTAAAGTTAAAAAAGTTTGGATTCCAAAAAGAACCATCACCACTAACCTTAAAGGACCCAAGATGACTTGGGTACCTAAAGTCTCCACTTGATTTTATTGTAGGTGTGTCTTGTAACCAACAAAAGAAGACTATGGTACCTTGATAGTGGTTGCTCAAGGTACATGACTGGAGATGTGGAGCAGTTCTCCTCACTTGAGTATCAAAGAGGTGGTAATGTTACTTTGGGTGATAATGGAATGGGCAAGATTGTCGAAATTGGTAAAGTCCATATCACCCCTTTTACTATCATAGATAATGTTTTATATGTTAATGGTTTAAAGCATAATTTACTTAGCATTAGTCAGTTTTGTGATAAAGATTTTAAAGTTATTTTCAAATCTTCCATGTGCATTATTTCTAGTCTTGATGATAATGGCATCAAGTTTATTGGTCATAGGCATGGCAACATTTATATGGTAGATCTAGATGATCTACATGTTCAAAATGGTCAATGCCTAGTGGCAATGGATGCCAAGGTTAATGAAACTAGTTGGCTTTGGTATCGTAGACTAGGACATGCTAGCATGCATTTGATTTCAAAACTTTGTAAAAAGAATTTGATAAAAGATTTGCCAAAACTTAGTTTTGAAAAAGATAAGATTTACACTGCTTGTCAACTTGGAAAATAAATAAAATTATCTTTTAAACCTAAAGGAGTAGTCTCTACATCTAAACCCTTAGAATTACTTCATATGAACCTCTTTGGACCAACTAGAACATCTAGTTTGGGAGGTAAGAAGTATGGTCTAGTCATTGTAGATGATTTCTCTCGTTTTACTTGGATGATGTTTTTAGCTCGTAAAGATGAAACATTTTCCGCATTTATTAGATTTCATAAAAGAGTTTTGTTGACCCCTAGAATGATTTTGATGATCACAAAACATTGGAGCATGTATTTGATACTAATTCCTTTCAACTATTTAAGAAGTTTTGCAGGAAATTGGATACCTTAAGTATAAAATAGTTTTCAAACTGATTGGAAGGTAATTCAATTATATATAAAGATTTATGAGCTTGAACTTGTAAAAGCCTTAATTTATCAAATTTTGTTATCTTGAAAAAGGGCTAAAAAATTGTAAAAATTATAAGATATGTAGATTAGCTTCTTTTTGATTCAATGTTGAAGATTTTTGGAGAAGCTTGAAGCAACTTTTAAAGACTTGCAAGAGCCGACTCATGGTGGCACGGCATGGAGAAAGTTTCAAAGTTTCAGAACCAAGAGCCGACTCCTAGTCCAAGAGCCGACTCTTCCAGAAAAATATTTTTTGAAGTTCTGAGAACTCGAGCCGACTCCTAGTCCAAGAGCAGACTCTAGGTATGTATGTTTTTGACTTGACTGAAAGCTAGAAGGCAAGAGCCGACTCTAGCCTGAAGAGTCGGCTCCTACAGACTTTGTTTTTGGCCTGTCTGAGACTTCAAGCTGACTCCTGTAGCTTAAGCCGGCTCGTGGAGTCATTTTCTGCAGTCCAATGGCTAGTTGCTGAAATTGAAATTTGAACCCCAATTCATCTCTAACGGCCATTTCATGAATCCCAAGGCTCTACAATGGCCATATCTCATGGAAAACTATAAAGAGGATTATTTTTTAAGGATTAAACAATTATTAGAGCTCTGTTGTTGAATTTTTTTGAGAAATCAAAGAGCTTTCAAGTCACTAAACTACCTACCTCAAAGAGCATTCAAGTGGGATTCAAAGCTTCACCAACTCTACTCTATCATTGAATCCACTCATTAAAGAAGGGAAGAAGTAGCATTGAAGAGCATTGAAGAGCACTCAAGGCTTGACTTCATCTTGATCTACATCGGCAATACCAAAATAAACTTGGTTTGTTGTAGTTGCTTGATTACATTGTCTTTATCTTTATTTACTCTCTAAGAATAGCAAGGGGCTGTGTCTTAAGAAAGAGTTAAAAATTTTTAGGTGAACCTTGTAAAACCTAAGTTGGGTTCTTGGTTTTCTCGATTTAAAACCAAGTATTTGGATTTTCTTTGGTGATCCCGTGTAAAACTAAAGGAAGTTAGGGTTTCTTTGGTGATCCTGGTAAAACCAAAGTATATAGGTTTGGATTGTGAGCCTAGTAAAACAATCCAACTGTATTCCGGTTGGGGGATATAGTGATCCTTGGGTAGTGGACGTAGGAGCCGATTGCTCTGAACTACTCTATTTCTTGGTGTTTGTGATTGTGCTTTCATTGCTTTATTTCTTCAACTTATTTACTTCTGCTTTACACACTTCACTTCTACACTAAAAGAATTTCAAAGTGCACATACTTGCAAAAGTTTTTAATCCCAATTCACCCCCTTCTTGGGAAGCCACCTGGGCAACAAGTGGTATCAGAGCAGAGTCTCTGAAAGTTATTTAAAGTAAAGACATATGGCGCATCCCATGAGCACTTCATTGACCGAAGGTCAATCCACAAATAGACCACCACTTTTCACCGAAATTAATTACACTTATTGGAAGGTAAGAATGAAGATATACATTCAATCCATAGACTTTCACTTATAAAAAATTATCATGAAAGGACCTCACACACCCATAATTAAAGTTAATGATGTAGAGGTTCCCAAATCAGAAGAGGATTGGGATGAGAATGATATGAAATTAGCTGAATTGAATGCCGAAGCAATGAAGTTATTGTATTGTGCTTTGGATCCAAATGAGTTTAACAAAATTTTAACTTGCAATTCTGCTAAAGAAATTTGGGACAAATTAGAAATCACACACGAAGGCACTTCTCAAGTTAAGACATCGAAAATCAATCTACTTGTACATAATTATGAGTTGTTTAAGATGGATCATAGTGAGACTATATCTGTAATATATACTCGTTTTACTGATATTATAAATGATCTCAAGAGTCTGGGTAGAACTTATTCTAATGCTGATCTTATCCAAAAAGTTCTAAGATCTTTGCCAGATAAGTGGGAAGCCAAAGTGACAGCAATTCAAGAAGCGAAGGACCTAAATACACTGCCTTTGGATGAACTACTTGGATCCTTGATCACACATGAATTGGCTATGCAACAAAGGACTGAAGAAGATACTAAAAGAAAGAAGGCCATTGCATTTAAAGCTACTGAGAAAGATAAGAATGAAGAATCTGATTCATCAGATGATGATGATCTTGGAAATGATGAAATTGCCTTAGTCATAAGGATATTTAAAAGATTTATGGGCAGAAGAAAAATAAATAGATGGAGAAAGCATTATAGAAAAGGTGATTTTGGAAAAGAAAAAGAAAGAGATAAAGAAAAAAATAAAGAGAAAGATAAAGATTAAGTACCTATCTGCTACGGATACAAGAAGCCAGGACACATTCACCTTGATTATCCTGAAGGAAAGAAAAAGATATTCTCTAAAAAGAAGAAGAAGGTAATGCTAACTGCTTGGAGTGATAGTGATGAAACTATATCCACTGAAGAGGATGAAGAGACAACAAAAACTGCACAAATCTATCTTATGGGTTTGGAGGACGAGGTAAGCACTTCTGAACCTAATTTAGAATTACTTATGATGAATTGCATAATGCTTTTTGTGAACTATTGATAGAATACAAAAAAGTTAGTTTAAAAATGAGAGATTTAAAAAATCAATGTGATGTTTTTGAAAAAGACAAGAATGAATTTTGTGAAAGAAACAAAATCTTGCAAAGAGAATTAAATTTGGTTTGTGAAAGACTTAAGATTGTTCAAGTTGAAAAAGAAGAGCTTTTGAGAAAAATAAGGAATTGAAAAATAAAAATGATGACCTAAAGAAAGAAGTTCAAAAATTGAAACCCTTAGTTGAAAAATTAATCCTAAGTTCTAACAAACTTGAATTAATTTTAAAATATCAAAAAGAAACAAATAATAAATTTGGAATTGGTTATAAAGGCTCTATTTCAAACAAATTTTCAACTTCTACTTCATATGCTCCTAAATTCATTAGTTCAAAATATGTTAGACCTAAATTTGCATCATCTCGTGGTTATTATTCAAATTCAAAGATTGTATGCTATGCATGTAATAACATTGGTCATAAAGCTTTTGAATATCATTTGAAACATAATGACAAAAAGAAAATTAAGAAAGTTTAGGTTCCAAAAGGAACCATTTTCACTAACTTGCAAGGATCCAAGAGCACCAGGGTACCTAAATTTAATAAATAATTGTTTTGCAAGGATGTCTTGCAGCCATAAGCATAAAGAAAAGATGGTATTTGGATAGTGGCTGTTCAAGACATATGACTAGTGATGCTAATCAATTTTTCATTCTAGAACAAAGGAATGGTGGAATGGTAACATTTGGTGACAATAGAAAAGGAAGGATAATCGGTATTGGTAAAATCAAAATTACTCCTTTACATTTATTGAAAATGTGTTACTTGTAGAAAAATTAAAGCATAATCTTTTGAGTATTAGTCAGCTATGTGACATTGGTTTAATGTATTCTTCAAGTCATCATTGTGTATAGTGGTTGATCCACTTGACTCTAATACTAAATTCATTGGACACAGACTTGGCAATATTTATGTGGTAGATCTTAATGATCTAGCTATGTCAAGTAATACAAGTCTTGTAGCAAATGAATGACAAGAGCAAGGAATCAAGTTTACTATGGCATAGGCGACTTGGTCATGCTAGTATGGACACAATAGCTAAACTTATTGCAAAAGATTTAGTTAAAGGTTTGCCGAAGTTTAAAGTTAAATTTGATTATGTTTGTGATGCTTGTTAATTAGGAAAACAAGTGAGGGAGAGTTTTAAATCTAAAAACATAGTTTCAACTTCTAGACCCTTAGAGCTACTTCACATGGACTATTTGGACCTACTAGGACTACCAGCCTATGTGGTATGAAATATGGACTTGTGATTGTAGATGATTTTTCAAGATACACATGGGTTTTGTTTATTGCACATAAAGATGATACTTTTAATGTATTCAAAAAGTTTTACAAAAGAGTTACAAATTTGAAAAACTTATCAATCATTTTAATTCGTAGTGATCATGGCACCGAATTTTAAAATCAGTATTTTGATCATTTTTGCACAAAGCACGGTATTGATCATAACTTTCTGCACGTAGAACATATAGCAAAATGGTGTTGTAGAAAGAAAGAATCGTACTTTGAAAGAGATGTCCAGAACAATGCTTTGTGAAGGAAATCTTCCAAAATACTTTTGGGCAGAAGCTATTAATATCGTATGCTATATTTTAAACAGAGTTTTGATTAGACCTATTATCAGAAAAACCCCCTATGAGCTTTGGAACAATAAAAAATCAAATATCAAATATTTTCATGTTTTCGGATGCAAATATTTTGTTCTTAACAATGGAAAAGACAATCTTGGTAAATTTGATGCAAAATCCGATGAGGCTATTTTTCTTGGATATTCATTAAATAGTAAAGCCTATCATGTTTTCAATAAAAGAACTTTGACCGTTGAAGAATCCGTTTATGTTATTTTCAATGAATCTGATATTACATCTTCGAGAAAGGAAGATTTTGCTGATGATGATACAGGTACATTAGAGCATGGACTAAAGGACCTGACTCTTAAAGACAAACAATCAAGTGAACCACATGAAGAAGAGGTGAGTAAAAAGCATGATGATATACCTAAAGAATGGAGGTATGTACAATCACACCCTAAAGAATTAATTATAGGAGATCCATATCAAGGTGTTAAAACTAGATTTATACATAGAGATGCACATGATTTAATTGCTTTTTTTTCACTTGTAGAACCACATAATATAGAAGAAGTCGAAACTGATCCTAACTGGATGTTAGCAATGCATGATGAATTAAACCAATTTAGAAGAAATAATGTCTGGACCCTAGTTGAAAGACCCAATGATCATCCTGTTATAGGCACTAAGTGGGTTTATAGAAATAAACTAGATGAAGATGGAAATGTAATTAGAAATAGGCTAGACTGGTTGCACAAAGGATATAATCAAGAAGAAGGAATAGATTTTGATGAAACTTATGCACCAGTAGCTAGATTAGAAGCCATTAGATTGTTACTAGCTTATGCATGTTTTATGAACTTTAAATTATTTCAAATAGATGTAAAGAGTGAATTTTGAATGATTTTTTATCTGAATAAGTTTTTGTTGAGCAACCTTCTGGTTTTATCGATCACACTTTTCCAAATCATGTTTTCAAACTGAATAAAGCTTTATATGGTCTCAAATAGGCACCTAGAGCCTGGTATGATAGACTAAGTAAATTTTTAATTGTAAATGAATTTGTAAGAGGTAGTGTTGACACCACACTATTTATTCAAAGAAAGAAAAATGATATTTTAGTTGTTCAAATATATGTTGATGACATTATCTTTGGATCTCCTGATGAATCTTTGTGTCAAGACTTTGCTAAGCTAATGCAGGGAGAATTCGAAATGAGCTTGATGGATGAATTGAGTTACTTTCTTGGACTTCAAATTAAACAAACTAAAGAAGGTATCCTGATCAACCAGGCCAAGTACATCAAAGAAATAATCAAGAAGTTTAGCATGGAATCAAGAAAGGTAAATGGAACACCAATGAGTCCTGCATGTTGACTAGACAAAGATGAGAATGACACAAATGTTGATCAAAAATTGTATCGAGGTATGATCGGATCATTACTTTATTTAATAGCTAGTAGACCTGATATATTATTTAGTACTTGTATGTGTGCATGTTTTCAATCTAATCCTAAAGAATCACACATCATGGCTGTTAAAAAAATTATTAAATACCTGAAAGGCACCTGTAATGTAGGTTTGTGGTATTCTAAGCACACATAACTGAAGTTAATTAGTTATTCTGATGCTGATTATTGAAGATATAAAATAGATAGAAAGAGCACAAGTGGTACTTATTAATTTCTAGGTGTTAACTTGATTTCTTGGCACTGTCGCAAACAGAACTCTGTAGCTCTATCTACTACTGAGACAGAATATGTAGCTGTTGGGAGCTATTGTGCTCAAGTGTTGTAGATCAAGCAACAACTAGAAGATTATGGTATTGTCCAATCCAATATTTCTATTAAATGTGACAATGCTAGTGCTATTAATTTATCAAAAAATCCAATTCAGCACTCACGAACTAAGCACATTGAAATTCGACATCATTTTATTCATGATCATGTTTTAAACAATGTAGTTGAACTAGAATTTATACCGACTGAAGACCAACTAGCGGACATTTTACTAAACCATTAAGTCAAGATAGATTTGAGAAAATTATAGGAGAATTAGGGCTATGTGACCCATTTTAAACCTATTTGACCTAATTTTTGAAAATTAAGGAAAAATTATCTAGATATCTTAAATTTTTCTTTAGAACATAGGACAACCCAATTTAAACTCTAGAAACCTTTAGAAATTGAGTTTGACCCTTTTTGACCTTTAGTTTGAATTTTTGCTCGAGCAGACTCGAGTTCTCAGGGCTCTTGGCGAGCCGACTCGAAGGTCAGGCTGAAACTTTTTAAGTAGGGTTTTCGTATTTCCTATTCATTGTGCTCTTTAGGTTTTGACTGTTTCATCCTAGCCGACTCCTCACTCTACTCTAGGAAACTCTCAAAAAACCCTCTCTAACCTCTTCAAACCTTTAATCATTGCAAAATGGCGCCTCACAAGG
The DNA here is from genome assembly GCA_021397845.1 of Areca catechu. Classification (NCBI taxonomy): domain Eukaryota; kingdom Viridiplantae; phylum Streptophyta; class Magnoliopsida; order Arecales; family Arecaceae; genus Areca; species Areca catechu. The sequence goes on along the minus strand of CM038046.1, from coordinate 47,848,392 downwards.
CTGTGGCAAAGAAAGCAAAGAGAGTAGTTCGGTCGGTGGCTAAAGAACGGAGGACCAAGAGGTGATTAGACACTTCGATTTTGGAAGAGGTTCAGCCGATTGAGCGAGAGGAAGATGTTCCAGCACCCTGACAAGTTATTCCTATGGGAAATCGATAGGTCACCCCTGGTAGGTGCATCGATTTTAATTTTCTAGAACAAGAACAGTTGAGTATTGGTGTTTGGCTTGAAAAACAGGGTTGGAAGGATTTTTGTCAATTAAATGTTCCAACTTATCCTAATCTAGTTCGTCAGTTTTTTGAGAGCATGTCATTGGGAGCATTTCATTTGGAAGGAACAGTGAAAGGGAAATTCATAGAAATAAGTGAGCAGAAGCTTTCAAATTTACTGAATATACCTAAAGAATGAGAATGCTATTTAGTTATGAAGGAGAAGGTGAAGACACTTTGACTCATTTTGGAAAGATCTAATGTGAAGGGCATTATTCATGTAAGTGCAAATCTGCTCTCATTGGAGATGAGGCTGTTGTACAATATCATTAGCAGGATTTTCTTACCCAGACGGGGAGATTCGACTGGGTTAGCGAGAGAGATCTTATATTTATGAGGTGACTGATTGAGGGGGAGCCCCTCAACCTGCCATTTATTATGATTTCTCAGATGAGGGAGGCAGTACGTAGGGCACGAGCCTGTTTGCCTTACGGGATGGTGTTTACATTATTATTCCAGGATGCTGATATTGATCTTATTGGAGAGGACTGAGGACTGCCATCTGTTGCTACACACCGATAGGTACACAGTGAAATCCCTGACCAGAATGAGATTTATTAAAGTTGATAGAAATTGGATCAGAAAGACATCAGGTGTTCCTGTAGCTTATTCAGAAGATTCAGATGATGATGCACAGGCTACTCAGGGACATGGTGAGGAGATTGAGGGACAGACTGATTAGGTTGGACCATCCGAGCTAGCTCCTGCTTCACCTCACTCACCAGTCAGGACTCCTACTGCTTCTAGACATGGTACTGATGACAGATTTCAGAGAGTCTTAGAGGAGATTTCTTGTCTCAGGACTGACACTAATAGGAGGATTAGTTCACTTCAGTCCGAGATGTAGCAAGGTTTTCATGAGGTTATGGCTTTACTGAGACAGCTATCTGCGGCCAGCCAGCATGCACCTTCTACTTCCACAGCGACTGGCACTGCACTGGGACTGGCATTGGCACTCATGCAGAGCAGGGACAGGCGACATATTGCACTAATGCACCTTATCACGTCACACCTGCTATTGGTGAGCCTGAGGATAGTATGGAGGCTGCTGGATCTGCTGATGTTAGAGTGACTCCGGCTACTCAGATGCTTTCGTTCACCAGCACTTTGGCCCTATTTGTTGATCCACCTACTGCCAGACCTACACCTATCTTTATTTCATCAGAATCAAAAACCAAAGTTAAACCTAAAATTAAAGCTACTAGGACTTCTACTCCTACTAGGACTAGGATAAGGGATCTCCGCCCTAGGTATTCTAGAGGTTGGTTCCTCCTCTAATGAGGAAGAACCTGATAGTGATCCTAGCCCTTCATTCTGATGTTTAGGTTTTTATCCTTGTTTTTGAGACTTTATTTGGTTGTATTTTGATTAGAATGATACTATTTTGTCGTGCCGTGGTATATTTGTAAAGTATCACATATACTATGTATTGACTTATTTCATATATATATATATATATACTTCACCTGTTATGATACATGTTCACTTGAATCAGTGTTATGATTAAATTAATGTTATGAATGAATTAATGTTATGATTGAATGCCCATTTCTCATATACCACTATGTGTGGCATGAAAAAGAAAATGCTATAATATTGATTCATGGAATCAATGTTGATTCATGAAAATTTCTTGGAAATCTATGTTGATTCATAAAAATTGCTCAAGAATTGTTTACAAATGCTATATGGATAATTGAATGTTATGAAACTTTGATGAAATGAATGTTTGATTCATGGAAATTTGATGAAACTTAAGTTTACTTCAAAAGTTTGAAAATTCCATAAGTTTCGATACGCATTGTATAGTTAATACCCTTGATACATCATGTATCGATATATCATGTTATGATACATATGATACATCATGTTTCAATACACTTGATACACATGATATTTGGTATTCAATTCTATATATTTAATACATTATGACACATTGTATTGATACACTAATACCTAACCTATATGATACACATAGACTTGAAAATACTGCAATTGTAAAGTCCTTTTAAATTTTTAATCATGCCCAGTGTTTTGTCATCATCAAAAAGGGGGAGATTATTAACGCTTGGAATGATTTTGATGATCACAAAACATTGGAGCATGTATTTGATACTAATTCCTTTCAACTATTTAAGAAGTTTTGTAGGAAATTGGTTACCTTAAGTATAAAATAGTTTTCAAACTGATTGAAAGGTAATTCAATTATGTATAAAGATTTATAAGCTTGAACTTATAAAATCCCTAATATTATCAAATTTTGTTATCTTGAAAAAGGGCTGAAAAATTATAAAAATTATAAGATATGTAGATTAGCTTCTTTTTGATTCAATGTTGAAGATTTTTGGAGAAGCTTGAAGCAATTTTTAAAGACTTGCAAGAGCCGACTCATGGTGGCACGGCACGGAGAAAGTTTCAAAGTTTCAGAACCAAGAGCTGACTCCCAGTCCAAGAGCTGACTCTTCTAGAAAAATATTTATTGAAGTTCTGAGAACTTGAGCCGACTCCTAGTCCAAGAGCCGACTCTAGGTATGTATGTTTTTGACTTGACTGAAAGATAGAAGGCAAGAGCCGACTCCAGCCTGAAGAGCCGGCTCCTGCAGAAGTTTATTTTTGGCATGTCTAAGACTTCGAGCTGACTCCTAGAGCTCGAGCCGGCTCATGGAGCTATTTTCTGCACTCCAATGGCTAGTTGATGAAATTGAAATTTGAACCCCAATTCATCTCCAACGGCCATTTCATGAATCCCAAGGCCCTACAACGTCCATATCTCATGGAAAACTATAAAGGGGATTATTTTTGAAGGATTAAACAATTATTAGAGCTTTATTATTGAATTTTCTTGAGAAATCAAAGAACTTTCAAGTCACTCAACTACCTACCTCAAAGAGTATTCAAGTGGAATTCAAAGCTTCACCAACTCTACTCTATCATTGAATCCACTCATTAAAGAAGGGAAGAAGTAGCATTGAAGAGCACTCAAGGCTTGACTTCATCTTGATCTACATCGACAACACCAAACAAACTTGGTTTGTTGTAGTTGCTTGATTACATTGTCTTTATCTTTATTTACTCTCTAAGAACAGTAAGGGGTTGTGTCTTAAGAAAGAGTTAAAGGTTTTTAGGTGAACCTTGTGAAACCTAAGTTGGGTTCTTGGTTTTTCTGGTTTAAAACCAAGTATTTGGATTTTCTTTGGTGATCCTGTGTAAAACCAAAGGGAGTTAGGGTTTCTTTGGTGATCCCGGTAAAACCAAAGTGTATAGGTTTGGATTGTAAGCCTAGTGAAACAATCCGACTATATTCCGGTTGGGGGATATAGTGGAAATCACAAGTGGTCCTTGGATAGTGGATGTAGGAGCCGGTTGCTCCGAACCACTCTATTCTTGGTGTTTGTGATGGTGCTTTCATTGCTTTATTGCTTCAACTTATTTACTTCCGCTTTACACACTTCACTTCTACACTAAAAGAATTTCAAAGTGCACGTACTTGCAAAAGTTTTTAATCCCAATTCATCCCCCTCTTGGGAAGCCACCTGGGCAACAAGTTTCAAATGAAAAAGATGTTTCAATTGTTTCTTTAAAAAGTGATCATGGTACAGAATTTGAAAATCATGAATTTGAAAAGTTTTGTAGTGAAAATGGTATTCATCATAACTTTTCTGTACCTAGGACACCTCAACAAAATGGGGTGGTAGAAAGAAAAAATAGAATACTTGAAGAAATAGCACACACCATGCTTTGCAAAAATGATTTACCTAGATATTTTTGGATGAAAGCCATAAATATAGCATGTTATGTTTTAAATCATGTTTTGATCTGACATATTTTAAAGAAAACACCTTATGAGCTTTAGAAGGGTAGAAAACCTTCAATCAAATATTTTTGAGTTTTTGGATGCCGTTGTTTCATCTTAAACAATGGTAAAGATAATCTAAGCAAATTTGATGCCAAGTCAGATGAGGGTATCTTTTTAGGCTACTCTACATCTAGCAAGGCATATAGGGTCTTCAACAGAAGGACACTTGTTGTTGAAGAATCCATCCATGTGGTGTTTGATGAAACTAATCCAAAATCTTCTAGAAAAGAAGATATTCTTGACGATGATATAAGTATCAATAGAAATGAAGGAGTGAATAACAATGAAGAACCCACCAAGGAGCAAGATGACAATGAAAGAGATCAAGCACAAGGAGATGAAAACACATCTACAGTTAATTCTTTACCTAAATAATGGAGGTATGCTCATGGACATCCCAAAGAACTTATCATTGGTGATCCATCAAAAGGTGTAAGTACTTGTTCATCTCTTAGAAATATATGTGATTATTTAGCTTTTGTATCTCAAGTAGAACCTAAATCTATTGAAGAAGCTGAAAATGATTGCAATTGGATTAATGCTATGCAAGATGAACTAAATCAATTCAAAAGAAATAATATTTGGACTTTGGTTGATAGACTTACTAATGTTTCAATAATTGGCACAAAATGGATTTTTAGAAATAAGCTTGATGAAAATGATATTATCACTAGAAATAAAGCTAGACTAGTTGCCAAAGGATACAATCTAGAGAAAGGGATTGATTTTGATGAAACATTTGCTCCTATGGCTAGACTTGAGGTAATTAGGCTATTATTGGCATTTACATATTTTATGAATTTAAAATTATTTCAAATGGATGTCAAAAGTGCCTTTTAAAATGATTTTATAAAGAAGTTTATGTTGAACAACCCCCCAATTTTGAAAATCATGAATTTCCAAACCATGTTTTTAAACTTCATAAAGCTTTGTATGGTTTAAAACAAGCTCCAAGAGCTTGGTATGATCAATTGAGTTCATTTTTGCTTAAAAATGATTTTACTAGAGGTAATGTAGATACTACTTTATTTCTAAAAAGGAAGAATGATGATCTTCTAGTAGTACAAGTATATATGGATGATATCATATTCGGTGATACTAATGAGTGTCTTTGTCAAGAGTTTGCTAAGTTGATGCAGGGTGAGTTCGAGATGAGCATGATGGAAGAACTCAATTTCTTTCTCGGACTCCAGATAAAGCAAACAAAAGAGGGAATCTTCATCAACCAAACCAAGTACACAAAGGAAATATTAAAAAATCTTGGGATGGAGAGCACCAAGCCATTAGGTACGCCTATAAGCTTCTCTTGTAGACTTGACAAAGATGAATCAGGTAAATTTGTAGACCAAAAATTATATCGTGGCTTGATTGGTTCATTGTTATATCTAACTACTAGTAGGCCAGATATTATATTTAGTGTTTGTATGTATGCTAAATATCAGTCTGATCCTAAAGAATCTAATCTTTTGGCTATTAAACGCATACTTAGATATCTGTCTGGCTTTATTGATATTGGTCTTTGGTACTCTAGAGATTCATCATTTGAATTGATTGCTTGTTCTGATGCTAATTTTGCTGGGTGTAAACTTGATCAAAAAAGTACTAGTAGAACTTGTCAATTTCTTGGAGTTAATTTGATTTCATGGAGTAGCAAGAAACAGAATTCAGTTACTCTATCTATGGCGAAAGCCGAATATATAGCAGCTGGAAGCTGTTGTACTCAAATTCTATGAATCAAACAATAACTCGAAAATTTTGGCATCAAACTAAATAAGACACCCATAAGATGTGACAATATTAGTGCAATCAATTTAACTAAGAATCCTGTGCAACATTCAAGAAGTAAACACATGAAATAAGACATCACTTCATAAGAGATCATGTGCAAAACTCTAATGTGATGCTTGAATTTGTTGGTACTGATTTCAATTAGCTGATATTTTTACCAAACCTTAGAGTGAAGAAAGATTTAGCATGATTAGAAGAGAGTTAGGAATCATAGATCCCTTTTCTTAGAACTCTCTCAAACCTTGTCCATGCCCAATTCTTAGTGCTCAAATTATATTCTTTAAGTCCTAAACTCCTCATTAGAGTTCACCTGATTTTTAATGATTTTATTAGATTTTTTTGGAATTTTCTTGGCCAAGTGTCGATACTTGAAAAATCCTAAGTGTCGACACCTGACCAACTGTCGACACTTGAAAAATCCCAAGTGTCGACACTTGGGCAAAAAGTTCTATTTTTCTAGGACATCACCGAACCTTTTGTTTTTATATTTCCCTCTTTCCACTCGTGCCCTAGTGGTCCCCCAACTGTCCTTAGGCCACGGAACAATGTTCTTCCCCTCGTGCCCTCCATTTTTTTTTGGTAAATCCCTTCACCTTCTTTCATTTTCTTTGGTCAATCCACCATTTTTCCATCGATTCTTTATCATTTTTCATGATTTTTCCCTCTTTCCCACCGAAAATCAATGTTTTATCCTTGGTTCTTGGGATTATGCTCGGGTTCTTGGTCTTTTTCTCTTTTGGACCATTTTTACACTTTATTTTCCGGTTCATGCCTTGTTTTTGCTTGGTTCTTTACGGTTTAACTATTGCATTGAAGTTTTTGGGCCGATTTCAACCCCATTTGATTTCTTCCCTTTTGGACCAAACCCTAATTATTTTTCTTTGAATCCTTGTTGATTTAAATCAAAACCAAGCACTGATTACTCTCTTTTTTGGCTCACTCTCTCGGCTGATCCCTTGTTTTTGACTCTTTTTCTCCTTATTTCTCCTTAATCTCCCATTTGACCAATCCCTTTCCATATCTTTACCCTTTCTACTTCCTTCCCTCAGCTGGTTATCATGGCTCCTAGAAAGCAGTTGGCCTTTAAAAGGAAACCAGGACAGGAATCAGCAGAAAGGAAAACGAAAGCTAGAAATGACAACAGACATCAGACTGGCAGTTCAGCAGCTCCAGCTTCACCTTCAGTAGAGAGGATGTCTGGGAAGGTGGTTGCAACTGGAAGATGAGTGGATCTTGGATTTTTCGATAGATAGGGTGTTTAGATTGGACAGGTTCTTCAGGATGCTGGGTTGATCCCCTTCTATACCACGTAGGAGAAGTATTATCCACACCTGGTCTGAGAGTTCTACGAGAGTCTTGACTACCGACAGATGCTTTGGAGTGCGACAGTGAGGGGTATCCGGATTCCACTTTCAGAGGAGGTACTAAGTCGCATCTGGGAGATCCTGCACCATGGGATTGTTACTTCTATTATTGAGGATCGTGAGGAGGCATTCAGATGCATCTTAGAGCGCAAGGATGTTCGTGGCGTGGCTACGGTCACCGTGAACTAGTTATCTGTGGAGATGCATCTACTTCACCATATCACTACCCGAATCCTTCTACCGAAGACCAGGAGGTTTGACTTCATCACAGAGTGAGAGTTGATGGTGATGACTTGTTTGATTCAGAGGACAGAGATCGACCTTCTAGCACTGATACTTGTTCAGATGAGAGACGTCGCTACTCAGAAGAGACATTGCTTACCCTATGGTATGGTGTTGACATGCTTGTTCTGAGCCCACTCAGTTCCTTTGGAGGGGGAGACCTCCAAGGATATCCTTCATACGGATGTATATGATGAGCGGTCACTCCACCGTATGGGGTACAGATTGGTCTCTGGTCACTGGGTATGTAGAGAGTTTGGCCGGACCCAAATGAGGAGGATGAGATTCATGAGGCTGAGGTAGGGCCATCAGTTACACCTCCTCGATCATTTGCAGCACCTAGTGAGACTGAGCCAGTCACACCAGCTCCAGCTCCAGCCACTTCACTAGCCAATGCTCCTTCTTCTACTACTGTTGGTTCATCATTTGAGGAGCTAGTCAAACAGGAGTTTATAGATATTAGGAGCGAGAGATAGGCTTAGGTGTCTGTACCACTCAGTTGAGTATTGAGATAGAGGGCCTTAGAGCCCATACTGCTGAGGAGCATGCTGAGATGCGTCAGACCATGGAGGAAGGATTCGCACGTATTGAGGAGTTATTGAGATCCCTCCTACCTCTTGTAGCAGCACCTGCAGACCCACCTCTTGATGATGATGATGATGGTGACCACCCAGACGGACACGATGACATAGTTGATGGTGGTGACCGAGATGATGGTGATGATGACAAAGGCACAGATGTTATTGATAGTGATGGTGACAGTGATGACAAAGCAGAGGACTTTGAGCTAATCAACCGAGAGGTTCAGACCCCTGCTATTCCACCTATCGATCCTTGTGACACACCAATCTCCACTGCTCCTATTTTCATGACACCTGCTGAGGCTCTTCCATCACCTTCCACATGTTCATCTAGGATTGTACCCTGTATAGGACCTTCCACTAGGACTAGGAGTCGTAGTATCATGAAGATCCCTAGAACTCTAGTTCATAAGTCTAGGATTACCGGACCTATATCCTTTGAGATTCCATCTGATGAGGATTAGCCTCACAGATGACTATTCTATTGTTTGATATATTAGTACTTATCTTGTGTTTCATGTTTATGTGCTTCACTATGTTGTATGTTTCAGTGTATGTTGATTGTTTCAGTAAATTTTGTACTGAAAACACTCTTTTATATATATCTGTATTCCACTTTCTCACTTGATTATCAATCTTGTTCATTTACTTTAATGATGATTGAATTTATAATGTTTAAATTTTGCTCTGACAATATTGGCTCTGATACCCTACTCTTTGGCTCTGATACCTGTTAATTATTGCAAAACTAATCTTGTATCATGGCCCTTCTTTGTGTTAATGCATTTATTGAGGGGGAGTTTACTCCCTTTATTGCTCAATGATTGACAAAAAGGGGGAGTAAGATATAAAGTTTCAAGTTTCAAATTGTATATTTTGTTCTTCAATTAAGAAATGCTCTGATACGAAATGCTCTGATACAAAATGTTTCATATCTTAACTCATTGAGGGGGAGAGTAAATTTAATTTCCATACTTAACCTATACCTCTCCTCTATTAACATTGTGTTGTATGAGCTTTAAGTTCATGTTTATGAGTTATCATATCTAAAAATTGAATTTGAATGCTTATATACTTAAGGTTTTGTCATCATCAAAAAGGAAAAGATTGTTGGGTTTGTCCTTGATTTTGATGATTGACAATATGTTGAGTACATATTTTGTACTAATGTTTCAAATGTAGTTATGAGTATTAGGATACAGGCACCTCAAATTCTCAAAAGGAAATTATCTTGAAGCTGGGCAAAATTCATGTCTTATGAAGTCTTCTCACCATGAAAAATGGCTAAAAAATGTTCAATTTTTTTTACATAAGTGCATCTAAAGTTTGATTATATATCCTTATATTTTTGAGAATTTGGCACTCATTTTGGCAATTTCAGACTCAAGTGTCAACTCAAGTATTGCCAAGTGTCGACACTTAAGTGAATGGCATGCAAAAATCCTTGTCTAGCATGCGAAGTGTCGACACCTGGAATCCAAGTGTTGACTTAAGGCCTAAGACTTTTTGAAAATTTAGAACAAGCCATTTGGAGGATTTTTGTATCAAGTATCGATACCTGAGCTCCAAGTGTTAACACATGAAAATCAAGTGTCGACACCTGCAGGACCTAGTGTCAACACCTGAGAACCAAGTGTCGATACTTGAGAAACAAGTGTCGACTCACGGGTTCTAATAGCTCTAACGGATCTATTTTTTTGAGTTACAGATTTATCTTTTCAAGCTCCTCCAACTACCATTTTTTGGAAGTTTTTGAAGTATTTAAGCTTCACCAAACTCATTCATGAAGCATTGAACTCCATTGAACATTCAAAAGTCAATATTCCCTCAAGAACTTCACTTCAAAAGCCATGGAGATTCCCTGAAAAAGCTTACAAGCCTATCCTTTCATCCTTCTAAAAAGAGAGCTTGAAGAAGATTCCAAAGAGAAGATAAGACAAGCATCTACTAGAGCCTCAAAGCTTCACATTCTACTCTTTGAAGAGAGTTTGTTATGTTTTATTTATTGTATCTCTGAATTTATTATTGTTTGACTTAGCTTTCAAGGATTTCTTGAAAGTAGGTTGATGTGGTTGTTGGTGAGCCAAAGGGACAAAACCAACTATGGTTTGACTTGTGAGCCCAAAGGCAAAACAAGTTGTAAAGGTTGTTGGTGAGCCTAGGTGACAAAACCAACTTAGGTTTTGACTTGTGAGCCTTGTAGAATAAGTCAATTGTAATCTTGAAGAGATTATTGGTGGGGACACCTGAGGCACCAGAATAAGACAGAGGCTTTTCAACCCTCTATGAATTGATCAATAATTTATGAGTCCATCTGTAATAAGGGCTTAGCCTATCTGAGTCCATTTTAATTGATTTTGAGTTTCAGTTCTGTACTAGTCAGCTCATGTTGAGCTAGTTTAGTCCAGTGTTAGTCAGCTCATGTCGAGCTAATTTTATTTTTTTGAGTCCTATTCAACCATATTGAAGACTCAAGACCACATCATACAAGTGAAGACCAAGTCCAATCAGATTGAAGACATGAAAGTTTAGCCCAAGTCCAACCCAGCTTGAAGATTTGAAGACCCTAGGAGGAAAATCAGAAACCCTGATTCCTTGCAGATGCCCTCCAGATGCCCAGATTTCCTTCCAGATGCTAAAATATATTCATAGACCAAGGCATCCATGATTTTAGAGGTCCATCTGCATCCTAGCCCAAAGAAATCAAGCCCAGGCGCCAAGCTCAAGCCCCTAAGAAGCAAGATACCAGGGAATATTCCTGCTACCTGGCTACCAGGCCACCCCAGCTTCCAAAGGCCCAAACCCATGCACCCGGGCCCCTTTGGGCCGGCCCTTGCTGCTCTTAGAAGCCCAACAAGTCCCCCTAGGTGTCCTTGGAGTGCTGGCCAAGTCAAGAGAAATTTTAGGGATTTTTCTACCTAATGTTTCCTTATTTTCTAGCTAGGGTTTGAGAGGGAAAAGGATTCTCATGTAAAGACTAATGTGCCCTTACTTGGAGCCCAAGGTTAAGGGTCTATTTAAGGGACCCTAGCCTCTTGTATGAAGGGAGAATTTTTGATATGAATTAAAACCTTGAGTTCTTCTATTGAGTTGTGTGATACCCTGCTGTGTGCATAAAGGGGTTTGTGAGAGTTCTTCTTCCCGGTGTTTGCAATCATCTTCCTGCTGCCAACAAACCCTCCAGATCCCTCGATGCGCACTCCAAAAGAAGCCTTCCCTTGCTATTTTTCCTTTTTTTTCTTGTTTCTTTGTGAATTTTCTAACCCTGACAGGTCATTTGCAGGTCCCTGAGTTCCTATGAATCCAACGACTCCAGCCAAGCCTCAATCAGACCACCGAGCAGAAAGCCGGGTATCCGCGGGTCATTGGCTCGGTTTTCCTGGCCGCATCCATCGAGGAATAAGAGATCCCTTCGCTGCGATCTTCACAGATGTTGTCAGGTACACTCCTCTACCTCCAGTAGTTTTATTGTATGAGAACTTGCCCTAACCGAGGCTTCTCAGCCCCGGTGGTCCTTCTTTGCTACTTTTCTAGGTCCTAATCTGCATGCTGATCTTCAAAAGTTCATACAAAATTCCCTACAAATAATTTTGATCTGAAATTTGGGAATTAATCACCTAACTCAACATGTAAAACATACAAAAAGAATTGCATGCATATTAGTCCCCCATCATTTGGTATCAGAGCTTAGATTAGGGCTTATTTTTTACAATTTTTCAATCCGTATATACTCTGTTATTTTAATTATCTCTCCCTGATAAAAACTCAAAAAATTCTGAAATTGATTTTTCTGGATTTATCATAATTCTAGTAATTTTAAGAATTTTCGAAGATTTTATTATGGCTTGTGAATTTTCTGCAAGCCGAAATACAGCATGCAAATTTTCGGCTCTGTTTTTTTCAGCAAGACAAGTTTGGAAGTTTTAGGGTTTTGTTTAGCATCTTTTGCATATCTTTTAATTTTAGTATATTTCTTGCATATTAGGCCATGATTTGCAAGTTTTATTCTATTTAAAAAAATACCAAAAAAAAAATACATATTCTCCAAAAATACCAAAAAAAATATCTAAACCTTAATTTGCATCCTCATCTGCCTGCCATCATTGCATAATTTACTTTTAAGGGCACTCTTGCTATATCAGATGGGGAGAGGATTTGATCACCACTCCTTAGCCCAAAACCACATCCCTTGCATTCGGTCCCAAGCCTTAACCTAAAATTAACTAGACTTAATTTGCCCTAGTGGGCTAGGGACACCAACTGGTCGGGTCCGGGCTAGTGTTAGATCACTGTGTCAAGTTAACCTGTGTGTGCCTTGTGCTCAATGTCTAGAACGGTGGTTTAGGGATTCAATCCTGAAGGGCTTGTGTGCTGGTCCGCCTACCTGGCCAATCTCTGATTGGTGTCTAGGATTGGCAATCAGGGACCTAACACTCCCTTACACCTGCTTGGCTGAGTACAGGGTTACTATAGGCTAGTTTGCCACCCTGATTGAGCATCTAGTTTGGACTCTAGGTCTAGTAAGCTATAGTCGGTCTGATCGAGTCTTGCATGAGCACTAGATCAGGAGTTTCATATCACCCACCTCCTTCACAAATGTCCGAACCCATGGAAAATCTACAAGCCCAAATAAAAGCCCTAGCTGATCAAATGGCCCAGATGGCTACCCAGATAACTACCCAGATGACTACCCAGATGACCCAGTTAACTCAGTCTGGTATTCAAACCAATGATAGAATTGACCATCTTGCCAGCAGGTTTGATCAGTTAGAAGTCCGGGTAGGGACCCCAGAAAAAACCCATGGGTCACAGTCTGAGCCAGATCCTAATTCCCCTCAACCTAGGAGGACCCCAAACCCTAATCCATACCCTGAGGTCGAACCTAGGAGAGCCCCTCATCTTGACCCATACTATAACCCTCAGCCTAGGAGGATCCCAGACCCTGACCCATACCAAGAGGTCGAACCTAGGAGAGCCCCTCAACCTGACCCATACTACAATCCTGAGCCCAGGAGGACCCCAAACCCTGATCCATATCTTGAGGTTGAAACTAGAAGAGGCTATCGTCATGACCCAATCCCTAAGGTTAGTCCTAGAAGACCCAATCAGGATTTTATAGACCAGGAAGATAGATCCTATTTACCCTCTCCCTATAAGCCTAGTATACCCACAACCTATAGATCTTATGACTCCAAATCCTATGAATCTAGAACCTATGAATCCATAACCTATGAACCTAGATCCTATGACTTTAGATCCCATGATCCTAGATCTATGCACCCACACCCTATGAGCCTAGTAGACCCAACACCCAATATTCTGACCCATATAGGGAGTCCAACCCTAGGAGAACCCAATATTCTGACCCATATAGAGAGTCCAACCCTAGGAGAACCCAATATTCTGATTTATATAGGGATTCCAACCCTAGGAGAACCCAATATCTTGACCCATATAGGGAGCCCAACCTTAGGAGGACCCCATACCATGATCCATCCTTAGAACCTGACCATAGAGCTGACCCAAAATCCTATGACCCCAGATCCTATAATCCCATGACCCATAGATCTGCACCCTTGTCCTATGAGCCCAGAGAACCCATAACCCCTAAGTATCAGCTTAGTACTAGTCAGGTTTCCCTTAGTCAACTTGAACCCCATAGGATTAGTACCCCTAAATATGAACCCAGTAGTGAGCCACTACCCCTTATACAACCTGAACCTACTAGGAGTAGTACCCATAATCAGAGACCAGAACCTAACCAATTTCCTGCTAGCTGACCTTCTCCAACCATTCCTGAGATTCACAAGGCTTACATTAACACGAAAGTGTATGAAGCTGATGTGAGCCTAGTGGATGAGTATGATGGAGAAGAGGAGACACCTTTAGTAGACCTCGAATTAGCTGACCCAGTAGATACCCAGGTAGAAACCAACCCAGAGCTAGTTGGCCTTGACCACTTCTAACCTAAAGCTATAATGGAAGAACAAATAAGGAAGAGAACCTAGGTACTGCTAGAGCCTTACCTGAGGAAACCATAGAGGAGAGCCAAATTATAGAGTATAGTCCAAAAATACAAGAACCAAAGAATTTATTAAGGACCTGATCTCTTTGAATCAATACCTTCAAGATGAGCCTCCTCCTATAGTTCCCATTAAGGACCTTTTCCCTGAGATTAGTAACCCATCCTACCATTATGCAAACCCATAGATATACCGCAACCTCGTAAGGTTAGCCTCATTAGTCTAGGATTAGTCCCTGACATGCCATCTTATATCGAACTTTATCCAACTAACCTTGAACCTTTTTCCCTACCCTACCAAACTAATTCTGAACCCACTTCCTATTTTCTGCCCTTTCCTGACACCTCCAGCATTTCTAGGATTATTAGATTGCATTTAACTGAGATTAGCGTACTGCATGCATTCATTACGCATGTTAGGTTTGCATTATACTTTTGGCATACCCTCTGGCATTTGCTTGGAGTCCATTGTAAATACTCTTGTGCACACCACACTAGGGTCAGACCTAGAGAGTCTATAGTCTCTTAGGTTTAGGCCCATAAAAGTCTAATAAATTTCCTTCGATAGGAATGCAAAGTCGAGTGTATTAAGTGTTAGTTTGAGTCCTTTGCATCATTTTGTTAGGAGTCTGCATGTGCCCAGCATGTTCACCACCTATACTAATTTTAAACAAACGGCTAATTCCCGAAGATGGATCAAAGAATTTGATGTAGTGGATTCTATCTTGGTTAGGCTTAGGCCTAAAAGAAGCTTCATGCTCGTAGAGCCGGACCTTTTAAAGTGATAAGAAGGTTGGATCAAATGCCTAGGTGTTAGACTTGCCTTCGGATTTGGGCATTAGTTCTACCTTCAATATTACAGACCTGGTTGAGTATAGGAAACCGGCAGTGCTACCTAGTGAGGCCTTTGGACCTATTCCTTTTTATTGTGAGTGACCCTAACCTAGAGTGTCCACAAACAAATTTGGCCTGAGAGAGGAGAACGGATCGAGCGTATCCTGGACGATCAAGCCATCACGACCTAGGGCCATGACTATCAATGCTTCCTGGTCCGATGGCAAGGCCGGCCAGAGTCGGATGATTCGTGGATTTCTAGAGAGGACTTGCAACGCCTTAACCCAGACCTTCTCGAGAGATATGTGAGCCAGTCTGACCTTCACTCGACAGGGTCGAGTTCCTCCCACCCTGGGAGAATTGGTGGGGACACCTGAGGCACCAGAATAAGACAGAGGCTTTTCAACCCTCTATGAATTGATCAATAATTTATGAGTCCATCTGTAATAAGGGCTTAGCCTATCTGAGTCCATTTTAATTGATTTTGAGTTTCAGTTCTGTACTAGTCAGCTCATGTTGAGCTAGTTCAGTCCAGTGTTAGTCAGCTCATGTCGAGCTAATTTTATTTTTTTGAGTCCTATTCAACCATATTGAAGACTCAAGACCACATCATACAAGTGAAGACCAAGTCCAATCAGATTGAAGATATGGAAGTTTAGCCCAAGTCCAACCCAGCTTGAAGATTTGAAGACCCCAGGAGGAAAATCAGAAACCCTGATTCCTTGCAGATGCCCTCTAGATGCCCAGATTTCCTTCAGATGCCAAAATATATTCATAGACCAAGGCATCCATGATTTTAGAGGTCCATCTGCATCTTAGCCCAAAGAAATCAAGCCCAGGCGCCAAGCCCAAGCCCCTAAGAAGCAAGATACCAGGGAATATTCCTGCTACCTGGCTACCAGGCCACCCCAGCTTCCAGAGGCCCAAATCCATGCACCCGGGCCCCTTTGGGCCTGCCCCTTGCTGCTCTTAGAAGCCCAACACGTCTCCCTAGGTGTCCTTGGAGTGTTGGCCAAGTCAAGAGAAATTTTAGGAATTTTTCTACCTAATGTTTCCTTATTTTCTAGCTAGGGTTTGAGAGGGAAAAGGATTCTCATGTAAAGACTAATGTGCCCTTACTTGGAGCCCAAGGTTAAGGGTCTATTTAAGGGACCCTAGCCTCTTGTATGAAGGAAAAATTTTTGATATGAATTAAAATCTTGAGATCTTCTATTGAGTTGTGTGATACCTTGCTGTGTGCATAAAGGGGTTTGTGAGAGTTCTTCTTCCCGGTGTTTGCAATCATCTTCCTGCTGCCAACAAACCCTCCAGATCCCTCGACGCGCACTCCAAAAGAAGCCTTCCCTTGCTGTTTTTCCTTTGTTTTCTTGTTCCTTTGTAAATTTTCTAACCCCTGACAGGTCGTTTGCAGGTCCCTGAGTTCCTACGAATCCAACGACTCCAGCAAAGCCTCAAACGGACCACCGAGCAGAAAGCCGGGTATCCGCGGGTCATTGGCTCGATTTTCCAGGCCGCATCCGTCGAGGAATGAGAGACCCCTTCGCTGCGATCTTCACTGACGTTGTCAGGTACACCCCTCTACCTCCAGTAGTTTTATTGTAGGAGAACTTGTCCTAACCGAGGCTTCTCAGCCCCGGCGGTCCTTCTTTGCTAGTTTTCTAGGTCCTAATCTGCATGCTGATCTTCAAAAGTTCATACAAAATTTCCTACAAATAATTTTGATCTGAAATTTGGGAATTAATCACCTAACTCAACATGTAAAACATACAAAAAGAATTGCATGCATATTAGTCCCCCATCAATTATAGTGAAATTCCCAAGGATGGCTTGGGGAGTGGATGTAGGTGCTTGGTTTGCACCGAACCACTATAAAACTTGTGTTTATGTATGATTGCTATTCTTATTTCTTGCTCTTAGTATTTAATTTTTTATATCCACTGCACATCTTTGAGTTATTCACATTGCTCACAAACACATCAAAGATCGACACATAATTGTTTTAATTTTTTAAAGACCCAATTCACTCCCCCTTGGGCTCCATTTCTAGGCAACAAGGAGGTGCCTGGTCGAGATGACTATGTCGAGCTGGTTCAGCCTAGGCTAACCCAAGATCACATTATAGGCCGAAGGGAGCTTGACAACAATGAAAGTCATCAGGACCGTGCTTTGTCAGGGTGGCAACCTAGTTGTGACCGGGATTGTGATCTCCCCCTCGACCCCAATAGAGTCTCTGATGAAGCCAACCAAGGATGCAAACACTAGCTTGAGCAAGTTAGGAGACAGACTCATCCCTGCAAAAGTATCATAAGAAAGGATATCAGAGGAGCTTCCACTATCGACCATAATCCTTTTTATAGGATATTTCGCTATTGTCATTTCTATGATAATAGCATCATTGTTGAGGTTTTCTTCCCCCTCAAGATCTTTCCCCATAAAAGGGGTTACATTAGTTTCCCTCTCCTTGCCCTTGGTTCTCTTTGGCCTTTGCCCTGCCCCCCAGGTAATCATTCCCATTGGCTCTCCATGGGTTGGTTGTCGATGGCGGCGTGGTGGGCCTCGCCAGTCTGATCCCCGGGTGGAGACCTTCCACTAATATATTTTTTGAGGTAGCCTTGCTAAATCAATTCCTCGATCTCCCTCTTCAAGTGGTGGCAGTCCTCTGTGTCATGGCCATGATCCTGTGGAACTGGCAATACTTAGACTTGTCATGACTGTTGGATGACTTCAATGGGGCTGGGCAATGTAAAAAGTGTTCATCCTTGATCTCCATTAGGATCTTAGCTCTCGGGGTGAGGAGAGGGGTATATCTCCTATCCTTGTCAGGAGTGTTCCTTAGCTTGGGGCCGATTCGAGGAGTGGGAGTAAACTTCTGCTCTCGAGACCCACTCGGCTCCACATAGGCTTGCCTCTTCGGAGGCCTCCTATCTAACTCTCTTCGAGTGTGGTTGGCTCCTTCCATGCGAATGTATTTATGGGTGTGGATTAAGAGCTTTGAATAGGACTTGGGAGGTTTTTTGTCAAGAGAGTAAGTGAATCAAGAGGTTCTAAGCCATCTATTCAAGGCCAACATGGTAACGAGTCCATCCAAGTTATAGAGTTTTGGGGTGGCCACCTTGAAATAGGCCACGTAGTCCTCGAGGGACTCATGATCCTGCTAGTAGACTGCGAAGAGGCTGTTAGTTTTCCATGGCACCTTGCGGTAGGCATTAAGGTGTACCATGAACTTCTTCTCTAGCTACTCAAAGGAGTCGATGCTCCGCAGCTCAAGATAGGAGTACCAAACGAGCCACCTTGCAAGCATAGCTGGGAAGGTAGTACAGAGGAGGGCATTGATCGTCCCTTGGACACACATGAGGGCCTTGTAGCTTTTGAGGTGTTCTAGGAGGTTTATGGTCCCACCATAGGAATCTAGATAGGGCATGCAGAACTGATTGGGAATTGATTCCTCCTGGATTCGATGGGAAAGAGGAGGGTTGGTGTTGTAGCTCGTCAGCTCATGCGAAGTACCCTGGACATCGATGAACTGACAGGCAAGGTCAGCTAATCTGTACTTGTGTTCCTCCAGGTGCTCGTCAGCTTGCCACCGGATGGCCTCGTCGATGGATCCCTCAGCTAAGGCCATCAATGGAGAAGAAGGCAGAGATCAGGGGAGCTCATGCTTGAACCCCCAACCATGCCTCCATCGATGGTGCGAGAGTCATCATAGTTCTGTTGCCCAGTAAGCAACCCAAGAGTGGGGTGAATTGGGTCTCTAAAAATTATTTAAAGGAATGCAAGAGTGTGTGATCCAATCCAACAATTAAAACAAAGTACTATGAATGCTAATGAAGTGCTCTTAAGTAAATGTGCAGCAGAAATATAAAGCAATAAAAGTAGGAGCAAGTAAGGAGACAAGCAATCACAAACACAAGGAAGTATAGTGGTTCGATGCTATCTAATGTACCTACATCCACTCCCCAAGATCTCCTTGGAAATTTACTATAATCTTAACTGATTACAGTCGAGAAGTTTTCCGGGCTCACTGATCAAAACTCGACTTGTTTTCACAAGGCTCACAAGTCAAAACCTTACTTGGTTTTATGGGCTAATCAAGAACCTAAATGGTTTTAAGGCTCACCACCAACCTTCCTTGGTTTTACGGGCTAACCAAGAACCTAATTGGTTTTCAAAGGCTCACCAATAACCTTCCTTGGTTTTGTGATAGGCTAACCAAGAACCCTTACAACAAATAAAGTTTTGAATTAAAGAGACAATAAAAGATTTCTAATAAAAAGCAGTATCTTTTTGAAGCTCATTATTATGATGCTTTCAACTTGATGAAGCCTCTTTGATTGTTCAAGAAGGATTAATCTTTAATGCTCTTGAAGGCTCTTGAATGCTTAAAGGCTTTTCTTACTTGGAAGTGGCTGAACTCAATGAATAGGAGTGAATGCTCTTTTTTTCTTCTCTCTTGGTTATTCTTTTTTCAATCTCTCTCTTGTTTGATTTGATTTAAACCATATAAATACATTTCAAGGTCTTAATCTAGTTTCTAGCCGTTAGACACGAAAAACTAGCTATTGGGAGTCAAGAGGGATGAGTTTTGCATTTGAAAAACTAGTCGTTACTATTTCCAGAGCTCCATGTGTCGACACTTTAGATCGACACTTGAACTTCTTGAGTCGACACCTAGTTCAAAAATCTTCATTGTAGCTTTCTAGAAATCTCAGATGTGTCAACACTTCATCAGGTGAGTCGACACTTGGCATCCATGTGTTGACCTTTATCAGATCTTTATTTTTAGCAAGTTTTGTGATCCAAAAATCTTAGGCGATGAGCTGATCCATGTGTCGACACTTTGAGTCGACACTTCAAGTCATGTGTTGACACTTCAACTATGGCATCTGAAACTTTCTTTATGTACCGTCTTGAGTCGATACTTCACTGTCATGTGTCGATACTTGGTATCATGTGTCGATACTTTGAGTCGACACTTCACTGGGATCTTCACATAAATAGCTCAACTTGCGCTAAATCAAGTTTACGTTGAACTCAAGTATCCATTCAAGCAATCTTCAACTGTCCAAGTCTTCTTTGAGTAGATCTTTCATCTAAATTTGGACTTCTTCAATCAACCAACATTTATCAAATTGATGAGCACCGTTTTCTATAAAAATATACTAAAAGAAATCATTAGTACTCAACTTATACATAACCATTTTGCTTATCATCAAAATCAGTAACGGAGTCAACAATCTTTCCTTTTTGATGATGACAAAACCTTTAAGTATAAATTACATAAAAAGTTTTCAAAAAAACTTTTCAAGGTGCGAAGAGCTAATTGCAATAGGTATATCAAAGCAATTGCAATATTGAAAGGATGTATCAGAGAAAGAATATTGTAATGGTCAAGAGTATCAAAGCTTTAGATATATAAGATATAAACTCATGTATCGTGATACTCTAAAAGAGAACATAATCAGGTGAAATAAATTCAGCAAAAGACAAGACTCCCCCTGAATAGATGATTCATAAAATTGTAAACATCTTTTTAAACATCTAAAGAAAATATTTGTCATGAAATTCAATTCAAAATATATTTTCAATACAAAGGAGGTATTGCTCCCCCTTACTTAATGAATTTTGTAAAGAATTTTCAATTTAAGCTCAAAGAATTCTCAAAAGAAGTTTTAAACACAAATTTCTAAGAACATTTATACTATTACTCTTATTATTCCCCCGCACATTTATACTTTAGTCTTATTACTCCCCCTTTTTGTTATCATTAAAAAGATAGGAAGAAAATAGTAAGTCATTGAAGATATAACATTGAAGTGCAATATAAAATTCATTTATCCATTCATTCATAAATAAAGACAATGAAGTACTAAAGGAAGTTAATTCATTTCATTCATTTGAGATCATAACATGTAGTATAATATAAGATTTCATATAATGTCAGAATTTGTACATAAAGAGAATATCAAAACATACAAAAAGGTGCAGAAAAGTAAACTAACTAATCATAAAAAGTATCATAATCTTCATCCTCATCCTTAGAAGATCCGATCTTAATAGATTCTATATCAGTGAAAGAACAAGCTCGGGGCCACATCAATCTAAGATCCCGAAGACGGGTCCTGGTCGATCGTGAAGGAGTATGACGACCACATCCTCTGCATCTAACATATGTCCTACCCCTAACTGAAGCAGAAGAGGTGGAGGCTATGTCATCAACAGGAACAGAGCAGATCAGAGCGACAGTCTCTACAACTGTCGAATATGGTGTATGATCAAATGATGGACCAGAATCAAGATAATGAAAGCCAGGTGTGTAAAAACCTAGCTCTCGAATAAGAGAGGATGTATGTAAGGTAGGTGTATCAACTGTGGGTGTGTCAAAAACTAGTGTATCAGCTAAACAAATGATAAGCGCATCAGCTGAAGAATCAAGAGGTGTATCTGTAATCGATGAGTCAACAATAAGAGTATCAATAATGGGGGTATCAACGATAGGTGAATCAATAACAGGTTAAAGAATAAGTATATGAGCATGATCATCGGATCTGGATGGTGGAATAGATAGAACAGGAGTTTGAGTGGATGAACTGGAAGGATCATGAATGGGACTCCTAGGCAAGTCTACTGCCACCTCTGCCATTGGATCTGACATCAAGTCTGGAAAGTCGAAACCATCAGAGTCAGTCTCCTCATTATCATCATCATCACTATCATCCATAACTAGTGCTGGGGCAGGGGAGCTTGAGTAGAATCTGGAACACTCCGATAAGAGGGTCTGGAAAGTGCAGATAAGATAGCGGAGATGCCATCACTCAATCCTCTATGGCTGTCTTTGTCTCCATAATAAAGCTATCAAGTCGCTATCTAATAATCAAGATATCTATTCCTATGAGACTGACTCTGTCCAACAAACTCTCCGAAGCTCCTGGAGCATCCGACTGAGCTGGCTGAGGCTGAGATGTAGGCTCAGACTGAGAAGCAGACTCTGGCTGCGCTGCTGGCTCATGCTGAATCTCTGGAAGAGGTGCCTTTGAGGGTCCTGCCTTACCGGAGAATATACGCTCCTCCGTAATAGCATCATCATCTTTATCATCGACCTGACTAGATACTCTGCATCTCCACTAACCTCTGAACAGCTGATATCCCATCTGGTGTACAAACCTGATATCATAGATATCACTATGTAGGAGCATCTGGAAGGGCTCATCCTCAAAACTCACACCAAACTCTCTGAATAGCAGAGTCAACCCCATCCCGTAGGGTAAGCAGAGTCTCTGACTCGTCGAAGCCTCCATCATCTGATGTATCATGAGTACCGGAAGGTAGATGGGTGTGTGCTGAACCAATGAGACCATCACGAGCAGCTCTCTCTTAGTAATGTAATCAAAACAGCAAGTCTTCGATAGAAGAATCGGGTGATAATGTGATACAGAAGTCTCATCTCGGCAGACAAACGGATGCAGGCACAGTGGCTCCCTCAGGCAAAATATCTGACTCGAAGATACACTAAAGTCCACTTACTCTGCCAATCAAACTGTCAACTACTGAACCAATCTTAAGTATATCCCATACCCTGCTCAATATCTTGATGTAATGGGGATATCCCTGCCTCTGACCTGAGCTAGCCAACAATCACTCCCACGGGCTAAAGATCCGTAGAACTCTCGTATGAGCCCTGGGTAGTATCTCTCACTCAGATAATAGAATGACGTCATACTAGCATCTCTAATCCACCAACCTATCCTAAAGTGCTGCTGTCGATAAAACTGAAATCCACATGGCATCCTCTGATAACCGTCTTCGAGCTCATCTGACTAGAAGCAGTGAATAGTGGTCGAACAAGTAGATCTAGAGCTCTAGCTTCATGTCTGGCTTTGGTTCTTCATTCTTCTTTCTGATTAGATGGCCGAGGGCAA
This sequence comes from Areca catechu, assembly GCA_021397845.1. Classification (NCBI taxonomy): domain Eukaryota; kingdom Viridiplantae; phylum Streptophyta; class Magnoliopsida; order Arecales; family Arecaceae; genus Areca; species Areca catechu. The sequence continues at coordinate 47,825,481 of CM038046.1, read as the reverse complement.
TGGACAACCTATTTTTGGGATCCCATTGCTTATAATAGGGATTTGAACAAGAATGGAGAAGAAACCTAGGGTTTTTAGGGTTCAAAAAAAAAAATGGGAGAGGGAATGTCGCTCAATCCGGACCAAAAACCATCCAAGACAAAGAATCGAGAAGGCTTGAGCAAAGATTGGAGGGAAGGAATAGTTTGGAAAGAGTTAGGGCATGTGTCGGCTCGAGTGGGGAGGATAAATGGAAGAAAAAACACTTCGGTTCGCCCTTAACCTCGATCTGCAGCCATTCATGTGTCGACTCACGAATGTGTCGACACATTTAGGTTTCAACACATGCATGTGTTGACACATCAACTTAAAACCAAAATCAAGAGAATGAAGCACGGATCAAAATCAAGAGAAATAAAATGAAATTCAATAAGATTAATGTCAAATTTGATCTATTTTGAGTCAAAGATTGGAAGATTTTCAATCAAAAGTATTAATGATCCCGAGTTCTCTTCTAATCATATTGAACCGATCTTCTTGGACAGGCTTAGTCAAAATATCAGCTAATTATAATTCAGTACAAATAAATTCAAGCACAACATCATTATTTTCAACATGATCTCTAATAAAATGATGCCTAATTTTAATGTGTTTATTTCTAGAATGTTGAACAGGAATTTTAGCCAAGCAAATAGCACTAGTATTATCACATTTCATAGGTGTACTAGTTAACTTGATTCCAAAATCATTAAGTTGTTGCTTAATCTACAAGATTTGAGCACAACAACTTCCTGCTGCAATATACTCAACTTCAGCTGTGGATAATGCAACTGAAGTTTGTCTCTTGCTAAACCAGGAGATCAAGTTAACTCTAAGAAATTGGCAAGTTCCACTAGAACTTTTTCTATCTAATTTACATCCAACAAAATCAGCATCAGAATATCCAATTAATTCAGCAGATGAATCTCTAGAATACCATAAGCCAATATCAATTGTACCAGATAGATATCTAATAATGCACTTAACATCAACAGATATGATTCCTTAGGTTCAGATTGATATCTAGCACACATGCATACATTGAACATTATATCTGGTCTACTAGCAGTTAAGACAATAAAGAGCTAATCATACCTCTGTATAATTTTTGATCTACAGATTTACCATGCTCATCTTTATCAAGTTTACAAGAGGGGCTCATAGGTGTACCTATTGACCTAGTAGTCTCCATCCCAAACTTCTTTATAATTTCTCTTGTATACTTAGCTTGGTTGATGAAGATTCAATCTTTAGTTTGCTTGATCTGGAGTCCGAGAAAGAAATTGAGTTATCCCATCATGCTCATCTCGAACTCACCCTAATTAGCTTAGCAAACTCTTGACAAAAAATTTCATTAGTAGCACCAAAAATAATATCATCAACATAGATTTGCACTACTAATAAATCATCATCTTTCCTTTTTAGAAACAAAGTTTTATCAACATGGCATCTAGAGAATTCATTTTCAATCAGAAATTTGCTGAGTCTTTCATACCATGCTCGAGGTGCTTACTTTAAACTATAAAAAGCCTTGTGCAATTTAAAAATATGATTAGGATGTGCGTGATTTTCAAATCCAGGTGGTTATTCCACAAAAACTTTTTCTGTTATAAAACCATTTGGAAAAGCACTTTTAACATCTATTTGAAAGAGTTTGAAATTTAGAAAGCAAGCTAATGCTAATAGTAGTCTAATTCCCTCAAGTCTAGCAACAGGAGCAAAGGTTTCATCAAAATCAATTCCTTCCTCCTGATTGTAGCCTTTGGCAACTAGCCTAGCTTTATTTCTATCAACAATTCCATTTTCATCTAACTTATTCCTAAACACCCATTTAGTGCCAATAATAGAAATATTAGATGGTCTTTTTATTAATGTCCAAACATTATTTCTATCAAACTGAATTAATTCATCTTGCATAACATTTATCCAGTTAGGATCTTTTTCAGCATCTTCAAAATATTTAGGCTCTACTTGAGAAACAAAAGCTATATAATCACATTCATTTCTAATTGAGGCTCGAGTTCTTACCCCTTTAGATGGATCACCTAGGATTAATTTCTTAGGATGTCCATGAGCATACCTCCACTCCTTAGGTAGATCTTGGTGCTTTGGAGTGTCTCCACCTTTTTCATCTTTATCTTGATCTCCTTCACTTGGCTGAGAGGGTTGATCATTCAATGTCAACTTTTGAAGCTTATCAGCACCTGCTCATGCATCAGAAGCATCATCTTTTCTAGAGGATTTGTTAGCAGACTCTTCAAAAGCAATATGTACAGATTCCTCTACAACTAGGGTTCTTTTGTTAAAAACTCTATATGCCCTGCTTAATGTAGAGTATCCTAAAAAGATACCTTCATCAGACATGGCATCAAATTTTTCAAGATTATCTTTGCTATTATTCAAGATAAAACATTGACAACCAAAAACTCAAAATATTTTAAAGTTGGTTTTCTTTGATTCCAAAGTTCATAAGGAGTTTTCTTTAAAATAGGGCGAATTAAAACTCGATTCAAAATATAACATGTAGTATTAATAGCTTCAGCCCAAAAATATCTTGGTAAATCATTTTCATAAAGCATAGTGCATGCCATTTCTTCTAAAGTACGATTTTTCTTTCTACTACCTTATTCTGCTGAGGTGTTCTAGGTACAGACAAATTATGTTCAATACATTTTTCACTATAAAAACTTTCAAAATCTTGATTTTCAAATTCAGAGCTATGATCACTACGAATGCAAATAATTGAAACACCTTTTTCATTTGAAACTTTTCGGTAAAACTTTACAAATGTAGAAATGATTCATCTTTATGTGCAAGAAAGAAAACCCAAGTAAATCTTAAAAAATCATCCACTATAACCAATCTATATCTCTTGCCTCTTAGATTGGATGTTCTAATTAGTCCAAAAAGATCCATATGTAGTTATAGTGGTCTACTAGTAGTAAAAAAACTTTTAAGTTTGAAAGAAGTTTTAACTTATTTTCCAAATTGACATTCTTGGCAAACTCTATCTTTTTCAAAACAAAGTTCCGGCAAATCTCCAACTAAATTCTTTTTGCAAAGTTTTGAAAGTAGATACATACTAACATGACCTAGTCTTCTATGCCAAAGTCAACTAGTTTCATCTTTAGTAGAATTCATTACAACTAGGCATTCTCCATTAGAAAAAGATAGATCGTCTAAATCTATCAAATAAACATTTCCATGTCTTTTTTCAATGAATTGTACTCCATTTTTATCCAGACTAGCAATCATGTAATAAGAAGATTTGAAAATAACTTGAAAACCTTTATCGCAAAATTGACTAATACTTATAAGATTATGCTTCAAACCTTCAACTAAAAGTACATTGCTAATACAAGTAGAAGGAGTAATATGAACCTTACAAATACCAATGATTTTTTCTTTACCATTATCCCCGAAGGTCACACTCCCTCCATTCATTGCTTCAAGATAGGTGAATTGCTTCACATCTCCCGTCATGTGCCTTGAGCAACCACTATTAAGATACCAAAGTCTTTTGTTCTCCTTGGTTGCAAGACACACCTGCAATACAAATCAAGCTTTATTTTTAGGTACCCAAGCCAACTTGGGTCCTTTAGGGTTAGCATATAAATTGGTTCCTTTTGGAACCCAAACTTTTCCATAAAAAATAATTTTTCTCATATTACATTGAAAAAATTATGACCTTATTTTTTACATGAAAATATGTTATGCTAGATGATGCGGGTACAAAAAAGTTTTTAAAATACTTTTATTGTCTTTGGGGCCTATAACATAATTCTACTTTGTTAAAAACTGTTCTTTGGCTATTTAAAATAAGATTTAGTTTTTCTGAACTATAGGTAATTTTTTAACAAAAGGTTTCATTTTATCAATCTCATTTTTATACTTTTCATTTTCCAATTCTAAATCCTTATTTTTCTTCAAAAGATCACCATTTGAAATGATAGTTTTGGATCTTTTTAAAACTTTATTTTTCATTGTTAGAGCATTGTTTTTCTTTTCTAAAATATCTAGTTTAGTTTTCAAATTACTAACTTCATTTAACAAAGAATTATTTTCATGAGAAAAACTATTTGCATGTTTTTTCAGTTTTCAATTTTTAGATAAAATTAATTTGTAATCATATATTAGTTCATCAAAAGCATTTCTTAATTCATTAAAAATAAAATCTATTTCTGTATCAAAATTTACCTCTTCTTGCTCTTGATGTGCCATGAGACATAGGTTTGCAATTTCAGCCTGCTCTTCTTCTAAACTGGAGTCCTCACTATCACTCCAGGTAACCATCATTTCCTTCTTCCTTAGCTTCTTCGTTGACTTCTTTAGAAGAGGGCAGCCGAATTTATAGTGTCCCAGCTTCTTACACTCGAAGCAAGTAGGTATCTCCTTTTCCTTTTCCTTTTCTTTTTCTTTCTCTTTTCCTTTCTCTTTAGTTGATTGGAACTTCTTGTAAGGGAACTTTCTTCTCTTCATGAACCTTCTAAATTTTTTTGCAATAAGTGCTTCTTCACTTTCATCTTCTTCTTCTTCGGATCATCAATTGAGGATCTTCTTGTATGGTAGATTTGAATGCAATCTCCTTTTTCTTCTTATCCATATCCATAAATTTTTACTTCAAATTTAGCTCATAAGTCATGAGCGATCCTACCAGCTGCTCAAAAGGTAGCTTGTCAACATCTTTAGCTTTTTAGATGGCGATCACCTTCGGATCCCATGAGATTGGAAGTGACCTGAAGATTTTGTTGACAAGATTAGCATTTGACATTATTTTTTCTAAACTTCTCATTCCATTTATAATATTTGTAAATCTAGTGTACATATCAGTGTTAGACTCATTAGGTTCAATTCAGAACATTTCATATATGTGCACTAACATGTTCACTTTAGTATTTTTTACTTGATTGGTACCCTCATGGATAACTTCAAGTGTATCCCATATTTTCTTGACGGATGTGCAAGTAGATATCCTATTGAATTCACTAGGATCTAATGCATAATGAAGGAGATTCATTGCTTTTGTATTGATCTCGGATTGTTTAATATTATTTTCATCCCAATCCTCTTCAAGCTTTGGGATGGAAAAACCATTAACCACAATCGAAGGAATATGTGGACCTTTATCAACTACCTTCCACAAGTTATAATCTATATAATGCATGTATATTATGATTCTAGTTTTCCAATAAGTATAATTTGTTCTATTAAAAAATGGAGGTCTATTTGAGGCTTGTTCCTCAACTACACTAATACCAATAGGGGCTGCCATAGATCTTTACTCAAGGTGGTTAGACCTTTAAACTGAGAATAAGGCTCTGATACCACTTGTTGCCTAGTAAGCAATCCAAGAGGGGGGGTGAATTGGGTCTCTAAAAATTATTTGAAGGAATGCAAGAGTGTGTGATCCAATCCAATAATTTAAACAAAGTACTATGAATGCAAATGAAGTGCTTTTAAGTAAATGTGCAGCAGAAATATAAAGCAATAAAAGTAAGAGCAAGTAGAGGAAACAAGCAATCATAAATACAAGGAAGTATAGTGGTTCGGTGCTATCCAATGCACCTACATCCACTCTCCAAGATCGCCTTGGGAATTCATTATAATCTCAATCGATTACAGCCGATTAGTTTTTCGGGCTCACTAATCAAAACCCGACTTGTTTTCACAAGGCTCACGAGTCAAAACCTTACTTGGTTTTACGGGCTAACCAAAAATCTAAATGGTTTTAAGGCTCACCACCAACCTTCCTTGATTTTGCGGGCTAACCAAGAACCTAATTGGTTTTTAAAGGCTCACCAATAACCTCCCTTGGTCTTGCGATAGGCTAACCAAGAACCCTTACAACAAATAAAGTTTTGAAGTAAAGAGACAATAAAAGATTTCTAATAAAAAGCGGGTATCTCTTTGAAGCTCGTTGTTATGATGCTTTCAACTTGATGAAGCCTCTTTGATTGCTCAAGAAGGATTGATCTTTACTGCTCTTGAAGGCTCTTGAATGCTTGAAGACTTCTTCTTGCTTGGAAGTGGTTGAACTCAATGAATAGGAGTGAATGCTCTTCTTTTCTTCTCTCTTGGTTATTTCTTTTCTCAATCTCTCTCTTGTTTTGATTTGATTTAAACCATATAAATACCTTCCCAAGGCCTCAAATCCGGTTTCTAGCCATTAGACATGAAAAACTAGCTGTTAGGAGTCAAGAGGGACGAGTTCTGCGTTTGAAAAACTAGCAGTTACTGTTTCCAAAACTCCATGTGTCGACACTTCAGGCTGTGAGTCGACACTTCAGGTCGACACTTGAACTTTTTGAGTCGACACCTATTTTAAAAATCTTCATTGTAGCTTTCTGGAAATCTCAGATGTGCCAACACTTCATTAGGTGAGTCAACACTTGGCATCCATGTGTCGACACTTCACCAGATCTTCATTTTCAACAAGTTCTGTGATCCAAAAATCTCAGGTGATGAGCTGATCCATGTATCAGCACTTTGAGTCGACACTTCAAGTCCATGTGTTGACACTTCAGCCATGCCATCTGAAACTTTTTTTATGTACCGGCTTGAGTCGACACTTCACTATCATGTGTCGACACTTGGTGTCATGCGTCGATACTTTGAGTTGACACTTTACTTCGATCTTCACATAAATAGCTCAACTTGCACTGAATCAAGTCTGCATTGAACTCAAGTATCCATTCAAGCAATCTTCAACTGTCCAAGTCTTCTTTAAGCAGATCTTTTTTGTAAATTTGGACTTCTTCAATTAACCAATATTTGTCAAATTGATGAGCACATTTTTCTACAAAAATACACTTCAAAGAAATCATTAGTACTCAACTTATACTTAACCATTTTGCTTATCATCAAAATCAATAACGGAGTTAACAAGTTCAAGTTTAGGGAGCGATACTCCCAGACGGCCAAACTATTCTAGCACCCATCGCCCAGGACACGTTGGCCTTTCTACGAGTGATGCGGGGAGCATCGGTATGATGCAGTCCATGGGCTTATGGGGGCCATAGTGGCAGGGGCCGTAAGGGTCCCCGACTATTATTGTGTTTCCTAGAGCGGTGCTGGTACTGTAGATGATGCACCTTTGTGGTCATGGATTAGACCTGCTATGCTAGCATGGCAACTTGCACTTTCTGGTCCATCGATGGTGAAGATGGTGGAGTTGGAGGCTCCACCTCCTGACTGCATCGGTCTTCATGGTGGGACGGATTTCTAATGTGGCTGGTGGAAGCTTCCCGTGCGTGCATCACAACCATCGGTTCATTGTAACAAGGTGGCTATCTATGAGCCATTGTCTTACCTTCATGCTTACAGTTTCGCCCGTCACCCCCTACCTAGCATGCCAATCTATTGCTGCCACGACCACCTTTGGCCTGGAGCTCGATGGGTTTCGGGGCCATATAGGTCACTCCGGGAGTTATCTGATGCCTCATCGGTGCACACTCCTAGCTTCCAGATGATCTTGCAAAAAAGAAGAGATCCGGGCTAGGAATCCAGGCAGGGACACTCCAACGATCAGTTAGTGGGGTGATCGAGGGTAGCATTCCTCAATCACGGAGGCTTAGGTGGCCATCGTAAAGAGGTCCTTTGGAAAGAAATGAACTCTCTAGCATTGCTTGCGATTACTTTCTGTTTGGTTTTCTTTTCTTGCTTACCTTCGTTGGAGGTCCCTCTTATCGATATATATGGTACTTGATGCTGGTGGGCTGGATGAGATATCCTGGCTGCGTACCCCATCCTGAGAGGGGTGTAGGCTTAGCAAGACCTCATGGGATAGAGGTTGGAGTCTTGACTAGGCCTCCTCTGCAATGGGTGTGGTGGCATGCAGCAGGACTTGTTTTCATGAGGAGGGTGCAGATCCTGCGGGGATCGGACTCCTGTCAGGATCTTCTGCATAGGAGAGGGATGGCATGCCATGCTGCTCCCTGCTCTGGCAGAGCACATGTTTATGGGAGGCACTGGGTAGGAGAGGTGATGTGAACTTAAGTTGTAATCACAAGCACACGGTGTACAGAGTAGTACGTCCAGCGAGTACAGGTCGATCCCACAAGGAAATGATGTTCGAATTGTGTTTAAACCCTAGCTTAGGTAACTTGACAAAAATGTGCCAAATTAATCAAATAAGAAGATATATATAATTTAAAGATCTAGGGCTTTTGAATCCACTAGATTGATGATTTAGAAAATATTCCTAAGATTACTTTTAAATCATCCATTTTCTTTCTTATGTTAACCAAGTAGAGTCTTCTGTATATTTCCCCTCTAGCACCGAATCAAGTATGAACTATGAAAGGGATGAAACCCAACAATAGTTCTTCAAGTCTCTTGGCTGAGAGGTTAAAAAGAAAGAAAAACTTTTAAAATATTAAAACCCCAAGAAAATAATCTTAAAAAAATGGTTTCTAATCATGATCTAGCTTCATCGCCAACCCCAGAAGGAATTTCTTAGCCAGACATTGAAAATTATTTAAAAATTATAAATTCAATTCAATTCTACTCCCTAAAATGTAAATTGCAAGAAATTAAAAATTACAGGAATTAAACTATCCTAGTTATAGAATATAAATTGCATAATTAAAATAAATCATACTAACTGCAAGAAATTAAATTATATGATTTAAACTATCCTAACAAAAATTATAAAATAATTAAAAATAGAAAATAAATTTTTATTAATTGACTGTATAAAAAAAAATATCTAACTCTTAAGTTATTAAAAAAATTTGGAGTTAGAACAGAGAAGTAAAATAAAACTAGAATACTCTCAGGTACTCTAAACCGTCAGAGTAAAAATAAATAAATAAAGCTCGGAAAGAAAAACCCACTCAGCCTCCCTGAAATCTCTCGTATTTAAAGGGAAGGTATGCGTGGGAAATTTGCATTGGACTGTGGTATCAGTTTCTTCTGGTTCCCTGGCTTTGTTCCCGTAACCAACACAACAATGCGTATTCGATGTTATCCATCGATGGTGTTATCCCAAATCCATAGAGTCCTTCGGTGTTCGTGGTTAATCTCTTCCTTCGGACATCCAAGCTCTCGACAATCGGAGGGATGAACAGCAACTAACTGGTCGGAGAAGATGGGAAGAAGACTGTGCACGGTGATGAACACGGTTAAGTCGTGTTGGCATGGAGTCCCTGTATCAGCCGGTCGGAGCTGCTGCACCACAGGAACCGCTCCCTAGTTCACCTGCAAAACAGGTCCCTTGCCAGAATTGTTCTGGTGGGGGACACTCCGATGCCTAAGTCAGTGGCGAATCCCAGCCACAGAATGGGGAAGAGCATCGAGAGTATAAGGAAAAGGCTCTTAGAGTATGTGCGAGTGTATGAATATGTGTGTCTGTGCGTACCTCTCTCGAGCCATTCTTCTTACCACTATTTAAGAGGAGGCCTCTGGCCTGTGGCCCGCCCTTTTTCTGGTGATTATGGGGAGTCAATTTCTTCTCATGATTGGCGATCGTGGATTGTCATTGAGCAGTTCCGGCCAGACTGGAGGCATGGTTGGAGTTGCACACCATGATAGTGGCATGGAGATTATCAATTGTAACCGTTGGTTACAGTTGCCTATCTAGGCCAGATTATGGTCCCATCTTCAGATTTTTTCTGTTTAGGGAGATTCTTGGTCGGAGACTTAGTCCCTGCATAGGCCAAAGACTTGGAGTCTATCCAGGGCCGGAGATCATGTCTCTGGTAGAGGCCGAAGAGTGTGTCTTTGAAAGTTGATGAGGAGCCTGGTCTTCGATTAGGACCGAAGATGTCATCCGAAGCTCTGACTTTCGGATGTTATGGATCGGTGAAAAGCCTTGGGTCGCCTGCAGTTGGCCTGACCTTTCCTTGGTCCGAAGTCCGTGGTCCAGAGAAAGGGGCTTCAGCCAGCCGAACCAGTGCTCGGTTCATAGCCGAATCGGGATATCCCAACAATTGTCCCATACTCTCAGTTTTTGAAGCGAATGTTTGCCTCGAGAAGTGAGAATACTAATTCTTTGTCATTTTCCTCCTAGGAGATAGTGTAGTGGATGATTGTGGGATCTCTGATTGGACTATCCATCATGACTACTGGTTGATCTGGGAATCAGGTGGTGGACAACTGTCACTCCCAGGTTGGGGGAGAAGGAAAAAGTAGGCGGCCCTGGGACCGTCTCTCTTTTTCTCGTTACATGATGGTTCAGCCAATCTTTCAGTTGAGATTTGGATGATTGTGGTGGCTTTCCTCTGTCTGTTGGATGATGGATGCACCTCATCCTGGTGGTTAGTTGAAGGCGGGTTACCTCCCTAGGTAACCTTAGGTCAAATCAACCTGGTAGGGCTTCAGAGACCCCTGTTTTCCTCTTAGGAAAGGGAGAAGGTCCGGCTAAGGAAGCTTCTTCAACCTCATCTCATCCTTCGTCCAGCTTTTCTTGTTCTAGAGTACCAGTCTATTCCGTAGGTAGAATCTTCCTTCTGCCCCCTTGCTTCATTCTTTTATCATGGAAGAAAACATAGAAAGTTAGGGAAAAAAAGTTGGGCCCTCGGGGGCTGGCGATGTAGTAGGTCCAGAGTCGATCTCCAGTTTAGTTTCTCAGGGAAAGGCGGCCCTTCTTTGGGAATGCTATCACATTCCCGAGGAGTTCCCATTTGTTCTCCCTGCACTCGAGGAACGGGTGAACAAACCTACCCTGGGTGTCTAGCTATGTATGAAGATCATTTGAAAGCTAGTCTTCGGTTTCCCCTGCACCCCTTCTTCGTTAAGATCTTCCGCCTGTACCAAGTGGTCCCGGCGTAGTTGACCCCGAACAGCATCTGGAACATCTGCGGGTTCCTGGTCTTGTATAGCATTGCAATCATAGAACCTAGGACCAATTTATTCATATCCCTCTTCGTACTCAAGAGGGATTTCCACAGCAATGGATGGTGGGTGATTGGCCCTCGATCAGGTCGCAAGGTTATCAAGGACATGCCCAGCGCTATCCATGGGTGGAAACCCATTTTTGTGTTTGTATTGTCTTTTGATCCATGGGGCTTCGACAATGTTTGGAAGAAGCCTCGTTTAACCACCAATGATGGGAAGGTCTTGGTGGCTGATCAGTCGAATTACGATCTCTTGGTCGATTCGGAAGTTGCCCCTATCCGGGAGTTGTTAGAGGAGAGAAATCTCTATCTTGCAGGAATTAGCAAATTCTCCATATTAGGTATAGTGACGGGAATTTATGCTCCCCTTCCCCCGGTTCTGTTGTAATTCAGTCAATTAAAACAAACTCTTTTGCTTGTAGGTCGCGGAATGAAGCTCGGTGTGAGCTGGCTCCGTTAGACCTTTAAGAAGAGGGTAGCACAAGCCCCTCTCACCAGGACGGCGGTTCGAAAGAAGGCTCGAAGTGACGGTCCTGAGGGGGACCGGAGTACTTCATCTTCCCGAGGAACCCCAGGGGAAGATGTGGCACCCGTAGAAGGGGCCCTGTCGAGACCTTGTCCAGTCGAATCTCCACCGGTGGCTACTTCCCCGGTTCCCACAACGGGGAGTCCGCCTCAGGCGGTGGAGGTGCCACCATTTTGCCCCCCTATGGTTGATAGGGGCAAAGAGCGGCAAGTCGAGGGTGAGTTCGTTCATGGGGCCTCCCCAACTAGAAGTCGTTCGGAAAACTCTTCGGAGCTTTCACCTATGGGGGGACTGCTGATCCTCGCCGTAGCCAGGCAGGCGTTGAAGGGTACGCTGCTGCCTCATGACTTGGTAGTTCTTCGGAATCAAAACCTTCCCAGGGTGTCCGATTCTGCCTTTTCCACCCTGCAACAAGTATGATTCTTGCCGTCTCCTTTGTTTTGAGAACTGTTCACTCCATAACTCCGTGTTTTTGATGCAGTTGGTCTATGACCTTACCTTTATGGAGGAGGGCCTGGAAAATGTTGACGGCCTCATCCATGGCCTCAAGGAGGAGCTCCATGCTGCTAGGGCTGCAAAAAAAGTGGCTGAAGAGTTGAGACAGTCTATGGAGGACCGCCTTGTCCGGGTGAATGATGAGGTTCATGACCTGAAGGGCGAGTTGAAGAATGCCCATCTAACAATAGCGAAGCAAGGGCCAGGGTGGAGGAAAAGTAGGAAATAGATTGACTCCTTGGAGCAAGCTGCTAGGGAGAATCAGGAGAAAGAAAGCTTGACCAAGGCAACGGAGGAGGCTTCCAGGAGGGCCGAAGAGGTGATTCTGGAGTCCGAAGTGGCCAAGAGGGAGTCCGTGTCCCTGAGAAAGCGGGTGGACGATGCTGTAGTAGGCTTCAATAAGTCTTCACAATTCCAAGAGGAAATGGATGAAGCATCTTTGTACGGCTACCAGCATGGCTTTAACGACGGACTTTCCAAGGTAAAGGAGGCCTTTCCTCACCTTGATCTTTCTGGCATCCCTCCCTTCAACATAGCTGAAGAAGAAGAGGAGGAGATAGAGGAGGCCGAAGCTACAGTAGAGGCCGAAGAGGCGCCATGCCCGGGTGGGGAGGCCTCTGCCTCAGTCAAAAATCTGGGGGTGACCCCAACTCCGATTCTGATTCAAGAGGAGGTTCAGGCTAGGGGAGTCCAAGCCGAAGGTTCTCCAGTCATATGACAACTTTTCCAGATCTTGAAATGACCTTTTCTTTCCTGCATATGCAATGTTGCATTTCGTATGTAGCTTGAACTAGTTTTACCGTTCTTTTTTTTGCTTGGTCGAACGGTAATGGCCGAAGGCCATTTAATTAGTAGTTGATGAAGACAAACTCCAGAACAGATTAGAACTCCATTGCCGAAGACCGTCTATGATTGGTTAGGCTGGTGTCACCTTTCTTTCGATAATAAATCTATCCGTTGGGGTAGACAGGTGTTAACTTCCAATCATGCATTGATTAGGAAAGTTTGATCGTGTTTCTTGTTGTCCACGTGGCATATTGATACTCGTACAGTCATGATTTCTTGCGCCTTGCATGCCGCCAGGTCTCCTTTTTCCAAAAAGGAGCCATTAATGTTGCCGTCGCACGATGGGGATTTCTCCGGATTCAAAGCGCCGGCAGTTGTTGTCCTGGGAATGACCCCTGAGCGGCCTTCTGGTTCTCGAAGCATCGCTCGGACAAGTGGCACTTTCTAATGCGGCTGGGAAAAGACGTGGAGCACGCCTCCCCGCAGTCGGTCGTGGGTGCAGGGTCTCTATAAATAGGACCTTGCCTTCTGCTGTCAAGGGCCATTACTCCTGTAGACTCTTCCCTCCAACTGAAAATGAGGTTCAGCACTGCCGAGCTTCGTCGGGCCGCAAAGAGAAGGGCTATCGACTCAAAGAGGAAGAGGAGTCCGGAGTTCATCGAGCCGAGGAATGATGAGGAGCCTCTCGTGGACCATCTAGAGAAGAAGGTCCGCCTGTTGGAAGCCTAACTGAGGGAGGCCAGGGCCCAGGTCGCGACGACAGCCGTGGAGGTAGAGGAGGCCAAGAAGGAGGCGACAAAATCCGGCGGTACGGGAAAAATTCGGCTGGAGGTTATTGAAAAATTTTCCACATCTTTCCAATGTTACTCCTTTCTCTTTTTTTTTTTTGGTCTCTCTTTTTGAGAGTCTCTTTTTCACTCATTTTTTTCTGTAAAAATCAAAAAATAAATGAAATATCTTTTTCTTACATATTTCCTTGTGCTTTCTGCGATATGTTGTATCATATTTTATCTGGAATGTAGATTCCTCAAACCATTTTTGATCTTTAGGGAAGAAGTGAGGTTAATTGGACCGTTCTTGAAAATGTTTGTTGTCGACAGAAAGGACAACAGTGGTCCTTTTAGGCATATTTTTGGATTTACCATAGGGTAGGGTGCTTACACCGTCCCTGTGCACTTCTATCATGATCAAGGTAGGCTGTTCAGGCCCGCCCCGATGCGTCTTCGAATTTACTGTAGGGTAAGTTACGAAAACCATCCTTGTGCCTTTGATCTTCTTGGTGACCTGGTTGGGCCATTCGTTGTGCTCGTCAGGCATATCGATAAGGTGAGTGGATCAGACTCCCCTTTGCGCAGTTGATCGATTTTTCTGATCAGGTCACTTATGCTGTTGTCGTTCAGTCGATGCAACTAGCCATTCTGAGTTGAGTAGGGTTGAGCAATCTTGCACAGAAAATTGAGGAACTCATTTATTGATAATATTCGCGAAGGTTTTGTAGATTCCATGGCCAGGACAGAGTCTTCTCATCTAGGGTCTTAAGTCGATATGCTCCAGGTCGAATGACTTCTTCGACTTGATATGGATCTTTCCAGTTGGGGGAGAGTTTACCCTATTCCGTTGGCCTGGATACTTCTGTCCTTCGCAGTACCATATCCCTTGTGCAGAAAATCTACTCTTTTACCCTTGAGTTGTAGTATTGGCGACCTTTTATTGGTACTTCGCCATTCTTATCTGGGCCTGAAGTCTGGCGCTTGGTAGCAGATCCAGGTCGATCCTTCTACGATCGGAGTTTCCAGGCTCTTTATAGTTGTCAATTCTTAGGGACTGCAAGGAGACTTCAATAGGTTGTACAGCTTCGGTACCGTACGCCAGGTTGAACGGAGACTCGCCGGTGGCCGTTCTCGGGATAGTTCGGTATGCCCAGAGAATGGAGGTCAGTTCTTCGGTCCAAAACCCTTTGGCAGCGTTCAACCTCGTCTTCAGACCATGGAGAATGGTCCAATTAGTGACTTCGGCTTCTTCGTTGGACTATGGATGAGCAACGGAAGTCAGCGATGCTGAACATGATACCGAGCGCAGAAGTCCTTGAACTTTGGGTTGTCGAACTATCTTCCGTTGTCCGTGATTATGACATGTGGGATGCCAAACCAAAATATGATAGAATTTTTTACAAAATTCTCCACCTTGCCATCTGTGATTTGGGCCAGTGGTTCGGCTTCTACCCACTTTGTAAAGTAGTCGATGACCACAAGAAGGAACTTCCTTTGCCTTGATGCCGGTGGGAATGGGTTGAGAATGTCCATTCTCCACTGGGCAAAAGGCCATGGGGCTGCCAGTTGGGTCAGGTGACTTGCAGTTATCTCTGGACATTGGCGTACCGCTGGCACTGGTCGCACTTTCACACAAAGTCAGTCGAATCCTTCTGGATGGAGGGCCAGTAATACCCTTGTCGAATGATCTTGTATGCCAGAGACCTGCATCCCAAGTGGTCACCACATATGCCTTCGTGGACCTCTCTCAGGGCATAATCTGCATCTGTCGGTCCCAAGCATTTTAGCAGTGGTTGAGAGAAGGATCTCTTATAGAGGGTCCCATCTAAGATGACATACTGAGACGCCATCCAACGGATCTTCTTGGCCTCTACCTTGTCCTCTGGCAGTACACCTTCATTTAGAAATTTGATGATAGGATCCATCCAGCTTGGCTCGGTGTTGATCCAGCGCACCTCCATAGCCTCTTCGGCTATACTTGGAGTTTCCAGATGTTCAACAAAGGTGCTCCCAAGAGATTCCGGCGCTGTAGTTGCAGTCGTGACAATGCATCCGCCCGGAAATTCTCTGATCATGGGACATGGATGATCTCAAAATGTTCTAGTTAAGAGGATAAGGCCCTTACCTTCTCTAAGTACTACACCATGGTTGGATCATTGGCTGCATATTCTTCGTTAACTTGATTTACAACAAGTTGGGAGTCTGAGAAGGTTCAGAGTTCCTGAACTCCCAGATTCTTGGCAATCCGAAGTCCGGTGAGCAAGGCTTCATATTCGGCCTGGTTGTTAGAAGCATGGAAGAAGGAGAATCGAAGTGTGTACTCTATGGTGTGACCGTCAAGTTTGGCCAGCATAAGTCCAGCCTCGCATCTAGTAGCATTGGAAGCTCCGTCAACATGAAGCACCCAGATGGACTTCGTCTCCTTTGGGACTTCATCTTCTACCGAAGATGCTTCATCTTCGGACTTCCAAGTGCATTCAGCTAAGAAATTGGAGAGCACCTGGGCCTTCATAGCCGCTCGGGGTTGGAAACTGATGTCAAATTCACTTAACTTCATAGCCCACTTGGCTATCCTTCTAGAGATGTTTGGAGATCGGAGAACAGCCTTGAGGGGCTGATCGGTCAGCACCATAATGGCGTGGGCATGGAAATATGGCCGCAGTCGCTTCACCGCAATCACCAGAGAGTAGATCAGCTTCTGCATCCTCGCATATCATGTTTCGGCATCATGCAGGACCTTGCTGATATAGTAGATCAGCTTGTGGGATCCATCTTCATCTCTTTGGACAAGGATCGAACTAATGGCTTCATCTGAAGCAGAGAGGTATAGGTAGAGAACATCACGTTCTTGTGGTTTGGAGAGTAGTGGTGGGGTTTCCAGGTACTTCTTCAACTCCTCAAAGGCAGTGCGACAGTCTTTGGACCATTCAAAGCCCTTTGACTGCCAGAGTACCTTGAAGAATGGGAGGCATTTCTTGGCTGACCGAGAAATGAATCTGCTTAGGGAGGCAATGCTCCCTGTTAACTGCTAGACTTCCTTTTTGCAGGAGGGATGTCTCATATCTCTTAGAGCTTGAATCTTCTCAGGGTTTGCCTCAATCCCTCGTTTGGTGATAAGAAAGCCCAAGAACTTACCCGAAGTGACCCCAAAGGCATACTTTGCCAGGTTTAGCTTCATGCAGTAGCACCGTAGAGCACTGAATGACTCTTCTAAGTCATGGATGTTATCTTTCTGGAGGAGGCTTTTGACGATCATGTTGTCAATGTAGGCCTCATGTTTCTCCCTATTTGCTTTTCGAATACCTTGTTGATCAGTCTTTGAAATGTTGCTCCGACGTTCTTGAGGCCGAACGGCATCAGCTTGTAGCAGTAGAGATCTTTGTTAGTGATGAAAGCCATCTTTTCCTCGTCCTGTGGATCCATTCTAATTTCGTTATAGCCAGAAAAAGCATCCATGAAGCTCAGCAACTGGTGGCCAGTAGTAGCGTCGACCAGCTGATCGATCTTCGGGAGAGGGAAGCTATCTTTTGGGCAAGCCTTGTTGAGATCTGTATAATCGATGCAGATCCTCCACTTGCCGCTGGCTTTCTTCACCATTACCACATTGGCCAACCACTCGGGGTAGTGGGCCTCTCGGATGAACCCTGCTTTAAGGAGCTTGCCGACTTCTTCGTCCATGGCTTGCTGTCTTTCAGGAGCGAAGCTCCTTTTCTTCTGCCACACTGGCTTGTACCCAAGGATAACTTCTAGCCGATGAGTGATTACTTCGGTAGGAATCCCCGGCATATCCGAAGCTGACCAAGCGAAGACGTCGGCGTTGTCTCTAAGGAAACGGATCAACTCCATTTTTGTTTCCTCATCAAGTTCACTCCTGATCTACACAACTCTGGAGGTGTCTTCCTCTGTCAAAGGTACTAGGACAGTCCTCTCCATGGGTTCACCAAGGCTTGTGGTTGTATCCCTCGGATCCAGCGATCCAGAGTTGCTGAATCTTTGAAATGCCTGTCTTGAATCATCAGGCACTGCCGTGCTGTCCTCTGGTTTCCTCTAACATCTCTGACACCATTTCTGGTGGGGAAGCGCACCAAGAGGTAGTGAGAGGAGATCACGGTTTGGAACCTATTTAAAGCAAGCTGCCCCAGAATGATGTTGTATGCTGAGGGGATCCGGACCACCGTGAAGTTGATCGGTAGTGTCTTTTGTCGAGGTTCAGTGCCAAGGGTTACAGGCAACACTATCTCTCCCTCGGCATGAACTTGATTGCCCCCAAAATCGGTGAGCAGTATGGGGGATCTTCGTAGTTGATGTCTAGGAAAACACATTTTAGAGAATGCATCATAAATCAAGACATCAGTCGAACTTCCATTATCAACAAGGATTCGCTGTACATCATAATTGGCCACTACGGCCGAGATTACAAGGGGATCATCATGTGGGAGCCGAACTCCTACAAGGTCATCATCGGACAAGAGGATAGCATTGTTGTCCTTGAGTCACTTTGGGACATCGTCCTCATCCCTTCTCCAGTTGGTGGGTCGGTGTATCATCCCTACACCTCCATTGGTAGGCCTTTGAATTGGCAGTTCGGCCTCTTCGGGAGGTGGTTGGGGACCAGTTGCTTCCGACCGAGGTCCTTGGCGACCAATGTACCACCCCAAATATCCTCTCTTGATAAGATCCTCAATCGCATCCTTCAGCTGGATGCACTCTTAAGTGTTGTGGCCATGGTCCCGGTGGAATCGGCAGTATTTGTTCCTATTCTTTACGGAAGAGGAGGCCTTCATGGGACGGGACCGTTGGAGATAATTTTCTTTCTCTATCTCCATGAGGATCTTCTCTCGAGGGAGGTTGAGGGGGGTGTAAGAGTCGAATCTTTCTCCCGATGCTTTAGGCCTGGAAAGACTTCTTCGGTGGTCGGTATATTTGCTGCCATTGTTATTGAAAATTGGGGGACCTTATCCCCTGTTGTTCTTCTTTTTTGAAGGGGGCTTCCCTTCAATCAGTCATCGGTTAGCCACCTGCTCTTCAGCATCAGCAAATTTCTGAGCCCTTGACAAGAGCTTAGTGTAGCTTTTGGGGAACTTCTTATCCAGGGAAAAGGTAAGCCTGGACATACGAAGTCCCTTCTTCAATGCAGACATGGCCACATGCTCGTTGAGGTCAGGGATCTCAAGCATGGCTGCATTAAACCTGGAGATGTAGTCTCGTAGGCTTTCTCCTTCATTCTGATGAAGAAGGAACAGTGTGTCCGTATTCTGGGGAGTCTTGCGATAGGTCCTAAAATACAAGATAAACAGTTTTTCTAACTTGAAAAAAGAGTCGATGGTACCTGGGCGCAGGGTCGAGTACCACATCCGAGCGGCTTTCTTCAAGGTGGTCAGGAATGCGAGGCAGTACGTCACGTCCGAAGCTCCTTGGATCATCATGTGGGCGTTGAAACTGTCCAAGTGGTCGAGGGGATCGGAGGTGCCATCGTAGGATTCCATCTGGGGAACCTTAAAGTACCGAGGAACGACTTCGACCATGATGCGATCGATGTAGGGTGGGCGTAAATCACCCATAATCAAATCATCGGGATCTTTCAGATCCCGCATTCTCTGTTCCCGTGCCTTCTCCATCTCCGATTCGATGGCTCTGAATCTCCCGTCATAATCGGGAGTCTGCTTCGGTTCCCTCTCCATGGAGGTGGAGTCTTCGGAGGAGGGTGAGGGAGTTTGCCTAGGCCTTTTCCCTTTCTATGGGGAATCAGTGAACCTAGGCAGTCTCGAAGTTTGGCCTTCAGGAGAGGGCCGAGAATAGGGGGAGATGTGTGGGATCCTTTCGTGGGGCTCTCTTCCTTCGGGACCGAGAGCTATGTCTGGAGGCGGCCGGTGGGTTTCCCACCGAAAAAGCTCTGTTCTGGAAGTCCTGAACCATGGCCATAAGGTTAGTGACCCGGTTCACAAGGGCTTCAAATTGCTATAGTCCCACAACAACTGTGGCAGGAGGGGCGTCGTTCTCCCCCGGGGGCGTGCCCCCTTGGGATGGAGCATGACTTCGACTTGTGGAGGCTATCTGAGTCTTTCCTCTTGCCATCGGAAACTTCTTACTTCCCCTTATTTAGGAGGGAGCCTAAAAAGTGCTGTGTTGCGCCCCCTACCTGGCGCGCTAATCTGTTGGCGTGGAGTCCCTGTATCGACCGGTCGGAGCTGCTGCACCATAGAAACTGCTCCCTGGTTCACCTGCAAAACAGGTCCCTTGCCAGAGTTGTTCCGGCGGGGGACACTCCGATGCCTAAGTCAGTGGTGGATCCCAGCCATAGAATGGGAAAAAGCATCGAGAGTATAAGGGAAAGGATCTTAGAGTATATGCGAGTGTATGAATATGTGTGTCTGCGCGTACCTCTCTCGAGCCATTCTTCTTACAACTATTTAAGAGGAGGCCTCCAGCCTATGGCCCACCCTTTTCCCGGTGATTATGGGGAGTCAATTTCTCCCCATGATTGGCGATCGTAGGTTGTCATTGAGCAGTTCTGGCCAGACCAGAGGCGTGGCAACTGGAGTTGTGCACCATGATCGTGGCATGGAGATTATCGATTGTAACCGTTGGTTACAGTTGCCTATCTGGGCTAGACTGTGGTCCCATCTTCGGATTTTTCCTGTTTAGGAAGATTCTCGGTCGGAGACTTAGTCCTCTGCATAGGCCGGAGACTTGAAGTCTATCCAGGACTGGAGATCATGTCTCTGGCAAAAGCCAAAGAGTGTGTCTTCGGAAGTTGATGAGGAGCCTGGTCTTCGGTTAGGACCGAAGATGTCATCCGAAGCTTTAACCTTCGGATGTTGTGGATCAGTGACAAGCCTTGGGTCTCCTGCAGTTGGCCTGACCTTTCCTTGGTCCGAAGTCTGTGGACCGGAGAAAGGGGCTTCGGCTAGCCGAACCAGTGTTCAGTTTATAGCCGAACCGGGATATCCCAATAAGTCTAGCCGAACCAGTGTTCGGTTTATAGCCGAACCGGGATATCCCAATAAGTCGACACAAGTGAATCCCATGGGAAGACAGCAGGTGGAAGCATTACATGGAGATGGCTGGTGGATGGAATCAAAGGAGGAGGCTTTTCCGATGACTTGGCAGTGGTGATGACGACCAAGCACAGATGGAGGATGGTGGAGCAGGGTCAGTGCTGGCAACAGTGGACTTGGCCGCAGAGGAACTACACGGAGGATGAGCGAATTTGGTAGAGCCTTGGTCATCAACAACTTCTCCGTGATCTTCTCCGGCCACGGGAATGGTGCTCGGGTGGTGAAGATGACCTGCGATGGCGACAAGAGGAGGAAGACGGTGACAGTTCAGTTGGGAAAAAAACCATCTGATCGGCCAGCTTAGATGGGTTTTTCTGGCTTTCAACGTCCTCTCCGGCCGATGAGAAGAGTCCTGGCAACAAGAGAATGATCTCCGACGTCTTCTTTGGCGAGTTCGGAGCCTTGTTTGACCTGTGGTCCACGGATCTGTTTCATGGACTGGCTGCAATGGAGGATGGTGGACTAGCTGCTACTTCGTGGACCAACTAGCTGGTTCATAGTGAACCGATGCTTTAAAAATCATGCTATAACTTTCAATTCCTTCAAAAATCATTTTCCAGCTCAATTGAAGTCCGAATTGCTCGCTGTTTGTGCCGTTGGATCCAAAAAATTATGCTCTTCATATTGGAGAAGTTGTTTCATTAAAACATTGCATAAAAATATTAATTTTAACAAAACAAAGTTAAGTTGATCCATAAATTAATGCCCTTATTACTAATTTTTATGCACTTATCACTCCCCCCAACTTAAATATTACTCATCTTCGAGTAAAATAAATGATTAAGGATACTACAAAAACTCTTAATACCTTACACAAGTTTACTCAGACTCAAAGGTTGTTCTCATACCCTTTTTATAAGTAGAAAATTTTTCATTAGATAGTAGATGAAATGAGTCATTGGGATATTAATAGCTTCAAATAAATTTGTCAAGTGCAAACTCCTCATTTCTCTAAATAATTCTTAACCAACTCCTATTGTTATTTCTAAATCCTCTATTCCCATGGAGTGGTGAGGTATCATTTTAGTGCAGGGATGTTCCTCTTATTCTTTCACTTTTTTTTTTCTTTTTTGATACAGACCGTGCAATGTCTTAATCTTTTAAGCTTTCTATCTGACCCTTATAACAAGTTTTTGACCAATGTCTTCTAGACTAGTTGGCCTTAGGGCACTAGGTGTAGAACACCCGTCGGGCTTACTGGCTTGAGTCAGAAAGGTTATATATTAAAACTGCCTGTATAGCAAAATTTTCTCACATCTCCACTTTTTGACGGAAAACTCAACCGTTTACTTAGATGAAGAGGCCCGGTTACTCGATGGAACAATATTTAGAATTTGCTTTTATTATTTGTCTCTTTTTTTTTACTAATAAAGGAACCTTACATTTAACAACACCCACACACATCCAAGAGGTAGATTCTTCTTCGATGCGAATAGGAGGGTTAAAATTATCTAGAAATTTGATTTCATTCTTACTTACCATTTTTACTTGAGTATATTCATATTTTATCCCTCAATATTTTAAAAATTATCTAGACTATTCAATCAATTACTTATCAAAAGTGTATGATTTATCCTAAGTCCAAGATCAACAAGTGTAAGATTATAAGGTGACGGTAGCTCCAAATATTTACTTATTCAGCTTATTATTCCCCCATAAATAAAAATTGATTCTAAATATATGCATGATATGGTATAAAAGGAAACGAAGACACCTGAGAAAATTTCTTGAGCTCTCTCCCCAACTTAGCTAGTAGAGCCTATTTGAGTCAGGATCTGCTAAACCTAAACATGCTAAAAAGAAAATTTTTAGAAAGAAAAAAACTGGGTTACCTCCCAGGAGCACTAAGTTGAAAGTCTTTAGCCAGACCAAGTGGATCTTTTAGATTATGTCGGTTGATACATCCACTAAGTTATCAGATATACCTTGCCACGATGGATGGTTGGACGAAGTCCAATCATTAATGTCCCACATGATCTCTTTGTTATGTGTATCTAAAAGATGTATCATACCCGATGATGGCTTGGTTGATGGTTTAACCAAAAATATTCTAGTAGGAGGCTCCCATCTCTAGCCATTTTTATCATCACCAAGTATTTTATCAATATCTTCAAATTCATGTGTTGGCCAGATACTAGACTCAAGATTGACTTTCTCTTTGCTAATGTCTATGGATTCATAAATTTTATCTTGGATTACACTCACATTAGCATGATTGGTGATTCATATTCCAAATTGAATATATTCAACTCAATAGTCATATTCCTAAAAGATGGTTTCATAAGACCATTCTGATAATTGATTTCAGTATTAGCAGTAGTTAGGAATGGTCTTCCTAAAATAACTAGGATATGACCTTTAGGATTCGATACTGGTTCAGTCTCCAAAATGATAAAATATATAGGAAAGATAAAATTTCCAACCTTGATCAAAACATCCTCTACCATTTATTTAGGGATTCTAAAAGATCGGTCTACTAATTGTAATATGATTCCTGTTGGTTGAAGTTTTCCAAATCCCAATTGCTCATAAACTGAATATGGTAGAATGTTTACACTAGCCCCTAAATCAAGTAATGCCTTCTCAATGTGGATTTCTCCTATAACACATGAAACTGTTGGAGATCCTGGATCCTTATACTTTATAGGCATGTGACTTAACAAGTATGAACTCACACTTGCTGCTAAGAAGCTCTCTTTAGTACATTGGTAGTCCTTTTCTTGGTACAAAGGTCTTTTAAAAATTTGGCATAAGTTGAAACCTGTTGGATCATGTCTAGTAGAAGGATGTTTACTTGAACTTGCTTAAACACCTCTAACATTTTATTTAAATGTTTCGATTATTTATTAGACCTTAATCGATTTGGAAAAGGAGCTTTAGAAATTTCAGGTCTGGTAGAGGGATGTTTACTTGAACTTGCTTAAACACCTCTAACATTTTATCTAAATATTTTGATTATTTATTAAACCTTAATTGATTTGAAAAAGGAGCTTTAAAAATTTCAGGTACCTGGTTTGGTGGACTATTAATGGTTTAAGTAGCTTGAGTTTGTAAGGTAGGCTATTCATTAGATGGCTCAGTTGACTCAGTAATTAAGTTCTCTCTAGTGTCAGATGTATCTACCTTATTATCCACTTGCTTCTTTGATCTTAAAGTATAAATTGCATTTACTTGATTGACTTGATTTCCTTGGGATGGACGATCATTTTGGTTCCTTGGGTTGGGCTCAAGTTGGCTAGGTAGCTTACCTCGTTCATGTTCACTAATAGTATATGCTAGCTGACCCACCTGCATTTCCAAGTGGGCTATGGCCTGAGAGTTTGAATTTAGAAGTTGTCACATGGTTTGCTTGAAATTACTCAATGTAGCACTAGTGTCAGCATTGGATTTGACTAAGGCTTCCAGGCTTTTCTCTAAAGAACTAATTTTTCTATCATTGTTATTATTGAAGCTTGGTGGTGTTAAGTTGTTCATCATAGGATTAGGCCTTAGGTTTTGTTGATTGAAGCTAGGACCACCTACATTTGGGTTCTGTGACCATGAAAAATTTGGATGATTCCTCCATCCTGGGTTATATATGGGTGCATAGGGATTGTTCAATGGTCTCTGGTATGTAGCATTTACCTATGCACATCTATTATCTATTGGGTTCATCAGGAGTGGACATTCCTCTAGGACATGGTCTAGTGCATTGCACCCATTACACATTGGTGCAGTCACTTGGTTCATACTAGATGGTCTCTAAAGTTCTAAGGCCTCTAACCTACGTGTCAAGGTTGCAATTTTAGCTTCTGCAACTAGGGAAGTCTGCATTTGATGCATTCCACCTCTTGAAGGTGTGGTTCTTTCTGGTTCCCTAATTATTTTTCATTGTAGATTCTTTTCAGCTAGGTCTTCTAGAAATTTCCATGCTTCATTAGGTTCTTTATACATAAATTGGCCTTGGCACATGGACACTAGCATTGTTCTTGAATTGGAATCTAAACCCTCATAAATGATTTGACATAGCCTCCAAATTTCTATTCCATAGTGTGGACATTGGGTCAAGAGGTTCTTGAAATGATCAAAGTACTTACAAAATGACTCACCAGCTAATTGATAAAATCGGTTTATTTCATTTCTAATCTTGCTATTTTATGATGAGGAAAATACTTCTTTAAGAACACTTACGAAGCCCTTCCAGGTTGTGATAGATTGATTTGGAAGACTATAGAGCCACTTTTTAGCATTATCCTTAAGGACAAAATTAATCAGTCTCAGCTTGATTTCATCCTCTGATAATTGTTGCAGCCTCATAGTTGCACAAACCTCTTCAAATTTTCTAATAAATATATATGCATCATCTATTCCAGTAAACTTTGGAAGAATATTAATCATTTGAGGTTTGATTTCAAAATTATTTACTGTGGGTTGAGGCAATCTTATGCAAGAAGGTTGGACAGAACCAACTGGATAACATAAATCATTAAGGGTTTGGGTTTGATTAGTCAAATCCATTATAGTAGAGGTCGTAGGATCTGAAACAAGAATCGAATCGATTATAACAAATTGACCTGAAATCCTTCTCCACATAGAAGTGGGAGAATTCACTAATTTTACTATCTCTTCAAATTTTTTGATTTTTTTTAAATATTTATATATATATATATTTTTAGAAGCTTTCCTAAAAAAATTCTAAATTAATTCAACCTTTTCATACCCTAGGACAACCATGCAACATAACTTCCAGTTATGCCAGGACAACCTTATGTCAGGGTAGTCAAGATTGAAAATACCTAAAGTAATTTAATTAATTTTTTTTTAATTTTTTTAAATTTTTAGACAAGTTCTATACAAAATTAATCTATCTAGGGGTAACCTAAAACTAGACAGCTCCTAACTGTTCCAAGTTGACCTTTAAGCACTCAAAGTTCAACCAATTCACTAAATTGGCCAGGTAAGTATAAGATTGGTGGGAGACACCTCGTTGCTTTCCTTAGACACCAATTGGATTGGCCAGGTCAGCGAATGGAACCAATTAAGTAACTACCTTTCTTCAAGACTTAATTCTTGAACCACTTTCCTAGACACCAATTCAATGATTGAATCTAGCTTGGTATAACCCTAGCTTAGGTAACCTGACAAAGATGTACCAAATTAATCAAATAAGAAGAAATATATAATTTAAAGATCTAGGGCTATTGAATCTACTAGATTAATGTGCCAAATTAATCAAATAAGAAAAAATATATAATTTAAAGATCTAGGACTTTTGAATCCACTAGATTGATGATTTAGAAAATATTCCTATGATTACTTTCAAATTATCCATTTTCTTTCTTATGTTAACCAAGTATAGAGTATGAAAGGATCCTAACAATACTCTATCAAGGTTTCTACAAAAACAAGAAAAAGGGATTCAAAAATTATTGAGTCTTCTATCTATTTCCCCTCTAGCACCAAATCAAGTATGAACTATGAAAGAGATGAAACCCAACAATAGTTCACCGAGTCTCTTGGCTAAGAGGTTAAAAAAAAGAAAAACTTTTAAAACATTAAATACCCAAGAAAATAATCTTAAAAAAATGATTTTTAATTGTGATCTAGCTTCATCGCCAACCCTAGAAGGAATTACTTAGCCAGACATGATTAGAATAAAAGCTTTGAAAATTATTTAAAAATTATAAATTCAATTCTATTCTACTTACTAAAATGTAAATTGCAAGAAATTAAAAAGTACAGGAATTAAACTATCCTAATTATAGAATGTAAATTGCATAATTAAAATAAATCTATACTAACTGTAAAAAATAAAATTGCATGATTTAAACTATACTAGCAAAGATTATAAAATAACTGGAAATAGAAAAATAATTTTTCATTAATTGACTATATAAAAAAGAAAAAATATAACTCCTAAGCTATTAGAAAGGTTTGGGATTAGAACAGGGAAGTATAACAAAACTAGAATGCTCTCGGATACTCTAAACCCTTGGAGTAAAAAAAAAAAAAAGCTTGGAAAGAAAAACCCACTCAGCCTCCCCGAAATCTCTCGTATTTAAAGGAAAGGTATGCGTGGGAAATCCACGTTGGAATGTGGTATCAGTTCCTTTCGGTTCCCTGGCTTCATTTCTGTAACCAACACAACAACGCGTATTCGGTGTTATCCATCGATGGTGTTATCTCGAATTCGTAGAGTCCTTCAGTGTTCGTGGTTGATCCCTTCCTTTGGACATCCAAGCTCTCGACAACCAGAGGGATGAATAGCAACTAACTGGTCGGAGAAGAGGGAAGAAGACTGTGCACGTTGACAAACACGGTTAAGTCGACACAGGTGAATCCCATGGGAAGACGGTGGGTGGAAGCATTACACGGAGATGGTCGGCAGATGGAATCGAAGAAGGAGGAGGCTTTTTCGATGACTTGGCAATGGTGAGGATGACCGAGCACAGATGGAGGACAATGGAGCAGGGATAGTGCCGGTGATAGTGGACTTGGTTGCAGAGGAACTTCACAGAGGATGGGCGAATATGGTAGAGCCTTGGTCATCAACAACTTCTCCGTGATCTTCTCCGGCCACGGGAATGGTGCTCGGGTGGTAAAGATGACCTGCGGTGGTGACGAGAGTAGGAACACGGCGACGGTTGAGGTGGGAAGAAAACCAGCAAATTGGTCGGCTTAGATAGGTTTTTCCAGCTTTCAATGTCTGTTGCCAATCCAAGAGAGGGGGTGAATTGGGTCTCTAAAAATTATTTGAATGTAGGAATGTAAACCAATCCAATGAATAAACTATGTACTATTAATGCAAGTGAAGTGCTCTTTAATAAGTATGCAACGAAAATATAAAGCAACAAAGATAAGAGCAAATTAAAGAGAGGATTGAAAAGACAAGAAATCACAAATATAAAAGAAGTATAGTGGTTCGATGCTATCCAATGCACCTACATCCACTCTCCAAGATCCACTTGAAAATTCATAATAATCTCAACCGATTATAGTCGATTAGTTTTCCGGGCTCACTAATTAAAACCCGACTTATTTTTACAAGGCTCACAAGTCAAAACCTCACTTAGTTTTACGGGCTAACCAAGAACCTAAATGGTTTTAAGGCTCACCACCAATCTTCCTTGGTTTTATGGGATAACTAAGAACCTAAATGGTTTTCAAAGGCTCATCAATAACCTCTTTGGTTTTTCAATAGGCTAACCAAAGACCTTTACGACAAATATAAGTTTGAAGTAAAGTAACAAATAAAGCATTCTAATAAAAAGCAGGTATCTCTTTGAAGCTTTGTTGTAGTGCTGCCTCCAACTTGATGAAACCTCTTTTAATGCTCAAGAAGGTAGATCTTGAATGCTCTTGAAAGCTTTTGATTGCTTAGAGACTTACTTTTGCTTGAAGTTTGTTGAACTCAATGAATAGGAGTGAATGCTCTTCTTTTCTTCTCTCTTAGTTATTCTTTTTTCATTCTCTTGTGTTTTGATTTGATTTGAATCATCTAAAAACTTTTTCAAGGCCTCAAACTCGATTTCTAGTTATTAGACATGAAAAACTAGCCATTGGGATCCAAGAGGAGCGAGTTTTGCATTTGAAAAGCTAGTCGTTACTGTTTCCAGAACTCCAAGTATCGACACTTCAGGCTGTAAGTTGACATATAGGTTTGACACTTACACTCCATGAGTTGACACCTAGTTCAAATATCTTCAATGTAGCCTTTTGGAATTCTTAGATGTGTCGACACTTTCTCAGGTAAGTCGACACTTTGAGTTGACACTTTCTTAGGTGAGTCGACACTTAGCATCCATGTGTCGACACTTCAAGCAAGTCTTCAACTTCAGTAAGTTTTGTAACTCAAAAATCTCAGATGATGAGCTGATCCATATATTGACACTTTGAGTCGACACCAGACGTTCATGTATTGACACTTCGGCCGTGCCACTAAAACTTTGCTTGCGTACTGGCTTGAGTCAACACTTCCGTAGTCATGTGTCGATACTTGAATCATGTATTGACACTTTGAGTCAATACTTCACTGAGATTTTCACATAGACACCTAAACTTCTATTGAAACAAGTTTGTGTTGAACTCATGTATCCTTTCAAGGAATCTTCAAATATCAAAGTCCTCTTTAAGAAGATCTTTCATCAAAATTTGGGACTTCTTCAATCAAATAATTTTGTCAAGTTGATGAGCACCTTTTTCTATGAAAATATACTTCAAAGAAATCATTAGTACTCAACTTATACTTAAGCATTTTGCTTATCATCAAAATCAATAATGGAGTCAACAATCTCCCCCTTTTTGATGATGACAAAACTTTTAAGTATAAATTGTATAAAAAGCTTTCTAAAGAACTTTTCAAGGTGCGAAGAGTTAATTGCAATAGGTGTTGAAATATTGAAAAAGATGTATCAGAGCAAGAGTATTATAATGGCCGAGAGTATTAGAGCTTGAAATATATAAGAGATAAATTCATATATCATGATACTCTACAAGAAAACATGCTCAGGATAGACAATTTGAGCAATATACAATACTCCCCCTGAAGAGATGATATATAAACAAAAATGAATATCTAAAATAAAGATTGGGCATGAAATCCAATTCAAAACAGATTTTCAATATAAAGGAGGTATTACTCCCCCTCACTCAATGCACAGAAATGTCCAAAATTTTTTTTTTTCAGATTTTCAAAATAAATTTCTTTCGCACAGAAATGCCCAAAAATGTCATATTTTCGAAATAAGGTTCTTTCATTATGAACATCATGCATATTTTCATTTATACTTATACTGAATTCTCTCTCTTTTTGTTATCATTAAAAATGAAGGAAGAAGTTAATAAGTTTGAATATAAATGAAACATAATATTACTCAATCATAAAAGAAGACAATGAATTACCGAGAGTAATTAATTCATTTCATACACTCAAAGTCATAAGATGAAACATAATATTTCATTCACTTAAAAAGAGTTTGATACATAAAGGGAACATCAAAGTATACAAAAAAAAGTACAGAAATATAAACTATAAAATCTATCCTAATCAACATCCTTGTCCTCTGAAGATCCAATCTTGATCGATCCAGTATCAGTGAAAGCACGAGATCGGGGCCACATCGATCTGAGATCAGGAAGACGAGATCTGGTCGGTCATGAAGGAGTACGATAACCACATCCTCTGCATCGAACATAGGTCCTTCCTCTAGCTGAAGCAAAAGAGATGGAGGCTATGTCATCAGTAGGAACAAAATAGATCGGAGCGATAGTCTCTACAACTATCGGATGTGGTGTATGATTAAATGAAGGACCGAAATCAAGATAATGAAAATCAGGTGTGTAGAAACCTAGCTCCCGAATAAGAGAGGATGTATGCAAGGATGGTGTATCAACTACGAGTGTATCAAAAACTGGTGTATCATCTAAAGAAATGATAGGAGTATCAATGATAGGAATATCAGCTGAAGAAACAATAGGTATATCACTAGTAGGAGAATCAATAACAGGTGATAGTATAGGAATCGCAGAGTGATCAACAGATCTTGACGGTGGTGTAGGTAGAATAGGAGTCTGAAAGGATGAAATCGAAGGATCTCAAATGGGACTCCTAGGTAAGTCAGCTGCTGTCTCTACCACTAGCTCTGTCATCAAGTCTGGAAAGTCGAAACCATCAAAGTCAGTATCACCATCAGTGTCAATCTCTGGTCCTGGTGTAGGTGGAGCTGGAGCAGATGAGTTAGGAATACTCTTAAAAGAAGGCCTGGACAGTGCGGATAAATAGCGGAGATGCCATCTCTCAATCCTCTGTGGCTCTCTCTTATCTCCATAATGAAGCTGTCAAGTCATTGTCTAACAATCAAAATATCTATCTTTATGTTACTGACTCTGTACATAAGACTCTCTGAATCTCCTAGAGCATCTGACTGAGCTAGCTGAGGCTGGGTAGCTAGCTCAGACTGAGAAGCAGACTCTGTCTATGCTGCTGGCTCAGGCTGAATCTCTGGTAGAAGTGCCTCTGAAGGTCCTGTCTCGTTTGAATATATGTGCTCCTCCTCTGCAGTGTCATCATCTCTGTCATCGGCTTGTCCTGATACTCTACATCTCCACTGGCCTCTGAATAACTGATATCCCATCTGGTGTAGTGACCTGATGTCATAAACATCAGTATGTAGAAGCATCCGTAAGGGCTCATCATCGAATGTCACTCCATATGCTTTGAAGAGCAGTGTCAAGCCCATCCCGTAGGGCAAGCAAAGTCTCTGACTAGTCGAAGCCTCCGTCATCTGATGTATCATGAGTACCGGAAGGCAGATGGGTGTATGCTGAACTAATGAGACCATCACAAGTAGCTCTCTCTCTGTGATGTAATCAAAACGTCCAGTCTTCGGTAGAAGAATTCGGGCAACAATATGATGTAGTAGTCTCATCTCAGCAAAAAGACGGGATGCTAGAATAGTGGCTCCCTCAGTAGAATGTCTATCTCGAAAATGTATTGGAGTCCACTAAATCTGTCCACCAGGCTATCAACTATAGATCTAGTCATAGGAATATCCCATACTCTGCTCAAAACCTCTATAGACACCGGAATATCTCTGCCATGAACCTGTGCGATCCATCCATCACTACCACGGGCTAAGGATCCGTAGAACTCTCGTATCAGGCTCGGGTAGAATCTCTCACTCAATGAGTAGAAATAAGTCAAACTGGCATCTCTAATCCACTGACCAATCCGAAAGTGCTGGTGGTCACAAATCCAAAGTCCACACGGCGTCCTCTGACAATTGTCTTCGAACTCATGCGACTGGAAGAAGTGAAAAGTGGCCGAACAGGTGGATCTGGAGCTTCGACTTCATGTTTGGCTTTAGTTCTTCTCTCTTCTTCATGGTTGGATGGCCGAGGGTGACGAACGACTTGTTTCCTAGGTCCTATTCCATTGATAAATGGATTGAACAAGATGGTAGAAGAAACTAAGGTTTTTCATGGTCCAAAATCAAAATGTGAGAGGGAAAGTGGTAAAATCTGAACCAAAATCCATCCAAAAAAGAAATTAAAGAGGGTTTGAGCTGAGATGTGGAGGGAGAAAGTGGATGGAATAAAGCTAGGGCAAGTGTCGACTCGAGTTTGGAAGAAATGGGGGAAAAGAATACTTCGTTTCGGCCTTTATCTTCGGTCTGCAGCCGTTCATGTGTCGACTCATGACATAGTGCCATGTGTTGACACATCAAGGTGTCAACACATACAGGTGTAGACACATCGACTTAAAATCGAAAAAAAAGAAAATGAAGTATAGAGTGAAAATACTAGGAATACAATGAAATTCAAGAGAATTGATGTCAAATTTGATCTTTTATGGGTCAGAGAATATAAGGATTTCAATCAAAAGGATTAATGATCCCAAGTTCTCTTCTAATCATACTGAACCAATCTTCTTGGAGAGGCTTAGTCAAAATATCAGCTAATTGCAATTCAGTACAAATAAATTCAAGTACAACATCATTATTTTCAACATGATCTCTAATAAAATGATGCCTAATTTTAATATGTTTACTTCTAGAGTGCTGAACAGGATTCTTAGTTAAACAAATAGCACTAGTATTATCACATTTTATGGGTGTGCAAGTTAATTTGATTCCAAAATCTTCAAGTTATTGCTTAATCCATAAGATTTGAGCATAATAACTTCCTGTTGTAATATACTCAACCTCAGCTGTAGATAGTGCAACTGAAGTTTGTTTCTTGCTATACCAGGAGATTAAGTTAACTTCAAGAAATTGGCAAGTTTCACTAGCACTTTTTCTATCTAATTTACACCCAACAAAATCAGCGTCAGAATATCCAATTAAATCAGCAGATGAGTCTCTAGAATACCACAAGCCAATATCAATTGTACCAGATAGATATCTAATAATGTGCTTGCAACCAACAGATGTGATTCGTTAGGATCATACTGATATCTAGCACACATGCATACACTGAACATTATATTTAGTATACTAGCAGTCAAATACAATAAAGAACCAATCATACCTCTGTATAATTTTTGATCAACAGATTTACCATGCTCATCTTTATCAAGTTTACAAGAGGGGCTTATAGGTATATCTATTGACTTAGTAGTCTCCATCCCAAACTTCTTTATGATCTCTCTTGTGCACTTAGCTTGGTTGATGAAGATTCCATTTCTGGTTTGCTTGATTTGGAATCCGAGGAAGAAATTAAGTTCTCCCATCATGCTCATCTCAAACTCACCCTGTATTAGCTTAGCAAATTCTTGACAAAGAATCTCATTAGTAGCAACGAAAATAATATCATCAACATAGATTTGCACTACTAATAAGTCATCATCTTTCTTCTTTAGAAACAAAATTTTATCAACATGGCCTCTAGAAAATTCATTTTCCATCAAAAATTTGTTGAGTCTTTCATACCATGCTCGGGGTGCTTGCTTTAAACCATAAAGTGCTTTGTGCAATTTGAAAACATAATCAGGATGTGTATGATTTTCAAAACCAGGTAGTTGTTCAACAAAAACTTCTACTATAAAACTATTTAGAAAAGCACTTTTAATATCCATTTGAAAGAGTTTGAAATTCATAAAACAAGCAAATGCTAATAGCAGTCTAATTGCCTCAAGTCTAGCAACAGGAGCAAAAGTTTCATCAAAATCAAATCCTTCTTCCTGATTATAGCCTTTGGCAACTAGTCTAGCTTTATTTCTAATAACAATTCCATTTTCATCTAACTTATTTCTAAACACCCATTTAGTGCCAATAATAGAAACATTAGATGGTCTTTCTATTAATATCCAAACATTATTTCTATCAAATTGAATTAATTCATATTGCATAGTATTTATCCAGTTAGGATCTTTTTTAGCATCTTCAAAATATTTAGGCTTTACTTGAGAAACAAAAGTAATGTAATTACATTCATTTCTAATTGAAGCTCAAGTTCTTACCCCTTTTGATGGATCACCTAGGATTAATTTCTTAAGATATCCATGAGCATACCTCCACTCCTTAGGTAAATCTTGGTGCTTTGGTGTGGATTGTATGGCTTCACCTTTGTCATCTTTGTCTTGATTTTCTTCACTTTGTTGAGAGGGTTGATCATCCATTGTCAACTTTTATAGCTTATCAACACCTGCACATGCATCAGAAGTATCCTCTTTTCTAGAGAATTTGTTAGTAGACTCTTTAAAAACCACATGTACTGATTCCTCTACAACTAGGGTTCTTCTATTAAAAACTATGCATGCCTTGCTTGATGTAAAGTATCTTAGAAAGATACCTTCATCAAACTTGGCATCAAATTTTCTAAGATTATCTTTACCATTATTCAAAATAAAATATTGACAACCAAAAACTCGAAAATACTTCAAAGTTGTATTTCTTTGATTTCAAAGTTCATAAGGAGTTTTTTTTAAAATAGGTTAGATTAAAACTCAATTTAAAATATAGCAGGCAATATTAATAGCTTCTGCCCAAAAATATCTTGGTAAATTATTTTCGCAAAGCATAGTATGTGCCATTTTTTCTAAAGTACGATTTTTCCTTTCTACTACTCTATTTTGCTGAAGTGTCCTAGGTGCAGAAAAATTGTGTTATATACCTTTCTCATTACAAAAACTTTCGAAATCTTGATTTTCAAATTCAGACCTATGATCACTTCATATGTAAATAATAGAAGTATCTTTTTTATTTGAGATTTTTCGATAAAACTTTACAAATTCAGAAAATGATTCATATTTATGAGCAAGAAAGAAAATCCAAGTAAATCTTGAAAAATCATCCACTATAACCAATCCATATCTCTTACCTTCTAGACTAGATGTTCTAGTTGGTCCAAAGAGATCCATATGAAGTAGTTCTAGTGGCCTACTAGTGGTAACAAAATCTTTAAGCTTGAAAGAAGTTTTAACTTATTTTCCAAATTGGCAAGCTTGGCAAACTCTATTTTTTTCAAAAACAAGTTTTGGTAAATCTTTTACTAAATCTTTTTTACAAATTTTTGAAAGTAAATATATACTAGCATGTCCTAGTCTTCTATGCCAAAGCCAACTAGTCTTGTTTATAGTAGAATTCATTACAACTAGGCATTCTCCATTAGGCAAGGATAGATTATCTAAATCTACCAAATAAACATTACCAGGCCTTTTTCCAATGAATTGTACTCTATTTTTTTCATGACTAGCAATTATACAATAAGATGATTTAAAAATAATTTGAAAACCTTTGTCGCAAAACTGACTAATACTTAAAAGATTATGTTTCAAACTATCAACTAAAAGTATATTATTAATACATGTAGAAGGGGTAATGTGAACCTTATCAATGCCAATGACTTTTCCTTTATCATTATCCCCAAAGGTCACACTCCCTCCATTCATTGCCTCAAGAGAAGTGAATTGCTTCACATCTCCTGTCATATGCCTTGAGCAACCACTATTTAGATACCATAGTCTTTTATTCTCCTTGGTTGCAAGACACACCTGTAAAACAAATCAAGCTTTGTTTTTAGGTATCCAAGCCAACTTGGGTCCTTTAGGGTTAGCACTTAAATTGGTTCCTTTTGGAACCCAAACTTTTTTATAACTATTAATTTTTCTCATATTACACTGAAAAGCTTTATGACCTTATTTTTGCATGAGAAACATGTAATACTAGATGATGCAGGTACAAAAAATTTTTGAAATACTTTTGTTATCTTTGAGGTCTATAACCTAACCCTACTTCGTTAAAAATGACTTTTTGGTTGTTTAGAAAAGATTTAGTTTTTCTGAGCTATAAGTAAACTTTTTAATAAAAGGTTTCATTTTATCAAGCTCATTTTTGTAATTTTTGTTTTTTAATTCTAAATCCTTGTTTTTCTTCAAAAGATCATCATTTGAAATGATATTTTTAGATCTTTTTAAAACATCATTTATATTATTAAAGCCTTATTTTTCTTTTCTAAGACATCTAGTTTAGTTTTCAAATCACTAACTTCATTTAATAAAGAATTGTTTTCATGAGAAAAACTATTTGCATGCTTTTTAATTTTTTGTTTTTAAATAAAATCAATTTGTAATCATGAACTAATTCATCAAAAATATTTTTAATTCATCAATAGTAAAATCTATTTCTATATCAGAAATTACTATTTCTTGATCTTGATGTGCCATGAGACATAGATTTGCAATTTTAACTTGTTCTTCTTTTGAACTGGAGTCCTTACTATCACTCCAGGTAGCCATCATAGCCTTCTTTCTTAGCTTCTTCCTTGACTTCTTTAGGAGAGGGCAGTCAAATTTATAGTGTCTAGGCTTCTTGCACTCGAAGCATGTAGGTATCTCCTTCTCCTTTTCTTTTTCTTTTCCCTTTTCTTTTTTTTTTTCCTTTTCTTTAGTTGATTGGAACTTCTTCTTATAGGAAAACTTTCTTCTCTTCATGAACCTTCTGAATTTTCTTGCAATGAGTGCTTCTTCACTCTCATCCTCTTCTTCTTTTTCAGATTCTTCATTTGAGGATTCTTCTTCAACAGTAGACTTGAATGCAATCCCCTTTTTCTTCTTATCCATATCCATAGAGTTTTACTTTAGGTTGAGCTCATAAGTCATGAGTGATCCCACCAATTGCTCCATTGGTAGCTTGTCAATATATTTAGCTTCTTGGATAGCGGTCACCTTCGGATCCCACAAAGTTAGAAGTGACCTGAGAATTTTGGTGACAAGATCAGCATTAGACATTATTTTTCCTAAACTTCTGATTCCATTTATAATATTTGTGAATCTTGTGTACATGTTAGTGATAGATTCATTAGGTTCCATTCGGAACATTTCATAAGTGTGCACTAACATGTTCACTTTAATATTTTTTACTTGATCAGTACCCTCATGGATAACTTCAAGTGTGTCCCATATTTTCTTGGCCGATGTGCAAGTAGAAATCCTATTAAATTCACTAGGATCTAATGCATAATAGAAGAGATTCATTACTTTCGCATTGATCTCGGATTGTTTAATATCATTTTCATCCCAATCCTCTTCGAGCTTTGGGATGGAAACATTATTAACTACAATCGAAGGAATATGTGGACCTTTATCAACAACCTTCCATAAGTTATAATCAATTGAATGCATATATATTCTCATTCTAGTTTTCCAATAAGTATAATTTGATCCATTAAATAATGGAGGTCAATTTGAGGCTTGTCCCTCAACTACACTAGTACCAATAGGGGCTGCCATAGATCTTTACTCAAGGCGATTAGACCTACAAACTTAGAACAGGCTCTAATACCACTTGTTGCCCAGTAAGCAACCCAAGAGGGGGGTGAAATGGGTCTCTAAAAATTATTTGAATGCAGGAATGTAAATCAATCCAATGAATAAACTAGGTACTATGAATGCAAGTGAAGTGCTCTTTAATAAGTATGCAACAAAAATATAAAGCAACAAAGATAAGAGCAAATTGAAGAAAGGATTGAAGAGACAATCACAAACATAAAAGAAGTATAGTAGTTCGGTGCTATCCAATGCACCTATATCCACTCCCCAAGATCCACTTGGAAATTCACTATAATCTCAACCGATTACAGCCGATTAGTTTTCTGGGCTCACTAATCAAAACCCGACTTGTTTTCACAAGGCTCACAAGTCAAAACCTCACTTGGTTTTACGGGCTAACCAAGAATCTAAATAGTTTTAAGGCTTACCACCAACCTCCCTTGGTTTTGCGGGCTAACCAAGAACCTAAATAGTTTTCAAAGGCTCACCAATAACCTCCTCGATTTTTCAATAGGCTAACCAAAAACCTTTACAATAAATATAAGTTTGAAATAAAGTAACAAATAAAGCTTTCTAATAAAAAGCGGGTATCTCTTTGAAGCTTTGTTGTAGTGCTACCTCCAACTTGATGAAGCCTCTTTTAATGCTCAAGAAGGTAGATCTTGAATGCTCTTGAATGCTTGGAGACTTGCTTTTGCTTGAAGTTTGTTGAACTCAATGAATAGGAGTGAATGCTCTTCTTTTCTTCTCTTTTGGTTATTCCTTTTTCATTCTCTTGTGTTTTGATTTGATTTGAATAGTATAAATACCTTTCCAAGGGCTCAAACTTGGTTTCTAGCCATTAGACACGAAATACTAGCCATTGGGACCCAAGAAGAGCGAGTTCTACATTTGAAAAACTAGCCATTACTATTCCAGAACTCCAAGTGTCGACACATTAGGCTGTGGTCAACACATAGGGTCGACACTTACACTCCATGAGTCGACACCTAGTTCAAATATCTTCGATGTAGCTTTCTGGAATTCTTAGATGTGTCAACACTTTCTTAAGTGAGTCGATACTTTGAGTCAACACTTAGCATCCATGTGTCAACACTTCAGCAAATCTTCAACTTCAGCAAGTTCTGTAATCCAAAAATCTCAGACGATGAGCTGATCCATGTGTCGATACTTTGAGTCGACATCAGATGTTCATGTGTTGACACTTCGGCCGTGCCACTAAAACTCTGCCTGCATACCGGCTTAAGTCGACACTTCCTTAGTCATGTATCGATACTTAAGTCATGTGTCGATACTTTGAGTCGACACTTCACTGAGATTTTCACATAGACACCTGAACTTCTGCTGAAACAAGTTTGTGTTGAACTCATGTGCCTTTCCAAGTAATCTTCAATTATCAAAGTCCTCTTTAAGTAGATCTTTCATCAAAATCTGGGACTTCTTCAATCAAACAATTTGTCAAGTTGATGAGCACCTTTGTCTATGAAAATACACTTTAAAGAATCATTAGTACTCAACTTGTACTTAAGCATTTTGCTTATCATCAAAATCAATAATGGAGTCAACAACGTCTTCTCCAATCGGCAAGATGAGTCCGATGACAAGAGAAGGATCTCCGGCATCTTCTCCGACGAGTTTGGAGCCTTGTTTGACCTGTGGTCCACGGATCTGTTCCATTGACTACCTACAATGGAGGATGGTGGACTAGCTGCTGCTTCATGGACCAACTAATTGGTTTATAGTGAACCGGCACTTTAAAAATCATGCTATAACTTACTAATTCCTTCAAAAATCATTTTTCGGCTCAATTGAACTCCGAATTGTGCACCGTTTGCACCGTTGGATCCCAAAAATCATGCTCTTCATATTGGCAAAGTACTTTCATTAAAACACTGCATAAAAATATTAATATTAATAAAATAAAGTCAATTTGATTCATAAATTAATGTACTTATTACTAATTTTTTGCACTTATCAAGAGGCACCATTCCTCCTTCATGACTAGTCTGGTGTAGATAGTGACATTGCTCTCTTCAGTCACTGTTTAGCCTCGTATGGGCCAAACAGGGAGGGCACGTGCTTGTCTGGGTTCGCTACATCCTTCGGTCTCTCTTCCTCCCCCATCCTGTAGGGTCCTCCCCCTTCCATTGCTGGGGTTCAAGCCAGCCAGGGACTTTACTTGGCCAGGAGTTTTGCTCCACTAGGATCTCTGCTCTGCTAGGAGCTCTACTCTGCCAAGAGCTCTACTCGACCAAGAGCTGTACTCAGCCAGGAGCTGTACTTGGCTAGGAGCTGTACTCAACCAGGAGATATGCTCTTTCAGGATCTCTACTCAGCCAGGAGCTTTATTCTGCTAGGAGTTCTACTCGACTAGGAGCTCTACTAGATTGAGGTACAGATCGCGAGTGCCATGTCAGTAGTTTGCTATGTCAGATTCGGGCTACCATATTGGCCACCTGGATCACCATGCGGGTGCTATGTCTATGCCTAGCCCATTAGAGGCCACCATAAAAAAATACAAGGTCTTTACAGAGTTTGCCATGGACATGGCCCGCATGGTGGAGGTCTTTCGAGCATCGAATGAGTTTGCTAACATGTGCATTGCCTTTAGCCATGAGACATTCGCAGAGGGTCACAAGCTAGGGATGCTTGAGTGCCAGAGCCAAGTCATTAAGTACCATCGGGAGCTAGATCTCTCCTTCTTAGATGATGGGGAGTCCAATGAAGAGCCCTCCAATGGGATTGCCACCTCGGATGCCCTAGCTAAAGTCACCTCAGCCCCAGCACCTAAGCCACTCTGGCATGCCCATAGCCTCTAACCTGATCATTGCTAAGTTGATGGCCTCTGAGCACCTAGCTACGAGCAAAGCCACTCCATTTGATCCTACTGCCATAGTTGAGTCATCTTCTGCTACTGATCCTAAGGAGGTTGGGAACTAGAACCTTATAATTTTTATTTTTCTTTGAGCTTGTGACTTTTTTATTTTTGTAATTTTCTTTCTCGGGTGCTGTAAGAAAATATGTTTAAATATAATAAAATGATATTTTTCCTTCTACTCCTTATGACATGCATTCATTAGTTGTAGCTTCTCTCAGGATGTTGCTTTACCTTCAGCAGCACTGATGCCTACTAGACACCTTTGCAAGGCAGTTAAAATCAGGGCATATATCTCAAAACAAAAGGCTAAGGCCAAGGCCATGAGTAAGTTGTTGAAGACATGGAAGGCATTAAAGGGAGCATATGAAGAATCGACCATTTTTGCTTGAAATATACCATATATTTTCTTAAAAAAACTATGGTCAGGGAGGAAATGGGGAAGCTATCAGAGCAAATTTTCGAAGTGACATAAGACGCTACTGCGAAGGTGGCCCAGATGCGAGATCAGCTTTCATCTACTTAGGGAGAATTCTATTGTTTGAGATTGCTGCTCATGTCTAGGATCACTCATTTGGAGATCGCTGCCCAGTTGACCTAGTTTTAAGACAAACTTTGCTAGGCCAGGAGAAAGATTCCTATTCTTGAGCAATCTTCAAAGGGTGAAGGCATAGTGGTCGACCTAGAGATTGGGGGCTACCTTTAGTCATTATCTCAATATTAGTTAGGCCACCTTCAATGAGGTCACATTCATTATCACCACCCCAAGAGGGGACATGTTATGTGCCTAGTGCCAGCACCATGGAGGGTTCCAGGATAACATCAAGGCATCATCAGTGCCAACCCACTGATTCGATCAACATTCCATCAGTCAAGCCATCAATCTCTATCCTGGGGTCGTTACCTGTCTGGCCATCGGCCTTGCTCAAAGGAGCATGATGCGGGACTAATATGCATGCAATTTTTTTTATGTGTTTTATATGTGGGGTTAAGATATTAATTCCCGAAAATTGGATCAAAATAAGATATAAGAAATTCTATATGAATTTTAGAAGTCAAGCATGCAGATTAGGACCTAGAAAAGTAATAAAGAAGGATAGCCGAGGGCTGAGAAGCCTCGGTTAGGGCAAGTTCTCCTACAATATTATTATTGGAGGTAGAGGGGGTGTACCTGACAACATCTAAAGCGCCCGATGAAGATCGCAACGAAGGGATCTCTCGTTCCTCAATGGATGCGGCCTGGAAAACCAAGCCAAAGACCCGCGGATACCGGACTTTCTGCTCAGTGGTCTGATTGAGGCTTGGCTGGAGTCGTTGGATTCGTACGAACTTGGGGACCTACAAACGACCTGTCAGGGGTTAGAAAACTCTCTAGGGAACAAGGAAACAAGGGAAAAAACAGCAAAGATGAATAGAGTTTTGGAGGTGGCGGCCAGGGCTCTGGGAAGATGGTTGGCGACAGGAATCCTGTGGCAACACTGGGAAGACGAAAGCACCAACAAAACCCCTTAAGCACAAAGCAGGGTAGCACAAAGCAATAGAAGAGAACTCAAGTTTAATTCATATATCAAAATCAATCGCATACAAGAGACTAGGGTCCTTTAAATTGATGCGGAACACGACTCGATGTAACCCTAGATTATTTGGAAAAGGGAAATAACTAAACAAACTAGGACCGTGGGAGGGCTAAGAAGCCTCCCGGGACTAGGGCGACTCAAACTAAAACCCTAAAATAGCTAATCTCATTTTGGTTTTCAATTTTCTTGGTGGAGGTAGCGAAGGAATGGTGGAGATGCGAGATTGGGAACCAGAAGTCATGGCCTTGGGACTTGCTCTAACGGGGAGATGCACACAGAAAGTCAGGGGTCAAAGCATAAAGCTACCCTCCCGAGAGATCAAAGCACATAGCTACCCTTCCGATGGATCAAAGCACCAGCTACCCTGAGCTCTCATCGAATCCATCATCCATATAGTAGGGCTCTCACATAAATGTGCTAGAATGACTCTCAAAGGACACGAGGGGATAAAGAAGACGAGATAGGGGGTAACTAGGGTGCTCGAACCCATCATCCACAAAGTAGGACTCTCACACCCCCCAACGAACCCATTATCCACACAGTAGGGAACGAAGGCAAACGGGCCTCAGCCCAGAACCAGAACCGAAACCAATGGAGAACCTCAAAAATTTATATCAAATCTCTGATCTATTACAGGGGGAGAGGGGGCCTTTATATAGAAAAACCAAAACCCTCAATTTCTTAGCCTCTAAGAAAACTAAAAAAAAATAAATTATATTAAAATTCATGTTGCATCAAAAGTGGTACTGATTTGCTCTGAGAAACATGTTGGCTTGATGATCTGCTCCAGAAAGTGTGCTGCTTTGAAAATGGGATTGCTCTGAAAGCCGTGCAAATACCAACTCACGGCCGTGGAAGGATCGATCTCCCGACAGAGCACACGAACGGCGACAGGGAAGCAGGCGGTGGACGGGGCCGACGGACAGCGAGCAGCAGACGGCTGGCGGCGGGCCGCAGGCGAGGCAGCACAAGGAATGGCACGGCACGCCCAGCGCGCTGTTTGGTCTCCCACGGCCATGGGAGACCTCCTGGGCACCGGCATGGCTGGTGAACGGTGGGGGAGGCCGGGGATTACAGGACGATGGCCGGCAGACAGGCGGGCGGTGGCAGCAGGCATCAATGGCGGGCGGCGGTGCAGGGGCGGCATGGCATGCATGGCCGTGCCATTTGGGCTTCCCATGGCTGTGGGGCCTAAACGTGCCTGTGGCCGGGCATGAGCCGACGGGCAGCGGGCAAGCGACCGGTGGCAGTCCGACGTTGGTGGCCGTTGGACGTGGGCAACGTTTGTTCTTCCCATGGTCGTTCATCTTCCCCTGGCATGGGAGGTGGCTTCTCTAGCGAGGGTGGGGGCCGACGAGCATTGGCAACAGTCCGGCGGGGGCGGCCGGGGGTCGGGCGACCCGGATCTGGTGCTGGAGGGGGCGGAGGCTAGGGTTTGGGCGTTTAAAAAAATCACAGGAGAAGATGGAATAGTGTAGGAATAAATCAGGAATAAAATTGGAATAAAGGTGGAATAGCAGGAATAGGTGGAATAGCGGAAATGGAAAAAATAAAAAAAATTTGAGAAAATAAGAAAAAAATAGAAAAAAGAACCTGGACCTACCCTGGATCCCCATCATTCTCCTCGACCGCAAAGAACTCGACTTCATCGAGTTCGACAAATGGAGCACACCCTACTCCTCCACTCGCTCTGATACCAAAATCGATGCGGGACACGACTCGATGTAACCCTGGATTATTTAGAAAAGGAAAACAACTAAACAAACTAGGACCATGGGAGGGCTAAGAAGCCTCCTGGGACTAGGGCGACTCAAACTAAAACCCTAAAATAGTTGATCTCTTTTTGGTTTTCAATTTTCTTGGTGGAGGTGGCGAAGGAAGGATGGAGATGGGGGACTGGAAACCGGAACTCATGGCCCTAGGACTCACTCTAACGGGGAGATGCACACAGAAAGTCAGAGGTCAAAGTGTAAAGCTACCCTCCCGAGGGATCAAAGTACATAGCTACCCTCACGATGGATCAAAGCACTAGCTACCCTGAGCTCTCATCGAACCCATCATCCACATAGTAGGGCTCTCACATAGATGCGCTAGAATGACTCTCAAAGGACACGAGGGGATAAAGAAGATGATATAGGGGATAACTAGGGTGCTCGAACCCATCATCCACAAGGTAGGACTCTTACACCCCCTAATGAACCCATTATCCACACAGTAGGGAACGAAGGCAAACGGGCCTCAGCCCAAAACCAGAACCGGAACCAATGGAGAACCTCAAAAATTTATATCAAATCTCTTATCTATTACAGGGAGAGAGAGGGCCTTTATATAGAAAAACCAAAACCCTCAGTTTCTTAGCCTCTATGAAAACTAAAAAAAGAAAATAAATTACATCAAAATTCGTATTGCATCAAAAGTGGTGCTGATCTGCTCTGAGAAGCATGTCAGCTTGATGATCTGCTCTAGAAAGCATGCTGCTCTGAAAATGGGATTGCTCCGAAATCCATGCAAACACCAACTCACGGTCGTGGAAGGATCGATCTCCCGACGGAGCACACGACC
Organism: Areca catechu; assembly: GCA_021397845.1. NCBI lineage: Eukaryota > Viridiplantae > Streptophyta > Magnoliopsida > Arecales > Arecaceae > Areca > Areca catechu. The sequence continues at coordinate 47,781,733 of CM038046.1, read as the reverse complement.
GGCGACTGGGAAGCAGGCGACGGATGGGGCCAGTGGACGGCGAGGGCGGACAGCTGGCGGTGGGCCGCAGGCAAGGTGGCACAGGGAATGGCACGGCATGCCCAGCATGCCGTTTGGTCTCCCACGGCCGTGGGAGACCTCTTGGGCACCGGCGTGGCTGGTGAATGGTGGGGGAGGCCGGGGATGGTGGGATGGTGGCCGACGGACAGGTGGGCAGCCGCGACAGGTGGCAATGGCGGTCGGCAGTGCAAGGGCGGCACGGCACGCACTGCCGTGCCGTTTGGGCTTCCCATGGTCGTGGGGCCCAAAGGCACTGGCGGGGGCCCTCCGGCGGCCGAGCGTGAGTCGGCGGGCGACGGGCAGGCGGTCGGTGGCAGGTCGGCAATGGAAGGCGGCGACGATCGCTGTGGGGATGTGGGCGATGGTTGGTCTTCCCACGGTCATTCGTCTTCCCTGGGCATGGGCGGTGGCGGCGGAGGCGGCTTCTCCGGCGAGGGCAGGGGTCGGCGAGCATCGACGGCAGTCCGGCGGGGGCGGCGGGGGTTGGGCAGCTCGGATCTGGGGCCGGAGGGGGCAGAGGCTAGGGTCTAGGCATTTAAAAAAAATCACGGGAGAAGATGGAATAGTGTAGGAATAAATCGGGAATAAAATTTGGATAAAGGTGGAATAGCAGGAATAGGTGAAATAGCGGGAATAGAAAAAATAAAAAAAATTTGAAAAAATAAGAAAAAATAGAAAAAAGAACCTGGACCTGCCTTGGATCCCCATCAGAGCATCATTGCATAGTGGTGCTCAGGAGACACAAAGGAGCATGGCCATGGAGGATTTGATGTTCGATCAAGGCTACCAGGTGGGATATAGCATTTACAAGGACCTGATACAGGTCCTCTACCTAACCAGCAATCTTTATCGCTTACCTCCCTTCGGTATGAGCATAGGCAAGTTAATCATGGAACTTGCAATGAACCCGAGTCCACCATGGGAGTGGAGGTTTGATGTCCCTTATCAAGGGGCATCACTTTGGTCGAAGAATCTTCCAAGAGGCTCGAGAGTTGTCAAAGTTCCATCACCTATTGAAGTGGGTCCCATAAAACTAGAAAACACTAAGGGTCAATCATCCAAGGCGGGCTCTTGGAGTGATGATGACCAACCACCATCTAAAATGGGTACCATATGTTCCAAGGCTGAAAAGGCCTTGTTATGTCTTGCTTTTCTTCAATCTTTGTAATTATCTTTTTGTAGCCCTTGGGCATCTTGTTTGAAAAGTAATGAAAATTCTTTTGTTTTTATATTGTCTTTGTTTGAGCTTATATGACCTGTAAACCATCTTTCTCCTTGTATATATCATAAACTCTCTAAGAATAACTGGGACCACGGTCATTGGTTACTATAGGCATTAATAGGAAAAGGGACTTTTATTTAACAAAAGGGGCACATTATTGATGGTAGATTCATAGATTCATGGAGTTTCATGGTCAAAGTATAGGAGTTTTGTCCAACTGCTTCAATCGATAGGTCCTAGGCTTGATGATCTCTTCCACTTAGTAGGGTCCTTCCCACTTTGGTGAGAGTTTGCCCTTTTGGCCTGGTTGAAAAACTTCTGCTTGGTATGGCACTAGGTCACCAACCTTAAAGACTTTACCCCAAACCTTGGCATTAAAGTAACAAGTGACCTTGTATTGGTATGCTACCATCTTGATGTGTGCTTTCTCCTGAACCTCATCTATTAGGTCGAGGTCCATGAGTCACCTTTTCGACTTGCCCTACTCATTATAGTTTGCAACCTATGTCGATGGTTTTTCTATTTTTATAGGTATCACTGCTTCAGTCTCGAAGACCAAGCTAAAAGGTGTCTTCCCTGTCAGAACCCTTGGTATCGTTTGATATGTCTGAAGCACATATGGAGCTTATCGGCTCATGATATTTTGGTTTTGCTGAGCCTCTTCTCAATCCCTTGAAGGGTGGCTTGATTTATAACTTCAGCTTCTCTGTTAGGTTGGGGATGCGCCACTAAGGTAAGGTGATGTAATATTCCTTGATCTTTGTAGAATTTTTCGAATCGAGCACCAATGAACAACATCCATTATCGGTGATCAGTATTCTAGGGATGCCAAATTGAAAGATGATAGCGCTCTACATGAAATCTATCATTTTCATTCAGTGACATGGGCTACTGGTTTGGCTTCTACCTATCTCGTAAAGTAGTCAACAATAACTAGTAAGAACTTGTATTATCCTAAAGCCAAAGGGAATGGTCCAAGGATGTCCATCCTCCATTGTGCAAAAGGCCTTGGGGTGCATATGGGAGTGATAGGCATGACTGGGAAATGTTGAATATTTGCATTCCTTTGATAGGCATCATATTCATTACAAATCTTTCGGCATCTTGTTGCATGGTCAGTCAATAATAGCTTTGTCAAAGTAGCTTATAAGCTAGGGCTCTTCTCCTAATGTGATCCCCGTAAATCCCTTTATGAACTTCTCTTAATGTGAATTCTGCTTCTGATGACCGTAGGCATATGAGGAGCAGAGAAAATATTCACTTATAGAGTTTTCCCTCATGCGCCAAGTACTTGGAAGATCTATACTTGATCTTATAGGCCACCTTTCGGTCTATAGGGAGTTGATTGTCTCTTAGGAAGTTGATCAGTGGATCGATCTAGTACAGCTCATCATCAAGCTACATAAATTTTGATGACTCCTCAATAGTCAACTTTTTGATTTGCTATAAGTAAGCTCCTCGGGAAGCACTATAGGTGTGGTAGTTATCGCTTTGGCCAAAAAGCCTGCTTGGAAGTTATCTTCCTTTAGAATCAATTTAATCTCAAAATTATGAAGACCACTATTTAGTTCCTTGATCCTTTAGAGGTATTTGATCATGTTTCCCTCTTGAGCCTCGAAGTCACCTTTAAAGTGGCTGACAACCAATTGAGTGTCATGTAGACTCAAATCTTGCACTCCTATTTCTCTAGCAATGTCAAGCCTAGCTATTAGGGCCTCGTACTTAGCCTTATTATTGGTTGCAAGGAACTCAAGGTGTAGACCATGCTCGATGATAATTCCTTTAGGGCTAATGATGACCACTCCTACTCTTAACCCTTCAGGATTGGATGATCCATCCACATATATCTCCTAAGTATTACTTAGATTCAGAGGGGTGTCCGAGACTATCTCTGATAGTTTCATTGCCTTTGGCTTGATCAATTCATGAGGAATGGTGCATTCAGCTAGGAAGTTGGCTAATATCTGGGACTCAATCGATGGTCAAGGCTAATATTGATATCAAACTCAAAGAGCTCAATCATTCATTTGGTAATACATCTGAACATGTTGGATTGATGAAGGATATTCTTCATGGGCTGATCGGTCAGTAAGATGATGGTGTGAGCTTGGAAATATAGGCAGAGCTTTCAAACCATGATAAGAAAAGAATACATCGGCTTCTTCAGCTTTGAATATTAGGTTTTCGCATCTCTCAAAATCATGCTGATGTAGTAGTTGGATTTTTGGACCCTATCCTTCTCTTGAATTAGCACCATACTCATGGACGAAGAAGAGGTTGCCAAATATAGAAATAGCTCTTCACCAGGATCTGGCCTCCCTAGTAGTGGAGGGGAGCCGAGATAACTCATAGGTTATCGAAGGCCTTTTGACACTCTTCTATCCATCGAAAATCGTTTGGTGCTTCAGAATTTAGAAGAATGGAAGGTAGTGCTTGGCAGACTTGGAAATGAATCTACTAAGTGCTATGATCCTTTTAATGAGGTATCGAACATCTTTGACCATTTTGATGGGCTTATATCATATATGGCTTTGATTTTCTCTGGATTAGCCTTCACCCCTTGTTAGAACCATAAATCCCATAAATTTGCCTGAGACCATCTTGAAGGTGCATTTGATGGGATTTAGCTTCATTTGTTACTTTCAGAAGGTGTTAAAAGTCTCCCAAATGTCTTCAATGTGGATCCTAGTAATTTTGCTTTTGACGAGTTGTCCACACACACCTTCATGTTTTACCCGATCTAGTCTTTGAAGACCTTGTTCACCAGGTACTGGTAAGTAGCACCTACATTCTTTAGTCCAAATGGCATAATACGATAATAAAATGGGCCTCAACCAGTAATAAAAGTAGTTTTATTCTTGTCTTCTAGGACTATCCGGATTTGGTTATATCTAGAGAAGGCATCCATGAAGCTGAGATGATCATGGACCAAAGTGGAATCAACCATTTGATCGATTTATGGTAGTAGGTTGCCATCTTTTGGGCATGCTCTATTGAGATCCATGAAGTATATGCAAATTTGTCACTTGCCATTCACCTTTTTCACCATAATCGGGTTGACGATTTATTTTGGTGATAGCTTTTTGGCACTCGAGTGCAAAGCTCCATTTCTTTTGCTTAACAGATCAGCATCCACCCTCAATCGATGTACCATCATCAAGGGGTCAATACCTGGCATATTTGTTGGTACCTAGGCAAAGACATTGGCATTCTCCTATAAAAATAAAGTTAGTTATTCTCTAGTTACTTGAACCAAGTTGGAAATGATCTTAAATGTATGCTCTAGATTTCCATCGATTAAAGATACAAAAATGAGGTCCTCCATAGGCTCCCCCCATTATTCACTCAGGTCATCCTGAGTGTCAAGACCTTTGATTGGATAGTCTTTAGTAGCTTTTTTTTGGGAGCTTGATGCGATAGCAAAGTTATGCTAGGTTCTGATCTATGCAGATATCTCTGATCTCAAATAGGGTTGGAAACTTTACTTTTAGACAATAAGTAGTGATGACGGCTTAGAAGGTATTAAGACCTGATCGTACAAGAATGGCATTGCAAACTGAGGTTGCCCGAATGACCAGGAAGTCAACCCAAGTGATGGATCGTAGAGGGTAGTATCCCATTTTTATAGTTAGGGCAATCATCCCCTTTACCTGGGTTGCATCTCCTGTAAATCCCATTAATGGAGAATTCACTTAGACTAGTCATTCAAGAGATTTTCCATTCTTAAGAGCGTATTATAGTATAAAACATATGCTGAACTCCTGTTATCGATAAGGATGTGGTATACATCATAATTTTTTATATTTAAAGTTACAACTATAGCATCATTTTAGAAAAAACTGAATGCCATCATCTTCTTTTAAAAAAATCACTGGCATTTCTCGCTTTTTTGCTAGTTGCTTGGGGTAGCCACACCCCCCAATTATCATTCCCACTTGTCCCAATGGCATGGGGTCACCTCCCTTGAGAGGTAGTAGTGGCTATGGTTGTTTGACTAGTGGTGGTGATCATGGCCATTCCTCCACCTTCTTTGTTGTTGAATGAATTGATTGAGATGACCCTGCCTGATCAACGCTTTAATCTTGTCTTGTAGTTGGATGCACTCTTCAATATTATGGCCACTGTCCCAATGGTATAAGCAAAATTTATTTTGATTCCTCCTTGCCAGTGGCATCTGCATCTTTCAAGGCTTTGGGATGTGCCTCCTAATCTCTATTAGCACCTTTGCTCTTAGTGCATTTAGAAAAGTATAGGTGTAGAACCTTCCTAGTGATAGTAGTTGAGGGGCTTTCCTAGGTTGACGATCTTTGAAGAATCTATTTCTCTCTCGCGGGGATCTTGAGTGAGTCTGTGTTCTCCCCTCATTCCTTGGAGAGAGTTTGCATCCTTGCATTTCCTTACCACCCTACAGTGTAGAAGTGGGTGGATCCTCTTCCAACATGAGAGATTCTTCCATCTGAGCATATTTTTCAACTTGGGCTAGCATTCCCATGAAATCTTTGGGATAGGACTTGGTCAATGACCTTTTAAGGTCATTCTTCAGCAATCCTTTTGTTAGAGCAGACATGGTAACCAACTAGTCTAAATTATGGATCTCCAAAGTAGCCACATTGAAGCAAGTCACAAAGGTTTGGATCATCTCTCCTTCCCTCTACTTGAGAGTATGGAGATAGTCCATATGCTATTGTGGCTTCCAATTGCTAACAAAGTGGTCAATGAATACTTAGCTTAACTATTCAAAGGAGTGTACCAATCCCAGCTTCAGACTCGAGTACCAGTGATGAGCCACCCCTTCAAAGTGGAGGGGAAAGCTCGATAGAGAATGGGATAAGGAGTTCCAAGGAGAAGCATCATTGCTTTAAAACTTACTAGGTGATCATCGTGGTCAGTGGTTCCATCATAGATTTCAAGACATGGGATTTTAAAATGCTAGAAAAGTAGTGCCTGCATGATCTTGTCATCAAATGGCAGCTTATCACTGATCCCATCATTTGGTATCAAAGTAAGATTGTGAATCGCCTTGATTTGTCAATCCATCTCCTTGAGCCTTTGGTCATGTTTAATGTCTCAATCGGCCAAAGCTTTTGATTGTCATAGAGATCGATGATCAGGGATGGAGTCATGCTCTAATCGGGGGCTTTTGGGACATTGTCTCCTCACCCTTAGACTTTTAGGATGGCAACAATGGTGGTGAGTGGTCCCTCCAAGATCCATCAAAGGGACCTATGATTGCTCTAGTGGTGGAGGTGCCACTCTAACTATCAGATGCTACATTATTGGTGGTAGCACAAGTATGGGTAGTGCCGAAGGTTGAGAGGCTATGCATGGCATAATGGTGGGAGTGACATTATCAAAGGTGGTGCAGGGATAGCCTAGATGGCTTGGATTGCTATCACTTGGTTCTAAACTTGTTCGAGAAGTAAGTTAAATCGATCCAGGCCCACCACTACTGCTTGCGATGGTGGTGAGACTCTTGCTAATGTAGGGCAAGATATTTCATTCGCTTGGCTCTTAGCTGCCCTTTCTACTCGTCGAGAAGCTACGATGTTGGTGCAGCAAGAGGCGATCTTCTTAGGTTACATGGCTTTCCCATTTCATAGGTTACATCCCCTACAAATATTCAAGATCTTCCTCTAATTTGCTGGTACCAAAATTCATCAAGCATTGAATGAAGAGCTGAAGATGCTGGAGCAGGTGGTGTAGGCTAGTCTTAGAAAGAGGTATCTGTAAAAAAGTTTCATTAATAATGGCCCCGGTGATGGCACTCTGATGCTCAAGTCAGTATCGATACCAATAGTGTGGAAGTGTAAGCAAGAAGGCTTACTACCTCTAGGAGTTCATCTCGAACCTTTTTTATATAGAAATAGTCTAGGGTATTTCAGGTGAGACCAAGATCCTTTTGGATTTGGTGAAGGATGGCTAGGCCTCCGCATATCTTCTAGGGCCTTTTTATTGGCAAAATGATATCTTGTCTCCTTAAATGCTTTCTTGTCATTAGTCTAAGGTAAGCAATGCTTCATTGAATGGTAGCTCAAGTTATGGGACATTTAGATATGCTCATCTCCCTTGTAGAGATCCTATAATAATTTAATGATTTCAGGATGTGATGGAGGTCTCTGTCAGGTAATGTTATGTGGAGGTGGTGATGAGCTTTAGAGTGCTACACTATGGAGGCTTAGAGTGGGTGTGCTACAAAGGCTTACCGATCAGTATTCTAGCTGAATACCGTAGGAGCAATCGATTGGGCTTGCTGATATCTTGGGCCATAGAAATTGACCTCTGCCATCATCCGCTCGAAGGCTTCTGGTCGAGCACCTTAGGGATGGTTGGTAGGGCTTGTTGATGCCTTGGGGCATAGGAAGTAGCTTCTGCCATCATCCTTTCATAAGCTTCTGGCCGAGCACCTTAGAGATGGTCGATAGGGCTTGCTGATGCCTTAAAGCATAGACATTGACCAATGCTATTATCCACTTAGAGGCTTTTGGCTAAGCACCTTAGGGGCTGTTGATAGGGCTTGTGATACCTTAGGGCATAGGAATTGGCCTCTACCATCATTTGCTTGGAGGCTTCTGGCCTAGTGCCTTAGGATGGTCGGTAGGGCTCGCTAATGCCTTGTGGCATAATAATTGGCCTCTACCATTATCCACTCAGAGACTTTTGGCTGAGCACCTTAGAGACAGTCGGCAAGGCTCATTGATGCATTAGGGTATAGGGATTGACCTTTGCCATCATCTGCTCAAAGACTTCTGGTTGAGTGCCTTAGGAATGCTCGGTAGGACTTACTAATGCCTTGGAGCATAGTAATTGACCTCTGCCATCATCTGCTCAGAGGCTTCTGGTTGAGCACCTTAGGATAGTCGGCAAGGCTCACTGATGTCTTGGCCAGTTAGAGTGCATCATGTCCACCACACCTATCCCAACTGGTAACCTCGATCCAAGTTCATGTTGCCTAACCAACAGAGTACTTGTATCGCTATAGGTTCCATGTGCCTGATCCGATCATATTTTTCACCAATATACTTTTTTTAGTATTGTAGATAAATTTTGGATGCAATCTTTGAAAATAGTGCCAAAAATTAAGAAATCAGTCATAAAATTTTTAAAATGTGATCCCTTATATTAGCAATATCCCACCCGATAATTTCTTTATGCATTTTTTAAGAACACCAATAAATTGGGTTTCCTAGTTCAGGATTACTAATAGTTTGTTAGTGGATGCATCAGGAAGTAGCTTCAGTTATGGATTAGGTAGTGGTTCTAACAATGGAGCTATTGGAGGGCTAGGTGCTCACTCATGTTTTTTAATTAATAACGGGGTGGTTTCAAAGTAGGGTGTTTCTATTAGATCATATATTTCTATGATATATCTATCTATATTAAAATCACCCATCCCAAAATAAGCCAGACGAGATCTAACAAATTTTGGGTGTGAATTATAGTTGTAGCTTCCCCTATTATATTATTCATTGGTGTTTCTTGGGAGGTCTAAATTAATTCCATCATCTCATCTATTTGTCCTCCCATCCTATTAAAAGGCATGGATAATTCTACAGCACTTGGGAATAGGGCTATAAGTAAGTAGGATGATGATAGAAGTCATTTGTCCCAATAGTTTGATTTCTCTCTATATATTTCTACCCTAGTGAAATTATATATATCAGTCTTTGAGGTTACGCAGGGTTGCTCTATGACTAGTTCATTCCAAATAGTTATAAGCGATTGTTTAAGAAAAATTAGAAGATCATGAAAATTCTTAGCTAGGTATTGTTCTTTTGGGTTACTCTTGGGTTCACTTGGCAGCTTTCCTTCAGCCTCCTAGCCGAATGCTAATGCTAGTTGATCGATTTGGGTTCTAGTTCAGCTAGGGTTTATGTAGAGGCTTGAAATTTTTGTATCTTGTTTACTACTTGTAGAACCTTCTCTTCAAAAAATGGACTATAGGTAGTAGGAGAAGGTTGATATTATCGATAGGGCTGATCATAATAGGGTGCATCTATGAATGGAGATCTTTGCATTACCTAGATAACCACTAAATATGGTTGCCACAAAAAATTTTGTTGAGCTTCCTAGCTTGAATTGTAGGTGTTAAAGTATGGGTTCTCTCCTGATCTGTATGCCTTATGGGTTTGATCTTGATAAACTTGGTCATACTTAAATTCAGGAAATTGATACATGGCTAGGTATTCACTCACAAAGTGGGTAAAGCTTGAACAAACTTATTATGCAGGAAGAAAAGGAGAGGTGGAAGACTGTCTGATAGCTAGTAATCGATCTAATTTATAGGACATTGCATCCAGTCTACTATTTAATTCATGGGACAGCTCATCCACTCTACTATTAAATTTATGGAATATCTCATCTACTCTACTATTGAGATCCATATTCCTAGTATAGCTATATTTTATCAGATTGTTCATATTATTCAGGTATGCAATCTAAGGTCTGGATCAGAACAATCTTCTTTTATTTTTTTTAATTTTTTTAAAAAAATAGGAAAAGAAAAAAGAAGAAAGATAGAGAAGAAGTCTAAAGATAAGGGTCTAAGGAGTTCTAGAGCTATAGAGATAGAGAAGAATTAGTTAAGGTTTAATGTTAACAATAATCAAATTAGCATTAATAGACTCTCTATTTGAGAGTTAACCTAAAACTAGATATCTCATAATTGCCAAGACTGCCTTGGGTCCCCCTGTTGCTTTTCTTAGACAAGGATGTAGCCAGGGTTCATAACCCTCATGATGATGCTATTATCGTTTCTATGATTGTGGCAAAATATGATGTAAAAAGAATCCTAGTAGATAATGATTTGGCCAGGGTTCACAACCTTCATGATGATGTTGTTGTCGTTTCTATGATAGTAGCAAAACATGATGTAAAAATAATCTTGGTCGATAATGGAAGTATAGTTGATATCTTATTTTATGATACTTTTATTTAGATGAATTTATCTAACAACTAATTGAGACAGGTCTCTACACCCTTGGTTAGCTTCTCTAGAAATTAGGTTGGGGTCGATGACAAATCACTCTTCCTGTTACTACTGGAACTCCATCCTAAGTAAGCCCCATCTTCCTCACCTTCATTGTTGTTCGAGTTCCCTTAGCATACAATGCTTTCCTCAGACAGCCAGGGTTGAACAAGCAGGATGCAATCATCTCAACCAAACATCTTGTTATTTGATTCCCAACAAGATAGGGAGTCAATGAGATGGCGAGACCAGCAAATGGCCTGACAATACTTCATGATGGCATCCAAAGTTCAAAAGGCCGATGAGGTACCAGCCACCAAGCAACTAGATTATAGAGAACCTAAGAAAATGGGAGAATCGATTGAGTAATTACTCTTCTTTTCACTAAAGGATGTGTTGTCAGCAACCCAAGAGGGGGATGAATAGGGTTTTTCAAAACTTTTAACAAGTATATGCTGAATTTGAAAAATAGTGAAGTGATTATGCTGCAATGTATATATGCAGATTATAACTATATGCAATGCTTGTAAAAGAAAGAAGATGAAAGCAAGGCACAACAAACATATAAGATTTATAGTGGTTCGATGCATCCCAAGTACTTACATCCACTTCCCAAGGAACCCTAGAAAATTTTATTATAATTTTTCAAGATTATAATCGGTTTGTATTCGGAGCTTATAAACCTAATCTTGGTTAGTTTCTCTTTAAGCTTATGAATCACAACCTTACAACAAGCCAGCCCTTGGCTTGTAATCCAATTTCAAGGCTTGGATATGCCTTTTCCTAGTTTTAATCCTCTTGAAACTAGTTACAACCAATGGAACAAAGTACAAGAGTAATAAAACTAAAAAGTTCTTTATAAGAGCAAAAGAATGTCGATGAAGCTCTTAGCACTTGAGCTGACCTTTAAGTCGACACTGTGAGCAACACTTGAAGTCCAGGTGTCAATACTTGAGTTTGTGTCAAAAATTTTACTTTATGTTATTTCCTGTGGCTTGAATAGTTGGGGCTTGAGCTAATCCTTGAGTCGACACTTGAAGTCTAGGTTTTAATACTTGAGGCATGCCAGCTAAAACTTTGTGTGCCAATATATTTTCTTCTCGAGTCTTTTCTAAGGATCGACACTTCACTTCCTTGAGTCGACCCTTGAGCTGAGCCACTTGAGAAATATGCATCAAACTCTAAATTTTGAAACTTTGACATGATTTCTTTCATTCCAACCTTCAATTATCTAACAAAACATAGTTTCTTTAGCTTTTCCACTTGTGAAAACATCAAAAATATATAATTCACTTTCTTAAGGGTTAATCATTTTAGTTCATCTTCTTTTATGTTTGAAGGATACTTAAAACATTGATCTCAAAACTTCAACAAATTATTAGTACCTCATATATACTCAAATATTTGATTGTATTAGAACATAATTGCTTATAATAAATTGATGTATCGGAGCATAAACTAATGTATTAAAGAGCTAATGTATTTGGTTCATGATCAACTTCTTAAAACCAATGTTTCTGGCCATTTATTTATGTATCAGCAAAGTATCAATGCATATGTTAATGTGTTAGAGCAAGTATATGGATTTTTCAAAAAGTATTATAATGTATCGAGGTATGCCAAATCTAATATATCGAGGTGTATCACTAACGTATCAGTGCAAATTAGAGGATGAAAATTAGGCTTTAAATTTTTAATTTTTCTTCCCTTTTATATTTAAATATGCAATGAATATTTTATTTGCTTATATACAATATTTCTACTCTCTTTTTGTCATCAGTCAATTAATTAATGCAATAGATTAAGTTTTTGCTTATAATTTTCTTCCAATCTTCTTTTTTTATTTTTTATTTTTTTACTCCCTCCCTTTTTTATTATCTCTCCCTGTTTATGTGCATAGTCAAGAACATTTCATTCATAATTTGCTTATAATATATCAAAATAATCATTAGAGAGAGAAAATTTCATTCAAAGAGTCCAAGATAGAGAAAATGAAGATAATATAAGATATATAAATATTTGTATCAAATGCAAAGAAGATATTTTGTAGAAAACAGAGTATAAAAGGTATGTTCTGCAAGACATCGTAAGCAAAATACATTGGCAAACAAGATATCAATCCTATAGCATATGTGAGGCTACTCCTCATCAAATGGAAAATCTATGATTATCGGAGCTATCACCCTAGAAGCCAAGGACATAAGGTATCTTGTAGGTCATGTTTTCGGTCCTACTAGAGGGACCAAAGTGGTGGAAGCCTGGTGTGTGAAATCCTGAAGTCCTAGATGCAGTCTGAGTGGCTTGGTCAAAGGATGGTGTTGGAGTCTAATCAGTAGAAGGAACCATTGGAGGACTGGGATCTATGGCTAGAGGAGGTTGATCTCCTGCTAGAGGTGGCTAATCTATGGAAAGGTCTGCAGGAAGACTGAGATCTATAGCTAGAGGAGGTAATGGTGGAGAGTTTAGTGGAGGATTAGGTGGTCTTGCTATAGTTGGAGTGGGTATCAAGCACTGGATGGTAGCTATAATCTTTACAAACCCTATCTCTCCTCTCTCCTTGACCTACTCCAAAGAGTGCTGAGTATCAATCCTCAGAATGTGTTGCTCAGTCTGCATGCAGTCTACTCTGATGGATAGAATGTGGATCTTCCTAGATTGAGCGATTATAGAAGTAATCCTCTCCTCCATCTCGCCATCTACCTAAGCCCTCGATTGAGATGTAGTAGGAGACCACGGTGATGGCTGAATAGCAGTCTCTATGCATGTAGGTGTAGTAGAAGGTGTATCTAGCTTACATTGCTCTGCCTCAGTTGCACTGTTAGTGGCTGGCATTGATAGTCTTATCTCTATAGCTCTGATGTCATCCATCGAGTCGAGCTCCACCTCCTATCCCAAACCTCTACGGACCGATCTATCTCCATGCTTCCAGTATCCCATCTGATATAGGGACCGGTTGTATGTGTTTGTATATAATAGCTCCTTGAAGGCTTCACCTTTAAGTGGAGCACCATAAGCCCTGAGATCCTAGTAAGACCCATACCATACAATAGATAAACTCTCCTGTTGGTGGTAGCCTCCTACATCTATCAAGCCATGATGCTAGGTAGGTTCATTACATTTCTTCATGCCAGTGCAGTCATCAGCATCAATTCCTGCTCTATGGTGAAATCAAATTAGCCAGTCTTTGATACAAGAATCCTAAATGTGATATGGTGTAGGAGCCACATCTCGGCTAACAACTGGTTGGCAACCACCATGGACACTCCCTAGATGCCCTCTCTCTTAAAAATACACCTAAAGCAATCCTTTGTGTCACCAAGGCTATCAACAATAGATCCTTAGAAGGGGATCTCCTATACTCTACTCAACATCTCCTTGCTGACTGGAATTGAGACTCCTCTGACCTTTGCTATCCATCCATCACATCCATGAGCCATCATACCACAGAACTCATGGATGAGGTGAGGATAGTACCTCTTCCTCATGAAGTAGAAGGACTCATGATGGGGGATAGGGGTAGGGTAGGATCATCGGTGAGCTGGGAAGTCACCGAAATTTAGGGTATCATATTTTTTAAATTTTTTTTGATTTTTCTATGGTGGTGGCAAAGGAAAAAATAGGGATGGAGGGTAGGAAAATTGGACACTCTAGGACTTAGAACTTACATTCACGGAGAGACATCTCACCTCTAGGGCATCTCACCCATCCAACTATATGTAGTCTTGGGCATCCCACCCATCTCACTACATGCGGAGCCTAGGGCATCCCACCCAAATTGGTACCTAGGGCCGTGAAGGAAAATCTCTAAGACCTAAAGGGGACTCGACAGGGAAAAGGGGATAAATAGGGTGTCCACCCCTCGACGCTCGAAAGCGAAGGACTAAGGTCTCTCACCACTCGATGCCCGAAGGCGAAGGACTAGGGTCTCTCACCCCTCAATGCCCGAAGGCGAAGGACAGATGAGCCTCTCACCCTCCCCATACGGGGTGAACAAAAAGAAAAAACTCTTTTCAAAAAAAGCTCTTTATTAACCAAACTAATTTTTTACAAAGGACTGAGAGTGGTATTTATAGACCTGTCCAACCCTCATTTGAATTTGAATACAAGATAGAGATGATTCAAATTCAAATACATGATAAGATAAGATAATCCTATCTATATCTCAATCCTAACCAACCAAATCCTAATTTAAAATTCAAATAAAAGATAAAGATAAATCCTAAATAAATTTATTCTAGATATCCTCCGAGATTCGTGCAGCTCCAGGATTCACGCTTGCTCCAGGATCCCTGCTGGTGATGTCCCCATCAATCTCCTGAAATGGAAAAAACTCGACTCCGTCGAGTTAGGCTAGCACTAGGATGCACATGACTTGTAGAATGATTTTTTTAGCTCTGCTATGAGATCTGTGCACTTTAAAGAGTGTGCAACTTTGAAGATCATGCACTTTGAAATTGGTGTAGCTTTGAACTCCGTGCAATTCTAAAACTTGTGCAGCTTTGAAGATCGTGTGCTTCAAAATTGGTGCAGCTTTGAACTCCGTGCGACTCTGAAACATGGCCTGGTGAACCGAACTGAAACAGGGTCTGGGAGAGGACCTAAAGAAGACTGCAGAGCTTTGAGATTGGTGCAAGGATCCCTTAAGTGAAGTCGGCTGCATTCACGTTTGTGCAATCCCTCCCCTTCTTCTTCACAGACTGAAACCAGAATAGGGGCTCGCGTAGGGGTTTCACCGGCGGGCATTCACCGACGACGGTGCTAGGGAGGAAGACAGCGGTCAACTATGGAGCTGGAGAGGAAGATGGTAGTGCGGCTGGGAGAAGTGCGAACGAATGGAGGCAGATCCCATGAAGGGGACCACGGCACGGCTAGGCTTGGCGGTGGTCTTTCTGGTGAGGTCGGCACACCGGAAGATGGTGGTCTGATGGGCTCGACTGCGATGGAGGTGTTCTGATTGGTGGTGAGGACGGCGGAGGTGGAGTCCGGCATCAGGGCAAGCGAGGTGGTTGGGGTTATGGGTACTTCAAGAGGATCTTCATGTCCTTCTGTTTCCTTGCTTGCCCTTCTCCATGTGTTCCGGGTAGCTGCTAGAGTCTTGGGAATCTCTTTTGGCCCATCTTCTTGCCTTTGCTCTTCTTCTTAAGGCACCTTTTCATCTTTTTTCTGGCTCTTCTTCATGTGCTTGGTGTTGCCAATGACTTTCGACCGATGTAAATGTCTGGGCTTTTGGGGCATTCTCTTGCCATTGTTTCTTTTCTTCCTCACCTTCGAAAACTAGTTTCATTATCTCAGAAGCTTTAATGGCCACGCGACGAGCCCGAGGCAGGGGACTCCAATGTTACTCTTTGGGTTCATCTGGAATGGGTGCTCTCCGAGCCGACATTGTCCGGGATGTTCGAGGTAGGCATGGGGACCTCACCGCTGCTTTCACGGGGGACTGAAACTGTGATACTTCTTTGATTTCTTCAATACCTTCAATGGTTTGGAGAGCTTGGAGGGCATCGGCCATGGCGAAATTGGTCATGTTGGCTGGTATCTGGTTCTTCTTGCAAAGCATCTGCAGATCTCTCCTGGATAGGCTATAGAAATCCATCTCTCGGCTTGGATAAAGAAAGCTTAATTACCTTCAAAGTAATGAATATAATGATAAGAGAAATGCGATGGGTGTCGGGGTAGCCATGGATGTCTCCGGACTGGAAGGAGATGATGGCACTTGGCTCGGCTCCAGTGAATGGCAGTGATGGAAGGGGAGCTCGGTTCGTAGGTGACCGGCTGGAGGGAGGGAGGCCCGGCTTGGTTGGAGAAATGGCTGATGGAGCCTTGGTCGGTGATCGGAGGTGGACAGATGATCTACTGCACAGGGGGCTCCGACGGTGTCGGGATGTCAATTTGCAGGGAATGGCTTTGGTAGGTGGGCGAAATGGTAGTTCTGTGGTGCAAGGAGAGTAGAGGATTAGGGGATGAGATGTCAGACATGCCAGAGGAAATGGGCGGATCCAAAGGAGATCCGGATAGAAGGACGTGGGAGCTTCTTCTTCCTCGGCTAGTGATTGGGATTGGGGATGGAGGCCGATGGCTGAAGACGAGTGGCTATGAGCAATGGATCAAGCACAGGGAAGACAGAGAACGGTGAAACTAGTGGGGGGAAATCTGGGATTGGGAAAGACACGTACCCTAACTTGACCTATGGCTCTGATACCAATTTGATGGGGGACAGGGGTAGGGTAGGATCGTCGGCGAGCTGAGAAGTCATCGAAGATTAGGGTATCCTATTTTTTTAATTTTTTTTATTTTTCTATGGTGGTGGCGAAGGAAAAAATAGGGATGGATGGAGGGTAGGAAAATTGGACACTCTAGGACTTAGAACTTACATTCACGGAGAGACATCTCACCTCTAGGATATCTCACCCATCCCACTATATGTAGTCTAGGGCATCCCACCCATCTCACTACATGCGGAGCCCAAGGCATCCCACCAAAATTGCTACTTGGAGCCGTGATGGAAAATCCCTAAGACCTAGAGGGGACTGGACGGGGAAAAGGGGATAACTAGGGTCTCTCACCCCTCGATGCTCGAAAGTGAAGGACAATGCCCGAAGGTGAAGGACTAGGGTCTCTCACCCCTCGACATCCAAAGGCGAAGGACAGACAGGCCTCTCACACTCCCCATATGGGGCAAACGAAAAGAAAAAACTCTTTTAAAAAAAAACTCTTTATTGACAAAACTGATTTTTTACAAAGGACTGAGGGTGGTATTTATAGACCTGTCCAACCCTTATTTGAATTTGAATACAAGATAGAGATGATTCAAATTCAAATACAAGATAGGATAAGATAAGCCTATCCATATCTCAATCCTAACCAACCAAATCCTAATTCAAAATTCAAACAAAAGATAAAGATAAATCCCAAACAAATTTATTCTGGATATCCTCCAAGATTCGTGTAGCTCCAGGATTCGTGCTTGCACCGGGATCCGTGCTGGCGATGTCCCCATCAACTCACATTCTATAGCACAAATTGAGTCACCAATCGAGAACCCCTTTCTATCAAAATAGGCAAAATCAATCCATCTCCCATAGGAAATCGCTTTGCCAACCATTTTCTATGCCTCCAGCGATGGAAGAGGGTGGGGAATGGTCTCTCTCATCTCCTTGGGATTGTGCCTCACCTTGAGCCGGTGCTTGTGATCGTGAATTGC
Source organism: Areca catechu (assembly GCA_021397845.1). NCBI lineage: Eukaryota > Viridiplantae > Streptophyta > Magnoliopsida > Arecales > Arecaceae > Areca > Areca catechu. The sequence continues at coordinate 47,764,285 of CM038046.1, read as the reverse complement.
TAGAACCCAATTGAGCTCTCTTCCCATGGTAGGTGAGCTATTTTCAGGGTCCCATCTTGCTAGAGTCCAGATGAATGAGATGTAGAAGCCCAAAAATGGAAGGCTAAGATCAGGGATCTAACTATAGAAGGGATAGTGAAGTGATTTTGGAAAAGATTAGGAGAGAGGAAAAGGAAAGGAATGAAAAAATGAATTGCTATCGGTCCTAATAAAAATGAGAATCTATCGATGAGTCGACACTTGTGATTAGTCGAAGTATCGATACTTAGGTGAGCCGACACTTGGTGAAAATACAAGTGCCGACACTTGGGAGGTTTGAAAAGTCTAAATTTTTCTATGAAAAATGGGGTTTAAGAATGTTTCAAGGATGATACTAGGAGATTTAGTATGCTTCAAAAAAAATTAATTTCGAATGAATTGGATTGCTAGGAGCTAGAATTAAGGGAATATGAAAGCTTTACTCAAAAGGATTTATGACACCTAGTTCTCTCCTAATCATGCAAGTCTATCTTCACTAAAGAATTTTGTAAAAATATCTATTAATTGTCTACCAGTATATACAAATCAAGCAATACATCATTGTTTTGTACATGACTCTTATGAAGTGGTGTCTTATCTCGATATGTTTACTTCTTTAATGTTGAACATGATTTTTAGTTTGATTGATTATACTTATATTATCACATCTTATGAAAATTTTGTTTAATTTAATATCAAAATCTTTGAGTTATTATTTAATCTACAAGATTTGAGTACAGCAACTTTCAATTGTTATATATTCAGCCTCGATTGTATATAGTATAGTTAAGTTTTATTTCTTACTAAAACAAGCTTAATTGATGATTATCTAGAATATCATAAGCCAATATCAATAATACTAGATAAATATCTAAGTATACATTTAATAGCCAATAAATGTGATTCTTTAAAGTTTGATTGATATCTAGTATACATGCAAATACTAAATATAATGTATAGTCTACTTGTAATAACATACAGTAAAAGGCTAATAATAGCTTTGTATTATTTTTAATCGATACTCTTATCGTTCTCATCTTTGTCAAGCTTACAAGAGAGACTTATGGATGTGCCAAGTGGTTTAGTTATCCCCATCCCAAACTTTTTTAGTATCTCTCTAGTATATTTCGTTGGTTGATGCAGATGCCCTCTTTAGTTTGATTTGGAGTCTGAAAAAAAAGTTTAGCTCTTCTATCATGCTCATCTCAAACTTTTCTTGTATTAACTTAGCAAATTCTTAATAAAGAGCTTCATTAGTGGCACCAAAAATAATATCAACAACATAAATTTGTGCCACAATAAGTCATCATTTTTTTTGCAAAAACAATGTAATATCGATATTTTTTCTTGTAAAATCATTTTCAAGTAAAAATTACTTATCTTACCATGCACATAGAGCTTATTTTAAACTATAAAAAGCTTTATAAAATTTAAAAATATGATTTAGATATGTATGATCTTTAAAACTAGGTGGTTATTCAACATAAACACTTCTGCTATGTATCTATTTAAAAATGCACTTTTGATATCCATTTAAAATAGTTTGAAATCCATGAAACATGTAAATGTGAGTAACAATTATCTCTAATTTAGTAATAGGTGCAATAGTTTCATCAAAATCAATACCTTCTTCTTGATTATATCATTTAGTAACAATCTAGCATTATTTCTAGTTACTACTTTTTTATCTAACTTATTTCTGAAAATCTATTTAGTTTCAATTATTGATGCATTAGTGGTCTTTCTACTAAAGTCCAAATCTTATTTTTTTCAAACTGATTTAATTCTTTTTGCATTAAATTTATCAAGTTAGGATCTTTTTCAGTCTTTTTAATACTTTTAGGTTCAACTTGTGATACAAAAGCCAAATAATCATAGACATTTCTAAGAGAGGATGGAGCCCTTATCTCTTTTGATAGATCACCTATGATTAATTTTTTAGGATATCCATGGGCATATCTCCACTCTTTGGATAGATCATTGTATTTTGGTGAGGTTCTTTCTTCTTTCTACTTTTGATCTTCTTTAGGATCCTTGGAGGATGCATCTTTCAATGTCAAATATTTCATCCTTTGAAGACCTACATCATTATCAAGAGTATCTTCTTTTTTAGAAGATTTATTATTAGATTCATTAAAAACTATATGCATAGGTTCTTTGACAATAAGAGTTCTCTTATTGAAGACTCTGTATGCCTTACTAGATATGGAGTAACCAAAAAAGATATCCTTATTTATCTTGGAATCAAATTTATCTAAATTATCTTTTTCATTATTTAATATAAATATCAACATCCAAAAATATAAAAATATTTTATAGTAAGTTTTCTACCTTTCCAAAGTTCATAAGGTATTTTTTTAAAAATCAAACGAATCAAAATATTGTTTAGAATGTAACATGCTGTATTAATAACTTCCATCCAAAATATCTTGAAAGGTCATTTTCACATAGCATGGTTCATACCATTTCTTTCAAAGTCCTATTTTTTCTTTCTTCCATCCTATTTTATTGAGGTGTCTTAGGTGTAGAAAAATTGTGATTAATATCTTTTCATTAAGAAATTTTTGAAATCTTGGTTTTCAAATACCATTCCATGATTACTACAAATGTAAACAATTTAAGTATCTTTCTCATTTAAAATCTTTCAATAAAACTGAGTGAAAGCTGAAAAAGTTTCATTCTTATATGCCGAAAACATCATCCATGTAAAACATAAAAAATTCTTTAAATAACTAGACGATATTTCTTTCTATATAAATTAGTAGTTCTTGTGGGTTCAAATAGATCCACATGAAATAAGTTCAAAGGTCTAGAAGTAGAGACTATGCTTTTTGATTTGAAATAACTTTTAGTTTATTTTCTAAGTTGGCATGTATCACAAATTTTGTTCTTTTCAAAATTGAGTTTTGATAAATCTTTTATAAGATTTTTTTTGTTCAATTTCGAAAGTAAATGCATACTAGCATATCCTAATCTATGGTGCCATAACCAACAAGTCTAATTTACTTTGGCTTCTACTGCAACTAGATATTGACCAACTTGCATAAGAAGATCATTAAGATCTATCATATAGATATTTACATATTTATGTCTAATGAACATGATTCCATTATCATTGAGTTTAGAAACAATGTATAATGGAGATTCAAAAATTATTTTTAATCCTTTATTACAAAATTGACTAATGCTAAATAAATTATATTTCAATCCTTCTACAAATAAAATATTTTTTTAAAGTAGAGATGGTGATATAAACTTTATTGATTCCAAAGATTTGCCTTTTTCATTGTCACCAAAAGTAACATTACCCTTATTTAATGCTTCAAGAGATATAAATTGCTTCATATCTCTAGTTATGTATTATAAGCAACTACTATTTAGATGCTATAATCTTTTCTTCTCCTTGATTGCAAGACACACCTACAAAAGCAATAAAGTGAGAATTTTATGTATCCAAGACTATTGCCCAGTAAGCAACCTAAGAGGGGGGTGAATTGAGTTTTTAAAAATTACTAGCAAGAATGTATGCCAATACAAATGTCTAATCAAGTACTAGTGCAGGGTGAAAGTATATGCTTTTGAAGAGCATGCAGCAAAAATATAAATGCAACAAATATAAGAGCAAGTAAAGAAAGCAATAGACAATCACAAACACAAGCCAAGTATAGTGGTTCGGTGCTTTCCAATGCACATACATCCACTCTCCAAGGTTCACTTGAGAATTCACTATAATCTTCCACGATTATAGCCAATTAATTTTCTGGGCTCACTAATCAAAATTTCCTTTTGGTTTTTACAAGGCTCACCAAAAGAAACCTCTTGGTTTTCAAAGGCTAACCAATAACCTCCTTGGTTTTCAAGTAGGCTAACCAAAAATCTCCTTGGTTTTCAACTAGGCTAACCAAAACCTTTACAACAAAGATATGAGAAAAAGTAAAGCAATATAAAAAAGCTTTCTAATGTAAAGTTGATATCTCTTTGAAGCTTGGAGAAGTTGCTTGTCTTGAACTTGATGAAGCCTCAATCAATGCTCAAAAGTGTTGGACTTGAATGCTTCTTGATAGCTTTGAATGCTTGGAGACTTCTTTTTGCTTGAAGGTAGTTGCTCTCAATGAATGGGAGTGAATGCACTTGTTTTTCTCTTCTTTTCTTTTGTTTTTACTTGTTCCCTTATTTATTGTATATCTTCTTTGATTATCTTGAATTCAAATCACTTAAATACCATCCCAAGGCCTTAAAGATGGTTTATGACCATTAGACATGAAAAACTAGCCATTGGGAGCCAAGAGAACCGAGTTCTACATTTGAAAAACTAGCCGTTACTGTTTCCAAAACTCTAAGTGTTGACACTTCAAGCTATGAGTCGACACTTCGGGTTGACACTTAAGTCCCATGAGTCAACACCTAGTTAAAAATTCTTCATTGAAGCTTTATGGAATTCTCAGGTGAGTCGACACTTTTTCAGGTGAGTTGACACTTGAGTCGGCACTTAACATCCATGAGTTGATACTTCAGGCAAGTATTTAACTTCAGCATGTTATGTAAGAAATTTATCTTAGGCCTTGAGTGAATCTTTGAGTCGATACCTTGAGTGGCGTGAATCGATACTTCAACCCTGCTATCTGAAATTCTTTCTGTGTGCCAGCTTGAGTCGACACTTGCACTGCCATGAGTCGACGCTTGCTGAGATTCTTCAAAAATCACTGAAACCCTACTGAAACCTTTTTGAGCTAAACTCTTTAAGTCCTTTCAAGCATTTCTCAAGTGCTTAAGTCTATTAATAACTGATCTTTCATCCACAGAAATGGCTTCTTCACTATTTGACAAGCAATTCAATTTAGTTGTTTTGATGAGTATCTTTTTCTATTAAACACACTTCAAGAAATATGTTAGTACTCAACTTATACTTAAGTATTTTTTTATCATCAAAATTAATAACGAAGTCAACATTCTCTCCCTTTTTGATGATGACAAAACCTTTAAGTATAATTCATATAATAAGCTCTTAAAAAAAATTTCAATTTGTACAAAACTTATTGCATTTTGTATTATAGTAAAGAAAGGTAAGAGATAAAGTCTAAAAACTCATTTGAATTGAATTAGTACTACAAGAGTATCAGACCTAGAAATAATTTCAAGTATCATGATACTCTAAATAAGCATCAGAGAAAAAATATGCTTTAAGATGAGAAATTCATCATAGAGCAAAAGTGAATGTACTCAAAAAAAATTTTTGAATAAAAGATTGAAGAGTAAAAATAGTCTCCCTCAAAAGATGATTCGAAAAAATTTTCAATGAGGTTTTATAAACAAAAAGCTGAATTTAAAGATTTGACCAAACTAATTTACACAAAATAGCAAAGGATTACTCCCCCTCACTCATTGCATTTTTCTTTTGACATTCAATTTTCTCTCATTGCTAACTCTTATACAAATCTCTTTTACTTATCTCTCTCTCTTTTTTATCTCTCTCTCTTATTACTCACTTAATTCTCCCTTTTGTCAACATAAAAAAAGGTTAGAGTAGAGGGAAGAATAAAAATATCATAGAAATTTAGCAATACAATTCCAAGGATAAAACATTGATATATATAAAAAGATTTCATTCATTGAAGTACACTTCATATATTAATACAAGTAAAGATATAAGATAGTAAATAAGCATAAATGCATACAAGAATGTTAGAATATAAACTATCTAAACAATAAAGACTATCCTAAGCAGACTCCCATCATCCAAGGATCCAATCTTGATCGGTGTAGTATCAGTAGAAGAACGAGATCGAGGCTACATGGATCGAAGATCAGCAAGATGGGTCCTGGTCGATCTCGATATGCCATGCATCCTCATCCTCTACGTCTAACATAAGTTCTGCCTTTAGCTGGTGTGAAAGAGGTAGAAGCTATGTCAGCAGTAGGAACAGCACTATTGGAATGGCAGTATCAAAATCAGTATGAAGGGGGGTATGATCAAAGATAGGTCCTGAGTCAAGATGGTGGAAACCAGGGATATAGAATCCTAGTTCCCTGGTAAGAGAGAATGTATGCAAAGATGGAGAATATAAGATACGTGTATCAAAGGATGATGGAATGACAGGAGTAGGTGCAGGAAAGGAAGTAGGATATGGATCATATCTAGAAGGTGAGGATGATAGGATCGGAGTCTGAAAGGATGATCTAGATGGATCAGGAATAGGACTCCTAGGAAGGTCAGCTGCTATCTCTGGTGGTGGCTCTATCATCAGATCATCAAACTCAAACTCAGCAGAGTCAGTCTCATCATCATCCAAATTAGGTCCTGGAGTAGGTGGTGTTGGAGGTGAATCAGCTGGACCTGAAGGTGCAAGAGCTCTGCCTAATGAAGGTCTAGCCAATGCAAACAAAATGGTAGAGATGCCATCACTCAGTCCTTGATGGCTCTCCCTCATCTCCATATGAATCCTATCGACTTGCTGATGAATGATCATCACCTCAATATTAATGTGAGCGACCCTGTCCTCTAAGCTGTCTGTAGTACTAGGTATATCTGTCTGTGTTGGCTCAAGCTGAGGAGTGGGCTCTGGCTATACCAAAGGCTCAGGCTAAACCTTAAGAATATCACTGCCTGGCTCTAAAGGACCCGCCTCACCTAAAAAGATACGCTCCTACTCTACCACATCATCATCTCTGTCAGTGACCTGACCAGATATGCATCGTCTCCACTGGCCTTTGACAAGCTGATACCCCATTCGATGAAGTGATTTGATGTCATAGATGTTTGTATGAAGAAGCTGCCTATAGGGCTCATCATCTACGATCACTCCATAAGCTCTAAACAGTAAGGTCAACCCCATCCCATAGGGCAGACACAGTCTCTAGCTAATCGATGTCTCAGTCAACTGATGTACCATGAGCACCAGGAGGCATACTGGAGTACACTGTACTAGAAAAACCATGACTAGAAGCTCGCACTTTGTGATGAAGTCAAATTGTCCGGTCTTCGGCAGAAGTATCCGGGCAATGATATGGTACAGCAACCTCATCTTAGGCATCAGCCTCGAAGCTACAACAGCAGCTCCCTCAGGAAGATCATCTGTCTCAAAGATGCATCAGATTCTACTGATCCTATCAACTAGAGCATCCATAACTGATCCTCTCATGGGAATGTCCCATACTCTGTTCAAAATCTTTGCTAATACAGGAACATCTCTGCCTTGGACATGAGCAATCCAGCCATCACTACCTCGGCCAAGCAATCCATAAAACTCTTTAATCAGTCCCAGGTAGAATCTCTCTAATAATGAATATAATGATGCCAAACCTACATCCCTTAGCCACTAGCCTATCCTGAAGTGTTGCTGGTCTATGAAATCAAAGTCACTCGGCGACCACCGATGATAGTCTTCAATCCCATTCTGTTTGCTATAGAAACTTGGGGTCTAGCAAGGATATCATGCTCAACCGCTGCACTGGCCTCATGCCTTGCTTTAGTTCTCCTTTCTTTCTCTTGAATAGATGGTCTTGGATGCCGAACAACTTTCTTCTTAGGCCCCATTTCAATGATACAAGATAAAAATGCAAGAAGGGAAGAAAACCTAGGGTTTCTACGGTGCAAACATAGTGAAACCGAATGAAGAATAGTGGAAATAGGGGAATGAATAATGAGAAACCGAATAGAACCTATCCCAATTGAAGAATTGGTTGATTAAATCCATGATTGGAGGGAAGAGGATGGTGGAGCTCGGTTAGGGGATGAGTTGGCTCGAACCGGAGTGAGAAAATCTAAGAAAATCGTCTATTTTCCCTATTTTAGCTCAGTCTGTCACCGTTTAAGTATCGACTCGTGACACAGAGTCAAGTGTTGACACTTCTAGGTGTCGACACTTCCAAGTATCGACACTTTGACTTAAAATAAAAAAAAATGAAAAATAGACTAGTGATCAAAATAGGAAGGATTTTAAAGGAATTTGAATAAGATTAAAAAGCAATTTCGATCAAACAAGTCAAGGATCAGAGTTAGATCAGTGAAAGTACTAACAAATTCAAGCATTATATCAGTATTTTCAATATGATTTCTAATAAAATGATGCCTAATTTCAATATGCTTATTTTTAGAGTACTGAATAAGATTTTTAGTTAAGTTTATAGCACTAATGTTATCACATCTTATGGGTGTCTTAATTAGTTTGATTCCAAAATCTTCAAGTTGTTGTTTAATCCATAATAGTTGAGCACAACAACTTCCTGCTGTATATACTCAACCTCAGCTGTGGATAGTGCAACTGAAGTTTGTTTCTTGCTAAACTAGGAGATTAAGTTAACTTCAAGAATTGTAAGTTCTACTTGTGCTTTCTCTATCTAATTTACACCCAGCAAAATCAGCATCAAAATATCCAATTAAATCAATAGATGAATTCTAGAATACCACAACCCAATATCAATTATACCAGATAAGTATTTAATATATGCTTAATAGCCAACAGATGAGATTCTTTAGGATCACTGATATCTAGCATACATACAAATACTAACATGATATTGGTCTACTGGCAGTTAGATATAATAAAGAGCCTATCATTTCCTTTATATAATTTATGATCAATTGATTTACCATATTCATCTTTATCAAGTTTACAAGAGGGGCTTATAGGTGTACCTATTGATCTGGTAGTCTCCATCTCAAACTTCTTAAGATTTTTCTTGTATACTTAGCTTGGATGATGAAGATTTCATCTTTGGTTACTTGATTTGGAGTCGAGAAAAAAGTTGAGTTCTTCCATCATGCTCATTTCGAAACTCTCCCTGCATAAGCTTGGCAAACTCTTGATAAAGAAGTTCATTAGTACACCGAATATAATGTCATCAACATAAATTTGTACTACTAATAAATCATCATTTTTCTTCTTTAAAAATATATAGTGTCAACATGGCCTCTAGAGAAATCATTTTCAATTAAAAACTTGCTGAGTCTTTCATACCATGCTTGGGGTGCTTGTTTTAAATCATAAAGTATTTTGTGTAGTTTAAAAACATGATCAGGATGTGTATGATTTTCAAATCCAAGTGGTTGTTCAAAAAATACTTCTTCAATAGTAAAACTATTTAGAAAAGCACTTTAACATCCATTTAAATAATTTGAAGTTCATAAAATATGCAAATGATAAAAGTAATCTAATTGCCTCAAGTCTAGCAATAGGAGCAAAGGTTCATCAAAATCAATCCCTTCTTCCTGATTGTAGCCTTTGGCAACTAGCCTACTTTTATTTCTAGTTACAATACCATTTTCATCCAATTTATTCCTAAATACCCATTTTTGTGCCAATAATTGAAATATTAGATGGTCTTTCTATTAGTATCCAAACATTGTTTCTTTCAAACTAATTTAATTCTTCTTGCATGGCGTTAATCTAATTAGGGTCTTTTTCTTCATCTTCAAAATATTTTGGTTCAACTTGAGAAACAAAAGTAATATAATCACATTTATTTCTAATTGAAGATCTGTTCTTATCCCTTTTGATGGATCACCTAGGATTAACTCGTTAGGATGTCTATGAGCATACCTCCACTCCTTGGGTAGATCTTGATGCTTTGGTATGGATTGTATGGCTTATTCTCTTTCATTCTTGTTTTGATCTTCTTCACTTTGTTGAGAAGGTTGATCATCCAATGTCGCTTCTTTAACTTTTCAGTTCTTGTACATGCATAAGAAGTATCCTCTTTTCTAGAGGATTTGTTAGTAGATTCTTCAAAGACTACATGTACAGACTCCTCTACTACTAAGATTCTCTTATTGAAAACTCTGTATGCCCTACTTGATGTAGAGTATCATAAGAAGATACCTTCATCAGACTTGGCATCAAATTTTTTAAAATTATCTTTACTATTATTCATGATAAAATATTTACAACCAAAAATATGAAAATATTTTAAAGTTGGTTTTTTTTTTGTTTCCAAAGCTCATATGGAGTTTTCTTTAAAATCGGATGAATTAAAACATGATTTAAAATATAACAAACAATATTAATTACTTCAGCCCAAAAATATCTTAGCAAATTATTTTCACTAAGCATAGTGCATGCCATTTCTTTTAAAGTATAATTTTCCTTTCTACAACTCCATTCTGTTGAGGTGTCCCAATACAAAAAAATTGTATTCAATTCCTTTTTTATTGCAAAAGTTTTCAAAATTCTGATTTTCAAATTCAGAACCATGATCACTACGAATGGAAAAAACTGAAGTACTTTTTTATTTGAAACTTTTTAGTAAAATTTCATAAATGCTGAAAATGATTCATCTTTGTGAGCAAGAAATAAAACCCATGTAAACCATGAAAAATCATCCACTATAACTAATCCATATTTCTTACCTCCTAAGCTAGATGTCCTAGTTAGTCTAAAGAGATCCATATGGAGTAGTTCTAATAGCCTATAAGTTGTAACAAAATCTTTAGCTTTGAAAGATGTTTTTACTTGTTTTCCAAATGGCATACTTTACAAATTTTATCTTTCTCAAAACTAAGTTTTGGTAAGTCTCTTACTAAATCCTTTTTCTAAAGTTTTGAAAGTAAATACATGCTTGCATGACCTAATCTATAATGCCAAAGCCAACTAGTCTCATTAATAGTGAAATTCATTGCAACCATGCACTCTCTATTAGGCAAAGATAGATTATCCAAATCAACAATATAGATATACCATGCCTTTTTCAATAAATTTCACTCCAATTTTATCAAGACTAGCAATCATGCAAAAAGATGATTCAAAAATAACTTGAAAACCTTTATCACAAAATTGGCTAATACTAAGAAGATTATGCTTTATGCCTTCAACTAAAAGAACATTATCAATCCAAGTAGAAGGGAAGATGTGAACCTTACCAATACCAATGATTTTCCTTTACCATTATCACCAAAGGTTACACTCCCTCCATTTATTGCTTCAAGAGAGGTGAATTACTTCACATCTCCTGTCATGTTCCTTGGGCAACCACTATCAAGATACCATAATCTTTATTTTCATTGGTTGCAAGACACACATGTAAAATAAATTAAGTTTTGATTTTAGGTACCCAAGCCAACTTGGGTCCTTTAGGGTTAGTATTAAAAGTAGTTCCTTTGGAATCCAAATCTTTCCAGAATCATTAATTTTTCTTAAATTACATTAAAAAGCTTTATGACCTACCCTTTGCAAGAAAAGCATGCAATGCTAGATGATGCGAATACAAAAAAACTTTTGAAATACTTTTGCTATTTTTTGAGATCTATAACCTAATCCAGCTTTATTAAAAACAACATTTTGATTGTTTAAAAGAAGATTTAACTTTTCATAACTATATGTGAGTTTTTCAACAAAAGATTTTATCTTATCAAGCTCATCTTTATATTGCTTATTTTTTATTTCAAGATCTTTACATTTCTTCAAAAGTCATTATTTGAAACAATTCTTTAGGTCTTTTTAAAACTTCATTTTTCATAGATAAAGCTTTGTTTTTCTTTTCTAAAACATCAATTCTATTTTTCAAATCATTGACATCATTTAAAATAGTAGTGTTTTATATGAAAAAGTGTTTGCATGCTTTTTCAACTTTCTATTTTCAGAAATCATCACCTTATAGTCATGCATCAATTCATCAAATGCAATTCTTAATTCATCAAAAGTATAGTCTATTTCAATATCAGAATATACCTCTTCTTCTTTATGTTATAGTGCCATGAAACATAGATTGGTGACTTCAGTTGGTTCTTCATCTGAACTGGAGTCCTCATTGTCACTCCAAGTCGCCATCATTGCCTTTTTTCTAAGCTTCTTCCTTGATTTCTTTAGGAGAGGGTAGTCAAACTTGTAGTGTCTAGGCTTCTTGCATTTGAAGCAGATAGGCAGTTCCTTCTCCTTTTCTTTTTTTCTTTCTTCCTTTTCTTTTTCCTTTTCTTTACTTGGTCGAAACTTTTTCTTATAAGAAAATTTCTTTCTCCTCATGAATCTGCTGAATTTTCTTGCTAGAAGAGCTTCCTCACTCTCATCATCATCTTCTTCTTCTGATTCTTCATTTGAGGATTCTTCTTGTGTTGTAGACTTGAAGGCTATCCCCTTTTTCTTCTTGTCCAAATCCATAGACTTTGTTTCAAATTAGCTTATAAGTCATGAGCGATCCCACTAGCTGCTCCAATGGTAGTTTGTCAACATCTTTGGCTTCTTGTATGGCTGTTACCTTTGGATCCCATGATGTTGGAAGTGACCTGAGAATTTTGTTAACAAGATCAGTATTAGACATAGTTTTACCTAAACTTCTCATGCCATTTACAATGTTTGTGAATCTTGTGTACATGTCAGTGATAGATTCATTTGGTTCCATATGAAACATTTCATAAGTGTGCACTAACATGTTAATTTAGTATTCTTCACTAGATCAGTACTCTCATGGGTAACCTCAAGTGTATCCCATATTTTTTTGGCAGATGTGCATGTAGAAATCCTATTGAACTCACTAGGATCCAATGCATAATAAAGGAGATTCATTTCTTTTGCATTAGATTGTTTAATGTCATTTTCATCCCAATCCACTTCAAGCTTTGGGATGGAAACAACCATTCACCACGATCGAAGGAATATGAGGACCTTATCAACTACTTTCCATAAATTATAATATATAGAATGCATGTAAATTCTCATTCTAGTTTTCTAATAAGTATAATTTGTTCCATTAAAGTATGGAGGTCTATTTAAGGCTTATCCCTCAACTACACTAATACCAAGGGGGGTTGCCATAGATATTTACTCAAGGCGGTTAGACCTATATACTAAGAACGTAGCTCTGATACCACTTGCTACCCAGTAAGTAACCCAAGAGAGGGGGTGAATTGGATTTCTAAAAATTACTTATAAGAATGTGTGCCAATATAAATGTCTAATCAAGTGCTAGTGTGAAGTGAAAGTATATACTCTTGAGAGTATGTAGTGAAAATATAAATGCAACAAATATAAGAGCAAGTAAAGAAAGCAATAGACAATCACAAACGCAAGCCAAGTATAGTGGTTCGGTGCTTTCTAATGCACCTACATACACTTCCCAAGGTCCACTTGGAAATTCACTATATTCTCCCACGATTACAATCGATTAGTTTTCTGGGCTCACTAATCAAAACCCCCTTTTGATATTTACAAGGCTCACCAAAAGAAACCTCTTGGTTTTTAAAGGCTAACCAATAACCTCCTTGATTTTTAAGTAGGCTAACTGGTGTGGGCACCAGGTTAACAAAAAGACTTCAACCCATCCAAAAGTCCTTATGGTTGGAGTAACAAATCATGTCAATATTTTATTTCAAAATAAATGTAATCAAGGACAGGTTAGTCCGCTGTTGGGTCAGTCAATCCAGTCAACTCACTTTTGAAGACTTATCAAGAAGCAACTCGGGCTTCAAAGTACCACTTCATCACTTCACCACCAATGGAGCCCACACTTGAAGACACATCACCACCCTAGAGCCGACTCTTGAAGGCACATCACCACCACCTTGGAGCCGACTCTTGCCACCTCATCAGACACCTCACCACTAAAGGAGCTGACTCTTAATCAAGTCCCAAGGAGCCAATTCTTGAAGAAAGTCAATTAGTCAAAGTCCAAAGTCATGGAGATGGTCAAATTGTCAAAATCAAGAAGGAGGTCAAATCACCAAGTCCAAGTTTTTGAAGATGGTCAACCAAGTCAAGCCTTAGCATGTCATTTGAATTTAAATTCATGCTTGGCCGACCAAAGCTCTCCAAAGCAAGGGTGGTCGGCCAAAGTGAGGGGGGACCACTCCTCCAAATCATATCAAACCTATTCCCACAATTCTCTCCTTATTCCATGTAACTTCCCCATGATATCCTCCACCAAATTAGGTTAGTTTGAATTCAAATGTAAGTCTTTAAAAAGCCTTGGGCATGAGAAATGTGGGAGATTGATAAATGAATGAAAAAAAAAGCTCTTTCTTCTATGTGAAGGTCTTGGCTATGTGCCCCTCTTTGGCTTTGTGCCTAGGTTTCTTTTAGGTCTATGTGACCTTGTTTCTCTCTTCCTCTTCCTCCTCTTTTCTCCACTTCAAACACTTTCTTTCCATTGCATCTCTCAAAGAAGATCAAGTTCGCATCAAAGTTCAAGAAGAAATCAAGCCAAGAATCAAGTGATCAAGCAAGGAGCCGGTTCTCCAACCCTAGGAATCAGAAAGGAGTCGATTCCCTCAAGAAGAAGAAGCCTTCATCCATCCTTCAACCCATCATTCTTCCCTTCTTTAATTTGAGTTCTTTAGCTTGTTTCTAATCCCAGGTTTCTTTGTGACAGGGCCTCCGGAATCCAGACTTTAGAAGAAGGAACTTCTTGCCAGAACCCAGAATGCTGAGTGAGCCACCAAGTGGTGTATTTTGGTCATCCTAGAACTTACCTTGAGAGAAATCCTTTGGATTGATCAAGGTCAGGTAATCCCTAACTTCTTAGGGTTTGGATTATTAAAAAAGTAGGACTAGCTTAATTTAGATGGTTAATTTACTATGGTAGATCATTATTATTCTGTTTAGTCCACTCTAGATTTGCGTTTAATCATATTGAGTTGTGTTCATTAAATTCCTAGTCATTATAGTTCGATTAGCCATATGCTTAAGAAATTAATTAGATTGATCTTTAACTAATCTCCTTTAGAATATTTAGTCTCATTCCTTCATCTCATAAAGCATTTTTTTCTCATTTCTTCTTCCCATCATTTTTGGTATCAGAGCAGGTTGATTAGGGCATATCTGTGTTTAGGGTTTGCATCGATTTATCTTTGGTGCTATAAGATTATAGCCAACCCTTGCATTGCAAAACCAAGATGAAATCAGGTTGTCCTACTATAAGGTGGATCCTTATAGTGTAAGGTTGTCCTATCTTGGTCATTGCTTTGGACTACATAGAAGAATTCTATGTAAGTCTGATTTTTTCCCTGCTTGCTGTAATTAGGTGTAGGCTGACTGTAATCCGCCTGCAGCTCCAAAGGCAAGTAGTGCATTTTTCTTTGACATATTTTTTTTTCTTGTTCCATTTTAAGTTGTTTATCACCGTTTAAAATTTCAGCTTCAGAAAAAAATTACAAAAAAAATGAAAATTCCTGCAGTCCGATAGTGTCATTAGGTTTTCTGTTCTGTTCTTGAGCTTTTAGTACCTTTATTCAGGATCTGCCTAGAACAGTCTAGATTTTATTTTGAAATTCTGCTTCACCTGGTATGACATCTATAAGTTAGGAGTCCTCATTAATTTTTTTCAAATTTTTTTTGACGTTTTTTACTGCACCTTCCAACATCACTTTCGAACTGCAACACACCACTCTGCATCAGTAATTTAGTCATGCATTCATTTCATGATTAAGCTATCTAAGGGCATGAAATTAACATAAGGTCAGGAAGTAATTACCTGTCCTTAGCCCAAAAAAAAACCACCTCCCTTCATCATTCGAACCCAATCCTTAATTAAAATCAATTAGACCTAATACCCTAGTGGGTTAGGGACACCAACAGGTCGGGTTCGAATTAGAAATCAAGTTGATTGTATTAGCTAGTTAGTGTGTGCTTATTAACTTGGTGTCTAGGATTGGTGTGTAAGGGCTTGTGGTTTGATCCACCTACCTGGCCAATCTCTGATTGGTGTCTAAGGTTGGTATTCAGGGATCTCCAGCTCCCCTTCCACCTACCTGGCCAAGTGATATAAGTTACTACTGGTTAGTTAGTCTTTCAATTGGGTTCTTAACTTGTGCTCTAGGTCTAGGAGCCATAGTCGTTCGAGTGCATCATTTTCATGACCACTAGATCAGGAACACCATTCCACCGTTCACAAGATCAACCAAGTTCGTCCATGGACCCTAATATGGAGAGTCTCATGAAGTCTATGATAGAGCAAATGGCTACAATGAATGCTAAGCTTGATCGGGTCGAGGATAGAATAGGGGTCCTAGAGGAAGCTAGGTTAACTCCAACTGAACCACCATCTCCCAGATTACCTCCAGACCATCCCAGAGCCCAACGGCAAGAACGCACTCCTGACCCAACCCATAGAAGGCCACAACACGATTTTGATGATCACACCCCTGACTTTAATCAAAGAAGGCATCACCATGAAAATTTCGATCAGGATGACCGGGCCTTAAGGAACATCCGTCTAGATGCACCAACTTTTGAAGGAAGCTTAGATCCTAAGGTGTATATAGATTGGGAGGCTGACATGGACCAGTATTTTGATTGGTATGACATGTCAGATGAGAGGAGATTCAAATTTGCTAAGATCAGGCTGGTTCGACAGGCTAGACTACATTGGGGAAATGTAGAGCGCACGATTAGACAGAGGGGAGATGTACCGGTAAGCACATGGAGAGATATGAAGAGAAAACTTAGAGAAAAATACCTACCCATGTCTTATCAAGAGAGATTACTAGATCAGTGGCAACGGTTAACACAAGGAAACAAAACCGTCTCTGAGTATGTCACCAAATTTGACGAGTTTGTCATGCGGTGCAACGTGGTCGAGTCGGAGGCAGCCACTTTGTCTAGGTTTAGATCAGGGCTGAATGAAGACATCAAGGGGGAATTATTTTTGAGGGAAGTCCATGATTTAGAGCAGGCATATCAGGTTGCCATGGACTATGAGAGATTTCAGAGGAGATCTACTTTTAGGAAACCAGAGCCCTCTAGGTTCAGTCCACTTGCTAGTAGACCCAGTTCGGTTCCTACTCCCACAGCTAAGCCTAGGTCCAGCTCAAATCCAATTCCTAGGCCCAATTCAGCCACCCCATCTAGAGAAGATAAAGGAAAAGGGCCTGAAAGTCAAGGTAGGACAAGTCAAGTATGTTATAAGTGCCGTCAACCGGGTCATTATATGAGTCAGTGTCCCTCTAGAGCTTTACACATTGGTGAAGTAGAGGAAGAAGGCTTAGAGCATTTAGAGAATGGTGACGAAGAAGTGTATGAAGCAGAAGATTGCTTAGCTGATGAGTATGAGGGAGATGAGGAAAATTTGGACTCATCAGATTTACTAGGAGTCGTTAGGTGTATCATGACACAGACCAAAGAACAAGAAGACTGGCGTAGGACTAACATCCTACAAACATTTGTCAAAATTAAGGAAAAGGTCTGTAAGATTGTGATAGATAGTGGAAGCTGTGTCAACGCCATTTCCACTAGTGCAGCAAAGAGTTTAGGGTTATCCGTTGTACCACATCCCAATCCATATAAGGTATCCTGGATAGACTCTACATCTATTCCAATCAAGCTACGGTGCCAAGTCCAAATCCAAATTCAATCCTATCAAGATAAGGTCTGGTGTGATGTGCTTCCTATGGGAGTAAGTAGCATCATCTTAGGCAGGCCATGGCTGTTTGATCATGATGTGACCATCTTTGGTCGGTCAAACTCCTGTGCTTTCAATTTTAATGGCAAGAGAATTGTCATTCATCCAAAAGAGCCTAAGGACAATGTCAGGAGAGGAACCAGTAGCTTGAAGGAAAAGAAAACTGGATTAAATCTGATAGGTGCAAAAGAAATAGAACAAGATATCCAAGAGGGAGCACCTATTTGGGTGGTAGCAGCAAAAGAGGTTAAGGACCACACACCTATAGAACACCCTCCAGAGGTGGTCCAATTATTAGAAGAGTATAAGGACGTATTTCCCGAAGATCTTCCCGATAGCCTTCCACCTTTAAGGGACATACAGCATGTCATAGATTTAGTCCCCGGGGCAACTTTACCTAATTTGCCTCACTATAGGATGAACCCAGCTGAACATCAGGAAATGCAGAAACAGATTGGGGAATTACTTAGGAAGGGGTTTATTAAGGAAAGTCTAAGTCCTTGCGCAGTCCCCGCATTGTTAACCCCTAAGAAGGATGGTACTTGGCGGATGTGTGTAGATAGCCGAGCCATCAATAAGATTACGGTGAAGTATAGGTTCCCGATCCCACGACTTGACGACATGTTAGATATGATAGCCGGAGCAACAATTTTCTCCAAAATTGATTTAAAGAGTGGCTATCATCAGGTTAGAGTTAGACCTGGGGATGAATGGAAGACCGCTTTCAAGACTAAAGATGGATTATATGAGTGGTTAGTCATGCCATTCGGTCTTTCCAACGCACCCAGCACATTTATGAGGATCATGAATCAGGTGTTGAAAGCCTTCATAGGAAAATTTGTTGTGGTCTATTTTGATGATATCCTTATATATAGCCAAACCAAGGCAGACCACTTAGATCACCTGAGCCAAGTTTGTCAAGTTCTTAGAAAAGATAGCCTCTATGCCAATATCAAAAAGTGTGACTTCCTCACACATAGAGTCATCTTTCTAGGATTTGTAGTTACTTCTGAAGGAGTGTCAGCTGACCCAGAGAAAGTCAAATCCATAGTAGAATGGCCTGTACCCAAGAACATCCATGAAGTACGTAGTTTCCATGGTCTAACCACTTTCTATAGGAGGTTTATTAGGGGATTCAGTACGATAGTGGCACCCATCACTGATTGCATTAGGAAAGGAAATTTTGAATGGACTAGAGCGGCTGATAAAGCTTTCCTAATGATTAAAGAGATAATGACACAAGCACCTGTTTTAAGGCTTCCGGATTTTTCCAAATTATTTGAGGTCGCTTGTGATGCTTCTGGGGTTGGAATTGGAGGAGTTTTAAGTCAAGAGAATCACCCAGTAGCATTCTTTAGTGAGAAGTTGAATGATGCGAGACTAAGGTATTCAACCTATGATAAGGAGCTATATGCGGTAGTACAAGCTTTACGCTATTGGCGTCACTACCTTTTACCGCAGGAATTTGTTTTATTTTCTGATCATGAAGCTCTTAGGTTCCTTAGTTCTCAGAAGAAGTTGAACCCTAGGCACGGGAAATGGGTAGAGTTCATACAAGGGTACACGTTCGTTCTGAAACATCGTGCCGGTACTGAGAATCGAGTTGCTGATGCATTAAGCCGTCGATCTATGTTGATGAATACTGTGAGGACTGAGATAGTAGGATTTGATAGGTTGAAGAGTGAGTATTCTACATGCCCTGACTTTGGTCATATCTATCACTCCCTCCAACAAGGTCCGTCTAGTGAACATAGCGATTACATTCTATTAGATGGATACCTTTTCAAGGAAAATAGGCTGTGCATTCCCAAAACTTCTGTTAGGGAATTTCTGATCTGGGAAGCCCATGCTGGAGGATTAGCTGGACATTTTGGTAGAAACAAAACCATCTTGGCTATGGAGGATCAATTTTTCTGGCCTAGTCTTAAGAAGAATGTTGCCCAGATAGTAGCCCAGTGTCGAACCTGTGCGGTAGCAAAGCACCAAAAACAAAACACTGGTTTGTACACACCTTTACCTGTCCCTGAAGGTCCGTGGCAAGACATTAGTATGGATTTCGTGACAGGTCTCCCTAGAACTCCCAAGAAACATGATTCTATCTTTGTGGTTGTCGATCGATTTTCTAAGATGGCGCACTTTATTCCGTGTTCTCAGACTTTAGATGCGTCAAAAGTGGCCAAACTTTTCTTGGATCATATCGTTAAGCTTCATGGTTTACCTAGAACCATTGTGTCAGATAGAGATGTCAAGTTCACCAGTTACTTCTGGAAAACCCTCTGGCACATGTTAGGTACCAAACTGAAATTCTCTACAGCCTATCACCCTCAAACTGATGGCCAAACCGAGGTTGTAAACCGAAGCTTAGGTAATCTATTGAGGTGTTTAGTTGGAGAAAACTTAGGGAACTGGGATCTTTTACTTCCTCGTGCTGAGTTTGCTTATAATAGCTCAGTCAATAGATCTATTGGGAAGAGTCCATTTGAAGTGGTCCATGGATATAAACCTAAGAGACCTTTAGATCTAGTCCCATTACCAGCACATGCACGGGTGTCGGAATCCGCCGAATCATATGCACAGCATCTTAAGGACTTGTATAAGGAGATTAGCCAAAAGATTCAAACAAGCAATGAATTTTATAAGCATACGGCTGATCTACATAAACGGCTTAAAGAATTTAATGAAGGGGATTTAGTAATGATTAAACTCAAACCAGAGAGGTTTCCACCCGGAACAATGAAGAAACTCCATGCCCGGGGAGCCGGACCCTTCAGAATAATAAAGAGAATTGGATCTAATGCTTATGTAGTAGATTTACCATCTAGTTATGGCATTAGTTCTACTTTTAATATTTCTGACCTCAAAGAATACAAGGAACCTGTACCAATACCTGATGAGCTTTTTGGTCCTAGTGTATCCTTTGAGAGTGATGTCCCAAATGAGTGTCCACCACCAAATATTCCTGAGCAAAGAGAGAGTGTTGAAAGAATCTTGGATGACCAGATTATCACCACTAGAAATAAGGGCTACCAACGCTATCTGATTCGATGGCAAGGACGTCCTGAATCTGAAGACTCCTGGATCACCCGAGAGGACCTGCAACAAATCGACCCGGATATAATAGAAACATATCACTCGACAGGGTCGAGTTCCTCCCACCCTGGGAGAATTGGTGTGGGCACCAGGTTAACAAAAAGACTTCAACCCATCCAAAAGTCCTTATGGTTGGAGTAACAAATCATGTCAATATTTTATTTCAAAATAAATGTAATCAAGGACAGGTTAGTCCGCTGTTGGGTCAGTCAATCCAGTCAACTCACTTTTGAAGACTTATCAAGAAGCAACTCGGGCTTCAAAGTACCACTTCATCACTTCACCACCAATGGAGCCCACACTTGAAGACACATCACCACCCTAGAGCCGACTCTTGAAGGCACATCACCACCACCTTGGAGCCGACTCTTGCCACCTCATCAGACACCTCACCACTAAAGGAGCTGACTCTTAATCAAGTCCCAAGGAGCCAATTCTTGAAGAAAGTCAATTAGTCAAAGTCCAAAGTCATGGAGATGGTCAAATTGTCAAAATCAAGAAGGAGGTCAAATCACCAAGTCCAAGTTTTTGAAGATGGTCAACCAAGTCAAGCCTTAGCATGTCATTTGAATTTAAATTCATGCTTGGCCGACCAAAGCTCTCCAAAGCAAGGGTGGTCGGCCAAAGTGAGGGGGGACCACTCCTCCAAATCATATCAAACCTATTCCCACAATTCTCTCCTTATTCCATGTAACTTCCCCATGATATCCTCCACCAAATTAGGTTAGTTTGAATTCAAATGTAAGTCTTTAAAAAGCCTTGGGCATGAGAAATGTGGGAGATTGATAAATGAATGAAAAAAAAAAGCTCTTTCTTCTATGTGAAGGTCTTGGCTATGTGCCCCTCTTTGGCTTTGTGCCTAGGTTTCTTTTAGGTCTATGTGACCTTGTTTCTCTCTTCCTCTTCCTCCTCTTTTCTCCACTTCAAACACTTTCTTTCCATTGCATCTCTCAAAGAAGATCAAGTTCGCATCAAAGTTCAAGAAGAAATCAAGCCAAGAATCAAGTGATCAAGCAAGGAGCCGGTTCTCCAACCCTAGGAATCAGAAAGGAGTCGATTCCCTCAAGAAGAAGAAGCCTTCATCCATCCTTCAACCCATCATTCTTCCCTTCTTTAATTTGAGTTCTTTAGCTTGTTTCTAATCCCAGGTTTCTTTGTGACAGGGCCTCCGGAATCCAGACTTTAGAAGAAGGAACTTCTTGCCAGAACCCAGAATGCTGAGTGAGCCACCAAGTGGTGTATTTTGGTCATCCTAGAACTTACCTTGAGAGAAATCCTTTGGATTGATCAAGGTCAGGTAATCCCTAACTTCTTAGGGTTTGGATTATTAAAAAGTAGGACTAGCTTAATTTAGATGGTTAATTTACTATGGTAGATCATTATTATTCTGTTTAGTCCACTCTAGATTTGCGTTTAATCATATTGAGTTGTGTTCATTAAATTCCTAGTCATTATAGTTCGATTAGCCATATGCTTAAGAAATTAATTAGATTGATCTTTAACTAATCTCCTTTAGAATATTTAGTCTCATTCCTTCATCTCATAAAGCATTTTTTTCTCATTTCTTCTTCCCATCACTAACCAAAAACCTCCTTGGTTTTCAACTAGACTAACCAAAAACCTTTACAACAAAGATATGAGAAAAAGTAAAGCAATAAGAAAAGCTTTTTAATATAAAGCTGATATCTCTTTGAAGCTTGGAGAAGTTTCTTGCCTTGAACTCGATGAAGCCTCAATCAATACTTAAAAGTGTTGGACTTGAATGCTTCTTGATAGTTTGGAATGCTTGGAGACTTCTTTTTGCTTGAAGATAGTTGCTCTCAATAAATGGGAGTGAATGCACTTGCTTTTCTCTTTTTTTTTTTTGTTTTCACTTGTTCTCTTGTTTCTTGTATTTCTTCTTTTGATTTTCTTGAATTCAAATCACTTAAATACCATCCCAAGGACTTAAAGATGGTTTATGACCATTAGATATGAAAAACTAGCCATTGGAAGCTAAGAGGGTCGAGTTCTATGTTTGAAAAACTAGCCGTTACTATTCCCAGAACTCCAAGTATCGACACTTCAAGTTATGAGTCGACACTTAAGGTCGACACTTAAGTCCCTGAGTTGACACATAGATCAAAATTCTTCATTGAAGCTCTCTGGAATTCTCAAATAAGTTGACACTTCTTCAGGTGAGTCGACACTTGAGTCAACACTTGACATCCATGAGTTGACACTTCAACCAAGTCTTCAACTTTAGCATGTTCTGTAAGAAATTTGTCTCAGGCCTTGAGTCGATCCTTGAGTCGATACCTTGAGTCGATACTTGAGTGGCATGAGTCAATACTTCAGCCATGCCATCTGAAACTCTTTCTACATGCTGGCTTGAGTCGACACTTAAACTGCCATGAGTTGACACTTGAACTGTGAGTCGACACTTTGAATCGACACTTGCTGAGATTTCTTCAAAAATCACTGAAACCCTGCTAAAACCATTTTGAGTTGAACTCTTTAAGTCCTTTCAAGCATTTCTCAAGTACTTAAGTCCATTAATATTGATCTTTCATCCACAGAAATGGCTTCTTCATTATTTGACAAGCAATCTAATTTAGTTATTTTGATGAGTACCTTTTTCTATTAAACACACTTTAAGAAATATGTTAGTACTCAAATTATACTTAAGTATTTTGCTTATCATCAAAATCAATAACGGAGTCAACAAAGACATCTTAGATCCTTTAGGGTCAGTAGAGGTGATTTCTTTTAGAACCCAAACTTTTTTAACACTATTTAGTTTTCTATGATATATAAGTAAGCTTTATGTCATAATCTACTATAACAATGACACGTAATACTAGATAATACAAGAACAAAGAAATTTTTAAAATATTTTTGCTATTTTTGTTATTTAAAATCTAATCTAGTTTTGTTAAAAATAACGCTTTGACTATTTAAAAGCATTTCTAGTTTCTCAGAACTATAGGTAAATTTTTCAATAAAAGGTTTAACTTTATCAAGTTCTCCTTTCAAACTCTTATTTTCTTTGATTAAGATTTTATTTTTTTTGAAAGCTTTTTATTTATTAAGGCTAGCTTTTACTTTTTCAAATTCTTATTTTTTTGAGTTAGACTTTCATTTACTTTTATTAATTCTTCCTTTTTATTAGTTAAGGCAAACTTTTGATTCTTCAACTCTTTATTATCTTAAGTTAAGATATCATTCTCTTTTGATAACTTTTCATTTGTACTAGTTAACTCAAAAACTTATTTTTTTTATTTCTTTATTTTTTAGTTTTAGTTTCTTAAAATCATCCACGAGTTTAGAAAAAGCATTTTGTATTTCTTCAAAAATAATCAACTTCAGTTTCAAACCTTATCGCTTTCTCATAGGTAATGAAGCATAGGTTTGCAACATCTTGTATTTTTTCATCAAAACTAGAGTTCTCACTCTCACTCCATATCACCATCATTGCCTTCTTCTTGTATTTTTCCAAGGCTTTTTTAAGAATGGAATAGTCCATCTTGTAGTGACCAGCCTCTTACATTTGAAATAAATAGGTTGGTCCTTCTCTTTCTCCTTTTCCTTCTCCTTGCTTGGCTCTCCTTTATGAAGCTTCTTCTTGTAGCCATGCTTCTTTCTTCTTATGAACCTTCTAAATTTTTCGATACAAGGGCCATTTCATCATCCTCATCTCTCTCATATGAGTCTTTACTAGATTCTTCCTTGGTAGTTATAGACTTGAGAATAATAGACTTCTTTTTCTTTTCATTTTTGGCCATCTTTTATTTCAAGGATAGCTTATAGATCATAAGACGACCTAGGAATTATTCAAGAAGAAGTGTGTTAAGATCTTTGGCCTCTTGTATGGTGGTGACCTTCGCATCCCATGAAGTTGGAAGAGACTTGAAAATTTTGTTAACAAGTTCAGCATTAGAGTAAGACATGCCCAAACTTTTCAAATTATTTATGATGTTAGTAAATCTAGTGTACATTTCAGTTATAGATTCACTAGGCTTTATCCTAAACATTTCATATGTATGAATAATCATATTAATATTAGATTATTTTACTTGATTAGTACCCTCATAGATAACTTCAAGTATATCCTATATTTCTTTGGCTGAAGAATAAGCAGAAATCCTATCAAACTTACCAGGATCTAAAGCACAATAAAGTAAGTTCATAGATTTTGCACTCAATTCAGCTTGTTTTATGTCATGCTTATTCCAACTATTCTCATACTTGGGAACGGCAATATTTGTATGTAAATATGCATGCTAGTTTTTCAGCATATATAGTTTGTTCCACCGAACAAAGATGGATGGTTTGAAGCTTGTTCCTTGACAACACAAGCACCAAATTGGGCTACCATTCAATCTTTGACTCTAAATCATTAAATCAAATTTGTTGAGTACCAAGCTCTGATACCACTTGTCTCTAAATCATTAAATCAAATTTGCTGAGTATCAAGCTCTGATACCACTTGTCATCCAGTGAAGCAACCTAAGAGAGAAAGTAAATTAGATTTTTCAAAACTTTTAACAAGTATGTGCTAAGTTTGAAAAATAGTGAAGTGATTGTATTGTAATGTATGTGTGCAGAATATAACTATATATAATATTGTAAAAGGAAAAAGATAAAAATAAGGCATAATAAATATACAAGATTTTTAGTGGTTCAGTGCATCCCAAGCACCTATATCCACTCCTTGAGGACTCCTAGAGAATTTCACTATAATCTTCCAAGATTATAATTAGTTTGTTTTTGGGGCTTACAAACCTAATTCTGATTAGTTTTTCCTTAGGCTCACCAACTGTAACCTTACAACAATCCAATCCTAGGTTTGTAATTCAATTTCAAAGCTTGGATATACCTTTCTCTTAGTTTTGATCCCCTTAAAACTAGTTGTAACAAATGAAATAAAGTACAAGAGTAATAAAATCAAAAAGCTCTCTATAAGAGCAAAAGAATGTTGATGAAGCCCTTGAAGGAATTTTTTAAGTTGTCTTCTTCAATGAAAAGCCTCTAATAAATGCTTGATAATTGATAATTGAGAATTGATGGCACACTTTTTAAGAACTAGGCTTATGTTTGGATGCTTGTGCTTTTAAAGATTCTTCCTTGGATGTATTAGCTTTGTCTTTTATTCTCTTACTTCTTCAATATATTTGGTGAGAAATAAATGCTCTTAGAACTTTCAAAAAATCCATTTGTGGTTGTCAAATATATAAACTAGCTATTTGGACCTTTATACCACTTTTTGTAGTTTAAAAAATATAGCCATTACTATATTGTTAGAAGCTGAATGTCGATATTTGAGTTTGTGAGTTGATATCTTGAGTCGACACTTAAAATTTAGGTATCAATACTTGAGCTATTCTAAAAAAGTTTGCTCTTTATTATTTTATGTGACTTTGATACTTGGAGCTTGACTTGATCGTTAAGTCAATACCATGAATTGATACTTGAAGTCCAAGAATCGATACTTGAGTTTGTATCAAAAATTTTACTTTCTATTATTTCTTGTAGCTTCAACACTTAGGGCTCAAGCTGACTCTTGAGTCGATACTCGAAGTCCTGGTGTCGACATTTGGGGCACCACGGCTAAAACTTTGTATATCAATGTATTTTCTTTTCTGAGTCTTTTCTGAAGGTCGACACTTCACTTTCTTGAGTCGACACTTAAGTTGAGACACTTAAGAAATGCATGTCAAACTCTCAATTTTGAAATTTTGACATGATTTCTTCCATTCCAACCTTCAATTATCTAATAAAACATAGTTTCTTTGACTTTTTCACTTGTGAAAATATCAGAAACATGTAATTCACTTACTTAAGGGTTGTTCATTTTAGTTCATTTTATATTAGGTTTGAAGGATATATGAAACATTGATCTCAAAACTCTAACAAATTATTAGTATCTCATATATACTCAAATATTTTGTTATTCATTAAAATCAAGGCTGGAGTCGATAGGATGACCCAGAGAAGGCTCTACATATTAGAGCTCTTTTTCTTGAAGAAGAAAAGAGGTGACTATTGGAGTTCATTTGATGAAATGCAGACATTTTTAGTTGGTGGCATCAAATATGTCGGGAATCCCTCCAAAGGTCATCATCCATAAACTGGATGTCGAATCGAAGTATAAGCCAATCTAGTAGAAGTAAAGAAACTTTATGTCTGAGAGATAGAAGGACATTGATGAGGAAGTTGATAAATTACTGGCAGCAAGGTTTATTTGGAATGCTCATTGATGGGGACATCAACATTGGAAAGAGAATTCAAGCTTCAACCAAGTTCCTTATGAAATAAGCCAAGAGGATAAGGGCCATTTGGATGGGAGTTGACTCAACATTGAAGCCCAGAAAGATTAATCAAGGAGGACATCTAAAGGGATTAAGCCCAATATATCAACGAAGGAAGCCTATTTTTCCTTGAGCCAACTCAAGAAGAAAAGGCATCAACCTCATGAGTCGACTCAAGCTCTTTGAGTTGGCTCAACCTGTTCTTGAGCTGACCCATTGGTCAAGCAAAATCTTTTCTTATGCCACTTGTAAGCCCTCCTCTGAAGCCACTTGGAAGCACTTTTTGAAGTCCATTTGGAAGCCTTCTTGAAGCCAACACAACCCCTCCTTAGGTGCCACATAGAGGCCACTTCATCAAGACTATTTTGGGGTTCACATGGAAGGAATAAACTACCTATAACTTTTCCCTAACAAATCTCCAACTAACTTGACATGTGGGATGCCACTTGGTCCTCCACTTCATCAGCCACCAAGACCACTATATCAATAAGAAAGCCACATGGATGACACTTAGGTGCCTCATGAGATTAGTTGTAACAAATTCTAGAAGAAAATATTGTTGGAACCACTTTTAGTTGGATCTACCTAATCTATCAATCAGTATAACTAATCAAGAGATTAGTTGGGGATTAGTTTGGCCAAAATTATGGTTTGCTTGGCCTATAAACAGGGCTCCAAGCCCCTCTTGTAAAGCATCTTATGTTGAGTAATGAAAGGATTTCTTTCTTGCTAAAAGTTCTCTTGAGTTTTCTTGTGTGGAGAGGGTGAGATGCCTTCTTTTGCTTGAGGTGTGAAGCCTCATTTTGAGATGGGTGGGATGCTCTTGTATGAGAAGAGGGTGGGATGCCCTTGATCTGGTTCCAAGCTCAAGTCCATCAAGCTCCATGCCAAGCTTTCATCTTCTCTTCCTTTCTTTCCCTTCTTCATTTCCTCCTTTTGATTTCACTTTCACACCTCATGATGGGTTCTTTGCAGGTTCTCTCAGGGATCTCGGGTTGAAGATGAAGGTTTCCAAGCCATGAGCCATCTACAAGGTGAGTCCACAAGGTTAGGGAGTGTAGATCTTATGATCCAAGCCTCTTCCTATAGTGTTGAGTGAACCCTTCCACCAAATAATTTTAGCCATCATTATTGGTAGGAGAACTATTCCTAAGCTCTTTAGATCTGATCATTTGAAGATTAACTTGTTCTAGTAATGATGGTTTCCTTATCATGAAGATCCTATTCTTAGTTTGAACTAGATCTACATTGCGGGTGTTGTAACTTAGATCAACTAGTCTCTATCATGAAAATTCTTTCCTTGGATTAATTTAGCTCGTTTGTGTATGAATTTTTTGCTCAATTTAATTTATTAATCATCTTGCTTGAATCTCCATCCATCATGAATGCACGATCTCTTTCCGTCTCGTATCAATTTTTGGTATCAGAGCTTATGGTTTACTAGGTCAAGTTACTGAAACTTTGTTCCTTTGTGTGTTGCTTGTCTTCAAGTCCAAAATTCAAAGCCAAAATTCGAGATTTAAATTTCAAAATTTTGGATCTAAAACTTAACTCTATGATCTAAAAGTTTTAATTTAAATTTTAAATTTTTAAGATTTTTAAATTTGAATTTCGAATTTTAAATCTAGTCAATTGGAAGTTTGCTAGTTACTGAAAATTTTCTCTAATTCAAGAACAAATTTCCAAACCATAATTCAAAATTTTAAAATTAAAATTTTGAAATATGAAATCTAAACTTTGAAATCTAATTATTACAACTTAAAATTTAAATTTTTGAGAATTTAAAATTTGAATTTTGAATTTTTGGTTAGAAGGTTGTTAGTTGGAGGTTTCCTACAACAACTTTGGGTTAGATCCCTCCAAAACGAATTTCCAACCATAAATTCAAAATTTAAAAATTCCAAATTTGAAATCTGAGATCTCCACCTCAAAAATTAGAATTTGAAAATTTTTTAGATTCGAATTTCGAATTTTGAGTGTTTTATGGTTAAAGATTTGTTAGTTGGAAGCTTCTTGCAACAAACTTTACTTACAAGCCTTCATAAACGAATTTCCTATCCAAAATTTGAAAATTTAATTTCAAAATTTAAAATTTAAAATGTTAACTTTTAAATCTGATAAATCCAATTTAAAATTCTAGTTTTTGAAATTTTTAAATTTTAATTTCAAATTTATAAAACTAGTTAGTTGGAAGTTTGTTAGTGGCTGAGATTTTTCTTACAACAACTTTTACTTCCAAGAATGAGTTTTTTAACTAAACTTTTAAATTTAAAATTTAAAATTTGAGTTTTAAAATCTAAATTTACAGATCTGAAATTTTCAATTTAAATTTTGAAATTTGAAATTTTGAAATTTGGACTTTGAATCATTTGATTGTGCTATTCTAATTATTGTGCTAACTAGTTGGTGAATTGTTTGTGCATCCATTTCTAAATCCATTTAAAGGCATTCAATATAACATAAGGGAAGGAGGTCATTACCTTTCCTTGGATCAAAACAATTACCCACATTTGCATTGACATAAGCCATAATTAAAATCAAGAAGAAATCTAAAACTAGGGACATCCACAAGTCAAGTTCAAGTGCAAGATGAGGCAAAGTATTATTTGAGTTTGTATTTACTCCTTGAAATTGGTGTCTAAGGCTAGAGGTCCAACGACAAACGCCTTAAGCAAACTTATGATTTTTAATTAGAACCTCGCGAAAGTAAGGGAAGCCTCCTGCAACCCCACCTCTTACTTGGCTAGTGGAAAGGGTAATTGCATCCTTAACTAGTACCTAGTCAATTCCAGCATTTTGAACTTCTAGGTCTAGGAGCCCTAAAAGCTAAGTTTTTACTACTTGTCCAATTGGTCTGAAGCCCTATACCAACAGTCCTACACTCAGTCTAGTTTACCCATGGATCCCAATCTTGAATTCTTTATGAGGACCATGACTGAAAAGTTTGATACCCTAACTAAACAATTAGGGCAAATGAACAAAGAGTTAGGACAAGTGGATAATCAAATCAGGAACCTCGAAGAAAATCGCTTGACCCTTACTAAACCTAAATCACCTAGTCCACCTCCCCTTGGTCCAAGAGCCCATTATCATGATCTCACCCCTAAATACAACCCTAGATGCCCCTACCAAGATTTTGATGATTCGGAGCTAAGATCCTTTAAGAACAGTCGACCTTATGCACCCACTTTTGATGAAAATTTAGATCCTGAAATGTACATCGATTGGGAGAACAGAATGGACTGATACTTTGAGTGGGATGAAATGTCAAAACAAAGGAAGTGCAAATTTGCCAAACTTAGGTTAGTCCGACATGCAAAGCTATATTGGGAAGATGTTGAGCGCGAATGTTATTATAGTGGAGATAAAATAACTACCTGGAGAGATATGAAGAGTAAGCTTAGAGAAAAGTACCTATATAGATATTATGAGCAAAGACTTTTAGACCAATGTTACAGATTGAGACAAGATGATAAAACCGTGTATGAATATATTACAAAATTCAATGAGTTTGTCAGGAGATGTAGCACGGCCGAATCTAAAGCAATGGTTATATCTATATCTCGAGCTGGCCTACTGTTGCTGCCAGGATCGCCATGGCCCGTAGCTGCTGCTGGCACCGAAGTGTGCTCCCTTCGCTGCCAGGCGATCCTCCACTCCTGGACCTACAAGACAAGGGTTAGTGACCCGGGCCGGGGTTTCCGGTGGGGGCACTCTGACGGTCAAGTCAGTGACGATCCAGGGAAACAGATCCTCCTAGTCGAGCCCCTCTTATGGACTCCACGCAAGGAGGAGTGAGTTGTGAATATGAATAGCAAGTGTGTCGAGGGAAATGTGGCCTAATTAGGGGGAGTCCCTGTATGGCCTTCCTTCCCGGTTTTGCTCTGGAATGCTGGTGGTGCCATGCCCCTCTTCCTGGTGGGGGTTGCACTCTTTTTCTTTTTTTTCTTGGCTTGTATTTTGCCTGTGTGTTGGTGTTGTTGTGTTACCTCTGAGTTTGTTGCAAACTAGGTTACCGTTGGATGTCTGCATCGGGATCTCCGTCGAGCTGTCAGGCATGTACGGCGGTGTCCCGAGGAGTCTTTCCTGATTCATGATAAGGGAAGCTGTCATGCGCTCCGACACTCTTCTTGGTTGCCTCATTCCAGAAAATCTGGCAGTGCCACGAACGGTGGGCCACCGCCCACGGGATTCGAATCTCCCGGTTGGCTTCCTCTCTTGGATGATTCGGGTGGTTGGTGAGGAGCATGGCATCTCGATCAGTGCGCTTCTTCCCTTTCTAGTATAACTGGCGACTACAGGTGGTCAGTACGGCCTGGGAGGCACTCCAGTATAGTCCTCGGGTGGCTCACCGGCATTCTGGGCTGGCGAGGACCTCGTCCGAGCTGGGGCTGAGCTAGAACGACAGGGCTCGCTCTGACCTGGATGCCTCGAACTTGCGGGGGCATCTTGGTGGAGGAGGGTTGGTGCAGGCCCGGTCCAGAGGGCGCATGCTTGGAAAGGCTCCATGTTGGCGGGTGAGCGTTGAGCTCGACTCCACAGGGCTCAAACCTCTGAGGGTCTCGCTATAGAGGGCAGAGGGCGGACCCGGTCCAGAGGGCGCGTGCTCGGAGGGGCTCCACATTGGCGGGTGAGCGCTGAGCTTGACTCCGACCACAGGGCTCAAACCTCCGAGGGTCTCGCTCTAGAGGGCAAAGGGCAGACCCGGTCCAGAGGGCGGGCGCTCGGAGAGGCTCCATGTTGGCAGGTGAGCACTGAGCTCGACTCTGACCACAGGGCTCAAACCTCCGAGGGTCTCGCTCTGGAGGGCAGAGGGTGGACCCGGTCCAGAGGGCGCGCGCTCGGAGAGGCTCCACGTTGGCGGGTGAGTGCTGAGCTCGACTCCGACCACAGGGCTCAAACCTCTGAGGGTCTCGCTCTGGAGGGCAGAGGGCAGACCCGGTCCAGAGGGTGCATGCTCAGAGAGGCTCCACGTTGGCGGGTGAGCGCTGAGCTCGACTCCGACCACAGGGCTCAAACCTCCGAGGGTCTCACTCTGGAGGGCAGAGGGCGGACCCGGTCCAGAGGGCACGCGCTCGGACAGGCTCCACGTTGGCGAGTGAGCACTGAGCTCGACTCTGACCACAGTCTCAAACCTCCAAGGGTCTCGCTCTGGAGGGTAGAGGATGAACCCGGTCCAGAGGGCGCGTGCTCGAAGAGGCTCCACGTTGGCGGGTGAGCGCTTAGCTCTACTCCAACCACAGGGCTCAAACCTCCGAGGGTCTCACTCTGGGGGTTAGAATGCGGCTCCGACCTAGGCATCTCGAGCTCGCGGGCCCGACTTGGCGGAGGACAGAGCTCGGCTCACTGTCTTGAGGGAGCTCAGCTTAGCTCGGTAGCGGAGTCCGGGCTAGAGAATTGATGCGGTGTCTTCCTTTGATGTGGCGCCTGTCAGTTCTCCCACATCAACGATCTTGCCACATCATTTGCCCCCCACTCTCAAGGCTTGTTAGTGCATGGCGCTCGGGCCGAAGGGAGTAATTACGGTGCTGACATGGAAAGGTGAAAATCTGGCACGATGATGGCAATGATTTTTGGCACTTCGAGAGACGGCCCTATGGACCAATGCAGGGGTGCTGCGTGGCCATGTCCGAGGAGTAGTTAATGTTGGCACAGAATTCGGAGTGGCCGGGATGCTGTTTTCGTCGATGGGCAGCACATGTCGTGGATCCATTGGCAGAGGAGTTGGATCAGTATGAATCCATCGGGTCATTTCGAAATGAAAGGACGGCCTTACTCGAAACATCCATTCTTTTGAATTCTCCCTGCCTGTTGCTGTGCCCAAGCTTCCTTCTTCCCCATAGTTGCCTCAAGTTTTCTAAGAAACCAGGTCAGTTTCTTCTTCCTTCTCCCCCTGCTAGAGTAGGGTTCTTTCTCTGGGCCTGGGGTCTTCTTTGAGTTGAGTCTGCTCTCCGTCTTCTACTTCGAGTCCTTCATTCCCCTTGTTCTTAAGGATGTCCCATTTTGGTCCGGGCTTCCGCCCCTCCACTGATCAAGGCGAGGCCGGTCCCTCCGAGCGGAGGCCGGCATCTTCTTCTTCTTCTTCTAGCGGGGAGGAAGATGTAACTCACTTCGAGCTTAGTAGGAGGCGTCCTCCTAGTCCGGTACTCATCAAGGAACCAGGATCCGGTCCTGCTTTCCCTCCTTCTCCTTCTGTCCCCATCTCTGAGTCTATCTGGTCCACAGGTCCTGGTGGGGTCGCCTCGATGATCACCGTCGGGGAACTAAGGACTGTTCGAGATGTCTATGGCATCCCGCCTTCCATTCGGCTCACGATCCCTCATCCAGGGGAACGGGTCACTTCCAATGGCCCGGGCCATCTTGCTTTTTATGAGGAGACCTTCTCCGGGGGTCTTTGGTTTCCTTTTCACCCTTTCTTTCTGTATGTCCTGGATAACTACCGTTTGGTCCCTGCACAGTTAGTGCCAAATGCCATTAGGGTTATCTTTTCTTTCATTGTACTCTGCCACCTCCATGGGTTCGTTGCCCGGTTCTCCTTGTTCAGGGCCTTCTTCGCCCTGAAGCGCCACCCAACTGAGGATGGGTTGTGGTCCTTGTCCTCCTGCCCGAAGGGCATCAGATTTGAGCTCCCCTCTTCCATCAGGGGATGGAAGAGTAAGTTTTTCTTTGTTGAGGTTAACGGGGTCGACTGGGTCTGGAGCGATCCGGACAAGTCCCCCAATCAAAATTCTGTGGTCGATGCGATTGACCGGGATGACTATGAGCAGCTCCGCACCACCCAGATTCCTCCTCTCATGGTCCTATTATATGAGCAGAACCTTACCGACTCCGGGGTCGATCCAATGAATGGGTTGGGTGAGTTCAACCTGAACTTTCCTCTTTCTTTATCTTGCACTCCTTGCACTGCTTCCCGTGGATTCTAACTGCTGTGTGACTTGCATGCAGGGATGATTTTCTTTGAGAACGACCTACTGGTGATCACTCAGAAGAGGCCGCCGACCGGGCTAACCGGGGAGCCTTCATCGAGGTGAGTCTGGGGCGAGAGGGCTCCTACGGCTGCCCCCACTATGGTGGTTGGACTGAGCTCAGCTGCTCCAGCTGGACCGAGTTCGGAGGTGACTTGCACTGCTCCAGCGCCGGTGGAGAGGGCGGCTTCTGTGGTGCCGAGGCCAGCCCAGCAGGCCCCTGCTATGGAGCCCGAAGTAGTGGCTCGGGCAAGGGCCATAGCTGCTGTCGCTGCACCCTATCGTCCTTCGAGTCCGCTTGTCGTCGAGATCAGGGATGAGGAGGTCCGGGCCATGACTAGGACCATGATCGAGGCACTGCCTGCACCGGCGCCAGCATCTCAGCCTGCCCCCTAGGACTCTTCAGCCAGCGGGGCAAGGCTGCCCACTCCCGGAGAGGGCAGGAGGGAGGAGGCACGACGCCGTCTCCCCTTTAGGATGGGGCCAGAGAGCTCGTTCCTCCGGAGCCCCGAACTGGTCGAGTGCATGATGGACTTCTCGGTCTAGACATGCGACCGGTAAGAGATGGTCGAAATGCAGTTGGACGATGTTATCAGTGCCATCTTCCCCCAACTGTACTTGGTGAGCTGTCCCTTCCTTTCTTTTCTTCTTTTTTTTTTTGAGCTGACCTCTTTTTATGGTGCAGATCGATGCCGAGGCCCTCTTCATCAAGGGCCATTATCAAACTGGGAGTGTCTCGAGCGGTAACAGGCGGCCGAGATCAAATCCCTGAAAGCCGACCTGAAGGAGAAGGTCGGAGCGAACAAGGCACTTGAACTGAAGGTCAAGGACCTTGAGAAACAACTCGCCGATGCCGAGGGGTGAGCGAAGAGACTTTTAGAGGCCAGCGACCTGGAGCGGAGCCGTTTGAAGAAGGCCATTGAAGATCTCTCCTCCATGGAGAAGAAGTTGAATTGGTATAGTGCCGAGGCTGATCGGCACAAGGAGGCCTCCCGGGCTGCCCAGGCGGAGCTGGCAATAGGGAGGGAGAAACTAGCCACAGCTGAGAAGGCGGCGGAGGTGGCGGCCAAGTCGGCGAAGGCCACTAGGCTGGAGGCTGCCGAGTCGAGGAGGGTGGCCGCTGAGGCCAAGAAGGACGCTGAGGACGTCGTCATGAAGTTCAAGGCTTCGAAGGAGTTCGTTGCCGAAATTCATCAGATGGCATCGGACTCCTTCTACAAGGGCTTTATGTTCTTGCATGGCCGGGTTGAGGCGCTTGTCTCCGAGGAGAGTCGTAGCTGCCTCAGGTATCCTTCGACCTTGGACGCGGAGCCTGACGAGGAGGTTGTCGTGGAAGCTATGGCCTCAGAGCCTTCGATGTCAGTCGAGGCTGATCCGTCTAAGATTAGAGCGCCTAGCCAAAAGCTCCTGAAGGCAGAAACTCTCAGCCGCTGGGTTCAGCAGGGGAGCCAGCCGGCGTGGAGTAGCCCTTCTCTTTCTTGCTTTGTTTTGTATTTTTGTTTCTTGTACTTAGTCAGGGTCGCCCGGCATATCGGGGGCCCACAAAATACTTGTAACTCGTATTTGATCAATGAAACTTGAGCTTCCTTGCCATTTATTTTTCGCCTAGCTCTTCCCTTCTTTTTCTCTTTCTTTCACTCCCCTTCTTTCTTCTCCTTTCTTTTTGTATATGAGTGGGGAGATCAGAGAGAAGGGCCTCACCTTGCCTGGGGGTTGAGTTATGGCACTTATGAGTTGTTGGGCTCGAAGGTGTTGTGGACTGAGAGCTATGTGGCTCGAAGGTCCCTTGGTCGGAGATCTGAGCTCCAGTCTTGGGCTGGCATCCTGGAGCTGGGCTCGAGGATGTTGGTGACTGAGAGCTGTGTGGCTCGAAGGTCCCTTGGCCGGAGGTCTGAGCTCCGATCTTGGAGTGGCATCCTAGAGCTGGGCTCGGGGACGTTGGTGACTGAGAGCTGCGTGGCTTGAAGGTCCCTTGACCGGAGGTTTGAGCTCTGGTCTTGGGCTGGCATCCTAGAGCTGGGCTCGAGGACGTTGGTGACTGAGAGCTGCATGGCTCGAAGGTCCCTTGGCCGGAGGTCTGAGCTCCGGTCTTGGGCTGGCATCCTAGAGCTGGGCTCGGGGATGTTGGTGACTGAGAGCTGCGTGGCTCGAAGTTTCCTTGGCCGGAGATCTGAGCTCCGATCTTGGGCTGGCATCCTGAAGCTGGGCTCGGGGATGTTGGTGACTGAGAGTTGCGTGGCTCGAAGTTCCCTTGGCCAGAGATCTGAGCTCCTGTCTTGGGCTGGCGTCCTAGAGCTGGGCTCGGGGACGTTGGTGACTAAGAGCTGCGTGGCTCGAAGTTCCCTTGGCCAGAGATCTGAGCTCTGATCTTGGGCTGGCATCCTGGAGCTAGGCTCGGGATGTTGGTGACTAAGAGCTGCGTGGCTCGAAGGTCCCTTGGCCGGAGGTCTGAGCTCCAGTCTTGGGCTGGCATCCTGGAGCTGGGCTCGGGGATGTTGGTGACTAAGAGCTGATAGTTTTGTTGCTATACTTCCCTCTCGTTCTCTTTCTTTCCTTCCCCTCTCTTCTTCTTTTTGAGTGGAGAGATTAGAGAAGAGGGTTCTTGCTGTGTCTCCCTCTCGTTCTCTTTCTTTTCTTCCCCTCTCCCTTTTTTTTTTTTTTTTGGAGTGGGGAGATCAGAGAAGAGGGTGCTTTTCATGTTCCCCTCTCGTTCTCTTTCTTTCCTTCCCCTCTCTTCTTCTTTTGAGTGGGGAGATCAGAGAAGAGGGTGCTTGCCGTGTTCCTCTCTCGTTCTCTTTCTTTCCTTCCCCTCTCTTCTTCTTTTTGAGTGGGGAGATCAGAGAAGAGGGTTACAGGACTTGATTGCATTGGAGCTAGGCTCGAGGCCTTCCTGGACAGAGAGCTGGGCTCGGGTCTAGGGGTTGCCTGAGGGCTTGGCTCAAGTCTTTGGCGCCTTGGAGCTAGGCTCGAGGCATTGATGGGAGCTACTTTGCCACATGATCCCTTGGCATCTCGGAGCTAGGCTCGGAGACGTTTGAGATTGAGATCAGCTTGGCTCGATGATCCCTTGGCCAGAGATCTGAGCTCCGATCTTGGGTTGGCATCCTGGAGCTGGGCTCGGGGATGTTTGAGATTGAGAGCTGCATGGCTCGAAGATCCTTTGATGTCCTGGAGCTGGGCTCAAGGATGCTTGAGATTGAGAGCTGCATGGCTTGAAGATCCCTCGACATCCTGGAGCCAGGCTCGGGGATGCTTTGAGATTAAGAGCGACGTGGCTCAAAGATCCCTTAACATCCTGGAGCTAAGCTCGGGATGCTTTGAGATTGAAAGCGGCGTGGCTCGAAGATCCCTTGACATCCTGGAGCTAGGTTTGGGGATGCTTTGAGATTGAGAGCGGCATGGCTCGAAGATCCCTTGGTCGAAGATCTGAGCTCCGGTCTTGGGCCGGCGTCCTAGAGCTAGGCTCGGGGATGCCTGATATTGTTCCCTTCAAGACATATAGATACTCGTGCAAGGAAAAAGTCATTATCATTATTATCGATAAGAAACCTTACATCATAGGTGGCGTTGTCACGGATCGCGGGCACTCCATGTCCTGGGGAGCCTGATGCCATCGAGATCTTCGAGGTGATAAGCCCCTCGTGATGGGGCTTCGGCCGCCTTGTTGGGACCTTCCCAGTTTGGAGGGAGCTTGCTGCATTTTCGGGACTAATTTTCCTCTGCCCGGCGCAGCACCAGATTTCCGGGCCTAATGGTTCTTGGCCAAACCTGGGCGCTGTAACGTCGGGGCTGCTCGTTGACGGTGAGTTTTATTGGGGCCGCGCTGAGCGGGTTGGGCCTAAGTCAATCTCAGGACGATGTTGTAAGCCGTAGGAAGCCCGTCGACAACAAAAGTCATCATAGTGGCGCTCTGGGAGGAGGCGTCATAAGGAAGCACGTCCGCGAAGCTTCCGTTACCGACTGTGGTGCACTTTTCCGGGGTGGTTCGCGATCATCATCCTGACGATCGTGGCAACTTCATTTGCCTTTCTTCCTCGCTTTCTCCTTCCCGCATAGTGGGGACATCATTCTTGGGGTCCCCTGCCCCCCGGGCCCTCTTGTATGCACGCGCGGCTCCCCAGGTGATCACGCCCACCGACTTCACGGTGGGGCGGCTGTCGACGGTTGGAGCTGGCGGGAGAGCGGCGAGCGCCTGGGGCCTCGCTTGAGGTCTGCCCCCCTCCGCAAACCTTTGAAGGTAGCCTCTCTTGATGAGTTTCTTGATTTCTTACTTGGGGCCGCAACATTCTTCGATGTCATTGCCGTGATCGCAGTGAAGGCAACAATACTTCATCTCGCCACGACCAGTGAAGGGCTCAATGGTACCGGGTGTTGTAGTCCACAGGCTCGTTAGTTGAGCCTTGTATACTGGCGAACCGGCATGAGAACTCCGCTAGCCCACGCTCATGTTTCTCCAGGCGTCTTTTCGCTACGTGCCTGATGGCTTCGTCAGCGGGTCCTTCCACCGAAGGAGACAAAGAAGGTGATGTGGGTGCCCTTGGGAAGGGGGAGCCCCTTGCACGACTGATAGAGGCCTTTCAAGCTTGTGTCGTCACCATTCTTCCATGGAGTGTCAATCTATAAAGAGGTGGAGGACTTGATCACGCCTCCCTACCTGGCGCGCCAATCTGTTACCGCCAGAATCGTCGTGGCCCATAGCTGCTGCCGGTGCCGGAGTGCGCTCCCTTCGCAGCCAGGCGGTCCTCCGCTCCTGGACCTGCAAGACAGGGATTAGTGACCCGAGCCGGGGTTTCCGGCGGGGGCACTCCGACAGTCAAGTCAGTGACGATCCAGGAAAACAGATCCTCCTGGTCGAGCCCCTCTTGATGGACTCCACGCAAGGAGGAGTAAGTTGTGAATGTGAATAGCAAGTGTGTCGGGAGAAATGTGGCTTGATTAGGGGGAGTCCCTATGTGGCCTTCCTTCCCTGTTTTGCTCTGGAATGCTGGTGGTTCCATGCCCCTCTTCTTGGTGGGGGTTGCACTCTTTTTCTTTTTTTTCTTGGCTTGTGTTTTGCCTGTGTGTTGGTGTGGTTGTGTTGCCTCCGAGTTTGTTGCAAACTAGGTTACCGTTGGACGTCCGCCTCGGGATCTCTGCCGGGCTGTCAGGCACGTGCGGCGGTGTCCCGGGGAGTCTTTCCTGATTCATGATAAGGGGAGCTATCATGTGCTCCGACACTCTTCTTGGTCGTCTCATTCCGAAAAACCTGGCAGTGCCTCGAATGGTGGGCTGCCGCCCACGAGATTCGAATCTCCTAGTTGGCTTCCTTTCTTAGGTGATCCGGGTGGTTGGTGAGGAGCGTGGCATCTCGATCAGCGCGCTTCTTCCCTTTCTAGTGTAACTGGCAACTGCAGGTGGTCAGTATGGCCTGGGAGGTGCTCCAGTATAGTCCTCGGGCGGCTCGCCGGCATTCTGGGCTAGCGAGGATCTCGTCCGAGCTAGGGCTGAGTTGGAATGGCAGGGCTCGCTCTGACCTAGATGCCCCGAACTTGCGGGGATGTCTTGGTGGAGGGCAGAGTGCGGGCCTGGTCCAGAGGGCACGCACTCGGAGAGGCTCCACATTGGCGGGTGAGCGCTGAGCTCGACTCCGACCACAGGGCTCAAACCTCTAAGGGTCTCGCTCTGGAGGGCAGAGGGCAGACCCGGTCCAGAGGGCACACGCTCAGAGAGGCTCCACGTTGGCGGTGAGCGTGAGCGCTGAGCTCGACTCCGACCACAGGGCTCAAACCTTCGAGGGTCTCGCTCTGGAGGGTAGAGGGTGGACTCGGTCCAAAGGGCGCACGCTCGGAGAGGCTCCACGTTGGCTGGTGAGCGTTGAGCTCGACTCCGACCACAGGGCTCAAACCTTCGAGGGTCTCGCTCTGGAGGGTAAAGGGTGGACCCGGTCCATAGGGCGCACGCTCGGAGAGGCTTCACGTTAGCAGGTGAGCGCTGAGCTGGACTCCGACCACAGGGCTCAAACCTTCGAGGATCTCGCACTTGAGGGCAGAGGGCGGACCTGGTCCAGAGGGTGCGCGCTCGGAGAGGCTCCATGTTGGCGGGTGAGCGTTGAGCTCGACTTCGACCACAGGGCTCATACCTCCGAGGGTCTCGCTTTGGAGGGCAGAGGGCGGATCCGGTCCAGAGGGCACACGCTCGGAGTGGCTCCACGTTGGCAGGTGAGCGCTGAGCTCGACTCCGACCACAGGTCTCAAACCTTCAAGGGTCTCGCTCTGTGGGATAGAATGCGGCTCTGGCCTAGGCATCCCGAGCTCGCGGGCCCAACCTGATGGAGGACAGAGCTCGGCTCGCTATCTTGAGGGAGCTCAGCTCAGCTCGGCAGCGGAGTCCGGGCTAGAGAATTAACGCGGCGTCCGACACACCGTCTTCCTTTGACGTGGTGCCTGTCGGTTCCCCCACGTCAGCG
Organism: Areca catechu; assembly: GCA_021397845.1. NCBI lineage: Eukaryota > Viridiplantae > Streptophyta > Magnoliopsida > Arecales > Arecaceae > Areca > Areca catechu. Next base: position 47,724,155 of record CM038046.1, on the reverse strand, counting down.
ATCCTGCCACATCACCTACAAAAGGACATCCAGTGAAAATTATTTCAATGAAAATTCATGACCTAGAAGAAGCCTACTAAATTACTAGAAAATTCGAGACATATAAGAGGGAACTCTTGATCACTCGACCTAAGTCCAATAAGGATAATACATCTGGATATAGGCCTAGTTCTAGTCAGATTCCTTCAAACAAGCCAACTCCTATTATCCCAGTAGTTTGTAAGGAAGAAATCCTTGAACCCTTTGAAGAGCTAAAAGTAGAGATATATGATGCTGAACCAAGTTCAATAGATGAATATGAAAAATGTAATGCCTTTCAGTTTGAAAAATGTACGAGCCACCTATCAATGACTAGTTAATAAGGTTTTTGAAAAATGTACGAGCCCATTGATGGCATCTTGTCAAGAGCTCCAAAGAGGTCGATCATATCAAAGACCTAGAGAAAGCCTTCAACACCCTTCATTGATATCAAATGAAGCTAAATTCAAGCAAGTGAGATTTTGGTGTTACTACTAGCAAGTTTCTCGGATTCATGGTCACCAAGCATGGCATTGAAACAAATTTGGAGAAGATCCAAGTGATTCTTAATATGTTGCATCCAATCTCCAAGAAGGAAGTGTAGAAACTCACTAGGGACATCACCACTCTCAGTAAGTTCATCTCAAGATTGGTTAAGCGGTGCTTGCCATTCTTCAAAATTCTATGATAAATACACAACTTCAACTTGATAGAAGAATTCTGACAAGCATTTGAGGAGCTGAAGGAGTTCCTCGGATCTCCACCCTTGCTTTCAAAATCAAAATCAGGGAGGAGCTTACTTGTATCTTACTGCATCTCCCAAAGTAGTAAGCTCTATACTTATTCAGGCAGATGATAAAGGAATTCAAAAGTCCATCTACTATACTAGCCGAGCACTCCATTATGCAAAGACTAGGTACTTTAAACTTAATAAGATATTACATTTATGCACTAATCATTTACACATCATCTCAAGCCTTACTTCAAAGCACATTCAATCATCGTTCTAACCGACCAGCTACTAAAGGCTATATTGCAATGACTTGATACCTTTAGGAGGATAGCCAAATGGGTAGTCAACTCAATGAATTTGATATCTCCTATCATTTGAGATCCAAAGGTCCAAGACTTAGCTGATTTCCTTGTCAAGTGCACATGGTTGGATGGCAAGCCTAGGGGAACATCCTTTGAATGACTTAATGAGCTATCTAATCTGGGGATAACTTGGATTCTTCATGTGGATGGAACTTCAAACTCTTAAGGAAGCAAAGCTGGACTCATTCTTACAAACTTGGAAGGAGTGGTTACTAAGTATGCTCTTTGCTTCTCATTCACTCAAGGTGGTCGAGTCCTTTCTTAATGCTGAGTTCTTTGGTCAGGGTGGGGGAGCCCTAGAGGTTGCAAAGGGGGCCCCGATTGATAGGCCCAGATGAGGTCACTTCATAGTAATAGCCTTATTCGACTGCTAGCTCTCAATAGCTGCTCTCCTCTTTGCCATTGCTGCCTTGCGAAATTGCTCGACTGAAAGCTTCCTCATACCTGTGGGGTAAATCAGCTGATTTAGCCAAAACTTAGATATAAAGAAAAAAAAGATACCATAAGAAACTTACTAAGAGAGTTGCTCGAACTTAGTCCAACTTGGTGAAGATTTTCCTCAGTCAGAATCTTTTAGAGAGAGAACTTTTCTTGGTGCTCAACTTTTGGAAGTCTTTTTCATCAGTGTTAAGCACTAAGCTATTCTTATTCAAGGTGGGATTTGGCTCTCCCCAAATCCAGTCCCTTCGCCATGGTTGGTCCGAAGATACCAAAAGAATCTACCCTTCCAGTCATGAATGGAAGAGGGGAGACCATGAATGAAAGATTACCCATGATGGGGGCCAAAATACCTCCAACCCCCATGTCTTGGGATACTTTCTTAGCATAAAAAGGGCCTAGAATAAAGACATCTAATGCTAGATATCAAACAAATGATAGAGAATAAGGAAACAACAACAAAATCAAAAGGAATTTGGTCCCAATTGCATTGGAATGACCTGATAGAAATCGAGGATGTTCACGAGGAAAGGATAAAAGGGAAATTGAAGATCAACATGAAGGAATTCTTTATATATAGCCATTCGATCAACCGAACAAAAGGTTACTCGATCCTCTGCAAGCATACACATGAAAGGTACTTGGAAAATTGTACCTGCCATGTAACATGAAGACCTCTATTTAGTTACGGTAGGGGCCTCAGCCATTAGGCTGACTAAGATACCCTCCCTGCCTCCAAAATATCCCTCCATCGAAGATGAACCCCAAGTTTCATCGTTGGATGACATTTTCCAAATTTCAAGCAAAGGAAAGACCCAAAAAAAGAATGAAAGATCCCTTCACCCAAGAATGAGATAAGGGTGAAAGGCAAGAAGTTGAAGATTGTGGAGAGAAGTGGAGAATCCACATAAAATTCCTAGGAGGCTCCAAAGGAGGAAGGTTCCTAAAGAAAGGCTATGAAGGAAGCTGAGAAAGGGAAGAAGAACCAACATGGGAGTGATGTCTCTAAGCATTCAAACTTTTCTTTTTCATGTTCTTTATATAAACTCAAAATCACAATAGCCCAGTAGTGTGAAAGTGATGGCAGGGAGACCCCACTTATAGCCATCTTAGATCAAGTCTTTAACCTTGGTTAAGATCCTCAGATTTTGCCACGTGGCCCACTCCCTCTGGGTAATGCTGCATTGCCCTAGAAGCACAATCGGTTAATTAACTCTCGATATCGGTTCCATGCAAATCATTTAAATACCACAGTTGATAGACCACGTGGTGTCACCCTGCTGGCCAAGAAGGATCAGACAAATCATCAACTGCTCCAAGAGTTATTGCACAGTACTTTTGAGTGCTGCACTAATAATTTTTTCTCTTCTATGATCGATGTGATAAAACATCTAGCAATGACTTCCAAAGCACTAATCAGTACCTAAAGGATGAAAAAATCTATCCAACTCTTGAGGCCAATGGAGTAATTACTCCCTTCATCCAGAGATGACAAAGCCAATATACTTACTTGGCAATGCTCTAGTGATGGGACATCAGCAAGAAAAAAAAAAAAAATTTAACTAATTCTCTTGATATTTTTTTCAGCTAAAATAGTGTACTTAGGATTAATGAGAACCTTGGAATAAAGCCCACCAAACCCTTGAAGACAAAGACCAATTCATGAAGCCGACTCATGAAAGAAGGCAGCCAGTTCCTTGAGTCGACTCAATCCAGATCAAGATCAACTTCAAGCATGCCTAAGTCAAAGACCAAGCAAGTCAAGATACCACCTTTAGAAGCCCATAATGCCACCTCTTAGAAGCTCATTTTATTCTTCACATGGGACATATTTTGGGAGACATGAGAAACAACACATCAAGCATTTTGAGGGGAAGCATGGGACCACTCCTCACTCACCCAACAACCCCCCAACCAACTTGGCAAGTGGGATGCCACATCACATGACACCTAGGGCTCCATATCAGCAATTAGAATCCATGTCAAAGCCACCTAGGTGCCACATAACAAGTTGTTACAATCTCTTACCTAGAAGTTGTTTCTTGTTGCAACTATGTAACCAAAGGAGTTGGATTTAACTAGAAATGGTTAGCTAACCTAACTCCACCTCCCCTCCTCACTTTGGACGACCCCTAAGGCTATAAATAGGGCCCAAGGCTTCCCTCGTAAGGCATTCCATGTATGAAATATTTTGAGAATTAATGAAGGTTTTTTTCTTGTTGAGTTCTATCTTGAGTTTTTCTTGTATAGAGTGATTTAGTTCTTCTAGTTGGAGTGATTTAGTCCTTAAAGTTGGAGTGTTTAAATTCATGTTTAAGAAGGGAGTGAGAGGTCCTTTGAGTGCTTGAAAGGTGGAGTGCTCCTTGTTTGATCCAAGATCCAAGCATCATTCCTTGAAGGCACCGGTTTCTACTTCCTTGTTTTCCCTTTCTTCTTATTCTTATTTCCATTCCAATTTTGAATTCTCCTTCCATGCCTAATCTCTGATTTGATGCAGGTTTTCTCTGATTTTTCAAGTCCAAGATGAAGGTCTCCAAGCCAAGGATCATGGCCAAGGTGAGTCCTAAAGGTAGGGAGTGCTTGGCTTATGGTTTAGACCTCAATCCTTGAGTGAAGATAGCTCCTTCTTCCACCAAATAATTAGCCATCATTGTTGGTAGGAAAACTCTTCCTAAGCTTCATTAGATCTAATCATTTGAAGGTTAACTTTTCCTAGTAGTGATGGTTTCCTTGCCATGAAGATCCTAATCTCTATTTTGAACTAGATCTACATTTGGGTATTGTAATTTAGATCAACTAGTCTCCTTATAAAGATTCTTTTCTTGGATTAATTTAGACCATTTATTTGATAATTAATTGCTCAAGTTTGCTTGCTGGTTAGATTGCTAAAACTCTCCATTCATTATTTTATTTTCATCCCCCATCAATTTTTGGTATCAAGAGCTTAAGGTTCTACTAGGTCAAGTGTTTGATTGCTGAAATTTCTGTTCTAGTATTCACCCAGATTTTTCATGAATTTTAATAATTTTTTTTACATTACAAAAAAATTCAAAAAATATTTTTCAAGTAACTTAATATGTTAGGATTCGAAATTTAAAATTAAAATATTTTCCATTGATTTCTGGATTTAAAAATATGAGTTCTTAGATCATTTCTGAATTTCTATCCAAAATTCTGTTTCTGCCTTCCATTTCATTTAATTTTCAAAAAATTATAAAAATATTTTTTATAAATTTTTAATTTTTAGATCTGATATTTAGACTTTGACTTTTATTATTTTCCACTAGATTTTTGAGTTTTAGAAGGATCTAGAGTTAGAAATTCAAAATTTGAATTCAGGTTTTTAAGAGTTAGCTAAACTGATGGAATCTTCTAGCATGTGCTTTCAAACTACATTCTCAACCAAAATTCGAGTTAATCTGAAGTTAAAACTTTAAAATTCGAGAATTTTGATCTGAGAGTTAACAAAATCAATTTTATTTTGAATTTTTGAATTTTTAAAAAGATTAAATTTCAAATTTTTGAAACTAGCTAGTTGAAAGTTGTTTCCTGCTGAAATTTTTTACAACTAGCTTTCAAAACGAATTTCTTAACTAACTTCCAGGAATTAAATTTCAAAATTTAGAATATAGAATCTTAACTAAGGGATCTAACAATTTTAATTTTAATTTTAATTTTTTTAAAAAATTTTAAAATTTTAATTTGTAATTTGTTTAAAACTAGTTGACTAGAAGTTGTTAGGGCTGAAACTATCTTGCAACAACTCTAACTTTTAGAATAAGTTTTTAATCCTAATTCAAGATTTAAATTTTAAAATTTGATTTCTAAAATCTGGACTTCAAAATCTAAATTTCTAAATTTAATTTTTTTGAATTTTAATTTTTTAAAATTCGGGTTTGAATCACATATTTGTGTTAATACTACTTGTTGTGTTATCTAATTGATGAATTGTTTGTGCATCCATTCCTAAATCTAATCAAGGGCATTCAATCATAACATAAGGGAAGGAGGTCATTACCTTTCCTTGGTCCAAAACAATCACCCATATTTGCATTGACCTAAACCATAATTGAAATCGAGTAGGAACCTAAAACTAGGAACACCCACAAGTCGAGTTCAAGTGCAAGATGAGACCAAATATTAGTTGAGTTTGTACTTACTCCATGAAATTGGTGTCTAAGGCAAGAGGTCCAATGGCAAATGCCTTAAGTGGACTTGTGGTTTTAATTAGGACCTTGTGAAAGCGAGGGGAGCCTCCCGCAACCCCATCTCTTACCTGGCCAGTGGAAAAGGTAATTACAACTTTAACTAGTACTTAGTCAATTCCTGTATTTTGAACTTTTAGGTCTAGGAGCCCTAGAAGTTTGGTTTGTACTGCTTGTTTTGAAGCTCCATACCAATAGTCCCACACTCAGTCTGTTTTTACCCATGGATCATAATCTTGAATTCTTTTTGAGAACCCTGAAAAAAAAGTTTGATACCATAAATGGGCAATTAGGGCAAATGAGAAAGGAATTAGATCAAGTGAAGGACTATGTTGGGATACTTGAAGAGACCCCATTGACCCCCACCGAACCTGAGTCACTTAGGTCAATTCTTCGAGGTCCAAGAGTCCATCATCATGAATTCACTACTGAATACAATTCAAGACGACTTCACCATGACTTCATAGAAGAAGCCCATAGGATCCATGCTGAGCCTGAATCACCTAGTCCACCTCCCTTTGGTCCAAGAGCCCAATGTCATGATCTCACCCCTGAGTATAACCCTGGATACCCTTACCAAGACTTTGTAGATCAGGAGAAGAGAGTCTTTAAGAGCAATCGACCCTATGCACCACTTTCAATGGAAATTTAGATCCTTAAGTGTATGTCGATTGGGAAGAAAAAATGGATCAATACTTTGAAATTGATGAAATATCGAAAGTAACGAAGTGTAAATTTTCCAAAGCAAAGTTAGTTCGATATGCTAAAGCATATTGGAGAGAAGTTGAGCGAAAAGGTTATTATAGTAGGGATAAAATAAATACTTTGAGAGAAATGAAGAGTAAACTAAGGGAAAAGTACCTAGGTAAATATTATGAGTAAAAACTTTTAGACCAATGGTACAAATTGAGACAAGATGATACACCTGCATTTGATTATATTGCCAAATTCAATAAGTATGAGAAAGATGAAGAAGAGACCAAATCCATAGAAAAAATAGAGGAAAAATCTCCTGAACCTATTGAAGAATTTAAGGATGAAATAGAATCAAAGTCTTGTCCAAATGAAGGGCTAAAAAGAAAAAATCCTAAACCCGTTGAAGAACTTAAGGAAGAAGTTTATGAAGCTGGGTCTAATCTTATGGATGAATATGATCAAGAACAATTATTTGAAGATAAAATAATTACCCAGCCTAAAGAAATCAACAACGGGGATGATCAAAATGAGATCCAAGAACAAAGCCATGAAGAACAATTCGAGGAGATAATAGAGGACCCGGAATTAATCACTGTTGAGGATTTACATCTAGAGATTAATGAAGAATCACCTAATGGGGTATTGACCATCAAAGAAAATCTAGATCCAAGTTCAAAGGATCAACCCCAAGAAATTATGGAACCTGCAAAAGAATTTAACATGAAGATTAGAAGTGAAGAGATGGTAGGAATTGAAAGATGGAAGTGTAAGAGAAGGAAGATAGAAATTGAATTCCCTGATAATTGCCCAAAGCCTGGTTCACCCTTCTGGAACATCACCAATCCTAATCCACCCAATTGGGACATCCACCATACAATTGATCAAGTCCCAGTAATATTCAACAGTTACTTTTGGAAGACATTATGGCATTTATTAGGCACCAAACTAAGATTCACTGCCACCTACCTAATGTTGTGTGCCAGAGTTTTCAAAGCCATTTAGGGGAATATTGGAATTAAGAACTTTTGTTTTCTAGCCCGATAATAAAGTTTAGTTCATAGAAAATAAAGTCCATTAGAGCTTGTTTTGTTTTGGTGTCATTTATGTTTTGTCATTTGATATCATTTGACCTTCCCATGCATAAGTGTCCATGACTGCAAGAGTTATATGCATAGCATGATTAGTAAGAAAATTTGAGCAATGAAATTAACAAACATATGATCAACTCACATAAAAGAGCCAAAGAATTTCAGGAAGGATACTATGTCATGGTAAGGCCAAACCTGAACAATTATATATCCATGGTGTAGGTCATTTTCAAAATAGTAAGGAAAACTTGGACCTAATATGTGCTAGATTTACCATCCTACTTTGGTATCAGTTCCACTTTCAACAATTCAGATCAAGGAGGGTAAAGGAACCAACAATGATACCTAGTGAGCCTTTCAAGCCTGATTCTATCTTTGAGAGTGAGTCAACCCATGAGTATCCACCAGCTAAGTTACCAAAGCAGTAAGATAGGATTGAGCGAATCTTAGACAATAAGACTATCAATACCCGAAACAGGGACTATCAACGCTACTTGGTTCATTGGCAAGGATGTCCTGATTCTGAAGACTCATGGATTATTTGAGAAGACCTACAAAGAATCGACCAGACCTACTAGAGTATTACCAAAGTCAGACTGATTCCTACTCCACAGAGTTGAGCTCTTTTTCCACCCTGGGAGAACTGATGGGACATCAACAAGAAAAAAATATTTTTCAACTAATTCTCTTGATTTTTTTCAGCTAAAATAGCGTACTTGGGATTAATGAGAACCTTGGAATGAAGCCCACCAAACCCTTGAAGAGAAAGACCAATTCATGAAGCCAACTCATGAAAGAAGGCCGCCAGTCCCTTGAGTCGACTCAATCCAAATCAAGATCAACTTCAAGCATGCCTAAGTCAAAGACCAAGTAAATCAAGATACCACCTTTTGAAACCCATGATGCCATCTCTTAGAAATCCATTTTATTCTTCACATGGGACATATTTTGGGAGACATGAGAAACAACACATCAAGCATTTTAAGGGAAAGCATGGGACCACTCCTCACTCACCCAACAACCCCCCAACCAACTTGGCAAGTGGGATGCCACATCACATGACACCTAAAGCTCCACATCAGCAATTAAAAGCCATGTCAAAGCCACCAAGGTGCCACATAGCAAGTTGTTTCAACCTCTTACCTAGAAGTTGTTTCTTGTTACAACTATGTAACCAAAGGAGTTGTATTTAACTAGAAATGGTTAGCTAACCTAACTCCACCTCCCCTCCTCACTTTGGATGACCCCTAAGGCTATAAATAGGGTCCAAGGCTCTCCTTGTAAGGCATGCCATGTATGAAATATTTTGAGAATTAATGAAGGTTTTTTTCTTGTTGAATTCTTTCTTGAGTTATTCTTGTATGGAGTGATTTAGTTCTTCTAGTTGGAGTGATTTAGTCATTTAAGTTGGAGTGTTTAAATTCATGTTTGAGAAAGGAGTGAGAGGTCCTTTGAGTGCTTGAAAGGTGGAGTGCTCCTTGCTTGATCCAAGATCCAAGCATCATTCCTTGAAGGCACCGGTTTCTACTTCCTTGTTTTTCCTTTCTTCTTCTTCTTGTTTCCATTCCAATTTCGAATTCTCCTTCCATGCCTAATCTCTGATTTGATGTAGGTTTTCTCTGATTTTCCAAGTCCAAGATGACGGTCTCAAAGCCAAGGATCATGGCCAAGGTGAGTCCTAAAGGTAGGGAGTGCTAGTCTTATGGTTTAGACCTTAATCCTTGAGTGAAGAGAGCTCCTTCCACCAAATAATTAGCCATCATTGTTGATAGGAAAACTCTTCCTAAGCTTCATTAAATCTGATCATTTGAAGGTTAATTTGCCCTAGTAGTGATGGTTTCCTTGCCATGAAGATCCTAATCTCTATTTTGAACTAGATCTACATTTCGGGTATTGTAATTTAGATCAACTAGTCTCCTTATGAAGATTCTTTTCTTGGATTAATTTAGACCATTTATTTGATAATTAATTACTCAAGTTTGCTTGCTGTTAGCTTACTAAAACTCTCCATTCATCATTTTATTTTTGTCCCCCACATCTAGACTCTGGAGTGGGGGCATCTGTAATGGCCACTGTTTACTCGACCTCAAGGAGCAACTGGACCACCATTGACCATAACACCAAACCAGCAATGGAGGAGGAGATGGAAATTGAACAACTGACTAAGGAGCGAGTGCACTGACAATCGAATAGCCGACTGCACCCATAGCAAGAAGAAGATGGCTATTGACTAGCATTCCACTAAGCATTCTGAGAAGTGGAAGATGATTAAGCTGGTCACTTCACTGATTATCTCCAATGTCCTACATTAAGAGATTGCAAATAGCCAGGTCTGACTGACATCCTTCTATGTGCATTTATTGAGACTTACTCAAGCATGGCTAACTTCCAAAATAGACTTAGTCAGGCATACTAAGACATAATGTCAAAGACCCCTCTTTTGGCAGGGCTCTCTCCTCTCAAGAGAGGCCTCTCATTCAGTGACAAGCAAGTTATCCAGATACTCGAAGTCAATGATGCCTGAGTAAATGGAGAGGACCGATTGACCACAACTATCCCAATAGGGATCATGGTGGACAAGGTAGTGGGGAGCAGGATCCTAATAGAACTAGCTATCATAATGGAAAGATGCTAGTTAAAAAGATCCAGAGGATAAAATCCCAACATCCCAATGGATTTCGTTGCACATGTTAGAGGAGAACACTCCTAAACAGCATATGATTACTCCATGTAATCCCATAAATTGGTAAGAGGGGATCCTCGGTGAAGGTAATGCATCTCTACCACTCTCACGCTCTCAGTCACCTTTTGGCTCTTGCTCCGGTTGGTGTAGCTCATCTCATAAATTGGTAAGAGGGGATCCTCGGTGAAGGTAATGCATCTCTACCACTCTCACGCTCTCAGTCACCTTTTGGCTCTTGCTCCGGTTGGTGTAGCTCATCTCATCCTCTCACTGACTTGAGAATTGGAGGGTCTCTCGCCAATCACCACCAATCAAGGGACTGTTTTTATAGATTTCCATAGCAGAGTATCTAGGAGCAGCCCCCTATCCTCATTAAAGAAGATCGGAAGATCTTCAGGCACCGCCATAACCTGGCAAAGGATAATTTGTTAGCAATAAAAGGCTCTTTCACAAAGCAAGGCTAGCAATATGCCATCCAATGCAACCTCCATGGGCTCCACCCCTCTCCTTAGAATCCAACAACGGCTGTTTGCCCACTTGAAATCCAAAACCCATTTCACAAGTGACAAGCAAGTTTATGGCTCGTCCAAAAAAATTATCATAGTTTTCATAACATAAGAAGAGTGGTTCCTTATTTATAAACTAGAATCCTTCTTGACTCACAATCAATGTGGGACTAACAATGCCCTCCCACCATAACAATTCTCTTACCAAATTTTTTTTTTCTCATTCAACTGTACATCCCATTATACATCGTCAATTATAAATATATGATGAATGCATCAAAGAACATCTTGGAATTAAATCAGCAAAAATAATCGGGTTCATCTCTCTACAAAGTTTGCAATGGCATCACCACAATAGTTTGCTCCATGCACATGTTGAAGTTGAACATTTTTGGATCTGCAAGATCAAATGTGATCATTGGTCTTGCATCTTCGAGAAAAGTTGAAATACATGATGATAGTTGCTGCCGGTGTTGAAGGAGATGGATCAAAAATTCAGAGTCACTCTCAAAGATCACATAAGTATGATCAAGCTTTTTGGACATCTTGAGAGCTTCTTAAATGGCCCACACTTGTATACATTGTACGGGGTAAAGACAGGCTTACAAGTAGGGTCTATCGCATCAATGCCGCATCCTGCCATCATAAGAAACATATGGAGCTATCTGAGCTATATTTTGCAAAAGGGTGAGGAGGTCGTTCCCCTTAAATTATGGCTTGCAATACTCTGTTTGTCACTTTTAATCTTTGGGCAGTAATCGTAAGACATGATCTAGGTCCTATATACTAGCAGTACTAAGTTTAGGCACATTAGCTTGCTTAATCACATTTTTTTTTTTTATCCTTCCATAACATCCATAGCATTAGCTTGATCTTATAGTAGGTTGGTCAAATTCTTTTCTCTCTTGCATTTTTAAAATATATTACTAACAATTTCAATTTGAAGAGCACAACAACAATATAAATTTTCAGGAAAAATATTGAAGCGATGAAGTAAAGCATGTGTGGGAAGTCTCCAAAAAAGGTACGCATCCTCGGTGCAACCTTCATTCCACATGATTGCCAATCCTCTCCATTCCCAGTCATTTGATGCTACGTCTACTTAGATAAATATTGATTATAAATGGCCTTATACAAAGGTTTTCCCTCATGCAATCCAACCCAAATCTAATCACTATTCTTATCAACGTCTGAGGTGGGAAGTTTAAGGATTTTATTAATCTTCTGCTGCTCAAAATTTTAATCCAGATAGACCCATCCCAACACCCCATGATCAATGGGGTGTAGGGTGTTGGTTAACAAAAAGAAAACTTTAAATTTAAAGGCAGGTTAAATATTAAAGGGCTATGCAAAAGACTGGAATCCCTCCCATTATCCGTTCTTTTTTCTCCTTTGGGGTCCGTTTTGCTACTTTTACATGATTGGACTAAAAATCCTTTTGAATTTGTAGATTGGGCTATCTATTTAAGCATGGCCCTATATCAACCAAACTTCACCCAGCCTAAATTCTAAGGGAAGAAAGAAAATATCTGTAGCCTAACTGCTGGAGTTTAGGCTGGGTTTGGATAGACTAGTAGAAAATACAAGCTAGGTGGGCTAATAGGCCCAACTCCATAGAAATGTCTATCTTTAATTGGATTGATTCCCCATAGGTTAGGGGTGCCATATTTTATTGGCACCATTCTGACCCATATTGAATCCTACCCATTAAGGATATCCATTTTTCAAAACAATAAGACCTAGTCAAGGAAATCATATGCAATATTCTAAGGTGCTATATTGCGAGTTGCTCATCAAAAAATTCAAGCTTTGTGATATCATAACCATAACCATCTAGCCTTTTTCCAACAAGCACAAAGTTTTTTGTGATGAACTAAGTTTAGATATTTAATTTGTACTAGAACCTGATATCATAAGTCAGATCATCAAATTTTATATGAATCATTATGACCTTTACAAGTGGAAGTGTGTAGGCTCAGGTAAGCAACCCAAGAGGGGGGGTGAATTGGATTTTATAAAACTTTTATACTATTTTCAAAATATGAACTAAAGCAAGTATGTGCTAATACAATTCAAGTGCTTGTGTATTTCAAATAAATGTAGCGAAAATAAAGAAATAAAAGTACAAGGAGAATAATCACACAAACACAAAGGTTTATAGTGGTTCGGTGCCAACCAAGCACCTACATCCACTCCCCAAGCCATCCTTGGAAATACCACTATAATCAAACCGATTACAATCAACTTGTTTTGTCTTCAGGCTCAAAAGTTAAAACTCTAGTTGGTTTTGTCACCTAGGCTCACCAACAACCTTTATAACTTGTTTTGACTTCGGGCTCACAAGTTAAACCCTAGTTGGTTTTGTATCTTTGGCTCACCAACAACCCACCTTGATTTTACGGGCTAATCAAGAATCTAGTTGGTTTTATAACTAAGCTTAACAACAACCTTATTGGTTTTCACACAAGGCTTACCAACAAACCTCTCGGTTTTCCAAGGCTCACCAAAAATCTTAAGTAAACAAGTTAAGAGAAATATGAAAAGAATACAATTTAAAGCTTTCTAAAATAAAGTAAATATCTCTTTGAAACCCTTGGTTGTTGATGAAGATCTTGTCTTCAAGTTGATGAAGCTTTTGATTGATGCTTGTGGATGTAGACTTTGAATGCTCTCTTTGAAACTTGGAAGCTTAAAGGCTTGAATCACTCAACTTTTGAATCCTTTAAGAATATTCAAGAAACTCACCAAAGGATTACATCTCCAATTGATTTTAAATGATTTTATAGCCTCCCAATACTTAAATGACCGTTTATACCCGTTAGGGAGTAGAAACTAGCTATTGGAGCCAAGTTGGGGAAGTTCTGCACTTCAGAAAAACTAGCCATTATGCCCCAAATGTTGACACTTGATCCTCGTGAGTCGACACATGACCTCCAAGTATCGACATTTCATTCTCCAGGTGTCGACACTTCACTTCTAAGTATCGACACTTCAGCTCCAGGTATCGACACTTGACTGAAGGTACTTTCTGAAGTCTTCTGTTTTGTCTCAGGCCTTGAGTCGACACTTCACTCTCCAAGTGTCGACACTTGATCATCAGATGTCGACACTTAATTTTCAAGTATCGATACTTCACTGTGCCAGGCTGAAACTTTGCTGAAACTTCTTCAAATTTAAACCTTGAGTCCTTCCAAGTCTTCCTTATATTTCAAAGTCCTTATAACTTGATTTTCTATTAATTTAAGAACATTCTTCAACTAAAAATATGTATTTCTTCATTCAACAAGGTTGAGTACTAAGATCTGAAAAAAAATACTTAAAATATAATTATTACTCATATATACTTAAATATTTTGTCAATCATCAAAATCAAGACCAGAGTCAATAATCTTTATCTTTTTGATGATGAGAAAATCTTTAAGTATATGAAAAGGGTAAGCTTAAAAGATTAACAATAGTATAAACATGTAAGTTCAAAATCAATAAGCACTAAGCTCCCCCTCAAAATATGATTTCAAAAATAATCTTCTCAAAATATGATTTCAAAAATATTTTTCAAAATATGCAAAATTTTTAAATTTTCAAAATTTCTTCTTCTTACTAATTCTTCCCTTCAGATAAAAGCATTTTGCATTCTTCTCCCCCTTTTGCACTTTCTTTCATTTCTCAAATGATTTTTCATGTTTATTCAATCTTTTCCTTTTCATACTTAACATTTTCTCCCCTTTTTTGACATCATGATAAAAGGTGAAAGGCAATACAAAATGGAAATGAATTCGGAAAGAATAGCAAGTAGATCATCAAAATCAATGCATAAAATCAAATAATTATGATATAAGTTGAATATGATACAAATTGAACATGATACCACGGAATGATAAGCACGTGCAAGAAATGATTTGATGTATATTATCCATTTACCTTACTTGTTCATAGGATAAGACTATAGCGGCATCCCAACATATCATAAGAGATCCCATTGAATAGAAAGAGAGGGTCTTTAAGCCCTATTTATCTCCTATGACCGGACGGCCATGGTGACTAACCCAATCCGATGCGGTTACTAGAAATTCTTTTAAAAATAAATTTTGATACCAATAGAATATGATACCACAAGAATGTAACTCTCCTCAAAGAATTATATTAAAAACAAGGAGAAGAGTATCAGAGCAATATAAGCAAAGTATGATATCAATAAGATATTCAAAGCATCAAATATATATGATAATAAATCTTTGGATGCTTCCCCCTGAATGTTATTCCCCCTTAAAAATATGCATTCATTTGAGGAATAAAACATGAAAGCACATACATCATAATTTCAGACAATTTTAGATATGATCATAAATTCTAAGTCTAATAGTAAAGATTTGAAATCTTCAAAATATTCATGATTTTCAAAATACAAAGCATTTATACCACTTAAAAACTTTTAGCATGATTTTAAATTTATTTAAAATGATTTGATATCCATACAAATGCTAGAAGTAATATGATATCAAGTCTAGCTACTAGAGCAAGGGTTTTTCAATATGCATACCTTCTTCTTAAATGTAATCCTTAACTACCAGTTCTATACTTGATTCAAATCAATTCTAACTTAAGCATAGATGCCAAAAATGAAAGCACATAAATTGTAACATTTTACTTGAAATAATTCAAAAACTATATTAATCAAAATCAAGTGAAAGTCTAATAATCACAAGTTTAAATCATGAGAGCATGAAATCCATTAACAACAAAATGGTCATGATCACAACAAATGACTATTAGTCTGAGCTTGATTTTAATTAATCAAATAAAATATTTTTCAAATCAATATGCATCTTTAAAAGCATTTTTCATTAAATAATTTAAGATATATTAATTAAAATCAAGTAAAAGTCTTACAATCACAAGTTTAATCATGATAGCATGAAATTCATCAACAATAAAAAAGATCATGATCATAACCAATGATTATAAGTCTAAACTTGATTCCAATTAAATATTTAAATAATTTTCAAAATAATTGATGCAATATCTATAACAAATATTTAACTACATTTTTAATCAAGGAAGGAAATATTTAGAATTTACCAATATATATAATCCTTCCTTTTACTATTTAGTCCAAAATGTAGTAGGTCCACTCCTTTAAATTGTCTTGTATACCCACTTTTCAAGAACTTCCTTTCTTCATATTGGGCTGCAAGACATTCCTGCAAAATAAACTAAGTGGACAATTTTGGTACCCAAACTTTCTTGGATCCTTTATGATTAGTAATTATGGTTCTTTTTGGAATCCAAACTTTTCTTTATCTAGAAGGATAAGCATTAAAACTACATTTATAAGACAAATTGAAAGAAGCAGGAATCGAGAAATTCTTCAAAAGTTTTTGCTTCTTTTTCTCAACCAAAATATTTTTCTCATTCAAAATTTATCACATAAATCTTTCAAAACAATATTTTCTTTTTCTAAAAATTCTTTTTCATTTTTCAAAATATCAATCATGGCATTTAAATCATCATTTTTATTTGCAAGATTGGTGTTGTCAAGAGAAAATGAATCTATATGCCTATTTAATTTCTTGTGCTTAATTTTTAACAATTTATATTCATGCACAAGATATTAGATGCATCATGTAATTCATTAAAGATAAAATCATAATTATTTTCAGTACATACCTTTTCCTCATTTACCATGAAGCAAAGATGAGCAACTTCTTGTTCATCATCTAAACTTGAATCTTCACTATCACTCCAAGTTGCCATCATTGCCTTGAATTTCTTTTTGGCCTTGAGGGCTATTATCTTTTCTTTACATCAACTTCCACTATCCTTTGCCATAAGTTCAACTTATAGGTCATGAGTGAACTGATAAGCTCCTCCAAAGGTAAGGTTTCTACATCTTTAGCTTATTGGATCGCCGTTACCTTTAGATCCCATGATATTGGCAAAGATCTAAAAATTTTATTCACCAAATCAGCATTAGTATATATTTTGCCAAGACTTTTTTATTCATTAATAATAGTCATGAATCTAATAAATATATCAGATATAGATTCATAATGCATCATTTCAAAGATTTTAAAAGAATGTACAAGCAAATTAATTTTAGTATTCTTCACTTGAAGAGTACCCTCATGAGTAACTTCAAGTGTGTCCCATATTTCCTTCGCCGATGTGCATGTCGAAATTCTATTAAATTCATTTAAGTCCAATGCACAATAAAGCAAGTTCATTGCTTTAGCATTGATTTCAGTTTATTTAATGTCATATTCATTCCAATCCTCTTCGAGTTTTGGAATGAAAATGCCATTAACCAAAATGGAAGGAATATGAGAACCATTAACAATAATTTTCTAAAGATGATAACTAATAGATTGAATATGGATGTGCATGCGAGTTTTCTAAAATGTATAATTTATGCCATTAAAAAATGATGGTCTAACACTAATACCTAAAAGAGTTGTTATGAACTTTAGCTCAAAATTGTTAGATTTATAAACAGAGCACCGAGCTCTGATACCAATTGTAGGCTCAGGTAGGCAACCCAAGAGTGGGGGTGAATTGGATTTTATAAAACTTTTGTACTATTTGCAAAGTGTGAACTAAAGCAAGTATGTGCTAATGCAATTCAAGTGCTTATGTATTTCAAATAAATACAGCAAAAATAAAGAAATAAAAGTACAAGGAGAACAATCACACAAATATAAAGGTCTATAGTAGTTCAGTGCCAACCAAGCACCTACATCCACTCCCCAAGCCACCCTTGGGAATACCACTATAATCAAATCGATTACAGTCAACTTGTTTTGTCTTCGAGCTCACAAGTTAAAATCCTAGTTGGTTTTGTCACCTAGGCTCACCAACAACCTTTACAACTTGTTTTGACTTCGGGCTCACAAGTTAAACTCTAGTTGGTTTTGCATCTTTGGCTCACCAACAACCCACCTTTGTTTTACAGGCTAACCAAGAACTTGGTTTTATAACTAGGCTTACCAACAACCTTGTTGGTTTTCACACAAGGCTTACCAACAAACCTCTCTTGGTTTTCCAAGGCTCACCAAAAATATTAAGTAAACAAGTTAAGAGCAATATGAAAAGAATACAATTTAAAGCTTTCTAAAATAAAGCAAATATCTCTTTGAAGTCCTTGATTGTTAATGAAGATCTTGTCTTCAAGTTGATGAAACCTTTGATTGATGCTTGTAGATGTAGACTTTGAATGCTCTCTTTAAAACTTGGAAGCTTAAAGGCTTGAATCACTCAACTCTTGAATCCTTTAAGAATATTCAAGAAACTCACCAAAGGATTACATCCCCAATTGATTTTAGATGATTTTATAGCCTTACAAAACTTAAATGACTATTTATAGCCATTAGGGAGGAGAAACTAGCCGTTGGAGCCATGTTGGGGAAGTTCTGTACTTCAGAAAAACTAGCCGTTATGCCCCAAGTGTCGATACTTGACCCTCGTGAGTTGACACTTGACTTCCAAGTATCGACACTTCATTCTCCAGGTGTCGACACTTTACTTCCAAGTATCGACACTTCAGCTCCAAGTGTTGATACTTGACTGAAGGTGCTTTCTGAAGTCTTCTATTTCGTCTCAGGCCTTGAGTCGATACTTTACTCTTCAAGTGTCGACACTTGATCCTCAGGTGTCGACACTTCATTTTCAAGTGTCGACACTTCACTATGCCAGGTTGAAACTTTGCTGAAATTTCTTCAAATTTAAACCTTGAGTCCTTCCAAGTCTTCCTTATATTCCAAAGTCCTTATAACTTGATTTTCCATTAATTTAAGGACATTCTTCAACTAAAAACATATATTTCTTCATTCAACAAGGTTGAGTACTAAGATCTGAAAAATACACTTAAAATATCATTAGTACTCATATATACTTAAACATTTTATCAATCATCAAAATCAAGACCAGAGTCAACAAAATAGATAGGTTCAAGAGTGTGATCTAAAGGAAGTCCAACATGAAGAAGTCAAATCCTAGGATACAAAGAATAGGCAACAAAAATTTTTTCCAACAGTAATATCTGATTTTACCTTATATTTGTAGCAAAATCCAAATCCAGATCTTGAAGGGTGCTTTGCAGGAGCCGCATTTCCTGCTCTACTACTTCGCATGCATGCCAAGCCTCCGTAGGAGAAGAGGATGCAAGTGTTAGCTATGTATGCCCTAAATACTAATCTGGCTGTCACATTATATATTGTTTAGGGCATTGTATTTGTATTTAGGTAATAATTATCCATTCTTGTTAAATGTATCCAAGAATTGTCCTAAAAATCAATAGTCAATGATACATATTCTCAAGAGTTGAGAATTTAAGGCATGTTATTATTGGTTAATTATTAAATTTCTCATAATTGTTGGATCATCATAGGGACGGTGATTGATCCATCAAGATTAGTACATAGATCGCTCCCCTTTGGATAGATGGGTCTTAGTTTATAGTGTAGAGACACTTAATCGAGAGTACAAGTAGTTGTTAGAAAACAACGATTTTGAGCATAACCATACAAGAAGCCACTTGGATGTCTACTCACTCAATGTAATAATCTGGATACTGTGGTTGTGGGCATTGTTCTTTGACCTGCGATGCCTCAGTTACTCATAGTGGAGTTTCTATAGTTTAACAATATATAACCATGGTCCCTAGCTATTTGGATTCTTATAGTGTTCATTGGTTATAATAGGTTTGTTGTAGGAGTAGATATGCGTCTAGATGGGATCTATCGACCTTGGTAGAAGAGGCTCAATCCTATGCAATTTAAGAAGCTAAGTTCAAAAATCTTGGTCATGTAGGTGAAGATGAAAAAGAGTTTCCATGAGTTTCACATTGGACTTATGCTAATTAAATTTGACATATATGGACAAAGGGGTTTGACCGGTTTCCCATGACCTCTATTTTATCGGGACTTATGATAGAAGAACTGGATCACACGGTAACCACACCTAGAAATCCTACCTATTCTATTTTTATGGGTGGTTACTACATATTACTAGACATCACTAGGAGATTGTAAGAGCTTAATTAGATCATTTTCAGATTGAAGACCTATGATAAGTTGAATTGGAATCGTTCTAGCCCATCGGAAAGAGTTTCAATGATACTATGATGGAGATCATGGTATTTTTCATTACCAAACAAAATGAAACCTACGAGATTACACGTAAAAGGAGTTTGACTTTATCACATGCTTAGATCAATATATTAAGAGTTACATATTTAGAACCTACTAATTTTGGCACTACTAATTTTTGTACCTACTAATTTTGGTACCTGCTAATTGTTAGCAAGGAAAAGTTTATTGTAAAAGTTATAATTTAGTTTAGTTTAATTAATTATTAATTAGATGATTTGATTCTTTAATTATGATTATGCTTGATAAAAATGAATTAAATTCAATTTGGTTGAGTTTGAGTGGTGTCCTAGTCCAACAAGGATTTGGACTAACCTAATTTCAAGTATTGCAAGCCAATTTGGTTTGACCCAATTGGTTGCCTAATTCTATATGAATTAAATCTGATTTAATTTAGTTTGGTTTGACCTATTCTAATTGGGTTTAATCATCCTATTTGGATTAGGATCCAATTCCTAATTAGTTATGGATTTAGACCTAAACCTAATAGGATTAGAAGTTAGTTTAGTTGGAGTCTTATTTGGGTTAGGATTAGGAGTTGGTTGTTAAACCAAATTCCTAAATCAATCTCTCTATCCTCCCCACACCCCACAACCTTGCTTTTAGCATGTAAGAAAGAAGGCTTCACGCCCTTCTTCACGTGAAAAGTAAGAAAGAATCAGCATGGAGTATTTTAGGATGCGCCAAAGTGTTTGACACCTTAAGGTTTCTCCCTCTTATCCCTATCCGAATCTATTTAGGGTTAGGTATTTGAATTTGATTCAAAGCCTTATCCTAAACTTAGATAGGGTAGGACTCTAGGGAGAGTTGGACTCTACATGGCATGGAAATCAGAAGAAAAAGAGGGCATAGATTGGTGTGGTGTTTTACTTGGTTTGTACTATGAGATGCATATCACCCACTGCTTCTTGTTCGATACTGCACACAAGAAAAACAGGAGAGACCTCCATCACCCTTATTCCTTATCATCCTCTCCTCTCTCTTGCATGAAGGGTTCATGTGAGAGAGAATTTTATTTTTCCTTGATCTCTTATGAAGATAATATTTTTCTTGATCTGTGTAGAGAAAAAGAAAAGAAGAAGAAAGGGAGATTAGATCCAACTTGAAGGGAGAGAAATCTGCAAGATGCTAGCACATTGATAATCTCTCAGCTCTTGATCGGCCATATGTTATTGATGCCTGTAGAGGCTATGGACACATGAATGGCTTCAATAGAGCCTGAGATATCCATCGGATCTGAATCCATGAAGAAGCATATTCGAATAACGATGATGGAATAAGCATAACAGGTATGTGATCTGATAACCATGAGTAAATTAAATTTCTGATTCAATTTCCTGCTTTTCAGGTCTAATTTTACATTATATGAAATAGATCTAGGTGTTTTAAATAAATTAGATCTATTTGCATGCTAGGTTAAAAGGGTTTTAATCTTGCTTCCATTGCTATTTTTCAAAAAGTTTTGAAATTTTTGCATGCAACACCTGTTAGATCACCGGATCCTGATAGCAGGTTCAAGGTAATGGGAATTCAGAGGGAATTTTTTTCTTGGTCTTATTTTTTTCATTCTCTTCTTTTTTTCCCATTGCATTCAGGGAAGAAGTGCACAGGTATTTAATAGCTCTTGGTGAGAGAACCGTAACTTCTCACGCTAATTTGATTTCAGTGAGAACAGAAAACTATTCACTAATAACTATCATGCAATCTAGTTGTCTTGAATTTCAAAAACTCAAATCCCAATGAGGAAAAATTCTACATGATTGTTCTAAATAGAAATGAGATCATCGATTTTTCTTCCCCCTCCCTTTTTTATTTGGATTACAATACGAATCTCAAAGCCTCAGCCAAAAAATCCAAATGGCCCAAAATGCTGAGAACTATTCTCAATGTGATTAGTTGTTCATGCTGAGAACTGATCTCAGCATGAATAGTTGTTCACACCAAGAATATTACTAGCATGAACAGTTCACGCTAAGAACTGTTCTCAGCATGAACAATGGGGCGATCTTTTTTTTGAATTCTAAACTCAAAACAAAAATTGGGCTTTGGCTAAAAATTGATTTAGGTCCTAACCACATTAGAACTTAAACCCAATCCCCTTTAAAATCCTTATTAAAATCAAAATTAAAATTGGTTCAAAAAGTCAAATCCTAACCAAATTAAGATTTGATTCAATTTTTCTTTTTAAATTCTTGGATTACAAATTAATGCAAGTGCAACCCTAGAATTAATCCTATAACTAATGTCTAGTGCTAGCTAGACACAGCTAGTATTTAATTCCGTATGACCTAAAACTTAATTCTTAATTAAGTAAGATCATTTGTTCAATCAAGTCACCTATTTCCAAATTGAATACATAGATCTTAGGTCAAGACTTCTCCTATATTACTCGACGATGTACATGACTCTATAGGTTCAAACACTAAGCTGGTAGTATAAGAACTAATTCATGTACTAATCGAAGTAACTACCTAGCAACGGTATTCAATATCCAAATAGGTCAAATATATGCAAAGTAACATTTAAGAACCTTGGTATATAGTTTCTGTATAATTCATCCCTTTAACCCTTAATGTTTCAAGGAGATTTCAAGGTCTATTGTTAAACCCTTAATAAGGTTTCCATGTAGTATTTCAATCTTAATAAATCTTTTGACTAATTATAAGAATTATCTTGGCCAAGATTTTACTGAATTGAAATATACCGAAGCATAAACTCCTAAAACCTGGAGTAGTCAATTCTATTTTGACTCACATATAGACTTGGCAATATTACAAGTAAAAGAAGTATTAGCGATAGCTAAATGCCATCATGAATAACACATTCCCCGTTGCTAATAGGTCATCGAATAAAATCCTGTCGCAACTAACCCTTATTAGCAAGTGCTTTAAATACTATCTCAAATAAGGATTATTAGAGACGATATCAGCGATGACATATGTCTTCACTAATAATATTTTCATTTTCAAAAAATGATTTAAAAATTATTAGCATCCAAAAAAATTTTATCGCTAAAAAGGACCATTGGTAATAAGGATTTAGCATGGTAAATGCTGTCATCAAAGTTATCGTTAATATTTTCTTATTTTTCTAAAAATAATAATTAATTTTTTAAAAATATATTTTAATTTTAATGATAAACAATTTGAGTTCTTCAATTATATTAAAAGTAAAGTAACAATTAACAACCATAATTATAAATAAAAAATCTAATTATATTATATTAAAAAGTATAAATTTTATAATTTTATAAATTTATATTGCAAAAAAAGTAAATACATAATATCAAAATAAAAAAATCATGTGAGATCTATGTTATCGTTATCGTCATTGTCCTCCTCCTCCTACTGCATATCCTCTCCAATTATTGGGGGATAAGAGTCGGATGCCCTAGCATCATGCAACAAAGAAAAATAAAATATTATTAGTAAGTTTCTAAATATAAAAAACTAAAACAAGTATAGATATTTTTTTAGACTTACTTGCTATGATAGATATGACAGTGAGGCCAACTGATCGCGCAAATGCAAGTCCTAGAGAAGCTTGACAACCGTATCATGGATGGCATCCTAGAGTTGTTGAGGTTGCTAAGAAAGCACACGGCTCACGATGTCCTCGATGTGTGCATCACTCCATGTCTGAATCGTTAGGGCCTAAGATGAGGACATTGAAGAGTACCGAGCTATCGAAAGGTCAAAGGTATAGTTGAATTTGAAGACCCAGCTCCTACTTAATCTTCTTGTGACCCTGAGCCATCCCTCGAGATCAAGAAGAGGCTGTGAGGACGGGTTCTCACCATGCCACTCTACAATGTGCTCTGCATAATCTACCTATACATTTTACAAATTGATTAGTCCAAGTATACATATCTTTATATATATAAATTATTACTTAAAATTTTAAATTCTTACCACAATACATCAAGATCTCTCATCTAAATATCACTAGTCCTCCTGGACCGATATGATGCCTCCCATAATTATAGCTGCACCAGTGGATGACCCAGCTACCATTTCTATAATAAAGAAATAATAATAATAAATTGATTAAAAAATATATCATCAATTTAATATGTGATTAGTATAAATAAGAATATAATTCTTACCAATCTATTGACCACCATATATGTACCGACATAGCTGTCGATATGCTTGATTGGATCCTACCGGGTAGCACGACTCTATCGTGCCCTCTACCACCTAGGGAGTACTAAGTTCTCCACATGTCGCAGAGGGCTATCCATATGTCTACACACATCTAGTGATCTCTGTAACTTCTCAAGTCTGATGGTGATGGAAAATTGGTATGCTCTATGGTGATCATCCTGAGGCTATGTAACGCATCCCAAAATCAACGTGTAGCCACTTCCTTGAAGATTGGATGGCCAATCTACTCATTTTGAGGAGTCTCGAATTGGTAGTACTCCTGCAAGTAAAAACAAGTTTATATTAAGAAAATAAAATATAAATATTTCATGAATTTTAAAATTAAGTATATTTGACTTACCAAGAATATTTGCCAAGCTACATCATGAGCCCGCGATGGCCAACTAGAGAACTCATTCATAGATCTCGGTATCAATCAATGAATGATCCTAGAAACCATCCAAAAAACTCCAATCTCTGTAAATATACTACAAAATTAAAATTTAATAATAAATGTTAACTTTATAAGGACTAAAGTTTAAATATATTAATATAAAGATATAGTACTTATGATCGACTTTGAATGTGAAAGAGCTCTCTATCCTCTGATTGAGTTGGAGGTGCTAGGAGTTAAGCGAGTCCTCGACCATAGTGTTGAGTCTGAGATGAGCCAGTCGCTGTAGCCTATGACTATGGTGACCCCATATCATCCAAACTTGATCGGAGAACATATAATATAAAGAACATTATATTAGATAATAAAATACAAAATAATATAAAAAAATAATATCTAAATTTTTTGAGTTTACCATATTGTGTGAGTGGCATAGAACCATGCGAGCTGCCAGCATGATTGCTCTCTCATTGAGAGCTCTATCCTTGAGAGCTCTCTTCATGGTTGATACTCTTCCAGCCTTTGAAAGATATGATATATAATATTTGAAAATAAAAATAAATAGATTCACCAAATTAATTATATAATTATGGGTGGCAATGCACAATTTAAAATGATATAAGACAAGTATTTAAAATGAATCAAGGATTATATACTTAGCACTACTCGTCAACCTCTTTAGATATCTGATACCCTTAGGATTCTTTTTGTGATTCATCATCTTTATCCTCCTCTTCTATTTCTTCTTCTTCTTCCCCTGCTCTTGGATAGAATTGCCCCCTAAAACAAACTTAATATGATCTATCTCCTAATACAGGCCATCATGTAAGAGAATTCTTGGAGCATCCAACTTACATTAATGTAGGATTGATGAACTCCTAGTGTTTCATCTTTCTAAAAGTATTATGGTAAATGAGATTTTTCTTCTTTTTCTTTGAGCTCATAATGAACAACTCGAGATTTAATCTTGCATACAGCCCACCAATCTTTCCTTCCTGTCTTTCTTAATGAAAAAGGAGTATAATATACTTGAGCATCTTGTTAAGCTAGCACATATAGTTCGTCAATATATGCTTTTAATCTATATTTGATTTCAATAAGCTCGTACCATGGATTAACCTTCATACCATTATTATTATCAGACCATTGGTACTTAAATAGAATAACACTATTACCTTCAATATAGGTTAACTTGATCACTTCTTCAAGAATTCTATAGTAGTCACTCTATGACTCTTCCCACCAGTTGCCCTTTATACACACTACTATTCATAGTGCTTTTATGATATCCATATTCATGAGTGTGAAATTTAAAACTATTAACATTATAGCCATTATAACATGTCATGTTGATAAGTTTATTAATTATCCCAATTTAACCATTAAAATAAATATTAAATAATATATATTTATTAAGAATTGATATTTTTTATCAGTGTTTTGTAGAAAAAGAGTCCATGGATGGGAAGAGCTTGATTTCTAGAGTCTAATGGTATAAATGGCACTCAAATCAAAGTTTGGACGAGCCCAGAATTCAAATTTAAAATTTATTAATGAATATCACATATTTTAAAGCAGCCGGTCCACCATGGACCGGTCGCTCAGTCTACAAAATGTCAACTGGTCCATGGGTAGCCATTACTGCCGGTCCATGGGGCTATTCCATTGACCACAGCCCTTTCCGAGCACCAGATTCGTCGGAGACACCATCTGCTCGCCACCCGTGGTCGGAGGAGATGCCGGGGAGCCATCCCTCACCGGAAAAGCTCACCAGAGACACCATTTTGGACTGGCCACCATCGTTCTTCTCCATCCTTCGTCAATCGCTTGCTGCCCCTCTTTGTCCAAATCCACTAACCACCGCCCACCACCTCCGGGCACTACCTTCCATTTTCAAGCACCATCGCTGCCAGAGAGGCCACCGACCGCCACCGTCCAAGATCCAGTCACAGCCCCTATCCATGGTTTTCCTTGTTGTCATGCCACTCCCACCACCGTTAGCACCGTCTCTCACTGCCGCACCGGATCGAGAGAGACTCTCCAAATTGATACGGGATGACTCAAAGATTGCTAAACATGCAAGAAAAATAGTAAAATAATTTTTTTATAATTTTTATAATTTAGTTTGTAAGCTAAATTTTCAAATAAAAGTAAGAACTAGCAAGAAGAAGAGCAATGCATAGAATCATCGTATCGCAGGCAAAAGCATGCAAAATAATAAATTCCAGGACCTGAGAATTGAGAAACTCCCAAATTAGGATAGCTTATCTTCATCAAATCAGAAATTAAAAGAAGGGAAGGATGTTACCAATCAGTGATTTGAAGAACGTCCGATGAAGAGATTACACAGCACTCTGATTGGAGTCGGGATGATGAAGTTCGGTTCCCTTGATTAGATGGCTGATTTGGATGGTTCTGGAGACAAGGAAAGCCTCCTCTGAGGATGTGAAACACCTCGAGGATCCTGCAAAATGCCAAGGGTCAATCAAAATAGCAAGTAAGAAAAAGAAAGGGGATTAGGTTTAGAAGGAATCAGGTTAGTGTTTAGAAGCGGGGTGGCTTGAAGCTTGATGAAGATCTCTTTGCTTGGTGGCCTAGGGAACTCCTTCTTGGACGTGTGAAGGCTTGGATGGAAGTGAGTTAGGGCGTGGAAGGATGCTAGGGCAGCAAGGAAACACAAACACAAACCAAATAACCAAAAAAACAAAGTAACACAAGCTTACAAGCTCAAATAAATTTCACCAGGGTTTTGATATCATGAATAAAAGTTGATTACAAGAGGGGGAGGGATGGGGTATTTATAGAGTTCCCATGCCCTCACTAACCATGGTTACACTTGGGTTACAAGTCCTCTTCCAAATTGGAATACAAGTCCTTTCCTAGCTAGGTTAGAAAAACAAATCCCTATTAGGTTAGGAATTGGCCTAGTCTTCTCCTTTTTCCTTCATGCTTTTACTATTCCACTCAAGGACACCTCTTGGACTTGGCCAACACTTCAAGGACACCTAGGAGGGCATGTTTGGCTTCTAGGGGCAGCAAGGGGCCGGCCCAAAGGGGCTTGGGTGCATGGGTTTGGGCCTCTAGAAGCTGGGGTGGTCTTGTAGCTTGGTAGCAGGAATATTTCATAGAATCTTGCTTCTTTAGGAATTGGGCTTGGCACTTGGACTTGATTTCTTTGGGCTAGGATGTAGAGGGACCTTTGGAATCATGGATGCCCTAGTTTGGGAATATACTTTGGCATCTGGACTGGAATCTGGGCATCTGGAGGACATCTGGAAATAATCAAGGTTTCTAAAAGCATCTTGGATCCTGGGTTGTCACACAAGATCCAATGGACTGATGTAGCGGCATCTAACTCCTGGATGTGGCCTGGTAGAACTCCAAAATAGGGTGACCTCCTCTCTTGTACAAAAATTGAGCTCATACTGGACTCATAATTGATATATAGGACTCAAAATACTGACTAGGTTGAGGGTTGAGACAAATCAACTAACCTCAACTTATTACAGGACTCAATCTTAATTGATTACAAAATTTTCAAAACTTTGACACATGACTAAGTAAACCATATGGGATCCAGGGATCTATGTCTGATCCTGGTATCCCCACCACAAATCCCAGTGGAAGAAGGATCCCAAGTTTCGATCCGAGATCGGGATTCAAAGAAGAGTCCTATTCGGACTCCGTTTGGCCGAGAAGGAAGAAGTGCATGAATCCTGGCATGATTTGAGGGATGTGAATAGAATGAATGGCTAAGAATTCCTCATGTGATATCTTGCCGATCTTAAGCCCGATTGACTCTAAATTTGACTGAAAGAAAGCCCGAGAGAAGCTTTATAAAAGGAGGACCCTAGGTCTCAGTCCAAGGGAGAGTTACTCCAGCAATTATTTTCTTTTTCTTTTATTTAGATCATTATATTAGGTTTAGAAAAGAAAAAAATTTGGGAGGAGATGGCAGCAGTGATGCATAGATAGGCTCCTTCAACCTAGGATGAAGATGAAGCCTGTAACCAGGTTCCATCTCTATTTTTGTATTTAGTTTTTATGCAATAAAAATAATATTCTTCCTTTCATATATCCTTTGAGTTGTTTTTCTAATCAAGGGTTTGATCTGGCATACACGGCCTACACCCTCTATCGATGTGCCATAATCTCAGGATACGGTACGTGCTTCAAAGAGGTAGATCGTAGTATGGTAGATTAGATCCCTAACCTTGCAAATCAATTAGATAGTTTATGCTCTAAGTAAACATGTTGTGATCTCCAGATATGATCCATGTCCAATAGGAGATAAATTATTCTAACACTGAATTTGTAATAGTTATGGATCTTGCAATCAATTAGATGGTTTATACTCTAGTGAACGTGTTGTGATCTCAGGATATGGCCCGTGCCCAATAGGAGATAAATATTCTAATATTGAACATGCAAGAATTATTGATATTGCATATAAAAAAAGATAAAAACCTACTTGATAAAAATCTACTTGCATGGTGGATTTGGATTCCTAGGTTACTTCTCCTGCTAATTGATTTAACTAAGTAATTAGTTATCTTATAATAACTCTTACTCTTAATCCAATTCTCTACAAAATAATTTTTTCTTTTTACTCTTTCTCGTGAAATAATCACCCTTGATCTCCATGGATACGATCCCGACTCATTGCTAGCTATAGTAGTGAGAAGGTTTTATTTTTGATCTCCTATGATAGCGATCACATGTATTTTGTTGGTTCATAACTTAATGGTCTTAACTTTTTAGGAATAAGATCCCCCTTTGCGGAACCTGCATAGTATAAAAAAATAAATTAGAAAAAATTAAAATAGATGAACCATCAATGAATGCTTACTAGTTGATGGAATAAATCTACAAAGTTTTTTGAGCATCCTGTAGAAATTTCTTGCTCACTTTTCTCTAATTGTCCTATCTCAGCATTCGATCATAATATCTAAACATGCATAAGATTGGCATATTGTAATAAGTGAATGAAATGTTTGGACCATGATGGACACTTACTCAATATGTGGATAAATAATCTCATAGTTTAACAAAATATATTTCTGTGCCTATCAAAATTCAGCATCTATTAAAATCTAGCGAACCTTGTGATCAAATTCATGAGTAGAATAAGCAAATGTTGAGATCTCCTGCTCTAATCTCTCACCACCACCACCATCATTTTGACCAACTTGAGTTAATTTTGTCTGTACAATAGAATTAAAGTAGTGTTATCTAAAATTTGAAATTTCTTCTATTATATAAGTCTCCATAATATATAGAACCTTCAACTCTGGCCTTGTTTCACTTTCTCCTTGAGATAATGCATATATCTTTCAAATGGATACATCCACTTGTACTATACTGGTCCATCCACCCTAGCTTCATATACCAAATGAATCACAAGGTGCTCATAGAGTCAAGGAAACTAGAAGGAAATATCTTATCCAACTTATATATTATCTCTATACTACTAGCCTCAAGACTGGGGATATGGTCAGTGGATAATTTGGTAGCCCAAATATCTCTAAAGAAAAGACCAAGCTCAGTTAAAGAACTCCATATAGAGTTGGGAAAGAGATCATACCAAGCCAATGATAATAATCGTTGCATGAAGACATGGAAGTCATGCTTTTTAGCCTATAAAATCTATAATCTTTGATATTGATGCACCAAGTTGATTACTTAGATAATCATCTAAGAATTTAAGATTTTAACACCATTTATATACATCCTTTAACTACTCTCCTATTAATGTATAAGATACTTTCAACTTCAAAAATTTTCTAAGTGACACCTCAACCTGCTCTAATAGAGGATGATTGCATATGTACTTTATATATGCATGAGCCTTGGGACTATCTTTTATCTTGCCCTTGATATCCATAACATTGTAAAAAACATTATCAAAAATACATTCTTCTTAATGTGCATGACGTTAAGGTTATGATGGATTAAATTGGTAGACTAGTATGGCAACTTCCAAAAGAAGCTATGCTTCATCTAGTTAAAAGTACTACCTAAGTGAGAACCTTTCATGGTTTAGAATAGGATTTAAAATCATTGCAAGAATTTTATCTTTATAAGTTGTCCTATCTTTAATTCAGTTAAATCTAAATTAATTGAATTAAATAAACCTAGCCTAGCAGTCATTCTTTAATGACCAACAAATCAATCTCTTGAAGTCTTTGACTATGCATGGTGATCGGGTAACTTTCTAGATTGGACCTTAATCTTGATTAGTTCAATTAGCATAATTCTTACTTGATTTTGATATATTCTTTTATTTATTATAATTACTTATTTAATTTTGTTCACTAATCTTAATAGTGGGTCTACAGATTTAGGATAGCTAGCTCATCCTGCATCAGCTTCTTTGGTATTAGAGAATAGTTTTGGTTAGGTTAAGGATATTTGTATTGCATTAATTAGAAAAAAAATCATATTTAGTAGTTTGCATATTCTATGCACCTTTTAGTGTTTTAAGAAGTCCCATCCCTAAAAAACTTATAAAAGTATAAAATCTGCTTTGTTAAAAAATAGACTTGAAAACAAACATTTCTACGTTTGAGGATTTGCAAGATTGCTTTAAAATTCATGCTAGTTTAGACTTGAAATTCTAAGTTTCTATTCTTAGAATCTGCAACCTATAATTTTGGACAATCTCTGTTCAAACCCTAAGTCCCATTCATGGAAGTGTCAAAAAATTAGAAAATTGTTGGCTTTAAAAACTAGACTTGATTTATAAAATTTCTGTTTAAAAATCCATGAACTTGCTTTAGGATTCATGTCAATTTAACCTGAAAATTCTAAATTGTGCATGCAAAAATTTGCAACATGTAGAATTGTGTAATCCATGTTCATTCATCAATTCCTATTAGTAGGATTGTTGAAAAATTATAAGACTTATAGATTTGAAAACTAGATTCGATAAAAAAATATCTATATTTGATAATTTTAGAATTGAATCCTAGATTGATACCATATTTTACTAAAAAATAGGTCACTGTAACCTGAAAATCCTATTAAAAATTTAGTCTGCATAATCCCTAAAAATCAGTCAATTTCTAATCCTAGGAATATCCAAAAAACTTTGAATTTTAGGTTGTTGGAATCCTCACTCATTGAGGAATCTGACGCTACTTTGAAATACATGAAAACACTCTCTTAGGATATCTACTTTTGAGCATCAATCTAGACTAAAACAAAGCTTCTACATATTACAAAATGGATCCCAATAAATTTGTTGCAACCCTTCAAATCCTTATAGAAAAAATTGATAATTTGACTGGAATTTATCAAAAGAACCTAGTAAGGTTAGAAAATTTAGTAGAAAATCGAGCCAATAATAACCAGATTAGGAATACCCCTCTTAGACCTATGACACAGTCAACTAAGAAGGCTGATAAAAAAAAAGAAGTCATAAGAGAGACTTTTCGAGGAATCAATTCTAAAATTCAATGCTTTTTGTGTAATAGACTAGACCATACTGTTAGTCAGTGCGCATCCATATCATTACTTATAAAAAAGTCTAAAAATAAAAATCCTAAAATGATCCTCAAGAAAAAGTCTATATAGTAGATCCAGAATTAGCTGACATCTATGATAACTATGACACTATCTAGATTAATATTACACTTAAAGAATAACTAGAACTAGAAGAAGATATATGTATATTGAACCAATCCAAAGAGATTGAAGATGGAAACAAAATTGCTATTCTTCATACTTTTGTTAGTTAAGATGATAAAATATGTAAGGAAAACATCAATAGTGGTAGCTGCATTGATGCCATTTACCCTGATATCATTTTACACCTATATTTAGCATCAATGAACCACTTAAGTCTATATAATATGGCCTGGATAAGTACTCTGTCTAACCCTCTTAAGCATAGGTGTTTATTGAATCATATTTATCCTAAAGGATTCTGTGCTATAGTCCAAGTCATTAAGTTTTGGAGGTATTATCTACTTCTATAAAAATTTATCTTATATTCGAACCATAAGACCTTCAAGTTTTTCAATTTATAAAAGAATTTAAGTCTGAAACCTAAAAAGTGGATTAAGTTCCTTCAGGCCTACATCTTTGTCATAAGGTATGAAGCGGACACCAAAGCTACTAATGCACTCTTTTATAGGGTAGACCTTTTATCGATTGTAAGTATAAAATTTATGGGCTTTAATAGTTAAAAGAAGAATATGATGAATAACCATACTTTAAAAAAAATAATAATAAAAAAATAAAAAAATAATAATATTATTGTACACCTCATTATGCATGCTAGAGTATTAGAGTCAGCATTATCCTTTGTAGAGCATGTTAGGAGTTTATTGAAAGAGATCAGTGATAAAATTAATATAAGTAATCAAATAAATAATTAGCAAATTCTGACCAATAAGTCAAGGATTTTGCTAAGGATGATTATTTCATAATTAGGGTCAGACCTGATCGATCTTCATCAGGAATCGTTTGGAAGCTACATACTTGAGGAACAAGCCCATTCAAGG
Organism: Areca catechu; assembly: GCA_021397845.1. Classification (NCBI taxonomy): domain Eukaryota; kingdom Viridiplantae; phylum Streptophyta; class Magnoliopsida; order Arecales; family Arecaceae; genus Areca; species Areca catechu. The sequence goes on along the minus strand of CM038046.1, from coordinate 47,691,237 downwards.
TTTTAAAAAAATTGACCTAATATATATGTTAATGAATTACCATCCAGTTATAGGATTAATTCAACTTTCAATGTATCGGATCTAATTTAATATAAAGAACTAGCATTGATATCCAGTAATCTACTTGAGCATACCATTCTTTGTGAGTAACCCTTCCCCTGAGTGCCCATAAGCCCAATTGAGAGAGCAGCACAATAAGATCGATCGCATCTTGAATGAGCAAATCAAGTTTACTAAGAGTTGAGACTATCATGGCTATTTGGTTCATTGGCAAGGTAGGCCAGAGTCAGAGAATTCATGAATTGCTCGAGACTTTCAGAGCAGTATGGAGCCTGACTCGATGGAGTCGAGTTATCCCCACCCCAGGGGAATGATGAGAACATCATTTAGTATGGATTTTGATGCATGCATAGCATTTCTTTTGGAGTAGATAGATGTATTTATTTTTTTTATTTTACCTGAGTATATAGAAATTGGGCTTATTTTTATTTTTTCTTATATCTAGCTCTTACAAAGATCTCAGAGCATGGAACTGGATTAGTTTGGATTATTTTAAAATTTATTTTAGATTAATCTGAAGTCCTAGAATTTTGATCAACTTGGTTTCCAACTTGTTAGGGATTAGAGTTTATTTAAAGAGTTCTTGTCGTTGGAATAAATCATCGAGAAAATTAATAGAATTCATTAAGTTTTTCTCGAATCACCTCTCTCCCTTGTTCCCTTTCTCTCTTTCTCTCTTATTCTCTACTTCTCCTTCCTTTCTTCTTCTTCTCCCCATTGTTCTAAATTCCTGAGACCCTATCTCCATCCCAAACTAAACTGACTCCACCATCAAGCCATTAACCACCGTCGTAAGCTATCTCTCGCCACCACCAAGCCAGCACCAATCAAACAACCACCACCACCATCGCCTTCTCATCCTCACATCTAGAAGCCCCTACCCATGCCAGTTCCAACGAGGTCTCCTGCCACATCCTCCACAGTCGCTGATCACCATCAAGCCCTTCACCTCATCTCCCCTGGTCTCCCATGCCTCCCATGCAATCTTCCATTATGGTCCAGCATCCCAAGCACTCTTCCATAATCGACCCAACACCCGTGACATCCTCCTTCCTCCCATCTGGAGAGCCCCCATGGCTGTCACCCATCTTCTAACTTTGAAACCACTCACTTGTTGGATGAGCCACTCGATGCCTCCCATCCATGGTATCTACCCGTGCCGACTAAGCATCCACCACCATCAGGTGATGCGGGACTACTCATGCATGAAAACTATTTTTTTATTATTAAATAGCGAATTAAGAGTTTATATCCTGAAATTTGAGCCAAGACTCTAAGTAGGGAATTCTACAAAAAATTAGAAGCATATGCACGCAGAAATAGACCTTAAATAGTGAAAAGAAAGGATCGTCAAGGCTAAGAAATCCTGGTAAGGCTAGCTCTTCTGCAATACCGCAACTTATGAGTCAAGGAGATATACCTAGCAGTGATTTGAAGACGAGTCTGTGAAGGGGTTGCTCTATGCTCCCGGATGCATCTTGGAAAATCAAGCCAGAGACCCCACGAATCGTGGCTTTCGGCCCGCTGACCTGAAAGCTGGTCGGATGGTTTGGGTGACTGGATTCCATGTAGTGGTTGGAGTGTCATGCTGGCTAGATCCATAAGTGACTTGAGTCTTCTTCTTACAAAATTGGACTGGACTCAATACAAGACTTACAGGACTCATAAGACTCAAAGTGACAAAACTTATGATGAGCATCCTAAAACTTGACTCAATACCCTAATGGTATGAGTGACTTTAACTACACAACTCAAATATTGAAATGCCCAAAATAGGACTCAGGGGCCAAAGTAGGGACTCAAATGAGCTAAGCCTTTATTATAAAATTAGACTCAAATACTAAAAATACTAATCAGATAACCATAGAGGGTTGAGAAGCCTCTGTCTAAGTTCGGTTCCTCTAGTGTCCGCACCGATTCTCCCAGGGTGGGAGGAACTCGACCCCATCGAGTACGGGTCGCTCTGGCTTTAGTATCGCTCAAGGATGTCTGGGTCGAGGTGCTGTAAGTCCTCTCGAGTAATCCATGAATTGTTAAATTCTGGTCGACCTTGCCATCGAACCAAGTAACGTTGATAGCCATGACCCCGGGTCATGATAGCTTGATTATCCAAGATATGCTCGATCCGTTCTCCTCTCTCAGGCCAATTTATAGGTGGACACTCTGGATTAGGTTTGCTCTCAAATGATGGGGTAGATCCAAAGGCCTTACTAGGAATCACTGCTGGTTCCCTATACTCGACCAAGTCCACGATATTGAAGGTAGAGCTAATGCCAAAATCCAGGGGTAGATCTAGCACATAGGCATTGGGTCCGACCTTCTCTATCACTTTAAAGGGTCCAGCTCCACGAGCATGAAGCTTCTTAATGGTCCCTGGTGGGAACCGCTCAGGCCTAAGCCTAATCTTAGCAGAATCCCCTACATTAAATTTTTTAGCTCTCTTTCAGGAATTAGCTAGTTTCTTATATATTTTAGAATTAGTGCTTAATGCGGATTTCTAACATGATGCACCTGTGACTCGTACTGACACCTAACAAAGTACAAACTCAACTATGCATTCCTATTGAGAGGAGTTTTATTGGACTTTTTGGGCCTAAACCTAACAGATTATAGACTCTCTAGGTTTGATCCTGGTTTGGCATGCACATGAAAATTTACAATGGACTCCTAACAAATGCCATAAGGTCTTCCAAAAGTAGGTCGCAAACCTATCATACTCAAAGAACTGGTGTAACCGAACAACCTCAACAAAGTATAATTGGAAAGTTTAGGGAACATTGGCAGCCTTAGGGTATCGCTGGAAATAAGAATCAGAGTCTTGGGACAATTCATTGGAAGCATGAAATAGACCTTGGTTACTAGGGATGACCTTAAGATTTGAACATCGATCTATGGGTGACAAAAGGTCAACTTGAAGGATGGAGAATTTGGTCATTGCAAGTTCAGGGTCTTTAAGAAAGGATGACTTAGTCAGTTCAAGAAAAGAATCATCGACTGGGGTTAGAGGAATGAACTCTTTATGAGAATACTGAATGAGATCTCAGGCTGGGGCTAAAGGAGTGGGCTCTTCCTAAGGGTATTGACTTATAGGAACCAATTCCTCACTAATTTCCTGTTGTTCTGATACTTCAGGACTAGGCTCTATAATTTTATCTTCTTCTAAGGTTTCCTTAGGTAAGGTACCAGAGTCATTCTCCTTAAAGTCTTCTCCTCCGTATTCGTCTACTAAACTCATGTCAGCCTCATACACTTCTATAATGGGTTATGATTCTTCCTCTTTTAATTGTTTTTTCAATATGGCTTCATTCTGGTCAACTAATCCTGGGTCGGCCATATCGATTCCTTCTCAATGTCATCCTTCTGGGTTGGAGGTGATACAGATGAGGGTTGACCAACAAAAGTCTGGTTCACACTAGGTGTCGGACTAATAGGGATTTGACTCAAGCTGGTAGAGGTCAGATTTAGGTCCAAAGTACTTGATCTGGCATGCCTTAAGGATCTCCCATAGTTTTGGGCTATTTGGTAGGCTTGGCTAGGACCTGGTCTGGGGTTAGGGGCACTAGTCCTAATGGACTCAGGTCGACTAAGGGGTACCTAACTAATATTTGGCTTGCACTCAAGAGTGGTAGGAGTGGGTCACTAAGGGGTGGTGGATTAATACTAGGCTCATATCTAGGGGTACTGATCCTTTGGGGTTCAGGTTTGGATCTAGTTTGGATCCTATGATTTTTCTCTAGGGTTCCTAATCGGTCTCCTACTCGGTCAAACCTATGGTTCATTTGGGTGAATGAATGGGCCATCTGGGTAAATGATTAGGCCATCTGATCAGTGAGGGCTATAATATGGGCTTCAAGATTTGGATTTTCCATGGGTCTAACCGGCGATGGGAGTGGTGGATGATATGCAACTCCTGACCTAGTGCACATGCAAGACTCAAAGATGAATCGACTATGGCTTCCTAGACCTAGAGCCCAAATAGAATGGGTTGACTCAACTTACACACAACACAACCCCTAGTCCTTCCACTGGCTAGGTAAGAGGTGGGATGGTGGGAGATCCCCCTGCTTTCACAGGGACACAATTAAGGAACCATCGATCTTCTTAGGGCATTTGCCACTGGACCTCTAGCCTACACAGCAGCTTTCAGTAATAAGAGAGGTATTGGGTGCACTAGTCTTCCCACAAAGGTTGGACCTGACCTGTTGGTGTCCCTAGCTCACTAGAGCAAAGCAAATTACGTCTAATTGATTTTAATTAGGTTGGGCTCGAATATAAGGATTGTTGTTTAGGGCTAAGGAGAGGTGATCAAATCCTCCGCCCATCTGGCATAGTAGAATTGTCATTAATGTAGCTTATGCATATAATGGCACACATATGAAAACTAGGGTTTCTGATTTTTTTTTATTTTATGTATATGTTTTGTATTTTTTTTGCAAAAATAAAATTTATAGGAAAGTACCTAATATGCAGGAAATATACAAAAAAAATAAAGTATGTAGAGATTATGCAAAAAGAACCCTAAACATGCTAAAACTAGACTTGTTGAAATTTTAGGGCAGAACTATTCTCAGTCAATAAATCAGATATGCAGAAGACATAGAAACTGAATTAAATTATGAAAGAAATTTTGATAAATATTATCAATTATTAAGAATCCGGAAAAATAAGAATTAGGAGTATTGGAGTTACCTACATGTAGAAACAATTAAAAGTATATATCATATGTAGGAATGATGGGATGCAGAAATTAGCCCTAAAAGATGCTCTGATACCAAATGATGCAGGACTACTTATGCATGCAAACTATGTTTTTGTTATTAAGCAATGAATTAAAAGTTTATATCCCAAAATTTGAGCCAAGACTCTAAGCAGGAAATTCTACAAAAAATTAGAAGCATATGCACACAAAAACATACCATAAATAGTGAAAAGAAATGATCGCCAAGGCTAAAAAACCTGGTAAGGCTAGCTCTTCTACAATACCGCAACTTGTGAGTCAAGGGGGTGTACCTGATGCGAGACTATTTATGCATGCTAGTTTTTTTCTATTGTTAGGCATTAAGTTAGGAGTTTGTATCCTGAATTTCAAGACAAGATATTAAGTAAAGAATTCTATAGAAAATTTGAAGCACAGGCATGCAGAAATAAACCCTAAAAGTGAAGAAATAAGATCGCCAAGGCTAAGAAGCCTTGGTTAGGACTAGCTCTTCTACAATATCGCTACCAGAGGAGTTTAGGGGGTGTGCATGGCAGAGATTTGGAGATCAATCGACGAAGAGTTCACTCTGCTCTCTCGAATGTGGCCTAGAAAACAAAGCTATTGACCCTGCAGATTCGTGACTTTTGATCTGGTGGCCCGAAAGCTGGTTTGAAGAAATCCTTGGATTCATGAACTCTAAGAGACCTGCAAATCACCTAACTGGGGTTAGAAAATAAAGAAGAAGAAGGCTTAATCGCTGAAGGAAGAAGGGAAGGAAGAAGTTTGAAGAGGGCGGCCAAGGGATGAAGAGGGCTGGCAGCTTGGAGGCAGGGCACAAGGGTCACACAGAAACCCTGAGGGATCATACAGATATCCTTAATCTCACAAAAAAAACTCACACTAAATTTACACATAAATTTGAAAAGAACTCAAGAAAATTTTCATGTTGAATAACATTGACTCATACAAGAGGGGGTGGGGTATTTTTAGATATTTCCCATGTCCTCTCCTTGTTAGGATAAAATTACAAAGTTGAGTGGGAGAGGGATTACAAAAATTGCTTAGAACTAGGAGTACCTAATTTGATTAGAAATAAAATACAATCTCCTTATTTGAATTGGATTTCTTTCCTTCTTTGACTTGGTCAAGGGACTCTCTCTTGGGCTTGGGTGCCAAATGGGATTGGGCTTTGTACATGTCCCCTGGTGGGCTAAAACTCCTAGGCTCCATCTTTATTATAAACTTGGGAAGGCCTGTGGTGCCATGGGCTCCTTGGATTGAGAAAACTTCTAGGCTGGGGTGCCTAGAAGGGGAATATTCCTGGGTGGTGCCTGGAATCTTCATGTGAAGAGGCTTCATGGGCTTCTACTTTGGTGCTCCTCCTCTTGTATAAACCTGGACTTATACTGGATTGAACATAAACTTACAGGACTCAATTGGACTAGACTGAGGTTGAGACAACTCAACTTATTACAGGACTCAATTTGGCACAAGTCCCAAAATGACATAACAAGACCAAAATAACTATAGCCTCACAATGAGCTGACTTGAACAACTAAGCTTAACTGAGCTGAACATAACCAAAAACTTGACTCATAAATTCTAATGGTGTGAGTCGACTCTAAATACAAGACTCAAACGACTAATATATCTAGATTATTGGACTCAAAGACAAAATTTGAATCATGGCTAAGGGACTCAAAATTCAAGGACCCATAATGAACTAGGGTTGACCTGATGTCCCCATCAGTACCTGATAATGATTTGAGGACAAGTCCATGAAGGGGTCGCTCTATGCTCCCGGATGTGTCCTGGAAAATCAAGCCGGAGATCCCATGGATCCGTGGCTTTCGGCTCGCTGACCCGAAGCTGGTCGGATGGAATCTTGGATTCGTGGACTCTGAGGGACCTACAAAACACCAGTTAAGGGTTAGAAAACAAAGGATAAATAAGGTAGAAGGCTAAAGCAAGAAAGGAAGAAGAGGGTTGGATGTGGGCGGCAAAGTGGTGGAGGCGTCCAAGGTTGAAGCAGGGTTGGTGGCTAGGGTTTCGCTGAGGACTAGGAGGCAGGGTGCAGGAGAACAAAGCACACAACAATATTGGACAAAGCACATAGCAATGTTGAAGAAACTCAAGAAAATTTCATTAATTCATTATCAAAATATATGAGAGGTAGGGCCTTTATATAGGCCTACAAAACTTGGGCCCTAAGTAAGGGTATACATGTAAACTCATAAGAATTCTAAACCCTCTCATATCCTAATTGAAATACATGGAAAGTCCTCATATGAAAACAACTACACTCCCTCTCCTTCTCAAATGCATTAGGTGGCCAAGAGAGGTGACCATAAGAGGGGGTGCCAACCAAAGGGGTGACCATAAGGAGGGGGCGTCGAATTAGGGTTAGGGCTTCATGCTTATGGGTTTTCTTCAGTTATCCTTCTTCTTGGTAAGTGTTGTAGACACTTGATTCACCAGGGTCTTCAAGGGTGGCTCCATGACTCCTTCCATTCTTTCCAAGTGGCATAATTATGTGGATGACTGGATTCCATGTAGTGGTTGGAGTGTCATGCTGGCTGGATCCATAAGTGACTTGAGTCTTCTTTTTACAAAATTGGACTAGACTCAATACAAGACTTACAGGACTTATAAGACTCAAAGTGACAAAACTTATGATGAGCATCCTAAAACTTGACTCAATATCCTAATGGTATGAGTGACTCTAACTACAGGACTCAAATGTTGAAAGGCCCAAAACAGGACTCAAGGGCCAAAGTAAAGACTCAAATGAGCTAAGCTCTTATTACAAAATTGGACTCAAACACTAAAAATACTAATCAGATAACCACAGAGGGTTGAGAAGCCTCTGCCTAAGTCTGGTTCCTCTGGTGTCCATACCATCAGGCTAGATGCTAGCTATCATTTTCTATTTGCCATCATCGAATGATCGACCACCTCTGGCCTTTCATGAATCGGTCTAAGATCCCATGTTGAGAAATAGTGTTGAGTTGCTGCCCGTGCCGCATCCCACAACTGAGATGCCGTGCCACCCATTCCATCCATGCTTTCTCGGTGATCGGTCAACACCAACACCTCCGGCAAGTCCCCTCTTCCGTCCATAAATTTCCTACCCACCACCGAACCTGGTCGAGCTCTGTTTCCCCTCCAGCGCCCCTCAGCACGAACGTGAAAGTAAAGGAAGTTTATTTTGTGCACTTTCAAAGCAAATCCTAGGCCCATTGCCGACTTCTATATATTGGGCAATTTTAAGTTGATTCAAAATAATTCTATTGGCTTTGGACTGTTTTGAGATTTATTGATTGGATTAACTTAAGTTTATTAGTTGACTAATCCCTCTTTAATTATATGACCTAGGTCCAATGATTCCCACTTGATTCTCTCATGAACCATTGGCTAGAAATCCAGGCAACCTCTAGATTAATCTTCCTTTTCCAGGATGCTGTGACATACATGCTTAGTGAGAACCTTTCATGGTTTAGATTAGGATTTAATATTATTGTTGGAATTTTATCTTTATTAGTTATCCTATCTTTAATTCAGTTTGATCTGAATTAATTAAATTGAATAAACCTAGCCTAATGGTTGTTCTTTAATGACCAATGATTTAATCTCTTAAAGTCTTTGACTTTGCGTGCCAATACGATTTTGAAACTAGACTTAATTTATAAAATTTCTATGTGAAAATCCATGAACATGCTTTAGGATTCATGCCAGATTAACCTAAAAATTTTGAATTATGCATGCATAAATCTATAACCTGTAGAATTGTGTAACCCCTAATCATTCATCAATTCCTATTAGTATGATTGTCAAAAAATTATAAAACTTATAGATTTGAAAATTAGATTTGATAAGAAAAACATCTATTTTTGATAATTTTAGAATTGAATCCTTGATTGATACCAAATTTCACTGGAAAATTGGTCACTGCAACCTAAAAATTGGTCACTGCAACCTAAAAATTTTGCTAAGAATTTGATTTGCGTAGTCCCTAGAAATCAGTCGATTCCTAATCCTAGGAATATCCAAAAAAAAATTATTTTTTAGTTGTTGGAATCCCCACTCATTAAGGAATCCAATGCTACTTTGAAATACTTGAAAGCATTCCCCTAAGATATCTATTTTGAGCATCAATCTAAATTGAAACAAAGCCTTTGTATATTGCAAAATGGATCCCAACAAATTTGCTGCAATCCTTCAAAATCTCATAAACAAAATTGATAATTTGACTAGCATTTGTCAAAAGAACTCGGGAAGGTTAGAAAATTTAATAGAAAATTGAGCTAATAATAATTAGATTAGGAATACCCCTCTTAGGCCTATAACACAATCAACCAAGAAGGCCGATAATGAAAAAGAAGTCATAAGAGAGACTTCTCGAGGAATCAATTCTAAAATTCAATGCATTTTGTGCAATAAACTAGACCATACCGCTAGTCAGTGCCCATCCATATCATTACTTACAAGAAAGTCTAAAAATAAAAATCTTAAAAATAGTCCTCAAGAAGAAGTCTATATAATGGATCCAAAATTAGCTGATATTTATGATAACTATGATACTATCTAGATTAACATTATACCTAAGGAACAACTAGAACTAGAAGAAGATAGATGCATATTGAACAAATCTAAAGAAATTAAAGATAAAAACAAGACTGCTACTTGTTGCCGCTTGGATCATCTTGGCCTGTAGCTCTTGCATGGCGTCGGGTGATGGCCTCCCCGTCGATGGTCATCCATGGCCTGCGGCTCTCACGTGGCACAATCCGATGGACCCTCCCAGCTTGAGGTGGCTCTTCGTTTCCCACCAGGTGCCTGGTTCACCATTCTGGTGTGCTCCTCGGCCGGCTGCCCTGCAAAATAGAGGGGACCCGGGCCAGGGATTCCGGCGGGAATACTATGATAGCCAAGTCAGTGGGACGATCTAGGAAAATAGAACCTCTACACTGAGGAGCTGGTGGTCTCCCTGTGTAAAGGATGTGCAGTGGAGTGGAGATGGAAAACAAGATGTAAAAGTCGAGTAGAAGTGTGATATGAGAGCTTGGAAGGATCCACTAGGGATCCTTCACCCATTTGCCTTCTCTCTCTCTTACTGATCCCCTTCCTTTCCTTTTTGTATGAGAATGATGGCCCTGACCTGGTCTGGGGCTTCCTAAGGATGTCCTCCTCTCCTGTGTCCCCTATGTAACATAGCTCCTCGTGGGAGGGGCAGGTGCCATGCCGCTAAGCCCTGAGCCACGATGTTACGTTTCTATTCCCAGAGGGACTATCGAAGCATTGCAGGGCCTGTGGCCTTAATGGAGTACTCTTAAAGGAGGTTCAAGTTCTGTGCCACAAGGGTTGAGGCCCCTGGTCACATGGTCATTGACAGGGCAATATGCTACAAGATCTGGGGCCTGAAGGCCCCTGAAGGAGCACTCTTTGCGTAGAGCACATGGGTGGTGCATTGCAGAACTTGAATTAATGGTGGGGCGTGCGCCACCTTCTAGAGGTTACAGGTAGACAGGGACCCCCCTTTGCTATGGTTTGAATTCTTGTTGATCTTTCCCTCCTTTGTTGTTGGCGAAAATTCTTTTCTCTGTGGGGCAGGAAAGGGAACCGCTTCGGGAGCCTCGTCTTGGCAGCATGAGCACGACCCCAACCAGAAGCTGGCCTCAGACGGGGGGCTCACCTCATGATCATGACCCCGGCTAGGAGCTGACCTCGGTAGTAGGGCTTGCCTTGGTAGCATGAGCACGACCCCGGCCAGGAGCTGGCCTCAAATAAGGGGCTCGCCTAATGAGCACAAGCCCAGCTGGGAGCTAACCTCTGTAGGAGTGCTCATCTTGGTAGCATGAGCATGACCCTGACCAGGAGTTGGCCTCAAACGGGGGGGTTCACTCAATGAGCATGACCCCGGCTGGGATCTGACCTCGATAGGAGGGCTCGCCTTGGCAGCATGAGCGCGACCCCGGCTGGGAGCTGGCCTCGAATGTGGTGCTCGTCCAATAAGCACGACCCCAGCTGGAAGCTGACCTTGGTAGGAAGGCTCGACTTGGTAGCATGAGCACAACCCCGATCGGGAGCTTGCCTCAGATGAGGGGCTCGCCTAACGAGCATGACCCTGGCTGGGAGCTGACCTTGGTAAGAGGGCGTGCCTTGGTAGCATGAGTGCGACCCTGGCCAGGAGCTGTCCTCAAATGGGGGGCTCGCCCAATGAGCACGACCCTAGCTGGGAGCTGACCTCGGTAGGAGAGCTTGCCTTGGTAGCATGAGCATGACCCCGGCTGGGAGCTGGCCTCAGATGGAGGGCTTGCCTAATAATCATGACCCCAGCTAGGAGTTGACCTCGGTAGGAGGGCTCATCTCGGTAGCATGAGCGTGACCCTAGCCAGGAGCTGACCTCAGATGGGGGGCTTGCCTAATAAGCACGACCCCAGATGGGAGCTGACCTCGGTAAGAGGGCTCGCCTTGGTTCTTTTGTTTGGCCACCGCACTCGGGTGGCGGACTCTTTGTCAGCGATGCCTCCAGCAAAGGCTCCATGTCAGCGGCTGTGCCACATTAGCTGCCCCCCACTCTCGAGGTCGAAGGATGAAGCATCGCTCGGGATGAAGGGAGTAATGACCGTGTTGATGTGGAGGGGTATGCCCCCTATGCCATCAATGCCTTGGGCACCCGCATCCCGAAGATCATGCTTCTGCATTAACGAAGCGACACTGCGCTCGATTTTTTGATAGAAGGATCATAAATGCTCCATTTGGACCGAGGTGACTACCTTTGATCCGAAGCGTCAGAGTCTCCTAGTTGGTCAGGGAGTTGAAGAGTTGCATGCCTTCGTTGGGCACGAGATAGTGGTGGGTGGTGGACTTTATTGCAAGGGACCTATCCCCTTACCTTTTTAAAGGACCTTCGGGTGCAAGGGGCCAAGCTTCTTCAGAGTCTCCTTCTCCTCTAATCCCCCTCTTCCTACTTTAGTGTTGGGAGTTCATAGCGGGCTAGTTCTTTCCTCCCATGTTCTCCTCTTTCAACCCTTCTCCTTCAGCCTATGCTAAAGGAGGGCTTCTAGTAGACTTCAAGTTCTTAGCCTGAGAACCAGAGGGCCAAGCAAAGGCTACTCACCTTTTTTAGGAGCAATCGGCCGGCATCAAGGTGAGGGCATTCAGCCTGGAGAAGAAATCCGCCAAGCTTGAAACTGCCCCGAAGGATGAGAAGGGGGAGAGCCCCTAGGGCGGAAAAAGGTGGACGCGGTCGTGGTCGCTATGGAGAAGGCCATGGCTGCCATGGTGCTGATGGAGGTGGCCTAACAAGAAGCCGCTGAAGCTACCCCTAGAATCACAAGATCAGTGTCCTCCATGGACGGGGTGGCTGATGTGGAGCTGGACCCTTGTCAAGGGGGATCTAGGAGAACAAGGGTGCCCGCCTTCTCGGGCAGAAGGGACTAGAATGTCTCTGGCCAGTCCTGCCTATACCTTTGGTGCCTAGGGGAGGTGTGCTCTAGAACAGGATAACCCTGGTGTTGAGGGTATGCCAGACCCGAGGGTAGAGTCCAGAGCCAGAGAGGACCTGCCCATTGGTTGAGCGAAGTGCGGTGAGGGTGTTCCAAGCCTCTTTCTTTTCATTCTATAACTGAACCTTTGAAAGACTCCTCGGCCTGTCAGGGGTCTTCACAGTGTAAGAGACTTCTGATCAATGAAGAATTTTATTTTCTTATCTCTCGCATGTCCTTCTTTCCCTTGTAACTTAGATTTTTGGATGGTTTCCTGGCCTGTTGGGAACCTTTATAGGATGTAAGAGAAGACTTAGCAATGAAAACATCTTTTTCTTTATGGTTGTTGTTCTTCTCCTCTCCCCATTTTTTTTTTGAAAGACTTTGAAGAACCCTTTAAGGTATTTAAGGGACTTAGCTTTGCAATTAGGATGTAGTCCAACTTGGCCGAAACATCCAACCTAGACTTCGTTCTTTACTTAGTTGCTCTTTCCTTTTGCATGGAAAACGGATGAACTTCGAGGCTATTGAAAAATGTGTGCATGTCTCTCCCAAGCCTTAGCCACTCCAGGCAAGCATCGGGACCTTAGGATTGGCACCAAAATTTTTGGGGGCTTCTCATCCCCATTCCTCTGACTTGAAGTCGTGCGGGCCTGAGCATAGGTCTACAGGAGTTTTTCAGCTTGCCAAGCTGTGAGTTGAGCAGTAGGTGGTGGGCTCTAAAACTTCTGGTTGACATCTTCGGACTATGAGTGGGGCAACTGAGGGATCTCTGGCTCTGGAGCCAAGGATTCTAGGGTCTTGTAGCCTCGAAGATGGAACTACTGATGTCTTCTGATCTCGGAGGTAGGACCGTTGATGTCTCCTGTGAAGGTGAAAAAGTTCATGCAAGCAGGGCAGAAAAGATGCATTTTAAAACTATTTTAAAACATGCACAGTGGAAGTCTCGGTAGATAGATCAAAACGATCTACCGATATGCCCGTAACAGGATCTAGCATAATAATCTAACATGCAAGCAAAACATCAAAAGAGAGAAACATACAAAGATACAAAGTACCATACCTTAATATCTCTAAAAGTACTGAAAAGAAGGATGAGGGCGCTCGAGCCACACAAGTGTCTGGCCTCTATAGGTGATCCACACCAGGGCTCGACTTTGATCAACTCCCTCGGAGTGCAAGCTCTTCAGGATCCTTCGGACCAATCTTCTTCTTCTGGGAAGACAAGGAGGAGTGGTGGAACCCTTCCCAAGAAACACTCTTCCCAAGACCTAGCTTGAATGCTAGGTTTCTCACACCCAATCCCAAGTCCTCACTAAACCCTTCTTCTTCCTCTCTTTTCTTTTCTCTCTTGTTCACGTGTAACCATTAGCAGCCTATAGAATGACCTTCATTTATAGGGACAGCCATGAGAGGGAGAAAGAGGAAAGAGTGATTGGGGAGAGAGTCAAGGGGCATTCCAAATGAGTCTAAGCCAAAAAGGTAAGTATGACCATCGTACCATGAATGCTTGGAGCCAAATGCCCAAAAAACTTGAATTTCGAATTCAAAATTCAAAGTCAAACATTCTAAAAGTTCTTCCCAGAAATTTGCTCGTCATAGTAAGTGTCGACACTTATAAAATGCCAAGTATCAACACTTACAAAAATCCAAGTGTCGACACTTGGAACATGGTCAATCATCTTGACCTCCGGTGATGGCAAACGATTCTCAATCGTCGATCAGCCTTAAGATCATATAGAAACATCTATGGTGTGTGACCCCATTGGTTCGAATACTAAGCCGGTAGCACTGAAACATTTCTAGTACCAATCAAAGTTTTCATCTAGCAATGATAGCCGACGTCCGGATAGGTCGAAGATGTAGAGCACCTCACAAGAACCTTTGGCATATGATTATCACATAATTCATCCCTTTGACCTCATAATGCTCAGGATGACCTAGGGTTCAACTACCAACCCTAATTGGTCCATCCAAATCATGTCTCAACTTTACAAGTTTTGTGACTCCTCATAAGAACTACCTTGGTCAAGGATTTGCTAAATTGAGACATAGTGAGTCATTCACTCCAAACTATTTGGAGGGGTCAATCTATCTTGATCCACCACCGCTCCACAAGTACTTGACTGCACCCTGAAACCTTCCATCACTGGATTAGAAATCCAAGTAGTTCAGCACCAAAGTACAGTGAGTTTCTTGCAAGCTAGCATAGTGATCTCAGGTCTGAGGGACACATATACCCATATCCCTTCGCGAGCAACCCTTTGGCAGAAGGGAGCTCTGTAGATGGTCACGTTCAGTGAGATGTCACACATTTCACTTGCATGTCACACCAGTGTCTCCACACTCCTTGGTTAAGAGGACAACCAATAAATGTGACATACAATAACCTACACTTGATACGTCGTCGTCCTATAATAATATATCCTTTGGTTGTGAACCAGTTTAAGAACTACTTGATATATCCTCTCTATATCAAAACAATGTAGTTCTAAGGACTCCAACATACAAGAGTTCATTTTTGAAAAATGTAAATATGATGAACAGCCAAAAAGAATAACTTTTATTCATTTAAAAAATTCATATACAATTACAAGATAGCATAACTATCTACAGCCTAGACGATTGACTTTGGGACACAATTTCCAACAACTCCCACTTGGACTAAAGCCAATCAATACAGAATCTCATTCCCATTTGCCATTTACAACAATCGAACTCTTGAATTCCAACGGCCTTAGTGAAGGGGTCAGCTAGGTTCTATTTTCTATCGATCTTCTAAAGATCAATGTCACCTCGTTCCACGATCTCTCGTACAAGGTGATAGCACCGCAGAATATGCTTTGTACGGTGATGAGACTTCGGCTCTTTGGCTTGAGCAATGGCTCCAGTGTTGTCACAATACACCGGAATAGGACCATCCAGGGAAGGTGCCACTCCTAGCATGCCAAAGAACTTCCGTAACCACACAGCTTCCTTGTTGTATCTGATGCTGCAATGTACTATGCTTTGCATACTAAGTCCGCCATAGTAGGTTGCTTGGAACTTTTCCAGTAGACATCTCCTTCATTTAGGGTAAAGATAAATCCTGACACACTCTTGCTATCATCCTTATCTGACTGGAAACTAGAGTCAGTATACCCCACAAGTTTTAAGTCAGATTCTCCATAAATTAGCCATTGGTCCTTAGTATTTCGTAAATACTTAAGGATGGTCTTTATCACTTTCCAATGAGCTTCACCTGGGTCAGATTGGTATCTGCTCACTATGCCTAGTGAGTATGCCATGTCTGGTCTAGTACATATCATGGCGTACATGATAGAATCCACTGTCGAAGCATATGGAATTCTACTCATATGCTCTCTCTCTTCAAGAGTTGTCATACAATTTTTTTTGGAGAGATCAATTCCAGTGCATATCGGGAGATAGCCCTTCTTTGAATTTTTCATGCCGAACCATTTCAGCACGATGTCGATGTTCGTAGACTGGGACAATCCTAGAAGCCTCTTAGATCTACCTCTATAGATCTTCATACCCAGTATGTAAGAGACTTCACCCAAGTCCTTCATAGAGAACTAAGATGATAACCAAACCTTTATTCCTTGTAGTGCTAGGATGTCATTCTCAATTAAGAGAATGTCATCCATATACAACACAAGGAATACAATCATAGGACCATTAGTCCATTTGTAAATGCAAGGTTCTTCTCCGTTCCTAACGAAGCCATACGACTTGATACACTTATCAAATCACATGTTCAAACTCCTTGATGCTTGCTTCAGTCCATAGATAGACTTTTGAAGCTTGCACACCGTAGACTTGTCTGTGGATATGAACCATTCAGGTTGTATCATATACACCTTCTCTTCCATCTTACTATTTAGGAAAGCTATTCGGACATCCATTTGCCATATTTCATAATCAAAGTGCACTGCTAAAGTAAGCATGATCCAAATGGACTTGAGCATTGCCACAAGAGAGAATGTCTCATCATAGTCAATACCATAACATTGACGATATCCTTAGGTAACCAGACAGGCTTTATAGGTCTCCACCTGCCCGTCTACGCCCCTTTTTCTCTTGAAAATCCATTTTCACCCAGTGGGTTTTATCCCTTCAAGTGGATTAGCCAATGTCCATACATTGTTGATCTCTATGAACTCCATTTCGGATCTCATGGCTCCTAGCCATTTCATAGAGTCAGACCTCTGCATCACATCCCTATAGGTGATCGGATCCTCATTGTTCTCATCGAGTTCAATGGGATCACCATCCCAGACCAAGAAACGTAATATCTGTCCGGTCGACTCGGTACCCTACCGGATCTCCTTAATGGTTCCTGAGTGGGCTCTGGGTGTGATCTAATCACAGTCGGTTCTATGTTGTCCCTTCAGTGTGTCGGTTCTTTTACTTGTTGAACTTCACTAAATTCAATCTTAGCGACTACAGTTCCTTCACCAAGAAATTCCTTTTCCAAAAAGATAGCCCTAAGACTGATGAACAACTTTTGTTCCTCAGTTAATTAAAAGTAATACCCCTTAGATTTTTTTGGATACCCAACAAATAGGCACCGGTCAGACCTAGGTCCAAGTTTGTTCGTTTCCAAATGTTTCACATAAGCCATGTACCCCCAAACCCAAAGGTGTGATAGTATCGGCTTACGTCCAGTCCATATCTCATATGGTGTTTTGCTAACGGATTTACTTGGAGCCCTATTCAAAAGGTAACAGGCTGATTCTAGAGCATATCCCCAAAAGGATACCGGCAGAGAAGCAAAGCCCATCATGGACCGAACCATGTCCAACAGGGTTTGATTCCTCCTCTCAAACACTCCATTTAATTGAGGTATCCCTGGAGGTGTCTATTGAGAGAGAATCCCATTCTCCTTGAGATATGTTAGAAACTCACCCGAAAGGTATTCACCACCTCGATTAGATCGAAGGATTTTGATACACTTTCCAGTTTGTTTTTCTACTTCACTATGATACCGTTTGAACATTTCAAACGATTCAGATTTATATCTCATTAAGAAGACATAACCATACCTCGAAAGGTTGTTTGTAAATGTAATAAAATAAACGTACCCACCCTTGGCACTAACATTCATGGGTCCGCATACATCAGTATGTACCAGACTCAAAATCTCATTGGCTCGTTCACCTTTTCCAGTAAAAGGTGACTTTGTCATTTTTCCAAGAAGACAGGACTCACAGGTTAGAAGTGAACCATCTTCACTAAAATTGAGGAGACCCTCGCTTTTTAACCTGTTTATCCTGTTTCTGTTTATATGACCTAGCCTACAATGCCACAGGTATGCTTTGCTGACATTATCTATCCTAAGGCATTTGCTAGACGTGTACATTACACTAACAGGTCATGATAGTACACAAATGCCAACACGCATTTATCCATTCAATACTACAGAACCATTTCAAATGATTTTACAAATATCATTCTTTTTTGATAGTTCATAACCATACATGACCAATTGGCTTACAGAAATGACATTCAAATAAAATATGGACAAAAATAACACTCGTTCAAAATGACAGTTCAGGACTCGAAAACAAGTTTGAGGACTCCCAACACCAAGACTGGAACTCGGCTTCCATTTTCCACATTCAAGAATCTCTCGCCATCCTCGAATCTTCTACTAACTTGAAATCCCTTCAAAGAATTACAAATATGAATTGGTCTTCCAGTATCCAATACCCAGCTAGTAGTATCACAGATAGAGAAACTACAAGGTGTTATCATATAAATACCTTGTCCAGGACCATCCTGCTGCTTTCTCTTCTTGGACCTGTTCAGGCCAAGGGATGCAATGTAAAGAGGACAGTTCCTCTTCCAATGTCCCTATTCTTGCAGAAGAAGCACTCCGCATGGCTTTGATCAGTCTTCACCCTCTTGGCCTGACTGGGCCCTGAAGCATTCAGCACCTTTTTCCCTTAATTTTTCTTTTTCCCTTTCTTAAAGGGACGACGCCCTCCCGAAGATCCTCCCAATAGATTCACCACCACTTTGTTCAGTTGGTGGTCTTTCTCATAAGTCTGCAGCAACCCCAACAAACCATGGTATGATGCAGGACAAAAGCTCTGATACCAAAATGATGCAGAACAAAGAACAAAGAAGCATATGCGGAAGTAAAATTAAGATTAATTTTTTTTTTTTTTTTTTTTATATTTCAGAAATTGGCTTCGACTCAAAGTAAAGTTAAACTAAGTTGATGGAAACTAGGTAAGGATTGAAAGCACAATTTAGAAGAAGCTAAGTTATCAGAGCAGTTTAGAAGTAACGAATCGCTGGGGGTTGAGAAACTCCCAGACCTAGGGTTTCGCTCTGAACTTTCAACAGAACAGAAATAGAGAGGAGAGATTGTTTACCAACCAGATAGTGATCTTCTCAGAATTTGAGTGGAAGAACTCTCTCGAGCAGATTGTTGGATCCTCGGATTCGGCTATCTTTGCAATGGATCCTCCAATACTGGTCTTGTGGTTTGGTCAGCTTCTCCTGGACTCAAGATCTGGAAGAAGAAAAACAAGTGAGGGATTTAGAGACTCAGGGAAGGATTTACCAGTTCGAAGAACTTGAAGGTTGATGTCGCAGAGATCCGGATTCTCTTGAAGGCTGATTCGACTCCCTCTGGAAAGAACTTTGGATCTGAAGTATCCGGACTGTAGCTGGATGCTGGTGATCGGCCTGGACTTGGAGAGAGAGGCCGTGGGAGGTGGAATATGCTAGGGTTTGGTGGAAAGAGAAGGATGATGGCGGCTAGGGTTTGGGAGTGGAGTGGCTAACCTAGGGTTTGGGTTTTGGAGATCTCACACCTCCTCAAGGTTCCTGGGGAACCCGGATTTACTCCCTCACGGAGCTCAACACCTGGATGCAAGTGCGGAAGAGAGAAAACACAAAGTTTGCCCATAAAAAAATTTGGTTTCATTCATCTTTTCTTCAAGAGTTACATAGAGTTGAATATATAGACATAACAAAAAAATAAAATTTCATACACTTCCCATGTGGGACTAACAGGACTAACCCACACTTTAGGCATCAAATTTTCTTCCCAAGACTCCTTCCATGAGTGGGCAACCCAAAACTCCAAGAAAACTTGAAAATTAGCTCCAAATGGCAGGTTATGGGGGTGTCTCCTAGTATCTCTCCATGAATCAAGGATTTTTCCTTCATGGTTTGGCTCTTTTGGACACCTCCTAGTCTTGCTCCACAAGTTTAGGCTTCTTCCTTTCATTGCTTTGGCACTTTAGAAAACTTTTGGGTGCCTCCTTGATTTTCTCCCCAAGACATGCTCTCTTCCCTTTTATAACTTGGGTTTTCATGGAACATTATGGGGCACCTCCTTGATCCTCTCTTCAAGAAAAATTCTTGCCATCCTGGCTTGGGTTTATCTGGAAAGAAGTTGGCTCCTCCTTGGATTGAGGTATCTTGATGGATTTCTCCCCCAAGTGGCGCATGAAAGAAGGGACCTGCTTTCTTGTGGTGTGGGGACCAAGGCACACTGGATGGAGATGTGGCACCTCCTGGACTCTGGCGTGTGGCTGGGAGTGTGGCGCCCACTTGCTTGGTCCTGGGAGAAAATGTTGCACCTTGGAGAAGACCTAGACCACTACTAGGACTTGTATTGAGTCAACATGACTCAACAAAATTTAAATTGCAGGGAAATACAGACTCAAACTAAAATTGAGTTGACCAAGTCAACCCTTATTACAAAACTAGAAAACCCTAATTCTTCGGGCAATGTCAATCAGAGATCCAGATGGAGCCCTGAAGTCTTCTTCTGAGTCTGGTGCCCGCACCAATTCTCCCGGGGTGGGAGGAACTCGACCCTGTTGAGTATGGATCAAGCTGGCTCTGGTATCTCTCCAAGAGGTCTGGGTCCAATTCTTGTAATTCTTCTTGGGAGATCCAAGCATTATCAGAATCTGGCCTTCCTTGCCAGCGGACCAGGTATCTTTGGTATCCTCGATTATGAGTAGAGATAACCTGATCATCCAGGATCTTTTCAATCTGCTCTTTCCTCACAAGCCAGTTTGTTGGTGGACACACAGGGTTGGGTTCACTCTCAAGAGCAGGATTAGGCTCAAAAAGGCTCACTGGGAATCACAGCTGGCTCTCTATACTCTACTAGGTCTGTAATGTTGAAAGTGGAGCTAATGCCTAGTTCTGAAGGCAACTCGAGCACATAGGCATTGGACCCTACTCTCTTCACCACTCTAAATGGTCCAGCTCCTCTAGCATGTAACTTTCTAACAGTTCCAGGAGGAAACCGTTCAGGCCTTAACCTAATCATTACATAGTCTCCCTCAACAAAAGTTTTGACTCGCCTTTGAGAATCAACCAACTTCTTATAAGTTTCATTACTTAAATTTATTTTGGCATGAATTTCTTTATGCAAGTCCTTTACATGCTATGCAAGTGCATCAAGAGACTTGTGTGTGTGGACTAATAGTGAAATCAGATCAAGTGGTGTGTGAGGCTTGTATCCATGAACAATTTCAAAGGGACTCTAGCCTATAGACCTGTTGATCGAAACATTATATGCAAATTTAGTCCCGGACAAAATACAAATCCCAATTCCTGGTGCTCTCAATCAAACCAAAGTCTGAGCCAAACCCTAGTAAAGGATCAAGAAAAACTAAACTAGACTGACGACGCATTCCTAAATAATGGACTTTATTCCAAAGGAACCCTAGGTCTAAACCTAACAAACTAAGGCTCTCTAGGTATGACCTTGGATCGGAGGAGGGCATGCAGAGCATGAAAACTTATTATGGATGCCTAGTAGGTGCCATAAGGTTTTCCAGAAGTAGGTGGCAAACCTAATAGGTTCTAAGGAGTCTTGCAACCTAGAGATCTCAGTAAAGTGTAATCCCATAGCTCTAGAAACATGAGAAGATTCAGGGAAGGGTAGGAAATAAGAACCAGAGTTTTGAGGTGGCTTATCAGAAACAAGAAACAAACCTTGGTTATTCAGGATGACCTTAAAATGAGGACATTGTTCTATAGGTGCACTCATCCAAACCTCATGATTTGCTCTAGGAGGGTCTACAAGTGCAAGTTCTAGGGTAGGCTGGGTGCTCCTAGAAGGTGGAAGGTTATCAGGAAGGTCCTTGGAATGTTTATCTAAAAAGTCCTCTAAGCTACTGTCTTTTTCTTGTTCTTGGACCTTCTCAATGGGCAATTCTTGTGAACCCCTTCCTTCTCCACAGTTCTCTACCAGATTTGACTCAGGGGTGTCTTCTTTGGATTCCTCAATGAGTTCAGGGGTATTCTCACTTAAACTTTCATTTGGTGTAATTTCCTCTTCCTGAACTTCCTCAAAAGGGTCTTCTCTTAGGGTTAGCTCCTGAATTCCTTGAGTGGCAGGGGTCCCCTCAATAACCCCATTAGGTAGGAGTTGGTTAATTGAATTATCGGGAGAGATATCCTCAAATTCTTCTTCTTCATATTCATCTATCAAACTTATGTCAGGCTCATATATTTCTTCCTCAATCTCACTGAAATGTTCTAATCTATTCTCCTTTGATTCCTCTTTAAGTACGGCTCTGGTCAAGTCAACTAATTTTGGGATGGCCATGCCTAACTCCTTCTCAGTGTTATCCTTCTGGTCAAGAGGTGACACAAGTGGGAATTGACAAACAAAAGTCTGGTTCACTATGGGTGTCGGATCAATCGGAACTTGACTCAAGTTGGTAGAGGTTGGCTTTAAGTCCAAAGTACTTGATTGGTTATATCTTAAAGATCACTCATAGTCTTGGGCTTCTTGGTAGGCTCGGTCTAACTTATTGGTTATTTCAAGGCATAGCTTCCTATAAATGTCTGGGTGTAACCCAACCCTAAACCTCGATGTGATCTGAGCTTCGGTCTTAATGGTATTGCATTTCATGTCGTACCACTGGAAGTCCTCGATATATTTAGACACAGGCCTATTACCTTGTCGCAATTGGTACCATTGGTCTAAAAGTCTTTTCTCATAGGATCTACCTAGGTACCTATCTCTCAACTTACTTCTCATATCTCTCCAAGTATATATTTCCTCTTTTCTTTGATAACACTCATGCTCAATAGCATACCAATGCGACCTAGCATGTTTGGTGAACTTGGTTTTGGCCAACCTAATTTGTCCTAATTTCGATATGTTAGTGCACTCAAAATACCGATCCATTTGTTCTTCCCACTTAATATATGTCTCTTGTCTTCCATCAAAAGTGGGTGCATAAGGTTCGGTGTTCCTAACAGGTCCCTTTTCTGAGTCAACCAAGTATGGATATAGGCTCCTAGGGTTATGCTCGGGATCACGGTATAAGGTCCTCCTAGGCTCCTGGCATGGGTGAGGTTGGGGCCTATTAAATTTTGGATCAGGGGTGCAATTTTGATGTCTACGTTTCTCAAGTCCCTGGGCTCGGTCTCTAAACTGGGCAAAACCCTCATTCATATCCTGACTCAATTTGGTCATACTTTCGGTAAGAGTTCTAATCATGGCCTCTAAATCAGGTTGGGTTTGACCAGGTTGGTAGGGTACTTCGTTCCGGGTGGACATGATGATGCAAGCAAGCACACCAAATGAGACTCGACTGAAATGACTACGGGCTAACTAGACCTAGAGCCCAAACTAGATACCCAATCAGAGTGGCAAGCTAGCCTGTAGTAACTCGGGACTCAGCCAGGCAGGTGTAAGGGGAGTGTTAGGTCCCTAATTGCCAATCCTAGACACCAATCAGAGATTGGCTAGGTAGGCGGACCAGCACACAAGCCCTTCGGGATAGAATCCCTGAACCACCATTCTAGACACTGAGTACAAAGCACACACAGAGTAACTAGACAAACTGACTCAACATTAGCCTAGACCCGACTTGTTGGTGTCCCTAGCCCACTAGGGCAAATTAAGTCTAATAAATTTTAAAATTAGGCTTAGGATCGAATGAATGGGTGGTGGTTTTGGGCTAAGGAGAGGTTATCAACTCCTCCCCTTATCTTAGATGCTCAATTGCCCTTAAGATGAATTAGGAGATGATCACTCAAAAAAATTGAATTGCAGAAACACAGAAATAGAATTGCTGTAATTTAACTTTCAAAACTTTTACAGAAACGAATAAATTACAGAAAAATTATGTAAAATATTTTCAATTATACTGGTTCCAGCAAAATAAAAATCATATAATTTGGAGTTAACTACAATAAGAAACAATTCCTACAACAGGGCAGTTACAGACTGAAAATAGAATGCTTTCCCCGTTTACAATTCCTGCTACGAAGTTGTAACCCAGCGGATCCCCTACACGCCCTAGGAACACCCCATGGAATGGGAAGAGGAGGTTTGCACCTCGCTTCATTCCTAGGACCGAACATCCTGGGGAGTCTACTTCGAGCAGACAAAGTAAAGAGAGAGAGACTCAAACAAGCAATCAAAACAGAAACCCTAGACAGGGCTCTGATACCAAAAATGATGCAGGACAAAAGCTCTGATACCAAAAATGATGCAGAACAAAGAACAAAGAAGCGTATGCGGAAGTAAAATTAAGATTAATTTTTTTTTTTTTTTATATTTCAGAAATTGGCTTCGACTCAAAGTAAAGTTAAACTAAGTTGATGGAAACTAGGTAAGGATTGAAAGCACAATTTAGAAGAAGCTAAGTTATCAGAGTAGTTCAGAAGTAACGGATCGCTGGGGGTTGAAAAACTCCCAGACCTAGGGTTTCGCTCTGAACTTTCAACAGAACAGAAATAGAGAGGAGAGATGGTTTACCAACCAGATAGTGATCTTCTCAGAATTTGGATGGAAGAACTCTCTCGAGTAGATTGTTGGATCCTCGGATTCGGCTATCTTCGCAATGGATCCTCCAATACTGGTCTTGTGGTTTGGTCAGCTTCTCCTGGACTCAAGATTTAGGAAGAAGAAAAACAAGTGAGGGATTCAGAGACTCAGGAAAGGATTTACCAGTTCGAAGAACTTGAAGGTTGATGTCGCAGAGATCCGGATTCTCTTGAAGGCTGATTCGACTCCCTCTGGAAAGAACTTT
Organism: Areca catechu; assembly: GCA_021397845.1. NCBI lineage: Eukaryota > Viridiplantae > Streptophyta > Magnoliopsida > Arecales > Arecaceae > Areca > Areca catechu. The sequence goes on along the minus strand of CM038046.1, from coordinate 47,666,956 downwards.
GGATCTGAAGTATCCGGACTGTAGCTGGATGCTGGTGATCGGCTTGGACTTGGAGAGAGAGGCCATGGGAGGTGGAATATGCTAGGGTTTGGTGGAAAGAGAAGGATGATGGCGGCTAGGGTTTGGGAGTGGAGTGGCTAACCTAGGGTTTGGGTTTTGGAGATCTCACACCTCCTCAAGGTTCCTGGGGAACCCGGATTTACTCCCTCACGGAGCTCAACACCTGGATGCAAGTGCGGAAGAGAGAAAACACAAAGTTTGCTCACAAAAAAATTTGGTTTCATTCATCTTTTCTTCAAGAGTTACATAGAGTTGAATATATAGACATAACAAAAAAATAAAATTTCATACACTTCCCATGTGGGACTAATAGGACTAACCCACACTTTAGGCATCAAATTTTCTTCCCAAGACTCCTTCCATGAGTGGGCAACCCAAAAACTCCAAGAAAACTTGAAAATTAGCTCCAAATGGCAGGTTATGGGGGTGTCTCCTAGTATCTCTCCATGAATCAAGGATTTTCCCTTCATGGTTTGGCTCTTTTGGACACCTCCAAGTCTTGCTCCACAAGTTTAGGCTTCTTCCTTTCATGGCTTTGGCACTTTAGGAAACTTTTGGGTGCCTCCTTGATTTTCTCCCCAAGACATGCTCTCTTCCCTTTTATAACTTGGGTTTTTATGGAACATTGTGGGGCACCTCCTTGATCCTCTCTTCAAGAAAAATTCTTGCCATCCTGGCTTGGGTTTATCTGGAAAGAAGTTGGCTCCTCCTTGGATTGAGGTATCTTGATGGATTTCTCCCCCAAGTGGCGCATGAAAGAAGGGACCTGCTTTCTTGTGGTGTGGGGACCAAGGCACACTGGATGGAGATGTGGCGCCTCCTGGACTCTGGCATGTGGCTGGGAGTGTGGCGCCCACTTGCTTGGTCCTGGGAGAAAATGTTGCACCTTGGAGAAGACCTAGACCACTACTAGGACTTGTATTGAGTCAACATGACTCAACAAAATTTAAATTGCAGGGAAATACAGACTCAAACTAAAATTGAGTTGACCAAGTCAACCCTTATTACAAAACCAGAAAACCCTAATTCTTCGGGCAATGTCAATCAGAGATCCAGATGGAGCCCTAAAGTCTTCTTCTGAGTCTGGTGCCCGCACCATGGTAGTTAACTACAGGCTTATTCATTCTATAATGATCGAGAAAATCTAGATAGGAAGAGGGGAGGGAATTCAAAATCGCATCCTTCCCAAGCTATTCATGCAAGGGACATCCAAGCTTGCCCAGGCGCTCAATCATCTCGATCATGTACAATACATGATCAGTGACTGAAGCCCCATCACACATCCGTATATTGTAGATAGCACAAGAGACCCTGTACCTCTCAACATCGTCTGGTGTCCCAAAGGACTCCTTCAACCTTTGAAGGATTTCCTCTGGTCAGGCTTCCTCGAACTTGTGACTGAACTCATCGTTCATCGCCGCCAACATTATGCATCGGACAGTGGTCCTGTCAGAGAGCCACTTCTGATAAGTGTCTATGACCGAACCCGGAGCATTGGAAGCAGGGGTTTCAAGTGCCAGATCTGATATCACATACAAGATCCATTCATGCTCTAGGACAATCCTAAGCCTTTGATACCAGCTATTGAAGTTGGGTCCATTGAGCTTCTCATTGTCGAGAAGAGACCGGAGTGATAGGTTGGAAGACATCTGAAAGGAAAACCAAAGCTAATTAGTGTATATGAATTATTAACCTAAAGACATGGACTTTAGTCTAAAGATCCCTCCCACTATTTTGCTTAGATTGGTAGTCTCTGTTAAGAATTCGACTCCAAATCCAACCAGATTTGATGAATCATATCTTCAAGAACAGCTTTGTTCCCGATCAAGAACGAATGCCCTGATCAATAAAGCAAATGCGGAAGCATATCACCAGGTTGTGGATGACCATCTGCCAGCAATCTCCATTGAAGATCATGGTAGGATTCAGGTCTGTGAAGATCAAGAACACCAAGAACAAGAGAAGAGAAACAGAGGAATTTTCATGGGAGAAAGGGATTTTCCACTTTAAGAAGTTCGTTACACCACCACCATCTGAAAGGAAAACCAAAGCTAATTAGTGTATATGAATTATTAACCTAAAGACATGGACTTTAGTCTAAAGATCCCTCCCACTATTTTGCTTAGATTGGTAGTCTCTGTTAAGAATTCGACTCCAAATCCAACCAGATTTGATGAATCATATCTTCAAGAACAGCTTTGTTCCCGATCAAGAACGAATGCCCTGATCAATAAAGCAAATGCGGAAGCATATCACCAGGTTATGGATGACCATCTGCCAGTAATCTCCATTGAAGATCACGGTAGGATTCAGGTCTGTGAAGATCAAGAACACCAAGAATGAGAGAAGATAAAAGAGAGAAGAGAAACAGAGGAATTTTCATGGGAGAAAGGGATTTTCCACTTTAAGAAGTTCGTTACACCACCACCATCCTCTTATGAGAATACAATATATATACCTCGGTCACACATGCTCGAGATCCCAAAACTCCCCTCAGTTGGCACTGTTAAAAATAGTTCACTTGACATCCGAGCCGACTCAAATACATTCAAGCCGACTCATCCAGACTATAGGTATCTTGACCGTCCATCCGAGCGACTCAAATTCATTCGAGCCAACTCGTCCAGACCACAGGTTTCCTGACTATGCATCCGAGCCGACTCAAATCCATTCGAGCCGACTCGTCCATACCACAGGTTTCCTGACTGTGCATCCGAGCCAACTCAAATCCATTCGAGCCGACTCATCAAGATCACAATCACCTATTCTAAGACGTGCCAACCAACAGAGTCGACTCTTATCACAGAAGAGCCGACCCTAAGACCTAGACTGACCAAAACTGAGCCTAAACACCTACGACTCATACTGGACACAACCCTAGCCCTAGACACATCATGGAAGACCATGATAGACCAAATCAACACATGTACATTGACCAAACTAGCCATGAATGCACCACCTGAGACTCAACAATCTCCACCTTGGTGCTTTAAGGCTATATATGCCAGACTCCTCAAACCCATTAACCACATACAAGAGTAGAAGCTATCCCTTGGTAGAGCCTTCATAAGTGCATCTGCCTAGTTCTCCGTTGTATGAACCTTCACCAGTGCCACTTCTCATTCCTCCACTAGCTCCCTGACTCTGTGGTACCTCACATCTATATGCTTGGTCCTAGCATGATAGACTGGGTTCTATGACAAGTGTATGGCACTCTGGCTATCACTATGCAGGACCACCATACACTGTTTCACGTCCATTTCAGACACTAGCCTTCTCAGCCATAGTGATTCCTTTGCAGCTTCAGTAATCCCTATATACTCTGCTTCTGTTGTAGACAAAGCAGTAATAGGTTGAAGGGTTGATCTCCAAGAAATCGGTCCACCATACATACATAAGGGATAACCTATTATAGACCTTCTTGTATCAAGATCATCTGCATAGCTTGCATCAACAAACCCTTCTAAAGGACCCGAATCCTCACATGATTCTATGGAGTTCCATCCATGTCCTTTAGGCTACCCACCAAATACCAGTCAATGTCTTTGAGTCCCTTGCAGATATCTCAAAATCCACTTCAATGCCTTCCAGTGTTCCTTCCCAAGATTAGCCATGTACCTACTCACCTGGCTTACAGCATATGCTATGTCCGGCCTTCAACAAACCATAGCATATATCAAACTGCCCACTGCATTGTCATATGGAACTCTTTCCATGTACTCTCTCTCCTTCTCTGATTGGGAGCACTATTTTTTCGAGAGAGAAAAATGCCCTGGTAAAGGTGTTTCCATAGGTTTGGCCGTTTCCATCCCAAACCTTTCAAGTACCCTTTTAATGTACCCACCTTGTGACAAATGGAGTATTCATTTGCATCTATCTCTGCAAATCTCCATTCCAAGAATTTTCTGAGCTGATCCCAAATCTTTCATCCCAAATCTTTCATCTCAAATTGCTGAGATAATGCTCTCTTCAGCCCTTTCACAGCTGTCATACTTCTGCTGGCTATCAACATATCATCCACATACAAAAGTAAATATAGAGCATCCATAGTATCCACATCCTTCACATAGACACAATGATCATGTTCACATCTGACAAATCCAAGGCTCAAGATAAATGTATCAAATATGTGATACCACTGACGAGGTGATTGTTTCAATCCATACAATGACCTCTGAAGTAGACATACCTTTTTCTCCTATCCAATCTCAATGAAGCCATCAGGTTGCTTCATAAAGATTTTCTCTTCCAGTCTTCCATGTGGAAAGGCTGTCTTCACATCCATCTGCTCCAATTCCAAATTATGTTTTGTCACCAAAGACAACAACACCCGAATTGAAGTATGGCGTACCATAGGAGAAAACACTTCTGTGTAGTCAACCCCTTCCCTCTGTGAGTATCCCTTTGCTACCAATCTTGCCTTGTATCTCACTCCACCTTACTCTGAAGGTAATGATTTCTTAATGAACACCCATTTGGAGCCAATAGCATGAGCATCTCTAGGTAGATCCACCAGCTGCCATGTCTGATTCCTCTTGAGAGATTCTATCTCTTCAATCATGCCTTGCATCCATGACTCTTTATCAGGACTTTCCATGACTTCTATAAAACTTTCTGAATCTCCATTCACATATATAAGAGCATATGAAATTGCTTCATCTATGCCATAACTAACCGACTTCCGGATTGTGCATTGAGGCTTATGTAATGCCACTCCCCTTGCACTGTCCTGCAAGTCTACTGTTTGTGGCTCCTCCTTCACTTCTCTTTGAATAGCTGATTCTTCTCGCCTCTCCTTCACTCCAGGAAATTTTTTTCTATCCAACTCCACCTCAACCGAAACTCCATTTTCAGTTGATGTTGAAAGCTTATCCTCCACCTATGACGGGCTCTCACTGCTGTTCATCTTATTGACTGCATTTCCTGTTGCAATCCTCAGTTTCTCCAAGATGCTCCTCTCATCAAAAATGACATCCCTACTGATCACCGCCTTTTGAGACTATGGATCCCACAGTAGGTAACCTTTGATTCCTTGTGGATACCCTATAAAGACCATTTTCTTTAACTTGGGATCCAGCTTGCTTCTTTCAGTTGCCTCCACATGAACATAAGCCGGGCAACCAAACACTTTCAGGTGGCCAAGCTCCACCTTCTTCCCACTCCAAGATTCTTCTGGAAGTCCACCATCCAACTTGAAATGAGGGGACCTTTATGAGAAAACATACCAAAGTAATAGCATCACCCTAAAAAGTTTTTGGCAGTGATGACTGCAGCCTCATACTCCTTGCCCTCTCCAATAGTATCTGGTTCATCCTTTCCACGATACCATTCTATTGTGGAGTCATCCTTACTGTGTAATGGTGTTTGATACCATTTTTCTCACATAACTCCTAAACTATGTAATAGAGTACTCCCCACCATTATCAGTCTGAAGGCACTTTATATGTTTTCCTGTCTCCTTCTCTACCTCAGCTCTCCAAGCTTTAAAATGAGCAAATACATCTAATTTTTTCCTCATCGGATACACCCACAGTTTCCTAGAGAAGTCATCAATAAAGGTAACAAAATACCTTACTCCACCTCTGGATAAAACAGGTATTGGTCCCCATACATCCGAGTGCCCCAAATCCAGCACTCCTTCCCAAAGATACATGACTCACACAGGTCATTTCCATCCTTTTTCAAAGCTGGGATGTTCCCTCTTCTGCTTAACTCCGTGAGCCCTCGATCACTCATATGACCCATTCGATAGTGCCACAGTTTATATTTCAATTGTTCCTCTTGTGCCGCTGCAAGCACTTCAGCACTATCACTTACCACTGAGCCTTCCATCCTGTATAGATTGTTGCTCAGTCTTTGATGTGGGACATAGACTCAATGTAACCCTGGATTATTTGGGAAAGGAAAACAACTAAACAAACTAGGACCGTGGGAGGGCTAAGAAGCCTCCCGGGACTAGGGTGACACTGAAAACTAAACTCCTAAAACAGCTGATCTCTTTTGTTTTCAATTTTCTTGGTGGAGGTGGTGAAGGAAGGATGGAGATGGGAGACTAGAAACTAGATCTCATGGCCCTGGGACTTACTCTAACGGGGAGATGCACACAGAAAGTCAGGGATCAAAGCACATAGCTACCCTGAGCTCTCATCGAACCCATCATCCACATAGTAGGGCTCTCATAGAGGCCGTTAGGGTGACTCTCAAGGACATGAGGGGATAAGAAGATGGGATAGGGGGTAACTAGGGCGTTCGAACCCATCATCCACATAGTAGGGCTCTCACACCCCCCAACGAACCCATTATCCACACAGTAGGGAACAAAGGCAAATGGGCCTCAGCCTAGAACCAGAACCAATGGACAACCAAAAAATTTATATCAAAGTCTATTCATTACAGGGGGAGAGGGGGCCTTTATATAGAAAAACCAAACCCTCAGTTTTTTAGCCTCCAAGAAAACTAAAAAAGGAAAATAAATTACATCAAAATTTGTGCTGTAGCAAAAGTGGTGCTGATTTGCTCTGAGAAGCATGTCGACTTGATGATCTACGTTGGAAAGCGGCTGCTCTGAAAACTGGACTACTCCGAAATCCATGCAAACTCAAACTCACGGACGTGCACAGGAAGGGAACCAAGTCCGGCAGGGCACCAACAGATGGCTGAGAAGCAGGCAGCAGACGGGGACGGCGAAGGGCGAGCGACGGACGGCCAGACGACGGGACGACAGCAAGTGACTGGGTGGCGGAACAGGGGGTGGCACGGCATGCCCTGTGCATGCCATTTGGGCTTCCACGGGCATGGGGCCCCGGGCGCCGGCGATGACCTCCGGCGGCCGGGCCTTGGTAGCGGATGGCGGGAAGACGGGACGGCGGCAGGCGGGCAACGGCAGCGGCGTCAGGCGGTGGGCGGTGTTGTCACATGGACGGATTCATCCGTTGATCTTCCCCATGACCGTGGGATCCTGGGCCCCGGCATGGGCCCCACCGGTGGTCGGACGAGAGCCGACGGGTGGCGGGACGGCGGCGGGCAGCAGGCCGGCGTCGGTGGTGGCAACAGTGCAAGGCGGCATGACCGCACGTGGGCGGACGGATGCCTCCCACGTTCGTTTGTCTTCCCACGGGCGTGGGCAGTGACGAGCGGCTTTTCCGGCTAGGGCGGCGCCGGCGGGCTCCAGCAGGTGGGCCGGCGGGGGTGGCCGAGGGTCGGGCGGCCCGAATCTGGGGCCGCGGGGCGGAGGCTAGGGTTTGGGAGACTTTTTAAAACTCACATGAGAAGATGGAATAACATAGGAATAAAATAGGAATAAGATCGGGATAAAGATGGAATAGCGGGAATAGGTGGAATAGCATAATAGGAAAAATAAAAAAAATCTGAAAAAATAAGAAAAAATAGAAAAAGAACCTATACCTGCCCTGGATCCCCATCAGTCTTCTTCCTCTCATTACCACCAAAGCTCCCTTGATAATTCTTAAATATCCACTACCAGATTGGCAACTAAAAGCATATCCCTGCAATTCCAAGTAGCGCAAAGAAATCAATTTTTTTTTCAATTCTGGTATATGTTTGACATTTGATAGAGTCCTTATCACTCCATCATACATCCTCATCCTAATAGTGCCTACTCCAGCTACCATACAAGGGTGATCATCACCAAGACTTACACTACCTCCATCTGACATGTCATAGGTGTAAAACCAATCCTGATGTCAGGTATAGTGGTATGAGCATACAGAATCCAAAATCCAGGTATTCTCCCAATTCACTGATCCATCTAATACAACCAGCACTCCTCCATTGCTTTCTAAAGCATTAGCACCACTAGTGTTGGCTCTCCCCTTTTCTGTCTTCCAAAGAGGACAATTCTTCCTGATATGCCCAAGTTGACGACACTTGTAGCATTCACACTTTTGTGGTTCCGAGACTGAGATCTGCTCTTGGACTTTCTCCTAGTTCTTTCCTTGGATCTTCCTTGTCTCTCATTCACAGCAAAAACTTCTGAATTAGGATTACCTTTGCAGATCTTTTCCCTTTGCTCATTAGATCTGAGCATACCAATAACCTCTTCATAGTTTAGGGCTTCTTTCTCATAAACTAAAGTTGTAATGAGACCATCATACGATCCAGGGAGTGAACACAGCAGCAACAATGCTCGATCCTCCTCATCTATCTTCACATCCAGACTCATCACCTCAGATCAAACATGATTGAACCTCTGAATATGTGCAACAAGGTCTCCTTCAAGCATTCTGAAGCTATATAATTGCTTCTTCAGCCATAGCTTGTTCATCATGTTCTTTCCTATGTATGTGTTCTCCAGTTTTCTCCGAAGACCTTTTGCAATAGTCTCTGAGCACACTTCAGGTAAAACCTGATCAACCAGACACATCCTGATGGTGCTGAAAACAATCTCTTCTAACTCTTCCCATTCTTCAACACTAATCTTTTCCGGTCTTTCTTTAACCAAGATCTTGTAGATTCTCTATTAACCAGCAAATCTTTAACTCTTTGCTGCCACAGGGTGAAGTTTTCCTTGCCATCGTACTTCTCAAAGTCTACTTTGAACCCACTTGATGCCATTACCACAATCAAGAATTCAAGAGATATGAAAACTGTACCTGCAAGAAGCCTTACTTTCAACCCTCTGATCTTGAGATCTTCCTTTCACGAACCTTACTCTGATACCAAATATTGAGAATTCGACTCCAAATCCAACTAGATTTGACAAACTAAATCTTCAAGAACAGCTTTGTTCCCGATCAAGAACGAACACCCTGATCAACAAAGCAATCACGGAAGCGTATCACCAGGTTGTGGATGACCATCTACTGCAATCTCCATTGAAGATCATGGTAGGATTCAAGTCTGTGAAGATCAAGAACACCAAGAATGAGAGAAGAGAAAAGAGAAAAGAGAACCAGAGGAATTTTCATGGGAGAAAGAGATTTTCCACTTCAAGAAGTTCGTTACACCACCACCATCCTCTTACGAGAATACAATATTTATATACCTCGGTCACACGTGCCCGAGATCCCAAAACTCCCCCCAGCTAGCACTGTTAAAAAATATTTCACCCAACATCCGAGCCGACTCATCCAGACCACAGGTTTCCTGACTGTACATCCGAGCCGACTCAAATCTATTCGAGCCAACTCGTCCAGACCACAGGTTTCCTGACTGTACATCCGAGCTGACTCAAATCTATTCGAGCCGACTCGTCCAGACCACAATCTCCTGTTCTGAGATATGCCAACCAACAAAGTCGACTCTTACCACAGAAGAGCCAACCCTAAGACCTAGACTGACCAAAACTGAGCCTAAACACCTAGGACTCATACCGAACTCAACCCTAGCCCTAGACACATCATGGAAAACCATGATAGACTAGATCAACACATGTACATTGACCCAACTAGCCATGAATGCACCACCTGAGACTCAATAGCCTCTACCTCCAATCTAAGGAATTACTTTAATTCCCTAGTGGGTACCGAGTCCAATAGACAACACATGAGCCCGACTTTGGCCGGCCCATCCATGCATGTTTAAAGGTAGGTTCTTCAACTGATTACTTCTCCAAGTAACTTCTAGTATTTAGATTTTGCCCCAATGTACACTTCAATCGGCCTTTGGGCCTCCTATTAAAGGACCCGATTAGGACCAACCATTAACATGACAAAATTCAATGCTTCTAACTAACGAATAGTCAAGCCCGACTTTGGTCGGCCCACCTGACCACCGTTAAGAGAGTCGCACTGAGCCATCATATTAGGAACAGCAATTCCAATAGCCCGATGAACACCCGATCTTTGGATCTGCAGATGAATACCCAACTACTGGACCCATTACCATCCCACTTAATGGAAGGCTAGGACTTGGTTATCTTTATAACTTTGTTCTTTTAAGGACCTAATAATTTAGAGGGTTTAATTTTAATGTGATAGATGAAGAGATGAGAGGACATGGATCAACCGCCCACTGACCAAATCAGTAAACAAGGAGGGTTACACATAACTAATGATCCATGGGCACCAAAAATCAGTCAAGACTGATTAACCTTGGGTGACAAGGGTTAACACGAGTCAATGAGCTGTTCAATCAATTTTGATTGACCACATTGGCCAGGTAAGTGAGATCATGGGTTGGGTTCCGCTATTAACCGTCTTGCCTTAGACACCAATAGAGTTGGCCAGGTAAGAGGTAGCCCCAAAGAACCATGATCAAAATACCAAACTTACCTAGACACCAATCGATTCATCAAAGTCGATTAGACTAGCCTAAAGACTCGAGCTTTCCACTGAGCCACAAATTAGGTCCATTTAGATTTATGGACTAATCAATCTAACTATTAGAGAGATCTAAAGAGAAGAAATCCTAACTCAACATTTGATTAGATTAGTTCTCTAATTAGTCCAGTGCATATAAACTTAGGTCTAACCCAATCAAGGACCTAATAGAAGCTAACCCATGACCCTTAAGGCTTATTGAAATGACTTAAAATCTTTGAATCACATTCTTAGAGTTCTTAGTCATTCTTAATTATTAATTAAGTTCAATAGCCTTAAATAAATTAAAACAATTTTAATTTACAAATGTAAAACAATTTTACAACAAATCAAAATTTGAATTCACTATTTTTCTGCATTTTCATCCCAAGTGTCGACTCACTAGGAGCAAGTATCGACACTTGGGTCGACACCAAGCCTAAGACAGGAGAAAAAATAGAACACAACATTTTTTGTACTCGCTCATGAGTCAACACTTCCAAGGCCAAGTGTCGACTCACGAGCCCAAGTGTCGACACTTCCTGGTCAAGTGTCGACACTTCAACCTGAGACAGGAAAAAAATAGTGATTTTAAATCCAAAGTTTTTCCAAACTTTCAACAAATTCGATCAAAACATAACTCTTAGATCTTATATAAAGTTGTCTTATGATCATGTCATTAGATTAAAATAATTTTTAATCTACATTTTATTTCTTCTTTTCCTTTTCAAGAGTCAATCACAAGCGGCACCCCTACACGCCATAGGAGATCCCATTGAATGGAAAGAGAGGGTCTCGCAGCCCTACTTCTCTCTTATGACCGGATGACCATGGTGAAGCACTCAATCCAAGTACTTTAAGAAAGGTGATGTTAAGGCATGCTAGCATCATTATACTACAAAAGGAACCTGTTGCTCTGATACCATTAAAGGTAAAAAAGTTCACGCAAGCAGGGCAGAAAATATGCATTTTAAAACTATTTTAAAACATGCACTGTGGAAGGCTCGGTAGATAGATCAAAATGATCTACCGATCTGCCCGTAACAGGATCTAGCATAATGATCTAGCATGCAAGCAAAACATCAAAAGAAAAAAATATACAAAGATATAAAGTACCATACCTTAATATCTTTGAAAGTACTGAGAAGAAGGATAAGGGCGCTCGAGCCACACAAGTGTCTGGCCTCTATAGGTGATCCACACTAGGGCTCGGCTCTGATCAACTCCCTCGAAGTGTTAGCTCTTCAAGATCCTTCAGGCCGATTTTCTTCTTCCCAAAAGACAAGGAGGAGTGGTGGAACCCTTTCCAAGAAACACTCTTTCCAAGACCTAGCTTGAATGCAAGGTTTCTCACACCCAATCCCAAGTCCTCACTAAACCCTTCTTCTTCCTCTCTTTTCTTTTCTCTCTTGTTCTCTTGTAACCATTAGCAGCCTAATGAATGACCTTCATTTATAGGGGTAGCCATGAGAGGGAGAAAGAAGGAGGAGTGATTAGGGGAGAGAATCAAGGGGCATTCCAAATGAGTCCAAGCCAAAAAGGTAAGTATGACCATCATACCATGAATGCTTGGAACCAAAATGCCCAAAAAATTCAAATTTTGAATTCAAAATTTGAAGTCAAACATTCCAGAAATTCTTTCCAGAAATCTGCTTATCACAGCAAGTGTCGACACTTACAAAATCTAAGTGTCGACACTTGAAACATGGTCAATCATATTGACCTCCGATAATGGCAAACAATTTTTAATCGTCGATCAGCCTTAAGATCATATAGAAACCCCTATGGTGTGTGACCCCATAGGTTCAAACACTAAGCCGATAGCATTGAAACATTTCAGTACCAGTCAAAGTCCTTATCTAGCAATGATACCCGATGTCCGGATAGGTCGAAGATACAGAGCACCTCACAGGAACCTTTGGCATATGGTTATCACATAATTCATCCCTTTGATCTCATAATGCTCAAGATGACCTAGGGTTTGACTGCCAACCCTAATTTGGTCTATCCAGATCATGTCTCAACTTTATAAGTTCTGTGACTCCTCACAAGAACTATCCTAACCAAGGATTTGCTAAATTAAGACATAGTGAGTCATTCACTCTAAACTATTTGGAGGGGTCAATTCCATCTCGATCCATTACCGCTCCACAAGTACTTGACTGCACCCAGAAACCTTCCATCACTGGATTAGAAATCCAAGTAGTCTGGTACCAAAGTATAGTGAATTGCTTGCAAGCTACCATGGTGATCTCAGGTCTGAGGGACACATATACCCATATCCCTTCGTGAGCAACCCTTTGGCAAAAGGGAGCTCTGTAGATGATCACGTTCAATAAGATGTCACACATTTCACTTGTATATCACACCAGTGTCTCTATACTCCTTGGTTAAGAGGACAACCAACAAATGTGACATACAACAACCTACACTTGATACATCATCATCCTATAATAATGTATCCTTTGGTTGTGAACGAATTTAAGAACTACTTGATATATCTTCTCTATATCAAAATAATGTAGTTCTAAGGACTCCATCATTTAAGACTTCATTTCAGGAAATAATAAATATGATGAATAGCCAAAAAGAATAACTTTTATTCATTTAAAAAATTTATATATAATTACAAGATAGCATAACTGTCTACAGCCTAGACGATTGGCTTTGGGACATAATTTCCAACATCCTGACTCGGAGGTGGGACTCCTGCATCTCTCGGCCTCAAAGATGGGAGGGCTGATGTCTCCTAACCTTGGAGGTGGGGCTGCTGTGTCTCCTAGCCTCAGAGGCAGGATTGCTGAAGTGTTCTAGCTTTGAGTGCAGGGCTTCATAAGTTTTTTGGCTTGATGTGCCAAATTATGAGTCAAGTGGCAAATGGCTGGACTCCTTGATGTCCTAATGAACTTCTCTAGATTATGAGTAAGGTAGTGGATGCGGGGCTTCTAGAGTGTTCCTGCTCGAGGTGCCAAACTTTGAGTCAAGCAATAGATGGCGGGACTCCTTGGTGTCTCGGCAGACATCTCTGGACCGTGAGTAAGGCAGTGGATGTGGGGCTTCTAGAGTTTCCCGGCTTGAGGTGTCGAACTGTGAGTTAAGCAATAGATGATAGGATTCCTTGGTATCCTAGTGAATATCTTCGGACTATGAGTAAGGCAGTGAATACAGGGCTTTTGGAGTTTCCTGACTTGAGGTGCTGAACTATGAGTCAAGCGATAGATGGCAAGACTCCTTGGTTTCCCAATGAACATCTTTGGACTGTGAGTAAGGTAGTGGATGCGGGGCTTCTAGAGTTTTCCAGCTTGAGATGCCAAACTATGAGTCAAGCGATAGATGGCGAGATTCCTCGGTGTCCTGGAGGACATCTCTAGACCATGAGTAAGGCAGTGATGTAGGGCTTCTGAAGTTTCCCAGCTTGAGGTGCCAAACTGTGAGTCAAGAAATAGATGGAGGGATTTCTTGGTATCCCGAGGGACATCTCCAGACTGTGAGTAAGGTAGTGGATGCGGGGCTTCTGGAGTTTCCCAGCTTGAGATGCCAAATTATGAATCAAGCAATAGATGGTGGGATTCCTTGGTTTCCTGGTGGACAGCTCTGGACTGTGAGTAAGGCAATGGATGCGGGGCTTCTGGAGTTTCCTGGCTTGACTTCACTGGACTGAGGGTCTGACGGGTTGACTGTGGGACTTCGAGGTGTCCCGGCTTGATTTCACCGGACTGAGGGTCGATGGGTTGACTGTGGGACTTCTGGGGTGTCCGGGCTTGATTTCGCCGGACTGTGGCTCCGACGGGTTATGGTGCTTGCCATCAACGATGATACAGGAGATTTTTTTATGGAACTGTAACATAGCTTTTTATGTACTATCAGGGTAATGGAGAAAGGAGTTACTTGTTGGCTCACATGAAGTGGTGAGCACTCCATTCATAGAGAGATGCATGGAGTTGGATATGGCTAGAGAGTATCATTGAAAGTGGCAGGTCCACGAGCATGAACCTCTTTCTCAACTACCATTAGGTCCCTTTAGGTCCCTTCTTCTTTTTCTTCTTCTTCTCCCTCTTTTCTTTTTGTCCTTTGTTGTTGTTTTGTTTTTTTTTTTGGAAGCCTGCATGGCTAACCATCCATGACATTGGTGCTGGTTTAGATCTTCCCTACCATTCAATAGAGGCCTTGTTGACGTTCTACTTTCTCCCTAGCTTTGGCAGGTTCTCCACCTGACCTTGCCGAAGGTCAGGGGTGGCGTATTGGAAGGTGACATCTCTCAGAGGTGATCCCAACTTTGGGTTGCCGCATCGGGTCTCTTCTGGAAGGTGGCCCTCCTTGGAGCCTCGAAGGGGAGCTCACGTGCCACCTATCTGCCCCCTAGGGATAAAGGCGGCTACTGTTATTCCACTAGCTGAAGAGCTTTGATCTCTGGCCTTCGCCACGATCCTCTTAGCGTTTGGGTCTTTCTCCCCCTATTTGGCATGCCAATCTGTTGCTACCTAGATCGTCATGGCCTACACCTCTTGCATGGCATTGGGTGATGGCCTCCTAGCCGATGGTCCTCCATGGCCTGCGGCTCTCATGTGGCACCATCCGGTGGACCATCCTTGCTCAAAATGGCTCTTCAATTTCCACCTGGTGCCCAGTTCACCACTCCGATGCACTCCTCGATCGGCTGCCCTGCAAAACAGAGGAGACCCGAGTCGAGGATTCTAGCGGGGACACTCTAATAGTCAAGTCAGTGGGATGATCTAGGAAAATAGAACCTTTGCACCGGGGAGCTGGTGGTCTCCCCATGTAGAGGATGTGTAGTGGAGTAGAGATGGAAAACGAGATGTAGAAGTCAAGTAGAAGTGTGATCGGAGAGCTTGGAAGGATCCACTGGGGGTCCTTTATCCATTTGCCCTCTCTCTCTCTTATCGATCACCTTCCTTTCCTTTTTATATGAGAATGATGGCCCTGAACTGGTCTGGGGCTTCCTTAGGATGTCCTCCTCTCCTGTGTCCCTTGTGTAACATATCTCCTCGTGGGAGGGGTAGGCGCCGTGCCACTGAGCCCTAAGCCATGATATGATGTTTTTATTCTCGAAGGGACTGTCGGAGCATCGCAGGGCCTGTGGCCTTAATGGAGTACTTCTTTTGAAAGAAGTTCAGGTTCTGTGCCGTAAGGGTTGAGGCCCATGGTCACACGATCATTGACATGGCAATACATTACAGGATCTAGGGCCTGAAGGCCCCTGAAGGAGCACTTTTTATGCATAGCATGCGGGTGGCATGTTACAGAACTTGAATTAATGGCGAGGCGTGCACCACCTTCCAAAGGTTAGGTGGACGGAGACCCCCCTTTGTTATGGTTTGAATTCCTGTCAATCTTTCCCTCCTTTGCTATTGGCAGAAATTCTTTTCTCTTCGGGACAGGAAAGGGGCCTGCTTCGAAAGCCTTGTTTTGATAGCATGAATGCGACCCTGGCTGGGAGTTGGCCTCAGACGGGGGGCTCACCTCATAAGCATGACTTCGGCTAAGAGCTGACCTCGACAGGAGGGCTCACCTTGGTAGCATGAGCATGACCCTGGCCGAGAGCTGGCCTCAGATGGGGGGCTTGCCCAATGAGCACGACCCCGGCTGGGAGCTGACCTTGGCAAGAGGGCTCACCTTGGTAGCATGAGTGCGACCCTGATCGGGAGCTGGCCTTAGACGGGGGGCTCACCTAATGACCATGACCTAGGCTAGGAGCTGACCTCAACAGGAGGGCTCGCCTTGGCAGCATGAGTACGACCCCCACCAAGAGCTGGCCTTAGATGGGGGGCTCACCCAATGAGCACGACCCTAGCTGGGAGCTGACCTCGACAGGAGGGCTCATCTTGGTAGCATGAGTGTGACCTCGATTGGGAGCAGGCCTCAAATAGAGGGCTCACCCAATGAGTACGACCTTAGCTGGGAGCTGACCTTGGCAGGAGGGCTCGCCTTGGTAGCATTAGTGCGACCTTGGCCGGGAGCTGGCCTCAAATGGGGGGCTCACCCAATGAGCACAACTCCGGCTGGGAGCTGACCTTGGCAGGAGGGCTCGCCTTGGTAGCATGAGCGTGACCTCGACTGGGAGCTGGCCTTAGATGGGGGACTCATCCAATGAGCATGACCCCGGCTGGGAGCTAATCTCAGCAAGAGGGCTCGTCTTGGTAGCATAAGCACGACCCTGGCTGAGAGCTGGCCTCAGATTGGGGGCTCACCTAATGAGCACAACCCTAGCTAGGAGCTGACCTTGACAAGAGGGCTCGCCTTGGTTCTTTGGTTTGGCCATCGCACCCGGGTGGCAGACTCTTTGTCAGCGGGGCTGCCAGCAGAGGCTCTACGTCAGCGGATGTGCCACATCACTACTCTTCATATTTTTGTTAGTTAAGATAATAAAATATGCAAGGAAAACATCGATAGTGGTAGCTACATTGATGCCATCTACCTGATATCATTTTGCACCTAGATTTAGCATCAATGAACTACTCAAGTCTATGTAATATGGCCTAGATAAGTACTCCATCTGTCCCTCTTAAGCATAGGTATTTATTAAACTATGTTTATCTCAAAGAGTTCTATACTATAGTCGAAGTCCTTAAGTTTTGGAGGCATTATCTACTTCTACAAAAGGTTATCATGTGTTTGGGCCACGATACCTTCAATTTTTTTAATTTATAGAAGAATTTAAGTCCAAAACCTAGAAAGTGGATTGAGTTCCTTCAGTGGTGAGGACATCAAACCAGACACAGATTGCAAAGCCCCAATTTGGATCTCTGATTAATGTGTTGGGAAGTTAGTCAAATTTTTTATTTGAGTCCAGAGTTATTCGAGTCTTGTAATAAACATTGAGTCCTGCAATCAATTGAGTCAGTTGAATGGAGTCCATTTGTCAATTCAATGGAGTCCATTTGTCTAGTCAAGTGAGTTTTAGGTCATGTAATTTTTTTTGCTTTCCTTCATTCAAGTCAAGCACAAGAGGAGAGTCACCAAACCCACACTCAAACCACCCCAGTTCCTGTGCCTGGGCCCTACTCTAGCCACTCTAGCCCATACGCTTGGACCCTTTGATGCCACCCAAGACCACAAGGTAGGGCACCTCCCAAGCCCACAAAAGTTAGCACCCCAGCAAAGCCCACCAGGGTTGGCGCCCCCTCCCAGTTTACCAGTCATTTGGCACCCTAGCCCACAAGTCCAAGAGGGATTGGCACCCTAGCCCAGTCCAAGCCCATAAGAAAAGTCCATCCTTTCAGCCTAGCAAGGAGTCAAGCAATCCAAGCCCAAGAGGAGTCAAGTTTCCAAGCCCAACAAGGAGTTGATGTCCAAGTCCTACAAGGAGTTCAACATCCAAGTCCTTCAAGGACTCCAGTCTTCTTTTCCTACATAACTTTGCACTCCCACTTTGATAAAGATTTGTACTCCAACTTTGACAGGGAAAGGGCTGGGTGAATCTCTATAAATACCCTTCCCCTCCTCCCTCTTGTAATGATGCCATTGTTATTGAATGAAAGAAAACATGAGTTTCTTCTCTATTTTCTATGCTTTTTAGCATTGACGCTCTGTGAGGGAGAGGGTGTGAGGCCCAAAATTTTCACTCTACAAGGAGGGCACGTGAGGTGCAACCCAACTATCCAAACCCTAGCCGCCCCCTACTTCTTTCATCTTAGGCTGCCCCCTTCCTTCTATCATCAAACCCTAGCTGCCAGCCTTCCTCCAAGTTCCAAGCCACCAGCCCTTAGCCCCAGGCATCTCTAACCTTCTCCAGGCTGCCAGCTCTAAGCCCCAGGCATCCTCCTCCTCCAAGCCACCCCTCTAGAGTCCAGGTGCCCTCCATAAACTAGGCCACCAGCCACCCTTCAGCACCCTCCAGCCTCTTCTCCACTTCCAACTATATTTTTTTTATTTTCCCTATCTTCTACATTTCTAACCCTAGGTGTTTGCAGGATCCCTCAAATGAAACGACCCTTAAAAGAAGTCTTCTTTGCCTTCGGGACCAGCTGATAAAAAGCCGGTGAATCCGCAGGAAATCAGCTTCTTCGTCTAGGCATGAATCTAGAGTTATGCGACCCCTTTGTTTCAGAGGCTGATCATCATTGCCAGGTACGCAACCTAAATCCCTTCTCTCTACTTTTGATTTGTTGAAAACTAACATGTCCTATAGTGGTTTCTTAACCCTAGGATCCTTCTTTCCTTTATCTCTTTGATAGTTCTTAGTATGCAAGTAGAACTTAGTCCTTACATGAAAATCCTAACTTACTCTTAGTCCTTTTTCGGGAACATAACCATCATCAAAATCTGAAACCCTTGCTTCCATAAATCTGAAATTTTGTTATGTTAATCTTTAGCATGCTTGCATCCCACATCAGTTTAAGTTCGTTCCTTATCATTTAGGCCTACACCTTTGTCATACGGTACGAAGCGAACACCAAAGCTACTGATGCACTCTTTTAAAAGGTGGACCTCTTATCGGTAGTAAGTATAAATGTTATGGGCTTTAATAATTAAAAAAAGAATATGATGAATTCCCATACTTCCAAAAAATTAATAAAATAATAATAATAATAATAATATTGTACACCTCATTAAGCATGCTAGAGTATCAAAGTTAGCATCATCCTTTGTAGAGCATGTTAAGAGTCTGTTTAAAGAGATTAGTGATAAAATTAATATAAGTAATTAAATAAATAATTAGTAGATTCTTACCAATAAGTCAAAAATTTTGCTAAGGATGATTATGTCATGATTAGGGTCAGACCTAAGCAGTTTCTACCAGGAATTGTTTAGAAGCTACATAGTTGAGGAACAAACCCGTTCAAGATTTCTAAAAAAAGTTGGACCTAATATGTATGTTAAAGAACTACCATCTGGTTATGGGATTAATTCAACTTTCAATGTATCGAATCTAATTGAATATAAAGAACCAGCATTGATACCCAGTAATTTATTTAAGCATGTACCATTCTTTATGACTAGCCCTCCCCCTGAGTGCCCACAAGTCCAATTAAGAGAGCAGCATAACAAGATCGATCGCATTCTAGATGAGCAGATCAAGTTCACGAGGGATTGAGACTATCATGGCTATTTATTTACTGGTGAGGCAAGCTAGAGTCAGAGGAATCTTGGATTGTCTGAGACTTTCAGAGTAGTATGGAGCAAGACTCGATGGAGTCAAGTTCTCCCCATCCCAGGAGAATGATGAGGACATCATCCGATATGGATTTTGATGCACACCCAGTATTTCTTTTGGAGTAGATAGATATATTTATTTCTTTTATTTTACTTGGGTGTATGGGGATTGGGTTTATTTTTATTTTTTTCTTATTTCTAGCTTATGCATAGACCTTATAACATGGAACTGGATTAGTTTGGATTATTTTAAAATTTATTTTAGATTAGTCTTTTTGTTTTAGATTAGTTTGAAGTCCTAGAATTTTGGTCGAGTTGGTTTGCAACTTGTTAGGAACTAGAGTCTATTTAAAGAGGTCCTGTCATTAGAATAAATCATTAAGAAAATTAATAGAATTCACTGAGTTTTTCCCAAATCACCTCTCTCCCCTGTTCGCTTCCTCTCCTTCTCTCTTCTTCTTTACTTCTCCTTCTTTTTCTCTTCTTCTTCTTCTCTATGTCTCCTTACTTCTCCTTCTCCCCATTGTTCTAAACTCTTGAGACCCTATCTCCATTCCAAACTCAATTGACTCCACCATCAAGCCATTAACCACTGCTGCAAGCTATCTCATACCACCACCAAGCCAACTCCAACCGAACAATTGCCACCACCACCACCTTCTCATCTTCACATCCAGAAGCCCCTACCCATGCCAGTTTTGGTAAGGTCTCTTGCTGCATCCTTTACTATCACTGACTGGCATCAAGCCCTTCATCTCATCTCTCCTAGTCTCCCACACCACCCATGCAGTCTCCCACTATGGTTTGGCATCCTGAGCACTCTGCCATAACCGACCCAATGCCCATGACCTCCTCCTTCCTCCCGTCTAAAGAGCCCCCATGGCCATCACCCCATCTGGTGGGGGCACCAGGCTCAGAAAGAAGAAGCTTCAACTAATATCAAGTTCTTTATGGATTGAGACTAGGAACTCAAGTCTCGTATGAGTCCTGTATGTTTATTGAGTCCTGTTTTATTTTTTTTGGGGTTTTAAAGTTCAATTAGAATTCAATCAAGAGTTCAATTATAGTCAATTAGGCTTTGTATTGAGTCAAGTTCAAGAGCTACTTGAAATTGGGCCAAACCAGCTTTACTTGGAATGCCACATCATCATGGACCACCAGTGCCAACTCATCACCAGAGGATGTCACATCACCTTTGCCATGTCATCTCCAAGGGGCGCCATGGAGAAGGATGCACCATGTCACCATGCCACCTTGCCATGCCATATCATTGCCACCTCACCTGCCACGTGGCATCATTCAAATTTTAAATTACATGAAAGCTACAAGTGGTCGACCAAGGAGTGTTTTCAAATTCAAAGGAGGTCGGCCAACTCCATCCACAAATCATGCAACCAGCTCCACCAAATCCTCCACATTCCATGTAACCCTCCACCAAATCCTCCACCAAATCCTCCATATTTCATGTAACCCCCCTAATATTTCTCCATGATATGGGGAATTTCAAATTGATTGAAAGGCCATTAAAAAAAAAAAAAAGGACTTTTTGGATGAAATGAAATTTAAGTGAAATAGTAGTTGAAGAAGGTATTTTTTTGGTAGTATCCTCTTGTTTTCTTTGGGTGTGTTTGATTTTCTCTTCTCAAGCTTTCAAGTGTCCAACGCCAACATCCACCTCTAGGGATCCATGCCTCCATCGAAGTTCCCTTGCCTGTTTGGTTTCTTTGTTTTGATATCTTTCATATTGGTCCCAGTCTAACCCGTTCATTATGCAGGATCCTTCTACGATTCGGAGTTCAATAAAGGGTTCTCTTGCCAAAGATCAATGTTGAATGAAACTAGTTTCTTTGGAATGCCAATCTTCCATATCAGGGCTAGTTCGTCTAAGAGCTTCAATGGATCTACCAAGGAGTGATCATCTTGGGTAAATAACACCTCCTAATCTCTTAAGTCTGAGTTCTTGAAGATTATTGCTAAGGTTTAAATTCAATATTCATTAGCCCTAATCTTCTCTAGGATTTAAATAACTACATCGCGGCGTAAGTTCCAAATTTCAGTGCTCCTTCCATAGCTTTACCTTAGTACTTTTGATCTGAAATTTAGTATATGTTAATAGGCTTCATTGCTCTCATTTCTCAATCCATCATTTAGATTGCATTCTCATCATCGTGCTGCATCGCCATCCTCCCACTATGAAACCACTCACCTATTGGAAAAGCCGCGCGATGCCTCCCATCCATGGTCTTTACCCGTGCTGACCGAGCATCCACCACCATCAGGCTAGATGCTAGCTATCATTTCCTATTTGTCACCATCGAATGACCGACCACCTCTAGCCTCTCATGAATTGGTTCATGATCTTGTGTCAAGCGATAATGCTGACTTGCCACCTAAGCTACATTGCCCATGTCGCATCCCATGATTAAGATGTCGTGCCACCCATTCCACCAGTGCTTTCCTAATGATTGGTTTCCACCAATCTATAATCTTTGGAGAAGATTATAGTAAAAAATTCTTAAGGAGAGACTTGGAGAGTGGATATAGGTATTGGAGGCACCGAACTATTATAAAATTCTCTTGTATTTATGATTGCCTACCTATCTTATTTACCTTCAATATTTATTTTTTTTGTACCTATTTCTCTACTCACATACACTTCACACTGCAGTACATAATTAAGGTTTAAATTTTGGAAAAATCTAATTTACCCCCTCTCTCTTGGGTTGTCTAGCTAGGCTACAACTAGTATTAGAGTATTGGGACTCAGCTACATTTAATCAAATGATCAAAAGTAAGAACAAATGGCAATCCACCCAATTATGTCTCTTGCCAAAGGGCAATCTTTTTCCATTATTCAACGGCACA